>CM044310.1:74054212-75386712 GCA_024291935.2 Okapia johnstoni
CCTTTTGTTTTATTTCCTTAAAAAAGTAAGTTTACTTAATGTGTGGTAACTAGGTACAAGCAGAATATAAGGAAAAGAACCCCAAATTTTTTTTTTATTTCTGAGCATGTTTTGGGCTGGACCAAATTATAGGAACTTAAAAATGGGTTGCTTTAAGCCCAAGAAAATAAAGGTTTGAGAGGTTTAAAATTTTAATTTATGTTATCTTGATAGTAGATTGGTTGATGCACTATGTGGTAAATCACAAATTTTTTTTTTGTGGTTGTCCTTTTTCCCTTGTGATTGGGCAGTGCCCTTTCCTGTTCAGGAGCCCCCCCAGGTTTCTTGTCTCCATCTGTCAAAAAACCCCCATCAAGGGAATGGGAACCCCCCTCTAAAGAATGAGGTTAAAGAATTTCAAGTGACAGGCATATGCGGGGAAAAAGGAGTGGGGTAAGAAACAGAGTCACAAAAAATTTTTTAAAAAAGGGTTTTTCTTTGTATTTTTGCTGGATTTTATGTGGTGACTTCACATCTTGGACCTTGGTCAGTTGTGCTATTAAACACTAAAACTTTGGCAGTTCCTACATACAGTTGTCCAACTTTTTAGTGTATTTTTGTGAGGTTATTTTTTTTCCTGTCATTCCCTTTGTAGTAATTGCTGTTTGATAGAAGTTGCTGTGTGGTTTTTTTTTATTAGACATATAGTAAACTCTTGGTTATAATTAGATTTTGTGAAGTAAGACATTTATAGTTAAGGTTCTTTGATTCTCAGAGTAACCATTGAGTGAACACCAGATAGTGTGTTGGTGATACTTTTCAAGTGATTAAAAACATTTAAAATTGTGTATTCGGAATCTGGCACTACTCTGTCACCAAAACTCAGAATTGAACCATGATCTTATATCTGAGTCCCTGAGGTCAGATGCCACAGAAACTTAGAGTGACCACTGCCACTTTAGTGTTATAATTTTTAAATACAGAAAATGACAGCGTTGCCTGATGTGATGAGGCTTTCAGTAGTTAAGAGTTTTGCATGAGATTTGAATTCTTCAGTCGGACCCTACACTGTCCATTCACAGTCATTACCATAGGAAATCTGGCAAGATTGTACAACTCAGTTACTCCCATCTTTTGAACTACTGGCCAGGAAAAGAAACAGAAAGGAAAACAGACCACGTTAAGCCCATGCCAGTTTGTTTGGCTAGAAGATGATAAAATAACTTGTAGTAGGCTTGAGTTTTTAAGAAACACTGCTTCTTTATACTGTTCCTTACCTGAATTCAAGCAGAGTAGTGGCTTTATTACTAATGATGCTGCTCAGCTGAGTGTGTCAGGAGTGTTGAGCCTGGAGGCAGTGTTGACGGGAAGGGAGAACTGCATGACTGTCGTAGCAGGGTAATTTTGTAGAGAAAGTGGAAGAAGTTGAGGAATGAAATAGTGCTATGGAGAGGAAAGCCCATAGTCAACACAGTATGATTTTTTTTAAAGTTTCCTATGTCACCAGTCTTAATTGTTTGTATTGCAAATGTATAACAAGATTAAGGAATAACGTGTCCTGTTCATAAAGTATCCGGGGAGAACAAAGGATTCAATTTCTTCTGGACAAGGTGGATTCCCCACTGTTAGCACCGAGCTGCAGAAAGTCCTTCACTGGGCTGGTGGGTCCTGCTGTGGGTTTGGCCCTGAAAGCCCAGAGCACACTGGACGGGACAGGAGCACATGCAGGTGCTTCCAAGCCTGGGAGATGGCAAGTGGGCAGTCGGGCATGAGGAGCTGGCTTCCTTAAGTAACAGGAAGTTTTCAGAGGAAACTCCCCTGACCAAAAATACCTGCCATGAATAAAGGTGCCTGAAATCCTGCTGTTGATGCTTCCTTTTGTGTCACAAATGATTGGTTTTCCGAGTTTTCATACCGTTTTCAGGTGATTGGCTAGAACCTCTGGAAAGGTTCAGTACCAACAGCCAAAGTGGGGACGGACTGGAGGTGCCAGGGGAGACTGTGCTGCCTGAAGGGAAGCCTAGGCTCACAGCCATGACAAAGGAAAGTGAGCATTGTTGCTATGGGGACAGAGAGTCCAGCAGACAACTTTCAGTGAACCTTTTAAAATCCTGTCTGTACACTGATGTTTTCCTATATGAATAACAGGGTTCTTTTCTTTTATTCTGTAGTTTCTGTTTAAATTAAAATGGAGGGATTTTCACAGTATGTTGTCAGATCTCACCCTGAACATTAACTGGCAACAGTTAACAATTAGTCGTAGCTACCAGCCCTACCAGCACCTATGAAGGCGTCTGTTATAAACCATGGTGCTATGCGAGCATTTTCTTTACATTACTTGACTTCATCTGCATGACAGCCCTGAGTTAGTTTTTATCTGATCAGCCCATTTTAAACAGAAGGAACCCAGTGCTGGGCAACAATTGACCAAGTCACACAGCTGGAAACAGGGACCCTGGAATCACCACCGACAGCTGTCCGCCCAGGTAAGACTTCCAAGTAGTCTCGGCCATGCTGTCAGGGAATGAAAAGCCTGCCACCTCAGTAGATCTTGAAATTCAGTTTTGAAAAGCTAATTTCAGTTAAACATGACCTAAATAACAAACATGCTTGATGTGAATTTTTATTCAGAATTAAAACTATTCAGAGCTGTTAGAAATGTGCTCCCAGACTAGTGTCTTTTCTTACCCCCCTGGAGAAGTAATTTGAGAACAGCTATAGAAACAAACCAGTTTCTCAGATGTTTGCCCTGACAAACCACAGGGAGTACTGGCTACTGGTTCTCAATTGTTTTCTTACTAGCACCCTCCAGCATTTCTCTTCCTCTTAACATTATCCCTTGAGACCCTCCCCTAAGGCCCTTTTGGCTTACGGTCTTGTCAGGTCTCTTTTTGTTTAAAAAAAGAAAAAGACAAATGAGTACAGCAGCATTAAAGTTCCCGTGCAGCATCAACCTTGGGCTCCTAATGAGGTTAAGCATCTGCATTTAGCTGTAGCTTCTTTAAAACTTTGAGTGAATGAGGAAGGGTGGGTATAGTATGTGAGTCACTGCCTGAAAACAAAACCAGAGTGATGGCAACTGAACGTCACACTCACCGAACTCCAAGATAACTCTGGAGATAAGAAAGGAGTTTGTCTCCACAAGTCGTCAACTCGGCTAGAAAAGAAACTGCTCAACTCACACACTGAGGCTTCCACCAAGTGAGGTCCTGGAAGCTTGGACAGCTCTCCAGTACAGAACTCCTATTCCCAAGGGGCCCTGGCCACCGCTGGGAGATGGAACATTCCGTCACTCCTTGATGCACCTGCATTGATGCAGACTATGTACACATCGTCGGATGCTCATGGCTTCATGACGATCACCTTGGCTGTGTATCTGTACTTTCCTACGTTGTGGATGTATTTTGACCAATGATTCCTATGATCACTGGCAAACATCTGCCTTCTAGAAGGAACAGTATCATTTCCCAATAGTTAACCTTAAATTTCAGGATTGATCAGTTTGGAAGCATTTAGCTGCAAAGGGGGTTTTGTGGTCCCAGGAGGGAAGGCAGCCCCACAGAGAGTGAATTCCATGCCCACAGGAGCAGCAAGGACCCAGAAAGCCCCATTCAGGTGAAGCCCACAGACAAGAGAACACCCTCCTCTTGTCTCTAAGACTGAAGAAAAATTCCTCCAAATTCATGCCGCCTAGACCTCAGCTCTTCAGAGCACTCAAAGGTCACTGACATCAAGAAGTTTTCCAGCTGGAATCTTTGTCTCCTCAACCCTCAGAAAACATACACCCAGACCACTGCTGGTGATTTACTGCCTCTTACCTTTTATGCTTCACTGACGATGCTAAAGCCTTTGACTGTGTGGATCACAGCAAACTGAAAAATCCTTGAAGAGATGGAAATACCAGACCATCTTATCTGTCTCCTGAGAAACCTGTATGCACATTAAGAAGCAACAGTTAGAACCCGACATGGAACAATGGACTGGTTCAAAATTTGGAAAAAAGTACGACAAGGCTGTATAAATGTCACCCTGCTTATTTAACTTTATGTAGAGTACATCCTGTGAAATGCCAGGCTGGATGAATCACAAGCTGGAATCAAAATTGCTGAGAGAAATACCAACAACCTCAGATATGCAGATGATACCACCCTAATGGAGAAAGCAAAGAGGAACTAAAGAACCTCCTGATAAACATGAAAGAGAATAAAAACGCTGGCTTAAAATTCAGCATTCAAAAAACTAAGATCGTGGCATCTGGTCCCATCACTTTGTGGCAAATAGGTGGGGGAAAAAAATGGTAACAGTGAGAGACTTTATTTCCTTTTGCTCCAAAATCACTGTGGACAGTGACTGCAACCATGAAATTAAAAGACGCTTCCTCCTTAGAATAAAAGCTTTGACAAACCTAGACAGTGTATTAAAAAGCAGAGACACCACTTTGCCAACAAAGGTTTGTATAGTCAAAGCTGTGGTATTTCCAGTTGTCATGTACAGGTGTAAGAGTTGGATCATGAAGAAGGCTGAGCACTGAAGAACTGATGCTTTCAAACTTTTAAAGAGTCCCTTGGACAGCAAAGAAATCAAACCAGTCAATCCTAAAGGAAATCAACCCTGAATATTCATTGGAAGGACTGATGCTGAAGCTGAAGCTCCAGTACTTGAGCCACCTGATGCAAATAGCCAACTCATTGGAAAAGACCCTGATGCTGGGAAAGATTGAGAGCAGCAGGAGAAGGGAGTGACAGATGATGAAATGGTTGGATGGCATCATCAACTCAATGGACATGAGTTTGAGCAAACTCCGGGAGATGGTGAAGGACAGAGAAGCCTGGTGTGCTGCAGTCCATGGAGTAGCAGAGTCAAGACGACTGAGTGACTGAACAGCAACAACATTTTATGGGTCTTGGGAAGTTGCCATCAAAATCCAGTGTTTCCAGGAAGACAGTTTAAATATTAAATATAAAACTACAGACCTGTTATGGAGAAGAAAACCATTTAATTTTAATGGGCTGTAAATAATCATCAGAAAAGTCCTTTCTGGAAATTTAAAGAATACGATTGTTTCTTTTAATGATACATTCTCCTGGTGATAGACCTCTTGACTGATTCTGCTCCACAATCCTGCTGAGACAAAGGACAGGCCCAAACTGTCTACAGAATAGAAGCCTGAACTGGCCTGCTACACAAATTGCAAGGCTGCAAAACAGTGTTCCAGAAAGAAATCAGACTTGCCCCTTGATAAGCAGACAGTTCTTGATCAACTCCCCTCAGTCAGAACCCATGTTCCTTGGACCCATAATTAAGAATCTTAGAGAAAAGGACTGCTCTGAAACTAGCTGAAAAATTGCGCTGTCTTGCCAACAGAATTTCAAAATTGTTGTTGATTATCACAGGTCAGCCTTGGGGTCCATGAGCCCTCATCACAGTTGATTATATGAAACATCCATTTCACCAGCATCGCCCAAAGGAAATACAGTAGAATTCAGTGGGTCAATCTCATTTTCTCAAGTGCAGACAAGGCTTTGTGATGACCTGTGACTCAGCCTCATCCTCCACAGAAGGAAAAGCAGCGCCTCTGGCACAGCTGAGCCAGTGTTTCTGCAATCACTGAGAGCATATCCCCCCCAGGAACTGCCAGACATTTCTTGGGTATATTTATCTTAATCTGTATTCCAGAACAGTTCTGGACGAGATGTGTGTGAGTAATACTTTAACAGGGGGCTGTTTGGCAAGTTTAGAACATAAAGCGAGATGTGTGAGTAATACTTTAACAGGGGGCTGTTTGGCAAGTTTAGGACATAAAGGATCTCTTTCTATACTAAGTGATCCAGTGTTAGTCGCTCAGTCGTATCTGACTCTTTGCGACCCAATGGACTATAACTCGCCAGGGTTCTCTGTCCATGGGATTCTCCAGGCAAGAATACTGGAGTGGGTTGCCATTCCCTTCTCCAGGGGATCTTCCTGACCCAGGGATCAAACCCAGGATCTCCTGCATTGCAGGTAGATTCTTGACCGTCTGAGCCAGCAGGAGAGCCCTGTGATCCAGTAAACTGGGCGAGAATTCTTTGAAACAGAAGCAGATGCTGGGGTTGGGGCCTGGCAACCTGAGATTTTGGTTTTGGTTGGTCTTTTGTTGTTTGTTTTTTTAATGTCTTTGGTCAATTTATTTTTTAATTTATTTTTAATTGGAGGATAATTGCTTTACAGTGTTGTGTTAGTTTCTGCTGTACAACAGCGTGAATCAGCTATAAGTATACATGTCTCCTCCTCCTTAAGCCTTTCTCCCACCACCACCCCCCATCTACCCATCTAGGTCATCATAGAGCACCAGGTTGAATCAGCCTGAGTTGTAACATGACCACACGGAGACTCTGAGCCCCCTCAAGTGTGAGAACCAAGGCCCTCAGGTGCCAGCTCCAGTTGTCTGATGGCTTTGGGGGATCAGACTAGTCTAAACACAAGAAGCCCCTGGGGGATTAACATGCAGATTCTTGGGCTCCTCCTCTGTAGAATCTGATCCAGTACATGTGGGACAGGGGCTGGAAGTTCATGTATTTAATCAGTTCTCCACTCATTTATTTTCTTATATTCTTTCTTAAATTCAGGAAAACACTACATGGAGAAATGAGGCAGCAGGGAAAATACTGTGAGTCACTCGGGCCGGAGCTGGTCCTAAGGTAATTTGAAAGGAATTGAGTCTTAATTACGCAGAACATCAGAGGTCGGGGTAGAGCATGACCTTTCTGGCCCCGTGAAATGAGGAGCTCACCCTCCAGCCCAAGGAGCTGAGCATGAAGAGCCCTCACTCCACAAGGACTTGAAGCACTTTAAATCAATTTGCTTCTTATTAAGATGCACTTCAATAAGAAATCATTTCAACTCTTAAGCCACAAAAGGATAGCCAGTCATTTAAAGCTTCCTGAGTGCTTCGGTTGATTAAAAAGGTTTTAAAGAGTATGGTAAATATTTTACCAGAAGGATAAGTCATTCAATAAGAAGATTATTTATTAAAAACTAGTAATTTATTTAGTTCATATATCTCTATTTTCATGGAAAGGCATTCTTTCCATCTGGGCATACTTTTCTATTCCCACAGCAGATTACTCTGTGAGTTGATCATTCTGTAATACACAAATACATTGAAGTATAATTTAACTTGTGAAAGTAACGAGATTTTACTAATAACAAGGCATATCTGTAAAATTACATTTAAAAAGAACTCTTGGAGGGTTTTAAGCATAGTTTCATGTTTGCTGTTTTAGAAAAAGAAACAGTTTCTCATTTATCATCCATCCTAAAGGAAGTAGCTAATGCATGACTGTTTTTCCTTCTTATTGATAAGAAGGAAAGCATTTAATGCTTAGGTCCAAAACCAAGGATTGCATTCAAGTACCTACGGTCAAATATTTTACTTCGATAATAAAAAAACAATTAGGATAGTTCCCGTTGCAAGCAATGAGTAAAAATGGACTTAACGGTAAGGATATTTAATGACCTCGTAAAAAAGTCCGGAGGTAGGCAGTTCTGGGGATGTGTAATTTATCAGTTCCACGCTGGCCGACTCCAGGCTGGCTGTTCTGTTCTTCTGACTTCCCCATCATCCTGATGCAATATCTCCACGCAGCACGTCTGGGGACCAACCAAACACCCCTCCCAAAACCCTTTTTCCCTGTCCCTTTCTGCTCTAGGTGAGTTGTGTCCTCTCATAAAATATGTTGAAATCCTGCCTTAGGACCTCAGAGTGTGACCTTATTGGCAAGCAAAGTCTTTGCAGATGTCATCAAATTAAGACGAGGTAATGCTGGATTGCGATGGGCCCTAATCCAGTGACTGGGGTCCTTTGAAGAAGAGAAGAGACATAGAGAGGGACACAGACACAGCATCCTGTGATAATACAGGCCAAGACTGGAGTGATGTGTCTGCAAGCCAAGGAGTGCCAGCAACACCAGTAGCTGGGGGAGAGGCTATCCTTTTATGGCTTAAGAGTTGAAATGATTTCTTACTGAAGTGCATCTTAATAATAAGCAAATTAATTTTAAAGTGCTTCAAGTCTTCATGGAATGAGGACTTTTCACTCTCAGCCCCTTGGGCTGAAGGGCAAGGTCCTCACAGCCTCTAAAAAGGACACCTTGATTTTGGACTGGCAGGTCACTTTCATCTCTGCCTGCACCTGCCCTTTGTCCTGGAAGCTCTGAACCCTCCCTTCTTCTCCAGACCTCACTAACTCATTCGGGCTATCTCTGGGTACCTGGGTTAGCATTTTACAGTTGGCTTTTTAAAAGAAATCAAAGCTAGCATATTAAGGGTTAACTTGCTTTCATGAGATTAAGATTTTTGTTTTCATAAGCAAGAAAAATGAGATTGCTCTGGTGCTGGCAACTTCAGTAATCAAAGAGAACCTTAAGAAAACTAAGCATTGCGAAGGGAAGAGGGAAATCATGAATTTGAACTGAGTCCACTCAACCAAACATTTTATTATGAAGATTTACAAACATATGACACAGCTAAAGGAATTTGCACAGTGAGCAGCTGTGTCCACACCTCAGTTAACACCTGGCGGTACTTGCTTTGTTGTAGCTCTGTTCTCTTTCCACGCCTCTCCCCATCTGAAAATTAGTTTTTTAATTAGATGATTGCCAAATTTCCCTGGGGACTCTCTGTAGGGAAGGTGTAGAGCAGAGTCTGAGTGCTTCCTTTCCAAGTTCATCAGCCCAGGATAGAAGCCCTTTGTACCTGTGCCCACCCCTGTGATACTGGGATTGATAAGAAGAAACACATACTTGGTCTTTGCCCCATTTCTGGCTCAGACATCCTGAGACCCTTGGGATTTCCTAAGTGATGCGAACTATAAAGGTGTCTTGATAGCCAGAACAAACCACACCTGAGGTTGCTTTAATGAAGTGATTTTTGGAAATCAGCTAAGGAGAGGGCTGGTTGCCGGGGGAAACAGCCCTGTGATTGGGGGGTTGGAAATCTCAGTCCCACTCCCTACACTTCCAGGGCACCGGGGAGGGGCTGGAGGTTGAATCTGTTGCCAGTGGCCAGTGGTTTAATCAACCAAGCCTCAGTGAGGAAGCCGCCATAAAAACCCGAAACGAGGGGGCCCAGAAGGCGTCCAGGCTGGTGCAGACGGTCACGTCAGGGATAGTGGTGCGCCCGCACCTCTTCCCCCACCCCGCCCCGTGCAGCTCTTCCATCCGGATGTCATCTAGTTGGTAAGTAAAATATTTTTCTGAGTTTTCTGAGCCGCTCTAGCAAACTAATTAAACCCAAAGAGAGGGTCGTGGGAACTTCTGAATTATAGCTGTTAGGGCAGGAGCACAGGTGACACCTGGACTGTGATTGGAGCTGACACAGAGCCCTGAGCCCGAGGCGTGAGATGCTGTCACTGAGTAGATGGTGTGAGAGGCGACTTGAACTGCAGGACCCCCAGCTGCTGTCGGGGGATTGCTGGGTATGGAAGAAGGAACTCACATGTGGGAGTGGGCTCTGAATCTTACCCCACCGCCCCTCAACCAACACATGTCTCTGTTCATGGCGCCTGAAATCTGTCCCCAACTCAACCTGTGTCTCGGCCTGGTAACCTTCTATTCAACCTTTAATATCCAGTTCAACTATTCCCTTTCAAGGGGAAAAAAAAGAAACACACTAGCCTCAGTTATCTCAAGGAGAGATACCCTTCCTCTTTTGTGATCCGTAACGTTTTAAACATGCCTTTAATATGCATCACAGTGTCCTCAAACTCCTTGCCGTGTGTCTGGCGCCTGGCACAAGTCCTGGCATGTTGCAGGTATGCACTCCCTAAAATAAACTAAGTAGCCCCACTTGTAAGTGTGCAACCCTTCTTAGAAATGTCATGTTAGATGTAACTTCAAGCTGCCTTGTGATGCCTGTCATCACTCCCATAAGTGGACCAACCTAAGAGCTCACATACACGTTGGCGAAGGTGCACACCGTGGCCGTCCTTCTACATAGGGGATAATTCTGTTGCAGCTAAAAGCATGAAACAATATACTGTCTAAGCAGGTGTTTTCTAAAGAGTGGATAAAAATAGCTGCTATTCAAAACAAACCAAAAAAATGTTCCGTGATTAAGCTGGGAAAACACTGAACTAAGCAACGTGCATAGACTTCTCCAGTATTTCTCAAAACTTTGAGCCTGCTGACATCCAACGTGAATTTCTAAGATGTGACTGTGAAGAAAGGCTTCCAGAAGGGAGCCCTGGAACGGCCAGCTCCACAGGGACAAACCCTGGAAGACCCTCCTCTCTCAACTCTGTTAACCTGCCTCGCCTTGCACCCCCACATCCTGCCTTTCAGGCTTAACAATGAATTTCTCATTCTGTGCTAAAAGTGGGCATGATGGAGTTACCCTGGGCTTTGCTGTCTTTCAGTCTGGACATTGCCCGTCATGTAGCTTAACTGCGGGATCTGGTGTAACACCAGCCAGCTGGTGACCACCGGGAAAGGAAGGTTCCAGGCACCCACTAGGATGTGTCATTGTCACAGAAGAACCCAGCCCTCAAGAAGAATCTGTGTCACCAGCATACAAAGCCTTAAGGGAGCCAGCACTGCCATGGGAATCCCTGGGGAAATGCCCAGCACCTAAAATCAGCAAAAAGATTTGTTGCATGTTTCTTCTTGTCAGTTTCATTTCATAACCAGTGTAGTAAAATTTGGCTACCTACTACCCATCTGTTTTTGCAAGTGTGCAGTAGGTTTACATTTTCTTGCAACCATTTAAGTAAAAATAAAATTTTAATGAAAAAATTCAAAAAAAAAAAATGTTTCCATACCCCGCAGCCTGCAGTTCTAAAAATTTCTGACGATGGGATGCTATGTGCCCTGGAAAGCTGTGCTCAGAGAGAACATGGACCCCAGGAGTCAGTCTCAAAGATCTGCAGTGGCCTGATGAGAAGAAGGGTTCTCAGGACGTCGTCTGGGCTAAAGGGAGATAGACTCTGCTGCCGGCTCCCTGAGATCTGGAGACCAATGCTCCCTGAGCGTCTGTGTCTCCTCTCACTTTGGGCTAGATGTTCAACCCCTCACAAATCCCTACAGGTCCATCGCCAAGGCCTGGGGACTCTGTTCAGGGTATTTACATGCCTTATCACCATCATACTTTCAGCTGCAAGTGATTGGTGATCTTTCTTGCATCCAGTAAATCTCAGATGCAAGAAAGGGCATTTGCTGACTCTTGTAAGTGGGAATTTGGGAGTGATTCAGGCCTGGCTGAATCCAGGTGCTCATCACCACCAGTCAGCTGTGTTGTCCTCTGCACTGGTTCACACCATCTTGTGAACCAGCAGTTCCAGATTGCATCCAACCCTCTCTCCACCGGATTCCTTCAACCAAGAGCTTCCCTGGCCCAGAGTTTCCACAAACATCTCAGGGTCACCTCTCATTGGTCTGGCTTGGAGCACATGCCCATCTCTGAGCCAATCACAGTAGCCAAGAGGGATGGAATGAGCTGATTGGCTAGGCCTGGGTCAGCGCCCTCTCTGAGACCAGCGTCTGGCTTAACCCACTAAACAAAGCACTAGAGGGACAACCCCAAGACGGCAGAGGAATAGGAGGGGGAGACCACTTTCTCCCCCACAAATTCATCAAAAGATCATTTGAATGTTGAGCAACTTACACAAAACAACTTCTGAATGCTGGCGGAGGACACCAGGCACCCAGAAAGGCAGCCCACTCTCTTTAAAAGGAGGTAGAACAAAATATAAAAGACAAAAAGAGAAACAGAAGAATTAGGAACAGAAATCCATCCTGGGGAGGGAGTTGTGAAGGAGGAGAAGTTTCCAAACATCAGGAAACCCTCTCACTGGTGGGTCTGCAGGGAGTTTGGGAATCTCAGAGGGCAACATAACCGGGAGAAAAAAAAACCCCACAGAATACGCTCCTAACTGCAACCCCCAGTGGAGAAGTAGCTCAGAAGCTCAAGCCCGCCACAAGCAAGCAGGGGCTGGACAGGCAGGTGTGGACTGCATGCTTAGGGTAAGGACTGGGCCTGAAAGCCCTGAGGATGATCTGAGGGAGCTAATGTGAGAGAGCAACCCAAACTGTGGGATAGCCAGAGAGAGAGAAAAAGAACTCCCGTGAAAGGCTCTAAACTAACGTACACCCTGGCCTGCTCACAGAACAGAGGACTGAGTGAATACTAAAGGAGAGCTAGCCGGCTGTGTACAGGTTCCTTGCCCCCTGCCAGAGGCAGAGAGGCAGGCGTGCGACAGCCAGAGCTGGAAGGAGCCGTTCTCGGCCCCAGAAACCGGCATCCTCCACCAAACTATGAGCAGGCTCCCAGTTGCTAACCATGTCTTCCTGGTATCCTGGATGGTTGACATCTGCCGGGAGGGTCGCAGCCTGAGATCAGCTCCCCAGAGGAGACACATAGCACTCCTGAGACAGTGCTCTCATGGCGCACCCAGGAAACCGAGTGGCTGGGACTGGGGAGGTGATTAAGACGCACGGCCCACCTGGGACAGTGAGCTCGCCAAGCTCCTGATTGCCTGAGCTGCTCAGACCTGGGAAGGGCACAAAACACATGCCCAACCGAGTCTGTGCCCTTGCAAAGTACCTGAGAACCTGAACCTGAGCAGCTTAGACCTGGGACGTGCATGAAATGCAGGGCCTGTTTTGGACAGTACCCCTGCAGAGCAACCTGGAGCCTGAGCAGTGTAGACTGGGAAAGCACACACGCCGTGAGCGGAGTCAAACCCAATGTGGCCAAGATACTGCAAGCACTCCCCACACACGCCAGTGATATTTGTTTGGCACTGTTCCTCCCTTCTCACAACACAACTCAGCAAGTGAGCCTAAATAAGTGACCACTTTCATCCCCTTGTGTCAGGGTGGAAATTAGACACTGAAGAGACTTGCAAACAGAGGAAGCCAAAACAAAGAAGAGGGAACCTCTCTGGAAGTGACAGGTGCAACAGATTAAAACCCTGTAGTTAGCATTGATTAAGCATTAGAAGGGGCCTATAGACCTTGAGAAGAAGTACAAGCTGGAACAAGAACTATCTGAAACTGAACTAACCCCACACTGCCCACAACAGCTCCAGAGAAATTCCTAGATATATTTTTACTATTATCATTTTTTTTTTTGGTTATAAGTTCTTTATTACTCCTTTAATTTTCATTTTTATAACCTATTACCTTGCCCCCAAAAATCCTATTTGTAAAGCAAATTACATATATATATATTTTTTATAATTTTTGTGATTGATTTTGTTTTGTATTTTTAATATTGTATTTTTGAGAGTCTAACCTCTACTCTAGATTTTTAATCTTTGCTTTCTGGTATTTGTTATCAATTTTGTACCTTTAAGTATCTAATCTTCAGTACCCACTTTTACTTAGGGTTGTGATTACTGGCTTGATTGCTCTCCCCTTTTGACTCTCCCTTTTCTCCCCCAAGTCACCTCTATCTCCTCCCTCCCCCTTCTCTTCTCTACTTAACTCTGTGAATCTCTCTGGGTGTTCTGGGCAGTGGAGAACACTTAGGGAACTGATTACTGGCTAGATTGGTCTCTCCCCTTTTGCCTCTCTGTCTTCTCCTCCTGGTCACCTCTATCTCCCTCCTCCCTCTTCTTTTCTCCATGTAACTCTGTGTTACATGTGAACTTCTCTGCATGTCCCTCACTGTGGAGAATCTTTTCACCATTAACCTAGATGTTCTATCATCTGTGCTATATGAATGGAGAAGTCTTGAGGCTACTGTAAGAAGAAGACTGAAAGCCAGAGGCAGGAGGCTTAAATCCAAAACTTGAGAACACCAGAAAACTCCTGATTTCAGGGAACATTAGCAGACAAGAGCTCATCCAAAAGCCTCCATACCCACAGTGAAACCAAGCGCCACCCAAGAACCAACAAGTTCCAGAGCAAGACATACCACACTAATTCTCTAGCAACGCAGGAACACAGCACTGAGCATTAAAATACAGGCTGCCTAAAGTCACACCAAACCCATAGACACTCCAAAACTCACTGCTGGACACTTCATTGCACTTCAGAGAGAAGAGATCCAGCTCCACCCACCAGAACACAGACCCAAACTCCCCTAACTAGGAAACCTTGACAAGCCACTCGTCCAACCCCACCCACAGGGAGCAACCTCCACAATAAAGAGGAACCACAAACTTCCAGCCTACAGAAAGGCCACCCCAAACACAGCAATCTAAACAAAATGAAAAGGCAGAGAAATAATCAGCAGGTAAAGGAGCATGATAAATGCCCACCAAACCAAACAAAAGAGGAGGAGATAGGGGGTCTACCTGAAAAATAATTCAGAATAATGATAGTAAAGATGATCCAAAATCTTGAAAACAAAATGGAGTTACAGATAGACTAGAGACAAGGATTGAGAAGATGCAAGAAATGTTTAACAAGGACCTAGAAGAAATTTTTTTAAAAAGTCAATAATGAATAATGCAATAACTGAGGTCAAAAGCACTCTGGAGGGAACCAACAGTAGAATAACCAAGGAAGAAGACAGGACAAGTGAGGTGGAAGATAGAATAGTGTAAATAAATGAGACAGAGATGAAAAAAGAAAAAAGAATTAAAAGAAATGAAGACAACCTCAGAGACCTCTGGGACAATGCTAAATGCCCCAACATTCGAATCATAGGAGTCCCAGAAGAAGAAGACAAAAAGAAAGGGCATGAGAAAATACTTGAGATAATAGTTGACTTCCCTAAAATGGGGAAGAAAATAACCACCCAAGTCCAAGAAACCCAGAGAGTCCCAAACAGGATAAACCCAAGGCAAAAACACCCCAAGACACATATTAATCAAATTATCGAAGATCAAACACAGAGAGCAAATATTAAAAGCAGCAAGGGAAAAGCAACAAATAACACAGAAGGGGATCCGCATAAGGATAACAGCTGATCTTTCAATGGAAACTCTTCAGGCCAGAAGGGAATGGCAAGACACACTTAAAGTGATGAAAGAGAAAAACCTACAATCCATATTACTATACCCAGCAAGGATCTCATTCAAATATAAAGGAGAAATCAAAAGCTTTACGGACAAGCAAAAGTTGAGAGAATTCAGCACCACCAAACCAGCTCTTCAACAAATGCCAAAGAATCTTCTCTTCAGGAAACACAGAAAAGGTTTATAAACTTGAACCCAAAACAACAAAGTAAATGGCAACAGGATCATACTTATCAATAATTACCTTAAATGTAAATGGGTTGAATGCCCCAACCAAAAGACAAAGACTGGCTGAATGAATACAAAAACAAGACCCCTCTATATGCTGTCTACAAGAGACCCACTTCAAACCAAGGGACACATACAGACTGAAAGTGAAGGGCTGGAAAAAGACATTTCATGTGAATGGAGACCAAAAGAAAGCAGGAGTAGTGATACTCATGTCAGATGAAATAGATTTTTGAAATAAAGGCCATGAAAAGAGACAAAGAATGACACTACATAATGATCAGAGGATCAATCCAAGAAGAAGCTATAACATATATAAATATATATGCACCCAACATAGGAGCACCACAATATGTAAGGCAAATGCTAACAAGTATGAAAGGGGAAATTAACAGTAACACAATAATAGTGGGAGACTTTAATACTCCACTCACACATATGGATATATCAACTAAACAGAAAATTATTGAGGAAACACAAACTTTAAATGATACAATGGACCAGTTAGAACTAATTGATATCTATAGGACATTTCACCCCCCAAAACAATGAATTTCACCTTTTACTCAAGTGCACTCGGAACATTCTCCAGGATCACATCCTGGGCCATAAATATAGCCTTGGTAAATTCAAAAAACTGAAATCATTTCAAGCATCTTTTCTGATCACAATGCAGTAAGATTAGGTGTCAACTACAGGGAAAAAAAACTATTAAAAATACAAACATATGGAGGCTAAACAACACACTTCTGAATAACCAACAAATCACAGTAGAAATCAAAAAAGAAATCAAATATGCATAGAAACAAATGAAAATGAAAACATGACAACCCAAAACCTACGGGATTCAGTAAAAGCAGTGATAAGAGGAAGGTTCATAGCTATACAAGTTTACCTCAATAAACAAGAGAAAAATCAAATAAATAACCTAACTTTACAGCTGAAGCAACTAGGAAAAGAAGAAATGAAGAACCCTGGGGTTAGTAGAAGGAAAGAAATCATAAAAATTAGAGCAGAAAAAATGAAAAAGAAACAAAGGAGATTATAGCAAAAATCAACAAAATAAAAGCTGGTTCTTTGAGAAGATAAATAAAATAGACAAGCCATTAGCCAGAGTCATCAAGAAAAAAAGGGAGAAGAATCAAATCAACAAAATTAGAAATGAAAATGGAGAAATCACAACAGACAACACAGAAATACAAAGGATCATAAAAGACTACTATCATCAACTGTATGACAATAAAATGGACAACCTGGAAGAAATGGATAAATTCTTAGAAAAGTATAAGCTTCCAAAACTGAACCAGGAAGAAATAGAATATCTTAACAGACCCATCACAAGCACAGAAATTGAAACTGTAATCAAAAGTCTTCCAACAAACAAAAGCCCAGGACCAGATGGCTTCACAGGTGAATTCTACCAAAAATTTAGAGAAGAGCTAACACCTATCCTACTCAAACTCTTCCAGAAAATTGCAGAGGAAGGTAAACTGCCAAACTCATTCTATGAGGCCACCATCACCCTAATACCAAAACCAGACAAAGATGCCACAAAAAAAGAAAACTACAGGCCAACATCACTGATAAACACAGATGCAAAAATCCTCAACAAAATTCTAGCAAACGGAATCCAACAACATATTAAAAAGATCATACATCATGACCAAGTTGGCTTTATCCCAGGGATGCAAGGATTCCTCAATATTCGCAAATCAATCAATGTGTTACACCACATTAACAAATTGAAAGATAAAAACCATATGATTATCTCAATAGATGCAGAGAGAACCTTTGACAAAAGTCAACATCCATTTATGATAAAAAATAACCCTCCAGAAAGCAGGCATAGAAGGAACATACCTCAACATAATAAAAGCCATATATGACAAACCCACAGCAAACATTATTCTCAATGGTTAAAAATTGAAAGCATTTCCCCTAAAGTCGGGAACAAGACAAGGGTGCCCACTCTCACCACTACTATTCAACATAGTTTTGGAAGTTTTAGCCACAGCAATCAGAGAAGAAAAAGAAATAAAATGAATCCAGATAGGAAAAGAAGAAAACTCTCACTGTTTGCAGATGACATGATCCTCTACATAGAAAACCCTAAAGACACCACCAGAAAATTACTAGAGCTAATCAATGAATATAGTAAAGTTGCAGGATATAAAATTAACACACAGAAATTCCTTGCATTCCTATACACTAACAATGAGAAAACAGAAAGAGAAATTAAGGAAACAATTCCATTCACCATTGCAATGAAAAGAATAAAATACTTAGGAATAAATCTACCTAAAGAAACAAAAGACCTATATATAGAAAACTATAAAACACTGATGAAAGAAATCAAAGATGACACAAATAGATGGAGAAATATACCATGTTCATGGATCAGAAGAATCAATATAGTGAAAATGAGTATACTACCCAAAGCAATCTATAAATTCAATGCAATCCCTACCAAGCTACCAAAGGTATTTTTCACAGAACTAGAACAAATAATTTCACAATTTTTATAGAAATACAGAAAACCTTGAATAGCCAAAGCAATCTTGAGAAAGAAGAATGGAACTGGATGAATCAACCTGCCTGACTTCAAACTATACTACAAAGCTACAGTCATTAAGTCAGTATGGTACTGGCACAATGACAGAAATATAGATCAATGGAACAAAATAGAAAGCCCAGAGATAAATCGACACTCCTATGGACACCTTATCTTTGACAAAGGAGTCAAGAATATACAATGGAGAAAAGACAATCTCTTTAACAAGTGGTGCTAGGAAAACTGGTCAACCATCTGTAAAAGAATGAAATTAGAACACTTTCTAACACTATACACAAAAATAAACTCAAAATGGATTAAAGATCTGCATGTAAGACCAGAAACTATAAAACTAGAGGAAAACATAGGCAGAACACTCTCTGACATAAACCACAGCAGGATCCTCTATGACCCACCTCCCATAGTAATGGAAATAAAAGCAAAAATAAACAAATGGGACCTAATTAAACTTAAAAGCTTCTGCACAACGAAGGAAATTATAAGCAGGGTAAAAAGACAGCCTTCAGAATGGGAGAAAATAATAGCAAATGAAGCAACTAACAAAGAATTAATCTCAAAAATATACAAGCAGCTCATGCAGCTCAATATCGGAAAAATAAACGACCCAATCAAAAAATGGGCCACAGAACTAAACAGATATTTCTCCAAAGAAGACATACAGATGGCTAACAAACACATGAAAAGATGCTCAACATCACTCATTATCAAAGAAATGCAAGTCAAAACCATGAGGTACCATCTCATGCTGGTCAGAATGGCTGCTATCCAAAAGTCTACAAACAATAAATGCTGGAGACGGTGTGGAGAAGAGGGAACCCTCTTACACTGTTGGTGGGAATGCAAACTAGTACAGTCAGTATGGAGAACAGTGTGGAGATTCCTTAAAAAACTGGAAATAAACCTGCCATACAACCCAGCAATCCCACTGCTGGTCATACACAATGAGGAAACCAGAGTTGAAAGAAACACATATACCCCAATGTTCATCACAGCACTGTTTACAATAGCCAGGACATGGAAGCAACCTAGATGTCCATCGGCAGATGAATGGATAAGAAAGCTGTGGTACATATACACAATGGAATATTACTCACATATTAAAAAGAATGTATTTGAATCAGTCCTAATGAGATGGATGAAACTGGAGCCTATTCAGTTCAGTTCAGTCGCTCAGTTGTGTCTGACTCTTTGCAACCCCATAAATCTCAGCACACCAGGCCTCCCTGTCCATCACCCCTCCCTGTCCATCACCAACTCCCAGAGTCTATCCAAACCCATGTCCATCGAGTCAGTGATGCCATCCAGCCATCTCATCCTCTGTTGTCCCCTTCTCCTCCCGCCTTCAATCCTTCCCAGCATCAGGGTCTTTTCCAATGAGTCAACTCTTCACATGAGGTGGCCAAAGTATTGGAGTTTCAGCTTCAACATCAGTCCTTCCAATGAACACCCAGGACTGATCTCCTTTAGGATGGACTGGTTGGATCTCCTTGCTGTCCAAGGGACTCTCAAGAGTCTTCTCCAACACCACAGTTCAAAAGCATCAATTCTTCAGTGCTCAGCTTTCTTCACCATTCAATTCTCACATCCATACACGACTACTGGGAAAACCATAGCCTTGACTAGACGGACCTTTGTTGACAAAATAATGTCTCTGCTTTTCAATATGCTATCTAGGTTGGTTGTAACCTTCCTTCCAAGGAGTAAGCGTCTTTTAATTTCATGGCTGCAATCACCATCAGCAGTGATTTTGGAGCCCAAAAAAATAGGCTGACACTGTTTCCACTGTTTCCCCATCTATTTCCCATGAAGTGATGGGACCAGATGCCATGATCTTAGTTTTCTGAATGTTGAGCTTTAAGCCAACTTTTTCACTCTCCTCTTTCACTTTCATCAAGAGGCTCTTTAGTTCTTCTTCACTTTCTGCTATAAGGGTGGTGTCATCTGCATATCTGAGGTTATTGATATTTCTCCTGGCAATCTTGATTCCAGCTTGTGTTTCTTCCAGCCCATTATACAGAGTGAAATAAATCAGAAAGAAAAGCACCAATACAGTATATTAACACATATATATGGAATTTAGAAAGATGGTAACAATGACCCTATATGTGAGACACCAAAAGAGACACGGATATAAGAACAGACTTTTGGACACTATGGGAGAAGGCGAGGGTGGGATGATTTGAGAGGATAGCATTGAAACATGTTTATTACCATATGTGAAATAGATGACCAGTCCAAGTTCAATGCATGAAGCAGGGCACTCAAAGCTGGTGCACTGAGACAACCCAGGAGGGTGGGAGGGGGATGGGAGGTGGGAGGGGGGTTCAGGATGGGGGCACATGTACACCCGTGGCTGATTCATGTCAATGTATGGCAAAACCACCACAATATTGTAAAGTAATTAGCCTCCAATTAAAGTAAATACATTAATTTTTTTTAAAAAAAGCACTAGAACTGGTAATAAGGGAAAAGAGTTGCCTAAATAGAATCAGGTGCTATTTCACACAAAGGATGAACCAAACATTCAGTTCAGGATGATGCTCCTAATTTCCAGGTCCTTCCCACTATTTTCCCACCTTTCCCTCTGAACCATCACCTTTTCCAGCCAAGCCAGGTCGCTTCCCCTATTGCCTGATAAGCCTAGAGCCCCTTTTCTGACACAAGCATGGAGCCCGAAGTGTTTCTCTTCTTGTTCACAATTCAGTTTAAAGTTCAACTTGAGCCCTCGAGTCAGTTCATGGCTCTAAAAAAATTGGAGGACATTTAGTTAATACCCACTGAACACCAGAAACTATGCCAGGGCCTCCACCATGGGCGCTCCAGCCTGCCTGCTCATTAGGATCATCTGGAACACTTTTGCACTGGGCAATGCTGGGGCCTGGCCCACAGAATTCTGACTTTATTGCTCTGGGCAGATTGCCCAGGGCATCAGTGACCGTCCATCACTTTCCCTCCTCCGGGTGTGCACAGCAGCGTTACGAATGCCTGCACTGAGAGATGAGACGCTTCATCCTTCAGATAAGGAGGTGTCATCTTGGGGGGCTAAACAGGGAGGTGACAGATGTGAGATTTAGAAAGAGGGCTTGGGAAGGCAATAGGGCCCTGGGTTTGGAATGAAGCCCAACTCTCACTGCAGGACTGGCCTCATGACTGGTGGGGCCCAGCGCTAAATGAGATGTGGGTCCTTTGTTCAAAACTCTATTAATAATTTCTAAGGGGAGGGGGGCTCCTAAGCACAAAGCCCTGTTCAAGGTTATAGGCCGCGAATCGGCCCAGACTCATCACTGAAGACCGTGGGGAAGTCGCTTGACCACCTTCAAGCTCCTGACTCTGTGCTGTGCACATCCCAGAAAGATCATGGACGGGCAGTGCTGGGGGCGGGGCGTCATGTACCCATTTGGTGGGTGAAGGGAAGGACAGAGAAGAGAGGAAGGGATGCAGGCTGACCATCCAGTGTGAATGGAGACCCAGCTCCACCCACAAATTGAAAGACGAGCCTGGTGTCCAGCCCCCACCTTAGAGCCGCCGCAGACCTCTAGCTGTGGCCGGCAGAGGGCAGCATAGCGTTGAGCAGCTAAGGCCCCAGGAGTTGGGGCAAGTCCCAAAGTTGGAGGAACTATTTGCAGGAATGTAGGGCCAGGAGCCTGCGTGAATTAAAGCAGACAGGGCCCTAAGAAATAAGGCCTGGCCATGACCTTCAGCATGAGATCAGAACAATAAACAGATTAAACCCAAAGACATGTGACCCACATGCAATAAACAGGCAGCATGAAGTAATCGCTTCCCTGGGATCTATAACCCAGTTCCCCTTGGCCTCCATCCCTGGGATGAGGAACTTCAGGGTCCTCCCTGCCTGATTTTCTCAAGACTGGAAAGAGGACGCACTTGATGGGCACTTCCTCACAGGGTGTTTCATTCAATATTCTCAGTGCCCTAGAGGAACGTTTATATATTCACTCGTTTCTATGCAGAAGAGTAAATGACACCCCGAGCTAGTTCTAGGCTGTGCTGGCTTCCTTTCCACCCCAGGGCTTTTGAACGTGCTGATTCTTTTCCCTGAAATGCTGTCCCTCCGCTCCACTCCTTTCCTGACTGTCACCTACATCTACTTACATCTCAGCTCAGCATCACTCCTCAGGGAGACCTTTTCAAATCTTGCAGACCTTGCCTTGTTTATCACTTTCATCATAGTGACCCATCAGTCCTTTCAGAGCTCCTCTCATGGTGTGTAGGTATATCTGTGGTTATCTGATTAGCATCTTCTCTCTTTAGTCTGTAAGCACCAGAGTGGCAGGAACTCACCATTTTGCTCATAACTGACTCCAGTGTCTTGGCCACCACCTGGCCCATGCCTGTGAATATATGTATTCACTGAAGAAGTGACTACACTTGCCCAACATCACATGGCTATTACGAGCCAGACTGCCTGACCCTGCAGTCAGCCCACATTCTCACTTTATCTTGTTGCTAAATATGAGAAAATATCTGTTACAAATAGGATAAAGAAAATCTTTTATTTTCTTTTTCTATGATAAAACTTTCCACTGCATTGTGTTTTCTTGAACCCATACAAAAAACATGAGTTTTCCCCTCAGAGACAAACTCTAGTTTCTATGCCTTTTCTGCCTCCAAAACATTAATAAATAAAATGTTATAATAAATAGATGAACTGGGCAAAACTGTTGAAAGTCGGAGGTGGGAGGAGCAGGAGTGGTATTCTAGAGGCACAGAGGGTGCTATAGGTCGTCTGGACCCATGACGACTCTAAAGAGGGGGAATGGAGGCACAGTGAGGTTAAGCTACCCGCCCCAAACCACAGAGCTAGTTCATCCATTGTGAATCTCCTACTCCCAGACGTAAGCCTTCCCAGCTTCTGTGTTTCTGCAGCCAGATTGCAGCAGATGCCTTTTTGGTCATTTAAGAAGATGCTTGCTTTGTTAAGCCCTGCACGGCTGTGCCACCTCATACTTTCCTGCCGCAGGTGGAGGACTTAATGATTGTCTAGCATCTTATCTGGTATATCTTCACCATTCCATAATAAGCAGGGGCACAGCATCTTCTTTCCCATGCTAGGACATGCAGTCAAGCACACATTTTTGCAGAAGTTTGCCACTAGTCTCCTGAAGGTTACTGCTAGTCACAAGGAGCAGCTGTCACCATTTATGATTTTAGTGGTTTTCCAGATAGAGGAGATGCAAGAATTGGGCTCATATAACCTTCTCCTGAAAAATTCTCGCCATCTGAAGGCCTATTCTGTTGATTTTTCCCAGAGCACAGAATGCACCATACCCAGTCTCCACCCTGAACTCCTTTCAGGAGTTGTTGTTGAGGGTCAGTGAGCACCGCAGCTTGTGACTTCATCCTGTAGAGGCAGATGGCAAGTGCTCATCTATAGTTGAGAGTGTCCACCAAATACCAGGTAGACATAGTTTCCCTCATAGCTCAGTTGGTAAATCATCTGCCTGCAATGCAGGAGACCCGGGTTTGGTTCCCAGGCCGGAAAGATCCCCTGAAGAAGGAAATGGCAACCCACTTCAGTATTCTTGTCTGGGAAATCCCATGGACAGAGGAGCCTGGCAGGCTACACCATGGGATTGCAAGAGTCAGACATGACTTAGCGACTAAACCACCACCACCAAATACCTTTGTGAATGGTTGCAGTAAGCTGAGAATGTCACTGCACTTGAGAGTAAGTTGCAGCTTTTGTTTTTTCAATTCACCAAAGTTTCCAGGTGTGCGGGATGCCTGCTGAGAACTCATGGCCAGCTGTTGACTGAGGCACTGATGCTGAAGTCATTTTGTTAGGAAGGCTTCAGTGGTGACTGTCAGGCCCCTAATGCTCGGTCAGACAGATGGAGTTGGGGGTTTTCTCACATAGCAAGAAGGGAGGGGGTCAGTTTCCTCTCCTGTATGTTTGGCTGGAGACAGTCACGTCTATTCCTGAGCCAAATACTGGTGAAGCAAATGAAATGGGCTTTATCTAGTTAGTGAAATGCTCTGTGCCAGGCATCATCATGAGCGCTAACTCAGTCCTCCTACAGCCCTATAAGGAGGGTCTAATCATTACAGAAGAGGAAACTCAGGTCCAGAGAAGTTAGCTTACTTGGTCAACCCTACACAGCTTATAAATGGAAAAGCTGGGGTTTTAGCCCAAGCCAGCTGACTCCAGAATTTCCATCCATGCTCTCCTACCCCTCAGTGCCCTTGGATGGTACAGACCCATCCTGGAGCCCTCGGTGGGAGCAGTGCTCCTGAGGGATCTCTGCTTTGAGATCGGGGTAGACGTGGAATGGACTCAGAATGCCTTTAGGAAGGAAGGCTGGGACGAATGCCCAGGGGGTCTCGGCAGTGGCCTCTGCCCTCCCCGTCCGCCCCTTCATCTCTCTTTCCTGCCTCCCTCCCCAGGTCCATGCTTGCATAAAGGGGGTTGCTAAAACCCAGTAATTACTCCTCTCTCATGTCTGTGACCCTCATCATCCTTCTGCCCTTTCCCCTCACTTTCTGCTTCTCGCTCTTTGAGTTGTGTTATGAAATGACTTTCACAATGTCAGCCATAAATAGATTATGAGAAGAAAATCTTTTGTTTAAACAGAAATTCTAATTTTCCAAAAGGTGGTGAATAAACACTCTTGGATGCATTAGAGATCAGCAAATCTTGTTTGCGCAAAATCATGCTTCAATTTCCTTTTATAAGCAGAAAATAGCAGTTCTAATGACCTTGCCAGAAGGCTCTTTGAGTCAAAGGATTGGCCTCCCCATTTCAATTTGCGTTGCTCAGAAGAGGCTGAGCCTTCCCGAGAACAGGTGGGTCGTAGGCTTGCCCCAGGGGCACTGAGTGGCTCTTTCCTCCCTTTCTGCTGTGAGCGTCCAAGCCCCTCAGCTGAACACATTGTCAAGGATGAATTATCAAGCACTTTTATCAAGCAGAGACACCCACAGCCTGGGTGCAGGAGCACTGAGGAGCTTGGGCGAGCTCCGGGTGGCTGTGTAGTTGTAGTTTTTGCTGCTGTCAGAAGCAGAATGTTCTTTACAACACCTCCCACTGGTGGTGCCAGCGACTACTTATACCACAGGCCAGGGAGAGTCTTCAGCAACTCCGCAGGGTCGGTGTCACTGAAGCCATCACAGCCACGTCAGTAAAGCAGGGAGGCTTATTATAAGGACAGGCTGCCCTCATGGAAGTGAGAGTGGGCAGTATTCCAGTTACCAGTACCGCGTGACACGTCATCCCAAAACTGAGTGGCGAAAAACAACCCCTTTTTTAATGCCTGAAAACTCTGTGGGTCAGGAAATTGGACAGGGCACAGCAGAAAGAGCCTGTCGCTGCTCCAGGATGCCTGGGCCTTCACTGGGAGGCTGGTGGCCTCATCTCTCACGTGGCTGGTGGTTGACGCTAGCGGCTGGGAACTTGGCTGGGACCGTCAGTGGAGCACTTACACGTGGCTTCTCCCTGTGGCCCGGGCGTCCGTGAGGAGGTATCCCGAAGATCTCTGACTGCAGGAAGGGGACTGCCCTACAGTCCCAGCTGCCACATTCTGAAAGTCGTTGCCACATCTGTACTGAGGCCACGCCAGTCACAGGTTGGGCCCAGCCAGTGACAGAGTGTGGCAGAGACACTGAGCCTGGTCCACTCCTGGGGAACGCAGGACTCCATGGGTGACCCTGGCGGGGAGCGTCCCTGACAGCCCTGCCAAGCCTTCCCTGAAACCCTCTGGGGGAATAAGCTCTCACTCCTTAAGTGCGGTCCGCACAGAGCAACCTTCCAAAGAGCACTGTCCCGTGGGAAAACCAAACAGATCAAGGTCAGCCTCTGCAGTGATTAATCGTGTTGATGGCATGTACCCTTCCTTGACAGGATGTGATAAAGAAGACACTTCACCTCTGGGAGTCTTGGTCTTCAAAACTCATCACCAAACTCAGCATGAAAATAACATCAAACAGATTCCCAAAGGGGAACAGCTACAAAACACCCAACCAGTGTTCCTCAAAACTGTCAAGTTCATCAAAGCAAGGCAAGTCTGAGAAACTAGGGTAAAGCTATTAAGAAAGTACACAGGTGGGGGATGGGGGGAGGAAGATTTTACAGGAGTTGGACAGGGCAGAGGAGTGAGGAAAGATGGCCGCAGAAAGTAGTCATTGCAAGTGAGGATCTGAAGTCAAGAGCCTGGAGCTGCCGGCAACTCAGAGGAGGGTCTATGGCTGGAGCCCCAGCCCCTCCGCCTCGCCATGTGCTGGCCTCATCCTGGGGCTGGGGGCTTGGTGGGGGCCCTTCTTCCAGGCATGACATCAAGTACATCAATATCCAAAGGAAAGGATATCAACACCTCCAGTTAGTTTCTTTTTTTTAGCCACAAGAAAACTGTCCTCATGGCCCATTTGACCATTCACTGCAGTGACATTGGGGCTACCCTTCTTGGCCGAGATGAACTGGAATCTACCCATTGGTTGGAGATGGGGGTCACCTTCTCTCTAGTTTGTTGGGTCTTCTTAGCAAGGAGGGCGATGGTTGCCAGATTGGTACCAAACTCCAGCCACCACCCAGGGCTAGAGAGGATGCGGGAAGAGCCTTGGGAGGCTCCACGGGCATGGGCAGTGGTCCAAACAAGGGCTGAGGATATCTGAACGAATCACAGCATACTTAGAGAACTGGATGAATCAGTGTATCTGAGAGATGGAATCGATAGGAGTTTCCTATGGACTGGATAGCTTGGTGCAAGAGAGAAGTTCTCCATATGGATTCAGTACTATATGATGGTTTTCTTAAACTCAATTTCATAGTAATCGCACCTCAAAACCACAGAACACACTGTTCTGTTATAAATGTGAGCCTTCAGAGAAGTGCGGTCGCATTCTCTGTTAGTGACATAACACGAAATCCCGTAAGACTAAGGACCGTGTTTACTGGGGGTGTCTTCTATCCCCACCAATGACTTCAGCAAATGTCCCACTCATGAGCACTTAGAATCAATTGAGTCCAATTTGGAATAATTTTTAAAGGAAAAAAAAATGTTGAATTCAATCAGTTCCATGTTTAATAAAATTGTACCACATAAGACTTCAGTTTGATTAAATTTAAAATATAAATGTCTAGGTATAAAGCAAAACATAATGGCTTTTACTAAACCAGCCCAAGTCAGAAGCCCAGTCAGATTTCAAGTGGTTTCGCATCTGCATTTCCTGCTGAGTCCTTCTTTTCATAAACAACTTTTGAAATCATAAAGCCTACATTTATCAATGTGGATATGACCATCCTTTCTTGATGAATGAATACAAGTATAAAGTATTATCACATCTACTCTGCTCAGAAGGGAAGATGGCCTGCCAGTGTGTATTATTACCCCAAAAGAAATTCTATAATGAGTGAGTCCTAGACAAACCATGCATTCCCTGTTCATATATGCTCTGATTCTGATAGGAGCTGTGTAAGCACTTTGAAATGGCTCTGAGCTGTTACTTTGATATCCTTCAGAGCCATACGTGTTGCTATAAACCTTCAACTTCGTTTGGAAGCAGTTTAACCCTCAGTTTATCCACAAATTTTTAAAGAAAACTGGGTAATTTCCCAAGGCAAATTCCTCCTGAAATGTGAGCTAGTGTCTCATCAACTCAGCCACTGTATACTTGATAAGAACTATATGAAAATTAGGACAATTCAAATTTGTACTGACTCAACCAACATAAATTGGGATTTTAGTTGTGTTTTGTGGTATTGTTCAGGGGTTATTTTTTTTTCAGTATGTTAAATTTTAATGATTAATGATTTATGCCAATATGCCTTTATGCAAGAGTGGATACTCTCATAATATGTTGATAAGGATACAGACTGGTACACCTTTATTGGAAGGTACTGTCACAGTAGCTTTTAAAATGTTTGCAATGTAACAACTTCATTTCTAGATATTAGAATAAAGAAAAACTTACCCCATAGCAACCCCAGCACGGGGCAGGTCACTCTGTGATCTGTGCTCTGGTGGCACCGGGTACCATCTCTCTTCAACCTCAGCATAACCATGATTATTCAACCATTCTGTAGTTAATTACGTTCAACTGAGAAATACTCCTAATCTGCAGAAAATAGTAGAAGTAGACTTGTATACTGACCACCTAGACTTTCATACATGGTTCATTTATTCAATGTCTATCTCCCCTAGACCCTGAGAGTTACATAGTAACTTCTTTGTGCCTCTGTGTATTGATATTAAAAATGGGGCTCATACTCTATGTCATAAGGTGGTTGTGAGAATTAAATACCTTTTCCCTATTTTTTATTGGAGTATAGTTGATTTACAGTGTCATGTTAGTGTCAGGTACATAGCACAGAGATTCAGTTGTATGTGTATATAACTTTATATATATCTACAAAAGAATATACATACTCTTTTTCAGATTTTTTTTCCCTTATAGATTATTACAAAATATTGAGTAGAGTTCCCTGTGCTATACATAGGTAGGTCCTTTTGATGATCTATTTTATTTATAGTGTGTGTATATATTAATCCCAAACTCCTGGTTTATCCCTCCCCACCAATCTTCCCCTTTGGTAACCATTTAAGTTTTTTCCTATGTCTATGGGTCTATTCATGTTTTGTAAATAAGTTCATTTGTATCTTCTTTCTCAGATTCTACATATAAGCTATATTGTATGATATTTGTCTTTGTCTGACTTACTTCACTTAGTGTGATAACCTCTAGGCCCATCCATGTTGCTGCAAGTGGCATTATTTCATTCTTTTTCATAGCTGAGCAGTATTACATTGTATGTGTATATGTGTATGTGTGTGTATCACATCTTTTTTATCCATTCATCTGTCAATAGACATTTAGGCTATTTCCTTGTCATGGCTATTGTAAATAGTGCTGCTGTGAACATCAGGGTACATGTATCTTTTCAAATGATAGTTTTCTCTGGAAGCATGCCCAGAAGTGGGATTTCAGGGTCATATGTTAACTCTATTTTTAGTTTTTTAAGGAACTTCTACACTGTTCTCCATAGTAGCTGCATCAGTTTACATTCCCACCAGCAGTGTAGAAAGCATTCCTTTTTAAAATATCTTAAGCTGAGTTTCTGGAGAAGGGAATGGCAAGCCACTCCAGTATTCTTGCCCAGAGAATTCTGCAGACAAAGGAGTCTGGCAGGCTACAGTCCATGAGGTTGCAAAGAATCAGACACGACTGAGCGACTAGCACACACACAAACTGAGCTTCAGTACTGAATAATGGTGTGGCTTGTTACCCAGCACACACTGACTGCTACATTTGTCATTATTCCTTTCATGCCTAGCAGGGGATGGCACTAGTAAATTCCCAATAAGTATTTATTGAATGAATGAATGAACGAGTTCATGAGCAAAAGAAAGAATTGATGAATGAATGAACAAATGAGAGGTAGGAGGGAAGCATCCCTTTAATTCTATTGGACAGATTAATTGCAGGGAGTGGGAGGATAAGTTACAACAACAATGATCTCTTCTTAATTCCCTTAATTTCATAGACTGTGTGCTTAGAAAGAGAAGTGTGATCAGACATAATCTTCTAATCGCATTAGCAACAACTTGTCATGTCTTTTCTATGGATTGTAAAAGAACATCCAAATTTCAGATTCAGGTCCCCTGACTGCTTTAGAAAACCAAACCATCCATTAATACATTTCAGGAAATTACACTCAAACTGGTTATCTTACTTATTAGCAAGGTTGATATTTCTCCTTCCCTCAACCACAGATATAAAGTGCCATCTGGGAGCACAGACAATAATTTGAACTCTATGGGATTCTTTAGTTTATCTCTATCGTGTATAACAGAAATCTTAATTTTTCTACTCGTATTAAGTTCCTCTTTCTCCTGAGGCAAAACCGGAAGGCAAAAAATCTTCAAAGCCATTGAACTGTGTTCTTGTCTTCTTGGATTTCAGCTCTAAAACAGAGTTGAGAAGACAAAACAGATTAATTAATTCAAGTGTCACAATTGTAATTTTCTAATTCACTTTATTCCCCAGATTTTCAACATTTTAAATTCAGGCAGTAGTTAAGTTTTCAGGATTTATATGATGTAAACATTTGTTAATCAACTACCAGAAAACTCAGTTTCCTTTTTAAAAATGATTTCCTGGGGCTATTGGAGGGGAGTAGGAAGGAAAAATAAATGGACCAGTTTGGGGGTTTTTCACGCCAGAGTCAGTAAATACCACCTAGAATTGAAACATGGAGCCTTAGAAAAAGTTGATGACTTCAGCTTCTCTGGTTTTTATCATCTTTTTTTCTTAAGTTTAAAGGGAAAGTGAGCTTGTTTCTCTTAACTGTGTGTGTGTCTCCAAATGGTGGCAGTTTCTTTAGTTCAACTTCAGATTTCGTTACTATCAAATCTAAGTAAAGTCAAATGCCTTCTCATTACGAATACTATATGTAGTAAAATTCCTTCCTTTTCAACAAAGCATATTATTTGTTTTTTTCATCCATAGAGCAGAGGCCAATACTGAGGATGGAGGTTATTTGAGGGTGGCGGGAGCAGTAATGAGGTTGTTTTTTCTTGGGCATCATCCTTTGCACTTTTACACCTTGTTCAACTTTTAGAAAACATAACCTTGTTATCATTTTATAAAACGATAAAGGTATTAACATTTAAAAAAAACCAAATCAGTAAAATGTTTCTCCTAGCTTTCTCCAAGTTAGTCTTCACCTCAAAACATCTGGCTTTAAAAGCCTACAGCACAGATAATGCATTTGGGAGTGATCAGCACAGAGAGGGTTCTGTGGCCACAGGAGAGGAAATGGCCCAGCTGGAGAGGAAGAAGAGAAAAGAGAAGCAAGGTCTCCTTCCCCAGAAGACGAGCTGGCACTGAAGCCGGAGTGAGCTCAGAGGTGTCGAGACAAGACAGAGCCTCCTGCAGTCACGGATGCAAAGCTTCCAAGAAAAAGCACCGACAGGAGTCCCCCACTCTCAAGAGTTCTCTCTGGTTCACTCATTTTTGGATTTCTTCGAATGACATAGAAATTCCGGAACACTGCTTGCTAGAGACCAATCACAGGGCTTCACATCCCCAGTATTCTTCTGCAGCAGATACCATGTCCTCAGGAGGTGCCCCAGACAGCCTCCAGCCCTGCACCAGGGGTAGAATCTTCACTGCTGACCCTCCCGGAGCTCCACGGCTGCTGCTAAGGCCCCCCCACCCCACGCAGCCCGTCTCCCAGCTCTGTACAAACTGAGGAAGACACCTAAGCACAAACATGGTACTCCAGGTCTTGGTGTTTTCCCTGGGACAGACTCCGCGGGCTCATGGTAAATCTAAATATAACTCCCTGGCCTGTTGCCTGGAAGAAGCCCTCCATGGTCAGGCTCCTCTGTAACTTCCCAATCAGGTCTCCTCCAAGGGACCCGTGAGCCTGAGTTTTCCTCTGCTCCCTGTGTTTCCTCCGGAGTCATCAGCAGAGGGCTCGCCCCACGCAGCAGCCTATAGCGTGTCTTTGTGCCATTTAGAAAGAGGTGTCCCTTCCTCACAATACTTTTACTTCCATCTGGCAGAAAATCACTGTCATGTACTGATATTGTATCTAGAAAACTTTCAGGATAGATACCCAAATCCACAGCATCTCTGCCATAAACAGCAGGCACCCCTTACAGGACATCCTTGTGTGTGGCACAGCCTGCCCTCCCAGGCCCAGCCTTCCTGGCTTTTTTCTCTCTGCATCATGTATGTGTTTTTCCCAGCACTACTTCCATGATTGAGCGTTAGGTATCTCAACATCTTGGGAGGAACTCTAAAGTCAAGTGGTCAAAATCAGCATCTTGCCAGAAAGATCACGTACCCACCTAGCCTGGCCTGTCCTGTCTGGAGGTGATAACTTCCTGTTCAGTCTTAGAAGCTGGACTGTTTCAAGGAGAATATGTCAAAGGGTATCAAGCCTCCACATTTGCCGGAGACTGGACTCATCTCAATCCTCACTGGCTTGTGAATTCATTCTACATTTTACAGGTAATAGAAATCGAGGTTTCCCAAGACTAAGCAGCTCCCCCAGGGTTCACTGGAAATGCTATACGGCATGGTCTTCCCACCTTCAAACCCCCTAACTCAGCAGGTTGGAACAAGGGCCCAGAGAAGACAAGAGACGTGTCCACGAGGATGGGCTGGCTGAGTACCTTGCTGTGTGAGCCTAGATGTCCCTTTTCACTTAGGAAAAATTTTTACACTGCAGTCAAAAGCCGTTTACGAAATAAACTCCGGAAAGACAGTAATGGAAGTGCTGGTAACCTTTAATGACAGTGGCGTTCGCAAAACGTACAGTTCACGAAGGGCTAACGCTTGATCCAAAAAGCTCTTGTTAAAATCCAATCATTGTGAGCAATGAGCATTAGCAGGAGATGCCGGCGATGAACAAAAACTGGAAAGGTTAATGGCCTTCTTTGCTAAAAACAATCTGAGGCTTTATCTCACGTTCCAGCTCAGCCTCAGATCTGTGCATATGCTGAAGATTGTTTGTGGTTTTGTTTTTTTTTTTTTGCATTTTAGTAATCAGGAGAAAAATTGATTACCAAAATTATAATTAAGAGCTGGGAAAATATGCAACAATTTGGCTGCTTCATTTAGCACATATTTCAGGTTAATTGTGTGATTTTGCTAATGAAGATATTTGCATGAATATTTTCAGGGGCTAGATTCACTTTATTGTGTAATGAACACTCTGCTGAGCAGAAGACTTCACTTTTTGTGGAATTCATGATGAGACAAAGGCTGAAACTCTCGAGTTTCTAGCCTCACATGTCAGGAGCTTAATTCAGTTCAGTTCCGTCCAGTCTCTCAGTCATGTCCGACTCTTTGAGACTCCATGGACTGAAGCACGCCAGGCCTCCCTGTCCATCACCAACTCCCGGAGTTCACTCAAACACATGTCCATTGAGACTGTGATGCCATCCAACCATCTCATCCTCTGTCATCCCCTTTTCCTCCCACCTTCAATCTTTCCCAGCATCAAGGTCTTTTCAAATGAGTCAATTTTTGGTCAAAGTATTGGAGTTTGAGCTTCAGCATCAGTCCTTCCAATGGTTTCCTTTAGGATGGACTGGTTGGATCTCCTTGCAGTCCAAGGGACTCTCAAGAGTCTTCTCCAACACCACAGTTCAAAAGTATCAATTCTTCAGCACTCAGCTTTCATTATAGTCCAACTCTCACATCCATACATGACTACTGAAAAAACCATAGCTTTGATAAACGGACCTTTGTTGGCAAAGTAATGTCTCTGCTTTATAATAAGTCACCTAGGTTGGTCACAAATTTTTTTCCAAGGAGCAAGTGTCTTTTAATTTCTTGGCTCCAATCACCATCTGCAGTGATTTTGGAGCCCCAAAAATAAAGTCTCTCACTGTTTCCACTGTTTCCCCATCTATTTGCCATGAAGTGATGGGACCAGATGCCATGATCTTAGTTTTCTGAATGTTGAGTTTTAAGCCACTTTTTCACTCTCCTCTTTCACTTTCATCAAGAGGCTCTCTAGTTCTTCTTCGCTTTCTTCCATAAGTGTGGTGTCATCTGCATATCTGATGTTATTGATATTTCTCTGAGCAATCTGGATTCCAGCTTGTGCTTCATCCAACCCAGCATTTTGCATGATGTACTCTGCATATACGATAAATAAGCAGGGTGACAATATACAGCCTTGACATACTCCTTTCCCAATTTGGAACCAGTCTGTTGTTCCATGTCCGATTCTAACTGTTGCTTCTTGACTTGCATACAGATTTCTCAGGCAGCAGGTCAGGTGGTCTGGTATTCCCATCCCTTTAAGAATTTTCCACAGTTTGTTGTGATCCACATAGTCATAGGCTTTGGCATAGTCAATAAAGCAGAGGTAGATGTTTTTCTGGAGCTCTCTTGCTTTTTCGATGACCCAGCAGATGTTTGCAATTTGATCTCTGGTTCCTCTGCCTTTTCTAAATCCAGCTTGAACATCTGGAAATTCACGGTTCATGTACTGTTGAAGCCTGGCTTGGAGAATTTTGAGCATTACTTTACTAGCGTGTGAGATGAATGCAATTGTGCAATAGTTTGAGCATTCTTTGGCATTGCCTTTCTTTGGGATTGGAATGAAAACTGAGCTTTTCTAGTCCTGTGGCCACTGCTGAGTTTTCCAAATTTGCTGGCCTATTGAGTGCAGCACTTTCACAGCATCATCTTCCAGGATTTGAAATAACTCAACTGGGATTCCATCACCTCCACTAGCTTTGTTCATAGTGATGTTTCCTGAGGCCCACTTGACTTTGCTTTCCAGGATGTCTGGCTCTAGATGAGTGATCACACCATTGTGATTATTTGGGTCATGAAGGTCTTTTTTGATTAGTTCTTCTGTGTATTCTTGCCACCTCTTTTTAGTATCTTCTTCTGTTAGGTCCATACCATTTCTGTCCTTTACTATGCCCGTCTTTACATGAAATGTTCCCTTAGTATCTCTAATTTTCTTGAAGAGATCTCTAGTCTTTCCTGTTCTATTGTTTTCCTCTATTTCTTTGCATTGATCACTGAGGAAGACTTTCTTATTTCTCCTTGCTATTCTTTGGAACTCTGCATTCAAATGGGTATATCTTTCCTTTTCTCCTTTGCCTTTCACTTCTCTTCTTTTTCATAGCTGTTTGTAAGGCCTCCTCAGACAACCATTTTGCCTTTTTGCATTTCTTTTTCTTGAGGATGGTCTTGATCACTTCTTCCTGTACAATGTCATGAACCTCTGTCCATAGTTCTTCAGGCACTCTGTCTATCAGATCTAATCCCTTGAATCTATTTGTCACTTCTACTGTATAGTTGTAAGGGATTTGATTTAGGTCATACCTGGATGATCTAATGGTTTTCCCTACTTTCTTCAATTTAAGTCTGAATTTGGCAATAAGGAGTTCATGATCTGAGCCACAGTCAGCTCCCAGTCTTGTTTTTGCTGACTGTATAGAGCTTCTCCATCTTTGGCTGCAAAGAATATAATCAATCTGATTTCGGTGTTGACCATCTGGTGATGTCCATGTGTAGAGTCTTCTCTTGTGTTGTTGGAAGAGGGTGTTTTCTATGACCAGTGCATTCTCTTGGCAAAACTCTATTAGTCTTTGCCCTGCTTCATTCTGGACTCCAAGGCCAAATTTGTCCATTACTCCAGGTATTTCTTGACTTGCTACTTTTGCATCCCAGCCCCCTATAATGAAATGGGCATCTTTTTGAGGTGTTAGGTCTAGAAGGTCTTGTAGGTCTTCATAGAACTGTTCAACTTCAGCTTCTTCCACATTATTGATTGGGGCATAGACTTGGATTACAGTGATATTGAATGGTTTGCCTTGGAAATGAACAGAGATCATTCTGTTGTTTTTGAGATTGCATCCAAGTACTGCATTTTGGGCTCTTCTGTTAACTATGATAGCTACTCCATTTCTTCTAAGGGATTCTTGCCCACAGTAGTAGATATAATGGTCATCTGAGTTAAATTCACCCATTCCAGTCTATTTTAGTTCTCTGATTCCTAAAATGTTGATGTTCACTCTTGCCATCTCCTGTTTGACCACTTCCAATTTACCTTGGTCATGAACCTAACATTCTAGGTTCCTATGCAATATTGCTCTTTACAACATCGGACTTTACTTCCATCACCAGTCACATCCACAACTGGATGTTGTTTCTGCTTTGGCTCCATCTCTTCATTCTTTCTGGAGTTAGTTCTCCACTGATCCCCAGCAGTGTATTGGGCATCTACCGACCTGGGGAGCTCATCTTTCAGTGTCCTATCTTTTTGCCTTTTCATACTGTTCATGGGGTTCTCAAAGCAAGAATACTGAAGTGGTTTGCCATTCCCTTCTCCAGTGGACCATGTTTTGTCAGAACTCTCCACCATGACCCATCTGTCTTGGGTGGCCCTACATGGCATGGCTCATAGTCTCGTTGAATTAGACAAGGCTGTGGTCCATGTGATCAGATTGGCTAGTTTTCTGTGATTGTTGTTTTCAGTCTGTCTGCCCTCTGATGGAGAAGGATAAGAGGCTTATGGAAGCTTCCTGATGGGAGAGACTGACTGAGGGGGAAACTGGGTCTTGTTCTGATGGGCAGGGCCATGCTCAGTAAATCTTTAATCCAAATTTCTGTTGATGAGCAGGGCTGTGTTTCCTCCCTGTTATTTGACATGAGGCCAAACTGTGGTGGTGGTAAAGAAGATAATGGCGACCTCCTTCAAAAGATCCCATGGACGCACTGCTACGCAGAGCCTCCAACCCTGCAGCAGGCCACTGCCGACCCATGCCTCTGCCGGAGACTCCTGGACACTCATGGACAAGTCCGGGACAGTCTCTTGTGGGGCCACTGCTCCTTTCTCCTGGGTCTTGGTGCACAAGGTTCTGTTTGTGCCCTCCCAGGGTCTGTTTCCCCAGTCCTGTGTAAGTTCTGGTGGCTCTATGGTGGGGTTAATGGCAACCTCCTCCAAGAGGGCTTATGCCATACGCAGGTCTGCTGCACCCAGAGCCCCTGCCCCTGTGGCAGTCCATGCTGACCTGTATCTCCTCAGGAGACACCCAAGCACAGTTCTGTCTCAGTCTCTTTGGGGTCTCTGGGTCCTGGTGCGCACAAGGTATGTTTGAACCCTCTGAGCATCTCTGACGGGCATGGAGTTTGATTCTAAACGCAATTTCACCCCTCCTACCATCTTGCTGGGGCTTCTCCTTTACCCTTGGAGTCCCTACCGTCTTGCTGGGGCTTCTCTGCCCTTGGACATGGGATATCTCCTCACAGTCGTTCCAGCACCGCGCAGCCACCACTGCAAGTTAAGTTTTACTCGGAGCAAAATGAAGACTGCAGCATGGAGAAAGCATCTCAGAGAGCTTAATTAGGAATCAGTTAAACTCCCCTGGTGGAATTTACACTGCCTGCCTAGGGACGGCGGAGCCTGGTGGGCTGCTGTCTATGGGGTCGCGCAGAGTCGGACATGACTGAAGTGACTTAGCAGCAGCAGCAGCAGCTGGTACAACTTGGATCCTTCTGTAATTTTTAAGAAGACTAGAAGATTCAAAAAAAAAAGTTGAAAAAGCCCTTTATTACCACTTTTTGAAAAAATATATCAAAAAGAAGCATCTGGGGACTTCCTTGACCATCCAGCGGCTGGCGGTCCAGTGGTTAAGACTCTGTCTTCCAATGCGAGGGGTACAAGTTCAACCCCGGGTCTGGGAGCTAAGATCCCACATGGCTCAGGGCCAAAACACTAAGACATAAAACACAAGGAATATTGTGACAAATTCAATAAAGACTTTAAAAATGGTCCACAGCAAAAAATCTTTAAAAAAAAAAAAGAGAAGAAGTATTTCAGCCATGCCTACCCAGTGCTAATTCCTACTAGTCATCATAACTTACTTTCATTTAAGAAAAAAATAAATGTGGTGCTTATAAAATTATAAAGAAGTTAGAAAATATAAAAAAAATCAAAAGAAAATAAGAATTATCCCTATTTTACTCCTCAAAGAGAACCAGTGTTAAAAGTTTGGGGGGGTGTACGATTCTACATATTTTTTCTTTCTGAAAATGTACTTTTCATTTTTTACTAAAATGCATTTACTGTAGGTAGTTTTTTATTTAAGCTGTTTTTTCACCTAACAATGAATTGTGCACATGTTCTATATCAGTAAACATTTTTCTGCTGCTGTGTAATTGCATGAAGTTTTTCATGGTGTGAACATGTCATAATTTATGTAAATGACCCTCTTTTGTTGTGTTAGGTTGAATCCAGTTCACTTTATAAGCAGTAAGCAGTGAACATTCTCAAAGCTTCTTGAGCACATTTATCATTATTTCCTTAAGACAAATTCATAGATATTCAACGCTTAGAAAGCCTTGATGAAAGTGAAATTCGCTCAGTTGTGTCTGAGTCTTTGCAACCCCACGGACTACATAGCCATGGAATTCTCCAGAATTCTGGAGTGAGTAGCCTTTCCCTTCTCCAGGAGATTGTCCCAACCCAGGGATCGAACCCAGGTCTCCCGCATTGCAGGAGGATTCTTTACCAGCTGAGTCACAAGGGAATAGACACTGCCAATTTGACCCTAGAACGACAGAAATTTTACATCGCACCAGCAGTGTGGTATAAAGCCCATTTTCCTACAATGTCACCAACACTGGGGCCCGATGCTATCATCTGAAAATGGTAGCTAGAAAATGTCTCTCTGTTGATTTAATTTTATTTCTTCAGTTGCTGATGGAACCCGTGGTTATTTATGGGCCACTTATGTTTCTTCTTTTTGAATTGCCAGCACAAGCGCTTTGTCCATTTGTGAAAACTGGGCTGTTAATTTCTTTTTCTGTTTCATAGGATCTTTCTATGTTGTAAGAATATGATCATTAATCTGTATATATGGTCCAAATAGGTTTCCACTGGTTTTAATATTTTTTTACTGATGCAAAAAATAAAATGATTACATTTTGTTTACCACATTAATTCCATGGGAGAGTTCCAGGCCTGTGCAGCGGAGCCACTCCTGGGGGGCCAGCGGGTGCACCGATGCCAGTCGCTAGTAGGGTGCATGCTTGCCAGCCCAGGCACTGCCCCCACCCCCGTTCACTGAGTTCTCATATTATTACCTGCATCTGACGATGAGGGAATGGAGGTTTCAAAGGCTTCAGGACTTGACCCAGGTCACTCAGGAACAGCGTCAAGACCTAAACCCAAGCAGTCTGTCTCGTGGGCCAGAATCTGCCTGCAAAGTGTTGCTAGTAGTGACAGATGATAGAGCAAGCATCCGGTGCTGTGAACTCCAGGCTCCAGCCAGCTGTTCCTGTAGGAACTTGTATCCGTTAGGAATGCTTGGCAGGTGGAACAGAAGCTCCAGCTACAGCAGATTGAACAAATAGGGCTTTTCATCCAGAGATGTTTAATTACTGCTGCATGTGATGTGCCAGTGGTGAATTGTGTGTGACAGCGTCTGTTGGACCTCAAAGCATCTCTAACAGTATCTATGACTACGTGTGTTTTTATAGGTGTTTGCACTGCTGCTGGGTGAAGGCTTGAGAGAAGGCAGAAGCTGAGTGCATTGTTAGAGGCCTGGTTGATAGTGGAAGTTGGTTCAGGCACAGTTGATGGTGTGCACTTGTTACCAAGGCTCCTGTTCTTGGTACTTGTTCCAATGGGCCTGCAGAACATGGCGCTGGAAATGATGGAAGCAGCTACACAGGGTTTAAAAGCATCACTACCCAGCTCTGCCCACCCTAAGGTGCGTATTCCTCCAACTCAGCAACCCTGCCCAGGTGCAAACGCCTGAAAACCCTGATGGAACCAGAACCCTCATTATAAGGGAGCTTGGCCTCTTGGTGGCTTCACTCCCCCACCAAGTGAAAGAGCCAGGCGACACCTTCCCTGGTTCACCATTAGCATCCTGGGCGGGTGATGGGGCAGACCTAGGAGGGATAGACTGAGAGAAAGCCCAGGCTCCGACCCTCCCACACTGGGGCCAGCTGAGGTTGGGAGGGGGCGGCTTCTCTTTCCAAGCTGAGGCTCCCCAGGAGTTAAATCTGGGAAATGTCAAGAAACTTCAAAAAAGCACAAATAGTGTTCTTTTGAAAAGCTATTTAACATGACTCTACAATGCAAGGAATGAACCTAGGTGGATCCTGGATGGGGCAGGGGGGAATTGCCACCCAGCATAGGACCCGATAATGAAATAATGACTATTATTGAATAATAGTATCAAATCATATTCAACTCTTCCAGAACTTGATCTTTGGACCCTGATAATGGAAGGGGGCTCCTTGTTCCTAGGGGACACATGTGACCTCTCAAAGAATAAAGTGCCGTGACCCCGCCACGTATCCCCAGGAGTCGAGGGAGGCTTCCTAGGACGGTGCTCACAGAGTACAATGTTAACAGGTGAGGATCTGGGTGAGGGGCTTGGGGGGGGCGGATGTAATTGTTCTGTTCTTGCAACTTCTCTGTAGGTTTGAATTTTTTTCAAATTAAACATTTTTTTAAAGTGTGATTTAAAATTCCCGGTGTGACCACCATGGGTGCTAAGGAATTGTTGAGAACCCAGCCCAGATTCCTCAGTCCTTCATGAATTTGCCCCAGTGACCTGTGGTGGCAGGTGACCTGTCAGGCCACCCAGACCCCCTCAATAAGGATGTGTCCCAGCTCCAACTCAGCAGTCATCCCTTAGGGTCAGCCACACCCACGGTCAGGCCCTTCCCCAGCGACCCAGGCTCCGTGACCCACCAACACTGTTGCTAAAGGCCTGGCCATCTCAAGCCAGCTGGGGACAGGTCTGGGGGGGACCTCAGCTCCATAGCTCCTGGGGGGCATCTGAGCTGCCCCCTCCTCCCACAGTGCTGACGCAAGCCCTCCTTCAACAGTTACCCATGTGTCAGTTCCTTCCAGGGCCAGCTTCCTGGGGGTCCAAGCTGCCACAGGCCCCCCAGCCACATCCCCCCTACCTCCGCTCACACACCTACATCCATCCTCCACCTTCATATCTGTCCTGCCCCACGCACGTCACACACCACGAACATTTCCTCTTTTAAAGCAGTTTGATCTCAAATATTTCTAACACACACACACAGAACAGGGTGATGAATACCTGATGCCCCTATACAGCTTTATCAGATCACAGCTGAAGGTCACATTTGCTCAACTCTGGGTTTTTTTAGGAACAAAGCCTCACCGATTCAGCTGAGGTCTCCCACTTATCCCCTCCAGGCCCTTCCCTCGCACCTCTCCTGAGGGTCTCCCATCACCAGCTTCGTGTTTCTCCTTCATGTGTTTGTTCTCGCACATTTAATACAGCTTTCTTCACCCATAAACAATACCCGGTGTCGTGTTTTAGGTTTTTAATCTTTATGTAAATAATGTCATTCAGATCGCATCATTCCACGACTTGCTTTTTCAGCCCCAGGTTGTTTGTGAAATGCCTCCAAGTGGATGTCTGTGGTCTGGCCCATTAGATCTGCTTTTATACACCCCATGGATTTCAGCCCGGCTCCCATGGGTGGACATCTACGTCATCCTCTGGACAGGCAGTGCTGCAAGCACTGTCCCCACCCACGGCTGTGTGGGCACCTGAGACAGTGGCCCACAGGTGTAGTTACCCATCAGGGAGATTATTCTGGGGGGAGGAGGAGCATTTAACAGGAGCCACCATCTGAATCCCAGACAAAGCTCCTGGCTCAGAGTTTGGGCCCCATGAGACAGACACCCCCACCCCCACCCTGCACTCCATCCCTGCCATCTCCTCCCGACAGAACAGTCAGGTTTTGCTGCAGTAATGTTGTAGTAATGCCAAGCTCCGGGCATAACAGGCATTTGTTTCTTACTCATGCATCAGCAGGGGAGCCAGGTTCAGCTCTGTTCTGGCTGTGGCTGGGTTTCCATTCACTTTGTGGGTCTTTTATTCCCGAAGGGCCAATGACTTTCTGGGACATGCCTTCCTTGAGGCCAACACAAGAAGCCAAGTCAAACCACAAAAGCAGACAAAAAGACTCTGGTCACGTGTGGCATGTGTTTCGTCCACTTATGGTCCATTGGCCAAAGGAGGTCACAAGGCTAAGCCCTGAGTCAGTGCCAAGAGCCGACTCCACTCACAGCGATGTGTCTGCGAGAGCAGGAGGGCTGAAAGAACCGTGTGCAGGTCAAGCCGTCCACTGGGGGTATGACCTTCCCTTGCCACCGGAAACATCATAGGTCAACTGCACTTCAGTTTAAAAAAAGAAAATGATTTTTAGGATTTTTCCAGAGAAACATGACCAAAGCAGACAAAGCTCCTGGCTCAGAGTTTGGGTAACATGAAACAGTAATTGTATATAAGTGTACATATAAAATGTAAATATATGTTTATAAAATGTGCATAATGAAGAACTGGCCCATTCAGTGAGCAGTGATGGAGGCTCAGTGGTCCCTTGAGCTCCCGGCTAGAAGCTGGAGCCCGTGGAAAGCAGGTGGTATAATTCAGTCCAAGTCCAAAGATCTAAGAACCCAGGGAGCTGATGGTGAAGATCTGGGCGTGAGGGCAGGTGATGAGATGAGAGTCCCAGCTCAAGCAGGAGGGAAGGAAAAGGGGGGGCAGCTTCCTCCTTCCTCTGCCTTTTGTTCTACTCAAGCCATTGGGTTAGATCTCACACACACACACACACACACACACACACACACACACACACACACACACACACACACACACGCCTGCCCTGGGGAGGGTGTCTGCTTTGCTGAGCCTACAAGTTCAATTGCTGATCAGCCAGGAGCACTGTCACCATCACAGACACACCCACAGTAACAGTGCCCCTGGGCACCCATGGCCAGTCAGCTTGACGCAGAGAATTAGCCATCACACATTCCTCTGCCTGAGCCTAGGGAACAGGGGTATTTGCTAAAGATTTGAGTGGACTTGATCTTACATGGAAAGTGGGACATGGGCTATCAATTCCATTTTAAAATATCAAGAGACCACAGGCTCCAGCGCACACAACCTATGACAGGTGTGTGATGGCTCGTGTGAGAAGCCATTCAGCTTGTTAACAAGAGTATGGGTCACCAGCACATACTCAAGGACTGTGGTTTGTTTAATTAAACAATAAGAAGATGGTATAGAAATCAATACTCAATTTCATTCTCAATGCCAGAGACGCCCAGCTTCTGTGCAGGTCATCGGAGCTGTGTGTTAACATGCTCCACATAACGAGGCAAGTAGCCATCACTCAGCACGTCCTGACCCGTTCACTTCATCCTGGCTGGGAAAGCGGGCCCATTAGCTGCATTATTCAGGGTTAGGAAATCAATAACACACCGATTATTGATAGACACGCACTGCTAGCAGACGGGAAAAAATTACACAAGGGCTTTACGAGAGTGATTGCTCTGTTCTTTAGAGCGATGGCCATACAATTTCAGCTTTCAATTCCCTGTAACATACTCACCCAGATTTATGGGGCTTTTGTAATGTCTAATTGGGATTGGTGACATGATCCTCGCTTTCACTTTGTGGAATGTTTTAAGCATCCATCAAATCTTGATGAAAAGGGAAGAAGCAAAGGAATCACATCCAGTCTTAGAAATTACAGGGAAGGGACCTCAGGGTAATTGAAGGCCTACCTTAGAGACTCTGTAGACACTGTTTCCTTTAGTCCTCACACACTGTTCTCTCCACCTCACAGGTGGTGAAATTGGGACTGAGAAAGGGGAACTAACTTGACCAGTGTCGCTCAGCTCAGCAGTGGGGAACTGAGATTCTAAAGGACAGCTTGTCAGGAAGGCCACTCCCCTTCCACTGGGCTCTATCTGGTGTTCTCTCACAGCCCCAATATTTTAGTGATGTCCCAAAGATGCTCATAGCATAAGGATGACAATGATAATAGAGAAGAGGGGACAGTAACTGTAATAGTACCAGTGTGATTAGCAAGTCAAGAACAACTTCCTTTCCAGTGGGACTATCCCCTCCCTGCATTTGGACCTAATACCTTTTTTAATATAGCCATTGGGTTGCATTTACATTATGGCCACCACTTCCCATTGCTGGTTTGGAGGTACTTAAGCCTCCTGGGAATTCTTCATATGAACCTCTCATAAGTTAGGTCTGCTTTGTCCTATATTTGTGGGGTTGGAGGTATTTAAGATGAATTCTTGGCATTCACCCTCATTTGATTTATCTAACCATTCTAGCATACAACCTTTTAAGATTTTTCAAATCTTTTTTTTTTTAATATTTATTTTTATTTATTTATTTAGCTGCACTAGGTCTTAATTGCATCATGCTCGATCTTTAGTTGCGGCATGTGGAAGCTAGTTCCCTGACTGGGTTTGATTAGCCACTGGACCACCAGGGAAGTCGCCATTGATTTTTAAGTCAGAAGAAACTATGAAGACCAGTCTGTCCCTTGGGGGAGGGGTGGCAGTCAAGGCTGCTGGGTTCCCGCCCATAACCTATTGCTTCTTTAGTTTCATGGATCATCTCCTTTCTTTGGGCCTGTTTCCCCTTCCATAAAACACAAAAGTTAGGTCAACTGATCAGAAAGGCCCTTCCTGCGTGACAAATAGGACCTCATAGCCCAGAATTACCGGATACATGCCAACCTGGGCCCTGATTAAGAGTGAACACAATTTTAATGACAATGGTTTTAACAGAAATTAGATGACATGAGACACAGCACTCCGTTTTGAAATGAAACCCACCATTTGAGAGGTAGAGTCAGGGAGACAGGTCATAACCATCTGCCAAGGCCACTCTGCTCATGGTCAGCTTTGCAGCCTCAGCTTCTATTTCTTATTCCCTTTGAGGAAACTGAAGGAATTTTTCTGACTCAGAAAGAATCACCACGGGACCAGGAAAATGTTCCAAGGAGGGGTTCTTCGTGCCACTCCACCCACCAGGCTTTCAAACGCCGGCATTATAGACCCAATCATATAAACAGGGCCTTTCTGGAAATATCTGCATTAATTACCATCATTGGAGAGACATTATCTATATTTACATAATAGCTTCCCAGGTTTTGCTGGTTCTGAGTCAAGCCAACAAATTTGCAGCTATTAAGGAACACAAATTGCTCTGCTATGTTTTAAATTCCGCAAATGGAAAACTTCGCCAGTGTAGAGAGGTGGCTGGAACCCAGGGCAATTAGTGTCTAATAATTCGTTAATGCTGGAGATGCGTGAAGATACGGTTCAAAATGTCTGCTGTAATGTCTTAAGTGAAAAGAGAAAGGCATTTGGAGAAACCATAATCGAGTAAGGCGTATTAATATAGCAGCATATTTTTACAAAATGTAAAAGGCTCTTGTTCTGTCTTTAAAAGGGACAGCTAAAGCCGCATCTTTATTTTTACCACTTAATTGCACTGTCTTGGACACTAATGACGGACTGATTACAGTTTAAGGTTTAATCACCGAGAGAGCAGAGACGGAGGTGGGAAGGCCAGCTGGATCGCGAGGGAGGGGGCGAGGGTAGAAAGACACCTGGCTGGGAACGCAGGTGGGGAAGGAAGGCGGGTCATCAGGCCCCACCCCGCACGGTCTCGGCGACGGCAATCACGCCCCCAAGGTCTCTGCTCCTGCGGGCTCCGGGCGCGTTTACCAAAACGTGGTGAGAACCCAGGCAGACCCGGTTCAGAGAGGCCGGTGGGTGACGGATGACAGTTCACTGTTTTCTGCCCAGAACCCTAGAGGAAGACCTCCAGAAATAGCAGCTCTCACTCCTCTTGGGCGTGGTTCTCACACCTGAGCGTGCACCAGCGCGTGCAGACGCGTTAAATCAGATTCTAATGCAGAGAACCTGGAAGCGGCGGGGAATTCCTGGTAGGTCCTGGATACCGCTGCCCCGGGTCACACTTGGAGGCCCAGGGATGTGGGGGGATTCCTTCCCTGTGACCCAAGATGGGCTTTCCCATGGACTGTTCTCCAGTCTCAATAGAAGAAGACAACCCCCCCTACCCTCCAACTTCGTGGAAATGTGTGAGTCTGGGAACTGGGCACAGCTGATGGGCAGAGCAGAGAAAGAAGCCGGGCAGGGCAGAGGGGCGGACGGGGAGGTGACAGCTTCCTGGTTCCAGTCCCCAAGGCCCGTCGTTTTCCAAGGTTTGACGTCAGCCAGTGAGCTGTCCTTTCCCTTAACCAGTTTCTGTTGGATTTCCCTCACTGTCACCCAGAAAGTTCTGACCACTGCAGGAGTGCAAACTAAAATGCCAACCTGTGAATGTACAAGCATCTCACTGATAGGATAGTCTGTGTAGCATGATCTCTTCCTGTAAGAGGGGACCAGACAGAGATGTTGGAAGAGCAGAGTTTGGGGTAGGGTTGCCAGATGAAATTCAGGATGGACAGCTAGATTTGAATCTCAGATGACCAACGACTTTTTAAGATACGTGCGCCACAAATAGGGTTTCCCTGGTGGCTCAGTGGTAAAGAATCCTCCTGCCAATGCAGGACATGCCAGTTTGATCCCTGGGTCAGGAAGATCCCCTGGAGAAAGAAATGGCAACCAGCTCCGGTATTGTTGCCTGGGAAATTCCCTTGGGCAGAGGAGGCTGGCAGGCTATAGTCCATGGGGTCACAAAGAGTCAGACATGACTTAGTGACTAAACAACAACAAATGCCACAAATATTGCATGAGATATACTTACCCTGTAAAATCATTCTTTGTTTATCTGAAATTCAGATGCATCTATTTTTACTTGCTAAATCTGACAACCTGCTCTCAGGAGCAAGACAGTCCTGCGTTTGCCTGTTGGCTCTGTTCCTGGCTGTGATGTTGGCAGTACTTCTGAGGGCTGTATTCCAGACTCCATGCAGGCTGATCTGGTCTGGGCAGTGATGAGAGCGCAGGAGGAAGGGAGAAGACAAAGTGTTTCTGGACCATCTCTGGCAGTGGCCGCCATCCCTCCAGGGTCCCAGCCTCTGCTAGACGGCCTGCTGTGGATCTGGAGTTGCACAAGTGCATGTCCTGTTTTTTTCACCCTAGATTGTCTGTCTGTCCAAGACTCTGTATAACCAAATTCACACACTGTAAGCTCTGGGGGCCTGCCCTCTTGCATTCAGAGTAATGTTTTTGAGATTCACCCGTGTTGTTGTTTGTATGAGGAATTCATTCCTGTTAGCTTTTTTCCTGTTTTATTGAGATATAATTGGCATACGATATTGTGTGAGTTTGAGGTGAACAACGGGTTGATTTGATGCATTTGCGAGTGATTATCACCATACGTAATACCTATCACATCACATAATCACCCTTTCTTTTTTGTGGTTGAGAACACTGCAGGTCTACTCTTTCAAGTATAATACAGTATTACTAACTGTACTCACCACTCCCCAGAATTTACTCATCTAATATCTGGAAATTTGTACCCTTGGACCAACATCCCTCCCTTTCCCCATCTCCTAGCCTCTGGCAACCAACATTCCAGTCTCTTTCTGTGAGTTTAGCTTTTTTTAGATTCTACATGTAAGTGAGGTTGTACAGTTCTTGTTTTTCCCTATGCAGCTTATTTCACTTAGCATAACACCCTCAAGGTCCATCCAGGTTGTTGCAGATGGCAAGACTTCTTTATTTCTCATGGCTGAATAATATTCTGTTGTGTATACATACACACCATATATCCTTCTTTATCTGGAGATGAACACCTGACTTGTTTCTCATGTCTTGGCTGTTGTGAATAATGCTGCACTGGACATGAGAATGCAGATCTTCAAGATCTGGTTTTCACTTCCTTTGGATATATACCCAGAAAAGTTGGATTGCAAGATTGTATGGTAGTTCTCTTTTCAGTTTTTCTTTTTTTTAAGGAAACTCCATACCGTTTTCCATAGTGGCTGCACCAACTTACATTCCCACCAGCAACGTACAAGGATTCCCTTTTCTGCACATCCTCACCAACACTTCCCTCTCGTCTTCCTGAGGAGCACTATTCTATGTGTGACGCAATCGTTCCTTGCAGGTTTGATTTGCATTTCTTTTCCCTGATCATTATTGATGCTGAGCACCTTTTCTGTAACTGTTAGCCATTTAGAAAAATGTCTTTTCTATTCCTCTGCCTATTTCTTTATTGGATTGTTTGTTGTCTATTTCTTTTCATTGCTGAGTGATAATTGAATGCCTGAATATATCACTTAAAGCAAAAAAAAAAAAAAAAAAACCTCACTGTCCTGCTGGCAGACATTTGGATGGTTTCCAGTTTGGGACTATTATGAACAGAGCTATGGAGAATATTAGTATACATGTCTTTGTGTAAACACATTTTTTTTTAATTTCTCTTGCCTAAAAATCTAAGGATAGAATGTTTGGTTGAAGAGTAAGTGAACATTTAATTTTAAAAGAAACTTCTAGACCTCTTTCTATAGAGTTTTGTCATGAAACTGTATACAAGCGTTGAATTTCTGTTAGGATGGTATGGTTTCCGATAATGAGGCTACAAATCAGAATCTCTGAGATCATTTCAAGACTGGGGTTCTGTGCTTCTCTTGTAATGCTGGTGTCATTGTCTTCCCAATGCAAAATTCTCTGGGTAATTAGGTACACAGAAGGTTGCTGAGTTAGCAAACCCTCCCTTTTCTCAGAACATCTGCAAAGATCAGAAATAAGAGGCAGGTTACTCAGATTGCAGCAGTACATTTTTTTTCAGCTTTACTGAGATGTAACTGACAAGTAGAAACTATATGTATTTAAAGTGTATACCTTGATGTTTTGATAGAAATATACATTGTGAAATGATCATCACAATCAAGGTAATTAATGTATGACCTCACATAGTTAGCATTTTCTCTGTGTGTGTATGTGTTTGTGTGTGTGTGATGGGAACATGTAAGATCTACCCTCTTAGGAAATCTCAGGTGTACCATACCTGTGTTGTTGCTGACTGTGAACATATCGAACAGAATGTGGGAGGTGGATGTGAAGCTGGTGACTGCCCGGTGCATGTCATCAGCTCGGGCTTGGAGAGTGACCTGCAAGCAGGGCCTCTCCGACAGGCCACTGGGAAGCCTACTGGTCATAGGTAACCCACAAGCCAGCCTCAGATGGCACAGTCACTATGCCCTGTGCCTTGACCAGAGACCTCTGTAAACAGAAAACAGCGTTGAAGACAAAGAACAGGGTGTAGTCATTCCTCTGATGTTCTCTAGTCTGAAAATAACCAAAAACGAGCCACGCAGCCATACACAAAGAATGAGGGCATTTTTGGTCCCACCCCAGAGGGCAGGCGAGGCTGAAGGAGGGACTCGGACCACACCATCAGGCCCCCTGTGTTTAGGCAGACTCTGCCCAGGTAGTTAGGTCCAGGCTTCCATACTCAGGTACTGCAGCCGCAGTGGACAGGCAGCTTCTCTCTCCAGATACTCCAAGCAAACCCTAGAATTGAGCCTCCCTGGCCTGGCCTGGGTCATGTGCCCACCCATGAGCCAATCAGGACCAAAAGGATGGAACAAGCTTATTGGCTGGCCCAAGTCACGTGCCCACCTCTGAGAGGGCTGGTGTCAGTTGCACAAAAACTCCCTTGAGAGTAAAAAGGGGTGATGACTTGAATGGAATCAAGGTGGGCATGCTGAGGAGGAGGAATGGACTTTGGGTCAACAAAGCAGTCTTTCTCAGCCTACCTGATGTTATGTTGGTAGATATTAGCTCATGAGAGGCGAGGCGTCATGACCTTGAAAAACTGAACTTTAGAAACATGAAGACAAACCCACACAATTTATTTCAGCAGTATGTAAAACCAGACAATGCGCAGTGCTTTGTAAAACTGTGCTGAATATATAATTATGAATATACAAACGTCTCTCTTGAGAATTTCATAGCAATAGGCGAGAGAGACACATACCATTGGGGAAATGTTTGTTCTTCCTGCTGCAGTAAAAGTGGATAAAATATAAAAGAAGAACGCAAAAGGTAAAATTCATCTCTTTGTCAGCATTGCCTTTGGAAACGAAATAGAAAACACTGAGGATCTGAACAACCTAGAATCAGAAGAAAGTAAGCTGTGTGGGAGGTTTTCTGTGCAACTGGTTGAGAGTATAGATTAAAAAAAAAACATGCCATAGCTAATGGTATTTGTTAGCTTTTGTTTCAGTATAAAAATACATAAAGGCCACTTTTTGTGAGTCATTAAATGAAAGATGTACCTGGGAATATATACATAGGTATATTCTCAGTAGTATATTACTTCTTTAATAACAGTACATTTTATGGAAAAGCTGTGTAAGTAAAACCAATGTGAAATAGGAGAGCTCAGACCTGTGTGTGTGTAAGAATTTAATATGCAATAAAAGTAGCACCACAAATTAGTGAATAAAAGGTAGATTGCTAGGGACTTCCCTGGTGGTCCAGTAGTTTAGACTCTGTGCTCCCAATGCAGGGGTCATGGGTTTGATCCCTACTTGGGGAACTTAAGATCCCACATGCCACATAGCATAACCAGAAAAAAAAAAAAAAAGATAGATTGCTTCATAGGTGGTATAAGGAGAACTAACTGGCTAAGACAAGATCCCTATGTAATACCTTACATAAAAGTAGGCTCTGATGAATTAAGGAGTTAAAGGTGAAAGCTGAAACTATAAAGCTAATAGAAAAAATTTAGGAAAATATTTGTGGGCCAAGATAGAGGAACAAACTTTCAAAACATGGTTCAAAGTATAAGTCAGAAAGCAACAAAAGCAGTGAATTTGACTACATCAATATTAAGGCCTTTTCAGAAAAAAAAAAAGACAGCATGAATAAAATGTCCCCCTTTTTATAAAAACCCAGGGCTTCCCTGGTGGCTCAGTGGTAAAGAATCTGCCTGCCAATGCAGGAGACACTGGTTCAATCCCTGGTCCGGGAAGATCCCACATGCTGCAGAGCAACTAATGCACCACAGTACTGAGCCTGTGATCTAGAACCCAGGAGCCCACGTGCCCTGGAGCTTGTGCTCTGCAACAAGAAAAGCCTCTGCAATGAGAAACCTGTGCACTCCGACTAGAGAAAGCCTGTGCAGTAACAAAGACCCAGCACAGCCGAAAATAAATAATAGAATTTTTTTAATAAATAAAATAAAAATTCAAAGCAGACAGCCTGGGATATGTCGTATACAAAGTCAAAAGTGGGCAAGGACTTAATATCTAACCCAGCACCTATCACTAGAAATATAATTTGAGCCACTTAGGTAATTTAAATGATTCTTGTAGCCACATTTAAAAGCATAAAAATAAATGAAATTAACTTTGATAATATATTTAACCTGATATGTCCAGAATATAACCATTTCAACATAAAAATCAATGTAAAAATTATTAATGAGACTCTTGCTTCCTCGAGTCTTTCAGTCTATAAGTTTATTTCATACTATCCCAACATGTCTTTGAAGCAGCCACATTTCAAGGGTTCAAAAGCCACATGCATTTAGTAGCCACCATATTGGAGACAATTACAGACTATTCACAGAACTCCTGAAAATCAGAAAGAACAGAGAGTAATCCCAGTAGGAAAAAGAACAAAAGACATCATCAGGCAACTTGTAAAAGGAAATCCCAAAAGCTCACAGCATCTGAAAAGATGCTGCAGTTCATTAGGCATCATGGAAGTTAAACCGTGAGATGGCATTTTATCCCTGTTAGATCAATAGTTAGAAAGCTGAATCATGCCAGTTGTTGGCAAAGGATGTGAGTACCTCGGACTCTTACGTGTGATGGTCAGGAAAACAGGGTGACATAGTGTTCTGGGGAGGAAAAAAATCAGCTCTTGGTCCAGTAGAAACAGCACACGTGACCCATAGCCCAGCAGGGCTGCTCTCGGGTCTATAATTCAAAGAAGGGCTCACACAGTTTTACAAAGGGTCAGGGTACAAGGTTGTCTAGGGTGTTCATTTTTTCGTGGTGGCAAGGAGTCAGAGGCATGCTGAATATGCATTCCACAGAGAGAGAGAAGGGAAATACAGGGCTGCATATGGTGGCAGACACTTAGAGGGAACAGTTCAGAGGCACACACAGCAGTATGATGGATTTTAAAGCGGGTGCTCAGTGGGAAAAGTAAGGAGATAAAAGAACCATTTACATACAGTGAAAAATACATCACGCAGAAAAACAATATATATTTTGCAAGAATGTATACCCAGGGCCCGCTCCCCTCAAAAAAATAAAAAAAAAACCTCATGAGTACATGAGAAGCCTTGCTTGGTGGACTTGAGAATCCAGAATGACCGGTGAGGATATCGGGGAGGAAGGTTTCACTCTCACGAGGGATCTTGGCCAGACCGGTGATGACAGGGTTATGTGACCCCTCCGTCTCTACCCGAGCTCCAGAAAGGAGGAAGGGAGGAGGATGAAGAAGAGGGGAGAGGGGGAGGAAGCAGCAGCTGCTGGCGATCGGAAGAGCACCGCTGTCGATGGCACTGGGTGTCACGGGGGCACTCCGGGCCCCCACAGCTCACAGCAAGATGGGCAGAAGCTTCCAGACACCTGAGCACCTTGTGGCAGAAGCCTCGAAGAGAGTGGGGACTTGAAGAAGATACACTTTTTAAAAACAAGATGACAAGTGTTTCAAATTTGCTGATGTTTTCTGCCATGATAAGTAGCTCCAAGGAATTAATAACCCAGCAAATAATTTCAAAAGCATAATCAATCTGTCACATAAAGATTCCACTCTTAATACAAATGAGAAAGAAAGTGCTTTTCTAGAGAAACTCCTGCTATGGAGAGGGTGTTTGAGGGAAGCTTTTCATTATTGTGTCCCTTTCCCTCCCCAGAAACTCACTTTTAAAAGTATCACCTAGAAGAGTGCCCTTAAGTGTGTGCCCAAAATCTTGGAAGCAAACCATTCTAACTACTTACAGAATTTTCTCAAAAAGTGTTAGTAGGAATTTAGTAGGAAAAGTTTTAGTGGGTTTTGAACCCACTTATTAAAAATATAAAAAGTACCTTCCAATCAGTTTTCAAGAGCAACATCAAGGTCAGGAAACAGGGAAATTTACTAGCCAAGTGTCAACAGAAACTGCATCATTGGCAGTTGGGATTGCAAAATGATCATTACTAGCATCTTACACAGAGGGCCACACATCTTTGTGGGACATATTTTTCAGTTAGAAGAAGTCTTCCAACCATGTATTAAAATGTACTGAACCTCAAAATCAGGTCCTTATATTTTGGTATCCAAAAAAACAAAAAAAGTGTTAATAGGGTTTAAAATGTAATGAAGCATATTCAATCCTTTAGTGATTAAAAATATTATTACTATTTTAATACAGATAATTGTGATGGTAACCAAAAGGGGTTTTGTACTGTTAACACATCTGAACTTAAAAATGCATTTTGAAGTATATCTTACGTCCTCTTTATCTTTTCCTTTTTCATTTCCGTTTTTGTTTGCTTTGTAATGTACATAATATACCTGTGCAGTGTCAGTTGTTTTTTTATTTTTTACTGACAGGTATGGATGATCAAAAATGTTTGAAAACTGTTTCTGTTTCCCGTGACTTCTGTAACAAGTTACCGTAACTAGGTTCAGACGACACAGAGTTCCTGTCTTGTAGTTCTGGAGGGGAGGGCTGACCTCACTGGGCTGAGTTTCTTCTGGAGGCTTCTGGGGAGAACCGCTTCCTTGCCTTTTCCAGTTTCTAGAGGTGCCTGCAATCCTTTGGCTCCTGACCCTGCTTTTGTCTCCTTCTCAGACTCTGACCCTCCCGCCCCTCTTTCACAAGGACTTTGTGATGACAGTGTCTGCCCAAATAATCCTGGCTCATCTCCCCATCTCAAGGTTATTGATGCAGCCACCTCTGTGAAGGCCCCTTTTCCACTTAAGGAAACATATTCAGAGGTTCTGGAAATTGCAGTGTGCACATGTTTAGGGGGACCATCAGATAGCCTGCCACAAAGACCTTGGAAGAAAGAAACCATGATGGTGAATTCAGTATGAAAGCCCTGCTCCAGGGCAATTCCCACAAGGTCACTTTCTAGCCTGTTCTTTGAGGGGCAGCCAGACTTCATCTTGAGCTCAGGCATGTAGCCTCTCTTTTGTCACATTTCTGTCCTTCTGACTAGAAGTAATAAACCTCCTTTCTTTTAGGTAACAGGAGATTGGGATGATTCTTTTGTTTTCTGCTGAGTTAGCTAGACCAAGTTTCAAATCTTGAGTCAGGCTGCCGCCCTTGTATGATCTGGATCAATTCCCCAACGCCTCTGATCCTGAGTTACCCTCTCTTTGAAACAGGGAAACTGAGATTTCCCTGGTGGTCCCAGGGTTGAGAATCCATTTTGCAATGCAGGAGACACAGGTTCAATCCCTGGTGCAGGAACTAAGGTCCTACATGCCTTGGGGCAGCTAAGCTCATGCACCACAACTAGAGAGTCCGTGTACCCCAATGAAAGATCCTATGTTACACAACTAAGACCTGACATAGCCAAAAAAATTAAAAAAAGAGAGAGAGAGAGAGAAGCTAACCCAGACTTTGCACGATGGCCCAGAGACTAGAGACTACGATGTATAAACTGCTCTGGCACAAGGAGCTGCTGAAGAAATGTCAGCTTCTCCCACTCTTCCAGTGGGAATTTCCATCTCTGCAAAGCCTCATCCATAAATATGCAGAAACATGAGAGCAAATGGAGTCCAAGAGTGAACGCCACTTTGCAGCGATTTCTTGTTTCATCCAGGGATTAAGCAATATACAGGTTCATTCACGGCTTCTTCAAAGGAGTGCCAAGCACTTCAGTGAAAGTCAGAAAACTGAGAATGAAACTCACACTTGACAGGGTGACCGGTGTCAGAATCGTTTCCCTAAAAACCCCTTAAAAACAAAGGTCTTACTAATTGAACGGCATTACGCTTTAACAATTTCCCAAATCCTCAGAACATGAACAAAATCAGGCAGTACTCATTCAACAGAGTGCCATGGCTCCCTTCTGAGACTTGTAACAGGGAGGGGAAGGCACCTTTCCACAGGTGGGCATCCTTTTCAAGGAAACATCTCCATTTTCCTGCTCTGTGAACTAGGGCTTGTCCAGCTCCGTGTTCCCGCCAAAGCCTTTTTCTTTCATGCAGTAACATCCCCCTCTGCTGGAACTTGGAGGTTTTGCTACAGTATTTATTGCATGCGTGCTAAGTCGATCAGTCGCTTCCGATGCTTTGCGAGGCCCAGAGCTGTAGCCCACCAGGCTCCTCAGTCCATGGGATTTCCCAGGCAAGAATACTGGAGTATGTTGCCATTCCCTTCTCCAAGGGATCTTCCTGACTCAGGGATCGAACCCACATCTCTTTACATCCCCTGCATTGGCAGGAAGGTTCTTTACCACTCATACCATCTGGGAAGCCCCTACAGTATTTATTAAGAACAGATAAAAATTGAACATGGGATGCCTTTTGCAGCCAAAGGAGTGGTTCTTAAACTTTCTGTGTGTATCAGAAGCTTCCCAGGTGCTGGGAATTTTTTATGGAGATTTATTTGTACCCTCATGCTCATCTCCTAAGATTTATTTATTTATTTATTTATTTATTTATTTTGGCTGCATCAATCTTAGTTGTGGCATGCAGGATCTTTCATTGCGTGCTGGGGCTTCTCTTCTGGATGTGGCGCTCTGGTCCTACGGCACATGGGATCTGCATATGGGATCTTCATTCCCCGACCAAGAATCAAACCTGTGTCCCCGGCGTTGGAAGGCGGATTGTCAACCACTGGACCACCAGAAAGGTCCCTCGCCTAAGACTGAGAATGAATAAGGATGGAGCGGGGCCCAGATCCACATTTAAACCCGCCCACCTCCAGTCCCAGTGAGTTCGACACATGTGGACTTCTCAGGAGAATTTCTGATGAAAGAGGATAGTGTGTGGTGGAGAAATGTGGATGGATGTCAGGGTTCTCAGAAAATGGGGAGTTTCTCAAGCTCAAGAAACCTGTGTCTTCTCATTTCAGCTTTATTGGGCTATATTGATATATTGAAAACTGCACATACTCAATGCACACATGTTGATGAATTTCAACACATACATGCACCTGTGAAACGATCAGAGCAATCAGAGTCATAAGCATATCCATCACCTCCGAATGTTTCCTTGTAACCTGTTTCTTTTTCTTTTATTTTTTTCATGGTGATGTTGGTGGAACTCGGCCTCTGTTCACTGATGCCGAACAGAAATGCAGAGACAGTTTTGGGTGAAGTGGAAAAGAATGGCTTTGTGGCTTTGCCAGGCAGAGGGGCAGGCTAATGCCCTCAAGACTGTGTGTCTCCCCTGGAAGGACTTATCAAGTTCAAAGAGCAGGGCGTGGTCAACTTGTGGACACTCTTCTGATTGGTTGGTGGTGAGGTAATCAGGAGTCGGGGTCATCAACCTTCTGCTGGGGTCTACATGCTTGTGGGCAGCATGCAGGCAACTTCTCCCACCTGGTGGGGGTTTCAGTATCTGCAAAACAGTTCAAAGGACATGGCTCAGAATATTTATCTCTAGTCCTTGAGGAAGAGCTAAAGGTCCTTGACTTTGTTTAATGGCTAAAGTATTGTTCTTTTGTCTTGCTTGCCTGTTTCCCTTTCTTTCTGCATTTTCTCACTTCTCCTGTTCTCTGGCTAAAGTTTTTCTACCGACTAAAGGCAGGTGGAGGACACGGTGGGAGTCTGCTCCGGGAAGGCCTCATAGGGTCCTGCTGGGTCACAGTAAGAACACTTAGCATGGGACCTACCCTGTTTAAATGCACAATACAGTCTTGTTAACTGTAGGCACTGTGTCCAGTAGGTCTCTAGAACTTTCTCGTCTTGCATAACTGAGACTTTAAATCAATTGAAACTTCCATTTTCCAGCAACTTCCCATTTCCTTCACCCCTCAGTCCCTGGAAACCATCAGTCTATTTCCTGCTTCTGTGAGTTTGATTGTTTTAGGTGCCTCATGTAAACGGAATCATAAAGAATTTATCCTTCTGTGTCTGGCTTATTTAACGTAGCATAACATCCTCCCTGGTGGCTCAATTGGTAAGGAGTGCACCTGCAATGCAGGAGACCTGGGTTCAATCCTTGGGTTTGGAATATCCCCTGAAGAAGGGAATGGCTACCCACTCCAGTATTCTTGCCTGGAAAATTCCATGGACAGAGGAGGCTGGCAGGCTACAGTCCATGGGGTCGCAAAGAGTCAGACACAACTGAGCAACTAACATATATAACATCCTCCAGGTCCATCCACGTTGTTCCAAGCGGCAGGATTTCCTTCCTCTTTTAAGGTTGAATATATTCCACTGTACGTGTACACCACATCTTTATCCATTCGTCTGTCAGTAGACATTGGGGTTGTTTCCATAGCGTGGCTTTTATGAACAATGCTGCAGTGAACATGGGGGCACAGATGTCTCTTCCAGATCCTGATTTCAGTTATCTTTTTAAATTTTATTGGAGTAGAGTTGATTTACAATGTTGTATTAGTTTCATGTATACAGCAAAGTGAATCAGTTACATGTATACATATATCCACTCTTTTTTTTTTTTAAGATTCTTCTCCCAGATAGGTCGTTAGAGTATTGAGTAGAGTTCCCTATGCTATACAGCAGCTCCTTATTAGTTACCTGTTTTATATATAGTGGTGTGTATATGTCACTCCTAATCTCCCAATTTATCCCTGATAACCATAAGTTGGTTTTCTACATCTATAACTCTACTTCTGTTTTGTAAGTAAGTTCATATAAGCAATATCATATGACATTTGTCTTTCTGTGTCTGACTTCACTGTGACAATCTCTAGGTCCATCTGTGTTGCTGTAAATGGTGTTATCTTATTCCCTTTTATGGCTGAGTAATATTCCATTGTATATATGTACCATGTTTTCTTAATCCATTCCTCTGTTGATGATTTCAATTCTTTTGGGAAAATACCCAGAAGTAAGCTTGTTGGATTGAATGGTAATCCTATTTTTAACTTTTTAAGGGACTTCTGTGCTATTTTCCACAGCAGCTGCATTCCCACCGACAGTCAAATGGACTCTAGTTTCTCCTCATCCTCCCCAGTGCTCGGTATCTCTTGTCTTTTTGACGACAGCCATCCTGGGTGGTGTGAGGTGGTGTCTCACTGTGGTTTTGATTTGCATCTCCCTGATGATTAGTGATGCTGAGTACCTTCCCATATGTCTGTTGGCCATGTGTATGTCTTTGGAGTAATGTCTCTTCAGGTCCTTTGACCAATTTTTTAAAGTCTTTGTCGATTTTGTTACAATATTGCTTCTGTTTATGTTTTGGCCACAAGGCAAGTGGGATCCTGGCTCTCTCTGATCAGAGCTCTGACCAGCTCTCGAACTTGCACTCCCTGCATTAGAAGGCCAAGTCTTAACCCCTGGACCACCAGGGAAGTGCCCTTTGACCATTTTTGAATCGTGTTGTTTTTTTGTAGAGTTGTAGGCATTTCTTATACACTTTTTATATTAACCCCTTTTTGGGTGTTTGGTTTTGCAGATATCTTCTCCCGCTCCACAAGTGGGCTTTTCACTCTGTTGTTTCTTTGCTGGGCAGAAGCCTTTCAGTTTGATGTAGTCCCACTTCCCACTTGTCTATATTTGCTTTGGTTGCCTGTCCTTTTAGTGTCATATCTAAGGAATCAAGAAGATTTCCATACGTAAAAATCAACACGAAATGGATCAAAGACTTGAATGCAACACCTGAAACGGTAATAGTCCTATATGAGAACATGAGGGAAAAGCTTCTTGACATTGGTCTTCTTGAAGAAAGATCAAAATAAAATGGAAAAGAGGACATACGAAAAATAATAATAATAATTGGAGCAGTTTCCTAAGGCTTCTGTAACGAATTACCACAGACTTGTGTGTGTTAGTCACTCAGCAGTGTCCGACTCTTTGTGACCCCTTGGCCTTTAGCCCGCCAGGCTCCCCTGTCCATGGGATTCTCCAGGCAGAATAATGGAGTGGGTTGCCAGTCCCTTCTCCAAGGAAATCTTTCCGACCCAGGGATCAAACCAAGGTCTCCTGCATTGCAGGTGGATTCTTTACCATCTAAGCCAGCAGGGAAGCTGTGGTTTTAAACAACAGAAATGTATTCCCCTATGGTTCTGGAAATCACAAACCTCAGGGAGTGTTTGGGGAGCTGGAGGTGATGGCGTTGCGGGGCTGGGAAGTGGCCCGGTCACATAGGGCTTTCTCTAGGTCAGGGGTTCCAGATGTTCAGCAGTGGGGCGGGCAGCATCCCCAAAGGCAGTTCAGCCTGGGCGGGCGCCACACATCCCAAACTTGCTCTGACCACATCACCCCTTCTTCTCCTCATCCCCCCAAATGCATCTCAGAATGCAACTGAGAGTGATATGATGGTTAATATGTGGGTCGATGCAATCCTACTGTTTCTACAGGGCTACAATGCTTGAAGCGTAAACCTACAATCTATAGTTTTTCCACACACGTCTGTGTAATCCACTCCAATAAAAATACAGAGCTTTTCTGACATCTGAGAAGACTCCCGTCCCAGGGAATACAGACACACACACCCCATCATCACTGCTGTGACCTCTGTTTTGACTTCTGTTGCCATCAATTTGTTCTTCCTGATTTCTCTTTTATTTCATTGATATAAATGGAATGTTCATCACAGTCATTGTGTCTGGGTTTTTTCACCCATTGATTTGTAACTTTTTAAAATTCTATTTATTTTTGAAATTATTCTTGGCTGTTCTGTGTCTTCATTGCCACACGGGCTTTTCTCTAGTTGCTGTGTGCGGGCTTCTCATTGCAGTGGCCTCTCTTGTTGTGGAGCACAGCCTTGAGGGATCTCGGGCTGCAGTAGTTGCGGCTCCCAGGCTCTAGAGCGCAGGTTCAGTAGTTATGGCCCACGGGCTTAGTTGCCCCGAGGCATGTGGGATCTCCCTGGAGCAGGAATCGAACCTGTGTCTCCTACACAGGAGGTGTATTCTTTCCCACTGGGCCACCAGGGAGGCCCCTGTAACATGTTCTTTTTTTTTTTAGTGCTGAGTAGTATTCCATTGTATGAATAGATTGCAGTTTATCACTCCCGTGCTGATGAATATTTGGGCTATTTACAGTTTGTGCTATTATAAACACTCTTTATATATATATATATATATATATATATATATATAATTTTATTTATTTATTTTTAGCTGCGCTGGGTCTCCGTTGCTTCACAGACTTTCTGTAGTCACGGCAAGCAAGGTCTTCTCTTTAGTTGTAGGCTTCTCACTGCGGTGGCTTCTCTTGTTGTGGAGCATGGGCTCTAGGGTGTGCGGGCTTCAGTAGCTGTGGCTTGTGGCCTCAGGAGTTGCAGCTCCTGGGCTTTAGAGCACTGGCTCAGTAGTTGTGGCACACGGGCTTAGTTGCTCTGTAGTACGTGGAATCTTCCTGGATCAGGGATCCAACCCTTGTCTCCTGCACTGACAGGCAGATTCTTTACCACTGAGCTACCTGTAAACATTCTTATATAGACCTTTCAAAATTTTCTAATTAAAAAAATGTTTTTAAGTCATATGAAAACAGCCATGTTTTAACTTCTCATGGTAACACGTGATTTGGAATACAACTTGCAACTGCTCCAAACCGCAAATGCCGTAACTCTGAACCGCTGCTGAAAAATCTGTTTTGTGCGACTGAGAGTGTTGACAGGCTCTGAGAAGGAGAGCGATGGAGTCATTTAGAACTTCAGAACGATCCCTCTGGTGACTGCACACCAGCATTTCTGTGACTGAATCGATGCCCTGGGTTAGGGCAGCCCTGTGCTTGGCAGCTGAAAACACAGAGGGTGATATTGAGAAAAGAGAATGCCCACTATCGTTCATTCATTTGTTTTGCTTTTTCACTCCTGCCATTTCTCATTCCGTTTTGGCAAAGCCTACAGCTGGAATGAAACTTTCAGCGCAAGGAGCAGATTTGTTTCCCTTTGCCCTGCATCTGTCAGGAAGGATATCGACTCAGAAAACTGATGTCCCGTCCCATGGTGACAGCGCTCCCCTTTCATGCACACAGCCAGGTGCTGGGGAGAGCGCGGAGCAGAGAGTCCTTGCTGCCGGCAGCCTGTGCAGACGAGCTGGGTACCGGCCATGTGTCACTGCCTCCTGGCAGGAGAAGACACACAGAACAATGCCGGTTTGGCCCAAGAAACCCAATCTGAAAAGGGAGGCAAGGGGTTGGCTCAGGCTCAGAGGATGAAGGAATGTGTAATGGGAGGTTTGGGGGAGATGTCCTTGGAGCCATTTCTACATCTCCTTCCACTGCTTTCAGAAAGCAGTGCTTCACAGGCCCAGCTCGTCTTGCCATGGCTGATGGGATGAGTGCTGCTGCAAGGCTTCAGCATCTGGAAATGGCTCAGAGATGCCTCTCAGTCTCTGCTGGTGTGTCCCTCATGGGACACGTGAACTGGAAGAGGACTGCATGTTGCCAACAAATGCCATAGGCCAGGCACTAGGATACTGTGATCCTGGCCTGCAGCAGAAAGCCAAGACACGTGTGGTCCCTGCTTTGTGGAGCCGACGTGCGAGTGGGGGAGAGAGAGATAAAAGTCAAACTGAAAACAAATCAATAGCATAACTGCGTATTTGTGATAGGTGTGCTATGGTGGAAATGAAAGGCTTCAAGGAGATGGTTTTTATAAGGATGAGCCTCTGGGAGATTAAAGGCTGTGATGGAGCCAGCCATCTGACGAGTGGGGAGGCATGGTCCAGGCAAGGGAGGGGACACATCGCCATGAGTGTGCTTCATGCCCATGACCTCACCCCTGTAGCCAGCATCCAGGCCGAGAAACAACATGACCCCCTGCCCCCAACCAAAGCCCCAGGCACATTTCATCCCAGTTGTCCATCTTCCCTCATCCCTGGGTGACCACCGTCCTGGCTTCTAACAGCAGTGGTTGGTTTTGACAGTTATTGAACTTTATACAATGCAACCTAAACCACACAACTCAGATGGGGACCTGAATCCACAGTCTTTTAACTGAGATCACACCTGGTCTCAAGACCTACTGAAGCTCAGGTTCCTGATGTCTCGTCGTAGAGAGAATTCAGTGAGAGACAAAGTGAGAGATAAGAAATGGATTTGTTTAGAGACAAACACTCACAGACAGAGAATGAGCCATCTTGGAGAGTGAGAGGCCCTGAAATATGGGGTGGCTAGTTTTTATGGGTTAAATAATTTCATAAGCTAATGAGTGGGAGGATTATTCCAACTATTTGGGGGGAAGGAGTGACGATTTCCAGAAATATGGGCCACCACCTACTTTTTGGCCCTCTATAGTCCAGCCTTGGAACTGTCCTGATGCCTGTGAGTATGTCATTTAGCTGATGTGTTACAGTGAGCATACAATGAGGCTCAAAGTCCCCTGGAAAGTGAATCTTCCACCATCTTGTGTCTAGTTGGTTTTAATCAGTTTTATGTCATATGCTCAATGGCTCTATCATTCTCTTAAAGGTTCTGCCCTGACCCCTTCCTTCCTGTTTCATCATCACTCATTGGTGTCTGGCTTCTTTCACTCCATACTGTATTTGGACATTTCTCCATATTGTTGCATGAGGCAGAATTTGCTCATTCGCATTGCTGTAGACTATCCCACTGTGTGACATTTCACGCTTCATGCATCCATTCTGCTGTTGATAGTAGCAGACAGCGGCCCCCTCCCGTTAATAGTGGGCAAGGTGTCCAACTCAACTGTTGTTGCTGTTGTTCAGTTGCCCAGTCATGTCCAACTCTTTGCGACTCCACGGATTGCAGCACACCAGGTCTCCCTGTCTCTCACCATCTCCCGAAGTGTACCCAAGTTCATGTCCATTGCATCAGTGATGCCACCCAACAATCTCCTCCTCTGACACCCCCTTCTCCTCCCACCCTCAATCTTTCCCAGCATCAGAGACTTTTGCAATGAGTCAGCTATTCACATCAGGTGACCAAAATACTGGAGCTTCAGCTTCAGCATCAGTCCTTCCAACAAATATTCAGGGTTGATTTCCCTTAAGATTGACCAGTTTGATCTCCTTGCTGTCCAAGGGACTTTCAGGAGTCTTCTCCAGCACCACAGTTGGAAGGCATCAATTCTCTGACTCAATTGTAGCCAGTAGAATACAACAAGACTTCCCTTGCATCTGCAGGTTATGTGGGATGGTGACTGCCATCTTGCAAGGAGACTCTCTCTCTTGCTGGCTCTGCAGAGGCCCGTGTGACAAGGAACTGAGGGCACCCTCCAGCTGACAGCCCATGAGAAATGGAAGCCTCAGGGTTACAGCCACAAAGATCTAAATTCTCCCAATACCATGATGGAAGCACTTGAGCTCAGAGGTAAACCCTTTCCCAGTCAAACCTTGGAATGAGACCACTGCCCAGCAGACACCTGACTGAGCTTTCTGAGATTCTGAAGCAAAGCCCAAATTCCTGACTCCCAGAAGCTGTAGATAAATACTGTGTGTTGTTTTTGGACCTGGCCACTAATTTTGTGGCCATTCATTATGCAGCAGGAGAAGGTAAACAATGTATATTTGGGTCACATCCAGGTCTGGGCTTTTAAACTGCCAGGCTGAAGTGCACATTCTAGGATGTGCCTTTTGGTAAACAGGCCGAGCACTTCTATCTGGGACATACCTGGGAGGGAATTTCCGGGTCATATGCATACATTCAGCTCTAGTAGATTCTGCCAATAGGTTTGCCAACCACATTACATTAACATCAGTGAAGATGGGATTCAAATCCAGGTGTACCCAGCTCATAAACCTTCATGTTTTACTACAGTATCTGTTTCCTAAGCTACCTGACAAGTGATCCTTACAACAGGAAGACAAATGTCTCCTCTTAGTAGTTTTAAGTGAGCAAAGCTTCCGTGTGTAAAGTGCTTTACAGGCAACATATCTCTTCACATGCATATCTCATTGATTTCCCACAACTTTCCATTAAGGGAGGTATTGCTATTTTTATTCCCCACTTATAGATGAGAAAACTGAACCCAGTGAAGGTTAAGAATTTCCCTGAAACCATACAAACCACAAGTGTAAGAAGCCATGTGTTCCTGGAACTTTCCAGTACATCATGCCTATTTCTTTCTTCTCTCTTCCCTTCTTTTTGTCTCTTCCTTTTTAAAGATATCACAGCCTGTGTCAGGATTTTGGATGGTCCATACCCAGGAACAACTTTTCTTTCCTTATTTCAATTGCATTCATATGCATAGAGACATTGGTCAGGTTCTGCTTGTTTGACATTAGAAGTTTCATAATTCTGAGTCTCAGTCTCATCATTTAATCCCAATTCTCTGAAGCATCTTCTGTTTTTCTAATTAACAAATGTTTCGAAGGCATCTTAGAATGGATCCTCATCACAATTTAATTAGAAAGGAAATGTTTTCAAAGGTACACGTGTATTTCTAGGCAACTCGGATCTAGTCCATATTTATAATCTTATTGAACATGCAAAGCAGTAACAGATGTGTGCTGAACACCTACGATGTGCCCAGCTGTCAGCAGCAAAGGTGCTTAAGTATTCTGGAAAGTGACAGGCCTCAGCCTCACACACTTCTGTCCACAGAGTGCTTGTACCAGTTATTTACTGCTGCGTAACAAATGAGTCAAAACTTTGTGGCTTGAAACCACCAGTGATAATTTGCCTCTCGTTTTCTGAGTGGGCCAGAAACTGGGGAAGGGCTTGTCTGAGCAGGTGGCTCTTGTGTGGTTTTAATCTAGTGATGGCCAGAACTAGAACATCAGGTGTGCTAAGTTGCTTCAGTCGTGTCCGACTCTCTGTGACCCTATCGACAATAGGCCGCCAGGCTCCTCTGTCCATGGGATTTCCCAGGCAAGAATACTGGAGTGGATTGCCATTTCCTCCAAGAACAGCAGGAGATTGGAGTAAATGGTGGCTGGCCAAGCACATCGGTCTCTCTCTCTCCCCCTCCTCCCTTCCCCTTCCCCTCCCTCTCTACTCCTCCCCTTCCTCTCTCTTCCTCTGGCTCTTTCTCTCCCCTACCTGTCCCCCACCCCTTTCAGGTCATCTCAGAGCTTGTCCATGTGGTCTCTTCACATGGGCTGGCTTGGGCTTCCTCACAGTATGGCGGCCTCGCGGCTGCTGAAGACTCCACGAGTGAGTTTCCAGTGAACAATGAGGAGGATGCCTGGCCTTTTATGCCCCAGTCTTGGAAGTCATGCAGCAACACTTCCACTACATTCTTTTGACAGCACTATGCTGTGTCAGGTGTGTCTGGCAAGCAGCCACTGGGATGGAGCTTAGAGTACAAGAGGTCTGCTGTGGGTAGCATCTGAGAGAAAACAGGGGAGGAGGCAGAATGGAGCAGGGAAAGCCTTCAGACCACAGTGTAGATCTGATACCTTTGAAGGGAAGAGGGTGGGAGTGTGCAGGATATGGGGCAAGAAGAGCTACTGAGGGTGGTGCACATGGGACAGTTGTGGCCAACTCCACCTCCCCCTACTCAGGACCAAAGGTCGTCTACTGGGAGACACCCGTGTTGGGAAACACCAAGCCCTGGACCTCTGCCCTGCTGAATCATGGGCAGGGCCGCCCAGGAGGAGTGTGGCCTTGGCTTGAAAGCTGAAGTGCACAGTGCAGGTGCTAACAGTTTCAGGCATCGGCCACAGTCTTCCTTGCAGCTGAACAATGAGTTCTTTCTTGAAGGGAGATCTGAGCAGTGACCTGCATGGCTGCTACACACAGCCACTCAGATTCGAGGAGAGGAGAGTTAGAGTTATGAGGATAGGAATTATCTTCACTGTCTTTGGAACATACAACCTGCTGCAGTCCATGGGATTATATACTGCATGTAGGAAATGATATTGGGAAGAGATGAGTATCTTATGCCTTGGAATTGGCCAGAAATGGGGTGATTGGCACTTCACTAGCTAGCGGTGTGCTTTGGACACTATCTAACCTGCCTGAGCCTTGGTTTTCTCATCTGTAAAACAGAAAAGTAATAAAGCCCCTCATTCAGGGTTATCTGAGAGTTAGATGAGATGAAACATGTGAAATACTTTGCACTTTTCCTAGCACGCAGTCAGTGCTCTGAAACATGAATATCATCACCATCAGTACCAACCAGCAAGAAATGGTGACCATCTATGACCACTCAGTCTAAGGAGTGAGTGACCCCATATGTTGCAGAAGCCCCAGGAGCATGATGTCCAGAGACAGGAACTGAGACCCCACAAAGTATTTCACACCAACATGGGTCTTGATAAGGACACTGAGTTCCCAAGAAGAGACTGAACTGAGTTTAATACAGTTACTAATATTAAGGCAGGAAACATGAGACATTCAGGAACACAGGAAGTAATGGCTCAGGCACCCTGAGCTGTCTGTATGCAATGGCTGAGCTTTATTCATCCTTGTAACAAACATGGGGGGCCAAGGGCTGGCACAGAGCCAAAACCTCCCAGTGTTCACCCTGTCAAGTCGCACTGAATAAAGGGTGACATGTAGCTTCCTGGAAGATGCACAAGTTATGAAGCCAGATAAATATAGGTTCCTTTTTCCCATCCAGAATGGAAGTGAAGAAACTGGCTTTTTATTACTATTAAAAGTCATGCATCCTCACTGTAATTTTTTTTTTAAAGTCAGGCAACTCAAAAATAGAGTTTTAAAAAATACTTTAAAGTTTTTTTTTAGGGCCATCACCCAGAAATAACATTGAGTTAACATTTCGGTGAACTTTTTTTCAGAATGCTTTGTTTTTTAAATAAAGATAGATTCATGGTATAATAGTGTTTTGAAACGGGATCTTTTTCACATTGGCAACATGTGATCCTCATGAGGGAGGCTGCCATGGGTGCCCACAGAATGTTGTCCTCCATATATGTCCACGTCCTAACCACTAGAACCTGTGAATATGTTACATTACATATGGCAAAAGGGAACTAAGGTGGCAGATGGAATTATGGTTGCTAATCAACTCAGTGTATGTATATGTACCACATCTTCTTTATCCATTCCTCAGTCAGTGGACACTTAGGTTGCTTCCATGCCTTGTCTGTTGTGCATACTGCTGCTATGAACACAGGGGTGCATGTACTTTTTTGAATTATAGGTTTGTTCGGATATAAGGATATAAGGAATTGCTAAAGCTTCCCCCATATGATTCTGAAGTGCAGCAGTTTGAGAACCATTAGTCTAGAGCAGTGGTCCCCCACAGTGGGAAGGCAGCTGGTTCCCCCAGGGGACATTTGGTAACGGACAGAGACATTTTTGATTGTTGCCACTGGAGCTGCTATTGGTATCTAGTGCGTAGAGGCCAGGATGCACAGGACAGCTCCATGTCACACAAACACAATATGTCTGTCGTGTCAAGGGTGAGAAGCTCTCCAGGGACACGTGTGCCCCAGGACCTGGAGACGTGTCTAAGGATGTTCATGGTAGTGCTGTAACAGCAAAAGCAAACCCACCTGTGTGTGTGTGCGCTCAGTCACGTTCAACTCTGTGACCGCATGAACTGTAGCCCACAAGGCTCCTCTGTCCATGGGATTTTTCAGGGAAGAATCCTGGAATGGGTTGCCATGTCCTCCTCTAGGGTATCTTCCTAACCCAGGGATCGAACCCATATCTCCTGCATCTCCTGCAGTGCAGGCTGATTCTTTACTGCTGAGCCAAACACACCTGGATGCAAATCAAATAAAGAGAGAAATCCACATTGCATATTCACAGCACAAACAACTCAGAGAACAGGTAGTGGGGAGAGAGGTATGGACACGCCAGCAGTGAGAGGGCAGAGCCTTCTCTGGGGGAGGTGGGGTCTCCAGGAGTTGTGTCTGTCTGCCCAGGGAGGCCTGGGGAGTTTACACGTCTCTCTCTATTTTAGGTTTCTTGGTTAGTTTGACAATTCATGGGAAATTTTATCCTATTTTGTCGTTTTTAAGTAATTTTGGCAACTCTAGTAAAGAAAAAAATCAGTATGCATGAAAATATTTCCTGCAGCAGGATCTATATATTAGCAGAAAAAAAAAATTAGAAGCTGTTTAAATATCCAGAAATGGCAGAGCGATTAAGAGATTATGGTACATCAACTCAATTGAATGTTATGCAGCCATTAAAAAGGATGATTATGAAGGTGATTTAGAAACATGGGAGATGTTTGTGATGTGATGGGAGTAAAAAAGAACAGGAAATAAACAGCACAAACACAGTGATTACAACTCAGAAAAATGTGTTGGCCTGTGGACAAATACTGGAAGGATTTGCAGAAATAAAAACTGTCGTAATTAAGATGCTAGAATTATGGGTGATTTTTTTTCCAAGTTTTTTTTAACTCTTTTTTTACGCTTAAAAGTAGATATCTTTGGGGCTTTCCCAAGGGCTCAGTGGTAAAGAATCGGCCTGCCAATGCAGGAGATGCAGATTCGATTCCTGGGTGGGGAAGTTCCCCTAGAGAAGGAAATGGCAGCCCACTCCAGTATTCTTGCTGGGAAATCCCATGGACAGAGGAGTCTGGTGGGCTACAGCCCATGGGATCACAAAGAGTCGGACACAACTTAGTGACTAAACAACAACAGATATCTTTTGGGACAGCTGCCCAGCCCATAACCCGCTCCTCTGAATACTGTGTCCCTTCCCAAAAGGGTACATCCCCCAGTCCCATTTACCTTTTATCCTAGCCTGGTCACCTAATCCAAGCTGGACCAATCAGATTCACTGAACTGAAACTGGCTAGAGAGATGCAAATCCTTCTGAGATGGTCCTTTTTTTTTTTTTTAATAAAATCCACATAACATAAAATTAATTTTTATTTTAACCATTTTATTTTTTCTTTCCACTTTTACTGAGATATAATTGACAGATGTTTAAGGTGTATAGCATGATTTGACTTACATACATCATGGAATGATTCCCACAATAAATTTAGTGAACATCCATCACTGCATACAAATTTAAAAAGAAGTAGAAAAAGAATTTCCCCTTATGATGAGAACTCAGGATTTACTCTTTAATAGCAGCTTTCATATGGGACATACAACAGTGTTAATTATATTAATCATGTTGTACCTTACAGCCCTAGTACTTATTTATCTTACGAGTGGAATTTTGTACCTTTTGACTACCTCCATCCTTGTCTCTGGTAACCACCAATCTGGTCTTTTTTTTCTTTGAGTTTGTTTTTGAAGTATAATTGACCTACAACACTGTGCTAGTTCCTGTTACACAACATAGCAATTCAGTGTTTCTCTACAAAATGACCACGGCAAGTCTAGTTACCATCTGTCTCCATACAAAGATATTACGTAATTATTGACTATATTCCTCATGCTGTACATTTCATACGTGTGACTCATTCATTTCGTTAACTGGAAGTTTGTGCCTCTTTCAACCATTTTAAAGTGTGCGATTTGGGAGGTTTTAGTACATTCATGTTGTGCAGTCATCACTGTCTAATTCCAGATCATTTCCATCAGCCAAAAAGAACTCCACACCCATGAGCTGTCAATCCCAATTCTCCCCTCGCACAGTGCTAGGCAATCATTAATTTACTCTCTGTCTGTATAGACTTTTCTATAGACTTGTTCTAGAGATTTCACATAAATAGGATCATACAAAACGTGGTCTTTTGTATCTGGCTTCTTTCACTTGGCATAATGTTTTCCAGACTCATCCATGTTGCAACATGTATCAGTATTCCATACCTATTGATGACTGTTAATATTCCATTTTGTAGATATATGACATTGGGTTTATTCCATTCATCCAGTCATAGATGTTTGGGCTGTTTTTAATTTTGACTTTATGAATAATGCTGCTGTGAACATTTGTATTCACGTTTTACTGTGAACATATACTTAGCAGTGGAGTTGCTGGGCCATATGGTAACTCTGTGTTTAAGTTCTTAAGGTGAAAAAAAAAAAAACTTCTTAAGGTGCTACCAAAATAATTTCCACAATGGCAGCACCATTTTGGGCTTGCTTCCCTGGTGGCTCAGACAGTAAGGAATCCGCCTGCAATGCAGGAGACCTGGGTTCGATCCCTGGGTTGGGAAGATCCCCTGGAGAAGGGAATGGCAACCCACTCCAGTATTCTTGCCTGGAGAATCCCATGGACAGAGGAGTCTGGTGGGCTGCAAGTCCATAGGGTCGCAGAGATGGACATGATTGAGTGACTCAGCACACACGCACAGCCCCATTTTACATCCCCACCATGTGTGACAGTTCCAATTTCTCAATATCCTCACCAACACTTACTTGAGTGTTGTTACTGCTTTTGTAATCATTATTATTGCCATGCCAGTGGATTTGAAGTGATAGCTTGCTGTGATTTTGATTTGCATTTCCCTAATGACTACTGATGTTGAGAATCTTTTCATGTGTTTATTAGTCGTGTACATATCCTCTTGGGAGAAATGATTATTTAAATTCCTGTGCCCTTTTTAAATTAGGTTGTTTATCTTTTTGATGTCCAATCATAGGAATTCTTTATACATTCTAGATACTAGATCCTTATCAGATATGTGATTTTCAAGTATCTCTCCCATTCTGTGGATTGTCTCTTCACTTTCTTGATAATGTCCTTTGATGCATGAAAGTTTTTAATTTTGATAAAGTGCAGTTTATTTTTATTTTGTTGTTTTTGCTTTTGGTGTCAAATTTAAGAAACCATTGCCTAGTCTAATGTCACGAAGATTTACATCTATTTTCCCTTCTGAGAGTTTTATATTTAGGTCATTGATACATTTTAAGTTAATTTCTGTGTATGGTGTGAGGCAGACATCGGATCCATTCTCTTGCATGTGGATATCCAGTTGTTCTGGTCCCATTTGTTGAAAAGTCTATTCTTTCTTCCATTCAATGGTCATAGAAACCTTGTGAGAAATCAGCAGACCACAGATGCATAGGTTTATTTCTGGACTCTCAATTTTCTCCCATTGATCTATATGTCTGCCTTTTTGTCAGTACCACATTGTTTTGGATACTGTAAATTTGTAGTGAGTTTTGAAATCAGGAAGTGCGAATCTTCCAACTTTGTTCTTCTTTTTAAAGGACAAACAAAGAAGTAGTTTTGGCTATTCAGGGCCTCTGGCATTTTCATTTTGAATTTCAGGCTGAACTTCTCCATTTCTGCAAAGAGGATTTGATAGGGATTGCATTGAATCTGCATAATAATCTGGGCAGTTTTACCATCTTAACAATATTAAATATTCCAACTCATGAACACAGAATATCTTTCCATTTAATTGGGTCTTCTTTAATTTCAATGTTCTGTTGTTTTCAGCGTACATGTCCTAGATGTCCTTGGTTAAATTTATTCTTAAGTATTTTTTTCTTTTTGATACTCTTGTAAATGGAATTGTTTTCTCAATTTCAGTCTTAGATTAGGGCAGTGTTTTGAACCAAGGGAATAAGCAGGGAGAAGCAGAGAATGGCAGTTGACACCTAGAGAAAAATAATTATGAACACAGAGAAAAACAGAATCAAGAAATTGTATGTGTTCCAGGAGCTGCTTAATTCACTTTTTATACATTAAAACCTCCTATTTATCAGAAAAAAGGAAATTATATGAATGGATGCAGCTAGAGATTATCATCGGAGAAGGCAATGGCACCCCACTCCAGTACTCTTGCCTGGAAAATCCCATGGACAGAGGAGCCTGGTGGGCTGCAGTCCATGGGGTCACTAAGAGTTGGGCACGACTGAGTGACTTCACTTTCTTTCACTTTTCACCTTCATGCGTTGGAGAAGGAAATGGCAACCCACTCCTGTATTCTTGCCTGGAGTATCCCAGGGACGGGGGAGCCTGGTGGGCTGCCGTCTATGGGGTCGCACAGAGTCGGACGCGACTGCAGCGACTTAGCAGCAGCAGCAGAGATTATCATACTAAGTGAAGTAAATCAGAAAGAAAGAGACAAATACCATATGATATCACTTATATGTGGGATCTAAAAGATAATACAAATGAACCTATCTATGAGACAATATCAGGGACATAGAGAACAGACTGGTGGTTTCCAAGGAGGAAGGAGCTGGGAAAGGATTGGATTGGGAGTCTGGAATTAGCAGATGCAAACTGGTATATATAGAATGGATAACAACAAGGTCCTACTGTAGAGCACCAAGAACTATATTCAATATCCTGTGATAAACCACAATGGAAAAGAATATGAAGAAGAATGTATACATATATATGACTGAGTCACTTTGCTGTTCAGCAGAAATTAACACATTATAATTCAACCATACTTCAATTTAAAAAAAAGTATGTGAAAAGGTAAGGAGATGGAAGAGGGATTGAGAACTGTACTTTAAGCGAATATTAGTAATTAAGCAGTGGACAAGGTTCCTGCAGCAAGGCTGGGTATCCCAGACAGATGAGAGCACATGAACAGGGAACGTGAGGTCAAGCACCAGAGCAGCCTGTCTGGCCCGGGCAGACTCCTTTCACCAGCTAGAGAGGCGTCTTTGCCACTTCCTTAGTGAAGGTGAACTAGTGCGGGCTCAGAAGCCACTGCCAAGCCCTCAGAAGGCTTTGCATGTCTGTGTCTCAGCCTAAGGAGCCCTGTAAATCAGAGCAATGGCTGGCCCCATAAAGAACTGCTACCCCTCGGCTTTTTTATACCACAACACTTGGACCAGACGGTTCTAGGGTAGTTTTGGTATCTAGGCAGCCAGGCACTGGCTTTTTCTCCTCCTTGAACAAAGGACGCTTTGGATTTCCATCTGAGTGGAGCAAAAGCCCCACATATTCCTCATGCCTCCTGCAGTTTTGCTCCGTGGGGGACAAGGCTGGTATGTGGTATTCTCCCACCAATGTGGTATGGGGCTGGGACTAGGAGGAGGAGGAGGAGGAGACAACAGAAGGGAAGTCAGAGCCTCACTTCCTAGGGGAGGAAATCATCTCTCCTAGGAAGATTAGCCCATTCTTATCATTAGCCCATTCAGCAGATGGAGGATTTATCTGTGCAAATTGCTGGGCCAGTTTGCAATGCTGAGATATTGCAAAGGCACCCCCTCCCCCCTACACAGGGGTGTTACCGAGTGGTGCTCCCTCCAGCGGTGGAAGAGGGTGCTTGCATTTGGTTGTGGAGCAAGTGAGAACAGGGTTAGTAACTGATACGACACCCTGCGCTCCTGCTCGTGAGCTTGTGGGGAAGAGGCCTTCCTTGATGACCCTGTCCACGCTGGCCCAGTTATATCACTCCACACAGTTTATTTCCCTTATAGCACTTACCACAACCAGTAGTTATGCCGTGGTCTGTTTTCCTTTGTTAGAATGTAAACTCCATGGGGGCACGATCGGGTCTGTCGTTCACTATTTTATCTCTGTGCCTAGTGCAGGACCTGGCAACTGCCAGGCGGTTAATAAACACTCTGTTGAATGAGTGGCACCTACAAGGCGGTTAATCAACACTCTGTTGAATGAGGGAATGAATGAATGAGGACCAAGGGAAGAGGGACAGGGTGGGGCACGAGCCGCTTGGGAGAGCCCCGTTTGCCGCATCGGTGAGAAAGCGCTCCAGCAGGCAGCTGGAAGCCTGGGTCCGGAGCTCAGGAGGGCGGAGCCCTGAAGCTATGGGGGTCATCTGTGCAAGCTAGAGCGCCAGACAGGGGTCGAGACAGAGGCGACCTACCTTGCCAGAAACGACCGCTAGCGTACTTCGTAGGCACGCAGATGCCTGCGCCCCTGCCCCAGACACTCCGAGAATCTCTGGAGTCGGGCCAGGAATCTGCGCGTGTAATACGTCCCCTGGGTGACTGTCATGTTCCTTAGGGCTGGAGAGCTCGGCCCTGGAGGAGAGGGGGACAGAGGAGGTGACTTTGGGCGAACAGGTGACAGGGCAGGGGCCGCCCCTTAACTCGCCAATCCGAGCCGCCCCGCCGCCGCTCGGCCCTCGGATTGGTTGTGGTCCGGGTTACCTTTGGGCGCACTTGGCCTGGCGCCTCGCTCAGCCGCGCTCCGCCCCGCTCCGTCGCCCCGCCCCGTCCCCCGTCGCCTCGCCCCCTCCCACCCCCGATTGGTCGCCGCCCCGCCGTCCCTCAGCCTCGGCCAATGGGGCGGGGCGCGCGCGCCGGAAGCCGGAAGCGCGGCGGCGGCGGCGGCGTTCCCCAGGCAGCTGTCGCCGCGCGCCATGCGAGTCCTCGGGCCAAGCCTGTCCGCCGGGCGCCTCCTCCGGCTGCGGCTACCCCCGCGGCAGCCGCAGCCGCCAGGACCCCGGCTGTCGAGCCGGCGGCCGGCGGCGGCCGGCGCCCTGGAGCGGGTCATGGACGAGCTGCTGCACCGCGCCGTGCCCGCGATGCCAGCCTATGAGCTGCGCGAGAAGACGCCGGCACGGGCGGAGAACCAGTGCGCGGACTTCGTGAGCTTCTACGGCGGCCTGGCCGAGACGGCCGAGCGCGCCGAGCTGCTGGGCCGCCTGGCGCGCGGCTTCGGCGTAGACCACAGCCAGGTGGCCGAGCAGAGCGCCGGCGTGCTCCAGCTGCGCCAGCAGCCGCGGGAGGCAGCCGTGCTGCTGCAGGCCGAGGACCGGCTGCGCTACGCGCTAGTGCCGCGCTACCGGAGCCTCTTCCACCACATCAGCAAGATGGAGGGCGGCGTGCGCTTCCTGGTGCGGCTGCGGGCCGACCTGCTGGAGGCGCAAGCCCTCAAGCTAGTGGAGGGGCCGCATATCCGGGTAAGGCTCCGCCCGGGCCGCCCCCGGACTTCGTTGGGGCGGGGACCGCCCGGGCCGCCCCTAGACCTCCTGGGGGCGGAGACCGCCCGGGCCGCGCCCCCGCCTAGTGCCCAGGTCCGCTGACCCTTGGCGGCCCTCGCTTCATGCCCCAAACACTCCACATTCCCTTGCCTGGAGCCGTGTCCACTTCTCCGAGAGTCACAGCCCCTGAACCCCGCCCCCCTTCCTTCCCATGCTTTCCGAATCCTTGCCTCACTCAAGCCTCAACTCGCTCCAGTCTTGGTAGAAACTTGGTACCCGCTTACTTTCAAGGTGACTGCCACGCCTCGTTCCTGATGAGCATGCTCTATAAAGTTCTCTGTTTTATTATCTTACCTGAGAGATTTCGTCTGTGCGGTACACTTGAATGAGTACCAAACAGAGCATCGGGTAACTTTCTGAAAACCTGGATGGGGTCAACAAAAGGTAACTTACTTGTAGCGCCAGCTGTGTGAGCCATTATCCTGAAAAACCCTGTGAAACGTACAGAGGTGACTAGAACTCGAGGTCACCACCGTCCAAAAGTCTGGGTGCCCTCTATTGTCTCTGCCACGTGGCCCCGGGCCGGGCGTTTCACCTGCCGGAGTTCAGCCCTAAAACAGGATTCTAAGTTGTCTCCTTGGGTAATCAGGCACTTAGCGCAGTGAGCCCACCTTAGATGTGAACAAATAATTTAAGATTTAAATAATGATGACTTGAAAGGTGGCTGATAGTTGAATATAGTCCTTGTATTCCATTGATACTAAGTATGGACCACTAATTTGCTCTTTAGCAAACCAAAAATGCTGTAAACATTTTAGGAAGTTCTGACATTCAGAACTTTATCAAGTGCAGTTGGCTTAGAAAGGAAGTGAATGCTTAAAAGGATTATGTCCTGATTCCTTTAAGAACTCTTAACACCTTTCATAATGGTTTTCATGTTCATATCCTTCCTCTTGGGGAAGTGATATGTTACCTTTTACAGTAAAGGAAACAGGTCACATGAGTTCACATGACTTGACCAAGAACTCAGAGCAAGTAAGAATGACCATCCACCCAAATCCAAATTTCCTGGGCTCTATATGACATCCATTGAGTTTATATCCTCATCATGCTTTGTGAGTTCTGGTGTTTATCAGAAACTTTTTAGCCTTAGATGCATAAAAACTGGGTGTAGTTAGGATTAATCTCAGGGTGATAATAGAGGCTATGATTTGACTGCTCTTAGTAGCTGGCTGATCTACACTGCTGAGTGTTACCTAGGGCCGAGCTGAGAACCTTGGTGGTTTATTGCATTAGCACCAAGTCGGTCTTGAATTCTGAGTGTGTTAAATTGAGTGTTCCCAACTAAATCCCCATCTGAAAGGCTGAGACCTTGTGTTCCACACCCTGCAGACATTCCCATTCCTCGTAAGAGTCTTGAGTTTAGTCTGCAATCCAAGCAGACTTTTTTTTTTCCTTTGAGACAGAGACCAGTGCTCCTGAAAGTCTTCTGAAACTAAATTCTCATGGCCTAGGAGACTTGAGAATTAGATGGGATGTCTGTCACCTGGCCCACAGTGAAACCCCCTGCCCATCCGCCCATCCATTCAGCCATCCATTGGCTGGCCGTATCATACCAGGCGTGCTCCAGCCTCCAAGGTTGCGCGGTCCGGGAGCTCCCCTTCGAGTACACAGAGTTAACTGCAGACACAGTAGCTGTAAGTGCCTTTCATTCACTAGCTCATTTCATCCTCAGCAAGACGTGGGGACTGCCTGACAGATGAGGTGACTGAAGCTTGTCCCAGTGCAGCCCCCAGAGCACAGAGCTGGTAAGAGCACCTGCACCCAAGCCCTGCCACGACTGCAGGTGTGTACTCCACCACGGCACACCGACTCTCAGTGACGACCTAACTGAACTGAACTATAAAACCAAAGGGAAGGTGAAACAACCCAGTCGATTAATGGCTTTGTTTTATTTGCTTTCCCTGAGGCAGGAGTTTAATGTTCTCTAGTTGTGAGTGTGTTTATATTTGCAAGACTGTGCAAGCTTCCATTGTACCAGCCACCTCGGCGCCCACCTTTTCCTGAAGCCTCAGGTCAGTCTCTACTCTTCTGTTGAAAAAAAAATCATCAAACTTCACATGGCCAGAAGGCTGGCCCTCGGTGTCTGTCCTTTGGCATTTTTGCTGCCCACCAGCCTCCCTGCACATCCCAGTTCCCCCAGCATGTCTCGCTCCTCTCCACGGACCTTCCTCTCCAGCCAGGCTGGCTCCTGGATGGAAAGTTCCTGAACCCGCATCCCTCGTGATTCCTGTGAAGAGTAGGAGCTGCCTTCACCCCCAGCTCATTTTCTGGACTTTTCCAGCCAGTCCAGCTCAGGGTGGACTGAGCCTCACCCCGTTTTGAGCTTCATAGGTATGAGACTGTCTGTACTATTCAGACGCGTTAACCACAGAATCTAGCCTTTGAATGTATTGTTGCCCTGCAACTAGACGATCAGCTCCTGGGAAACTGGGGACCTTGTACTGTGTAGCCAAGTCATGAAGTGTGAGTTGGACTCCTGAGTGCCCCGCTGTCCAGCGAAGCTGGCAGCTAACCACCCCCATTTGTCCTGAGGTCAGACTGCCCCACTCAAGGGTCTGAGCCTGGAACCAAGCCCCGGGGGCCGTGAACGGTTTCTTTGCGGCCGAGAGTCATTCTACAGGACATAGGGGCTGCCCTCACCCTGGGCAGTTTCTGATGTCGCAGTTTCTGATGTTCTCCATTCTCCGATGCGGTGAGACATTAGTTACTAAACTGGTTTCCTTCCTCCCCGACACAGGTTTTTTAATCCATAGAAGTCGTCACTGGGACCTGATGCAGTAATTTGCCCCCAGAATCACCTAGTGTGTGTGGTCCATCTTGATCCCGTCTCTTCTATTTGATTTGGGATTTTGCAGCCACATTTAAGAGGCAGCGCAGCTAGAGCTTTCGGCTTTTAGGAATTCAGTGTAGGCAACCAGCAGAGGTTTGGCCCTCGAAGCTTTAGAGCGGGAGCCCTGCATTCCCAGGGGCCAGCACCCCTGCTGTGCACCCAGCACCCCATCACACAGATGTGCTTCTCCCCTGGGCCCTGCCAACCTCTGGAGCTGCCAGGTAATGTCAGGTGAACAAGAGCTGCTAGGGACTCAGGCCTGGGCATTGCCCTGCTGTGGACTCAGTCTGCTGGATCTCAGAGCTTCTTGGTTACTGGATCTTGTGAGCACAGAGGCATTTTTAGAATAACCGCCGGCAAGTGGTAGGCCCAAAAGGAGGCTGATTGGATGTCTCACATGGAATAGTGGGTACTGTGGAAGGCACACCAGATAGGGGAGGACGGGCTGGCTCCTGTTGCTGTCTTTGCCATCTTCTGGTTAGAAGCGTGATTTTAGGTGACCACTGCCCAGTCCCTTCACTGTCCTGGGCCAACAGGCCCTGCGCTGAGGTGAGAGACTCTGCCAGCGGTCAGTCTGCCCAAGGTCAGCCTGCTTCTCTTCTAAGAAATGCCCCGAGAGGTACTGTGGAGCTCGGCTGAAAACATGGTTACCATTGAGGGCAGTTTGTCAAGATGTTGGTCTCTGACTGAGGGCTGTGATAATTGGAAATAGAGGAAGAGTCGGAAGCCTGACACTTCCATCCCTGTGGAGCCCAGCGCGAAGCCCTAGGCAGGAGTCTAGGCGGGCGTGGATCCCCTGCCGTGTTCTTGTTGTTCACTCACTCAGTCATATCCAGCTCTTTGCAACTCCGTTGACTGCAGCACGCCAGGCTTTCCTGTCCTTCACCACCTACCAGAGCTTGCTCAAACTCATATCCGTCGAGTCGGTGATGCCATCCAACCATCTCATCCTCTGTCATCCCCTTCTCCTCCCACCTTCAATCTTTCCCAGCATCCAGGTCTTTTCCAATGAGTCGGCTCTTCACATCACGTGGCCAAAGTATTGGAGCGTCAGCTTCAGCAGTCAGTCCTTCCAGTGATTATTCAGGGTTGACTTCCTTTAGGATTGACTGGTTTGATCCCCTTGGTGTCCAAGGGACTCTCTAGGGTCTTCTCCAGCACCACAATATGAAACCATCAGTTCTTCAGCGCTCAGCCTTCTTTATGGTCCAATTCTCACATCCGTACTTGACTACTGGAAAAACCATGGCTTTGACTATACAAACCTTTGTCAGATAATTTAAATCAGATAAGGTTTCTTAATTCTTCTTGATAGGAAGTTCAGAGTCAGTGTTAAGTCTCTGCTGGGAAGGTGCAAGTGCTATGGGGAAAGTTTGTACAACCCGGCAAAGGTGAAATGTTTGTGCTGTGGTTCTCAAGATAGCTGATCCACTGCTGAGAAGCTGGACTTTGCCACCTGTTATTTAGAAGGTCGTGAGGAGCCCGAGTGTCTCAGAGGGTCAGCCTGGGACTTCTTGATCCATCCCAAGTCCCCGCTCCTGTGGTCTATCCATCTGATGCCGCTTTGTAGAACTTCTTGGATGGTAGTAAGTGAACTGATCTTAATGGAGTTATTCCAAGAAAGGCATTTTAGTTGTTTTCATAATTAAGGATTCTGTAGGAAAGGGGCTTGTCAATGTTCTTGAATTCTCTGATCACAGGACCTCCCCCCCGCCTTCCCCCCACCAAGTTTTAACCATAGGAAATAGAATAACAATCAGCCATCCATTGTTGGTGGCAGGGGTGGGATGGGGGGTTGATATCAAACCCACAAAGCAACTTAATTATACCAGGAAAAGAAGCGGTGCCTTGGCATACAAGATCAAATGTTCTTTTTGTTAAAAAAGCTCTTCTCTGTTGAAGTTCCAAGTGAGTTGAGAGGCTAATTCTGATGCCTGGACATGTGACCAAAAGCCTGAATCTGCATGTTCTTTCCTGAGGAGGGCTTTGGGCTCCAAGGCGTGAGTCCAATCCACCTGTCAGTCGCTCTCCTCCTGCAGGAGACGCCCTGAGAACTTGCAGTTGTGCGTCAGCCGCACACTGAGCAGGGTGCGCAGTGTGTGCTTTTTGCGGGGTGGAGTGTGCTTCCTGTGTGTCCTGGTTACAGGCTGTTTGATTTTCTGCAGAGTTCTTTCCAAAAGCCCTTTTAAGTTGAAGAGTTAAGTTTCTTACAGATAAAACCCCCAGTGAAGCCAAGGGAATTCCCATTCTAGCCGAGAATGTAGGCATCATCAGCGATGTGCAGAGCGGGGCTGGAATTTGGGAAATGATGGGAAATTTGAACACAGAAATTATGGTAAAGGCTGTGGAAACCTTAATAGAAGTCCAGGCAGAACATAGGAGAAGGAGCCAAGCTCTTATCCAGCCAGGTCTCCACACCACCATCGCAGCGCCCAGCCCAAGACACTTTGTCATAAACTTCCTCTGGTGGCTTGTCCTGTTTGTAAGTTAACCTGGTGGTCCTCATGGTTCTACTAAGTTCTGTCAGCCAGACTAAGAGATGAACTTAATTGTACATAAGAATTGTGCCAGCAGTTGGCATATTCAAGTCCTGTATTGCTGATGAACAATTTCTGAATTCCTGAGGCTGACACACACATACCCGTTCCCTCTCCTTCCACGGTCAGAGATCCAGCAACCTTACTGCCCTCGGCGCCTGATTCCAGCCTGAACAGCTGCAGTCCTGATGGCCCTGAGCAGGGGAGATGGGTCACCTTTAACCTAGATTCCTAGATCTCGTGTCCAGTGTCACATTTTATAGCTGTCAGTAGCCCAGAATAGAACGAAGGGACTTAGAGAGGAGGCCACTTCATCAGCCAGACCATTCCTTTCATAATTAAACTGAACTAACACTGAAGCTAGATTTTTTCCCAGGTTTTTCCTATTACGTGTGCCACAGAGATGCCAATACATCCTACATGGAACTCGACTGGTCCGTTCCTGACCTTTCAGAGCAGAGGTCCCCAGCCTGGGATCCAGGGACCCCTGGGGATGATCCATAGATGAGTTTCAAAGGAGTCCATGAAACCAGGAAATTCCATGCAGAGTTTTACCAATGTGTTTGCATTTCTCTGGGGAGAGGGTGCTGGTGTTTAGTGCACACTCGAGAGTGTGCGAGGACCCCAGGAAGACTGAACCACTGTAGTCCATGCAGAAAAGAGAGTTTTATAAGAAGCCATCTGTGTTGACCAGGAAGCCATCCCTCTCTCTCCCTTCCCGCTACTTCCAGTTGCCATTCCCCAGGGTGTCTTCTCTTTTTCATTTGCCGTCAATCCGTTGGTCATCTTCCACGTGGGAGACCCCACTGATGCTTTGAGAACCAGAGGAATGAATCAGAAATGACCTCCATGCTTATGGAGCTGAGAGCGCAGTGAAGGAGCCTAGACCGTGGGGTAAAGAGTGAAGAGGAATTAGAGGTCATATCGCCCTCTAAACAAAACATCTCTGCTGTGTTCTTGCCACCCTGTGCCCTTCTCGTTCCATGGGGAGGGCCGCTCTCTGCCAGGAGGAGCTCCATGGGCAGCCCCAGCTACACGAATGTTCTTTACATGGAGTCTGACTTTGCTTCCCCTAGTTGATCCTAGATGACTTACCCCCCACTTCTCACCCCCATGGGGCCTCTTCTGTGCCCCAGACCTTCAGTGTTTAAAGATGGACCTCACTTCATTCTGAAACCCTTTCTGAGCCACCAACCCCATGCCTGCAACGTATCCTCAAGTGACAAGGTTCTGAGTCCTTTGAGCTTCTACCAGGGGTTAGGATGTGAAATGGCCCTTTAACAGTTTCACAGCTTGTGTACAGTTTAACAGGTGTTATCCATCATGGTCTTTGTGATTCCTATACAGGGATTCATAAAGTCAGTTCTGTACCAGGCAGAGAAGTTTGCTGTTATTCAGTAATAATATTCAGTGTATCTGTTCATATGTAGCTCATCTTAAGTAACAGAGACTCAAGAACAATAGTGGTTTGAACAAGAGAAGCTTGTCTCTCATTTAGAAGTCTGGAGGTGGGCAGCCCAGGGCTGATCCTGCTCTGTGGTGCCCTCAGTTGATCCAGACTTCTGTTTGTTGCTCTTCCCTGAAAAACTTTCATCCTCAAAGTTACCTTACGGCCCAAGATGGCTGCTCTAGCTCTAACCATCACATCACCTTTCAACGCTTACATCTGAGCAGCCAAAACTCAGTGATGTGGCTACCCTCAGCTGCCGTGCAGGCTTTGTTCTGAACACCCATGTGCCCGGCTAAAAAGTGAGGCTTCTGTTGGTTTGGAAGAAAGGGACACAACTATTGAGGAACAACAGCCGTGTCTCTTGCTTTGGGTGTCCCCTCCTCTCTGGCTGTCACAAAGCTTACCACTTACTTGGCCTGAGGGCACCAGACTAAGCCGCGTCCTCTCCTCATGCGCCTCTCATTCTAGTCTTCCTCAGAGTTTCACTGTGAATGTATCTCTGATGGTAAAGTTGACTCAGATCATTTTTGGAAGCAGATTCGCTGTGAAATTAGAATAATGTAGAATTTAAATGCACAGATTGCCAGATGCACTATTATTCTACAGCCACTCGGGAAAGGAAAGAATGCTGCCGATTCAGCCGTGACCTGCCGTCACTCTAGAGATGGGTCCTGAGTTCTGAGACATTAAAAATAGGAAAACACGCACACACCTTAGAGTTGTTGAAATGTGGGGCCGGGAGCCAGTACTTATTTCTCTTAAGAAAGAAGGATGGATGTCTTGGTGAATCAAATAATGGTCCTGAGAGGGTGTCCGCATTTGCTCCACGACACACCATTTAGCGTCAGCTTAACTCACATGCGTAGCGGTGTCCACGGTGGTGAATGAACCGGAACTCATTATCTGACTTGGGGAACTTGGTTCAACTTGAACACTCCAGTCGGCTGTCTTACCAGTGGGAGGAGGGAAGGAATAGCACTGCGTTCTGTCTGGCTGGCTGTCTCAGCACACACTCCTGCCCAGGGCGCTCTCGTATCATGTCTTCCTGTCTGATTCCCAGCGGCACCTCGGGGATGGGCTGGACGTCTTCCCCACAGAAGGTCAGCGTTCTCTCCTCTCCGTTTCAGGAAATGAACGGGGTACTGAAAAACATGCTCTCGGAGTGGTTTGCCTCGGGGTTCCTGAACCTGGAGCGGGTCACCTGGCATTCACCGTGTGAAGTGCTCCAGAGAATCAGCGAGTGAGTGTAACGCTGCCGCTCTGCTTAGATTTCAGCTGAAAGCCAGCCTCCATTCCCTGCCTCCCCACCCGTGTACGTTTTCTCCCAAGCCTGATAAAACCCAAACATTCCCAGGGGTGGCTGTCCTAGCAGATGATGGCTGAGACCATGGAAGAGAAAAGGGCGTAGGTAGAAACTGGTCCTTCTGCCAGTGAACCTGCATGTGGGGTCTCGGCTCCATGCTCATATTTAAAGCCCTCGGGGGACTTCCTTGGCAGTCCAGTGGTTGAGACTCTGCGCTTCCACTGCAGGGGACACGGGTTTGGTCCCTGATCAGGGAGCTAAGATCCTGCATGCCACACGGCATAGCCAAAAAGTAAATGATAATAATAAACGTCTAAAAGAAAGCTCTCAAGCCCACTTCTGCCCAAAGACCCCCATGATCAGAGCTGCCCAGACTCACAGACCAAGAGTTGGCATTAGTCATCCAGACAGCATCGTCTCAACCAGGTGTTAAAATTTAGTCTCCCTTGGATAAGAATCTCCAAACTCACGATACAGTGCGTGAATCCAGCCTGCCCTGGACACAGTGAAAGGCAGGTTGGCAGACAGTGCTGCCTCTGTGTCTCGTGTTGAAACAGAGCAGCGGTGGCTGGACCTGCCAGGCGGTCCTGGTCCACAGGCAGCGATGACTTCAGCCCTCGGAGATTCAGAGCAGACGCAGGACCCCCAGCGACAGACATCTGGTCAGGCCCCTGTGTTAAAATCTGCCACACAACTGCTCCCCCAGGGCCCAGCGAACTAGTCTTTAAGACCAGGGCAGAGAGCACAGTTTTGTGTGTAAGACGGTCACCAGTGCTGGTTCCTCTCAGTGCCGCTTCATGCGAAAGTGATCTCTGAATGTCCTCCAGAGTCCCTCAAAGCTGTATTTAACAGGGTTTCTTTGACCAGAGTGAAGAGCCGAGTAGGACTCTGCCCTGGCTGTCTGACCTGAGAACCGTGATGTTCATCTCGCTTCATTGTCTCGTCCCCGCCAGGGCTGAGGCCGTGCACCCCGTTAAAACCTGGATGGACATGAAGCGACGCGTGGGGCCCTACCGGAGGTGCTACTTCTTCTCTCACTGCTCGACACCGGGGGAGCCCCTGATCGTCCTGCACGTGGCCCTGACCAGCGAGATCTCCAGCAGCATCCAGGTACCTGTGTACCCGCGGTTCAGGGCAGGGAGGTGACCCAGGGTGAGGCCCCATGGCCCCGGAGGATGGCCAGCGTGCTTCTCCAGGGATCGAGGGGAGCGTTCTGCATGGAGGCCCCAGAGGGGCCTGCCTAAGGGCCATGAGTCATGATTCCACTCAGTCTGCATGAGAATCCGAAGTGATAGAAATGATACAGTGCTGTGCACATGGCCGGGGAGGTTCTGAGACCACCGCCTTCAGAGAGATCACAGGATGTATAGCCTCTGGAGCTGGTCTGGGGGGTCGAGGGAGACTCTGTCTCGACCCCAGGGTCCTTTGTGTTTTCCAGACGATCATAGTGAAGGAGTGCCCCCCATTGGAGACAGAGGAGCGGAACAAGATCACCACGGCGGTCTTCTACTCGCTGAGCCTGACCCAGCAGGGGCTGCAGGGCGTGGAGCTGGGCGCCTTCCTCATCAAGCGAGTGGTGAAGGAGCTGCAGGTGAGCGAGGCGGGGCCCTAGTCCTGCCCTGTGCATCCCCGTCTCGGGGTGGCCGAGGAGTCCTGTCCTCATCTCAGGGACAGGTGATGCTCCAGGCCAGGGTGAGCAGGAGGGGTGGAAAAGTACCAGGTGCCCGTTGGCAGCTCCTAGGCGCCCGAGACTCCTCGGGAGGTGGAAGACATGCTGAGAAAAAGGCCCCTGAAACTAGCTTCTCATGGACTGGGAGGCTCAGATGCATCCCGAGGGCGGCGGCATCTGCGGGGGCCCCTGCACCCGGGCTGGTGGGGCCGCCTCTCCCTGGCACACGGTCACCAGCAGGCTCCCATGGTCCAGTCCTGGCCCTGACAGGCACCCTCCACCCACCCTCACCCATTCGTGGTCCGCAGGGAGCCCCGAGCTCAGACCAGGCCGCTGGAGGGTACGTGCACTGGCGCGTGGTTTTTCATACGTGCTGTCTCTTGGTTGCCCCGGGAAACACACAAACGTTCAGTCCACTGTGGGTCTGTCTGGGCTGCTTAAAACCATCTCACGAGGGGCTGGGTCAGACTGTAATGCATAGAGTCTCATTTTTAGGTAAAAGAATTAGATGGTTAAGAACGGGCTCTGAGAGCAGTGCTCTCTGCTCCTGTGGTCTCCACACACCCGGCGGCCTCCGCAGCCACTCCTCAGAGAGTGACAGGCCAGGGTGGAATTCAGACGCTCACGCGCTTCACAGTAGACTCATCACGTTACGTCTGAGCACTTGGGATGCAGTTGGGCATCAGCTTCTAGACTCACGCCCTGCCGTTCTCTCCCCAGAGGTGCTGAGAGCCACCTGTTCTAGTTACTCTTGAGTTCCTTCTCTTCTGCTTCTTTGCTGAAGGTGTTGATGACGGTGGCGGGGTTGGGAGATTGAGCACGAGGGTCAGGAAGGCAGTCGGAGGAGGAGCCTTGTCCTGGGACCCACCCACGAGCTCTGCTCCTGAGTCTGCGGCCCAGGAGCTGCGCTGCGTCCGCTCCCCGTCTGGGCTGGGAGCAGGATAGCCGTTCCGGGAGTCTGGAGGGAAGCGCAGCCCTGTTCCCACAGAGGCATGCGTGGCGGGTTATGAAAGATGGGAGGAGCAGGGTTAGGGGCGTCCGGGGGTCGTCTTACGTCTTAATAGCATCCTGCTGTTAAAGTTGTGGTTCTGAATCCTGAGTGGTAACAATGAGGACTGTAAATCCTCGTGATGTAAATCCAGACAGCAGGATGTGAGAGAGCTGTCTCAGCCTTGTAAACACCGCCCGGAGACAGAGGAGCTCCTCTCTGTCCGCCTGGAGAGCACTCAGCTCAGAGTACTGGAATGTGCTGCTTCCTTTGCTTCTGCCGTGAACTTTAAGATGTTTATTCTGTAGTGAGCGTATGTTACATTTTCAGTTGGAAAATTCTGGCTTCTGTGAAACGAGCATTGAGGTCGCTGTGTGATTTGAACAGCAGTGATTGAACCATGTTATCTGACGTGGAGACCTACCCTTGCCCCGCGCCCTGTCCCTCCCATCCTCCGCCCCCACCGTGGTATTGTTGGGTGATCAGTTATTCATTCAACAGACAGTCATTGGGTACTCGTGTACCAAGCAACTGGCTGGCCGACGTCAGCCTCAAGGGCATCACGGGTGCGTGTGGCCTCATGGTCAAACCCGATTATGCGACCTCAGTAGAGTCCCTGAGAGGGGCCTGGTGGGCTGTAGTCAGGCCCCCCACTCCGCAGCGACCCACCCCTCCAACTTCAGGGGAGTCCCCCAGCTTGCCTGCTCGGATGGCATTACAGGTGGACACACCACAAGGGGAGGCTTGTCCTGGGGCCGCAGGACGCCTCCAGGACCCCCGCACATGTCAGATTCTTGCTAACTGTCCCTGGAGAGAAGAAAGAGTAACCCGCCACATGGGGTGCCCCGTCCGCCACGCGGCAGCACCCGGAGGCTCACAACACATAGGCCATAAACGCGGGGGTGTCTGTGCCCATGGCTTGGCCCTGAACCGTGTGTGTGTTCTCTCCCCCCTCCTCCCCCGCCTGCTGCGCCTGCAGAAGGAGCTCCCCCAGCTGGGTGCCTTCTCCAGCCTGTCTCCCATCCCCGGCTTCACCAAGTGGCTCCTGGGGCTGCTCAAGTCCAAAGCCAAGGAGCACGGGCGGAGCGGACTGTTGACGGACTCCGAGAGTCAGGAGATCGCCGAGCTCACGGGTGGCCCTGCACTCGAGACGCTACAGACGCTGCTGAGCAGCAGCGAGTGGGCGCAGTCAGAGCAGCTGGCGCGGGCGCTGCAGGCCCCGCTGATGCGGCTGTGCGCCTGGTACCTGTACGGGGAGAAGCACCGGGGCTATGCGCTCAACCCCGTGGCCCACTTCCACCTGCAGAACGGGGCTGTGCTCTGGCGCATCAACTGGCTGGCCGACGTCAGCCTCAAGGGCGTCACAGGCGCCTGCGGCCTCATGGTCAACTACCGCTACTTCCTGGAGGACACGGCCACCAACAGCACTGCCTACCTTGGCTCCAAGAGCATCAAGGCCTCCGAGCAGGTCCTCAGCCTGGTGGCCCAGTTCCAGAAGAACAGCAAACTCTAGCGTCATGCTCATCAAAGCCAATGGACGTCTCCCAGCCCGGGGAAACGATGATTTCCCGGGGGTGGGGACAGGGGGCTGTGCCCCCAGAGGCACTTCTAGAGTAAAGTGGAGTTGAACTGTGGTCTCTGGCCTGTGGCGGGCTCACACTGGGAGGCCAGGCCCCGGCTTCCATGGCGAGGGGGAAGGCGTGTTACCTCTGGGTGGCCACAGGCTGGGTGGGGACGCGGGGCTCTCCCCCAGGGATTCCGTCATGGCCTTGGCCTGGCCCGGTGCCCTGGCACGGCCTTCATAAGCCAGCTCTCATCCCAGGGTGGAGTGGTCAGGTCAGCCGCGCCAGGCCCCGGGCGGATGGCCCAGGTGACAACAGATGCTCCTCCAAGCTCAGAACACGGTTCAACCGTGGTCGCCTTAGCCGACTCTCTCCACTGATGGCGATGGGGTGGAGGACTTGCTACGTCTCACTAGTTAAATTCTGGAGATCAAGACTATAAAAGTTTGTGAATCTGCACAAACTTCACTCAGTTAAATTATTGGACACGAGAGTTGTCATCGCCCAGGATTTAACTTGGTTTACAGACTCAACAGTCCCAGTGATTCAAGTTCATAATGAACTTCATAACAGAGAACAAGTTTGTTCTGTGAGGCATTAAACGCAAGGGTATTCACTGTTGCGTGATGGTAGTCTCTGAGGTCTGAGACCTCATTAGCTGTGCCCTTGGTCCCCAGCCAGCCCGCAGGCACGTCTGGTCTCTGAAGCCGGCCTGGAGTGGGTGGCCTGAGGACAGAGGGGAAGAGGGTTGTGGGGGGGGCAGGGGGTGTGGTGTTGAATCAGGCGGCAGGTCCCCTGCTTTCCTTGCCTTTCACCTTCCAGACCCGCCCCTGGGCCTGCTCTATGATCTTCAGCATGCCACTTGAGGCCTGGTAACACACAATGCGACCTCAGTCACAGCTAGAAACTGTGCTTTTTCTGTCCTGGTGGAACCAGGGTCCTCCTTCTGGGTTCTGTTTGGAGCTGATGCTGGAGGTGCTAAGGCTCTGTGGGCCTAAAGTCACCGCCCTCCAGAGCTTGGAAAGAATTCAGGCACCTGCTGCTTGCATGTGGTGGGCGGGGCCTGAGACTGCAGTCCCCAGTTCCCACACTCTGCACCTTATCTCTGTTCAACCTCGTATGTGAAAATCTTCAAACAGAAGACACAAAAGTGGGCAAGTAGTATAGTGACCCTGTGTGCTGATGACCCAGCTTCCACAGTGATAAGTTTCCATTTCTGTCAAGCCTTATTTCTTATAATGCCTCACACTTAGGTGCCCTGTGAAGACTGGATGAAGGATGCTGGACTGGTGCTGGGTGGATGATGGATGGATGATGGATGGGTGCTAGGTAGATGGATGGATGGATGGGTGGATGATTGGATGTGTAGATGGATAGGTGGATGATGGGATAGATGGATGGGTGGATGATGGGATGGATGGATGGATGGGTGGATGATGGGATGGATGGGTGGATGATGGGATGGATGGGTGGGTGATGGGATGGATGGGTGGGTGTGATGGGATGGATGGATGGGTGGGTGATGGATGGGTGGGTGATGGGATGGATGGGTGGGTGGATGATGGGATGGGTGGGTGATGGGGATGGATGGATGGATGGGTGAATGATGGGATGGGTGGATGATGGGATGATTGGATGGATGGATGGGTGGGTGATGGGATGGATGGGTGGGTGATGGGATGGATGGGTGGGTGAATGATGGGATGGATGGGTGGGTGAATGATGGGATGGATGGGTGGGTGAATGATGGATGGATGGGTGGGTGAATGATGGGATGGATGGGTGGGTGATGGATGGGTGGGTGATGGGATGGATGGATGGGTGGGTGATGGGATGGATGGATGGGTGGGTGATGGGATGGATGGATGATGGGTGGGTGATGGGATGGATGGGTGGGTGAATGATGGGATGGATGGGTGGGTGATAGATGGGTGGGTGATGGGATGGGATGGGTGGGTGAATGATGGGATGGATGGGTGGGTGATGGGATGGATGGGTGGGTGGGTGGATGGATGGATGGGTGGGTGAATGATGGGATGGATAGGTGGGTGATGGATGGGTGGGTGATGGGATGGATGGATGGGTGGGTGATGGGATGGATGGGTGGGTGAATGATGGGATGGATGGGTGGGTGATAGATGGGTGGGTGATGGGATGGATGGGTGGGTGAATGATGGGATGGATGGGTGGGTGATGGGATGGATGGGTGGGTGATGATGGATGGGTGGGTGATGGGATGGATGGATGGGTGGATTGGATGGATGGGTGGGTGATGGGATGGATGGGTGGGTGGGTGAATGATGGGATGGATGGGTGGGTGGGTGAATGATGGGATGGATGGGTGGGGGGGGTGAATGATGGGATGGATGGGTGGGTGTGAATGATGGGATGGGATGGGTGGGTTGGTGGTGAATGATGGGATGGATGGATGGGTGGGTGAATGATGGGATGGATGGGTGAGTGAATGATGGGATGGATGTTGGATGGAATGGGATGGATGGATGGGTGATGGATGATGGGTGATGATGGATGGGTGGATGTGATGATGGATGGATGGATGGATGAATGATGGATGGATGGATGGATGGATGGATGGATGGATGGATGGATGGGTGGGTGATGGGATGGATGGGTGGGTGATGGGATGGGTGGATGATGGGATGGATGGATGGATGGGTGAATGATGGGATGGATGGGTGGGTGATGGATGGGTGGGTGGATGATGGGACGATGGTATGGATGGATGGATGGGTGGGTGATGGATGGGATGGATGGGTGGGTGAATGATGGGATGGATGGGTGGGTGATGAGATGGATGGGTGGGTAATGGGATGGGTGGATGGGGGATGGATGGATGGGTGGATGGATGACCGGTTGATGATGCATGCTGGATGGGTGGGTATGGAGGCTTCTGTGCTCTGAGTGTTCATGTCCCACCAGGTCTCACATGTTTGTACATCTGGACTCTGGGACCACCGTCACACTCATCTGGGTGTAGGTCTATCTGGAAATTAGCATCGTGGTGGTTTCCTGGCTTCTGTCCTACAAGGTGACTGACTCAGTGGACTAGTTTGTTCCCAGGAGCTTCTGTGCACTGAGGCGTCCTCACCGCCCCAGTAACTAAGCATCACCCCACTGTCAGATGAGGGGCCAGGGGCTCAGCAACTCGGCCTGAGCTCGGAGCTCTCCGGCCGGAACCTTGTCTAACAGGCTCTGAGCCTACTCCTCCGTGCTGGCTAGAGTTACTCAGATATCAGCCCCCCACTTCTCTCCTGCATTCCCCCTTCCCCCTCCCCACCGCCCATCTTTCATCTCAGAGGGCCGGACCTTCTCTGCCCTCCAGGTTTTGGGAGCTCAGGGTTGCACAGCTCTGCCCTCTCTCGGTCACCTAGGGGCTTCACACTTCTGCAGAAGAGGGCTACCTTCTCCTCCTCCTCTACGTGGCTTAAAAGGGTGGAGGATCTCTTAGCACTTTTGAGATCATCCCCTTACTGTGAGCTTTGTTCTAAATTAGGCATAAGGTACATTTAAGATTTAAATGGGGGTAACAGTCTCTTTCAGATTTTTAACTGAGTTGTAGGACATTCATTGGAATAATAAAGTCCATCTTGATGTGTCCTCAGATAGAAACAGAAGTGTCCCCATAATTTCTCATCACCACACAGAGCTGCTGCATTATTTGAAGTTTAGAAAAAGCGGGAGAGGTGACCTCAGGTCTCTCTCTCTTTTTTTTTCTTTTCAAATTGCATTTTTTGACTAGCTAATTTTTTTTAATATTTTTTTTATGTGGACCATTTTTTAAGTCTTCATTGAATGTGTTATATTCAGTGCCTAGTTTCTTGGCTGTGAGGCGTGTGGCATCCTAGCTCCCTGACCAGGGGTTAAACCCACACACACACAACCGCCCCAGCTCCCCTGCACCGAAAGGCGAAGTCCCAACCAGGAAGACCGCCAGGAAAGTCCCTTAATTAGACAATTCTTCCATCACTGAGAAGAGGAAGAAACTGCATTGACCTCTGCTCTGGGCCAGACGCTCTCGCACCTCCCACCCCGAAGCCCGAGGGAATGACTCTCATTCGCAGATGAGGACACCGAGGCTTGGGGAGGGCTGAGCAGCTGCCCAGGCGGGAACTGGGGCCCGAGTCAGACCTGCGCTGCTCTGTCTGCCCTGCCCTGCCTCCCGACCCCACCGCCCAAGCAAAGCCCCAGAGCCGGAAGCCAGCACCGGGCAGGAGCGAGGCGGGCGGGGAGGCAGCTTGGCCTGGGGTGGGCATGTCCTGTGACAGTAACATTCCAGCAAGGGGGAGGCTCCCAGGAAAGTGTCAGCCAAACAGCTTCTCTAAAATCTGAGCAGTAGGTGTTCTCGTGGGTCAGGCTCAGACAGCCAGCTCCAGCCAGTTCAGGGCAAACAGCGTCAGCATCGGCCCAGGAGACCCCTGTCCCCTCAGACGCAGGGCAGGTGAGCGTGTGGGCAGAGGCAGCATGGACCACCGAGCAGGGGAGAGCAGAGCACGCTCTGGGGTCCTGCCCAGGACCCCACATCCTCTCCAAGGCCTCGGGCTGCTTACTGGGGACCCTCTTCTGCCCTGGGGTCCGCCCACAGCTCCACCACTGCAGGGACCACCTCTCAGGGTCGCCCCACCTCTAATCACCCTGACAACCCCGGCCAGGGTGGAGCAGTGAGGAGACGGGCCCTGCGAGTGGTCCAGCGGGAAGATGACTTCATCTCCCGACCTGTCGGGTGGAGCCGCGTCCACTGTTCTCGTGGCGACAAGAGGTGACCAGTGGCAGGGGCAGTTCCCAGGAGAAGGGAGGGCGAGGGTGGGCCATAACCCACATACCACGGAGCCTGACGTGTGTGGGTGACAAAGGCTGGAACCTCCAGGCTTGTCCATTTCAAATAAGGGCCTGTGAATCTGCCTGCCACGTGGGGCTGGTAGCCAGGGCTCAGGAGGTATTTTCTGTCCACTACAAAAGCGACAGTCATTCATGTGCCTCAGACGGTGAGGCCTCGGCATAATGTTGTCCCACCTCGATAACTGTGGCAGGGAAGGGGGAGATCAGAGAGCTTCCTTAAGTATTCCAAACACTGTTTTCCTGGGAGAGAAGAGGCTTCACGCTGTCCCAGAGAGGACTCCTCAGGCCTCACCCTCTCCGGGTCTACCTCTCAGCAGCTTGGCCAGCGCCACCAGCAACCCTCACAGAGCAGACCCAGGGGGCACCCTCGGCAGTGGTCAGGGCTGGGCAGCCCGCTCTGCCCATCACTCGGCGCCCCAGCAGGCGCGCCCCCAGCTGTCCTGCTGCCTCCCACCCACCCCCGAGTCTCGGCCTCAGGCCTGATCCCAGGAGCCCCCTTCTCTTCCTCGGAGAACCTCATCTCCATCCATGTCTCTCCTTGCCACCTGCACACTGATGACATGCGTGACCTGTCATCCCTGCCTGCCTGGGGCGGCCCCCGTCCCAGGTGCCCCTATGCTGGGCATCCTTGTTCCAAGAGGGTCCCTTCCCTCTCAGAAGTGTCCCGCTTTGGATGGGCGGTCTTCCCACTGAGGACGCACACGCGGGTATTGACAATACACCTGCAGAGGGACCTCTGGCTTTCACCCTGGGTGCCCCGAGCTTCGCTGCCCCCCTTAGGGGCAGGGTCTCCTGGCCAGGCGTGGCCCCCAGCCCTGGCTCTCCCCACAGGGTCCTGCTCCCCAGGACTGCTGCGTGGGGACAGGGCACTGAACCTCCCCCTGCAGGAACCCACAGGACCTCACTTCCTCTAAATCCACCCAGGAAGCGTGGTCCCGGCTGCCTTGATGGAAGGCTGTGGGTGCAGGCGCAGCCTGGGCGATGACGTGCGTTCAGTGTGAAGACCCCGCGGGGGCTGTGAAACTAGTCCGTGTCCCCACTGACGGCTGAAGACACGGAGGGAGGCCCAGGGGAACGGGTTGGGAGCTGCTTTAACAGCCTTGCCCCATGACCTGAGACCCATCAGGGCTGGGTTCCCCTCAAACAAAGAAAAGGGAAGTTCAAGGACATGCTTCTCCTCCCCACAGCCCCACTTCCCCCTTCCCTGAGCAGCACAGTGTCCCTGAGGCCCCCACCTGGCGGTGAACCCAGTCTGTACGGAATGCCAAGCTGTGCAGGGTGGGTTTGACAGGCAGGTCTGGAGCCCAGCACGGCATCCACCACACACAAGCTCTTAGGTGCAGTGGCCCCGTGGTGGTGACTTGCCGTGGCCAGAGGGGAAGAAGCCTGCAAATCCCCCTTTGCCATTGTCACGCAGGGTCAGAGACCAATCTGATGCTGAAAATGGTTCCGAGCCTGGATCCCAACCGTGGGCATCGTGGGTGCTGTGCATACTATTGACCGCTAGAGGGCGGTGTTGCCCTTTCCTTTCCTGAACTTGGGGCTATGGTTTTTCCAGTGGTCATGTATGACTGTGAGAATTGGACTATAAAGAAAGCTGAGCGCAGAAGAATTGATGCTTTTGAACTGTGGTGTTGGAGAAGACTCTTAAGAGTCCCTTGGACTGCAAGGAGATCCAACCCGTCCATCCTAAAGGAGATTAGTCCTGAATATTCATTGGAAGGACTGATGCTGAAGCTGAAACTCCAGTATTTTGGCCACCTGATGCGAAGAGATGACTCATTTGAAAAGACCCTGATGCTGGGAAAGATTGGAGGCAGGAGGAGAAGGGGACGACAGAGGATGAGATGGTTAGATAGCATCACTGACTCAGTGGACATGGGTTTGGGTGGACTCCAGGAGTTGGTGATGGACAGGGAGGCCTGGCGTGCTGCGGTTCGCGGGGTCACAAAGAGTTGGACACGACTAAGTGACTGAACTGAACTGAACCACAACTTGGTAACAGTGGGCTTCCCTAGTGGTTCAGCCCTAAGAATCTGTCTTCAAGGCAGGAGACAATACCTGGGTCGGGAAGATCCCCTGGAGAAGGAAATGGCAACCACTCCAGTATTCTTGCCTGGGAAGTCCCACAGAGGAGCCTGGCGGGCTACAGTCCATGAGGTCACAAGGAGTGGAGCACAACTTAGCAACTGAATGACAACAAAGTAACAAACACACGCCATCCTAGCAGCCCCGTGAAACCTGCCCTCAGATGCCGCAGGCACCCCATCCTCTCACAGGAGCTAAGTGACCCTAGCTGTCCAAGCCTGCTGGTGCTCCACTGGCTTCCGAAAAGCTTCACCTAACCCCTGTCCCCCGCCCTGGGGCTCTCAGGGCCCCCCAGCTGGGGCTGGTGGTCTGTCTCCAGTGGAGAGGAACGGGCGCGTTCCTCAGTGTCCCTGGGCACCCCCTCCCCAGGCCTGCAGATGGGTCTCCAAACAGACTGACTCAAGACTGACTTTCTGGTTCAAGCACGGAGCCCAGATCACAAATCCTGCTAAATGCAGAGGCCGTGGCCTCAAACTTAACAGACGTTTGGTAACCGGGGCGATTTTTACATCGTGGCCGTAAGTAAACACTCAGGATCTCGTGTCAATAAATAATATGTTAAAAACAAAGCAGTATTATAAAATTCTGGATAAACGTGGTTGCCGTCTGTGATGCATGTTAGAGAGTGGGAAAACTGGACGAAGCACCAGACAGATCTACAGACATTCCCCTTGAGGATCCGGTAAGAACTCAGAAGACTTTGGAAGAACGGGATTCGGAAGAGGGTTCAGTGAGGTCCTGGCCTTGTCCAAGAGCTGCCAGGCTGGCACATGCCTCTCACTCTAGGGACCTTCCTTCTGAAGGGTCCTGTCTCTGGATGCACAAGCTGGACTTCTCCCTTGGGTGTGTCCACGGAAGCTCCTGCAGCTGCGCTGCCCAGGGCCCCGTGGTCAGTACGAGGACCAGAAGGAAAGCCACCTGCAGGCAGAACCCAGAACCTGGCATTTCAGCCCATTCAGGCCAGGAGGTGGGCGGCTCCCCATTCCACCTGGCGAGGACTTGGCACCCTGATGCTGGGGGCTTCCCGGGCTCTGTGGGCCTTCCTGAGCTCTGCTTTATTAAACCTTCACTTGAAAGTCTGCACACAGGACCACCCCTGGTGGTCCAGTGGCTAAGATGCCGCACTCCCAGTGCAGGGGGCCTGGGTTCAATCCGTGGTCAGGGAGCTAGATCGCATGTGCCGCAACTAAAATAGATCTTGCAAGCTATGATCTAAGACCTGGTACAGCTGAATAAATATTTTAAATTTAAAAAAAAAATCTGTACACAGGTCTGCACATGACCTCCCTGCATGGATGCTAGTGTTAGTGGCCCTCCCGGGGCTATGAGATACTTGCTGTGGAGGCTCTGTATCTGCAGAGAAACAGCCCTTCCATAAACACGATGCTCAGACGCCAGCACACGGGAGCTTGGGGCCCCAGGTCCTCTCAACTTCATCAGGCCCTCAGATACCCAGGCTGGTCCCCAAACCCACTGAGCTGAATGAAGCCCACGCCGACAGTGTCTAAAACTCTGACCGTTTGCACCTTCTTATCTGCATGACTCCACTCTCCCCGGGGTTCTGTGCAGTCACGGAGTCACGGAGACGGGTCAGCTTGTTGAAACAAGCACCAGACACCCCTAACCTTTCAGTTCCAGTTTCTTCAATTCTCAAAACAGCCTTGTCACCGAGAGATTTTTATCCACGACCTCAGGATCATGAGGCCGCCACCGTGCAAGACAGCGGCCGATAGCTGACCTTCTGAAGAGGAAGGTCGTGCACTGAGGCAGCATTGGGGATCGTCAGCCAGGCAGGAGGGGGCTGCCAGGGGCATGGACTTTGGAGGGTGTCACACACGCGCGTGCGCGCACACACACACACACACACACAGGAGAAATTTACTGATGGACGCTTAGCACCTCTGTCCCTCCAACCTAAACTTCCTCTCCTGCAGTGGCACTAGTCAAGCCCAGAGAAACCCTCTCCATGTTCCTTTATGTCCTTGAATCAAAAGGCCACCGTGCCGCTGGGTAGTGACCGTGCCCGACGCTGGGTGGTGACCGTGCCCAACACTGGGTGGTGGGCGGGTGGGTTGTGCTGCTGCTCCAGAGCAGAGGGGCGTGAGAGCGGCGGGAGAGACCAGGTGAGAAGGAAGACACACTGTCCCAGCATGAGGTCCTGCCTTTCCGATGGCAGAAACCCAAGGGATTCTGGCAGGAACGCGTAGCCACCCAGAGTGACAGGACAGTTCCTGAGTTAGATACGCCTGTACCTTCTCACCGTCCAACCCACCACCCCGTCCACGGAGCACCCACACGTATTCTGTGTGGCCATCTTTGCTCTACGGATGATCTTCAGGCACATAAAAACTGTCGCTTTACGGTGTTTTTTCCTCTTTTTGTCATTACAAAAGACTACGTGCAACAACAGAGGTTAGGATGTGTTTTATTTGAACCCAGATATGAGTTCTAACCCTGTGTCATCACTTATGAGCTGTGGGGCCATCACTGAGTTTATAATAAGTAATTGTAACCATTTTAGTTTATGAAACAGAGGTAAGCTGTAAAATGGTTCCCCCCACCATTTGCACCTGAAGAGGGCTTTTTAAAAATTTATTTTTTTCATTGAAGGATAGTTGATTTGCACTGTTGAGTTCATCTCTGCTGTATAGCAAAGTGGTTCGGTTATACATACACATCCAGTATTTATTCCTATGCTTTTCCTTGATGGTTTATCACAGGACATTGAATACAGTTCCCTGTGCTATAGTGGGAACTTGTTTCTTGTACATTCTATTTATAATAGTTTGCATCTGCTAACCTCAACCTCCCACTCCTTCCCTCCCCCTTGGCAACCACCAGCCTCTTCTCTATGTCTGTGAGTCTGTTTCAGCTTCACAGACAAGTTCACTTGTGTCCTGTTTTAGATTCCACGTGTAAGTGATATTGTATGATATTTGCCTTTCTCTGTCTGACTTACCTCACTTAGTAGGATCATCTCTAGGTCCATCCATGCTGCTGAAAATGGCCTGGTTTCATTCTTTTTTATGGCTGAGTAGTGTTCCATTGGGTTTAAGTACCACATCTTCTCTATCCATTTCTCTGTCAGTGGACGTTTAGGTGGCTTCCACCTCTTGGCTGTGTGACAAGAGGTGCCCATTTTTGAGGTGCCCCCCCAAGCCTGAGGATGGTGGAGGTGCTGCTAAGGGCAGGAGCTGGCCTGGGAGCAGGGTCCTGAGGGCAGAGGCTCTCCCAGGCTTCCCCCTGCAGACCCCCCGGCCAGCCCAGGGCAGGACTTTGTGATGCAACAAACAGGCCAGCCCAGCCTCCAGTCCCCCCGCTCCCCTGATGCCACATCCAACTCGGGGGGTCCCCCAGGGGAGGGCCAGGTCCGTGTTGCCCACTCCTCCCCAGTCAGCGCTCCCTGTTCGCCCTGCAGACCCAGCCCTCCCGCCATCAGGTAAGGAAGACGGCGTGTGGGGAGGAGGGACCGGGGAGGAGGCGGGCCTCCAGAGAGGCAGTGGCTAGGCCTCGTGTTCCCAGAGCATGGAGGGCTAAGCCTGAGGGCTGTGGAATCGGGCCCAGGCAGGAGTCCTGGGCTCTGCTCACATGGTCGGGGGTGGTGTCATGACCCCTGAGACTCAGTCTCCCCAGCAGTAAAATGGGATAACTGGCCAAGGGAGCCCTCGCGGGAAGGCCCTGGCACAAGCCTCCCTCCCCCACCGCATGCAGAAGGTGCCAAAGCATGCCATCAGCCACGTAAGTGACCGCCGTCTCTCCCTTCCACGCCCGGAGCCAGCCCAGAGCCGACCCCTGTGGACCCTCTGTAAGAAGCAGCTCCAGCCAGCATCCCACCCTGTGCCACTCCAGGGCCGGGGGAGAGGGAGTGGCTGGACCTCCTCTCCTGCTGCTGTTCCCCTGGATCTCTGGCACCCATCTTTGCGCTGATAAGGCTGACCGAGCCCGGCTCGAGCTCCCTGATTCAGGGTCGCTGGCCAACGAGCCCCCCAGGAGGCCTAGGGCTTCCCGGGGGTGCGGGTCCCCTTGAGTCCTGCAGAGGAACCACAGCTGCAAGGATCCCCAAGGCCCCCGGATGGGGGACGCTGTGGCCGCACTGGGTGGAGACCCCAGCCCTGCACTTCCTGGGCGAAGGGGTCCCCTTGGGGAGCCGTGCAGCCTCTCGTTCCTCGTCGGTAACCCCAGCTCCCCGAGGAGCCCCGTGACGTGAGGCAGGTGCAGTTCTGGCCCCGTGGTGGGGAGTGGTCTGTCTGTGGCACCCCCACGTCCTGGGGAGCCCCCCGCCTCCATGTGGAGAGCCCGTGGTGGGTAGAAGGCCACTCTCCCCATCTGCTCTCATGTGTTAAATGGCCGTCAGGGTTGACAGCAGGGTTGACCGGGGCTTCAAGGCCGCAGTCACAGGCAGCCAAGGTCAGGCCACACCCCAGATGCTGCCCCATGTTTCTGGAGCAAACACCGTGCCCTTGTAGGTCCTGTACCCAGAACCTTCCCTGCCCGGACGCGCCACACCCCAACCCTGGGACACAGCGGAGCCGGGCGGGGCCGAGCTCAAAGCCCAAACCTGAAACTTGGAAGGAAAGGTGATCCTCAATAAGGTCGCCTTCCCGGCAGGTTTTAATCCCCTGCAGTCCTCCTGCGGAAGGCTCCTGGGGCGGCCACGACAAACCACCACAAACTGGGTGGCTCAACACAGCCCGCGGCCAGAGCCCCAAGTCAAGTGTGGTCGAGGCCCCACCCCAAGGCTCTGGGAGGGTCCTTCCTGCCTCTTCCAGCCCCTGGGGTCTCCAGCTCCCTTGGCTGTGACCCTATCCCTCCAGGCCCTGCCCCCAGGATCACACGGCCTTCCCTGTCCTGGTGAGAACTCCCTCTCTGTGACACGCATCACTGGATTTAGGCCCCACTCAATCGGGAAGATCTCAGCATCCCTAGCGTGATTCCTTGTGATCTGCAAAGACCCGATTTTCTCAACGAGGCCACATTCAGAGGTTTCTGGGGTTAGGACTCAGATGTTTCTTTCATGGGGCCGCTATTCACCCTCTTGTCCAGGCTCGTCTCCCCAGGATGTGATGGTGTCTGGACACTGATGTGGAGACACACGGGGTTTGCCTCATAGCAGTTCATGTGGCTAAGCTTGCATCTCGACCGACAATTCCTGTTAGCCACTCCCTGCCCGCCCCCGAACATGCGCCGTGATATAGAATGTGGGGGCGGTAGAAGAGACATTCAGAGTGTACACACACTGGCAGAGAGTCCCAGGGAGGACCCCAGAGGACCCGCTAACTTACAGATGAGAAACCGGGGAGCCAGGGGTCTGCAGGTGGGTGTCCTGGGAGAGCTGGCCTTGCCCATGTCATGTCTCCAGGGGCCGAAAGGTCAGCCCCCGAGGACGGAGCCCCCGAGGAGTGTCTTAATTGTCTCTCACTGAAGGAGTGTGTGTGGGCTCAATTCATGCATGGTATTCAGGGAATACCTGTGTGCCAGGCCCTGTCCTGGGCATTTGCCACCCGCCTGGGAACAGAGCAGAAAACACCCTGCTCTCTGGGCAGCTGCATCCCCAGCTGGATTCAGACAGACAAACGAGCAAGTAAGCGTGTGGTGCAGAAGTGGTGGTGAGGGCTGTGTAGACAAACAGAGGGATGAAGCGGGCAGGGGGTGCTGTTTTATACCAGCTCTGGCCTCTGAGAAGACAGCAGAGCCCTGGATGAATTAGGGAACAAGGCACAGGGATGTCCGGGGGAAAGAGCATTCTCGAAGCAAGTGCAAAGGCCCTGTGGTGGGACCAAGCCCAGGAGAGGCCCAGGGAGGCAGGGAGAGATCAGACAGGTGACGCCAGGTCAGAAAGGACAGTTTACACCTGGATGGGAGGGAAGTCGCCAGAGGGCTGGGGCCCCACCTGGCCTTGTTTGGTGTGGTTGACCCAACGGCTGCGTGGAGGACCGGCCATGCATGGTCAGACCCAGCACCCTGTGCGGATAGAAGGCTTTGCAGCAACACAGGGCAGAGACGTGGCGGCAACCAGGGGGGTGCCAGGTGGTCAAACTGCAAATATGTTTGCAGGCACAGTCAGTGGGGTCTGCTGACCAGGTGGGTGTGTAAAGGTTGACTGAGCAGCTGGGAGGACGAAGAGCACTGCTCTGGGGAGAGGTCAGCAGGCAGTGGGGGCGCCTGCTCTGGGCTCCCAGGCAGGGCCGGCCTCCTGGGCAGGGAGCTGAGGTGGCCAGGCAGGTCCTGCCTCCAAGCCCTGCTTCTTTGGCTCTATCTCCCTCTGCCAGTTGCTGCCTGCCCTGGTGTGTGTGTGTGGGGCCTGGTGTAGGGAGTCAGGCCCTCATCCAGGCCGCCGCCCCACCCAGTCCCCACCGGAGCCAGGAGGATCCCTGGCTCTGCCCTCAGAGCCCCAGCAAGGCCCCCGTGACCGTGACCCTGTAGCATCGCCCCATCACTGCACAGCCGGAGGCTGCACCCCATCTCCTCCACTTCGGAGCAGGAGGCCAGGGCAGCCAGGGGTGGGCAGGGCACCAGGCCTTCCCCAGGGATGTGGTTACAGCCTTAGAGATACGGAAGCTCCCAGTTAGGAGCCTGGATGGGCCCTAGACCCTGGGCCCCTGCCAGCTGCAGACGCTTCCAGATCGGGATGTGTGCGCAAGGAGAGGAGGGAGGGAGCAGTCTGAACTGACAAGACCCAGAGCCCCAGGCCCGGCTCTGCCTCCTGGGCACCCCCGGTAACGGCGGTGACGGTGATGCTGGTGGTGGTGGCGGCAGCTGGCATTTCTGCCGAGCTCACTGTGGTCAGGAAGAGTTCTCAGCGCTGAGTGCCATGCCCATTCCCGTGTTGCTGCTGTTGTTCAGTCACTAAGTTCTGTCCAATTCTTTGCGACCCCATGGACTGCAGCACGCCAGGCTTCCCTGTCCTTCACCACCTCCTGGAGCTTGCTCAAACTCACGTCCATTGAATCGGTGATGCCATCTGACCATCTCATCCTCTGTCATCCCCTTCTCCTCCCACCTGCAGTCTTTCCCAGCATCAGGGTCTTTTCCAATGAGTAGGCTGTTCGCATCAGGTGGCCAAAGTATTGGAGCTTCAGTTTCAGCATCAGCCTTTCCAATGACTATTCAGGGTTGATTTCCTTTAGGATTGACTAGTTGGATCTCCTTGCTCTCCAAGGGACTCTCAAGAGTCTTCTCCAGTCCTGTGTAGTGCTTATTATTTTTATCCTCATTTCACCCGTAGGGAAACTGAGGCCCAGAGTGGTTAAGTCACTTGGCCCAGGCCACACAGCAGGGAAGCAAGCCCTGAGGCTAGCTTGTTGCTGCACTGCCTCTCAGAGCCCCACGTGGCTGGCCCTGTGCCTCCCCGCTGGTATCCCCACCCTTGACCCCAGCGCTCAGCACCCTGGGTCCCAAGGCCGCCCTCGCACCCACCACTGCCCTCCCAGCCCCCGGTCCTCTCTGCCTGCAGGCTCCTCCACATCCTTCCAGTCTCAGTGGAGGCATCACTTCCTCAGCGAGCCCATTCCTTTTCCACTCCCTGCCCACTGCTTCGTTGTTGATCAAGCAGGACATCACCCCCCACATTCTGTAGGTGATGCCATTATTAACGTGACCAAGATTGCCATACAGAGGACCTCCCTCTTGCCCCACTGACTGAGCCTGGCTCTGGAGTGGTGGTTCTCAAGCCCGGCTGCACACGGAAGTCACCTGGGAAATAAAACCCCAGTGCCTGGGCCACACCCCACACCAATTAAACCCACATGTCTGGAGCTGGCCCTGGGTGAATACATTAGGTGAGCCAGGCTGAGAGATGGAGGCACTGGTGTCCTCTGGCCTCCCAGTCCTCTGGGACTCGACCATCCTTCTCCACTCACCAAGTCCCTGGACTCCAGGCCTCCACGGATGACAAGGGCTATTTATGTAAATGACTAACCTGGGGATCCCAAAGTGTGTTCCAAGGAACATGTTCTGCAAAATGCACCTTGAAGAATGGGTGCACGGTCAGTGAGTTTGGGAAATGCTGCTGTAAACACACACACACACACACACACACTCAGCCACCAGATGTGTCAGTGTGGAAACCTCGTCCCCCCAGAAAAGAAGGCAAAAACGCCTGAAATCAGGCTTCCTCTGTTGGAAGGACGTGTCAGTCGAGGGCAACTGGGTCCTGGTGCAGCAGTCAGGCAATCACAGACAGGGCCGGTGTGCCCTGATCCGGACGTGGAGGCTGCAGGCTGTGCAGGGGTGTGGTCCCCACCCCCACCCCCTGGGCAAGGCCGTGGACGCCCCACTGCACACCCAGCTCTCACGTCCCTCTTCTCAAGCGGGTGTAACCACGCTCCTCAGCCCACGGAGCAAGGGTGGGATGAGAGGATGGACGTGACACTCTCAGACGAGAGAGACACAGGGTCCTGCCTGAAAAACCGGGGTCCTGCCAAGCAGGTGCCCCCACCCTGGTCAGCCAGCGGGGGGCTGGGGGCTGGCGTCGCTCGAGCTCAGGGGTCCTAGGTGATGAGGCTGAGCTGACAGTGAACAGGAGGAGGCGTTTGTTAAGTACCAGGAGTGTGTGTATTCATTGTGTTTGAATTGTATCTCTTTATTGACCTGTCAGTATGATACATGAAAATGGCCCAGTTCCAGAAAGCGCCAGTGAGTTTCTGGTGAGAAGTTCAGTCCCCAGCCAGCCGGGTCCCCACCCAGACACCTGCTGCCAGCTGCCGTGTGTCCTCCCAGACCACACGCTTGCCCTCCTTTCTTTGTTTCCTGCAAATGGCAGCAAAGTCTAGCCGCCATCCCGCTGTAATGTTTTCACGCACAGTCACGGAGAAACTTTCACGTCATCCCAGAAAGAATGGCTGTGAAATATTCCACTGTGAGAAGGTGCCAGGACCTTCTCTGTACTTAACGAGTCTCTTGCTGAGCGGCACTTGGGCTGCGTGTCCCATTTCCTTCGGAACGATGCTGTAATGAGTAACTCGAGGCCAACAGCATCTCGCACAGGTGTGAGTCTGTCTCTGAGACAAACACCTCCCGAGGCATTGCCAGGTCCAAGGCCATGTGCAAAGTCATCGTGACAGAGAGAGTGCCGGCCGCCCCACCCACCCACATGCCCGAGGGATGCAGGCACTTTCTTTAGTGCGTGCGTGCGTGCATGTGTGTGTGTGTGTGTGTGTGTGTGTGTGTGTGTGTGTGTGTACATTAGCTCATTTAATTTTCAAAATACTCTACAAGTTGTTGTATTAGGTCCAGGAATAGGGATCAGAGAAGAACCCGAGGACTGCAGCGGGGGGACTTGAAGACAGGCTCTCCTGACTCTGAAGTTCAAGGTCCGTCCATGTGTCCCGCTCATGCAGGCACTTTCACGGAGAGCTTTTCTGTCCTCCAGAAGCTTGCCACGCCCCATCCCCGCCCCCACCCTGGGTTTCTGGTCTCTGGCCTCAGAATCATTTCTTCCACTGCGTTGTTGTTGTTCAGTCACTAAGTCGCGTCCGACTCTTTGCGACCCCATGGACTGCTGCACGCCAGGGCTTCCCTGTCCTTCACCATCTCCCCGAGTCTGCTCAAACTCATGTCCATTGAGTCAGTGATGCCATCCAACCATCTCATCCTTGGCAGAAGACTGATAACTAACAGAAGTGGAGGGGATCTGGGGTCCAGGCAGGGGTGGGCTTCTGCTTCATTGTCCCCCACCCCCAGGACACCACGTTTGGGGTCCCCAACCAGGGCACAAGGAGAGACATTGAGTTCTGCCCGGGGTACAGGGGCAAGAGGAGAAAGTGTCGCTGGAGCCCGGTGAGAGGCAGACCAGGAGGAGGCACCACGGATCTGGAGCCCACCCCCAAGGGGACACTCCCAACCAGCAGACAGCAAGTGTCACCCGGCACAGGGGTCTGCCTGCCTACAGGAGCCAACTCTTAAACCTTCAGGAATGTTCTGAGCCAGTTTCTAAGCACACTTGTTCTGAAGAATTAAATTATGTGAACTTACAATTAATGCATCATACTCCATCAAAGATAATACCTACTCAGAACTCATCACTCCCTAATGACTTTGCTCCGTTTTGCTGCGAGCTACAGTCGTGAGGTTGCCCACATCGATGTGCCTGGAAATGCTCCTGCATGTCTCTTCCCAGCTCTGTGTGCAAGGCCGTGACGTGGGGAATAGGAAATCGCCCATGGCGGGAGCATTTACACTGCAGATATCGGCAGATACTGCGAACCGGGGCTAGTCTACCCCCTGGAGCCGGCTGTTCTGTGTCCGCCAGCACAGCACGGCCTGGCCGCTCTCTCCTCCTGATCTCTGTCCTGCCTCCTGCCCACCTCCCCCTTTGATCAAACGCAGCAAAAGACACCCAGTTCTGATCCTCATCACCCGTGGAGTGGCGCAGGCGTCGGTGCCCGAGGAGGTGGGGTCTGGTGCTCCGATGACACAGCAGACCGCATCAGCCCTGAGCACCTGGACCCCCTTGGCAGTGTTTAGAGAAACGATAACACGTTTCTACTCCAGAGAAGTCATGTTCCCATTTTGATGGATTCATGGCCAGCGTGTTCCCACGCCAGAGATCTGTACTTCTCCCCTTGAGCTGCACCAGGATCCCTGAAGGGTTTGTGGGAACCCAGACTGCCAAGCCTGACCCCCAAGTCTCAGATTCGGTGAGCGTGATATTGGGATACAGTATGTATTTGGTCCACATCCCCGGCTCCCGGCCAGAGCATATTAAAACCTTTGTCATTTCCCATATGATAAAATGCCACCATCACCCTTTATACTAATGGTTGCTCATTGACCCTGGCTCCGGACACAGGGCTCCTGAGTCCTTGGGATTTCCTGGTTGAGGAGAGCGTCTCTTGTTCTAATGAGGTGACTCTGGGCGGGCTTGGGAACACCTTCAGGATGGGGCAGGTCACCACCATGGGGATGGACAGCTCAGAGATTTCAGCCCCTCTCCCGCCCTCCAGGGAGGGGTGAAAGGCTGGCGAGTGAGTTAATAATTGATCATGCCTACCTGATGAAGCCTCATAAACGTCCCTAAAGTATGGGGTTTGGAGAGCTGCCAGGTGGGTGCATATGACCCTGTGCCAGGAGGGTGACGCACGCCAACTCCACAGGGGACAGAAAAGCCTATGCTCAGACCCTTCCAGACCTTCCCCATCTCTCTCTTCATCTGCCTGTTTATTTGCATCATCCGTAAAAACATTTGTAGTTACTAAATCGGCGATCGCATTTTAAAGTGTTTTCTGGGTTCCCTCCAGCAAATTAGCGAAGCCAGGGGCGGGGTTGTTTGGTTCATGGGAACCTCTGATTTGTGGCTGAGGCAGACAGAATTGTGGGTCATCTGAAGTGGGCTCACCTGGTGAGACTGAGCCCTTAACTTGTGGGGTCTGTGCAGTCTCTGGTTAGTGACAGGATTGAACTGTAGGACCCCCAGCTGGGGTCTGACGCTTGGTCGCTGTGGGCAGACAACCACACATCTGGGGTCAGAAGTGCTGGAAGTATGAGACCAAAGGAAAGAGTTTTTCCTGGACAGTGAGTCTGGGGTGAACTTGCTTCTCTGAGTTCCCAGGTGGTGCTGATGCTGCTGGTCTGGGGGCCCCAGCTTGAGGATTCAGCTTTGGAGGTGTGGCCAGGTGGACCAGGGTCACGTGCCTGGGCCAGACGTCAAGAGGTTGCAAAGAGGGGATGCAGTGAGGCACAGGGAACAGGGGCAGTGACTAGCACCCCTGAGTGGGACCAGGGCACAGCCACAGCTCGGGTCCCTGGATTTCAAGGGTAACTTGCTGACAAATCCCCTGCCCGGGCTGAGGATGGAAGGAGAAGCAGGAAGAGAAATCTTGGGAGAGGAAGGAACTCCATCAGGCAGGGGTGCCAAGGCCGCCGGCCACAGAGGCGGCGGGATTCAGGTCCGGGAAGGTGCCTTTCAGGGCCAGACTCTGGAGTGAGCAGGGCAGGCAGACACAGAGCGGACATCCTGTGTGGTTCCTTATGTCAGGTTCAAGAACAGGCAACACTGGCCTCTGGGGATAAGAGTCAGATGGAGATCCCCGTGTGTTCCGTGTCTTGACCTGAGTGGTCACTCGGGGGTCACATATGTGCACTGATTCCCGGGGCTGCACACTCTAGACGTGTGGGCATTACCACGAGCAGATGTGTCTTTACTGCACGTTCATTGAGGCCTCCCATGTGCCAGACCTCCTGCTGGGATCTGAGGACGTAGCTGGGAGGAAGGAGCTGCCTTGACCATGGGGCACCGCCCCCCCACCCCCGCCCCCTGCCGACAGCTTAAACCAGGGTGCTCAGCAGAGCCCTCGAGCCAACATGGCATCAAGCAGGCACGGACATGGCTGGAAGATGCAGGTCAGGGCCTGAGAGATGTAAGCAGGTCTCTAAGACGCTCTGGTCAGATCTCAGAAAACAAGGCGGCCACAAGGAGGGCAATGGAGCGGAAAGGACAGTCCGTGCAAAAGGACGGAAGTGACGTGTGTGCCGCCGACACTGCTGGAACGTGAGGTCATGCCAGGCCAGAGCCAGAGATACAGTTGGGGAGATGAGCAGGGCCAGTGATGGAGGGCCTGGCGAGGCTGCCCAGTTAGGACTCTGCCCTCCCGCCACGCGTGAGTGGATCCCGGAACCCGAGGTCCAGACGTGATTCTGTGTGATTCGGTTGATGGAAAGATTTCGAGTAGCCAACACCAACGCATGGGGACCAGGGTCAGAAGAGGGGGGCGTTCCTGGAGGCTGGGTGTGTCCTGTGTCGTGACCGGTTGGGGGGGCACACGGGTGCGCACGTCTGCACACTTGGTAAGTGTGCACTGCGCTGTGAGTTACGTTACACCCTCTGTGTGGAGTGAATGGTGACTGCAGATCAGCGCGATGCAGGTGAGAGACGGAGGGGTCCAATGACACGGACAGGTCATGGGAGGTGACGGTGGGGAAGTGACGGGATCCATGCCCCCCTGGCTCTGGGGACCCCTCCCAGGAATCGGGGTGCGATCAGCTCTCGAGTCCCCAGCACCTGACTGTGCAGAGGAGAAGCCCACCAGGAGCTCCGGGCTGGTGGGTGTAGGGAGGCCTGGCGAGGACGGGCTGTGGAGACCTAGGGGTGCAGGGCGCTTGCTTGTCCAAGGCTGGCGTTAGGACTGGCCTCCAGTTGCAGGGTCTCTGTAGTAGGACCCGGGGTCTGGTGGAAGCTCAGAGCTTGATGACGGCGTGAACAACTGAGAGAAAGCCCTTGGGACCACACTCAGGCATTACTAAATTCCTTTGCTGTGAGGCGTCTCTTACTCTGAAAACAACTGGCTGGCAGACCTTCCCAGGGCACACCTCTGAACCGGGCCACTGCTCAGGCTTTCGGAGCTCAGAAGGGGTCTCACTGGGCTTAAGGTCTGCCATCACCGTCTTGATGTGCCTTTTTTTTTTAAATCGAAGTATAGTTGATTTCCAATGTTGTGCTAGTTTCGGGTGGACAGCAAAGTGATTCTCTTTTTCAGATTCCTGTTACACATCGCTACAAGATATTGAGTATAGTGCCCTGTGCTGTACAGCAGGCCATTATCATCCATCTATTTAATGTGTGACAGTGTGCATCTGTTAACCCCAAACTCCTAATTTGTCCATCCCCCCTTTTCCCTTGGGTAACCATAAGTTTGTTTTCTGCGCCTGTGAATCTATTTCCCGTGCTCGTCAGCTCATCTCCCTGTGGGTCTTCGTCTCTTGGATGATGAGTGAGGTCTGTCTTCCTTCATGGCCTTTGTAGGGGAAGCACCGTGGTGGCCCCCTGAGGCACCCCTTCCCCTCGTGGACCCTGGCTTCTCCCCCTGGAAGGTGAGGCGTTGGGCTCCTGGGGCGGCCCCCTCTGAGCGCTGAGTCCTGGTGCCCGGGCAGGAGGCACCTGAGCAGAGAGCCACGTGCTCCTGCCCCCTGGCTGGGGGAACACGTCTGCCCACCCTCTTCAAAGAGAGGGTGCAGGCTGGGCTCCAGAAGGAAGAAGAAGGCTGCAGTGAGCCAGAGTCTGGTCCACAGTCCCTGATGGCCAGAGCTGAACAAGCCCATCCCCGCCCGGAGTTGCGGAGAGAGCAGAGCCGGGCCCAGCACCCTGATGAGGTTTAGCCCCAGTGCCTCATGTTCCACTGCTGGAGCATTGTCGCTGACAGTGCAGACATCATCCCTCAGTGAGAGGGGCCAGGCACCCCACTCCTGCAGGAGACACCCGTCCCATCCAACCCTGGACAGCCAGGCTGCTCCCCACCTCCCCCGGGGCACCAAACACATGGAGCCTCCAAGGGCCTGCCCAGACTTGTCCGTGCCCGAGGGTGGCGGCCCAGCGCTGCTGCAGGCAGGCGGCAGGTGGCCCAGGCTCCCCTGTCAGTCCAAGGAGCCCGGGGCCTGTCGGGTCCTGCTGCACACAGCCCTGTGAACAAGGCGGGGCTCTCGTCCATTCAGACAGACACCCCCTTGTCCCAGCCATCTCCTTACCCCTGGCTCGGTGCCACCACGGGATCGTGTTAGTTGTTCAGTCATGTCTGACTCTTTGCGACCCCAAGGACTGTAGTCCGCCAGGCTACTCTGTCTGTGGAATTCTCGAGGCAAGAATACTAGAGTGGGTTGCCATTTCCTTCTGCACCACGGGATTGCCCCCCGTTTAAAATGGGCAAGTAGGACTCAGCCATGGTCGAAGATTTGAAACTATGGGTAAGGAGCAGTCCTCTTATCCCTCAACCCAGCGATGCTGCAGATGAAGGGATGGTGATAAAGAAAATGATGATGGTGGTGACAGTGAAGATGGTGGAGATGATAATGGTGATGATGGAGATGATGGCTGTAATGATGATAAAGACAATAAGTGCTGGGGATAAGAATGAAGACAGTGACCACAAGGAAGCAGGAGCCAGCTGGGATTCAGTTTGGTCTCAACTCCAGCCATGGTGGGAATGTTTCAGGCATAGGAATTGGCAGGTGCACTGATCCAGGCTTTTCTGGGGAGAGCCAGTCAGCTGCTCCGCCTTGAGCGGGACAGCGCCCCTCACTCGGATGATAACCCATCCCTGAGTCACACTGACGCTGGCTCCAGAATGGACCGAGTGCCCGTGCCCACTGTCAGCCTGAACCACCAGCATCCTGGCCCAAGGCACTGCCAACTCTCGCCGATCAGCCCCTGCAGCCTACACACTGCTCCGGAGCTTCGATGGCCAGGCAGGGGCTTGCCCTGCAGCCCAGCTCGTACCCCGACTGTCTCTCTGCAGAGTGCTGTGAGGGCCCAGGGAGGCCTGTGGGCTTTCTGGTCCTGTGGCCGCGGGAAGCAGGATTCTAGACTTCTGGCCTTCCCCGCTGAGGCCCCGCTCCCTCCAGAGTCTCTGACAAGCCGTGCCTTAGACCTCACCCCTCCCTGCTGGGTCCCTCCAGGGCTCCCGGTCGAGGGGTCCCCCCCGTGCCCACGCTGTCCCCCGCAGGCCGCCCTGCCATGCTTTCCTCTCATTCTGGACAAACCTCTCCCGATCCTGCTCTCGGCTGTTCAGAAGGGGCGGGGATGACCGCAGCTGGCAAGTCTCGAGCTCCCTGCGCTTGGGGTGTATAACCTGGGAGCCCCCCGCCTCACCAACCAGACCAGGCAAGACCACCCACGCTTCATGCCCAAGTGTCCTGAGTTAGGGAGAAGACCGCGTGGGGGGGCTTCGGAGGGAATGGGGTTGAGGGTCGGGGGGTCACGGGGGTGGCCGCACTTCCGCTGAGGTGGAAGTCATCGGGGAGGATGGGGAAGACGGAAGCCCCCAGGACGGAACTGGGTGGCTTTGCTGGAGAAACTGGGAGAAGGCGGGAAGGGTTCAGGGGAGCCGCAGGGGCTGACTCAATGGACACAAGTTTGAGTAAACTCCGGGAGTTGGTGATGGACAGGGAAGCCTGGGGTGCTGCAGTCCATGGGGTCGCAAAGAGTCAGACATGACTGAGTGACTGAACTAAACTGATGATAATTTATTATTGATTATACAAAGATAATGAAAATTTAGATTCTAAAAATCCAACTACAGGAATTCCCTGGCAGTCCAGCGGTTAGGACTCTGTGCTCTCAATGCAGTGGGGCACAGGCTTGTTCCCTGGTCAGGGAACTAAGATCCCACATGTATCACGAGGAAGCCAAAAAAGAAAAAAAGAAAAAATCCATCTACAATTCCATGGCTCTGGCAAACATTCTAGCTTCCCCCCCCCACCCCACCCCACCCCGATTCCTCTCCAGTACCTGCCCACAGGCTCACGATTTTTTTTTTTTAACAAATTTTTTTTTAGATTTTATTTATTTATTTTGGCTGTGCTGGGTCTGCTGTGCAGACTTTAGCTGTGGCGAGCAGCAGCTACTCTCTAGTTGTGGTGTTTGGGCTTCTCATTGCAGTGTCTTCCCTTGTTGCAGAGCACGGGCTCCAGGCACACGGGCTTCAGTAGTTGCAGCTCATGGGCTCCAGAGCTCAGGCTCAGCAGTGGTGCATGGGCTTAGTTGCTCCATGTAACATGGAATCCTCCCAGGCCAGCATTTGGTTCCGTGTCTCCTGCATTGGCAGGCAGATCCTTTACCACTGAGCCACTAGGGAAACCCCTCTTGTTTCTATCATAAGGATTTGCATGTTGCCTCCAGGCTCTGTAGCTGTCATTTCCAAAGGCTGCAGAATGGTCCTCTCTGGGCACTGGCCATGCTGGCTGGACCGTTCTCAGTGGCCAGCACGGAAGTCGCCTAGTTTTTGCTCTGAACATCAGTGCTTGGTGGGTGTCTCCTTGTCGGTCATGGCTAGGGTTTGTCTGTAGCTTCGGGTTTCCCCTTAGGATTGGAATTCAGGCTCCGGGTATAGCTGTGCATAGAGAATGAGATGCAAAGCTGTTGTCAGGGGTGGGGGGTGGGGTCAACATCAAGTTTTTCCATTGAATTCAAATGTCAGAGTTGGCGAAACCATGTCCCAGGAGATAAGCAAGGTGATGTGCAGTTCTGTCCGGTTGGTGGAGGCCCCGCCTGGGTTACCTGTTGGCCCCTGCTGTCCTGGTGGCCTGGCCATTCCAAACACTTAAACCTCTCTTTCAGACCTCACAGCTGTTCTGGCAACAGCGTCAAGAACGTGGTTTACAAAGAGACGGGCTGCCAGTCTGGAAGGGAGTCCAGTGTACTGGGCACCTCCAGGGCCCAGGAGGTTCCTGGGCTGTATCTCAGCTCACCTCCCAGCAGTGGCAGGGACAGAGGCCCCCAGCCGTGCTGCACGTGGCCGTGGCTGGTGGTACAGCCCGTTCCCCTCTGCGTTACTGCCCCGGGACATCAGAGCCTGTGGGACCGGGGCCTGGGTGTCAGTGTGTCTTTAAATCCACCCCCTCCCAAGTGATTCTGACATGCAGCAGGGATGAGACACGGCTCTGCCCCGTCTGCAGCTCATGGATAAGACAACGGAAGCCCAGAGAGGTTAAAGCCTAAATCTAACTCGTCTAAAATCACACAGCTAAAAGCGATGGAGCCAGAATCCTGGTTGGTCTGACTCCAGACTGGAAGTCTTTTATACCCTAGCCTGGACCCCTGTCCACCCTGACTGTTGGGCAGACACAGTCATTCCCTTGCCAAGACATTCCCGTGTTGGCATTTTTTTTTTTTGGCTGCACAGGTCTTTGTTGCTACATGGGCTCTTCTCTAGTTGCAGAGAGACTCTCTAGTTGCAGTGCTCGGGCTTCTCATCGTGGCTTCTCGTTGCAGAGCACGGACTCCAGGCACGAGGGCTTCAGTGGTTGTGGCACACAGGCTTAGTTGCTCCGTGACATGTGGGATCTTCCCAGACCAGGGATCGAACCCATGTCCCCTGCACAGGCAGGCAGACTCAACCACTGAACCACCAGGGAAGTCCCTTTCCCTCTGGTTTTTAAAGAAAAGAGGTGGGGATCAGCAAGTAGAGAAGGTGGCTGGAGAGCCCCAGCTCCTCCTTGGGACCCTCCGGGGTCTCTCCATGTGTGGGGGGCAGGGCACGGGCTCCCCCAGCTTTGAACCCATCTACCCCGGGGTCCACGGTGACTACGGGGGCTGTAAACCTGCACTGAGCCCTGGCCGCTCACCAGGTATCCCAGGGCCGCCAGACTAAAGTCTGAACTCCCTCCCCTTTCTCTGCCCCGTGGCCTTGGACAAGCCCCTCCAGGTTTCCTCATCTGTAAACTAAACTGGTTATTGAAAATATTTGCCCACCTCCGCGGGTTTTCAGGAAAATTGATGGAATGTGGTAGATGACATGACAGGGCTCTGTAAGCGGCCAGGGCAAATATTAGCTCTCCGGTCACGCGCTGGCCGGGCCTGGCCTGGTCACGCCAGGATGCTGGGCACAGCCCAGCTCTGCCGCCCCCGACAACATGGGGCCACATCTCAGATTCTCAGGCCTCAGTTTCCTCCCCTGTGCAATGGGAAAGTAACAGCGCCTTGCCTTCCTCACTGGACTGGTTAACAGATTGATTGTACCGATTCCCTGAAACACCTTGCCTTGCACACACCTCGTAGAGGGGGCGGCCGTGGAGACAGGGGACCCTTCGGGAGAGTCCAGAGGTCCATGCCTTTGCATCTGAGACAAGAAGCAGGCTTCCTTGCTTCCCCAGTTCCTCCGTGGGGGACCTTTTTTCCTGCAATCGCCCAGGCTCTGCAGTCACAGCCCTGGGTTCGTGCCCCAGTTCTGCCACCCATGCTGTGGGACTTCAGGCTCGAGATTGGCCTCTCTGAGCCTCACCCCCCACCCCCCCACCCCCCACCCTCAGCTGCCGAACTGGCTGTTACCACCTTGCCAGCCCCACGCTGGCGCTGCAAGGCCCAGAGCAGGAGAGGGCGGCTCAGAAGTGAGGTGCCCCACCCCCTGCAATGCCCCAGGGTACCAGCCTTCCCGGTTTGCCCAGGACTGAGGAGTTCCTGGAACGCGGTGGGGCTTTCGGTGCTAAACCAGGGAACGTCCCGGAACGCCCAGGTCTGCATGAGTGGTAGGCACCAGGGTCCCATCGATGCCAAGTGAGAGCTGTGCGTGTAACTGCCAGTTTCCCAACAGCCTCGTTAAACCAGCTCGTGTCCATGATGTATCTCCATTAACCCAGGATGTCCAAAGGATTTTCGTGATTTTCATATCAACCTGGAATCCATACAAAAGTCATTAAGCCATTTTACCTTTTCTTTTTTAGTTTTTTTTTTTTTAATTCTTAATAACAGTTTGAAATCTAGTGTATATTTTACACTTAATGACTAGATTTTGCCAGGTGACATACAGCCTGCCCAGGTAACTTTGAATTTTAAGCAATGGAAATAAAAGTTTTTAGCGTAAGTATATCCTAAATATTGCATGGGACATATTCAAAGTGTATTTCTTATTTATCTGAAATTCACAGTTACCTGGGTGCCTATGTTTTTATTTTCTGCATGTACTTTGAGCACATCAGAATGAGGAGGCTCACATTTCAGGGGCTTAATAACCACGGGAGGTCACGGCCGAGCAGGGGGCAGGACGGGTCCAAAGGAACGCGGGGTTGCCCAGTGGACTCCAAGAGAGCTGGTCCTCCACAATCAAACTGCACAGCCCCATCGTGCTCTGTCTCTCTGTCTGCGGCCCCTCTAACCTTTGCCCCTTTGTCTGCCTGGGACATTATCAGTCTCAGTCTTGGTCGAGCTTTCTGGCAGCAACTCAACGCATTTTATTTCTGATCATCTGCTGTCAGGTAAACAGGCGCCAGGGAAGAAAGTCCATCTCCCGCACACAGTTCTCCCACATCAGCAAATCCTCAAATTCCGGAAAAGGGGTCAGGGCCAGTGTGGGCAGTGGGGCAGCTTGTGGGGAAAGAACTGCCAGGCCCAGAGATGGGGGTCCCCGGTGCCCACCTCCTTCCCAGGCACCCCTCTGGGTTGTGAGCCTCAGGGTCCCTCCTCCCCACTCCAGCAGGCCCTGGGTGGGAATCTCTGAGCCTGGAGTGTCTCTGTCTGCCTCAGTTTACGCACCCAAAACCACCGGGGGGTTGCAGACCAGGGCCCTGGGGTGGGGAAGTGGAGACAGCTAGAGGATGGCAGGGCTGCAGTTTGCTGTCACTGCTCCAGTGTGACAGCCCTGGACCAGAACCTGGGGTGTGTGGGGTGCACCTCAGGGTGTCAGGGAGTTTTGGTAACAAGGACCCCTGGAACAGAGGCCCAGAGAAGTAGGCCACCAAACCAAGGTCACACAGCACGTGTACAGCAGAGCCAGGGGCCCGCCAGGGAGCAGTGGATTCCTGCCTGCATGTTCTGTCCCGCTGTGTCACGTGGCACCAAGCGTCCCTGCCGCCGAGGACCCCACTTCTCCTGGGTAAAGGGAGGCCCCCGGGGCCCCCTGCCGCCCCCAGGCTCACCCAGCTCATAAGGCTGAGCCCAGAAACCAGCTCTTACTGCCACACCGCACCGTGGCTGCAGTCCTGCCTGGACCGCTCACACGGTTCGTGGGTCCCAGGGCCCCAGGGTCTCCTCACCCCAGCTCCTCACGCTGCCCCCTAAACCCTTGCCACCAGCCCCTCCCTGTCAGGCGCCCCTCTCTGCCTCTCCCATCCCCACAGGAGCCCCATAGTCAGCCCTGGTTCCCGCCCTCCCGGCCGCCCTCTGTGCATGTCCATGCTGTGCTTGTTCCAGGGCAGGGCCCTGGTCCTCTGTGGCCACCAGGGCCAGGACTAGGACACAGACATCACCTCGGGCACAAAATGCAAGGGGCAACAAAGCATTCTGTCATCAGGGCACTTAGTGCGTTCATGCAATATTTTTATTTCTTTGTTGTTTACATTTTGGCCATGCCTTTCGGCATGTGGGATCTCAGTTCCCTGACCGCGGATTGAACCCACATCCCCTGCAGAGAAAGTGCAGTCTTAACCAGTGGACGGCCAGGGAAGTACTCATACAATGTTTTTGTTTTTTTAACATTATTATTTGTTTGTGTGTTTTTGGCTGCACTGGGTCTTCGTTGCTGCTTGCGGGTCTTCTCTCATTGCAGCGAGCGGGGGCTAACTTCGTTGTGGTGCGTGGGTTTCTCACTGCGGTGGTTCTCTTGTTGCCGAGCACAGGCTCTGGGGCACACGGGCTCAGCAGTGGTGGTGCATGGGCTTAGTTGCAGCATGTGGGATCTTCCCAGACCAGGGATCGAACCCGTGTCCCCTGCATTGGCAGGTGGATTCTTAACCACAGAAGTCCCACAATATTTTTAAAAAGCAAGAATATCAAAAACACCAAAATCCAGGATGAACAAAATATCAGTGTTTAATAAAGATAGCATCAGCATTCTGATTTTTGCAGCAGGTTCCACTACTGCTCTGCATGTCATGGTTAGAGATCCTGCCTTTGTCTGAAGTTTTAACAATTTTGTTTATCTTGGGTTTTGGACATTAGTTTTTTTTAATCTTTTTTTTTTTTTTGGTTGCACCGTGAAGCATGAGGTCTTAGTTCCCTGACCAGGATCAAACCTGTGCCCCTGCATTGGGAGCGCAGAGTCTTAACCACTGGACTGCCAGGGAAGTACCATTTGGGCATTAATTTTGGTTTTCTGCAATTGCATCAAAATACTCTTTTCTTGATCACTGAGTGTTCTGGGGCATCCCCTTAAATTTTGTACACAAGGTGAGGGCCTCCTTGCGGTAGTGGGGCGAAACACAACCCCCGTCCCCCTCACAGGGGAGGGCTGCCAGGAAAGTCTCCAGGTAAGAGAGGAAGATGCAGGTGACGATCCCATGAAAAATGAAATAAAAGCTAATAGGCACTGAGTCTATAGGCCAAGCACTGTCCTCACTCCCGACCTTCCTTCCTTGAGCGCCCTACCGTGTGCTGAGTGCCCTCAGACGCCGGATAGAGCAGCGGTAGAGATGCGTCCCCCAGCATACAGAACTCACATCCCGGTTTGGGGAGAGACGATAATATAGTCTGTAAGAATCGTGAGGTGTGCAATGCTACTGGCTAAAGACGGGGAAAAAAAAAAAAGAAGAAGAAAAGGAGCTATGAACCTTGTTTTAGGCACAGTCTCCAAGCATGACATCACCGAAACACCGCGATCACCCAGGAAGGAAAGGTGCCACTTGGTCCCCCTCTCAGGCAGCCCGCCCAGGAAGGGGCAGGGCGGGGCTCCCAGCCTGGGGCCGAGGCAGGAGTGGGCGTGGGGTGGAGAAGCGGGGAGATCCCCGCAGAATCGGGGCTTGCTCCACTTAAAGCGACCGCCTCGATGGTACGTTGGGCGGGACTGTCTCCGCCTCCCTAAGGCGAAAGGCCAGGTTGGCTCAGCCTGGCCGGTGTCCGCCCCGCCTCCTCGCCGTGGACCACCCCGGGGTGGGCCCTCTAAGGCCGTCCCCCGGGTTGGCAACGTGACCGCCCGCCCTCAAGTGTGCGAGTTCATTCATCCAGGGGCTCCTGCTGACTCACGCTTATGAAAGTGATTTTCCTGGCCCCGCCCTCCGCCCGCCTCTTCCCAGCCCCTTGAAATACCCGGGCTTCCCGGCCTCTCGCACCCTCTTGGATCCCCGCGGGGTGATGTGCGTCCCGCTCCCTCGGCCGGCTCCCTGACCCCCGGTTCTCCGAGAGGCCTGACCGTGCTCCCCGCTGTCCTCGACCTCGGCCGGTCAGGTGAGTGACCCGGGCGAGACTTGGGGGAGGTGGGAGAAGGTAGCCCGACCCGGGCAGGACCCTGGAGCCAGGGAAGGGGACCCCAGACGGTCCTGAGGGCGGTCCACCCTGGCTCCCCACGACCAGAAGGACCCCCCACACACACACCCCGGAGATCCTCCCTCACCCCTCCTGGCCATGCCCATCTCCAGGTGCCTGGCACCCTCGGCCGACAGCTGCCCTGCCGGCTGGCTTCCTGGGAGTTCACCCCAGCCCACGTGATGCTACTCCAGGCAGGAAAGAGAGGTGTGGCCAGCCCAGGCCGGCTGCCAGGCGCCCCGAGGCCACGGGGTCCCGCGGGCAGGCGGGGTGCTGCCCTCCGGTCCCCGCCTCTCCTGCTCTCATGGGACCGAGCCCCCAGGGTCGAGGGGGACCTGGCTTTCACAGGAGGGTTGGGGTGCCGAGAATGAGGGGTGGGGTTTCAGAGGGTCTGGAGAGCTCTTGGGGCTCCAGATGGGGGAGGCTCTGGGGGCCCTAGTGTCATGGGGTGGGCGTGGGGGCCAAGGGCTCACCCTGGTGCCTGGCAGGTGGCACTTGGGCTGACGGAGCACCTCTCCATCCTCCCCTGCCCCGGCCTCACGCCACTTTCCCGGGGGCACTGTTGGGCCATCTTCCTCAGAGGGGGCTCCGACAGGTGTCACAGGGCAGGGTTTGGGGTGTGGTCTCCGGCATTCCTGGAAAAGACACCTGCTCCCTCCTGACCCCAGTTTTTCCCTTTGGGCAATAGGGATAACAGGAAAAAAAAAAAATCCATGGGGTGGGGTAGGAGGGTTGTCATCAAAGTGAAATGAGCAAAAATACCACAGGTGCTCAGTAAATGTAGCCATACAGGTGTCCTAAGCCTTAGAGCAGTTTAAGCTTCAATAACCCTAGAAATTGCAATGCTCCAAACTCGTACGCTCCATGCCCGGGAAGACGTGATTATTCCCATTTCTTTTACGCTTCTTTTCTCTTGTGAACTTGAAGGCCTTTTTAATGTCAACATTTGCCATCTTCAACCAGAGGGACGTTGGAAACTGACCTTCCCAGCTCCCCAAAACTAAACAGCATGTGAGAAATAGGAAGTTACACTTTCAAATGGAAAGTTGGCAGCGTGCGTTCTTCCGAGGAGGTTTCGGAGGAGGTTTCGAGAGCTCCAAGTCTCGGGACTTGGGCCCTGTGTGTAACGCGGTGCAGGAAGTAACCACACAGGTCAGCCTCTGGGTGGTGACCTCATGCGTGTGGCATCCAGAAGTTTCTGGCATGAGCACTGGATGTGGGGTCCAAAAGCCCTGGTGGTGAATGGGGCCTTCTTCCTCCTGGGAGCGTGAAGACGGGGCAGTCTGTTCTGGTTCCTCGTCTGTAAACGGGCTCCTGCGAACACCCCCCTTACTGGAGCTGGGAGGATTCACGGGGACAGGGCAGAAAAGGACTTGGCCTGGGGTGGGCGCTCTGTGGGCACCCACTGTGGTGGGCTATGGGCTGTCTAAGGACCAAACTCTCGATTCATTACCCACTGGCTCTATGACCTCGGGGGCGTGGCCTCACCGCCCTTAGCCCCAGTTTGCTCGTCTGTAAAGTGGGTTCCCTGAGGATGAAAACCGCCAATGTGAAAGGAGCTTGTAACGGGGACGTCTCCTGCGTCCTGTTGCTGGTGTTCCAGGGGACAGTGAGGACAGCAGCACGGCGCCCCGGGGCTGTGTGAAGGGAGTGTTCTAGGAACCACAGCCCCTTCCCCAGGGCCACCGGCACACCCAGTGGCTGGTCAGTGAGACGCTGTCCCCTCCCAGCTGGAGCACCAGCCTTGTGGCCTCCCTCCCCGACAGCAGCACCGGGACAGAGCTGCACTCAGCCTGGAAGGGCCTCTGTCACACCGCCTCGGGGGGCATGGGAAGGCCCTTGCACAGCGCAGCCTGGGCTCAAAACCAGTTGAGCCTGCACACGTTGCGGCAAGTTCCCTACAAGCCATCCAGGACAGTGAGACACTCGCTGGGCCTCAGCTTCCCCATCTGTAATATGGGCGCGGTCGTGAGAGTACTTCTAACAACCCAGTTAAATATGGGTTAAGCTGGTGAATGTGCATCAAGTGTTCAGGGCATGCTCAGCACCCGGCTCACCCCACAGAAGTACAGAAATGTTGATGGTTCTGTGTGGCAGTGGTGTCACCCCAGGGTGGACAGCAGGGTCCCTACAGGGAACCAGGCGTGGAGCGGGCCAAGGGGTCCCCGATGGGGGACACAGCTCACGGCCCAGGCCCCACTGAGGCAGTTCTCGGGAGACCAGAGGGCACACTCCCTGTGACGCCTGAGGCACCCTGCCGCCTCTGAACCCCCTGTCCTCACTGGCAGCCGGAGGTGATGGCGCCCACCTCTCATGGTGCCTGCGGGGCCCAGATACTGTGACTTAGCTGCAAGCTCCTCTCCTTGCACACTGTAAAGTGCTGTGGACGGGTCGGTTGTCGCTCCGTGGGAGCAACACCCAGGTCCTCCGGCCAGCCCCTCCAGATGTCCCCCACCCGTCTGCCCGGTGGGGGGCGCTGGTGTTGCTGTCACTCTTGGCACATCAGAGGTCACATGCCGCCTTGGTCATGCTCCCTCAGCCCGTTCAAGATTTGCAAAAAACGTGAATCAGTTGCCCACTCTTCCAAATTAGAGAATTCACATAAAAATCCAGATTTAAGCTTTTTCCTGAAAGAGTTCTGAAGGCCAGTGATGCTATGCTCAGGGCAGTCTGGGCCCTGTGCCACTGACTCATCCTTTCACTTGCTATGAGCCAGATCTCATAGCAAGGTCTCGACCTCCCTGGAGACAGGCCTAGAGGCGTGTGCGGGGTGTTCAGGCAAAGCTGCGTTGGGGGGACGTGGAGAAGGTGGGTCTTGACTCGCCTGGAGAGACCTGCAGTTCCAAGTTCTGGAGTTGGGTCCCTCGGAGTGATTTGGGCTTGTGGCCAGCAGAGGGCGCTGGCGCTCCAGAGACGAGCAGGTTTAAAGGCATTTCTCCCCAAACCCAGAGGCTCCGGCTTCCCGTCTCTGTATGCCCACCTTTCCTAGCCCAGCCCCTGAGCACTGGGCTCTTCCCAATGGCCCGTTTTCTCCAGGTCGGTACTCCATGTACAGCACCTCCCTGTGTCCCCCCCGCCACCAACAAACCTATGAGGTAGAGACTATGATTATTCCCATTATACAGATGAAGAAACCAAGACCCAGAGAGGTCCAAGAATGGGCCCGTTGTCACCAGTGCAGAAGCGCCCCTCCAGGGCCAGGTCCACTGAAGACCTGAGGGCTGGCCTGTGAGGTGGGGGTGTGGTTGTCACAGACGTGCTGGGCAGGGCTTGCTTCAAGAAAAAGCCAACTCACTGGAAAAGACCCTGGTGCTGGGAAAGATTGAAGGCAGGAGAAGAAGGAGGTGACAGAGGATGAGATGGTTGGATGGCATCACCTACTCAACGGACATGAGTTTGAGTGAACTCTGGGAGGTGGTGAAGGACAGGGAAGCCTGGCGTGCTGCAGTCTGTAGGGGCACAAGAGTTAGACACAACTTGGCGACGAAACAACAACTGTTACCATCCGTGATGAGACGGGAGTGTGGAGGGAGGCTCAGAGAGCGGGAGACGACCAGGCTGGGGGAGGGAGCCCTGCGTTATTGGGCCTGTTTAGGAGACAGCAGGTGTGAGAGGGGAGCGTCATCCTAAGACTCAGGGAGGATCCTGGACTTGACCCTGAGGCCAATGGTAGGCCACCCTGCAGCTGGGAAGTGACTGCCTGACTCCTAGGCTCAGTGAGCAGCCCCTCTTCCCCTGTGCCCCCAGGTCGGCTGCCAGCCCCACGCCCCCCGCCAGCCACAGCCATGAGCAACCGGAGGAAGGACCACCTCGGTGCCAGCAGCTCAGAGCCCCTCCCAGTCATCATCGTTGGTGAGTGCTGCTCCAGGCGGGGGGTTGGGGGCGTCGGAGGTCAGGGGCGCTCACTCAGCGCTCTGCTCAACAGTCTCTAAAACAGCGTTCCAAACAGGCCTCCCAGGAGCCCGCAAGGCAGGAGCAGAATGACCTGGAGAGGTTGCCCAGCGGGGGTGGTGGGTGGGGCACTGGTGCCAAGTGGGCAGCTGGCCTGTGTTTCCCCTGCGCTGGGTGCCTGAGTGAGGGGACACAGCAGCTGCATGTGGTCCTGCCTTCAGGTCTGCAGAAAGGGGGGACAGAGGTCCCTGCCCTCCAGGCCAGCATCAGGTTGAACCATGTGAAATGGCCGTTTTTGTAAGTGCAGGACAGTTGGGCATCAGCAGTTTCACATGGTTCATCCTAATCGTTGTCTCCATGAGTAGAACTCAGGACAGCACAAAATAAGAGAAGGACAGATAAGAAGTGATGTCACGTGGTTAACTGCCCAAGAAGGGCCACTGGTGAGTCCTGGGGTTCACCAGGACCTGCGGGCAGGCGGCCCCAACACAGGTGGCTCTAGCACCCGTCCTGAGTGCCCCTGCCCCCGAGCTCTCCCCCTCAGCACATCGTCTCACGTGCTGCAGTGTTCTCCACATCCCTCGGACCCTCCCGACGGTCGGTCCTGGAGGGCTGGGCTCATTCTTGGTCGTCTCAGGGTCTCAGTCACGCCGCTCTGTGACCACAGGCAAGTGACTCAGTCTCTCTGTGCTCCAGCATCCTCACGTACCAAAGGAGGAAAAGTAGCGTGCACCTGGCTCAGTGGGATAATGCATGGGCTTCTGGGCTACGGAGAGGCTTGTTACAGCAGCAGTAGCTTCATTATTTTGCTGTTAAAGTCAGCAGGGACTTCCCTGGAGGTCCAATGGTTCAGACTCCGCCTTCCAATGCAGGGAGTGCAGGTTTGATCCCTGGTCTGGAGCTAAGATCCCATATGCCTTGAGGCCAAAAAACCAAAACATCAAACAGAATATTATTTTAAAAAAATTCAATAAAGACTTTAAAAATGGCCCACATCGAAAAAAAATATTTTTTTTAAAAGTCACTTAACACAAAGCTTGACACGTAGTAAGCACTCAGTAAATATTAGTGGTTATTTCCACAGCTTTCTTGTTAAAGTGGTGCAGTGCTAATAAATACGTTGTTTTTATGTTTATGAGTGAAGAGCAAATCAGGGAATGAGACAGATCAAAACCAAAGCTCTTGGTGGTGGTGGTGGTCTTGGGGCTCCAATGCTCTGCCCTCTGACCCCGCCCTCTCTCCCCAGGCAATGGTCCATCGGGCATCTGCCTGTCCTATCTGCTCTCAGGCTATACCCCCTACGTGAGGCCAGATGCCGTCCACCCACACCCCCTGCTGCAGAGGAAGCTCTCAGAGGCGCCGGGGGTCTCCATCACAGACCAGGTGGGCTTGAGCTCTGGGCGGGGGTAGGGGGACACCCCTACTGCAGGGAAACTCTCCCAGGCAAAAATCAAAAAGCTGCATTTGTGGGAATTCCCTGCCAGTCCAGCAGTTAGGACCCTGTGCTTTCACTGCCAGACTCAGAGTTCGATCCATGGTCAGGGAACTAGGATCTCACAAGCCACATGGCACAGCCAAGAAACAAAAGGATGTGTTTGTGAGACATGGGAGGCCATAGAAACCGGGAAAGAGGGCTGGCAGCTCTCTTTAAGACATCAGCTTGTCTCGCCTCCCCTAGCCCAGTGATTCTAAACCCAGGACAGTTTTGCTCTCCTGGGGATGCTTGGCCACCTAGAGACAGTTTCAGTTGTCACGCCCAGAGTGGGGACACCACTGGCTTAGAGGGTTGAGGCCAGGGGGGCCGGGACATCCTACAACACAGAGGACGAGCCCCCTGAAGCCCCAGAGCCAGGAGTGCCGAAGCTGAGGACCCCAGTCCTGGATACTGCAGACCTACCAGCCCCTGCTCAGGAGGGGCCGACCAGTCCCCCCTCCACACCCCTTGCCTCCCAGGAGGTCACTCAGTGTCCACCGCCCACTTCAGGCAGCGTCCATCAAGCTGGTCCCCTCCACCCCAGAGCTGGAGGATGAGGAAGTAAGCTGCCGTGGGGTCTAGATAGGGATTTCCTGAAATGCCTTCTACAGGTCACCCATCCCTCAGCACAATCCACAGAGAAAAAGGTTTGTGCTCCAGTAATGCTGAGAGATGTTGGGTCTGGCAAATGTAAATGGGTAAATTCCGCTGCAGGACTTGTCAGAGCCTTTAGTGTGCTGCTGTGCGTGATGGCCTTCTGAGAGGCAGCGTTTCAAAACCAAGCTCATCTGACACCCCGATACGAGGGTGGGAAGGTGAGACCAGGCAGCCTTCCTCCTGCGACCCCTCTGAATTGCATCCCCCCCCACCGCCCCCCAACTACAGGATCTGGACTATCTGTCCGAAGGCCTGGAAGGCCGGTGCCAAAGCCCCGTGGCCCTGCTCTTTGATGCCCTCCTGCGCCCAGACACGGACTTTGGGGGCAGCACGGAGTCTGTCCTCACCTGGAGGCACCAGAAGGAGCGAGCCGTCCCCCACCTGGTCCTGGGCCGGAACCCACCTGGGGGCGCCTGGCATGTGAGTGGGGCCCGGATGGGGTGCGGGGACTTGTGCCAAACCTCCCTAACGCAGGTCAAGACTCTTGCACTTCCCACCTTTCCCTATTCACCCCCACTGCCCCCTCCTCCTTCCCCTTCCCTCCACCAACCAGTCCCAGCTGAGGCCTCCCCTGCTGTCCAGCCCTTGGCAGGGCTGGGGGCCAGCAGAGACCTGGACTTTTCTCTCCTTCACTCCTAGTCCATTGAAGGCTCCATGGTGACCCTGAGCCAAGGCGAGTGGATGGGGCTCCCCGACCTGCAGGTCAAGGACTGGATGTGCAAGAAGCGCAGGTGAGGCCGCCTTGGAAAGCCATGGTGGGCAGGGAAGACCCGCGCCCGCCCCCAGCACTGAACTGGCAGCCAGAGGCCAAGGGGCTTCGGGGGCTCATTGAGCCTGCCCTCAAGGGGGACGCTGCGGCCGGGCTGGGGAAAGGACTTGCCCAGGGCCACACGGGCAGTGAGCAGCAGAGCTGGGCTCCTCAGGACTCCCCATCCAGTGCTCCTGCCTCACAATCTCGACTGGGCCTCCCTGTAGCATCCCAGGCTCTAAGGAGGGGTGACCACTGGCCCCTGCCCCCCACATCCTGCCCCGGAGCCTCTGACCCAGGCTCCCCGGTCCTCTGGCCTCCCGCAGCCCCTCCCGATATTCTGAGCCTGGCCTGCAACCGTCTCTTTTTTTCTTGGTCAGCTAATCGAATGCACTTTTTTTAAAAATTGATTTTGTATTAGAAATATAACCACAGTACAGAAAATTGAAAACTGAGAAAAGAAAGACAGCTGACCCCTAACCCCACACTCCTCCCCAGCACTGCCGCACCTCGGAGTGTTCTCTTCCCATCCCACTTCCTGCTCCATAATGACCACGCTGCACACTTCTCACCACCCTAGAGAGACAGCTGAATCACAACAGATGCCAGCCCCTGCTCATCCCGGGGCACGAGGCGTAAAGTTGCCCAGTGCTCAGGGTGGCATCTGCCCTTGAACGTTTTCTCTGCTCTTGGGGTTCTGACAGGGAGCCAGTCTCTCAGTTGTGTCCAACTCTTTGTGACCCCATGGATGGCAGCACACCAAGCTCTTCTGTCCTCCACTATCTCCTGGAGCTTGCTCAAACTCATGTCCATTGAGTTGGTGATGCCATCCAACCATCTCACCCTCTGTCGTCCCCTTCTCCTCCTGCCCTCAACCTTTCCCAGCATCAGGGTCTTTTCCAGTGAGTCAGGTCTTTGCCATCAGGTGGCCAAAGTATTGGAGCTTCAGCTTCAATCCTTTCAATGAATATTCAGGACTGATTTCCTTAAGGATTGACTGGCTAGATCTCCTTGCTATCCAAGGGACTCTCAAGAGTCTTCTCTAGCACCACAGTTCAAAGGCATCAATTCTTCGGTGCTCAGCCACCCAGTAGGCAGTTGACCTACTGGAAACCTCACCTGACCTCTCTGGAAACTCTGTTTCTGTCCCTCCAGACTTCATGGTCTGTCCTTTCGACACAAAGACTTTTTGCCCCAGCAAATGTGGTAGAAAGACATCCAGGCTGGTGTAGTGTTGTGTTAACAGATAGACAGGAATATAAATTTCAGTAGATACACCCTTTTCTGTCCTACTCTTAAAATGTAACATGTCATAAGGATCTCACATGGCGATTACACAATGATTGCAGCCATCCTGTTACACGGCCACGTAATATTCCCGACAGGGCAGGCACTCATTCCTACATACGGGACCTTGTGCTTAGATATCAGAGCCAAAAGCCACAAGAGATGCACCCCCTGCCCTCACGGTGCTGCCAGGGTTGCTAAACCACTCCCCAGTCACAGACCTTTCATTCTTTCCAGTGTGCATTATAAGGAACCCTGCATGCAACATCGTCTTAGGACAGCCCTTTAAAACCCTTTTTACTAAAACAGAGGAGCGGACATGACCAACCCACAGCCGTGAATTCCAGAGTTCCAGTTTCAGGAGCAGACTAACAGGTTGGGTTGGCTCGAGTGGCCTTAAGGGATATCTGAGCTCACCTACAATCTTGCATCCTTACTGATGGGCTGTATTGACGATATGTCACAAAAGATTCCCTTTGAGTTAATCTGTAACAGCGTGTCCACAAGTCAGGGAAGGGAACTCACCGAAGGTCACTCGGGGAGCTACAGGGAAGAGCTGAGATAGCGTAGTCTATGCGTCTATGCCTCACCCACCAGCAACAGCCCTGGAAAAGGTGGTAATAATAGCAAGAGTGATAGTAACAATAATAACAGTTACATAGTAACAGTAATAACAGCCACGGCTGCTACTGTGTGTTGAGGACTGTGTTAAGTGCTCTACCTGGGTTATCTAACCAAGTTCTTTACTGAAATATAAGCACATACAGAAAGCACACACATATAGAAAGCACACAATTCACATGCCTACAGGCGAGTGTAATTTCTCAAAGTGGATACACATGTGTCTCAGTCACACAGACTCAAGCAGACCCCCTTCTCCCCAGAAGCCCCCTCAGGCCCCTCCCAATCACCCCCCTTCTAAGAGGCCATCCCTCTCTGGATGTCTAACTCCATCGATGAGCTTTATCTGTTTGTGAATTTTATAAAAACGGAATCCTACCCCAGTGCACATAGAACACTGGTCAGTCATTGGAGGAAACAGCCATGGCCGGCCCCGCGTCACTCACAGCCTGTCCGATTCTAGTCTAAACCCTTCTTTCCCGTCATCTGAGCCTCAACGACAGCAGGGAACAAGTGCTGGCACTGCGGTCATTTTGCAAATGAGGGGCTGCGGCAGGGGGTTCCCACAGAACCCAGGCCCTCTGGCACCAGAGGCCACACTCCAGACCCCACCCTCATCAGCTCCACTGTACAGAAAAGAGGTTTTTACAGCTCGGAGGGGGTGAACCCCTTGAGCAAGTCCTACGCCTAGGGGTGGTGCAGCCACCCTCCAGGGCCTGACTCCAGCCTATCCACCCGATGACCGCCCCAGCCCCGCCCCAGCCCACCCTCTGACGCTCACGCCCCCTCATGCCTCCTCCCCCAGAGGTCTTCGCAACAGCCGGGCCACGGCCGGTGACGTCGCCCACTACTACAGGGACTACGTGATCAAGAAGGACCTGAGCCACAACTTCGTGTCCAACGCCGTGGTCACGGCCGTGGAGTGGGGGATGCCCGAGCCCAGCAGCCCTGGGGCCCAGGACCCCAGCCCGCTCTTCCAGGTGAGCGGCTTCATGACCACCGAGGACCAGACCCAGCAGTCCTTCTCCCTGCGCGCCCGCAACGTGGTCCTGGCCACAGGCACGTCCGACAGCCCGGCCTGCCTGGGCATCCCCGGGGAGGCCCTGCCCTTTGTCCACCACGACCTGTCGGCCCTGGAGGCAGCCACACGGGCAGGCACGGTGTCCCCGTCCTCGGACCCCGTCCTCATCATCGGGGCAGGGCTGTCGGCCGCAGATGCGGTCCTCTATGCCCGCCACTACAACGTCCCTGTGATCCACGCCTTCCGCCGACCCGTGGACGACCCTGGCCTGGTATTCAACCAGCTGCCCAAGATGCTGTACCCCGAGTACCACAAGGTTCACCAGATGATGCGCGAGCAGTCCATCCTGTCACCCAGCCCCTACGAGGGCTACCGCAGCCTCCCCGAGCACCAGCTGCTGCTCCTCAAGGAGGACCGCCAGGCCGTGTTCCGGGACCCCCAGGGCCTCCAGAAGGTCTTCGGCGTGGCCCTGGTGCTGGTGCTCATCGGCTCCCACCCCGATCTGTCTTTCCTCCCGGGGGTGGGCGCCGACCTCGCCGTGGACCCCGACCAGCCAGTGAGCGCCAAGAGGAACCCCATTGAGGTGGACCCCTTCACCTACCAGAGCATCCACCAGGAGGGCCTGTATGCCGTGGGGCCACTGGCCGGGGACAACTTTGTGCGCTTCGTGCAGGGCGGGGCCCTGGCCGTGGCCAGCTCCCTGCTGCGGAAGGAGGCCAGGAAGCCACCCTAGCACCTGGCCCAGCAGCCTTACACCCAGGCCCTAAGAGGAGGGAGATCACCACAGCCCTGCCGGATGCACAGTCCGTCCCAAGATGCCCCAGTGATGGAAGGGGGCCTCTCCTGCAAGAGACAGGAGCGGCCATGAGCCCACGCAACAGGCCTCTCAGATGAAGAGTGGGAAACCCAGACTCCCCGGACTCAGACCAGGGTGGAAACAGTGGCCATAGGACATGGTAGGCCCAGAGCTGTAATTGAGGATGAAGTGGCCCATGTGAGCTGGGATCACCAGGACCCGTGGAGCACCGAGCCAGGAGGACTTCCAGGCCCCACTCTTTCCAGAATCAGGTCCCAAATAAAACCAGCGCCTGCCTCCACCTCTGTGTATGAGGATTCTCTGCTTGGGGAGGGGATCAGGTGCCCAGGACCCTGCCCCAGGAGCTGGGGAGTCAGGGCAGGGGCAGAAGCACAGGGTCATGTGGGAGAAGGTCCCGGGGCTGGGGGAACACTGGGTGTCAAGTGGAAGGGCCGATGTGACTGAGGAGTAGGTGCTGGGGAGGCTTTCCCAGACCCACCCGCCCCTTGGGTCTAGTCCCACTCACTCCCCTTCCCTTCAGTGGGTCCTTCGTGTTCCCCACACTTGCACCTGCCACAGGGCCTTTGCACAGGCTAATCTCCAGCCCAGGGCACTTCCCCATCCTCTCTTTAACTCCTCCTCTTCCTTACAGTCTCGGAGCATGAGAACCATTTCCTCTAGGAAGCCTCTTCTGACACATGCCCCTCCGTAGCCTTAAGGTAGAGCCCACTCTGGTGGGTCAGGGTGCCACCCCTTCATTGCAATTCAGTTCTCTTCGTTATTTGTGGGATCATTCCAGTATCTGGCTCCGCCCACTTGGCTGTAAGCTCCAGGAGGCCAAGGCAAGCCCTCGTCTGTTTTTCCGCTGTTCTTGGAACCCAGTGCGGCCACTAAGCCTAGCACCCAGGAGGGGCTCCTTTAATTCTCTGGTTCGGTGGGTGGGCGCCTGGAAGGATGGACGTGAGGAGTATGAGGGGAAGAGGGTGTTCCAGGGGTGGGGAAGACTAGTTCTGGGCGTTGTTTAAGGCGCGGAGGAGGTCTGAGGGGCGTGCACCCCGTGGAAGGGACGAGTGGGTACTTGCGGAGTGGAGAAGGTGGCCCCGGTGCGTGGGCGCGCGTTCCCTGGGCTGCAGCCGGCAGAGGGCGCTCCGGGCTCGCCGGACACCGCGCTCCGGCCCCGGCTGCGGCGGCGGTGCCACGACGCGAGGGAGGGGGGATTCTTCCGGAGGGCGGGCAGGGGGAGACTTTCGGAATTGGGGCAGCCCCCAGGAATGCACCCGCGAAGCCAAACCCCCCACCACCCCGCGCCTGCCAGGCAGCCCACTCCGCGGCCGGACCGGGGTCTAGCTCCCCAGCCCCGCGCCCCACTGCCGGCAGCCCCCTGCTGCCGCGACCGGCCGCCGGGGGCGGGGGCGGTGGCCCACGGGGCACGTGGCTCCCGGTCCGGGCGGAGCGGGCGCCCCCCCCTCCCATCCCCCTGGCGCCGGCCAGTCCCCGCGTGGCCGCGGCCGCGGGGGCAGAGGGAGGGAGGGCGGGGCGCGCGGGCGGCGGCGGGCGGCGCCGGGGAGGGGGTCGCGCGGGGGCGGGCCGCGGGCCGGGCGGGGGTCGGCGGGCTTCCGGGCGGCGGCGGTGGCGGGCGCGGCGCGATGTGCGAGCGGGCGGCGCGCCTGTGCAGGGCCGGCGCGCACAGGCTGCTCCGGGAGCCGCCGCCGCAGGGCCGGGCGCTGGGCGGGCTGCTGCGCTGGGTGGGCGCCAGGATGGGCGAGCCCCGGGCGCCGCTGGCCCCCGACGCCCCCGACACCCCCGCCGCGGACCCTGGCCCCTACCCGGGCCCCGCCTCGCCGCGCGGGGGCACCGCCGTCATCCTGGACGTGAGTACGCGCGGGCCGGGGACCCGTTCTCCCCACCAGGCTACGTGGACGCCGCGCTCCCGGGTCCCCGCCGGGACCTGCAAGACCCCCGTCTCCCTGGAGGGCAGGGGTCCCCGGGCAGGGACGCCCGCCCCCACCCCCGGAGGTCCAGAGCGAGATCCACCGGCTCCTCCTTGTGCAGAGCGCGGCCCCCAGCTCTTCTGCCCCCCGGGCCGGTCTCCGTGCGGGTCCGGTCTCGTCCCCGGACCGGGACGACCCGTTTACCTCCCTCCCTCTCTCGGGATCTCCACGTTCTCGCAGCCGGGACCCTGGAGCCCCTCGACCCGGCCACCGCCCCCTACTTATGTCCTGGCCAAACCCTCATCTTTCTCCCGCCCGCACTTCATCCTTCACCCCACTCCTTCCCGGGACGCGAGTCCCGGACCGCCGTCGGCCCCTCCTCCTGCCCACCCCGGACCCCTGGCCCCCTTCCTTACTTTTCTAAGACTCTTCCCCCCAACCCACCCCATCACACACACAATCCCTGGGTCCGGAGCCATTTTTCTTGTCCGAGCTCTGGACCTTAAGCCCTTGTATCCTCAACCTTTTTGCCTCAGGCACCACCTTTTAAAAAAAAAAAAAAGCCCCCTCCCCACCTGCCTTTCTCTCTCCTTTCAGTAGGACTGGAGCCACCCCCTACCCTCTCCGAGGACCACCACTCCATTCTGAGCCGGTCCTCGATCCCCTTCCACCCCACCCCTCCACCCTCCCTCCCTCTCCTCACCCTCTCCCCGTTCTCACCCCCCTCCGCACCCGCTACGGGGCTCAAACCGCCCCACCTCACCCACCCACTCCCCTCCGTAGGAGGAAGCCTTCTACAGGGTGGGTGGCTGCCAGGGTAGGGTGGGCAACCCCCGTGGAGTGTTTTGCCCACCCCAAGGGGCAGCATGGCAGTGGGGTGTGCCTGTCCTAGGAGGGTCCTCCGTGGTGGGTGACACGGGGGTGGGGGTGCCATGTTTGTGTACGGTGGGTGGGTTTCTGGGAGAGGTGTGTGTATCACATCCTGGCGAGTGGGGGACAGTGTGGGTTTCCTCTCGCCCCCCCCCCCCACGTTCCTGTTGGAGCCCCCATCGCTGGCTCTGAGCCGAGAGGGCAGGGGGGATCTGCGGTGAGTGGCCGTGGCTCCAGGGCTTCCCAGAACATGCTCACACACAGCCCACATGCATCTGCGCAGGTGAACCCTCTCAAAGCCCCAGTGAGTTCGCAGCTGAAAGCCCTTGCAGTGGAGAGCCCTGTCCAGGACCCCCACCCCTTCGCACAGGGCAGGACGTGGGCTCTGGAGTCCTCACGCCACGCTGGCCTTGAGCCAGCTCTGAGCCTCAGTCTCACCATCTGTGAAATGGGGGTGATGAGTGAGTGCCAGGGTCACATCCCCTGTCGGGTCAGTCACTTGTTTAACACTAGCACCAGGCCCCAAGCGTTAAAGAACCTTGCAGTCAGGAGTAGGCGTGTGGAATGCACAGGCTAGGGTGCTGGCAACTGCCCCCTTTTCTGCGCCAGCCGCAGTGGCTCCACACCTGTATCCCCTGCCCCAACTTGGGGTTCAGCTCAAGGAAGGGGGGGTGTTTTGAGAATATCCTTCCTGAGCTGCTGCTTCAGTTTGTCACAGCCCCGGGTGTCCGACAATGGATGCCCGCCCTGCTGCTTGGAGGGAGGGGCCCGGCTCCAGCTCTCCACGGTGTGAGGGTCACACGCTGGGGGCAGCATCTGTCCCTCTTCCTGCCCTCAGCAAGGCTTGCATGCACACGTGCTAAGTTGCTCAGAAGGGTCCAACTCTTTGCGACCCCATGGACTGTAGCCTGCCAGGCTCCTCTGTCCATGGAATTCTCCAGGCCAGAATACTGGAGTGGGTAGCCTTTCCCTTCTCCAGGGGATCTTCCCGACCCAAGGATCAAACCCAGGTCTCCCGCATTGCAGGCGGATTCTTTACCGTCTGAGCCACCAGGGAAGCCCCCAGCAAGGCTTACTAGGTCCTAAAAACACCAGGAGGAGGAGCTATCTGGTTTCAACTGAGGGCTGGAGGGGACCGGGCTGCCCCTCCCCTCCCCCTCCCCTCTTTCTGAGCTCCCTGCGGGCTGCTCCTCCCCACTGACCCCCACAAAAAAACTAATCCCGCCGTGCCCTGGCTGGTCCCGTTGCCAGGCCTCGAGGTTCCCTTGGCAGACACCTCTGTTCAGATTTAACCCACCCTCCCTGGAGAATACCAGGCCCTCAGAGGAGTCCTGGTGGGGGTGTAAGGTGAGTGGCTGCCTCCCAGGGATGGGAGTGGGGAGCATGCGGCCGCCTGTGGGTGCAGCACGTGGGCCGAGGGTTCTGGACGCACACCCGCGTGCACGTGCCGGTGTGCGCCGTGCGTCCATGCGTGCACTCGACCGCATGACCAGCGGTTCCCGAGGAAGAGGGGCGGCTGCCCCGTCGGCGGGGGCTGGAGGGCCGCTGCCTGAAACGCCCTCCCAGCCCCGGGTCTCCTCCTCCGGGAGGGAGAAGGGGCCCGGCTTCCCGGGACCACTGAGCTGGGAGTGTCGGAAGCCTGCTCCTCCTGGCCGACGCTGACTCGACTTCTCTTCTCTGCAGATTTTCCGCCGTGCGGACAAAAATGGTGAGTCTTCCTGCATCCCCCTAGGCTGTCCCCAAGTGAGGACCTGGCTCTTTCTGGTTGTGGGTGCAGGACGCTGCCCTGCGCCTGCTTCCCCATCCTACGATGGGACCCCCGTGGTTCCTACTGAGCAGGGGAGCCCTGCGGCTTCAGCGGGCAGGTGTGGGCGGTGCGGTGAGGTCTGCACGCCGTCAGCGCTTCATGTGCTTCAGCCTCCTAAAGCTGGGCCGGGCCAGAGCCGCCCTGGGGGGCACCCAGGAAGCTCCCAGCCTCACCCCGCGCCCGGCACACTTCCTCCTCAGACGTCCGTGTTGTCGCCCCTGTTTTGTCAGCTCCGTGGTGGCTCAGAGAGGTTCATGTGTGTTGCCCAGGGTCACCCAGCTGCAGAAAGGCAGTCCAGGCTCTGCTGCGGACCCCTGGCGCTCCCCCCGCCCCCCCCCAAGAGACTTCCCGCGCAAAGTGAGCATGGTGTTGCAGTCTATGAATTCAAGACACCTGCTGGGGATTGCTCCACCCCGGCTTTTCTGGAAGGCAGGGGCCCCCTGAGCCTCATGGTGGCTGGGGAGAGCATTTGTCTACATACTGGAGTCGTCGTTCTTGGGCCGAAATGGCTCTCCGTGGTCTTGAACCAGGACACAGTCCCACTTCAGGCCTCAGTTTTGCCATCTCTAAAGTGGGATGATAACACTGAACCTGTCTATGTTCCAGGGCTGTTAGGGAAGTGAAGGGAGGAGACGTGGCTGGTGAGCTTTGTGAGAGAGAAGCAGGCAGAGTTCAGTGTTAATTCCTTGAGAAAATACTGATTGAGTATCCAGGCCCCTGCCGAGGGAGGAGTGGGCACAGCTGACCGGCACCTGCCCTCAGCACTCAGCGACCCCAGCCCCTCTGGTGACTCTGGGAGTCTCTGTCTAGCTGTCCCCGCCTGGTACTGAGGAGAGAACATGAGACTCGGGCTGGCCGCCAGTGCCTGGGGGTTCTCCACCTCTTGCCCCCCCCATTCCTAGGTGTGACAGGGGCCCCTCCCAGGCCTCTGGGAGGCAGCAGCAGCATCAGGAGCAGTTCCATACGGAGCATCAAGGAAGGGGAGGGACACGGTGGGGGGACTTCAGTGGCAACCGAGAAGTCATTGTGACATCGCAGCCTGAGCGGCGTCAGAGACTAGAGAAGAGAGTTGGGGGTTTGATCCCCTTGCAGGCCTCTCGGAACTTTCTAGTATGTGGCCGGCCAGGGGCCACGTGGTCACTGCCGTATGTGCTGGCCACGCCCCTCGGTGGATGGTGAGGTGTCACATTGAGGGATTTAGGCTTGTCCCTGTCGTGGGCCCAGCACGCAGTAGGTCTTCGGTGCCCGGCTGCTACCTCACAGGTGGTAACCAGGTGTGACTCCTGGGGGTGCGGTGTGTGCGTGCTCAGGGGCAGCCGTCTGGGTGTGGCTGCATGTCTGTCTCCGTTTGTGCTTCGGAACCTGTGTGTGTAGGCCTCTGTGACCATTGCTGTACATACTGGGTGTGTGCGGGGTTGTGTGTCTGTGTCTTTCTGGACGCTCAGCTCTGCAGGAACCTTTGCAGTGTGTGGGTGGCAGGGGCCCTGGTCTCCCTTCAGGCGAGATTGCTCGCTTCGTCCTCATTGCTCGCCCCCCCCCCCCCGCCCCGCTGCCATCAGAGACTGTGTTTCTGACCCCCAAGCACAGCTTCGGGGTCCCTCAACTTTGCTCCTGTGGCGCCCACAGAGGCCCTGAGCCCCCTCTTCTCCCTGGGACCTTCATCTTCCTGGCAGCTGCCAGTGGTCGTTAGGCGGATTGACATGGGATGTGGTGCCGGTCTCCGGGGAGCCCCCCCTTTTGCCGCAGGGACTACCTGGGCTCAGCTCCTTCCAAGCTCTGACCTCAGGCCACCCCCGACTCTCAGGGCGTCAGCGTCCCCATCCATGGGTGGGGGTGGTCATGCCAGTACCCCCCTTGGGGTGGGGCTGTCGGGGGGATAGGGTGGAGCTCAGGTCTTGGCATGCTGTAAGGGGTCTGTGAGCCCTCATGCCAGCTGATGGGTGTTGAGCCTTAGAAAACAGGCTGTGATTTGTCAACAAGTGTTGGGTTCTCACCCCGGACTTTACGGGGCAGACTTTACGTGGAGACTGCTGGCGGCTGTGGAGCATCCGTTACACACCAGGACATTAATAGACTTCCTCATTGGATGTTCCCTCGGGTCCTAGTGGGAGAAGGAACGTCAACCCCCTTTTTTACACGTGACAGGCTGGGGAGGACACGCGAAAGATCACAGAGTCTGGGCTGGGGGGCCGGGCAGGAAGTTCTGAGTGAATGCAGCCCAGTTTGCAGACATCGTGTAGGCAAGGGAATGGGAGAAGGGGTGAGTGTGGGTGTAGACAGAGGTGCATACGGCAGGTGTGCAGACACACACACGTAGCACAGGTAGATGCCACAGGAGCTCTGCCCCTGGCGTCCACAGCAGCAAGATGCCTGCAGGGATGGCAGGATGGTCACAAACAAGGCCTCGGATTGGAGTGGAATCAGCCTCTGGAATCACAGGAGCAAAGGCTCAGCTCTGGCTGGCCTGTCTTGGCGGCTCCCAGGTCAGAGGCGTCTTCGTGGGGATGGAGGTGGAGACCGGGTGTGGCCCCCAAGGGGAGGCAGAGAGTGGGGGGCCTGCCTGGCAGCCGAGGTTCTGGGGCCCAGAAGGGTGGTGTGGCGGCCGGCGGAGGAGTGAGTGCCAGTGCGTCTCCCTCCAGGGGCCGGGGCGCTGGCAGACTCCTGGCATTTGAAAGGTCACCAGGACAGAGGCTGAACTCATGCTCATTAGCGTGGACACCTTCAGACGGCCCGCTCGGGGGCCCTGGAGATGCAGGCCCGCTGGCTCCTCTAATTGCACAGAGGCCCCGGGCAGATGCTGCCTCCCTCGTTAGCTGATCTGGGTTCATTAGGGCTGTGCTGGGACGTTCAAGGTAAATGTCAGCCCGGAAGGCTCTGGGCCCGGGAGGCCGGTGGGCCCCTCTTTGCCTGTTCTGAGCGCAGACTGGTTGGAGGCACTGATGGTGCCCTGCCCGTGGCAGACACAAGTAGTCGTTCACAGCACACTTCCACTGAGTCCAGGCTTGGCCTCAGCTTCTCCGTGTGACCCTGTGGCTGGGGGTCCCGACAGAAGACCCTGCCCCAGGTTGGGTTGGGAGCGTGGACTCAGGAGCCGGGTGGCCTGGGTTTGAGCTCCCACTGAGGGACCTGGGCAAGTCCCATGACCGGTCTGGCCTGTCTGCTCTGTAAACAGTGGGTGGTGGCCTGCCAGGGGGTGTTGTGAGGACCAGAGCCCGTGTGTCTCCCCTGGTTCTGCCCTGGCTGCTGGATCATCATCAGTCTTGGTAAAAGAAACTTGGAAAGCATCCTCTTTCACAGGAGACAGAGCCATAGCTTAGTGTTTATGTATTTCACAGCTGTTACCCTGCAGTTTTTATGGTTGGTTTTTGGGTCTTTGTGCGTGCTTTGGGGGAGGGGGGTCGTGTTTGTTTTGTCTTTGGGGGGACTTCGTATTTTGAGAGTTAGAAATTCATTCTCCCATTTGTGAGATTAAAACCCGAGCCGGGATGTTGAAGGCACACGGGATGTTGCCCCAGCCCCCCATATGCAAGCCTGCGCCCACTCTCTCATATTCCCCCCTCAGCATGGGCGGAGGGGAGCCGCTGCAAGATGTGAGGAGCTCACTGTCTTCTGTTGCCCTACTTTGAGCCCCTGCAGAGCTGCCGGCAGCAGAGTAGAAGCTCCAGAGCCTTTAAAATGTACAGTGGGGACTTCCTTGGGGGCCCAGTAGTTAAGATTCAGTGCTCCCACTGCAGGGGGCACAAGTTTGATCCTTGGTCAGGGCACTAAAACATTGCATACTGCTTGGCACAGCCAAAAATAATAAACTAAAACAAATAAAAATAAAATGCAGAGGTAAAATGCATTTTAGAGAAAGAAAATAAAGAAATGTATGAGTGACTTCCACCCTGGGCCTAAGTAGGTCTGCCATGTTTGGTTGGGCATGTTGTGCACTGTGCAAGGGCACCTACTTGAAAGAATTGAGGACCTCAGATCCAGCCTGCGTGCCCCTCCCCTCAGGAGCTCTGATGCTGGGTTGCATCTCTGCCACCCTGCCCACTAGGAAGGGCATTTGTTTCTAATCCACACAAAGAAAGTGCCACATGGGCTCTCAAGGGCTTTGAGTACAGACAGGCTGAAAGTAATGAAGGGGGTCTATGGAGAGGGGCCGGGGCCAGAAGGGTCTTGGGCTCGCCCTTCTCCCTGACCTCCACTGCCTCCCACAGACGTGGTTCCTTTGGGGAGGAGCAGGACTGGTCTGAGGTCATTGACGAGGGGGTCGTGGCTTCAGGGGTGGGATTGGGAGATGAGTGTGCTGAGCTGGAGAGCCCAGGTGGGAGGAGCTGGAGTTCTGCTGGGAGCCCCTTTCTCAGGGGCCCGGCTGCCCCCAACCCATGAGAGCTTCCCCAGCAGATGCTGCTACCCAGGGCGACTGCAGTGGAGGCTGAAGATGTGAGATGGGGAGGGATGCATTGGGATAGGTGTGTCCACTGTGGGGGCCCCTCGTCCAGAGCCCCGCCCCGGGCCTGCCGCCACCTCCCCTTGGGCTCTGGCACCCTCAGGGCTGCATCCACGGTCCGGAGAGGACTCCGTGCCACTGCTGGCAGCGGGTCATGTCACACCCTGCGAAGGCAGAGAGGAGAGAGGTCATTGCCTCCCCAGGCAGGACCTGGGTGCCGGGGTAGAGATGATTTAAGTGTGCAGAGGCTCTCTGGGCTTTTGGAAGCGAGTGAGAGTGGTCCTCAGACCGCCCAGGTTTAAACCTGCCTCTTCCGGGAATGGGATCCCTAATCTCTGGGATCTAACGCCTGATGATCTGAGGTCTGATAAAATGATGGAAACAATCATCCTGAAACCGCCCCCTCTCTCTAGTCTGTGGGGAAGTTATCTTCCATGGAACCAATCCCTGGTGCTAAAAAGGCTGGGGACCACTGGAGGGAACAGGTACGGAGTTACCTGCCTCCAGGTGGTTAGGTGACTCGGAGGGACGGTTGCCTGACAGGTGCTCTCTGCCTGCCTGTTGGCTGTGGGGCTTGAGGAGCCCCAGTATTTGCTGGTGTGGCGAGTCCCGGGACATGGGTGTCGCTCTGTTGGATGGGCAGTTAGCTGGGTGAGCGGTTGGTCTCCGTGAAATGGTGGCTAATGTGGGTCCGCGCCGCAGGCAGGGGTGACCCGTGCGGGAGTGTGGCTGCTGGTTGGGGAGTTGGCAGGGGCGGGCGGAGATTGTCTGGCTGTGGCTCCTCTGTGGATTTGGGGATGTCCCGTCGCTTCAACAGCAGCTGCCCTCCCTCTCCCTCCCTCACAGACGATGGGAAGTTGTCCTTGGAGGAGTTCCAGCTCTTCTTTGCAGATGGCGTCCTCAACGAGAAAGAACTGGAGGATCTCTTCCACACCATCGACTCTGACAACACCAAGTGAGCTCAGTCCCGGCGGCTGGAACTGGGAGACGGCATCCCCTAGTCTCCACTGCCCACTTCCCTGGACCACTAATCCAGAGTCCCATCTCTTTGGCCCCCACTGGCCAGGGTGGTCTGGGAGTGGACAGATTGAGATTGTGTTGGCAAGTGTTTGTCCTTTCTGAACGTGATGTGTCAAAGCAGGGAGAGAGCCTAGGTTTGCAGAATATATGTGCGTGCATGCTGAGTCACTTCAGTTGTGTGACCCCATGGACTGCAGCCCACCAGCCCCCTCTGTCTATGGAATTCTCCAGGCAAGAATACTGGAGTGGGTTGCCATGCCCTCCTCCAGGAGATTTTCCTAACCCAGGGATCAAACTCTTACATCTCCTGCACTGGCAGGTGGCTTCTTGACTACTATCCCACCTGGGAAGCAGAACATACACAGGATGACAAAGGGGTAATCAGCCAGCTTGACTCAGTTCTGACTCCAACACCTCAGGCTTGTTCTCGGTCCCAACACGAGCTTTGAGATCCTCTTCCTAACCAGGGCCCACCTTAAACCAGACTGGTCCTCACTTGGACCTTAACCTTCCTTCTCACTCTACATTTTCTCCAACCCAGCCAGAACCCTAACCTGCAGCTCAATCAACCTCAAACTCCTCTGGCCCCAGCCGATCCCTAAATTCAGTGCAAAATGCTCACTCTACTCAAAGGAACCGACCCTTCCCACCCCGAACTCCAGCCCCACCCTCTCTGAGTGATGCCCAGGCAGGATGAGGCCCCAGCCCCTCTCCACCCCAGTTCAGGTGATGAGGACCTGAGTCCCTGGGGCTGCCAGGAGGCAGGTTTGATAGACTAGGGTCCCCTGGGCCAGGCTAGAGGTGGTCTGGAGGAGGAGCTGTCCCTAGGCCTGTTGGCAGGGGGCCCAGGTTGGAGGTGGCTGGGGCCAGGGCGGGGCAGGTGGCGCGGGAAAGGCCACTTGAAAGGGACTGCTTCCTGCCGCAGACCCCAGGGGAGGGCTTTGTGTCTGGAGCCAGATGGAAGTTCTGAGCGGGTCCTTCAGCCCCCCCAGGAACTTGAAAGGGCTTTGCAGGTGCCCACAGATTATTCAGCTTCATTCCGGCAGCTGGAGTGGGGCGGAGGAGGCACTGGTGTGAGTGTGGGTGGGGTGGACTTCCCATCAGCAAAAAGTCAGAGCTCTAAAGACCTTTGCGTCTTCTGTCTCCAACACTCCCTAGAGTGTGAGCTGTAAACTTTCCCTCCTAGGAATGCTAGACAGGTTTGCTACCCCAACCGTCAGCACACAGCTCAGGAAGGTTGGTGCAATGCTACTTTGGCCACCATGAAGCAGGCGTCCTCTCTGCAGGACCTGTGAGAACTTGTCCCACATGGTGCATTTTGGGGGGAGCCTCCACGACAGAGTTTACAGAGCCCCTGAGCTGGAAGCCTTTCCCCAGAGCCATCTCGATGAGGCTGGCAAGCTTTTGAGGCCAGCCCCTTCTCTCCCGGTGAGGGAGCCGACCGGGAAGGGAGGTTGTCGGAATGTGTACAGAACTGGGTCCCCGGGCACCCGCCCCCAGCTCCTGTTCACAGCGTCTGGGTTCAGAGGCTGCTGTCTGCACCTGCCCGGCGTGGGTGGCCTGTGCTTGGCCTCTGAGGCAGGACCAAGAGCCTTCTCCTGGCTGTAGAAACGGGAATGTGGGACCCCAGGGCCGACAGAGCAGAGCCTGGGACCCAGCGGGCCAGGGGCCAAGGTCACCGGACACTTGTCTTGACAGCTGTCACAGCCCCTGGTTTAGCCCCCTCTGCTCTGGATGCAGTGGGAAGGCTCGGGGAGTGGAATGGGGTGGGTGGTGTGGTGATGAGGTCAGACGGACGCACAGATGCAGATCCTCTGGAGGGGGTGGCGGCCTTCACCAGCTGCTCCCTCATCTGTGAAGTGGGGGTCACGCTGTCAGCGCCTAGGCAGCGGGGGTGCGGGTGTTGACCACTGCTGGGGGCTGTGCTCACCCTGGAGGGAGGAGGTGGGGGGGAGGGAGGGGGACAGGCCTGCCGCTGAGACCCCCTCTCTCTCTGCATGCAGCCATGTGGACACCAAGGAGCTTTGTGGTAGGTGCCGCTGTGCGGGGACCCAGACTTGGGTGTGCAGTGATTCTGTGGGGGGAGGGGCACAGATGGGCTTGGTGGGAAGACCCGGGGGAGGGGTGCAATGCTCCTACGACCTTTGACCTCTGCTTTCCCTTTCCCCCACAGACTACTTTGTGGACCACATGGGGGACTATGAGGACGTCCTGGCTTCCTTGGAGACCTTGAACCACTCTGTGCTGAAGGCCATGGGCTACACCAAGAAGGTCAGCGGGTGTGGGTAGCCCTTGACCGGGCCTGAGCCCCGGTTTGGGTCTGAGAGCATCCTGGCCCAGGGGTGCCTGGGGCTGTGATGACAGGTGTTGGGTGAAGCCGGATCTGAAGCAGGCGTTGCTTGGGCGTCTCGAGGGCGCACGGTGAACTGGAGTGAGGGGGAGGGCTTGGGGAAGGGTCTGTCCAGCAGCACCCAGTTTGGAGCACGAGGCCGTTTCCTAGAATCAGGCTCGGTCCTGGGACGCAGTCTTAGAAAGGGAGTGGACTCAAGGCCCGAGGACAGCTGTCAGCCGTGACAGTCTCATGGCCTCTGCAGCAGGATTACAGATGGGGAGGGAAGGGGTGGACGCGAGCCCCTGACCTTGACCAGGAGCCCCAGCATGTCTGGGGGCGAGCACGCCATGTCCAGGTTGAGAGACAGGAGCTGGGAGGTGGAACCATCAGGAGTGTTGGCTGAGTTCAGGACTCCTCACGTGTCCTGGAGATAGAGCCCCAGTGTGGCTTCAGGCATAGGCCAGTCAGCTTGTTGGCATCCATGCCCTGGAGGAGGGCAGAAGGTGGGAGATGGGGCAGGTCACGGGCCGGGCGGCGGCGTGGCTCAGCCAGCCACAGGCAGCCCACCGCCTGGCTCCATGTCCCACCTGAGAGTCTGCACCTGCCCTGGCTGGTGCTTCTGGGGGTGGGGGGGCACTCGGGCTGTGTTCCTTCTCTCCGTCCACACATGAGAGGAGCCGTCCATTTCCTAAGGATCTATGACAGCAGGGTTTAGAGTTCCCTGTAATTCCCCCAGCAACCCTGTGGGCTGTGACTGTTGCCACCACCAGCCTTCTTTCTTTTTGAGTGCCCCGGGCCTTCATTTCTGTGTACGGGCTTTCTCTAGTTGTGCCGAGTGGGAGTTACTCTGCTGCGGTGCTCAGACTTCCTTTGTTGCAGGGCACAGGCTCTAAGGGCACGCGAGCTCAGTTGTGATGGCGCACAGGCTTAGTTGCTCTACAGCATGTGGGGTCTTAGTTCCTGGACCAGGGGTTGAACCCGTGTCCCCTGCATTGGCAGGCAGACTCTCAGCCGCTGGACCACCAGGGAAGTCCACTCCCTCGCTTTCACAGCTATGGAAATAGAGGGCTCAGGAAAGTGAACCCAGCAGAGTGGTACCCAGACAGCCAGCGCTTCCTGCTAAAGTGGGAAGGGAAACAGAGTCAGGGACCCGGCCCGAGGTATGGAGCACAGCCTGGGGCCAAGCTAACCGGGGCATGGAGGGGCCACAACGTGTTAGACCGGCATCATACCGGAGGGTGTGCAGCCCCTCTGAGCGGTGGGAACCCAGGAAGGAGCAGCCCCACCTGCTGGTTGAGGCCAGGGGGCTTAGCTGGTAAAGTCAGCCAGACCAGGCCAAAGGACCCCAGCCAGTCACTTCTCTTTCTGAACCTGTTTCTCCAGCCGTGAAATGGGAGCATTCACCTTCCAGAGTCCTTGCAAGGCCTGAATAAAGTGAAAGGACTCTAAGCTGCTGAGCACAGGTCCAGCATAGAGCAGACATGACGAGCAGTACCGTCAGGCCCCTGTTGCGTGCCCAGTCCCAGGAAGGATCAGTGTCGTGTGCTTTTCCACATGCTACTGGGTTCCCGCCCTGCCTCGTGTCAGGGAATCCCCCCCTCCCCATATAGCCACCAATAGCTGGGCCTGATCCCAAGCTGCCACAGCCCCACATTTCCATTTCTGCCCTCCTGTCATGCTGTTCTGAGTCTTGGTGTGTTAAAGTATTTTTTAACATTGTGTGAGACCATTTCCCTTTCATTGCTCATCCTTGTACACTATTCACATTCTGTAAATATCAAGACGGACAGTGGCTTTAGCAGGCAACACGGAAAACCCCCACCTCCAGAACCCTTGCACAGACAGTGTGTCAGGCCCAGCTCTGTTCCTCAAGGGCTGTGTGAGGTGTGCCAGCTGCCTACGTGGGACTCCCCGCAATTGAAGTCACCACCTTGAACCTCAGTTTTCAAATCTGTGAATGGGGCCACTGCCCAGCAATATTGTCTTGGCATTATAACTTGGTCTTTGGGCTTAACAGTTCAGAGATGTGACACAATTCTCCATCAGGGAGAGGATTTTAATGCCTACCAGTACAACCTAGAGCAGTTTGGGGGATTTTTGCTCTTGGAAATCTTGCAGCCTTTGGTGTGTTCTTAGTGGTGGTGGTGATGGGAGATTGTCACAGTGGTAACTGGCATTTCTTTTTTTTTTTAATTGAAATATGCATGATTTACAATGTTGTGTTAATTTTTGCTGTACAGCAAAGTGATTCAGTTATACACATATACACATTCTCTTTTAAAATATTCTTTTCTGGTTTATCATAGGATGTTGGACATAGTTCTCTGTGCTCTACAGTCAGACCTTGTTGTTTATCCGTTTTGTACACAAAAGCTTATATCTGCTAACCCCAACCTCCCACTCCATTCCTCCGCCAACCCTCTCCCCCTTGGCAACCACCAGTCTGTTTTCTGTGTCCGTAATTTTCTTCATTTGATAGATGAATGCATTTGTGTCGTATTTTAGATTCCGCATGTAAATGATATCATATGGTATTTGTCTTTCTCTGTCTGGTTCACTTTACTTAGTATGATAATCTCTAGTTGCATCAATGTTGCTGCAAATGGCATTATTTCATGGCTTTTTTTATGGCTGAGTCATCTTCCATTGTATATTTTTTAAGATTTATTTTTTATTTATGGCCGCCCTGGGTCTTCGTTGCTGTGAGGGCTTTTCTCTAGTTGCCGTGAGCGGGGGCTACTCTCTGGTTGCAGCGCACAGGCTTCTCGCCGAGGCTTCTCTTGTTCCCGAGCACAGGCTTTGGGGCACGTGGGCTCCAGAACAGAGGCTCAGGAGTTGTGGCTCACAGGCTTAGTTGCTTTGTAGCATGTGGCATCTTCCCGGACCGGGGATCAAACCCGCATCTCCTGCATTGGCAGGTGGATTCTTTACCGCTGAGCCCCCAGGGAAGCCCTCCATTGTGTATTGTCTTTTGTTTAAGTGGTGTATCACACTGATTTGTGTATTGTTGAACCATCCTTGTAAACTTGGGATGAATCCCACTTGGTCGTGGGACTTTTTTTATGTCATGGTCATGATCTTTTTTATGTGTTATTTGATTTGATTTGCTAATATTTTCTTGAGAATAGCATTTCTTTTTCTTTGCATGTTTTCTCATCAGTTTTTGCCTGGAGAAATGAAGCTCACTGATTATTTCAAATACTTCTCTTGTGTCCATTGGTTTTAGTTAACTCGTTTGCTTTTGCAGACATGCAATCCTAATAGCACTGTTAGCTAGTATAGTTATCTGCATTTCTGATTTATGTTCCTACTCTTTCTCTGTGTGTTCTGTTGCATTTTCCCCAAATTCTCAAACACTGTAATGATGTTATGTCAAGCATCCTTGTTTCACTTCTGAGGTTCAAATGCATCTCTCTAGTAGTTCCTTACTAATTATAACATTAATACCAGCTCTTGTTTTTAGAATCCTCTTCAGCCTGTAAAAAAATATTTTTGTATTCCTTTCATTAAATTTTGCCTTAGGGGGTGGCAGTGAATTCTTTCAAATGCCATTTTGGTTTTTTTTTTTTTCCTTTTTCAGGGATCATACGACTTTTCTTGAACTATTGATGAGGTAGATTCTATTATTAGATTCTCTCCTATTGAACAATCCTTAGCCTCCTGTGATAAACCCTAATTGGCACATTTTTCTTTTACCATAGTGCTGAATTGAGCATTTTATCTCTGTCTGTATCAGAAATTGAGATTAGATGATAGTTTGGGACTGAACTGTAGGTGGTTTTGCATATCTTTCTGTGTGAATCAGCTTGTCTAACTCAGAGTCATTTTTCTATTCAAAAATAGAATTAATGCATAGGTTTGGGCTGAGGTACTTAAACAGGAGGAGAGGATTATTTTAATAGTGATTTTAAAGTCAGTCTTAATTTTAGTTAAATTTTTGGTGTCCATTTTATTATATTTTTAAACAGAACTGTCATGGACATGTTCAGTTTTATGATCAATGATGCTTGGCGTGTTCTTATGCTTTTTTAAAATTCTTAACCACTGTCTGAAACAAGACAGACACATAATTCAGATTACATTTCAATAAAACATCTGCCAATAGAGCTCAGGTCTTGATTTAATTTTTTTCCTATTTTGCTGCGTTTAAACTTCTGTTTGATGGTTTTGCCTGTTTTAATTAGCTCTTTCTAGAAATGAGCCCCTGACACATTTATTTAACTTTCACATTATAGTATGTTTTCTTGTTGTTCAGTCCCTCAGTCGTAGCTGACTGCAACCCGATGGACACCAGGCATCTGTCCTTTGCTGTCTCCTGGAGTTTGCCCAAACTCCTGTCTACTGAGTCAGTGATGCCATCCAACCATCTCATCTTGTGTCCTCCCCTTCTCATGCCCTCAGTCTTTCCCAGCATCAGGGTCTTTTTCAGTGAGTTGACTCTTTGCATCAGGTAGCCAAAGTTTTGGAGGTTCAGCTTCAGCATCAGCCCTTCCAATGAATATTCAGGGTTGATTTCCTTTAGGATTGACTGGCTTGATCTCCTTGCTATCCAAGGAACTCTCAAGGGTCTTCTCCAGCACCACAGTTCAAAAGCATCAATTCTTTGGCATTTAGCCTTCTTTGTGAAGTCCAGTTCTCAAATCTGTATGTGACTACTAGAAAAACCATAGCTTGGACTTTACAGACCTTTAACAGAAAAGGCAATGGCACCCCACTCCAGTACTCTTGCCTGGAAAATCCCATGAATGGAGGAGCCTGGTGGGCTGCAGTCCATGGGGTCGCTAAGAGTCAGACACGACTGAGTGACTTCACTTTCACTTTTCATTTTCATGCATTGGAGAAGGAAATGGCAACCCACTCCAGTGTTCTTGCCTGGAGAATCCCAGGGACGGGGGAGCCTGGTGGGCTGCCGTCTATGGGGTCGCACAGAGTCGGACACAACTGAGGTGACTTAGTAGTAGTAGTATGGCAAAGTGATGTCTCTGCTTTTTAATATGTTGTCTAGGTTGCTCATAGCTTTTCTTCGAAGGAGCAAGTGGCTTTTAATTTCATGGCTGCAGTCACCGTCTGCAATGATATGGAGCCCAAGAAAATAAAATCTGTCACTGTTTCCATTTTTTCCCCATCTATTTGCCATGAAGTGATGGGACTGGATGCCATGATCTTACTTTTTTGAATGTTGGAGCTGTAAGCCAGCTTTTTTACTCTCTTCTTACCCTCATCAAGAGGCTCTTTAGTTCCATTTTGCTTTCTGCCATTAGGGTGGTATCATCTGCATATCTAGGTTGTTAATATTTCTCCTGGCAATCTTGATTCCAGCTGGTGCTTCATCCAGCCTGGCATTTTGGTCTACATATCAGTAAAATAAGTAGGGTGATAATATACAGCCTTGACGTACTCCTTTCTCAATTTTGAACCAGTCCGTTGTTCCATGTCTAGTTCTAACTGTTGCTTCTTGACTTGCATATAAGTTTCTCAAGAGGCAGGTTAAGTGGTCTGGAATTCATATCTCTTTAAGAACTTTCCAGTTTGTGATCCACACAGTCAAAGGCTTTATAATAGTCAATGAAGCAGAAATAGATGGTTTTCTTGAATTCCTTTGCTTTCTGTATGATTCAGCAAATGTTGGCAATTTGATCTCTGATTCCTCTGCTTTTTCTTTTTTCTTTTTAAAATTTATTTATTTTTAAATTAAAGGATAATTGCTTTACAGAATTTTGTTTTCTGTCACATCTCCACATGAAAGAGTCATAGGTATACATATGGCCCTTTCCTCTGCCTTTTCTAAATCCAGCTTGTACGTATGGAAGTTCTTGGTTCAGGTACTGCTGAAGCCTAACTTGAAGGATTTTGAGCATTACCTTGCTAGCATGTGAAACGAGGGCAATTGTGCACTAGTTTGGGCATTCTTTGGCATTGCCCATCTTTGGGATTGGAATGAAAACTGATCTTTTCCAGTCCCGTGGCCACTGCTGAGTTTTCCAAATTTGCTGACATACTGGGTGCAGCACTTTAACAGCATCATCTTTTAGGATTCAAAATAGCTCAGCTGGAATTCCATCACCTCCACTAGCTTTGTTTGTAGTAATGCCTCCTAAGGCCCACTTGACTTCACACTCCAGGATGTTGGACTCGAGGTGAGTAACCACACCATCGTGATTGTCTGTGTCATTAAGACCTTTTTTGTACAGTTCTGTGTATTCTTGCCACCTTTTCTTAATCTGTTCTGCTAGGTCCTTGCCATTTCTGTCCTTTATTGAGCCCATCTTTGCATGAAATATTCCCTTGGTGTATCTAATTTTCTTGAAGAGATCTCTAGTCTTTCCCTTTCTGTTGTTTTCCTCTATTTCTTTGCATCGTTCACTTAAGAAAGCTTTCTTGTCTCTCCTTGCTTTTCTCTGGGACTCTGCGTTCAGTTGGGTATATCTTTTTCTTTCTCATTTGCCTTTCACTTCTCTTCTTTCCTCAGCTATTTGTAAGACAAATGCAGACAACCATTTTGCCTTCTTGCATTCCTTTTTCTTGGGATGGTTTTGGTCACTGCCTCCTGTACGATGTTACAAACCTCCATATAGCTCTTCAGGCACTCTATCAGAGCTAATCTCTTGAATCTATTTGTTACTTCCACTGTATAATCATAAAGGATTTGATTTGAATCATGACGTAAATGGCGTAGTGGTTTTCACTCCTTTCATCAATTTGAGTCTGAATTTTGCAGTAAGGAGTTCATGATCTGAGCCACAGTCAGCTCCCAGTCTTGTTTTTGCTGACTGTATAGAGCTTCTCCATCTTCTGCTGCGAAGAATATAATCAGTCTGATTTCGGTATTGACCGTCTGGCGATGACCATGTGTACAGTCGTCCCTTGTGTTGTTGGAAGTGGGTGCTTGCTATGACCGGCATGTTCTCTTGGTAAAACTCTGTTAGCCTTTGCCCTGCCTCATTTTGTACTCCAAGGCCAAATTTGCCTACTACTCCAGGTATCTCTTGACTTCCTACTTTTGCATTCTAGTCCCGTGATGAAAAGGACATCTTTTCTTGGTGTTAGTTCTAGAAGGTCATCATGAAAGTGAAAGTTGCTCAGTCGTGTCCTACTCTTTGCAACCCCACCTACTATACAGTCCGTGGAATTCTCCAGACCAGAATACTGGAGTGGGTAGCCTTTCCCTTCTCCAGGGTATCTTCCCAATCCAGTGATCGAATCCAGGTCTCCTGCACTGCAGGTGGATTCTTTACCAGCTGAGCCACCAGAGAAGCCCAAAGAATACTGCAGTAGGTAGCCTATCCCTTCTCCAGAAGATTTTTCCAACCCGGGAATCAACCCCGAGTCTCCTGCATTGCAGGCGGCTTCTTTACCAACTGAGCTATGAGGAAAGCCCAGAAGGTCTTCATAGCACTGTTCAACTTCAGCTTCTTCGGCAGTACTGGCCAGGGCATAGACTTGGATTACTGTGATGTTGAATGGTTTGCCTTGGAAACGAACAGAGATCATTCTGTTGTTTTTGAGGTTGCACCCAAGTACTGCATTTCGGATTTTTTTGTTGACTGTGAGGACTACTTCGTTTCTTCTATGGGATTCTTGCCCTCAGTAATATATAATGGTCATCTGAATTAAATTTGCCCGTTCCTGTCCATTTCAGTTCACTGATTCCTAAGATGTCACTCTTGCCATCTCTTGCTTTGACCACATCCAGTACACCTTGATTCATGGACCTAACATTACAGGTTTCTATGCAGTGTTGTTCTGTACGGCATCAGACTTTGCTTTCACCACCAGACACATCCACAGCTGAGCATTGTTTCCGCTTTGGTCCAGCCGCTTCATTCTTTCTGGCGTGCTAAGTCACTTCAGTCGTGTCCAACTTTTTGTGACCCCATGGACTGTAGCCCACCAGGCTCCTCTGTCCATGGGATTCTCCAGGCAAGAACACTGGAGTGGGTTGCCATGCCCTCCTCCAGGGGATCTTCCCGACCCAGGGATAGAACCCACGTCTCTTATGTCTCGTGCATTGGCAGGCGTTTTCTTTACCACTGAGCCACCGTTCTTTCTGGAGCGATTAGTAATGGCTCTGTGCTCTTCTCTGGTAGCGTACTGGACATCTTCCCACCTGGGGGACTCATCTTCTGGTGATCTTTTTGCCTTTTCATACTGTTAATGGTGTTCTCTTGGCAAGAATGCTAGAGCGGTTTGCCGTTTCCTCCTCCAGTCAACCACATTTTGCCAGAACTCTTCACTATGACTGATCCGTCTTGGATGGCCCTGCATGGCATGGCTCATAGCTTCACTGAGTTACACAAGCCCCTTCATCCCGTCAAGGCTGTGGTTTATGAAGAGGGCCAGAGTAATACCACATCTTTGTTTTTAAGTTTTCGTTTTATATTGAGGTATAGCAGATTAACAACGTTGAGATAGTTTCAAGTGAACTGGGAAGGAATTCAGCCATAGATACACGTGTATCCTTTCTCCCCTCAAACCCCCCTCCCATCCAGGCTGCCCCATAACATTGAGCAGAGCTCCCTGTGCTGTACAGCGGGTCCTTGTTGGTTATCTGTGTTACATAGAGCAGTGTGAACCACATCGTCTCTATCCATTCTGCTGTGGATGGACATTTAGGTTGTCTCCATGTCTTGGCAGCCATGAACATCGGGGTGCGTGTATCTTTTTAAAAATTTTTATTGGAGCATAGTTGCTTTACAATGTGGCAGTAGTTTTAGGTGTACAGCAAAGTGAGTCAGTTACACATAAACATGTACATATTTGTTGTTCAATCACTCAGTCATGTGCAACTCTTTGTGTCCCCGTGGACTGCAGCACGCCAGGCTTCCCTGTCCTTCACCATCTCCCGGAGCTAACTCAAGCTCATGTCTGTTGAGTCGGTGATGCCATCCAACCATCTCATCCTCTGTCACCTGCCCTCAGTCTCTCTCCAGCATCAGGATCTTTTCCAATGAGTCGGCTGTTTGCATCAGGTGGCCAGAGTATTGGAGCTTCAGTATCAGTCCTTCCAATGAATATGCAGGACTGATCTCCTTTAGGATGGACTGGTTGGATCTCCTTGCAGTCCAAGGGACTCTCAAGAGTCTTCTCCAGCACCACAGTTGGAAAGCATCAATTCTTTGGTGCTCAGCCTCCTTTATTCCACATGTAAGCAATATCATGTAACATTTGTCTTTTTCTGACATTTGTCACTCAATATGACAATCTGTGGGTGCATCCATGTTGCTGCAGGTGACATTATTTTGTTCTTTTTTATGGCTGACATTCCATTGTATATATGCACCACATCTTTATCCATTCCTCTGCTGATGGACATCTAGGTTGCTTCCATGTCCTGGCTGTTGTAAACACTGCCGCAATGAACACTGGAGTGCGTGTATCTTTTTGAACTATGATTTTTTCTGGAATATGCCCAGGAGTGGAATGCCTGGGTCATGTGGTCGCTCTGTTTCTGGTTTTTCAAGCAACCTCCGTCCTCCGTAGTGGCTGTGTGTGTGTGCTCAGTCGTGTCTGACTCTTGTGACCTCATGGACTGTACCCACCAGGCTCCTCTGTCTGTGGTATTTTTCTGGCAAGAATACTGGCAAGTGGATTCTTCGCCACTGAGCCACCTGGGAAGCCCATAGTGGCCGTACCAGTTTACATTTCCACCAGCAGTGTAGGAGGGTTCCCTGTTCTCCACACCCTCTCCAGCATTTATTGTTTGTAGATATTTGATGATGGCCATTCTAACGGGTGTGAGGTGGTACCCCATTGTCGTTTTGATTTGCATTTCTTTAACAATTGTGATGTTGAGCATATTTTCATGTGCTTTTTGGTTATCTGGATGTCTTCTTTGGAGAAATATGTTTAGGTTTTCTTCCCATTTTTTGATTGGGTCGTTTGCTTCTTTTTGATATTGAGCTGCATGAGCTGTTTGTTTATTTTGGAGATTAATCCCTTGTTAGTCACATCGTTTGCAAGTTTTTTCTCCCAGTCTCTGGACTGACTTTTTGTTTTGTTTATGGTTTCCTTTGCTGTGCAAAAGCTTTTGAGTTTACTTTGGTCCTGGTTTCCTTTTTGTTGTTTTCATCACTCTAGGAGGGGCATCAAAAAAGATACTGCTGCAATTTACCACCGAGTGCTCTGCCTGTGTTGTCCTCTAAGAGTTTTATAGTGTCCGGCCTTACATTTAGGTCTTTGATCCATTTTGAGTTTATGTATGGTGTTAGAGAATGTTCTGATTTCATTCTTTTAAACTGCTGTCCAGTTTTCCCAGAATGACTTGATGAGACTGTCTTCCCCTGCGTTGTATATCCCTACCTCCTTTGTCATGGATTAATTGACCCTAGGTGGATGGGTTTATTTCTGGGCTTTCTGCCCTATTCCTTTGAGCTATATTTCTGTTTTTGTTGCCAGTATCATACTCTTTTGATGGCTATAGCTTTGTAGTTTAGCCTGAAGTCAGGGAGCCTGAGTCCTTCAGCTCTGTTTTTCTTTCTCAAGATTGCTCTGGCTAGTCAGGGTCTTTTGTGTTTCTACTTTTTTTTTTTTTAATTTTTGGCTGTGCTGGGTCTTTGGTGCTGCACACGGGCTTTCTCTAGTTGTGGCAAGCAGACGCTACTCTCTAATTGTGTGAGGGCCTCTCACTGCAGTGGCTTCTCTTGTTGCAAAGCACGAACTCTAGGCCCCGTGGCTGTGGCACGCGGGCTCAGTGGTTGGGCACATGGTCTTAGTCGCTCCACGGCGTGGGGGGTCTTCCTGGAGCAGGGGTGGAACCCGTGTCCCCTGCACTGGCCGGTGGTCTTCCCCGCTGACCCACCAAGGAAGGCCTTCCATTCAGATTTTAAAATTTTTGTTCTAGTTCTGTGAAAAATACCATTGGTAATTTGATAGGAATCACGTTGAATCTGTAGATTACCTTGGATAGTTTGTTCATTTTGGCAGTATTGATTCTGTATCTTTACTACTGAATCTACTGTATTTATAGTTTTTATCATCATTATTTTCTATTTCCTATTTCCTTAGGTTTATTGTTGTTACTATTGTTTTTCATACATGAAACAGAATGCTTAAATTTTTTTTGGATAATGAAGTGTAGAAATCCACCTTTGAATGATACTTTCACTGTAGTGATAGATTTTAGAATGTAGTATTTCCTCTCTCAATAGCCTCTAATGGTTTGTTATGTCCTCACTCATTTCCTGGTATTAGGATAAAACCAAGTGACCAGTACTTTGTATTCCAGTTTTGTTGTTGTTTTAACATGCTGAGATTTCTTCACTACGTATTATTTTGTTTTTTAAATTATCCCATGGATACTTGAGAAGATGATATCAGTTCAGTTCAGTCGCTCAGTCGTGTCTGACTCTGTGACCCCATGAATCGCAGCGCGCCAGGCCTCCCTGTCCATCACCAACTCCCGGAGTTTACCCAAAGCCATGTCCATCGAGTCGGTGATGCCATCCAACCATTTCATCCTCTGTCGTCCCCTCCTCCTCCTGCCCCCAATCCTTCCCAGCATTAGGGTCTTTTCCAATGAGTCAACTGTTCACATGAGGTGGCCAAAGTATTGGAGTTTCAGCTTCAACATCAGTCCTTCCAATGAACACCCAGGACTGATCTCTCCTTTAGGATGGACTGGTTGGATCTCCTTGCAGTCCAAGGGACTCTCAAGAGTCTTCTCCAACACCACAGTTCAAAAGCATCAATTTTTCGGTGCTCAGCTTTCTTCACCATCCAACTCTCACATCCATACATGACCACTGGAAAAACCATAGCCTTGACTAGACGGACCTTTGTTAGCAAAGTAATGTCTCTGCTTTTAAATATGCTACCTAGGTTGGTCATAACCTTCCTTCCAAGGAGTAAGCATCTTTTAATTTCATGGCTGCAATCACCATCAGCAGTGATTTTGGAACCCCAAAAATAAAGTCTGACACTGTTTCCACTCTTTCCCCTTCTATTTCCCATGAAGTGATGGGACCAGTGGGGAAGGCAATGGCACCCCACTCCAGTACTCTTGCCTGGAAAATCCCATGGACGGAGGAGCCTGGTAGGCTACAGTCCATGGGGTCGCTAAGAGTTGGACACGACTGAGCAACTTCACTTTCACTTTTCCCTTTCATGCATTGGAGAAGGAAATGGCAACCCACTCCAGTATTCTTGCCTGGAGAATCCCAGGGACAGTGGAGCCTGGTGGGCTGCCGTCTATGGGGTCGCACAGAGTCGGACATGACTGAAGCGACTTAGCAGTAGCAGTAGTAGATGAGACCAGATGCCATGATCTTAGTTTTCTGAACGCTGAGCTTGAAGCCAACTTTTTCATTCTCCTCTTTCACTTTCATCAAGAGGCTCTTTAGTTCTTCCTCACTTTCTGCCATAAGGGTGGTGTCATCCGCATATCTGAGGTTCTTGATATTTCTCCCGGCAATCTTGATTCCAGCTTGTGTTTCTTCCAGCCCAGCGTTTCTCATGATGTACTCTGCATATAAGTTAAATAAGCAGGGGGACAATATACAGCCTTGACGTACTCCTTTTCCTATTTGGAACCAGTCAGTTGTTCCATGTCCAGTTCTAACTGTTGCTTCCTGACCTGCATACAGGTTTCTCAAGAGACAGGTCAGATGGTCTGGTATTCCCATCTCTTTCAGAATTTTCCACAGTTTATTGTGATCCACACAAAGGCTTTGGCATAGTCAATAAAGCAGAAATAGATGTTTTTCTGGAACTCTCTTGCTTTTTCGATAGAATATAAAATCTAAACATAGTTATCCCTTCTTTGTTATGAAATATGTTGCTAAAAAGACAACGTTGTGTAAAGGTAAAATTGTCTCTTGTACAATTATGAAATGAACACATGAAAGATTTTATTTAACTCATTAATGTGGGAACCAGTAAAACATTAAACTGGCTCCAGGGAGAATTCAAAGAACATTTGCCATACATAAGACAACAGGAATTCTGAGATGAATCTGTGAATAAATACAGACAGCTGCATTCTACCAGGCAAAATTCATATGCATTTCTGTGGATGGGAATTATTTGCGTTACTGTCAACTTTTTATATGCTAGAGTTTTGAAAGTAGCTCCAAAGCAAGGAAAGACCTGGATAACCCAGAAGAGTGTATTGGACAAGGAGCCCAGTCATCTTTTTTTTGCCCGTTTCACATTTTCTCAGTAATGCCGTTCACAGTGGACATTCATTGTTGGTGATTTATCTGTGTTGTGGGACTGTGTTGGGCTGATTTCTCACATTGAATTTTATTTTGTCATTTAGCTTTTGTGATTCTAATATTTTTCTTCCTGTATAATTAGCCATGCTGTTTGCTGCCTATAGACCTTGTTATCATATTTTTGTTATGTAAACAATACATACTCAATATTCAAAATTTAGAAAGTAGAGAAAAATACAAAGAAAAATTTCAGATCACTTCTAATTCCTACTACCTCTAACCACTGCTACCATTTTGGTTGATAGTTGATTTCTTTGAGCCTGTTTTTTCTCCTATGTGGATATCTCGAATACACGTAAAATCACTTTGCATACAGAATTTTTTTGCTTTTTTTTCACCTAACATTTTAACAAACATTTTCCCATATTATTCAAACTGCTTAAAAGTATTTTAAATATTCTTACTTAAATTTACATACTTTTCCTCTTTTGTTGGGATGTTAGATTGTTGCCAGGTTTTTGGCTCCTATCAATCAACGCTGTAACCTTGGGACATAAATATTTGTCCACATTTGCATTATTTCTTAAGGATAGATGTTCAAAAGTGGAGAATTACTGGGCAGTGAAAGTCTCTTGATATAAAGCGGAATTGCCTTGCGGAATTGCCTTATAAAGTGGTTATATCCGTCTGCTTCCCCATAGCCATCCATAGAGCTGTAGCCTCTCCTGGTGCACGGAGTTTTCGTAATGCACAAAGATTTAATAATGTCATGTCCTTGTAATGCATCATGCCTTTTGTCATTTATTCTTACCCTTATCTTATGTAATACTTTCCCATTTAAATTCTACTCGATCATGATATTGCAACTTGTCTTAGTCATTTGATCAAATTTGGTAGCCGAGTCTTTGCACAAGCTTTTCTTTACAAATCCTTGAGTGCTCTTTCGCTTGAGATACGCCGCAGTCCTGCTTAATCAAATCTGGGACAGTGCCTTTACCTGGGGCAGTCTAGGCTGACTCTTCTTCATTGTTATGATCTATCAGGCCTGGCTGCTGTCATAATCTTGTATGCTTTTCGTTTTTTTATGCTCCTTTGTCTTTTCTGACATTTCACCTTTGGGTAGTCTGCTTTGTTTAGTACATTGATTATGATTTCAAAGTCACTACACTTGGAACTTTCTAAAGTGAAAGAAAAAGTGTTAGTTGCTCAGTTATGTCCGACTCTTTGCGACTCCATGGACTATAGTCTGCCAGGCTCCTCTGTTCATGGGATTCTCCGGGCAAGAATATTGGAGTGGGTTGCCATTCCCTTCTTCAGGGATCAAACCCAGGTCTCCTGCATTGCAGGCAGATTCTTTACCGTCTGAGCCACCAGGGAAGGGACTTCTAAGATATACATTATTAACACTATTAATCCTATTTTTATACCTGGCTAATAAAAAACACTTTCTCTCCTCTCTTGTGAAATTGAAAGAATTGTTAAGATGACTGGCTATTTTTTCCATTGTTTGTCACTCTTTATTGACTTAATCCAATATGATTTAAATTTAATTATTAGTGGCTCATATTTTTATTTCCTGACCTCTGTAACCTTCATTTTAACTTGGGTGATCCCCCTCACTGTTGTCCACAACTTCCATACTTTCTCTTGTTCAACCCTAGGAGATTTGGGAGAAACTCCTGGGCATTCTTTGCTGGAAAGGTGCTCATCTGATAAACTTCCAGAGATTTGCAGATTTCTGAAGGTCTCTCTGTCCTCCTGCATGTTAGTAACCTGTCCACAGAAAGCAGACTTCCCAGCTCTGACTGTCTCCCTCTAGGATCAGTGGTGCTTGTCTCTGGGCTGAGGCATCAGTGATGGTGGAGGAGAGGACTCTACAAGCTGCATTTTTACTCTTTTGAAAATAACTTGCCTTATCTTTTTTATTTCAACCAACCAGTTACATGTATTGACCCCTGACTGCATTCTGAGTCTCTTATCTGGGTGCTTTTAACGCACCCATCTAAGCTCGTTTTTTCTGCTTGATGGCTTCTGGCAGCTTTCTCTCTCTCTTTTTTTTTCTTCAGTTTTTTTTTTTTTTTTTTTTTTTTTACTCTGTAATGTCTTGTTCTTTGGTGGCCATTTGCTTGTCCAGTGCCTGGATCGCGTGTGAGTTCAGCCATCTGCTGGGAAGGGTAATTGATCAGGGAGGTACATCTGGCGACCAGAACCTGGCGTGCATCCTGCCGTCGGCTCATCCCTCGTCGTCGGGGCTGCCTCCAGCACCCCTGGTCTGGTGGTCAGCAAAGGAGGAGAACCCCCAGCCTCCCTGCCTGAGGCCACCTCTCCTCTGGCCTGTCTTCACCTCCCACCTGTATTCCCTGCCCCACTGGCCCTGGCCTCCATTTCTCAGTCTCTCTGTTTCTAGCCATGGTTCCCTTGTGCCATTACTGCTAATTAATTCCCAGTCAGAGTGATGGATGGTTTAATTTTCTTTCCCTGAGAGCCCTGGTTTCCCTCGCCTGGCCAGGGACTGGGCAGACTTCCAAGGTGCTGAGGCAGGTGGCTCAGAAGAGTGGGGTCTTGGCAGGGGAGGTCAGAGGGAGCCGCATGGGGCTTGAGGGGTCCAAGCCCCTCAGCTCAGCGTCATTTCTATCACCATCACCCTGGAGTGACCTGGCTGAGCCGGAACCTTCTCCCGCCCACGTTTGAGTCTCAAAGCCAAAAGACACTCAGCCCGATCCAGGAGCCTTGAGCAATGTCCCTGCTGCAGACTCTTGACAAGAGAGGAAATTGTTTCACCTCACAGGGCAACATCAGTGGGAAACCCTCTTCATCTTATGCCCAGAGTTCCTCCTCTTGTGGCCCCCAGCTCCCCTCTCTCTGCCCCCAGACTCCCGCCTCGTCCCCTCCCTCTGAGGACTGAGTCTCAGGCACTTTCTTGAGAGTTTAATCCGTCCTGCTGCTCTGGCCTTTCTTCCCTCACTTCTCTGAGTAGCAGCATGAATGCCCAGCGCCCACAGAATCCACCTTTTTTTTTTTTTAAAACAAGTTTTAATTATTTAATTAAGGGACATACGGAACATTTAGGAGATTCCTTAACAAGAGAGTCAGGGTCTTGCTGTGTTGACCAGACTAGGGCACATGGTTATTGACAGGCGTGACCCCACTACTGATCAGCATAGGAGGGTTTTTTTGTTTTTTTTTTTTTAATTGAAATAGAGTTAACATACAGTGTTGTGTTGTTTCTGGTGTACAGAAGAAGGATTCAGTTATATATATTTTTTTCATCTTCTTTTCTATTCTAGTTTATCACAGGATGTTGAATACATTTCTCTGAGCTATGCAGTAGGACCTGGTTGTTCATCCATCCCATATGAAATAGTTTGCATCTGCTAACCCCAAACTCCCAAACCACCCTCTCATGCCTCCCCTCCCCCTTGGCAATGACAAGTCTGTTCTATATGCCTGTGAATCTGTTTTGTTTCACAAATAAGTTCATTTGTGTCATATTCTAGATTTTACATAAGAAGTGATACTTGCCTTTCTAACTTATTTCACTTAGTATGATAATCACTAGATAATCTCTGCAAATGGCATGAATATTTCATTGTTTCTTTATGGCTGAGTCGTATTCTATTGTGTATATATATGCCACATCTTCTTTAGTCATCTGTTGATGGCCAATGAGACTGTTTCCATGTCTTGGTTATTGTAAATGCACTGCTATGAGCATAGGGGTACACGTATCTCTTCAAATTCTAGTTTCGTCTGGGTATGTGTCCAGGAGTGGGGTTGCTGGATCATATGGTAGCTCTGTTTTTAGTTTTTAAAGGACCCTCCATATATTTTCCATAGGGGCTACACCAGCTTGGGGCTTCCCTGATAGCTCAGTTGATTAAGAATCCTCTTGCAATGCAGGAGACCCCGGTTCTATTCCTGGGTCAGGAAGATCTGCTGCAGAAGGGATAGGCTACCCACTCCAGTATTCTTGGGCTTCCCTTGTGGCTCAGCTCGTAAAGAATCCACCAGCTTCCCTTGTGGCTCAGCTGGTAAAGAATCCACCAGCTTCCCTTGTGGCTCAGCTGGTAAAGAATCCACCAGCTTCCCTTGTGGCTCAGCTGGTAAAGAATCCACCAGCTTCCCTTGTGGCTCAGCTGGTAAAGAATCTGCCTGCAATGCGGGAGACCTGGGTTCGATCCCTGGGTTGGGAAGATCCCCTGGAGAAGGGAAAGGCTACCCACTCCAGTATTCTAGCCTGGAGAATCCCATGGACCGTATAGTCCATGGGGTCGCAGAGAGTCGGACACACTGAGCGACTTTCAGTTTCACTCACACAAGCTTACTTTTCCGCCAACAATGTGGGAGGGTTCCCTTGTCTCCACACCCTCTCCAGCATTTGTTACTTGTAGACTTTTTGATGATGGCCATTCTGACTGGTGTGAAGTGGTACCTTATTGTAGTTTTGATTTGAGTTTCTCTGATAATTAGTGATGTTGAGCATCTTTTCATATACCTACGGACTGTCTGTATTTCTTCCTTGGAGAAATGTCTATTTAGGTCTTCTGCCCGTTTTTCAATCAGGTTGTTTGTTTTCTTGTTATTGAGTTGTGTGAGTTGTTTGTGTATTTTGGAGCTTAAGCCCTTGTCGGGCTCAACATTTGCAAACATTTTCTCCATCCTGTGGGTTGTCTTGTCAATTTTTGACGGGTTCCTTTGCTGTGCAAAAGCTTGATTGCATCTCATTTGCTTATTTTTATTTTTATTTCCATTGCCTTAGGAGACGAGCCTAAGAAAACATGGGTACGATTGATGTCAGAGAATGTTTTGTCTGTGCTCTCTTCTAGGAGTTTTATGGTGTAATGTGTTGTGTTTGAGTTTATTTTTGTGCCTGAGAGGGTGTATACTAACTTCATTGATTTACATGCAGTTGTCCAACTTTCCCAGCACCGTGACTTGCTGAGGAGACTGTCTTTTTCCCATTATATATTCGTGCCTCCTTTGTCGGACATTAATTGACCATAAGTCCTTCCCCCACCCCCCCACAGGGCTCTCTGTTCTGTGCCATTGATCCATATGTCTGTTTCTGTGCCCTTATCACAGTTTTTATTACTGTAACTTTGTAGCACTGTCTGAGGTCTGGGTGAGTTATACCTCCTGCTTTGTTTTTTCTTCCCTCGGAATTGCTTTGGCAGTTCTGGGTCTTTTATTTATTGTTCAGTTGCTAAGTCGTGTTTGACTCTTTGCAATCCCATGAACTGCAGCACACCAGGCTTCCCTGTCCTTCACCATCTCCGTGAGTTTGCTCAAACCCATGTCCATTGAGCCGGTGATGCCATCCAACCATCTCATCCTCTGTTATCCCTTCTCCTCTTGCCCTCCATCTTTCCCAGCATCAGGGTCTTTTCCAGTGAGTTGTCTCTTCACATCAGGTGGCCAAAGTATTGGAGCTTCAGCATCAGTCCTTCCAACAAATTGAATAGGGTTGATTTCCTTTAGGATTGACTGGTTTGATCTCCCAGAAGTCTTAAGGGACTCTCAGTCTTCTCCAGCACCACGGTTCAAAATCATCAATTCTTTGGCACTCAGACTTCTTTGTGGTCCAGCTCTCACATCCATACATGACTACTGGAAAAACCATAGTTTTGACTATATGGACCTTTGTCAGCAAAGGGATGTCTCTACTTTTTAATATGCTGTCTAGATTTGTCATAGCTTTTCTTCCAAGGAGCAAGCGTCTTTTAATTTCTTGGCTGCAGTCACTGTCTGCAGTGATTTTGGAGCCCCAGAAAATAAAATCTGTCACTGTTCCCACTTTTTCCCCACCTATTTGCCATGAAGTGATGGGACTGGATGCTATGGTCTTAGGTTTTTTAATTTTGAGTTTTAAACCACTTTTTTCACTCTCCTCTTTCACCTTCATTAAGAGACCCTTTAGTTCCTCTTCAGTTTCTGCCACTAGAGTGGTATCATCTACATATCTAAGGTTTTTGATATTTCTCCCCACAATCTTGATTCCAGGTTGTGATTCATCTGGCCCAGCATTTTGCGTGATGTACTCTGCATACAAGTTAAATAAGCAGGGTGGCAGGTTAAATAAGTTACATATACAGCCTTGAAGTACTCCTTTCCCAATTTTGAACCACTCTGTTGTTCCATGTTTGGTTCTAACTGTTGCTTTTTGACCTGAATGTAAGAGTCCTTAGGGTTTTCTATATATAGTATCATGTTGTCTGCATAGAGTGACAGCTTCACCCCTTCCCTTCCATTTTGGATACCTTTTCTTTTTCTTGTCTGATAGCTGTGGCTAGACTTCCAATACTATGCTGAATAGAAGTGGCCACCACCGTCTTTACTGTAATCACCATCACCAGCACTGCCGTCACTGTTGTCATCATCTTTATCAGAGCAGCTACCGTTCACAGAGCATTTGCTATGTGACAGGCACAATGCTGAGCATTTTATGTACCTTCTGCCTTTCAGTCCTCAATACAGTTTTATAGATACTGTGATTTCTGTTGTGGCTCAAACCCTGGGCTCTGAGTCCATAGCCCCTGCCTTCCTGCAGGAGCCCCAGGAGGGTGCAAAGCATGACCCCAAGTTAGTGTATCAGATCCTTAGTCAACACCTTTCCCTCTGTGCCCCTTCCTTTCCCTCCACAGGTGTACGAGGCCGGGAGCAATGTGGACCAGTTTGTGACGCGCTTCCTCCTGAAGGAGACGGCCAATCAGATCCAGTCCCTGCTGAGCTCGGTGGAGAGCGCGGTGGAGGCCATCGAAGAGCAGACCAGCCAGATCCGGTGCGCGGAAGGGAGTGAGCTGCGCTGGCCTGCTGCGCGGCGGGGATGGGCGTGTGCCTGGGGGCTGGGTGGCTCTGGGCGAGCTGCTGCCCCTCTCTCGGCCTCCACTTCCCCGCCTGTCACGTGGGGACAATGGTATACCTACCTCTTCACAATGTTGTTGATCTAAAACTATTCCACCGTTTGGCTCATTTTTCAAAACCTGGAAATTAGGAAACTGTAGTGGTTATTACCACCATTGGAAAACAAGTTATCTCATGCTGTGAGTGAAAAATACCATGACTGTAAAAATAAGCCCTGTTGGTGCTCAGACCCCTCGACCTGCTCCCTGTTTGTTTAGAGGCTGTGAGATCGTAGGTGGGCGTTGAAAACACAGTAGCATCAAATCACCACCTCAGAAAGATTCAACAGCAGTGAAATGGAGTGGTTTTTCTCCTGATGTTAGTTAGTATTATTTAAGGCCTTATTTGTGGGTCCTTGAGAACATGGAAAACACCTGGGGTCCCCCCTTTTTGGGGCAGACACAGTGTTGAGGCGATGAGCCTGGGGTCTGGGGAGGAGCCTCCTTCCGGCTGGCAGGGCCAGCCCCTGGGGGCCACATGGGGGGCATTTGCTGTCCCAAGTTCAGACCAACTCTTCTGTGCTCTTTCTTCCCTGAATAGCTGACGTGCCTGAGGCAAAGCAGAAGACACAGAAACAGGGACTTCCCTGGTGGACCAGTGGCCACGCCTCTGTGCTCCCAGTGCAGGCGCCCAGGCTCGATCTCTGGTCAGGGAACTAGATCCCACATGCCACAACTAAGACCCGGTGAAGCCAAATACATTTTTCTTTTTAAAAAGCCATAGAACAGATGGGCGTAGCTGCCAGGTGCCTGAGATTTAGTGAGCCTGGTGTCTCCTGGCAGGGCGGGATGCCGATCCTGGGTGGGGATTCGTCCCATTCCGCTGTGATTGCAAAGGTGCTCAGTGATGCTGTTCACAAAACGCGTTTGCTCTGAGGGCCTGCAGCCCAGTCCCCTGGGAAATGCAGGAGGCAGAGTCCTGGGCCCTGGTGACACCATCTGGGACTAGGGCCCCTGGGAGCCTAGCCCTGGACTCTGCATCCGTGATCAGTCTCGTGATTCAGAGGGTCCCCCAGGTTAAAGGGATTTTCTGTCACATAGATTTCCTTCATCCTTTATCATCACTATCTTGATTAAAAAATCTGCGGCTTCTGTTCTGTCACAGATCAGATGGAGCGCTGCACACTTATCAGAGCTGATTCCCTGTGCTTTGCCTTCCCCCCACGAGTCAGCCGTCCCCCCACGTGTCAGCCATTACACCTGCCTCCCTCCCCTAACCTCATGTAGGGACGATAGGAACACACATCTGCTTCCCGCGCACCCCCACCTCTAAGCCCTCAAACCTCAGCTGTCTCAGCTCTCAGCTGCAGGGCCCCCCGGGCACCCTGTTTCCCAGCCCTGGGCGTGGTGTGACCTGCATTCGAGCCAGCGGCCTGTCCCCAGGGGACCCCCCACTGCACCCACTCATGGTCCGTGGGCCACGTTTAATTTGCTGCTGGTTTGTAGAGGCCCCAGGACTGACGCCTCCAAGACTCTGCCAGCCTTTCTCCTCCCCCGGGGGAGGTGGGGTGGTCAGCCCCTCGGCACAGAGGGAGAGGCTGCTGGGCTCTCAGGTTCACGGGAGGCAGATACTGGAGCGAACCGCAGCCATGCTGGGCACCAGGCATGTATTTGTGTGTCCGCGGTGACTTTTCTAGCATTTTTGCACGTGGGGGTTTGGGTATTTGTCTAGTCCCTACCGCGTGCCAGGCACAGCAGTTGGTGGGCTGCGTGTCAGGGGTGCTGGGCCGTGCACATCAGTGTGCGTGGCGGGTGGGGCTGGGCCAGGGCACGGGGCCAGGCTGAGCCAGGATCGTGGATTTTTGTCCTATTAGATGCCCGCTCTCGACTGAGTCCTACGGCTGCTTTTCTTGGAGAGGGGGCTTGTTAGCAAACCCAGGCCCCAACCCCAGAGGCCTCTGAACACAGGACCAGGAGGCAGGCAGGGTGGGCGAGGGGCAGCTGTGAGCCGCAGGGAGGTAGGGGCCTAGCTCAGCCTCGCGGGCCCTGGAACCTGGGATGGAACCTCCCGGGCACAGGGTCTGGGTTCCCAGAAAGGATCTGAGTTCAGATCCCAGCCCCGCCCGTGGGCAGCTACCTCTGTGAGACAGCGGCCACCGTGTCCAGCTCAGGGGATGGGGCTCCCGGGAGTTCTGTGCACGTTTCAGCCCCACAGTTGGTGCTGAGTGTTGGTCAGAGCCGCTCCAGGAGGTCAGGGCCCTGCAGCCCCCTCACGGGTGCCTTCCCCCACCCCCTCCGCAGACAGAACCACAGCCGACCCAGCCGTGGTGCGGTGGAGACCTGGTCCAGGAGCCCCACTCCCCCCTACGCCCCCAACCACAAGCTCATGGCCGCGGAGCAAGGAAAGAGCTTCCCGCCTGGTGAGAGAGCAGTGGCCCAGGGTGTGGGGCACTGGCTGGGGGGTCCCAGGAGGACTTCTGGGAGTGATCACAATGGGGCCTGGGCCTCCCACATGGACTGGAGGGCTGGAAGCGAGTCCTCTGTCCGGGGGGTGGGGTGGGGGGGTGGCTCCGGCCTGGCCCTGCCCCCGTTAGCATCTCTGTTCCTCTTTCCCAGGCACCTCGGACCCCAAGGAGGACGGCCTGGATGCCCAGATCAGCAGGCTGGCGGGGCTCATTGGACGGCTGGAGAACAAGGTGGGCCCGCCGAGCCCCCACATCCATCCCTCCATCCTCCCTTCACCCTCCCAGCCCCCCAGGGAGGGCAGAGTTAGGCCGGAGCTTACGAGAGGGAAGTTAGGGAACCTTAATGCCCCTGGGTGGGGTTGGAGGGTGGTGTGGACTAAGGGGAGACCCCAGGAACATGACCTTTGTACCTATATGGGGTCTGGGGAAGAGGAGCTATGAGAGTGGGTGGACAGCCAGGAGGGGGCTTGCGGAGGAGCAGAGAGTGGGCAGCAAGGGGACTGAGCGTCAAGGAGGCTGTAAGGCCTCGGGTGGTCTGGGCAGGTGACAGCCCAGACCTGGCGTGGTGGCAGGTGAGGGACGCTGCCGTCCAGGAGAGGTGAGAGTGATTGGCACTGTGAGGCCTCTTAAATGTGATATGGCCGATCTGCAAGCGCTGGAAAACGGAATCGTGATTTCAGAGAGTGTTCCTGACTCAGTAGGTACTCGGGACCCGACTGTGCTAGTGTCTCAGGGCTGCCGGAGCCACGGACCACAGGCCAGGGGCTCAAACCCAGGCGCTTATCCTCTCACACGTGGAGTCTGGAATCAGGATGCTGGCAGGGCTGGTTCCTCCCGCGGCCTTCCTCTGGGGCATGTAGACAGCCATGTATCTGTGTCCCGGTTTCATATAAGAACACCAGTCATACTGGATTAGGGCCTACCTGTGTGACCTTATTCTCATGCAGTCACTCTTCAAATGTCCTGCCTGCAAATACAGTTACGTTTTGCAGTACTGGGGTTTGGGAATTCAACATATGAATTTTGGGGGAACACAGTTTAGCCCATAACAATGACCATTTGTTGGAAGAAAGAGAACAAACAGTTAAGGTTTACCAGTAGGCACTGGTATCAGACTGCCTGTATTTGAATCCTGGCTATATACCACTTAACAGCTGTGTGACCTTGGGCCAGTGATTTACCCTCTCTGAGCCTCAGAGTCCTCCCCTAACCATAGAGAAGATAATCAGAATGGTACCTCTGACAGGGTTGTTGTGAGGATTAGATAAAATATCTTAATGGCTTACCACAGAGCCTACTGCTTAGTTAGCATTTAATATTAGCACTGTTATTTAGTAATTATTATGAGACATTCTGATACCAAAACCTATATTCACATGCACATACCATACCTGTATATCTACATAAACCAAGATAACAGGTATCTCTGGGCTGGAGGGTCACAGTGGCAATTTTACATTTCTGCTCTTCTGAAACTTCTGTATCTTTTGCAAAAGGGCAAATGAAAAATAGTGCTTTGATGGTTTTGAGGGTTAGTTCTGAGGGATCCGTGAGGGCGCTGGCTGGGGCTCCCCAGGAGGAGGCTGAGGCCCAGACTTAGGCGGGAAGTCCGAGGAGGGAGGCAGTGAGCCCACCTGCAGGGCCGCAGGGATCTCTGCCCACCGCCCCCTCAAAAGCCGGCTACTTGGTGGGTGGGAGCAGTGGGAAAGACTCAGTGGGGACCTGAGGCCCGGTTGTCATAACAACTCCGCGGGCGCCCCCAGAGGGAGGCTCTTTGAAGCTTATTTTTAGCGCCCCAGTCGCCTTAACAACCAGCTGGCTGGAAACCAAGGAGCACCTGGGCGTCCTGGAGACGGGGCGGGCCCTCTTCCGGCCTCTGATTGGCCCCGGGCCACAAGCAGGAGCCAGTCCCTGCCCTCCACGGAACAGCCTGAGCCCTCCTGGCTGGGCCTGGGCTCCCCGGAGCAGAGGCGAGGCACGGAGAGGGGGACGCAGACCTGGGTGCCACCATCCCTCCCCTCATCTCGGCTTCATCCTCAGCCTCTCGTGGCCCTGCCCGCCAGGAGAAACCTAGGGGGCGAATCACAGCCCCTGCTCTCCAGGAGCCCACTTACAGCTGCACCCACACCCTGTGTCCCCGGAAAGTCAGCACCTCTCCCGGACTGGCCGTGTGTTGACGGGGTCCCTGGTTCCAACATTATTAAGAATTTCAAGGTGGTGACCACTCAGGTCATGGACTTGTATCTCTGCTACTCTGTTTTCCCTAACAACCAAGCAACACACCTCACACACATGCTTGTGTAGAGAAGACAGACACACACCCATACATACACCCCCCCCCCACACACACACACACATACACACACATACTGTGCCAGGGACACGGCTTTCCTCGTGGAGGATGGACAGGGAGGGTACAAAGGTGGCTTCTGTTGGGGAGCCCAAGTTAAAGGATTCCGTGGATCGGGAGGAAAGGGGGGCCTGGCCTCAAGCTCGGGTTCGGAGCCTGGACTAGCTCCTGCGGCCCTTGGGTTCTCTGCTCTGAAATGGAGGTACTGGGCACCGCGGCAGCCTCCAGCACGGGGTCAGAAGGTGGGTGCATGGGCTCCCTGCTTCCCCAGTGCTGACAGTGGGGCAGCCTCGACCTGAGAGTCTGGAAAGTTACCTGAGAGTTGCTGCAAAGTGTTTAGCCCAGGGTCAGTCAAGGGCCAGTGAGCACAAACCGCCTCATTCAGACTGTTCTATTCCTGAGACCCCAGGTCGGGGGTAACTCACAAGTTGGACAGTCTGTTGCCAGCAGTTGTGGCAACCCCCCAGCCTTCTGGGCTCAGCAAAACGGAGCCTCCTCTGTGTTCTTTGCAGTAGGTCTGCTTGGCCTCTGGGGTCTGGTGCCACAACCAGACGGAATCTGTGCCTCTGGGTGGCTTTCCAGCCTGGCTTCCTGGGTCCCCCCTGAGCCAGCACTGTGGGCTGAGCCCCGCCCAGAGAGGGCTGGCCCTGGGAGCTTCCACCAGCCCCAGGCCTCGAGGGTCCCTGGGACCTCGGGGTGGAAGGGCCGGAGCTCTCTGGTGCTCTGTGTCCTTGTGGAAGTGGTCCTGGAAGCCTCCCGGGCAGAGAGGGCCTCAGTCTCCAGCCTCTCTTCATGCTTTGTTGTTGCAGACCCTTTGGTTTGACCTTCAGCAGCATCTCTCGGACGAAGAAGGCACCAACATGGTGAGGACCACCCCCACTGTGGCCCCGTCCCCTTCTGGGCTGGGACTCGAGATGCAGGTGGCTCAGTGTCCCTGACACCCCCACTCCCAACCCGGGACCAGCACAGGGGGATGTGTAGCCCCGGCACGTGGCCTCCCTCCCCTCCCAGGGCTGTTCTCTGGCCTGGAGCAACGTGATCAGGAGGACAGTGACGTCAGACACTGATTCAATCAGAAACAGTTCTGCAGACCATTCATTCTGTTGTGTCTTGGCCCCAGTGCCTTGCAGTCTCTCGCGAGCCTCTCTAAACCTTGTCTGTCGTTCAGCACTTGTGTGGGACTGCTGCTTTTAGTTCAGTTTTTGCCAGTTTTCACAAGCAAAGATGACAAGTGTGTGTGGTGGGGTTGGGGGGTCAGGTTTATTCTGACCAAGGTGTCCTGTCCTGGGGAGGCTGCTGGGTCCTGGGCTGTGCCCTCCGGGGCCGGGTGGGGTCCTGGGGGAGGGGGTGGCTCACGGGTCCTGTGGCCCGCAGCACCTGCAGCTGGTCCGGCAGGAGATGGCTGTGTGCCCCGAGCAGCTGGGTGACTTCCTGGACTCTCTGCGCCAGTACGTGCGGGGCACCGCCGGGGCCAGGACCTGCTTCCAGTGAGTAAGCCGCGGGCCGGGCCAGGGCGGGGCGGTGGCCAGAAACCCGGCCTGGGGGTGGAGACCCAGGGCTCAAGCAGCTTCGTCCCTGAGAACACCCTGGACGCCAGCGACGCACCTAGCGGGGTGGTTAGAGGAGCCTAGGGGCGAGTCCTTGCTCGGGCTGTTCCTTGCTGTGCAGACCTGGCAAGTGACTTCGTGTCTCTGACCTCAGCTTGCTCATCTGTAAAGGGGGACCACTCACTGGGTGGTTGGAGGCCTCAGTGGCGCAGTGCACCATGTGGGGCGTCGGGCAGGGCTTGGCCCCAGTGCCCGCTGTGTTAGCTGCCCTGCTTGCTGTCGTGGCTGCTCCTCGGGTCCCTGCTGCCAAGGCCTGCGTCCAGCTGGGGGTGTCCCCGAGGGCTGTTGGCACAAGCCGCCAGGCTCCCTTCTCTCCCGGCGGAGGCCCACCCGTCAGCACCTGGTGGACAGTAGCTGTGGGCTCCACGCCTGTTCCCCATCTCCATTCTACCCCGCCTGCCCCAGCTGATTTCTCTCCCTCCCGAGCACATGTGCCTCCACCTGCTTCCCGGTGAAGCCGGGGGGGGTGGGGGGGGGAGGACAGGCCTGGGGGTGCAGCATGACTCAGGCTGCTGCTTGTTGTTGCTGAGCGCTAATTCCCAGTGGCGGGAGGGGGGCAGGTAAAGATGATTCCGGTTGGCGGCGGTGGGTGCTGCAGAGGCCGGGAACGGGGCAGGGGTCTTCAGGAAGGGGCTGCTGTGTGCTGAGGCCTGAGTGATGAGCCGCCCCACCTGCAGAACCTGAGGTGGGGGACAGGCCGGCGCCCAGAGCCGAGGTGGCAGCGAGGGGAGTGTGTCTAAGAACACACGACAGAATGCGGCTCCACAGGGTGACCCAGGGGTGGTGAGAGAGATGGCTGGGGGCGGGGGGCAGGTAGGCAGGCCCTGCTCGTTCCAGGTACCAGGTGCCACGGGGGAGATGCTGAGGCCGGAGCAGGGCCCAGTCCTGCCTCCCCCCTTGTATAAGGATGCGTGGCGGCTGGACAGACATGCAGCTGGGCACCTAGGGGGAGGGGACTGGCCCTTGGCACGACGTGGGCAGAGCTGGGATCTGTTTCAGAGTGGGGCTGACTGGCAGCCCAGGGCCAGGATGGGAGGCGGGTTGTGGAAAGAGGAGGCCAGGTGGAGTCTGAGATTCTTTGGCTTCAGAAACTCGCTGGGGGGTTGAGGGTAGGGGGTGAGGACACAGGCTGAACTGGAGACATCGCAGAGTATCAGGTGAGTGTGCAGGGGCTCACACAGGCCTTTGGGCCATATCGCACTCCAGATGCTATTACGTTCAAGGTGCCGGCGTACAAAGTGGGGGACCCTGGGGCTGGCGGGCATGCGCTCGTCACGGGAGGAAAGTGTGGAAGGAGAAGGGAGCCCACAGCTGGGAAGGCGGGCTAGAGACAGCACACAGTAGGGCTTCCTGTTTGTTGCATGACTGTGTGTCCTCCGTGCACCCCAAGCCTGCCTGCTGTGTCCTCCCAGCCACAGGCCTCGCCCCACGCCCCTGAAACCAATCAGTGTGTCAGCCAACCAAACACAACCACTATAATTGCTTTTCCCTGCACTGCAATTACCAAATGAAGACGAAGCCTATCCCTTGGTGCCCTCTGTCCACAGCGGGGCAGGCTGTAAGGAGTGAGGCCACCTCTGGGCAGGGCCAGGGTCCCCCTGATGACCAGGTGGCACACAGGCCCAAGCCCATCCCATCATCAAGATAGGAGCCGCAGCTGGCGGGTAACTTCAGGCTGGAGGTAATGAAGTAATGATGCGATTAGCAGCCCTGTTTCTGTCCTGAGTGGCAGAACCTGGAGGTGCTGCAATGGGCGTCCCCTCTCCGAGGGATGCTGGGCGCTCTGAGCTGCTGGGCGAGTAGGGAAGAAGAGCAGGGAGGGCTGCCCAGAGGCCAGAGGGGGTGGTGCTGTGACCTCGGAGGCCAGGCCTCCCTCTCTTCCCCCACCCCGCCCTGGTCGGCCACGTTCTTAGAGGCCACCCCCCACCGCCCCCCACTTGCTTCAGCCCCCAGCCTGGGTCTGTCCGTCTGTTTGGAACAAGGTGAGTGCCCTACGGCTCAGATGGGGAAGGCAGGAGTGGCCTGGGACTCCGCCCAGCCCTGACTCTAAGGATTAAATGAGATAAGGATTACAGAGGACAGCATGGAAGATGCTTTTATTTTTAAACGTAGGTTTTTGAGCTAGAAGAAGTTAGGAGACGGGTGTGCCAGAAGCCCAAGTATTTCAAAAAGGAGGGAGTGTTTAATGGTGTGGAATGTTGCTTATATATACCTGGATAAAAGAAGGTTTAGCTGCTTTGAAGTAAATCTGATAGTTTCCCCTATGGGTAACCTTTATCAGTTAGAGAATCTTAAGTTTGTACCCCAGATAACTTGCCATATTGTTTTTCACAACATGTTATTTTGGTCCTTAAGATCATGTAGAACTTGAAATCGTGAGAAGGGGTTTGATTCGATCTGATGAAATTTATCCCCTAACAATCCCACAACATGGAAGAAACTTTTCTAAAAGTTTACATTCCAGGAAAAAGCAAAGTTTCTCTCTTTAGTTTTTTCTTAGTTTGCCTTTTTGCTCAATGATGATTCCCTGGGTACCTTTTTGGCCATATTCTTCTCTTGATCAATTATTTAACCCACTTAAAATTAGAATACAGCTATGAAAATATCGCTAATGTAGTTATTTGAAAAGCCTTTTTTGAAGAATCTTCATGGCAAAGAAAAACAAGACTTAAATAATTATTTTGCCTTCATGCAAAACGTGTAGAAAAGAAATGGAAAATGTGGTTTATTTTCCCAGTTGTACAAAAAAAATACCCAGTATTTGTATAAAATTGTTGATGTTATGAATAATGACTTAATAGTCAATAACTTTGCTATTAGATTTTTGTTTTAATCATAACTTCATCTGATCTTGGGGATGATATGGAAAGAAAACAAAATCAGTAAGTTTATAGTGCTCACATAACTTTTATTAACATAATAGAAATTCTCTTTGTATCAGATTTATATCATAGAATGGTGTACTAGATAGAAGAAACGTTATTCTCTAAACTGGTATGTTTTCAGGATCTTTTTTCAATTGATACTACTTTTCACTTTAAGTTGTTAAGTTTTTTTTAATCTATAGAGAGCCTCTGTTTATTCTAATAAAGATGGATGGTACAGACTGGAAAAAAAACAGGTAGGTATTTTTTTCATGAATAAAAAGGCCTTTTAAAAAACGGCATTTCATTAGAATTCATTCAACAGCCATGCACTGGGCACTGTACAGGCCAGGCCTTGCTCCAGACAGCAGAGCTGTGCATGCAGCTGTCAGGCCAGGTGGCAGTCCTGGCCATCCTGGGGGTTCTGATCAGAAAGGAAGCGTGTTACCAAGAGGCCCCTGTCCTGGACCACAGCTTTTGCGAACCTGTTTCTGGGCTCATTTGTGGGCAGGGCCTGTGGGGTCTTCTCTGTACCCTGGAAGCAGCGGCCTGGTATGACCACTGACTCTGGCCTTTCCTCTTGCAGCATCGCCGCTGTGAGGCTGGCGGATGGCGTCACCTTCGTGGTCTATGAGTTCTGGGAGACGGAGGAGGAGTGGAAGAGGTAGGCCTGGCACATACGCTCTCTGGCTTCCAGCCTGCGGGGGTGGGTCGGGGCGTGGGATGTGGGGCGGGTGAGGAATTGGGGCCCCAGCGGCATCCACCACTCAGGAGGCTGGTCCTCCAGCCCTTCATCTGGGCTCTAAATCCAGGTTCCTCACCAGCCCAGGGAGCTGAGGCCAAGGGTGCTCCTGTTTAGAAACTGCTGCCCAAGGATGAAAGTTCAGAAAGAAAGATCTCTTGTTTAAGTCTGCTCACGGGGAGGCGAGGACCCAGGCTGTTTTCCCCTCAGGGGCCCAGCAGTCACCCCAGGCCTTCTTACCTTCCCATGAAGGCTCTGGCCCCTGAGCTTGGCTGACTGCTGTCAGAGCCCCCAGCCCAGGGTCAGACTTAGACCCCGCTCCAACCCCCAGGAGCTCACGGGCATCCCCCTGGGTTGCAGGCACCTACAGAGTCCTGTGTGCAAGGCGTTCCGGCACGTCAAGGTGGACACGCTGAGCCAGCCTGAGGCCTTCTCCCGGATCTCCGTGCCAGGTACTGGGGAGGAGGTCTGGAGTAGCCACGGGGGGAGTAGGGACGCCTCAGGCCTGGCAGAAGCAGCGGCACCAAGACCCAGACCGTCCACAGGCTCTTCTGTTCTCTTGGTGGTGTTCTGCCACCCAGTCATGTCTGACTCTGTGACCTCATGGACTGTAGCCCACCAGGCTCCTCTGGCCATCAGATTGCCCAGGCAGCAATACTGGAGTGGGTTGCCATTTTCCTTCTCCAGGGGATCTTCTTGACCCAGGGATCGAACCTGCGTCTCCTGCTTTAGCAGGGCGTTCTTTACCACTGAGCCACCCAGGAAGCCTTCTGTTCTCTTAGCTGCTAGGAAGTGTAGTCCACGAGTGAGTGCTCAACAGAGAGGGTCCTCAAGGCAGGAAGGCTAGGGCCCTGGGCACCAGGGGGCTGGGAGGTGGCCCTGAGCCCAGCATGTGGCAGGCTGGACTTCTACAGATTTGAGAAAACATGATACTCATTACAATAACTCTAAAAATGATTGTAACTTGCAACAGTACTTAGTATACAAAAAAGTCATAGATGTAGATATGTGTGTGTATATATATTACATAGTTTATAATTATTATATATACATATGTAGCCACCAAGAACTATGGGTCCTATAAAATACTAACAGCCAAATACTAGCATATAAAATCTTGGGCAAATTCTGGGAGATGGTGAGGGACAGGGAAGCCTAGTGCAGTCCATGGAGTCGCCAAGAGTCAGACACGACTTGGTGACTGAACAGCAACAGGTATATAAAATGTGAAGTTCCGACATTGTGTGCATTTTTCGGAAACCTAAGAAAAGCCGAAACCATTTTTGTACCGTTGAAAGTCAAACATGCTAAATAGCTATGGCCCCCGTTTCATGTAAAGCCACCCTTGACTGGATGGCGCAGCTGGTGAACGAGGGCCTGCCTGGCACAGGTAGGACAGTTGTCCTGGCTCTGGGAGAGGGCAGAAGATGTGAACACCCCCTTCTACATAATTTAACCCGCATTTCTTTCCCAGCATCACCTTCCCTCCCCCAAGGGTTTCATTTAACTCCAGGGCCAAGAAAAGAAAGAATCTAATGCTCTAACCGGCAAGATAAGTTTCCCCCTCACTTCCTTGATGTTGGGCTACAGGCGAATTTTAAAGCACACAGGGCCGCCGGTCACCCACCTGTGAGAGTGGGGTGCACACCTTCCTCCTGGGGTGGCGGCTTTAAATGGTACTCCAGTTTTTGAATGGAGCCCAATCTATATGTTAGCTCCAGAAAATACAGACTACTGGAGCAGTTTTATTTATAGATACTTTTCCCTTCACGTCTCCTTTAACCAGACGTCAGTTTCTTGTGTCAGTGAATTAGGGGCTCCTATCAAGTCGGCTTTACCAGGCCGCGGTGGAAAGACAAGTTCAAGTCCTGGAAAGTTTACATTTACCCTTTCAAATGGGCACATGGGAATTTTAAAGGCAAGTCTGCTCCTCGGGTATGTGATTCGTCACCAGGGAGGGCAACCGGCAAGCACCCCTGGGGCGCCTTGCTCTGCCTGCCCCCTGCGCTACCCACAGGCCTGCCCGGTGCAGAGTGGGCGCCAGATGCAGGAGGGACGGCTGCAGGCGTTGCTCTCCGGCCCTGAGCAGAGACAGGATCTGCTTCTTGCCCCTCCATAAACCCCCCTCTTCTCTTCTTCTCCAGCTGCTTGGTGCACCCTGGGCCGTGACTGACCGCCTCCCCGAGGTCCCACAGATGAGTCTACCGCCCTGCTCCCTCTGACGAAGGATGTCCACTCTTTTCTAGAAACTTTGGTATACTAGCTGTCTTTTCAGTATACTTCCAAATAAGAGTGTCTCTTCCCGCTGTTCAAAGTGAAGGTGCACCCCTCCCCTGCCACCCCCTCCCCCGGCACCCCCCTGCCCCACGGCAGAGCGGCATCTGAGCTGCCGGGGCCCTGCTGACGCTGGAGGGCGGTGGTGACAGAGGCGTCCCCCCGCCAGCAGACGGCCACGCATGACCAGTCCCTGTCCGGCCTCTCCCTCCCTCTCCCTGGTTGCCACTCCTCCATGTGGTAGGGGGCCAAGACCCTGTAGTGCCCACCCTAGGCCTGGGCTGAGCCCGCAGGCGGCAGTAGACCCCACGTAGCAGTGCCCTGCTAGGCAAACAGCTGCCCGGGACGAGCACCAAATAAACTCCCATTGGGGACAGCTGTGTGTGTGTGTCCCATTTTCTGTGACAGCTGGGGAGGGAAACCACTTTATTAGCCATGCACCCTGAGCCAAGTCACCCCACCTTGTGTCAGGGGGACATTCCAGGTTCCTAGAGGGCAGAGGCCAGACCTGACTGGACACAAGTCTCTCACTGCACACTGTGAATTTGCTGTTCCGGCCAGACAGAAGACCAAGCCCTAGACTTCATTCAAACCCGACTCTGGGCGCTCTGTGACTTCCCCCTCTGTCTCCCTGTCCAAGTTGCAGGAGAGCAACAGGACACAGAAGTCTCAGGGGACAAGAAAGGAGCGGGCCCTGCGTCCCTTTCCTAGAGGAGGAGGCAGAACTGCCAGGCACGAGGACTGGGGAGCTGGGGGAGGAGACAGATGGCCCTGGAGCTGGGCCACAGCGCCCTCACGGCAGGACCAGGTCTGGTCTCTGCAGCCCCGGCTGGGCCCTGTGCTGTCACTAAAGCTGTCACTGCCGGGTGGGGCCCCCCCCCCACACCCCACACCCCCCCCCCACACCCCCCCCCCCCCCCCCCCCCCGCCCCCACACACCCACACCACACACACACTCATGCAGATCTGTGCTGACTGCGGCCACGGGCACTTGGCACCGCCTCAGGTTCCAAACGGGAGGAGCAGGCTCCGAAGAGAGCAGACACCCACCCACCCAAAAAGGTGAGAGAGCCTCCACTCACTCTGCCCTCTGGGGCTGGGCGCCCTCGCTGCCTCCTGTGCAGTCCTGGGGTCGACAGGCAGGCAGCAAACAGGGAGCAGCCCAGGGCCGCCGTCTGTGCCCCGCCCGGCGCTCTGACCACCTCACACCCAGTGTAGGCGGGCAGGGAGCAGCAGCCCCGGATTAGCACAGTCAGGTCCCCCCAACAGCTGGACAGGGAGTTGCCACACGACCCCACAGCTCCACTCTGGGGGTGTACGAGGTCCCAAACAACCAACACAGTGAAGCAGGGTCCTGTGCCCATGTGTTCACACGTGAGCCAGAAGGCAGAACACACAAGTGTGCGTAGTGGGTGAGCGGACTTCTGAGTGTGGCCTGTCTGTGCCGCGGACTGCGATCAGCCGTCAGAAGGGACGACGTCCTGGCCCAGGCTGCGGCACGGTGCCCTCACGAACGTCGTGCTGAGTGAAAGGAGCCGGACACAGGCAGCCACGTCGGTACAACCCCACTCACAGGGAACGTCTGGAAGAGTTAAACCCCAAGAAGTGGAAAGCAGCTGAGGGCTTGCGGGGGAGTGACTGTGCAGAAAGGCCTTTGGGGATGGGATGCAGAAGGCTCAGCAGTGTGGAGGGGCTTGACTTCAAAATGGTTTATATTACCTGAATCTCATTTCTTTAAAAAAAAAAAAGTCACAGTCAACTCACTTGCCCAGACATGTTCACCGCCTGTGTTCTGTGTTGTGTCCAGTTCAGGACCTAAGCCTGCCATGGGAGTTGTGCGGCCACCACTCTGGTGGGGCACAGGCCACCCCTCGGGGCTGGGCCACGATCCCTGCGCGGTCCCACGGGGGCACCTGAGCCACCAGGAGGCCCTTGCCCAGGACGCGTGGACCCCCTGTAGCCCGGGCCACTTCGAGCAGAACATGTCTCCTGGACTGCCCTGTTCACGGCGGTCACTTGAGACAGAAGGGTCTCTACACGCCAGCACGGGTGTCACCATTGATGGACCAGGACCCTGTGATGGTCCCGGCTCTGTGGGTCTCTCTCAGCTCAGCCTCACTGCTATCCGGGGAGGGAGTGGCTGCCCGCAGCTTTGTTTCAGAGGGGAGCGAAGAGGGTGGAAGCCAAGGGCCAGCGTCGGAAGGGAAGAGGGAGGCGGCTGCCCCAGCTCCAAGGAAGGACACCAGGGCTGAGAAGCACACTCACGGAGGTTTCCTGGGTCAGTGACCTGAGGCCGAGGGCTATTCGGAGCAGGGACAGGCCCAGCCAAAGTCACAGGGCTGGTAAGCGGCAGGCAGGGTCTGCCCAGACGTTCCAGACCCACAGCCTGTGCTAGGACCACCCTGAGCCGGAGCACACACTCCAGCCCTCCGTCCTGCAGCTGCTTCCCTGGTAGAGGGGGCACACGATGCGGCGGGGACTCGGACCTGCCCCTGGAGCGCGGACGTCAGCTTTGTGTCTGTCTGCATCCCTGGCCTGCGTGATCAGGCTCAGTCGTCCTATGAGAGCCCCATCTGTGCCTGTCAGAGGCGGGATGCTTGTGTCCGGGGGCGATCCTCGTCACCCCTCCAGGAGCCCCCCACTCTTCCAGCATCAGTGTCAGGCTGCCCCCTCTCCTGCGTCGCAAGGAGCCCACGTCTCGTTCCCTTTTCCCCTCGGATCTGTGTTCACCTACTCATCTCAGCCTAGTTTTTCTGGAAATAAAACCACCACTGGCTTGAGTCCCCCAACAGCTGCTGTACATACAGCATCACCTTTAATTCTCACATTGCCTCAAACACAGTAAACCTGCTCTGTTTGGCTGGTGGGGAAATGGATTCTTAGGGGAGGTTCATAATAAACTTCCCAGATTTTGAGAAAGCAAATGGCAGACAGTATTCAAAACCAGTAGTCTGACTCCAAAGCCACTTATCACACACCATCCCTTTAAGCACGCCCCTTACCCACCATGCCTTGTTCTTACCCAGGACCCTCCTATCATGGCCCAGCCTCCCAGACAGCACCCCGGAGCCAAGCATGCAGGGTGTAATGTAACTCTCTGTTCATCTGCACCAGCTCCGGGTGCTAAATGCTCCATGACTTCACTTCTCAGCTCACGTGCCAGTTCTGAGACCCTCATTCAGGAGGACACAGGGTGTGGGGCTGGTCAGAGAGCACCTAGAGAAGGGTCCCATGTCCCCTCACGGGGTCACCGTCTTCAGGGACAGCCAGGGCACTGGGGGGCAGAGGCCCCTGCCCTGCTCCCAGGGTCGACTAGTTCCCCCACCTTGGCTACACCTCAGAAAACGGATGATGGAATTTAACCCCTCGTCAGTCCCAACCCAACTCTGAACCTCACAGGACAGGCGGCCTTGAGGTTCCCAAGCCTCAGTTCCCTCACCTGTAAAAATGTTTGAAAATTTATGCTAGGTCCAAGAAACCAGACACAAAAGACCACATATCGTATGTGTCCGTTTATACGGAATGTCCAGAACGGGCAAGTCCCTAGAGACAGAACGCAGAGCCACGGTCACCGGGCACTGGAGGGAGGGTGGAAGGGGGAGTCAGGTCTGCAAGTCCTGGGATTCTCTGGGGCTAAAAAGGCACGGGAACTGGACACTGGTGACAGCGGCGCCACTCTGTTCTCCCACAGACACCCAAATTGTACACTTTGACCTTGTGGTATGTGAATTAACATCTCAAAAAAACATCAGTACACACGGACAAGCTGGGAAGCAGTCAAACTACTACAGTTCTATCAAAACAACATCGCACACACCCAATGTGACATCACGAGGCTCGGCCACTGCCTACCTGGGGGAGGTGTCCTCAGATGTTAGTCCCTCCCGGCATGGGCACCGCTGGCTTCTGGTGGACGTCCCGGGGCAGAGGAGGAGCAGCGAATCCAGCAATATCCATCCAGGGGTCCCAGGCCCTGGGCAGGCTCAGCACGAGCGAGCACGGCGACTCGACACAGCAGCAGTTGGCCAGTCCCCCACCCCGACCCCGCAGACCCCTGCCCCCCTCACCCACGGCTGCAGGTGCAGCTCCTCAGGTCAGAATCGGGGTGAGGTCGGGAGGACCCACAGAGTAGACATTGCACTTGGCCTCTAGGCTCTTCTGGTCCAGCCAGTGGGAGGACAGGGGGCTCTCCTTGGGGTCCCCCCACCAGAGAGAGGCCAACTCTGCGTATACATCTCGGGCCCCCATGCCCTGGCCTGAGCACCAGCTTGAGTGCCCTGCCCTCCCCAACAGATGGCACCCCAAATCTCCCCAGCAGATGCCACCCCCAGCCCCCTGGGCTCTCATCCACCAAGCCATGCCCTCGCCTTGTTCTTTGACCCCAACACCCTAAAGCAGGGTTCCCTGGGCTTCAGCACCTAACCCCCCCAGTTATGGGGTGAACTGTGTCCCCCAGAAACATAAGCTGCAGTCTTAACCCAGGAAACGGTGAATGTGACCTTTCTTGGAAAGAAGCTCTTTGCACATCCCAAGTAAGTAACTAAGATGAGGTCATATCGAATGAGGACCCTGGGCCCTCTAAGAGGGACACGTGGACACACAGGGAGCTGGAGGCAGAGATGGTGGGGTGCGGACATGCCCAGGAGCACCAGGGTGGCCAGTGGGCACCAGGGGATGGAGGCGGCAGGCGGGGAGAGGGAGCACGGCCCCGCCCACACACTGATCCCAAACTCCCAGGCTCCAGACTGAGAGCTCCCGCCGCTCTGGCCTGAAGCCCCCCTGTCTGTGGTCACGTGCAGGGCCTACGCCACCTCTCACCACCGCAGCAGAAACCCCGGGACCAAGCGGAAGCCCAGAGGCGCAGCCTGGGAAGGACGAGTGAGTCAGTTTCTCCAGCGTCTTTATGAAGAGGTCACATGGTTCTCACAGCCGGATGCAGGCAGCCGTGGGGCCCCCCGTCCTGCTGCAGTGCGGGCTGCCCCTCACAGCAGCTCCATGACGGCCGCCACTGTGCTCTGCCCGAAGATGAAGGCGCCGACCAGCACGGAGACCACCCCCCAGGCCTCCAGGCAGCACCTGCTGAGTCAACGAACCCTCATCAACCACGCGCTTTTCCAGAGTTTCCCATGGAAGAGCCAGACACGTGTTGAACACTCATGATGTGAAGCCCAGCAGAGTCACCAATTTGCAAACAATTCCAGTTGCCCTCCCCTTATCTGTAGGGATGGGTTTCTGAGACAACAGGAAATAAAGCACCCCCTCAGTTGAAAAAAAAAATTAAACCTCTCACCCCAACTGTTACTTCCTAACCTCATTCCTCCCGGTGCTTTACCAAAGACAGAGAAATGGGGGAGGGAGACACTAGGTTCAAACCCCCTTTTTGCTCCTTTTCCTTGGAAGTGTGGTTGAAGCCTCCCAAAAGTGAGGAAGAAGAAGCCCCAAGTCACACAGATGGGGAGAGCAGCTGGGGGGCCAGGGAGGAGGGGACAGAGGTGGCTGGAACTGGTGGCCGAGGCCACATCCACGCGCTTCATAACGTAACCAGGAGAGACGGGGCAGACAGCAAGGCGAGAGCCGCGATAATAAGATTCCCACAAAATGGCAGAGATATTTCTAGCCCCATTAACAAAGGCCGCGGGGCCCGTTGTCATGGAAAGACCATCTCCAGTTACGCAGCCTTGCAGAGTGGCAGCTCAGTGCCAAGAACACCCACCCAGCTGAAGCGGGGAGTGAGGGAACGTGACAGGGCTGGGGGCTCCTCGGAGCAGCTCTGATGGATCAGAAGGCCCTAAGGCAGCGCTGGGATTAAAAATCCCCTGAAAGCCCATCAGTAACGGCTCGGTGAACTTGGCCCGAGGCGCCACACAAAAGCAGCAACACTTGAAAGAGCGCTACAGGGAACAAACCACGTAGGGGCCCCCCACCTCCCCAGGCCATCAGGGCTGGTACTCAGCTCAAGTCAGCTTTAGAGATGTCCAGAAAAACACTTTGCAACCCAGAAGGGAACCCGGCCGAGTCTGCCGCTGTGGGTAGACCAAGCTTGGGCTCCATGTGGCCGGCGGAAGGGGAAAAAGATGCACAGGCTTGCAGGTGAGACCCACGTTCACAGCTGCTGTGACGTGAGAGCATCTTTCTGTACAGGGTTGAGTGGTGGCACCCTAAAGTCACACCAAACTGGAGCCCATGACCATGACCTCAGGTGGAAAGAAGGTCTGTGGGGAGACAGGACCAGCCTGCGCCCACCCTGCCCTGTAATCGAGGATGCTCGATTACAGCGCTCCAGCTGCCAGGAAGACCCCAAATCCACAGACAGCTCCAACCACAGACCACAGCCCTCGGCGTGGAAGGCGGCAACGCATGGACTCAGCCAGGTGCTGGCGTGGACCGTCCGGGCTCAGCCACCCGTCACTGTGCAAACAAGGGCCCCTCCCAGCCTGGCCGGCAGTCCCCTCCTCGGCAGGACCCCGCAGGCCGGACCACATCTCACGCCCCTGGAGCCGAGCCCCGTACATGCCCAGTCATTGCCCTCGTGTGCAGACACTTACTTAACTCGGGGTCCAATGGGCTCCACGCTGACCGCACAAATGAGGCACAGACCTGCAGGGGAGAGTTGGGGTCACCGCAGCTCTTTGTCACTGAACCCAAAACAATCCCAAGCTCTACAGGGCTCAGCCAACACCCAGCAGCCCCTAGGGACCCGAGAGGCCAGCAGGGCCTTTGCCCACAGTAGCTCCACGGACTCCCCCTGCCCCTGGTGAGAGGGCAGAGCGCATGGCCCACGGCACTGCTGTGGGGCCCTTGCTCAACACACCCTAGCGCCAGGGACTCTCCAGCAACAGTGACAGCCACACTCGTCTCTGGTGAGACGGTGCGAGTCAGGGCCAGGTCAGGGACGGACACCTGGGATGCATCTGACAGCCGCCAGCTGCCTGTGTTTTGTTTTTTTTTTTCCTCTTTTTTAATGGTGCTGCTGGGACTCGAAGTCAGACAGCTCAGCCCAAAGAGCCTGCAATCTCTCCCTGCTCCCAAGTCTGTCCCAGCTGGTCCTTTCCAGCTCGGAAATGGCTGGAGCTAAAAGGCCCCACCCAGGACACGGGCGCCCAGCCCATCTTGTGTGTTTAAGATACTGCATGCCTGAGCCCATCTGACCCAGACCAGGGCTGGGGGTGGCATGGGGGTGGGGGGTGGCAGAGAGAATCAGACTCCACTCCCGTCTGAAACCGCCTTCCAGCGTCAGGGGCCACCCGGGTCTGGGGTTTCAGCCCCTGTATGCTCCTCCTCCCCCAGGAGCCCCACCCTTGGCTACCTTGCGTCTCCCAGGCCAGGATAATGGTCAGGCCAATTCGACAGGAATTTTACATCATCCTCACTAACACCGGGAAGGTTTCCTAGGAACCCACCAGTCATGGAAACTGCATTCACCTCCCAGGTTTAGGGGGGAAGAAGGAAGGTGTTTGAGGGGTACCTTTGAACCACACAAGTTTCATGTAGTTGAAAACATTTAAATAAGATAAAATCCTACAGTGAGTGGCAGCCTTGAGAGGGTGGCTGAGGTTGACTCAGACCTGCTACGTGCTACCTATTCCGCACGAGAGGCCTCAGGGCCTCAGTCTTCCTGTCTGTGGGATGGGTTGATAACAGCACCCCACCTCGTATGTCCATTAAGGGCTGTTGAGGTGTTTAATGAGGGAAGGTGTGCAGAGCCCTGGCCCTGTGCCTGGCTCAGTAAACAGGGCTGGGAGCCACCCCACCTACACGGGCTCCCGCCCCCTACACCCTGACCTCCACGTGACCTCCCCATGGCGGGGAGCTAGGAAGGACCCGCGGCCGGGGGAGCCAGGGCCTCACCTGGGAAGATGAAGATGAAGAAGGAGCTGATGCCACCGATGATGCTGATGATCTCACTGAGGTCGGGCAGGAACAGGGCCATGGCGAGTGTCACGGTGACCCAGAGTACAGTCAGCGGCATCCGGACCCATGGACCCGAGGGCTCGGCCAGAGCCCGCAGCCCACACGCCCCACTGCAGCCCCGCCTCCAGAAGTCCTGCATCACCGACCTGGAGGCCACAAACCACGGGCTCCCATGTGAGCCCCACCCCCGCCCACCAATGGGTGCCCCAGAGTCCCCCAGTTGCCCCACACACCCAGCTGGGCTCCCATTCCACACCAGGGCCTCGGTCCCCAGGGACCCCTGCATGTGAGCAGCTGACAGGTGGGGCCTCGCTGGGCGGTCAAGTTCTGGCCAGGGCACCAGGCTCCAGTCCTGACACCAGCTGGGCCACGCTGGGCAAACCACCCGACTCCCCTGCCCCGTCTCCTCCTCCAGGAAAGGGAGGTAATGACTGTCCCCACGACGCACAGGCTGGCGTGGTGCCCAGCACATACCAATTCTTGATGGACGGTGTGCCCCACCCTGAACCCTGCCCCACCCCCGAGCTGGCCTCACCTTCCCAGGAAGAGCACGATGGGGTAGGCAGTCACAATGGACACGGCGAAGAGGACCCGGGCGACGATGACGACCCCGTCGCTGCCTGGGTAGGACATCAGGATGTCAGCAGACACGTCTGTCCCGAAGGTCAGGAAGCCATACACACCTGCGAGGGCCACAGGGGAACCCAGGAAAGCTGGTGAGGAAAATGCCGGTCTCCCGTCTCAGCCCCGACACGCTAACAGCACCCGTCTCCACCGCTGCGGAGGTTTCCCCTAGGAGCTGACAGAAGGCTCTAGAACCTCCCTAGGCTCTCCTGTCCTCAGCCTACAGGATCCTCGGTTCTTCTAACTTCAAGTCCTGCTGGGCAAGACTGTCCCTTGTCTTTCTCCCAAATAGCTCAGCGTTCACATACGAGGTTCCAGGATGGACTGGAAGCACTTTGAATAACACTTTCTGTGCCCTGTTTCCCCATTTTCACAGTACCCCGAGAAAGAAGCTGGCCATGCACCCATTTTCCTGATGGAAAAATCAAGGCCCAGTGTCAACAACTGTCTGGAATAACACAGATTATTACAGTAAAGGTCAGGTCCCTGCCCCACAATCCAGCACTGCCTCTGGGTCACCTGCCTTGTCCTGAGACCCCACCTCTGAGCTTTGGCTTTTTGCCCATCCACAATTCTGCTGGCCCTAGAGTGTCTGGAGGAGAACCTCAATCACGGGGTCCAACTCAGGGGCCACAGAGCCCTGCTAGATAGAGGTCACCCAGCAAATGTGCAGGCCCCCGACACATATGTGGCCGCCCTGGGGCTTCCTGAATCAGAGGCTCTGACAGGCCAATGAAAGAAAGAAAGCTGCCGGGCTGGAGGAAAGCAGCCAGGAGTCAGCCTGAGCCCGGGCCCTGGGTTGGATGAGCCGTGGGACCTCAGGTGTGGCAGCCCTTCTGTGAGCCACACCCTGCCACATCTGAAGACCCTCCCGTGCCAGTGTGTGGATGTTCAAACCCACTGTATCTGAGAGGGTGTCCTGTAAACCACACCGGATGTAACACTCTGACAGCAACACTCCTGTCATCCTTCCAGACGGGCAGGAGAGGGCATAGGGCGGGTAAGGGCAGGTGGTGGGAGACAGTCGGCCGGGGTTTCTGTCTCAGCTTTCCCACATGAGGTTGGGAGACCCTGGATGAGCCGAGGCAATCCTCTGGGTAGAGTGTCCTCCTCTATGAATCGTGGACTCTCCCAGGGGCATTAGGGACCAAAGACGCATAGATGCTCAAACCACTTAGCGCTGTGCCCAGGTCGCATATTATTCAAATTTCTCCTATTGCTCCACTCCCAGGTCCTGGGAACCCCAGGCGGGCCTTACCTGTCAGCGAGTAGACAAGGCAACAGGCCAGCAAGGACAGCACGGAGACCAGGGCCCAGTGCCCAAGGCTCTGGTGGCGCATGCTGCAATAGATGGACACAGCAGCTTCGTGACACTGCAAGAGAGGGGAAGGGTCAGTAGGACTCAGGCCAGCTGCGCACTAGAATCACCTGGCACCGTCTAAAAAGTCTCACTGTCACAAAATATGAGCAATGACCCAAAAGCCCACCAACTAGCAGAAGGGAGAAGTAAGTCGTCAGATATTCACGTGTGGAATATTACATGGCATTGAAAAGGTGTAAACACAACTGCATACCCCATCACAGAGGCCCCACGGCTGTAACATGGAGCAAAAGAAGCCAAAGAAGAATGTTTCCACGTATGTAAAGTTAGAGTTACACGTCAAACAAGCCAGGATGGGGTCCTCAATCATGGTACTGTTGATGCTGGGGGCTGTGCTGTGCACGATATGACGTGGACCAGACCCCCCCGGCCTTGACCCATGAGATGACAGGAGTGCCCCCCTTCAGGCGTGACAGTCAAAAGTGTCTGCAGACATTGCCAGGTGTCCCCTGAGGGATGGGGGCAAAGTCGACCCAGTTGACAGCCCTCATTTATGGTGACAGAGGGCAGAGTAGTGGTATGGGTAGGTGGATGGTGCTCCCGAGGGAGCATTCCAGGGGGCTGATGATGTTCTATGTCCCCACTGGGGAGATGGTTTTGTGGGAGCACACATACTTATGATTTATACACTTCCTATGCACTATATCACATTTTAAAAAAAGTAAAATACATATACCACTGCCGAGAGCCCACCTACCACACGACATTCTTGGGGCAGGTCCTGGGCAGCCAGGGAGACCCTGCTGGGCAGACAGGGAGGAGCTGCTGTTTCTGGATGTGCCCTGTGGGTTCGGGGAACTTCCCAGGCTCCCGGGACAGGGTTCCCACCGTCACGTTCACTTACTCCCTTCTGATCATAACTAGCACGATGCCCATCTAGGCCTGCCACTCATCACATTCAAGAGCTCCCTTCACCTACCGAGCTCAGCCCACAGCTGTCCCTCTCCACTGCCTCAGGGCCTTTGCCTGTGCTGTGTGCTCTGCCAGGGGCGTCCCCTGGTCCAGCCAGCTCCTACTCATCCTTCAGGAAAGCCCTCCCCTGCTGGCCCCCACGTGAGCACAGCTGGGCTTGTTGGCTCTGTGTCCATTGGGTGTGTGGCAACAGACACACTCGCTTCGCTCATCTCCGGTGTGGAGTCTGGCCCACAGTTGAGGGCCCTCCTGGGATTACTCGATCATCCATCCCTCTGCCCCACCCATGAGGCCTCCCGGCGTCCAGCCCAGCTCTTTACACTCAGGCCCTCACTGGTCCCCTCGGTGTGAGTCTGGGGTAGCCCTCAACCAGTTCCACAGCCCCTACCCTCATGGAGCATACACTGGGAGTGGCTGGGGCACCTCAGCCACAGGACTCCTGATTCCAGCTACAGAGGTAGCGTGTAGCCCAGGGCAAGCCCACTGCACATTCTACAACAGGCGAGCCTCAGGGACCTCCCTGACCTCATGGAAGCCCACTGCAGGCCGGCTCAGCCAGGCGGTGGGTACTTAAATCCCCCCAAAATACAAAAGGACCCTCGACCAGCAGGTAGTGGAATTCAGCATCAATGCCCCACCTCCTGCACTCGGGAACCCAGGCGTGGGTAAAAGATGCTTGGTGGTGGCCGGATGGAGCCCTGCCCTCCTCTCTGTGTGTCCCGAGACTCCTGGGTCATGTACCTCTTGGTCCTATTTGAGGGAATAAAGCTTCTGAGGGCAGGGCTGCCCTGCTGGGACAGCATCCAGAACAGCATCTGACCAAGAGCAGGCTGACTAGTCACGAAGTGATGGGGTGCGGGGCAGAGGATCACATGGTGGGTAAGAGGTGGAAACAGCCCAGACATCCCCCAGCTGAAGGATGGAAAAGCAAGCCGTGGACTCAGCAGACAGAGGAGCATCACTCAGCCGTGAAAAGGGATGCAGTCCTGACACACGCACCACACAGACAATCCTCGAAATCACCATGCAGAGTGGAAGAAGCCAGTTACAGAGGACTATCTACTGTACGATTCCACTTAGAGGCAGCGTCCAGAAGAGGCACGTCCAGAGACAGTGAGAAAGATTCTGGTTGCCAGGGACTGGGTGGGGACAAGGTGGAGATGGGGAGCGATGGCTAATAGGTAAAAGTTTCTTTGGGGGGTGAGCAAATGTTCTAAAGTTGACTGTGGTGATGGCTGCACAACTCTGTGAACATACCAAAGACCTAAGAGTGAGTTGCACTCCATGTAAGTCATATCTCAAAGCTGTCAAGCTGTTTAGAAACAAGAGAAAAGAAGCCATACAGATGGCCAACCGGCACATTAAATGGTGTTCAACAATGGTAACTATCAGAGAAAGGCGAATCAAAACTACAGTGAGGAATATCACCTCACACCAGTCAGAATGGCCATCCTCAAAGTCTACAAATAACAAATGCTGGAGAGGGTGTGGAGACAAGGGAACCCCCTACACTGCTGGTGGGAATTTAAGTTGGTACAACCACTATGGAGCCCAGTATGGAGGTTCCTTAAAAAAACTAAGAATAGAGCTACCATATGATCCAGGAATTCCATTCCTGGGCACATATCTGGAGGAATGGGACTTGAAAAGATATACGCATCCCAACGTTCACTGCAGCGCTATTCACAACAGCCAAGACATGGAAGCAAGCTAAGTGTCCATTGACAGAGGAATGGATAAAGAAGATGTGGTGTATGGACAGACAATGGACTATTACTCAGCCATAAAAAGGAATGAAACAACACCATTTGCAACAACATATATGAACCTATAGATTATCATACTAAGAGAGACAAATATCATGATATCACTTATACGTGGAATCTTTAAAAAAAAAACAGAGAGATACAAATGAACTTATTTCCAAAACAGAAACAGACTCATACACATAGAAAACAAACTTATAGTTACCAAAGAGGAAAGAGGGGTGGGGGATAAATTAGGACTTTGGGACTAACATATATACACACTGTTATATATAAAACAGATAACCCACAAGGATCTACTTATAGCACAGGCAACTCTACTCAGTATTTTGTAACAACCTATAAAGGAAGAGAATCTGAAAAAGAACATACATATACATATATTCAGTTATCAGAATCATAGTGCTGTACACCTGAAACTAACATGATATCATAAATCAATCATGCTTCAATTAAAACAAGAAGTATTACATGTGGCCAGGGTGGCTGGGAGCAAAGCCTCACCCCAATCCCAGCTCCCCACAAGCCCCTCTTTCTGATTCTGCACAGGCGGGAGGAGGCTCCTCATTGCTAAGTGTGTGGGGAGGGGTGTGGTCAAACTGAGGCAGAATTCTCAACGATGACAGGGACTCCCCACTTCCCTGCACAGCCCTGCCCTACCCCTCACCCTCCTTCCTTCCACCTTCCCCTACATCTAGTCCCCCCCACCCCCAGATCCCCAAATCCACAGCTGGATCTTAGCAGCCCCTTCCCTGGCCTCAGCAACTACTCCTCAGCCCCACCCCCACCCCGCAATCCACATCTTTCTCCTAACTCCCCATCTCTGCATCCTGTGTCCCTGGAAACTGCAGCCCAGGCCTCGGTTGCTAGGAGAATCAGATGAGAGAGCCGAGGCAAAGGTGAGGGGGGCACCCTCTCCAAGCATCTGGAAAGCGGCCCCCCTCCCTTCCACTGGCGCGAGCCCGCTACACCATATGGTGCTCGGGCAGCCAAGAGAGGGCTGGTTAAACTCCATCCAGACAGTTGACAGCAAAATCATCGCTTTACATCTTTCAAAATATTGGGTGTGTAGGACGAAACGTGAGAAATCCTGTAAGCGGCTTGCTAAGTCCCAGAAGCAATACAGCAACTCATTTATAAAAAAAGAGAAATGGAAATATTTCAGGATTTTTTTCCCCCCAAGAAATGGTTCTCAGAGAAGACACAAGATGAAGAACAGAAAGAGGAGCTGATGGATGGGCAAGTGGAGAAGACACTGGGGCTAGGAAGCTGAGACACTGTCAGTCCTGAGCCTTGTGAACATGCTTCTGCGTGGGGCGGTTTTGTTGTTAGTGTGGTGGGTAGGTGGTTGTCTTTAGGAGAGAGGCAAATCTTTCCAAAATAAGCAATGGAAAAAGGGGGTCAGCTGCCACCTGCGGGGAGACTGGGGAACCCCAAGAGAGACCAGAAGGCAGGGAGAAGAGCCCGACCCCCCACTACAGCCATCTCCAGCCCCTCGCCAAGCACCCACCTCACCAGACCTTAGCAGCTCTCCAGCCTGGGACCCCTCCCCTCCATGGATCTCCAGTGGAAGCATCTCCCTGTACCTGCCACCTCCCACACCTTCCTCAAGACTCCTCTTAGGCATCAGCGCCTGGGAGAGGGCATCTCTGAATCTGCCCCCCCATCCCCGAGAGCTGCATTGGAAGCCCCTCCAAATAGATTCCACACACAGAAGCTGTCACTCCACGACATTCTATCAATTTCTATATATCCTGCCCAGCACCCGCCCCTGCACACCTTCCTGCCCTCCTAGCCTGCAAGCCTCCAGCCCCTACGGCAGAATCCACCTGTAGGAAGGTGGCTCCGGGTCCCCAGGCAGGGCGACACTGCCACCAGGACTTTGCAAAGGAGGGCACAGGTCCTGGACCCCCACGCTCAACCTCAGACCCAACAAATGGGCTGCTGCTGTTGGTGGTCAGTGGAGCCAGTTCCCAAGTTCAACTGAAATTCAGAGCTCGCTGAGCCCAGAGGCCAACCCATAGGCACAGTCCCCTAGAGACAGCCTGGTTCATCCTGAAACACGTTCGCAAACCTCCCCACCCCCGACAGGGAGGCCACTTGCCCCCAAGGGAGCAGGCAGTCACCACAGCCTGCAAACACCACCCTCCTCAACACAGATGCCAAGGTTACCTGAAATCCAAAACAGATGGTGGGGAAGACACTAAATACAGAGGTCCAGGAGGAGGGACTGCAAAGAGATGAAAATGGGCATTTGTTACAAAGAGTGAAGCTCAAAACGACCTTCAACTTGAAGACGCGTTTTAAATAATACAAGCAAGTTATAACGAAGCATGACTCTAAGGTAGATTTTAATAACCACGTCCACTCCGGGGTTGAGGGGTGGCAGAAGCCCCATGTAAAGTGCTGCACTTTTAAGTACATCTGTGCCAACATTTGACAACTTGACAGTCTCCACGCAGGCAGAAAGTGGGCAGGACATGGCTAGGAGGAACTCCCAGCCTCCTTGGAGGCTGCTTGTCCCCAGTGAGGTTAGGGGCTGGGGGGGGGCGGGCAGGGCACAGGCAGCATCCAAACAGACCCCAATAGGACAAGGATGGTTTGACCTCCGTCTAAGCGGCCTAAGAGAACTGACGGGTGCATGGGACAGACTCTTGAGGTCAAACCCTCTCAGGGACCCCCGAATGGTGGCCCTCCAGCTTCCTTTTCAAGCAGCTCCAGGTTCTGGCCCCCAGCAGATTTGGGGACACAGAGTTGGGGGGGTACACAAATAGCACCCACTATACAACCAGGGTTTTCTGGCTGTGCTAGAAGAATGGCCCCCAAAGATGTCCCTGTCCTAATCCTGGGAACCTGGGAGTTTGTGACCTTATATCCTACAAGGGACTCTGCAGGTGTGATGAAGGTCAGGACTCTGAAATGGGATTATCTAAGCCAGATTATCTAGGCCCCATATATCATAAGGATCCTTGTCGTCAGAGAACATTCCCCAGCTGTGGTCAGAGGGAGCTGTGACCACAAAGCAAGGTCAGATAGATGGAACCTTGCTTGCTGTGAAGACTGTGGAGGGGCCACGAGCCAAGGAAGGTGGACACCCTAGGAACTGGAAAAGGCCAGGAGATGGATTCTTGTCTAGACCTCCTGAAAGAACACAGCACAGCTGACCCCTCGAGTTCAGCTCAGTGAGACTCATTCTGGACTTCTGACATCAGAAGTAGAAGTTAATAAGCTTGTGCAGTTTTGAGTCACCGTGTTTGGCAGTAACTTGTTACAGCAGCCACAGGAGGCTCGCACAGTGGCATCTCCCTTCTGTGCTGTGTTTCTGAGTGACTCTTAACTCTGGATGCAGCCCAGGGAGCCCCCCAACCAAGCCCCACCTTCTCAGACCTTCCTCAACAGCACTGTCAGCAGACGGCCGGCTTCTCAGAGCCCACGCTTCCGCTGCTCCATCTGCCTGCCTGCATCCTCTGGGCCACGTGCACTGTCCCCTCCTGTTCCTGTGGGTGATGCTGTCTGAGTTCCAGCCCTGGAGGATGCACCTCCAGAGCACGAGACCCTCCCCTGAGTGGACTCAAGGCCACAGATCAGCAGTGGATCTGGCCCTCTCCTGCCGGGTTTCCTGCTCTCTTGGATTACCCCATCAGTGTACGGGTGTGTGGGGGCCGCTGAGCCCTACCTCCTGCCCATTCCTCTCCTCCCCTCCTCAGAAGACCTCTCTCCTGACCCCAACCCACCTGGGCCTTATCCCCACCTCCTGCCCTGACGAGACTCAGCTATATCAAGACTGGCCTCTGTGGCCAAATCCAGTGCCAGGGCTCAGTCTCAGGTGACCCAGGAGCAGTATTCGCTGGTGAACCCCCTAAAATTCTTGAAATTTTGCTCACTGACCTCTGAGACCCAGCTTCTATCATCATCTGTCCTGGGTTTATAGTGACCGCACCCCCTCCAAATTTATATCCATTGGGAATCTCAGAATGAAATTTTATTTGGAAAAAGGATCTTTGTAGATATAATTGGTTAAATTAAGATGAGGTCATACTGGAGCAGGCTGGGAGTTGATCCAATGATTGGTACCCTTAAAGGAAGACAAAACACATACCCAGGGAGAGCCGTGTGAGGATGGCGCTGAGGCTGGAGTGAAGCGCCTGCAGGCCAAGGAGCACCAAAGAGGGCTGGCAGCTCAGGACACCGAGGGGGCAGGAAGGACCCTCCCCAGAGCCTCCTGAGGGAGTGCAGCCCTGCTGACACCTTCATATTTGGTTTCTAGCTTCCAGAACCAAGGGGAGGGATTTCTGCTGCTTTCAGCCTCCCAGGTTGTGGTAGAACAAGCAGCTCCAGGAGGTGAACAGTGCTCCCGACTTGCCGTTCCTCTCCCGGGCCCCCAGGACCGGGTGGAGGACCACCGGCTGTTACAGTTTTCACATAGCCCTTACATGCCACCTCTTGGGCTGACATTTCTCCTTCAAGGTGGGGCCTCTCTGAACTCCAGTCTGACAGCTCCCTGACGTCTTTATTTAGTGTCTCAAAGCCTTTCCCACCTAACATGTCCCCACCAAAACCCTCCCCCAGCTGCCTGCTCCTCCCCATCCCACACATTTCAGGAAACAGCATGGCCCTCCGTCCCCCTGCTCAAAGCTCAGAGTCACCCCAGACTCTCCTCTCTCTCCTGCTCCACCTCCGATCTGTCCTCCAGGAGGGGCCACACGATTTGTGGGACCACGTGCAAAATGAATATGCCAGCCCTTGTTCAGCAGCCATGAAGAATCTCAGGATGGTGATAGCAGGGCATTAAACCAAGGGTGGGCCTGGCACCTGGGTGACGTCACAGGTCACAGGCCCCTGGAGCTGGCCTGCCACCAGATTTGATTTCAAGGCCCTGCTGTGATCAAAACCCTGAAATGGCTTCCATGTAAAACGAAAGTCCTCCCTGCAGCTCCAAATCCCTACAGGATTCCTCCACTTTTGGCCTCGCTCAGGCATCTCGGGCCTCACTGGCCTCTGCACCTTGCTGACTGGTCCTGCTGCTTCTACACTGTAGGGCACATCTGCAACAGCCCAGGAGCCCCCGGCTGGCGGGGTGTGTAGTTCCATGTCCCTCACTCTGTCCGCACTAGCGGCAGCTGAGTGGTTCTGAATAAGGAAAGGAGCTTTTGCTGAGCTCTACAGCATCAGAGACTTGAAGAATTTCATGGGACAAGCCAGGGCTCTGTGCAAACCATGGAAGGTGGGTAATGTTCCTCGCCCCTCACAGAAGCCCCCAGAAGCCATCCCCCAGACTCACCTGGACCCCAGGCGGGGCTCACGGGCGAGGTCTTGGGGCCTGAGGTAGTACTGCACCACTATGACCAGGGCCAGGTAGCAGGCGGCCAGGGTGCCTAGGATGCTAACACACGAGAGAGTGCAGCGTCAGGGGGCAACCGTGGTGAGGTAACACCTGGGGAGCCATACAGAGCGGGGTCTCGGTGTTAGCTCAGTCCACACTGGCAAGGGGTCAGGCAAGTTCTTCCTCAATTATCTGTACAATGGGACAGCAGGAAGGGCATTCCAGGCAGGGACACCCTCATGCCAAGCAGTGGGACCTTCGAGGCTGTGATCACTATGGGCGCCCCATCTCTCCAGCAATAACCACACAGCCCCTGGGATCCAGCATCCAAGTAGCCATGACACAGCGGGCAGGAGGACCGGCTGGAGAGGGCTGGGGGCGCCTGGGGGGCTCTGGGGTCCTGCCTGCTGTTTCTCTGCTCCACTTCTCTACACGACAGGGAAAGGTGGGTGGCACACTTGTGTGAAGATTTTTGCCAGACTTTATTTTTTCAAAAGTATATGTGGAGCCTCAGACTGTAAAATGAAAAAAGTGTGTGTGTGTGTCTCCGTGCCTGTGTATGTGTGTGTGGGTGCAGAAAAAGCCTGCGATCATTAAGTAACAAAATGGAGGCCCTGTTATTACAGGCAGTTTTCTTTTCTGTTTATCTGTCTTTTCTATCATGCACACGAATGACTTTCATAATTTAACATTTCTTTCCTCTTCTCCCAGTGGGAAGAACCATGCTGGCAGCTCCCCTATCCCAGATGGGCAGAAACCACCCCCTAACACCAGCTGAGGTGGGGGCCCAGCCCCAGCCATCGCCCCCAGGAGGGGTCTGCAGCCCATACCTTGTGTATTTCTGGAAGCCGATCTCCCGTGGCGCAGAGAGGGGCAGGATGACCAGCACGCAGAGCAGCGTCAGGGTGAAGCGCTGGTCTGTGTACCAGGGCTGCGGGGCCAGTGGGGCACCGGGCAGGAGGAAGTCCCACACTGCGGGCAGGGAGGGAAGGAGAGGCAGTGAGCCCCTCCAGCCCGCCCCAGGGTGACCCCATTATTAGATGGCCCGAGTAAAGGAGGAGAATTAGGGCGGGGCTGAGCTAGCCGCTTCTGCTCCACACCACACAGGCTGCGGGCCCTCGGGGGTACCTGGCTGGAGGGGCCTCAAAGGCTGTGTTCACCCAGGGTGCCTGGTGGGGACATCTGGGCTCAGCACACCCCTCTCCTCACCAGCAGACTCCCCCCAGAGGACTAGTCCTCAGCAGCTGGGCGCCCTGAGCCAAAGGAGGGAGGTGCTGTCCTCTTAAAGGCCAGGCCTGGAACTGGCACTGGTCCCTCTGCCAGTCAAGCATCACGGAGCCCACTCTGGTTGGTGGGGACACAGACCCCATCAACCTCTCAGGGAAAGGTATCAGAGAAACTGGGACGGAGAATTGGGAGCTGATAGGAGGGGCTAGAGAGGTGGGGGAAGGGAGAGCCCAGGAGAGACACAAGATGGCTTGAGGCCAGAAGCATCCAGGGTGAGGTAGCCCCACAGCACACAGGGTGGGGGTGCCCAGAGCTGGATCCTGGCCCACACAGGGTGCTGGTACTGCTGTAAAGTAACCCTTCTAGTTCTCTGCACTTGCTCAACAAAGACAGCGATCAAAAGAAATGACCACTTGAGCAGGATGGTTTGTTTCTACTGGAGAGACACATGGAATAGTTCCACACTGAGCTCATGGTACAGAGGCCCCCCCTTCAGAGGAAGGCAGGGTCTCCTGGCCAGAGAGGCCAAGGGAATGAATGCATGCACCCAGAGGTGCACAGAGATCCCCATGAGTAACAGGCCCACATGGCCTGGGGTGCAAGCCCTTCTTATCCATATGGATGGACTCCTGAGGCCAAGAGAGTCGCCTCTGCTAACTCGGCCACTCAGCTCCTTCCTGAGCCCTCACTTTCCAGGCCATTCCTCGGTGTCCACAGAACCCTTACTTATGGTCATTTCCACTTGGTGAATCCAACGACTTCATAAAAGAGCCCTGACCTCCAATGAGCCTTCAATCCAAGAAACCTAGACTTGCTTTCAGAAAGACACATTCCAACATATCGACCCAAGAAGCACAAAAGTGATGTGTCTTCGCATCAGTCGATTCGCCCAGAGCAGGGGTGGCCTGTGTCCTCATCAACGCGCTAATCCCTCCAGGGGATTCACCTGAGCCTGAAACCTTCCCAAAATGACAGATCCTAGGAATCCTTCTCAACCTCAAAATCTTACTCAACTCCACACTACCTCAGACCCGCCTCAACACTGCACCCCTTCAGAATCCTTCTGAACGCAGAAGCCACCCACATCCTTCTCAACACAACAGCCCCTAGAATCCTTCTCACACAGTAGCCCTCAGGATCCATCTCACCACAACACCTCAGAACCTTCCCAACATGGCAGCCCCTCAGAATCCTTCCAAACACTGAAGGCTCTTAATATCCTTCTCAACAAGGCAGCAACTCAGAATCCTCCTCAACATGGCAGCTCTTCAAAATCATTTTCATCATAGCAGCCCTCAGAATCATCCTCAACACAGCAGCACCTCAGAATTCTTACCAACATGGCATGCTTCAGAATCATTCTTAGCAAAACAGCCCCTGAGACCCTTCCCAATACAGCAGGCTCCCACAATCCTTCTCAACATGGACCACCTCCAAAACGTACTCAACACAACACTACCTCAAATACACTTCAACTCTGAACCCTCTCCAAATTCTTCTCAACACAGCAGCCCCTACGATTCTTTTAAACACAGAGGCCATCAGAATCTGTCTCACCACGCAGCTCTTCTGATGCTTCTTAAAAGTGGCAGCCCTGAAGATACTTCTCAACACAAGAGCCCTCAGAATCCTTCTGACACAGCAGCCACTCAGAATTCTCAACACAGCAATCCCTAAGAATCCATCTAAACACAGCAGCCCCTAAGAATCCTTCCCAACATAGCAGGCCCTCAGATCCTTCTCAACTCATAATCCACGCAGATACTCCTCAACACAGTAGCACTTCAGAATTCTTACCAACATGGCATGCCTCAGAATCACTCTCAACACAACAGCCCCTCAGGTCCTTCCCAACACAGCAGGTCCTCAGAATCCTTGTCAACATGGAGCACCTCAAAATCTTACTCAACATGACACTACCTCAGAATCCTCCTGAATACCACAGCCCCTCAGATTCTTGACAACACAAAAGCCTTCAGAATCGTTCCCACCACTGCAGCTGCTAAGATTCTTCCTAACATGGCGGCACCTAAGATTCTTCTCAGCACTGAGGCTCTCACAATCCTTCTTACACAGCAGACCTTGAGAATCCTTCCCAATACGGCAGCCCCTCAGGATCCTTCTCAACAGGACAACCATTCAGAATCTTCTCAACACAGCAGCTTCTGAGAATCCTCCAAAACTCAGCAGCCCCCAAAATTCTTCTCAATATGGAGGCCCTCAGAATCCTTCCCAACACTATAGCACCTCAGAATCCTTCTCAACACAGTAGCTCCTCAGAACTCATTCTAAACAGGCAGTTCCTCAGAATCCTCAACACAGCAGCACATAGATCCTTCTCAGCATGGTGGCATCTGAGATCCTTTGCAAAACGGCTGCCCCTCAAAACCCTCATTAACTCGGCAGTTGCTCAAGGATCTAAATACTCCAGCCTCTCAAAAATCCTTAACATGCCAGCACCTCAGATCCTTCCTAACATGGCAGCCTCTCAGAATTCTTCTAAACACAGCAGCCCCTCAGATCCTTCCCAATTCAGCGGCTTCTGAGAATCCGCCAACACAGGGCAGCCCCAGATTTCTCCCAACAGAGAGGCTCTCAGATCCCCCCAACATAACAGCTCCTAAGATTCTTCTCAACACTGAGGTACTTAGAATCCTTCTGACAGGGCAGCCCCTCAGAATCCTCCTCAGCACAGCAGCATCTCAGAATCTTTCAAACATGGGACCCCTTGAAAATTCTTCAAAGCAAGGCAGCCCAGAAGATACTTCTCAACACAGAGGGCTTCTGAACATGGCAGCGCCTCAGAATTCTTCCCAACATAACAGCCCTTCAGAATCTTCCTCAAAACTACAGGCCCTCAAAATGCTTACCAACATGGCATCCACTTACAAGCCTTCCCAACAAACATGCCTCAGAATCATTCTCAACATAAAAGCTCCACAGATCCTTTCCAACACAACAGACCCTCAGAATCCTTCTCAACATGGAGCAGCTCAAAATCTTACTCAATTCAACACTACCTCAGAATCCTCCTTAACCCTCAAGCCCCTCAAAATCCTTCTGAACACAGAAGCCCACCAGATCCTTCTCAAAACCACAGTCTCTATAATTGTTCTCACATGGTAGCCCTCAAGATCCATCTAAATCACAGCACCTCAGCACCACAGAATCCTTCTCAATGAGGCAGCCCCTCAAAACTCTTCCCAAACAGGCTGTGTCTCAGAATTTGTCCCAACACAGAAGCACATAAATCTTTCTCCGTATGGTAGCATCTGAGATCCTCTGCAAAAGAGCTGCTCCTCAAAACTCTCATCAATTCAGCAGCCTCTCAAGGATCCATTTAACAAACACCCCGGTCCCTGAAAATCTTCTCAACATGGCAGCACCTCAGATCCTTCTCTACACTATAACTCCTGAGAATCCTCCAAAACACAGCACCTCCTAAGATTCTTATCAACACAGGGGCCCTCAGAATATTTCCCAGCATGGCAGTTCCTAGAGTTCTTCTCCACATGGAGCCCCTGGAATCATACTCACATGGAGCCCTACAAATCCTCTTCAAAATGGCAGCCCCTCAGAACCCTTCCCAAACCACAGCTGCTAACATTCTTCTCAATACTACACCCCCTGAGAAGTTTTCCCAATGGGGCAGCCCCTCAGGTCCTTCTGAATACTTCAGGCCCTCAGAATCCTCAACAAGGCAGCACCTTAAATTCTCCTCAATACTCAGCCCTCCCAACTTGGTGGACTCTCAGATCCTTTTCAACACAGCAGCTTCTCAGAATTCTTACTAACAGCATCTGCTCACAATCCTTCCCAACATACTTGCCTCAGAATCATTCTCAATAGCCCACAGATCATTCCCAACACAACAGGCCCTTGGAATCTTTTTAACATGGAGCAACTCAAAATTTTACTCAGAATGACACTGCTTCAGATCCTCCTCAACCCTGCAGCCCCTCAGAATCCTTCTCAACACAAAAGTCCCTAGAATCCTTCTCACACAGTAGCCCTCATCTAAACCACAGCATCTTAGAACCTTCCCAACATAGCAGTCCCATGAAATCCTTCCAAACACTGCAGACCCTCAGTATCCTTCTCAACAAGGCAGCACCTCGGAATCCTCCTTAACCTCTTAACCCCAGCTCTTCAAAATAATTTTCATCATAGAAGCCCTTAGAATCCTTCCCAACACAGCAGCCCCTCACTTCCTTCCCAAAGATCAGCCACTCAGAATTCTCAACATGGCAGCCCTTCAAGATCCTTCTCAACACAGCAGCCACTCAGAAGCCTTCTCAACATGGTAGCAACACAGATCTTTTCCAGTGCTGTAGCCCTTCAGCAGCCTTCTGACACAGAAGCCCCTTAGAACCATCGCAAGGTAGATCCTAAGATTCTTCTCAACATGGAGGTACTCACAATCCTTCTGATATGGCACCCCCTCAGGATTCTACCCAACACAGCAGTCCCTCATAATTATTTTCAACATGGCAGCCCCTCTGAATCCTTCTGAACACAGCAGCCTCTCAGATCCTTCTCAACATGGCAGCCCCTCAAAATCATTTAACATGGCAGCCCCTCTGAATCCTTCTGAACACAGCAGCCTCTCAGATCCTTCTCAACATGGCAGCCCCTTAGAATCCTCTAAAGTACGGCAGCCCTTAAGATTCAACACTGAGGCCCCTCGGAATTCTTGTGAACATTGTGGCACCTCAGAATCCTTCCCAACACTGCAGCACCACAGAACTTTCTCAATATGGCAGCACCACAAATCCTCTTCAACACATTGGTCCCCCCAAATTCTTCTCAACACAGCCCTTCAGATCCTTCTCAACATTGCACCCTCAGAATCCTTCCGTACACTGCAGGCCCTCAGAACACTTCTCAACAAGGCAGCAGCTCAGAATCCTCCTCAACATGGCAGTCTTTCAGGATCTTCTGAACACAGTAGCCCTCCTATCCTTCTCAACACAGCAGGCCCTGAGAATCCTTCAAAGGATGGTTACCTCTAAGATTCTTGTCAACATTCTGAGGACCCTAGAATCCTTCTAAACACAACAGCCCCTTACAATCTTTTGAAACCTGGCAGCACCTCAGAATCCTCAACTCAGCAGTCACACAGAATACTTCTCAATCCAGTAGCTCCCCAAAATCCTTCCCAACACACCAGCGTCTCACATCCTTCCAACACAGTAGCCACTTAGAATTCTTCTCAATAAGGTAGCAACTCAGAATCCTCAACAGGACAGGCAGGCATAATCCTTTTCAACTTGGCTGCCCCTCAGATCCTTCCCAACAGGGCAGTCCCTCAGATCCTCCACAAAAGAGCAGCTTCTCAGAATGCTGCTCAACACACATCCCTCAAAATACTTTGAAACATGGCACGCTTTCATAACCATTGTTAACACAACACTCCTCACATCTTTTCCAATACAGCTGCCCTCAGAATCCTTCTCAACATGGAGCACCTCGAAAATTACTCAACATGACACTACCCCAGATCCTCAACCCTGCACCTTCTCAGAATCCTTCTAAAAATAACAAGCCCTCAAATCCTCCTTAACATGACAGCTCACAAGATTCTTCTTAACACAGAGGTCCTTCCTCTGAATCCATCTCCCCAGAACAGCCCCTCAGAATTCTCAACATGGAAGCCCCTCAGAATCCTGAACAGAGCAGCACCTAAGAATTATTCCTAACACAGCAGCCCCACAGATCCTTCTTAACACATAATCCACTCAGATCCTCAAAAAAACAGCCCTCTCAGATCCTTTCCAACTCAGCAGCCTCTGAGAATCAATCTCAATATGAAATACCTCAAAAACTTACTCAACACGACATTGCCCAGATCCTCCTCAACCATGCACACCCTCAAAACCCTTTCAACATGGCAGACCCTAAGTTTCTGCTCCACAGGGAGGCACGAAGAATCTTTCTCCACACAGCAGCTCCTCAGAATACATCTAAACACAGCATTCCTCAGAATCCTTCTCAATACAGCAATTCCTCATATCCTTCTCAATGCAGCAGGCCCTAAGATTCTTCTAAACATGGAAGCCATCAGAATCCATCTCACAAAGGCAACCCTTCTGATCCTAAGCCCCTAAAATACTTATCAATACAAAAGCCCTCAAAATCCTGACATGGCAGCCCCTCAGAATCCTTCCCAAACTGCAGTTGCTAACATTCTTCTCAACACCGCAGGCTCTGAGAATTCTTCTCAACAAGGCAGCACCTCAGGTCCTCCTCAGCAAGTCAGCCCTCCCAAATTCTTCTCAACATAGCAGCCCCTCAGAATGCCTCTCACATGGCATCTCTCAGAATACTTCCCAATACAAAAGCCCCTCAAATCCTTCTCAACACAGCACTCCCTCAGATCCTTCTCGATGGGGCAGCTCTCATGAATTCTCCAAAATACAGCAGCCCCTAAACTTCTTCTCGACACAAGGCCCTCAGAATCTTTCCCAACCCATCAGCCCCTCAGATCCTTCCCAACACAGAAAGCCCCCAGAATCCTTCCGAACACAGAAGCCCTCCTCCAGATCCTCCTCAACACAACAGCCCCCTAATCCTTCTCACACAATAGCCCTCAGGATCCATCTAAATTGCAGCACATCAGAACCCTCCCAGCACGGCAGTCCCTCAGAATCCTTTCAATCACTGCAGGCCCTTTGTATTCTTCTCAACAGACAGCACCTCAGAATCCTCTTCAACACACAGTTCTTCAAAATAATTTTCATCATAGCTGCTCTCAGAATCCTTTCCAACACAGCAGTCCCACAGAATCCTTTCAATATGCCAGCCCCTCACTTCCTTCTCCAAAAGCAACCATTCACAATCCTCAATACAGGTGCCCCTCAAAATCATTTTCAACAAGGCAGTCCCTCAGTGTGTTAAATCACTCAGTCGTGTCTGACTCTATCCGACCCATGGACTGTACCCCACCAGGTTCCTCTGTCCATGGGATTTTCCAGGCAAGACTACTGGAGTGGGTTGTCATTTCCTTCTCCGGATCTTCCCAACCCAGGGATCAAATTTCAGAATCATCTCAATATGGCAGCACCTTAGATCCTTCCCAATGCTGTAGCCATTCAAAAAAATGTTCTGAACACAGACGTCCCTCTGAACCATCTCAGTAAGACAGCCCCTAAGATTCTTCTCAACACAGAGGCCCTCAGAATCCCACCCAACAGGACAGCCCCTAAGATTCTTTTCAGCACTGCATGCTGTCAGAACACTTCTCAACAAGGTAGCAGCTGGGAATTCTCAACATCACAGTCCCTCAGAATCCTTCCCCAAACTGCAGGCATTCAAATCCTCCTCAAGGGGAGGATTTGAAATCAGCATCTTTTCAATACGACAGCCCCTCAGAACCCTTCCCAATACTGTAGCACCTCAGAATCCTCAACACAGCAGCCCCTAACAAAAAGGCCATCAGAATCCATCTCACAAGCCATCCCTTCTGAATTGTCCTCAACATGGCAGCCCCTAAGATACCTCTCAGAATTCTTGTGACACAACTGACCATCAGAATCCATCCCAACTTGGAAGCCACTAAGAATTCTCATCAACACAGCAACCCTTAGAATCCTTCTCAAAATGACAGCCCGTAGGAATCCATCTAAACAAAGCAGCCTCTAAGAATCCCTCCCAACATGGCAGTTCCTCAGATCATTCTCAGAATCCTTCTCAACACAGAAGCACCTTAGAATTCTCACCAACATGGCATCCACTCACAAACCTTACCAACATGGCATACCTCAGAATCATTCTCAACACAACAGCCACTCAGATTCTTCCCAACACAGCAGGTCCTCAGAATCCTTCTCAATGTGAAGCATCTCAAAATCTTACCCAACATGACACTACCTCAGAATCTTCCTGAACACCACAGCCCCTCAGATTCTTGACAACACAAAAGCCTTCAGAATCCTTTTGACATGCCCACCCTTCAGAATCATTTCCACCACTGCACCTACTAAGATTCTTCCCAACATGGTGGCCCCTAAGATTCTTCTCAACACTGAGGCCCTCAGTATCCTTCTGACACAGCAGGCCTTGAGAATCCTTCCCTTCTCAATAATGCATCTCCTCAGATCCTTTCCAATATGGCTGCCCCACAGAATCTTTCTGAACACTACAAGTCCTCAGTGTCCTCAACAAGACAGCCTCTCAGAATCATCTTAACACAGAAGCTTTTGAGAATCCTCAGAAACATGGCAGCCCCTAAAATTATTCTCAACAAAGAGGCACTCAGAATCCTACCCAACACAACAGTACCTCAGATACCTTCTCAACACAGCAGTCCCTCGGAACTCTTCCCAAATAGGCAGTTCCTCAAGATCTGTCCCAACACAGCAAGCCACAGATCCTTCTCAACATGGCATCTCCTCAGAATCCTCAACACAGCAGCCCCTTAAGGATCCATCTAAACACCCCAGACCCTCAAAATTTTTCTCAACATGGCAGCCCCTCAGAATCCTCCTGAACACAGCAGCCCCTCAGATCCTTTTCAAACTGCAATTGCTGTTTGATCCTCAGCTGCTGAAAATCCTCCAAAAAAAAAAAAAATCAACTCCTAACATTCTTCTCAACACAGAGGTCCTCAGAATACTTCCCAGCATGGCAGCTCCTACAATTCTTCTCAACATGGCAGCCCCTCAGAATCCTTCCCAAACTGCAATTGCTACATTCTCCTCAACATGGCCGGCCCTCCAAATCCCTCTCAATACTGCAGCCCCTCAGAATCTTTCCCAACATGGCAACCCCTGGGACCCTTCTCATCACCCAGCCTTCCCAAATTCTTCTCAACATGGCAGACCCACAGATCCTTTGCAACACAGCAGCCCCTCAGGATCCTTGCCTATGCAACAGCCCACAGATCCTTCTCAACACTGCAGCCCTTTAGAGTCTTCCTCAATTCCACATCCCCTGAGAATCCTTCTCCACATGGCAGCACCTCAGAATTCGTCTCCTAAGAGCAGCACCACCAGCGGACCATAATTGAAACCTGACATAACCTCTACCGGCCACGGTCAGGCAGGGCATCTTTGCACCCATTTACCCACTGAGAGGTTCAGATTTACCAACTTTTATTTTTTTGAGAGATGAGAGTGCTTCCCACAACATGGGAGCTTTTAATTTCCATAACCCTGCATCGGGGGCCTTTTTTCATGGTTCAAGAGACAGAACAGACAAAACAAACAGTAAAATAGACTGAAATCCATCATATCAGTAATTACATTCCAAGTAAAAGTCTAAAATATTCCAATTAAAGCCCAAGACTGTCAAGATGATAAAAAAGCAAGACCCAACCATATGCTGTCTACAAGAAATGCATTTTAAAATTCCAAGCCACGGTTAGGTTCACAGTAAAAGAGTGGGAAGAGAAATTCTGTACAAACACTAATCTTAAGGATGCTAGAGAGGCTATATTCATAGAAGAGAAGGCGGATATAATGACAAAGTAATTCAGAGACAAAAATGGAGATTTCATAATAAAAAGGCAATTCACAGTACGTGCTTAATAACAAGAGTTTCAAAAACCATAAGCAAAAAATTCATAGGATTAAAGGGAAAAATAGACAAATCAGCAATCATAATCAGAGATTTTAACACTTTCTCTCTCAGAACCAAACAGAATAACTAGACTTCCCCACCCCACTGCCCACTCCCCAAAAATCTGCAAAGCCTTGGAAGGTCTGACCTAAGCTCTGGATCATCTGGACATAATGGAGAGTTCTAAAACACTGCATTCAACAACCACAGAATACACACCCTCTGAGAGCTCAGTAAGGGACTTACTTCCCTGGTGGTCCAGTGGTTAACACTCCACACTCCCAATGCAGATGGCCCGGGGTTTAATCACTGTTCAGGGAACTAGATCCCACGTGCCACAAATAAAGACCCTACTTGTCACAGCGAAGAGCTCACATGCCACAACAAAGACCTGACAGCCAAATAAACAAATATTTTAAAAAAAGAGGTCAACAAGGCAGACTGCACCTGAGCCACAGAGTAGGTCTTCAATGCCACAATGATGTATGTGTGTCCTCTGACCATGATGCATTTGAGGGAGAAACCACAAGCACATCGAGGAAACCCCCAAATCACTGGAAACTGAATTGCACAATTCTAAACATCCCAAGGGTCAAAGAAGAAATCATAGCAAAAATCAGCAAAGGTTTGAACGACAGGAAAGTGAAACCAGAACATATCAAAATCAGTTAAGACGCAGCCAAAGCAGTACTTAGAGGGAAACTGACCTTGACCCTAGAGGCCAAGGGTGCGTGGGCTCAGAGTCTTCAAGGTCCCAAAACTCAATGTGCTACTGGTTCTCTCTCAAGGGGATGTCTTTGCAATTGGTGCCACCTCCCATGTGTAAAATGAGTCCCCACGGGACACCCCAGCACAGCCCCTTCTCTCTCTGACTTCCTCTATACTGGTAATTACTTATCCTAGACTTACCTTCCCTACAATGTTAGAAACTAGGGGTGGTCTCAGCCTCTGCTGCTCGCCCAGGGTCCAGCCCCACGTCCACGTCCTGCTCATCCACTAGGAGCCCTGAGCTCCACACAGAGGTCATCTCGACTCCAGCCCAGGTACTCACGTTTCTCCAGCTGGTCGCTGACCACCCTGAGGAAGGCCACGGAGATCATGAGCAGGTTGATGATGAAGCAGGCCTCACAAAGCTTGCCGATGGCGGGGCCACACAGCCCTCCGACCACGCCTTGGTAGGTGGCCTGGCCACTAACAGAGGCAGCGTAGCCCAGGACGACCAGCCCGCTGATCAGGAAGACCAGGGAGACCTGCCGAACAGGACCGTGGCATTGGGCATGCCCACAGCTGCTCACCCCACTCCGAGCGAGCCTCAGCTGCAAAGGCCACAGCCTGACAAGCCACCAGCCCATTCCCCAAAACCAGAGTTACAAAGCAGGTGGATTCTAGAGGCCACGCTGGTCTAAATCTGTGAATCTGGGATTCATGCCAAACCACACCAGCTGGACAAATGAGGCTTTGGAAACCCAGGGTTTAAATTACTTTCCTAAGATCACATGGGTTGTAGGTGGAGAGCCGTAAAGCACGGTGGTTAGGAAGCAGGCATACTTGGGTTCAATTCCAACCCCGCCACTACCCACTCTGTGGCATGAGGCCAACCATCAATCTGTTTTCCCATCCGTGAAATGGGGATGATACCATTTACCTTGCTGGGGGATTGTGAAGCATTTGGACTAAACAAAGCACATAATGCACTCAGCTCAGTGCCTGGCATGTGGTTAACTGCTCAAGACATGACAGTTGGGGACTTCCCTGTGGCCCATTGGCAAAGACTGTGCTGCCCATGCAGGGGCCTGGGAACTGGATCCTACATGCCACAACTAAGAGTTCATAGGCCTCAACTAAAGATGCCATGGGCCACAACTAAGACCCAGTGGAGCCAAATAAATAAATATTTAGCAACAACAACAAAAGAAATGGTGGTTGTTGCTCTCCAGACTCCCTCTCCAGGGCTCTCTGTACTTCAGTTTAAATTTTTCCAACACTATGAAAACTTCAAACATCTCGAAAAGTTGGAAGAATTTTACAATGAACACCATGTCACCACCTAGATTCTACTAGGAGCAGGTCCCTGTGCTTGTTTTATCACATCCCTTACCATGTGTCCACATGTCCATCTAAACTCAGGGATACATTTCAAGGCAAGTTGTGGATATCAGTATACTTACCCCCAAAGATTTGGGCATGCATGTCATTAACTGGAGTTTGATGTTTGTTTATACTCCTTCTCTCTTGTAAGAAAAAATTTACACACCATGAAATGCACAGAGTCGTGAGTGCATTACCGGGAGGGGTACAACTAAGGTATATGTGCAACCTGAACCTCTACCAAGACACAGAACATCACATTCCTGAGATCCCCTTCTGTTCCCATTCTAGGTCCAGAAAAAACCACCCTAATAGTACTTTGCTTTTATATATTTTCTTATCTGGCTTCTTCCACTGAGCAGTAACACTTGTGAGGGTCAGTCCTGTCGGATGTGTCAGTAGTTTATTCCTATTTTTCTTCAGTGCTATTTCACTGGGCGGATAGAATCACTTGGCTGGTCCAGTTCCTTTTGCCAGACATCTGGGCTGTCCTTCGTTTTGGCTGCTATGAATGAAGAGCTGAGCATTCTAGAACGAGTCATGCTGAGGACCCATGTTTTCTTCTGGACACACGTCTAGGAGTGGAATTTGTGGGTGTCAGGGTAGACATGTGTTCAACTTTGGCAATTTCTTAAAAACTGTTTCCCAAATCACCTGTGCCACTCGACACCCACCCCCAGCGATGCACTTGAGCCCCACTTGTCCACGGAGTTAAATGTTTTTGAGTCTCTCCAGGCTGGACCTGGTTTCTACACTCAGACCCTCTCCCACAGTACTATGTAGGAGAAGAAAGCAGCAGCGGCAAGGTGCTCAACCTAGAAGCCTGGCGAGAGCTAGGCTGGCCCCTTCAGACACAGTTCGTGCCCTGGACTGCAGGCTTGTTCCTACTCCAGCAGCCTGAGGGCAACATCTAACTGGACCGAATCAAAGAAACTTGGAAGTTCAGAGCCAGGAAGAACACGCATGCTCCCTCCAGCCCCTGGACCTCTGTCCAAGATGGCTCCTCTGCCTGGAACTCCCTCCTGCCTCCACCACTGCCCATCACCTGGGGAGCTCCCTACTTCCCACCCCTCCCCCAAACGTCACCTCCTCCAGGAAGCCTCCCCACACTTCACCCCTGAGGTGGGTTCAACCCTCTGTTTCAGGCTCTGGCAGAACCATGCCTTTTATGGGCACAATTTTTCTTATGGTGGGTTGAATCCCCTCAAAAGTCTAATCTCCAGAACCTGTGAAAGGGATTTAGTGGCACCTGTCTTTGCAGGTGCAGATAATGAAGACAAAAAGGGGTCTTCACATGTTAAAATTAAGGACTTTGAGATAAGGTCACTCTGGATGATCCAAGTAGGCCTCAAAATCAATGACACATGTCCTTATAAGAGACAGAAAAGGAGGAGACGCAGAAGAGCAGGCCAAGTGACTACGTGGCCACCAGCGAAGGAACAGCTGGAGCCCCCAGGAGCTGGAGAGGCAGGAAGGACCTTCCGCTAGAGCCTTTAAGGGGACATGACTCTGCTACACTGGGATTCGGACTTGAGGCCTCCAGGACTGGGACAGCATACACTTTGGTTGTTTTACGCTGCTCAGTTTGTGGTCCTTGGGTCCAGGGGCCCGGGGCATACAGTATGGGGATCCTTGGAGATCACCACCAGACTCTAAGCTCTGTGGAGACTGGGATCGTGTCTTTTTGCTTACATTCAGCCCCCAGGAGAGCACCCGTACACAGCAGACACGGGTAAATATTTTGGACAAAAGGAAGTGAAGGGGGTCAGATTGAGCCTCGGCCAGTGCAGGTGTGTCTCTGCTAACGCAGTGAGCTGACCACACGGGACTGGGTGACCCTCGAGAGGGTCCCTGAGCCTCTGAGCAGCCAGTCGGCAAAAACCCATGGCCAAGCTGCCTCTCTCTTTGGAGCCGAGGAAGAGTCAAGCTCGTTAATTTCATTAATCCTCCAATGCTAATGGAGCCATTAGAGACCTAAAATCTCACACCACTAGCCTACCAGCGGCAGGGATGTTTAAATATTCCGCCAACCCAAGTGGGGGCAGAACTGTCTGGTGAAGAGGGAGAGATAGGAAACGGGGTGGGGGAAGGGTGAGCTGCTCACCAGCCTGACTTTTTCCCTTGTGGGGAGTTTCCATCTGTTCCTATTTGGAGCCCCCTTTCCTCAAGTCTGCCTGCTCAGGGCAGGAGCTTTAGATCATCCTGGGCCCAGGGCAAGCCACCGCAGCAGCATCCTGTCACCAGGGAGGCCCTCAGAGAAGCATCGCCTGAGGCCCTCCCACACAGAGTCAGCATCTGCGGCCCTGGAGGTGCTGGGAGACCCCACATGGAGCCCGGGGAGCGAGCAGGGCGCTGCCTGTCTGCCTCAGCCTAGCCTGCTGCCCCCTGACTGGCCTGTCTGTGCCTGACACGGACCCCAATGCCCACGCCAGCCCCACCCGCTCCATCGTCGACCCTCTGTGGCGAGAGGTCGGGCTCCCTGGGCTCCCCGTTTGGGGACAGCAAACACAGCCTTGTTGCCCGTCACGTGCACCCACACAAGCTGGGGCTCAGCGCCGCCTCGGAGGGGGCTTCTCAGCTTCCAGCACCCCCAAAGGGGTCACATCCCCTCCCCATCACACTGCCCACCATCTCGTTCGACTTCCTGATTCTTATCCAAGTTCCCGGTTAGAACAAGCTTCAGGAGGACAGAGCCTGCACGGTCCAGACGGGCGCTGGGCCAGCGCGGGGGCGGCACGGGCTACTGGACACCACACAGGGTGGTATTTGGCAGCTTCCAGAAGGATCAGAAAGGCCCAACGGAGCCCTTATCAGCAGCTGCCAGGAAAAAGCCTTTGACATGATGCCCGTCAAAGAGCTCACCAGGAAACGCCTGATTCCTATCAGCTAATAAAATGAAGCTGTGCTAACCAGCAGCTCTTCTCCACTGAGGACGGTCAGCCCCTGGAACTTTCTGGAAAGGGAAGGAGTTCGGGCTCCACACGCAGCAGTGGTCGAACACCCCTGACACTGCGCAGGCTGGGGGCTTAGGGCAAGTCAGTCCTGCTCTGCCCACGGGATTTGGGCTTTAGTTGTGGAGCGGAGACCAGCCACCAAGAGAAGGCAGTCAGTGGCTCAGCTCAAAGGCCAGGTTCATTGGCTGCAGGTGTGGCGTGCACAGCTCCACCTGCCCTCCCCCATTCCTCCCCCCAACCCCCACCTGGCTGCGTGGCCCTCAGCACCGAGGATGTTCATGGCCCGGGTCTAAAGGCTTACACCGGGATTTTCCCTTCTCCCCCATGAGCTGAGAGGGACAAAAAACAAAAACACAGGAGTAATTTTGAAGATAGGCAGTTCTGCAGAAGCAATGCCTAGGGCTCTGCCTGGAAAAATGAAATTCAGCTCCTACCTGCTCCCAGAGCCCACCCTCCCCTACCCCGCCTGGCTCGTGAAACAGCCCCCAAATGCTTACCAGCTCCACAAGGAAAGCAGGGGCCACGCCCCCTGCCTTGTGGAAGGCCCACGGAAAGTTGAGCAGGCCAGCGCCCAGCGCAGACTTCAGGAGGATGAAGACGGCGCCCAGCGAGGACAGGCCAGGGCCAGCGGCCGTGGGGACCGGCTTTTCTGAAAGGCCTCCATCTCCTGGGGTCTGCCCCTCCATGGCTGGAAGCAAAGTGGGGAGGGGGGTCGTCTCGGTACTTCCTTCCTGGTTCTGGCACCCTTCTCCAGCTGGGAGGGGTCTTTCCTCCACTGAGCCAGGGCATCCGTCGCAACCACCCTGGCCTCGTATGCTTTCCGAGCCTCTGATCTCCTTTCCAAAGCCTTACACACCCACCTGCCCTGTAACTTCTGGTCCTCATGCCTTCCCCTCAACAAATGTTTCCCCCCAACTTTTACCACTGTTCATGGGCACTTCTGCCCTCCCACTCGACTCAAGGCCACCGGGGCCACCCCCTCCCTTCTCTTCCAACCCCCAAACTCCTTCTCCCTCTATCATTCTTTTCACCCATCCCCCTGCCTCCAGCATCCGGTCCTTACCACCAAGTCCAGTCTTCACGGAGACCAGCAGTCCTGGGCCATTGGAGATGGGATTCAGGCTCACTCCAGAGGACCCACAGGGGTGGGCAAATGAGTTCAGGAATCGTGGGGGGCCCTAGAGAGCACGGGTGGGGGTCACAACCCCAAACCTAGGAGGAAGGGAGAAAGAGGTCAGGCCATCCGTCCCAAGAACTCGTAGCTTCTGAAGCTGCTGGTCTGAGTCGGGGAGGAGGGGAGGCTTAAGAAGCGCCGGGGCGGGGCTTTCCCTGAGCCCAGGTCAGGGGAGCTGGCTGATCTCACCCAGCGACCTGGGCCAGGGGCCCAAGGCCTCCTCCCAGGACACTTCTCCAGACCCCCTTCTGTCCCCTGCTAGGGGCACCGTGCCTGGCTGCCTAGCTACAGAAAAGGGGTCTGTCTGTCCTCCTCCCGGGGGGCTGGAGGTTCATGTAGGCAAAGGCCCAGGAGTTTCACTGGGTGGCTCCCCAGACTAATGAGCCCTCGAATCACCTGGAGGTGGGTTAAGAGGCCAGCACCGACCTGCTCACCCTGGGTGGAGCCGAGATCCCACACTGCTCACCAGCTCTGGGGAGCTGCGTGCTGAGGGTCCCTGGACCACATTTTAAGTAGAGGCCACCTCTCCGACCTGACAGTCAGCTTAGATACAGGCAGAATACTGGAAACGGTTCCATTCTGGAAAACACAGGCCTGTGAGGGTCAGATCTTGAATTCAGAAGTGAATTTGTCTATTCCTGGCACACAGACTCAAATCCCCCAACTGTGGGGTCCTTCTGTGCTGCTGCTGACTCGGGGGTCCGGAGGCCCTTCCTGAGAACTGCTGCTTTAAGTTAAACGTCTTCAGCCCCTCCCTCAGTCCCAGTGTCTGCGGAGACCAGCACCAAAGTCGTGTCTCCCGTGGGCTCGAGCCCACGACGGCGCCCCCTCGCTGCAGCAGCTTCGCTTGGTCTGCTGAGTGGTGGGTGAGTCCGCAGGTGCCAGGGGACAGGAGCCAGAGCCGGCCAGCATCTGGGTCGTAGAGCCGCGGCCCCCACATGAGCAGTCTCACCAGGACCCGGGCCTTAGAAGGCATGCTGGATGGCTCCCAGAGTCCTCTCACCCAACCCTGAGGGCTGTCACCATGGTCTGTATGGAGCTGGGCTCCCCTGAGGTGGGGCAAATGGCTTGAAATGTGACCGCTGACCAGTGCCAGAGCTGGGAATCAGCCCCGAGTGTCCCCTCAAAGCCAACAGTGTCACACGGCCACCCCCACCCGTCCCTGTCTGGATTCCAAAGGTGCCCGAATGGAAATGGATGAGTAAGGACGGGGATGAATGGGTGAGTGGGTGGCAGGACATGGTGGGGGGAGGGGGCGAGGCTGGGGTGCCCAGTCCGTCCGGAAATCACATGATCACATGGCTCAGCCCCTCCCCCAATCCACCCCAGGCAGTGAATATCAAGGGCCCTCACAGCAGCCTGGCTTTGTACTCCTTAATCTGGGCTCTGGGCTCTGCGGCACCTCCCTGTCCTGCCTGGGTCCCTCATTAGCTGCCCATTAACGTGCATGACTTAGAAATTGGCCACTGGGCTGTGAAATTCCACTCAATGGGGAAAGCCTCTTAATTCTGAGGAGCTTTGATATGCCCTCTGCTGAATCCCAGGGCTGTGTGACCTTTCCCGGGGAGGAGAGGCGCCCCTGGGCCCGTCTGTGTGGGCAGGCAGCTCTGGTGGCACATGGGGCTCAGCCCAGAACCCCCGCACATGGCCTATCGCCCCCCCCAGGGGAGCACCTGGCCAGGGACGTGCCCGGGTCCCTCCTTCCTGTCTCCACCGGTACTGGTCACCCGGCAGGTTGCGAACTTCAGGCAAAAAGTGACTTCAGCTCATTTCCACGAACTTTTGTGCTCATACCCTTCAGAACGTTCTGGAAGACAGATGGGCAGGTCTCAGGAAACTGAGGGCCTGGGACTGTGATCCACGCCTCACAGGGGTCACCTGCAGAGTGGTGGGAACAGTCCCTCCTATCCTGAGAACAGGGACACAGGAGAGGTCAGAGGGCCAAGAGACAAGGCTGACAGAAGCAGAGGTGGATTGGTGCACACTGGAGGTGAGGAGGGGGCGGCCGGTCAGGGGATGCAGGTGCTTCCAGAAGCTGGGACAGGCCAGGAAGCCAATTCTGCCCTGGAGCCCTCCTAGGGAACCAACCGCATTTTAGCTCCATGAAGCTGATTTGGACTTACAACCTCCAGGACTGCAGGCAATAAACGTGCTGTTAAGTCAGTGCTTCCTGGTAACTTGTGACAGCAGCAGCAGGAAACAGATACACCCAGCACCATGAGTTCTGATGGTTGGCACCTCTCAGGGCTGAGGCCCATGGTCCATCCCCCATCCCGGCTCTGGGCCTTTTCTAAGTAGCAGGTCAGAGATGGGGGCTTCCAGGCGACACTCAGCCCAGAGCATGGGCCTTGTTGTCCCCTCCCCCTATGAAAGGGATGGACCCCTGAGTTACAATCCGGAGTCCCGCTCTGGCTAAAGGAAAACTGCACCTTGGCATTTGAAAGTGAGAAAGTATCTTCAAACAGCCTTAACACTGACCTTCCTCCACCCACTGCATCCATAGGAAGAGTCCCAGGTGTTGGCAGCCAGACCGGAGGCTGAGTCACAGGACAGTGGGCAGGTGCCCAGCCCTCAGTTCAGTTCAGTCGCTCAGTCGTGTCCGAGTCTTTGCGACCCCATGGACTGCAGCACACCAGGCCTCCCTGTCCATCACCAACTCCCAGAGCTTGCTGAAACTCATGTCCATCGAGTCGGTGATGCTATCCAACCATCTCATCCTCTGTCATCTCCTTCTCCTCCTGCCTTCAATCTTTTCCAGCATCGGGGTCTTTTCCAATGAGTCAGTTCTGCGCATGAGGTGACCAAAGTATTGCTGCTTCAGTTTCAGCATCAGTCCTTCCAACGGATATTCAGGACTGGTTTCTTTTAGGATTGACTGTGTTGATCTCCCTGCAGTCCAAGGGACTCTCAAGAGTCTTCTCCAACACCACAGTTCAAAAGCATCAATTCTTTGGTGCTCAGCTTTCTTTATAGTCCAGCTTTCACATCCATACATGACTGCTGGAAAAACATTAGCTTTGACTAGACAGACCTCTGTTGGCAAAGTAATGTCTCTGCTTTTTAATATGCTGTCTAGGTTGGTCATAGTTTTTCTTCCAAGGAATAAGCGTCTTTTAATTTCATGAGTCCAGTCACCATCTGCAGTGATTTGGAGCCCAAAAATATAAAGTCTATCACTGTTTCCATTGTTTCTGCATCTATTTGCCATGAAGTGATGGGACCAGATGCCATGATCTTAGTTTTCTGAATGTTGAGTTTTAAGCCAACTTTTTCACTCTCCTCTTTCACTTTTATCAAGAGGCTCTTCAGTTCTTCGCTTTCTACCATAAGGGTGGTGTCATCTGTGTATCTGAGGTTATTGATATTTCTTCCGGCAATCTTGATTCCAGCTTGTGCTTCTTCCAGCCTGGCATTTTCCATGATTGCACTCTGCATATAAGTTAAATAAGCAGGGTGACAATATACAGCCTTGACGTACTCCTTTACCTATTTGGAACCAGTCTGTTGTTCCATGTCCAGTTCTAACTGTTGCTTCTTGACCTGCATACAGATTTCTCAGGAGGGAGGTCAGGTGGTCTGGTATTCATCTCTTGAAGAATTTTTCAGGGTTTGTTGTGATCCACACAGTTAAACGCTTTGGCGTAGTCAATAAAGCAGAAGTAGATGGCTTTCTGGAACTCTCGTTGTTTTGATGATCCAACAGATGTTGGTAATTTGATCTCTGGTTACTCTGCCCTTTCTAAATCCAGCTTGAACATCTGGAAGTTCACAGTTCACATACTGTTGGAAGTCTGGCTTGGAGAATTTTGAACATTGCTAGCGTGTGAGATGAGTGCAACTGTACAGTAGTTTGAACATTCTTTGGCATTGCCTTTCTTTTGGATTGGAATGAAAATTGACCTTTTCCAGTCCTTTGGCCACTGCTGGGTTTTCCAAATTTGGTGGCATATTGAGTGCAGCACTTTCACAGCATCATCTTTTAGGATTTGAAATAGCTCAACTGGAATTCCATAACCTCTACTAGCTTTGTTCATAGTGATTCTTTCTAAGGCCCACTTGACTACATTCCAGGATGTCTGGCTCTAGGTGAGTGATCACACCATCGTGGTTGAACATGGACACATGTCTGTGTCCCTGTTTACCTTACGGACCCTTTAAAGCAGATTTCTAGGCTCTTCTCAAGGAGCATATGATTCAGTAAGTCTAGAGCAAGGCCCAGAGATCTCTGCCTGCACTGCCCTCATGTTACCAGCAAATTAAACCAAAATCCTATTATAGTAACGTCCTCTTAATGGCACCACCCATCGGGAAAAAAAAAACTGAGTTTTTTCCTCTGGAAACTTCTACTTACTCTACATGTGACAGTCCTTAACTCACTTCATCTTGGAGCCAGTAAACGTTAAGTAGCACCCCCAGTATTACCAGCAAGTAGGCAGCTTTCCCACCATCAGAAGCAATCTGGCATTGGAGGCTCAGAGCTCAGGCCCAGGCCAGAAATGGGTTGGAAGGCTGGCACCCCTCACCTGAGAAATGGTGGTTGGGGTATCACAGGATGACTGAGACCACCCCCCGCCCCAGACCCCTAATGCACGCAGAACATCCCCAAGGCTAGGCCAGCGGTGCGCTCAGCAGAGGCAGCACCATTGCTCCAGGTGGGCTCACTGAGCACAGGCTTGTGCTGGTGGGAGGTCCTCAGGGTCCTTGTGCCTGGGCACCAGAGGCTAGGTGTGTGCAGGGAAGACCCCAGACCCGTGTGCCAACACAGGGAAGGGCTGAGGGTGGGGAGACCAAGCAGCAGGACTAAAGAAATCCTGCCCACCCCACTTCTGGCCCCTCTCCACACAGTCAGGATACTGCCTGGCTAAGGGAGCATGGTTAGGGCCCAGCCCTGGCTGGGGCCAACCTCCATGCTCAGCCCCTGGGAAACCCCAGGGTCCTTGAGGACTCCCAGGCCTATCTATAGTTGTGCGGGGCAACTGCTCCTGCTTTTGGTTTTTAAAAGACACGGAGCCATTTCCTAGAACAATGAGAGTCCACTCCAGGCAGACACAGGGACTCTTCGAAGCAGTGAGTAGGCCTCAGGCATGTGTGTCACCAGGAAGAGACCCACTGTCAGCCAGGGGACAGAACTGAGTGCTGCCTCTGTGTCAGGCCCAGGGCTGGATGACGTCAGACAAGGTCCACAGGCAGGAAGTGGTTGGTCTGAGTCTACAGCCAGGGCCCTGGCACGTTCCTCCCAGGTGGACCTGGTATCCCACAACCCCCGACAGGTCTCCCCCTGGGACAGGGTGGCACACAGCAGATGCCATCAAGTGGTCCTACAGAGACTCTCTCCCCTGTCTGTGCACGCTCGCCCTGCCAAAGCCCTCTCTCCAGCTCCATCTCCAGGCTCCTTTGCCAGTAACATCCACATTCTCGGGGGCGGGGGGAACGGGGGGAGTGGGAGAGCTCTGCAGAGCCCTCAGCAATGCCTCTAAGTCCTCAAAGCAACAGCAGCCATGGAAAGCAGTTCAAAGCTGCCAGGTTACCGCTGTGACCTGCCAAGGGTGACACGTGGCAGGCAGAGTTGGGCGTTGGCGGCTCCTCCCTCTTCCCTCATCCGGGGTCCCTCTCTCCCCAGGACCTCACCTGCGCCCTGACCCCACACGGCCTCTGCCCTTTCCTGTCAGTCTGTCCTCACCTGTTATCTGAAAGCTGATGTCTGGGTCAGCTGAAGGACAGAAAACAGACTATACAGGCAGGGGTTAAAACTTAACAGGCTGCCCTGGATGAGGCAATGGTTTCTTAGAAATGGACCCCGACAGATAAAATGAACTCCATCAAAATGAAAAACTCAGGCCCATAAGGATACCATTAGGAAAGTAAAAAGATAATAGAATGAGAGACACTGTTTTCAAGTCATGTATCTCATAAGGGACTTTCATCTGAAATACAGAAAAATGGCCAATGAACACATGAAAAGATGCTCAATAACACTAATCTTTAGGGAAATGCAAATCAAACCACAATGAGACATCAGTTCACACCCCGTGGGGCGCAGTTGTCAAAAAGATGGGTAATAGCACGTGTTGGAGAGAACGTGAAGCTGTGACCCTCATACACTGCTGGCAGGAACTACTGATCAAACAGTGAAGCTTTGGAAAGACAGCTTAGTGGTTCCTCAAAAAATGAAGCATAAAGCTACAGGATAAAGCATAAAGCTACCTACTCCTAGGTGTCATCCCAACAGAAATAAAAACGTATGTCCCCACCGAAAATGGTACCCGCATGCTCAAAGCAAGACTATGCACAACGGATAAAACGTGGAAGCAGCTCAGAGGTCCATCAAGTGAGGATAAACGAACTAAGACCCGTCCACATGACAGTGTTACCGAGGTCTAGAAAGGAGTGAAGTACTGAGACAGCTGAGACAGACAAACCACTAAAACACGCTCTGTGGAAGCAGCTAGTCCCCAAAAAACATGTTCTGTGGAAGCAGCTAGTCCCCAAAGGCCATGTATTACACGACGCTGTTTACATGCAATGTTCAGAACAGGCGAATTCATAGAAACAGCACATCAGTGCCGGCCTGGGGCAGTGGGGGAGGGGATAGAGGCTGACTTGCTACTGTGTACAAGGTTTCTTTTGGAGGTGATGAAAATGTTCTGGAATTACAACAATGATGGTGCACAAACTTGTGAACATACTAAAACCCACAGAACTGTACACTTTAAAAAGAGAATTTTGTAGTAGTGAATTATATCTCAAAAAAAATTCAACAGGCTGATTCAGAACCCATTCCAGGATGTCATCAGGAGAAAGGGACAGGTGGGAAAGGGACCACTTACACATTGCTTTTTAGGTTCACACATGCATGTGTGCGTGTTCAGTCACGTCCGACTCTTTGTGACCCCATGGACTGCAGCCCGCCAGGTCCCTCTGTGTGCGGGACTTCCCGGGCAAGAAGATTGGAGTGGGTTGCCATTCCCTCCCTCCAAGGGATCTTCCCAACCCAGGGATCGAACCCATGTCTCCTCCACTGGCAGGTGGATGCTTTACCACTGAGCCACATGGGAAGCCTCTTAGCTTCATACAGGTAATGCGTATTTATTGAAAATTTTCTTCACCGACAATGGTGAAATCAAGACCCAAATTACAAAACATGATGGCAGTTGATACTTATAAAAATAAAGCGAAGGGCTATGTCTTACAGATTTGTGCAAGTTTCTTTCAAATCTCAGTCTGTCCTTTCATCAAAAAGGAGATTGCAGCATCTGTGTTAGTCCTCGTGATGAAATAGTAAAAAACTGCATTCCATTGACAAAAAAAATAGCTTTGCTTCCAAATAGCACGTGTCTTTAAAGTGACTTTTCCCCAACAATAAATATAGAAAATAGCCTTTATGGAGCACGTCTAGCTTGGTCAGAGCCGCTTCCTCCCTGACAGCCTTTAGACATCGTCTCAGTCTTTGGTGCATGGGCGGCCGCCGAGGTCTGACTCCAGGCTGCCCTTCAGGGCCCTCCAGTGGCCCCAGCCCCGCGAGGCACAGGCTCTCAGCTCCTGCAGACGCCCAGCTGAAGGTCTGAGCCCTTTCGAGCCAGGGCCCCTCAGACCCCACGGCTCCACCTGCCCCGTGGCTGCCCACGAAGGTGCGCCCCGGCTCTCACGGCTGGCTGGGTGGACGTCATACCGAGGGAGCCTTTGGTGGGTGAACCTGCTGCACGAGCTGTGGGCGTTTCACCCTGGGCTTCCTCCGCTTCGGCCTGCTCTTGGCCTTGTTGATCTGCACCACGAAGAAGGCCAAGACCACCATGGCTCCCAGGAAGGCGAAAACGGGAATGGTCTGGCCCACCTCCTGGTTGTAGCGGCCGGGCATGATCCCTGCAGGACAGTGGGAAGATGGTCAGTCTGATGGCTGTAACCAGCTGGGCTTGTAGTGACCCGGAGAAAGGAGGAGAGAAAAGTGCAGGCCGGCAGAGAGGTGAGGATGGCTGGCCTCACCGCTGGGAAGGCCTCCCACAGGTGAGACTTGTGGTGGGCAACTGAGCGTGGCTGCTGGTGGACCCGGGGGTTCGTGCTGTCGTCAACTCTGTACCTGGACAATGCCAGGTTTCCAGAACACAGGGCTGGACCACATGGGACAGGGTAACCCCTTCCGGATCCCTAGAGTTTTTCTGGCCAATTCCTAGAACCAGGAGAAATGCCCCCAGGGAGCTATAAAGTCATGTAAGAGCACAGGGATTTCCAGAGCGGAAGAGGGGCCCACACTCTGCCGGAATGACTTGATCCCATAGTCCCAGATAAAGGACCACCTGCCCCCGACAGTCTAGTCAGGCCAAAGCCATATCAGGGTTGGGGGCTGGGGAGGGACATCTGATATCACTTGGGGGAAGAGACACCCCCCTTGGCATCCCAGGTTAGGGAAGTCCCATCCCAGGTGGGCTGGGGCAGAGAATTGGTGATGTCTGGGTTGAGGGTTCAGGGCCAGGCTATGACAGATGAACACGATAAAATAAATTCAGATTTGAAAATGCAGATAGGATTTTCTAAGAGGCCACAATGTGTTGATCCTTTAGGTCTGCTCTGGCCTTGTGATTTGTACCAGGAAGAAAGCCTGGACCACCACTGCTCCCAAGAAGGCAAAGACAGGAATGGCCTGGCCCACCTCCTGGGCAAGAGGGAGAGGCTCTTTTGAATAAACCATAGGATGACTCAGCCCCACAATAAAGCATCTAGAACTGACCTCCAGGAATGTCCCAGGCTCCACTCTCTCCAGGAGACAAGGGCCTCACTTGAGGACGATTCGATCGGAAATTGGGCAATACCACTTTGTCCAGATCAATGGAGAGCAACTTCTGGTGTTTCCAAAGGTTACTTCAGGAAAAGAGATTCAAACAAAATAAAAATAAGCAACTGTACTGGCCCAGGCAGCTGAGCCAATTCCTAAGAAACAGAAAGTGATTTTAACAGAAACGTGAACAGATGTCCCATCTACATCTATCTAAACACAACTGCGGACAACTAGAAGGGCACTTCCAGGCCCCCAGACAAGGACATCAGATCGAGACCTTAAGCACGAGATGCAGTTCTAGAGGGTCTATAACACCACCAACACGAGCCTGTCTTAGCTGCAACCAGGAACACGACCCAGCAGAAAATGAGGAAACTACACATGACCTCTGAAGGAGCTGGTGGACACCGGCAGTGGACACAGCCCAGCTGGAAGGACCAGTCTCCACCACGAGACAGCTCTGCAGAGCCGTGGGCACCTACTCTGATGGACACAAAGCACTGTGGCAAAGGGGGCAGACCTGGCACCGGGGGCCAGCTGTCACCTTGGTCCTCAAGGACACCACTCTCAGGAGGGAGAACGAGGCAGACACACAAGTAACCCAGCTGTGGACAGAAACACGGGAATAAAGGAGTAAGCATGGGCCTTGCCTGAGGGTTCAGGATGATGAAGGGAACACATGTGCTTTGCAAAATGCAGTGGACTCATTTCAACTGCATCATTACTCTCAGTACTAACTCTGAGATCGGAAGCATGCGTAACTGAGGAAGAGAGGCTGGTACATGGCCAAGAGCAGCGTGGGAAGACACAGAGATGAGAGCAAAGAGTGCAGACGGAAAATCTGAAGACCATTCTTGCTAAAACAAGGGAAGAGAATAAAATATGCTTGTAATTATGAATTCCTCATTCTGCTTCTTTTTCATGTGGACCCTGCTGGCCCATCTCTTACTTTGGCCAAGCGAGAGCAGAAAGCCGAGTTCTAGCAGCAGTCAAGAGGCAGGTCAGTGGACAGCTGGGTGATGTCGGCTCCATAAAGAGGCTTTCTGATAAGCTGCTATCGGGCACGTCCAGCTGGGTAACTGCTTGGACTATAACCTGCTCTATTTTATATGATTTCACTTTGCTTTTCAGTTTAATCAGTCTGGAAATTAAACTGACGATGCTAAGTTATGGAATCGATGCATTTAAGCTTTATAACCTTGCAGGTGAATATACATGGGGCTGTCTTTCAATTCTCACAGCGCTCTCCTGTTCTGGAATTTAATTACCCCACAGTGACCCTTTCTCACTGAGTAGTTGGGGTGACAGAGCTCTACGCTATCAGTTGAGAATTCCACAATGTCCCGATGGGAGGACAGGTTAGCCTCGCGTGGGGCTCCTTGTAGGTCTGACCTCCTACAGCCGCTCGTAGTATGGACGCCTGACGCACGGGAACGACACCAGGAACTGCATCCTGGTTTCAAGGACGGAGTGAACACCTGCCCTCAGCACTGGGCCGACAGACCCCGACCTTTCCAGGGCTGACGGGGGCTGTCTGACATTGTTTCGCATCTCCTCGGAGATTCAGAATCTAGACCCAGATCTAGGTCGCTGAGGACTGAGAACAATTTCCAGTAAGAAGTGAGATAAAGGTGGAGCCTGGTGGGTGTTTTAAGAAGGAATTCCAGAGAGCAACAGTGAAAATCAAACTCTAGGGGCTGCACAGCAGCAGCACCCTGATGGGCCAGGCTGGTACATGACGGGTTGTCTGATGGACACACAGATACAGGACACTGTCTCCTGTTCTCAGAGCCCTGAGCAGTACCATGGAGAAGAAGTGGGTTTCAGGAACCTTTGCCGACAGCGACTGTCCACTGAGTGTGAACTGCTAACAACAGTTGGAATTAAAGTCTGGTTTGAATGTTTGGATAATGATAGGTTATAAATAAATGAGATATACAAATGGAATCTTATCAGAAAATTTTAAATGATGGCATGTTAACTGGAATGGAAAAGTATTCAGTAATTAAAGTTTCAGGAAGAAACTGCTGACGAGGAGACAACGTGATGAATCTCCAATGCTGTTTCCTATCAAGCATGTTCTAAAGATGACATGGTCAGTGAGAGGTGCACTCAGGGCTTCTGCTCATGATGACAGTCAAGGACAGGAAGCTTCTGGGTCTTCTGCAGGCATCTCCCTCCTCGCGGTTCACCATGTAGATGGAAGTCCCCATGCCCTGCCACACATAACCCAACACTGTACATGCTGAGACCCAAGCAAAGTGGGCAGTTGGTGTGGGAGAGAAGGCAGGAGTCCCCTGGAGGGGAACTGGCCACGTGTGTGGGGTGTGCTGCCCATGAGGGAGACAGTGGCTGGCAGCACTGCTCAGAACAGGAGGAGCCGTGAGGGTGGCAGGGGGTCTCCCACAGCCACGCCGAGAACATGGGGCCCTGCGTCACTGTACTAGGACCTCAATCCTCCCCCCAGAGCAAGATATTGTCCTGCTAGGGCCAGAGATGTCAAAGAGAGAAACGGGAGAGGAGTGATCTAGAGAAAACAGGAACCAGTGAACTGAGTTAGCTCTTCTGACTGAACAGAGAAACAGCACAGGTTGCTCAATTTTGGCTTCTAAAAGGAACTGACCAAATGAAGAGCTCAAGATTGACAGCCAGATGGAGAAGCATGCAGATCACAGTGTCTGGGCCTGTCACAGTCTGAGGTCACTTTACCAGGGACAACACCCAGCATGGGGTGAGGGCACAAACGTGACTCCAGGTCAACCCGGTGGGACACAGGAAGACCCCATCTGTATTCCAGAACCAACACCGCACACAGGCGCGCTCAACTTCCAAACCTCCAGCTTAAGGAGTCAGAGCGACCCTTTCAGGGACACATGACTGTCAGATCACAGCTTTTCAAGCAAAAACCAAGCAAACCTCACCAGAAGGCTAATTACCAGAGCTCTTTTTATGCACAATACCACCAGGGTGCATGATTCTAAAGGTCAATACGGGGGCTCGCTAATTTAAAAACCATCACAAATGACAAGCTAGATTTGATTATTCGATAATGATGTCAGTAAAATTCCATTCTCTCTTATTAAAAAAGAAGCAATGAATCATAAACCCAGCAGAAGAAGTGGAAAAGCACAGGAGACACCAACCTGGGAGCCGTCTCGTTTAAAGGCTGTGGCTTGGCCCACGACAGGTGCGGACAGGCCGGCAGCGCCCGGGGCTCAGGGTCTCCCAGCCGGGCTTCCAGGACCTTGGAGTAGCGATGCAGGTGGTTCCCTGGGCAGCACCCACCGACAACAGGCCATCATCGTTAAGAGGAGGCAGGGGAAAAAGAGCCTTCATCAGTTGTTGCTTCCTCTAAAGTGGCCACACTGCATGTACAGCAGCAGCCGGGCCCTCTCATGCCTGTAATTACACATACGTGCCTACACTCTAGGAGTCTAACCTGTAGATACACTTCATGGAAACAGCATGTCTTCAAATATTTAATGCTCAGACCAAAAAGAAAATCTCCCATTTTCAAAATTCCAAATGCCTTTTGTTTCTCAGATCCGTGCTGCCCCTTATCGTAGCCACTGCCTACACATGGCTACTGAGCAACTGAGTGCCACATGTTTAAATAATAATATTCTGGGGACTGGGGCTGTACAGTTTTATCACAGGGAACTTCCCATTTCTTTTTACTCCTTAAATGCGGCCAGTGGGAAGGTCAGAACTACACCAGCTCACACCATGCATCCATAGACAGCCTGAGAGGAGGGGCTCAGGCTGTGAGGGCTTGCAGACCAGGTTCCGCTGAGTGGCCACCCGCTGGGGGACCTGGGCCCATCTCTTCCATGGACTTGAAAGAAGTATCTGTTTTCCAGGTTCTAAGGGGACTCAGAAAGTAGTCCCTGTGAATCCACCCCAGCCCAGTGCCTGGTACCTAGTGAGTGCACAGACCTGCTGACCACTCCTCCCCAGAGCCCAGAAGCCATACCATCTCAAGTGAGCCTGCACCCCTGAACCTCCACCCCCGGCGGCCGCTCACCTTCCATCCTCTCCGGGGCTGCCAAGCCTGCTCCGCTGGGGGGGCGCTGCCGAGCCCCCGAATGGCTGAGGCTGGGTGGCGTCACCCCATACGATGTGAACTGCAGGAGTGCATCCAGGAGCCAGAAGCAGTCTGCGGGGTCAGCAACACACTGCTTAGGAAGCAGACTATTTTAAAGCAACCTCTACAGGAAAGCTAAAGTGAGCCCCAAACAAGGGGGGAATGGGGCGGGAAAAGATGAGGTCCCAGCACGGCCATCCTGTGAGACATCGTGACCTCACAGTCATCGGCTGCCCACGGGGCCTCCTTTCAAGGCCCCAGGCTCAGCCAGGCTGGCCCACAGGCTCGGGGCTGCACGAGCTGCCCGGGCACTCCTCGGCTCTGGGTCCCTGATGACAAGGACGGATGGTGTTCCTACAGCGACAGCAGGACCACATGACAGCGTGGAAAGAAGTGCTGCTTGAGAACAGGGGGCCTGGTGAGAGAAGAATGAGGAGTTGAGCCAGGCCAGTGCCCGCAGGCTATCCTTGAGGAGGGAAGAATCTAGACCTCAGGGGAGGGCAGAGCCAGGACCACCACGTGCCTCCGGAGAGGTGGGCTCAAGGTCAGTGCAAGTACAGTCTAGTGGTTTGGGCTGCCCTCAGTCAGTGGCCCCAACCACAGAGTAGGAAGAGTTATCTTGGGGACATCACCGAGAGTCCTGTGTGGGGCTGTGCTCAACAACCCTGTCATGGGGCCACGTGGATGGACTTTCCTCTCAGGAGACTGAGGAGCTGCACTGGCTAAATCTGGATCACTGCCCCCACCAGCTTCTCCCCACAGCTGCCACGTGTCCCCCAAAAGCAGCACGGACAGGAGGAGGCTCACAGAGAGGAGAGGGGATGGCAGGAAGTGCCTGTTCCCCAACAGAGCCCGAGTCAAGTGCTCACAGCCCCGAAAGCTCCTCCAGGTGGCCACAGGGAGTGTGGGACAGGACAGGCCCCCAACCACTGACAGGACCAATAAATACGCTTCCCAAGACCTCAGGTCTGCAACGACAGTCTCTATAGAAATAAAACATTAATCTTCTTTCAACTATAACCTTCACTTCTCATTTTTATTTAAAAAAACAAATCATATTCTAACGCTTTACATGAAATGCTAGGAATGCAGTCACTTATCCTCATCACAGAGAGGGGATAGGAAGAGAGACGGGGGAGAGGTGCAACCCAGGCAGGAGGTCAGCTCATGCTCAAGCCACCTTGCCCCCTCATGAAGCCTGGTCACCACCTACCCATGAGGACATGCCTCCCCCCGCCCCCCTGCCCCTGAAGACTAGATTCTGTCTCTGGTCTTGTCGTCGTCTCCCCAGCAGAGACGGAACACTCGCACCCATCCACCCCTCCTTTATAAAGCAAGAGAAGACAAGTCTGTGTCCAAGCTCATCCTTCAAATGTGAAGGACTCATCAAGAGATGCTGGAAAAGAGGGGTGCTAAGGACTAGGTGCCCCCTCTCTGCTGCCCCCTCACGCCCAACAATGATATCACACACCCCTCACAACAGCCGAAACTCCCAGGTCTGGCATGAGCGCCAAGTGCTGGGCCCGCAGGAAAGGAGTGGTCAGATGCGAGAGGGCGCCTGCAGAGTAGTGCCAGGGACACAGATGCCAGAGAGGGAGCCGGGGAGAGCAGAGACAGGTAAACGGGCCTCCCACCCACACGTGGTGGGTCTGCCACCCACCAGCCTCTGGAAGGCCACGAAGTTTTGTTTTGCTTATTAAACACGTCACCCTACTTATTTAACTTATATGCAGAGTACATCATGAGAAACGCTGGACTGGAAGAAGCACAAGCTAGAATCAAGACTGCTGGGAGAAATATCAATAACCTCAGATATGCAGATGACATCACACTTATGGCAGAAAGTGAAGAAGAACGAAACAGCGTCTTGATGAAAGTGAAAGAGGAGAGTGAAAAAGTTGGCTTAAAGCTCAAAGTTCAGAAAACTAAGATCATGGCATCTGGTCCCATCACTTCATGGGAAATAGATGGGGAAACAGTGGAAACAGTGTCAGACTTTATTTTTGGGGGCTCCAAAATCACTGCTGATGGTGATTGCAGACATGAAATTAAAAGACGCTTACTCCTTGGAAGGAAGGTTATGACCAACCTAGATAGCATATTTAAAAGCAGAGACATTACTTTGCCAACAAAGGTCCGTCTAGTCAAGGCTATGGTTTTTCCAGTGGTCGTGTACAGATATGAGAGTTGGACGGTGAAGAAAGCTGAGCGCCGAAGAATTGATGCTTTTGAACTGTGGTGTTGGAGAAGACTCTTGAGAGTCCCTTGGACTGCAAGGAGATCCAACCAGCCCATCCTAAAGGAGATCAGTCCTGGGTATTCATTGGAAGGACTGATGTTGAAGCTGAAACTCCAATACTTTGGCCACCTCATGCAAAGAGTTGACTCATTGGAAAAGACCCTAATGCTGGGAAGGATTGGGGGCAGGAGGAGAAGGGGGTGACAGAGGATGAGATGGTTGGATGGCATCACTAACTTGATGGACATTGGTTTGGATAAACTCCGGGAGTTGGTGATGGACAGGGAGGCCTGGCGTGCTGCGATTCATGAGGTCGCAAAGAGTCGGACACGACTGAGCGACTGAACTGAATTGAGCCCAAGATACCTATCAAAACATCCCGAGCAGCCTCTACTTATTCACCAGCACCTCATGGGGGCCCGCTCGGGGACCAGAGCAGAAAGTGTGGAACGTCACGGCCACTGAGCCCACCCGCTCGGCCGCACCACTGCTCACCCTTCTGCCGGTGACTGTCGTCCAAGCAGTTGGAGTCTCCGTACAGCACGACACGGCCACCGCCCTCAGCGGGGAGCTGGTACAGCCCCAAAATGGGGACGTTTTCAACCACCACCGTTTCCTGCTTCAAGACCTCCAGTCCTGAAACAACACAACAAAATAGGAGTGAGAACTTCCGCCAGGGAATGAAGGACTTCCCAGCTGCCCCTTAATTTGACGTTTAGTCCACATGACAAAAGAGGAAAAAAAAAAATCACACCAAGATTTAACATGCAGTCACAACAGTGCAAACTTTTAGGATAAGAAAACAATGTATAAAGTGCCACTAATTTGGGTTGTAGCAAAATTCGCATATGTGTGTATGTATATTCCCATAATCCTCCTTTTCCATTTTCACTTAAAATGGTGATACATGGTATTCACAGCCTTAAAGGGATCACTTCTCTCTTTTCATCCCCCAAGCACAAATTTTTGACCCTTCTTATTATGCTTATAGGCTATGTCTTCAGACTGCACACACACAAGGGGCAGTGCCCCCTCAATACATAGGTACCTATGCACACAGTTATACACACTGATGCCCAGGCTTCATGTTTACTAACAAAAGCTACAACAATGACACTAATCTTTAGAACACATGCCCATGTATTTCTGTTTTAAGGTATCTGTTACATGAGTCTCACAAACACAGTACAAATGCTTCAACAGCAGAGCCTTCTCGCCTCTGCCCAAACTGACAACAATTCACAACATCAACTGGACCGAGACGACACTGTATAGACACCACGGCAGCTGCTGCCAGTGACACAAGCTCATAAGCAGTCTCGGCCCCCGAAGCAAATGCGGCCACGTGCTGAGATGACACACATCTGCATCTAGCGTCTACTGCGCCGGTGACTCTACAACATGTGGCTACAGGAACGCAGCACTTCCTGTTCTCTGCATATAAGCCCCCAGGAACCCTGCGGAAGGGAAAACAGGATTTTCTTTGTCAGAGGGAGAGACAGGGCAGTGAAACAGATGAAGCAGAGAAAGTGCACATAGCACTGCAGCTTGGCCTCGTGGTTTGACAGAGTTTTGTCTCTGACAATAGGGTCCTTTTTGATTCAGCATAACCCAGATTTTTAAATTCCTATTTTGTACCCGCAAGATTATTCAAGCAACTTAAAGCCTATTTGGAAATAAAAAGCCCTTTAAAAAGGATTCCAAGGTAATTAATCTTTATTTTCAGACTAGCAGAGCATCAAAGTAAAGCATGCTCCCTTAACCTACTTCCTCTCCCCTCAAAATGAAGAGCTACCAGATGGCAAGAGGCTGACAAGAAGTCCACGGCCTTCACCTGGGGGTGGAGAGGGTGTCCAGAAGCAACATGGCCTGGTGAACAATGGAGCTCAGAAAGAATCACTAAGCCACAGAACATTGTGCCAGGGGACTGGGAAGACAGGATCATACATGTGCTTAAAAGTCAAAATATAATCTTATGAACACAGAACTACTCATTGACTGACTTTTCCTTGACTGGACGGAAGGAGCCCCTTCCAGACAACACAGAAGTAAATTTCACCTGGCAAACGCGAACACATGAGTGAGAAATCCTGACTTCTCATCATTCTCTATTAATGAAACTGTCCCTGACTTCAACTACAGAAAATGACAAACATCACAATGAAGGGGGCCTGCCATTCTGAAACACAACAGAAACATCAACCTTTACAAGGAGATGGACCCAGTCTGCAAGTGTCCATCATGCGATCATGCAATAACCTCGCAGGTGAGAGACGCACAGTGCGGACCCCGGCTCCAGAGTGCGGGGCTGCAGGATGACCATCCTGGGCAGGACAGGGGGCGGTAGCCACCTTTAGCAAGGGCAGAGGCAGCCAGGCTCCCCAGCTCCCCCTGCACCCTGCCTGCTCTGTGCGCCAAGCACGGTCACAGCACCGACACTGGGGACACAGCGTGGTTGACCTTCCAGGGTTAGAAAAGTAGAACTGAAAGCAAAGACCTTTCCTCCCTTCTAATTCTTCACAGAATTTTAGGAGATGACTTTGTATTACAATATTCTTTATCTTCACATAGTTAAGACATTCAAAACAGTCAACATTTCTCTAAAATTTTAGTCATCTGGCAATCACAGAGTAGAATGATTCATAAATAGTAACAAAAATTTCAAGCAACTTTGAAGGTAGTTTAAAAAAACACAAAAACCCCTTACCAATCCCTCTTCTCCTATAGGAAAGTCAACTTACTTTGCAGTGCTCACTACCCATGTATTCTAATTATCAACAAGAAATGGTTGAACTTTCCGAGTTACCTCCAGAACCATCACACAGACGTCTTACCTGAAGTACCATACAAACACTGTGATGAATTTTTTAAAAATCCAAACTGCTAATGGAGAATGGATTTCTTTTCTGGTGATAAAAATGTTCTAGGTGGTGGTGATGACTGCACAACTTGTGAATATACAAAAAATCACTGAATTTGTAGACTTTAAAAGAGCAAATGTCATGGTAGGTGCAAGCATGCATGCTAAGTCATTTTAGTCGTGTCCAACTCTTTGCAACTCTATGGACTGTAACCCGCCAGGCTCCTCTGTCCATGGTGTTCTCCAGGCAAGAAAACTAGAGTGGGTTGCCATGCCCTCCTCCATGTGGTAGGTGAATTACATGTAATAAAACTGTGATTAAAAATTAAAAAGAAAGAAAAAGAGAAACCAAAAAGCACATGAACAGCATGTTCCGTACCTTGGTCCTTAAATGTCTGTGTTATCACGATGCCATCTTCTGGAAATTTGGCAATGCTGCACCCCGACGCGTAATACACTAGAATAAACAGCCGTTCACAGTTAGAACCTGGAAACACTGAAGGTATTCAGCAGCAGCTGCTCATTTACCTGGATGCACGCTTTAGTTATGTATTTACTAAAACCATTCCTAATCTTAAGAGAGGAGCTACTATTATTGCCTGGTCACACAAACTACAAGTAATAATCTCAAAATTCAAGCTAAATTATGCTATTAATCTAAGGTTTCTGGGCAGATTAAAGAAATTGGAGCTGTCAGACTCAGGACAACCTAAGTCAGGAAGAGCAGTTAATGACAATAATGCTCAAGACGCTGTTTCAGCAACTAGTCACCAGAACAAAAGGGGACGGTGGGGTACTTCTTAAGCGAGATATGCAGAGTTATTTCATAAATAGAATTTCATAAATAATCAGGGACCTGGGGAGTGTTCCTTAATTGTGAATACACAGGACACAAAGAACCAAAATTAGGAATGCTGGCAGGAAGTATTTCATCTTAAAAATCTGGACAAAGACTAGGGGGAGCACCCAGAATTACAGGTGTCTTTGTGAAGACACTGCACAGTTCCCTCCACAGGTCTTGTATATTCAGGTGACAGTACATTATTTTCTCTCTCTCTGAAACTCAAGACTTCAAAGATGCATGGCATCTGCTAGCCCACCTCTGGGAACGATGACCCCTACTAAAAGCAAACACAAAACCTTACTGTCATGGTTCGCCAAGGTAAAGTCCCCCTCGTACAGGCCATCGCTGAACGCCATGTTCCAGACTGACAGCAGCTCGTTCAGGGCAGGGACGTTGGCTCCTCCGGTGTCCGGCATCCACCACTGCCTGTGACAGGGACAGGGACAGGGCCTTCGTGAGGCACTTGAGGCATCCCACAAACCTGTCATATTTTGTGAGAAAATCGGTTTCTCCCACCAGAGGCCACTCCATCCACACTAGGCTTCACCTAAAACTAACTGTCCGGGTTTGAGTAACAGCACAATGTAAATGCTCCAACCAGTGTACGGAATAAACCGAAGCCCAATTTATTTCATGAAATGTACCACATTTAACATAAACACTCTGCATATACAGCCTAGACCTTGAGAGGGTCAGTGAAGGAAGAAGGAAAGTTATCAAGTTCAAGTCACAGATTCTGAAGAAAGAACATGTATCATAAGGATGAGACATTCATAATACACTGGAAATTTGTCATCCATAGCCACTCTACTGCAAGGTTTCTTTAAATAACAGTCCTTTTAGTGCATTTAAACATACACAGTAAAGGAGAGATGGAAGAACAGAAAAGAATAAACAGAAATTTAAGGCTCCAGTGTCTTAAGATCAACAAAAACTATGAACCCTTTCAACTAGTACTTGGTTCAATGAGCAGTTGACTTTCAAGAACATCTCTGCCAAAGGAGAGCTTGCCCTAACCAGGAGTCTGAACCTGCCTGATGGCCAGAAAGGTCATCACTCTAGGGTCTCTGCTGGGTGGGATTTAATTCCTATAAAGTCAAATTTCTTATCCAAATACCAACTCATGTCAGTACCTTGTGTTTTCATCGTAGAACTTGACTTTCCTCATCACAGATGTGTTGTACCAGTCACTGAAGACAATGAGTGAGAGGCCATTGTCCACATCCCTCCGCAGCTTGGCCACCTCCTCCGGGAAGTACTCTTCCTCACTGTCCACCATGAGCAACGTTCCTGAGGGACAGGGGTGAGAACAGCCATCTCACCATTTTAGACGTGGTTTTACCCTGGCCTCAGTATCTCCAGTTACTGGCTTCTAATATTTTGTCCTGTGCCCCTACTCCACTTCAGAAGGGGGTGAAAAAGAAAGGACCAGGGTCCAAAAGCACATGGACACTGGCCAGCTGTGGCCTGTTTGTGACCTACGTAAGGATATTTCACTTACTCAGAGAGAAGCAAAATTCTGTGCTAGAGTTTCTTTTGATTAAAAAAAAAATTTACAACTTATTGACCAGAAACATATTAATATGTATTTTGTGACTTGAACATTACCGACCAGAATATTTCAATTTTCACTTACATAACAAATCATAGGCCACAGCCGTTACTTTCTGAAAAAATTACCCAGTCAATAATGTTGATGCTAATATAATGAAAGTGTACCAATGTCCTTGTCCCCAGTGATTCTGAGAGTTTCGCATTTCAGCTGAATGTCAGAAGCACAGACCCTAGCCTGCCCCCACCCGTCCCCAGCCAAGTGGGGCAGCCTGCCAGCACCTCGCATCGCTCACCGTACTGATTAGCATCAAAACACGTGAAGGGGGAGCCGAGGACTTCGACGAAGTAGCCCATGCTCCTCAGGTGCTGGTACATATCCCTGAAGTTGGTGTGGATGTGGTCACCATTCCTGAAACACAGGAAGACCAGCACTAACCCTCCCAGTCCTTCCACAGATTGAAGGCCACATGGCCGCAGGGTTCACTTCCAAAGGAGCAGCTTCACTGCCCAGAAAGCTGGGAGCCAGTCCATTGGCATGAAAGCCAGCCTTTCAGAACAGCTCACCCTGGGCTGCATATAAAGTAGTGATAACAGGAAATCACCCACATAGCACACACATGAAGGAGAGAAAACGACGAGAAGACAAAGCCAAAGAAATGTAAAGTGCACTGAAGCATCACTTTAGTGGTGGCACAGATGTTAAAGGCCAGCAAGCAGCCACCTGTGCTGCACAAAATCAGCACGGGCACACAGAGATGCTGGCAGTGAACCGCGGTGGCCACACAGGCAGCCTTACATGCCTGCCATGGGTCACCTTCCCTCCCACCCCAGCCTGGCCAGGGAAGGACAGGGTGGGGGTGATGGGCTCACCAGTCCAGAGGGTCGTTCTTCATCCTCAGGTTGTCCCGGGGGAAGTAGCCAGGCGGGTAGCGCAGGTTGTGGTATTGGTCCCAGAGGACACGCTTGCTCCGGGGAGGAGCAGGTATGATCTTCACCTTGATCGGCAGCTTCACTGTGGACGTCTGTTCTGCACCACTGTTTGACTGAAGGAAGGAAAGAATTCTGAAACACCCCTTGGGCTCAGAAGAAACATTTTATGCCAGAAATGTGGCAAAAAACAGACCACTTGTGCCTCTTCACCATGCAGGTCGTGCCCGCAGTCGCTCGCCAGGCCAGGACCCACATGGCCTGTGTCTCATACCTGAGTGCCTGGCGCTCAGCCCACGCCCACCTTCCCACCAGCTCCCCAGGCACACGTACGTCCACCTCTGCCGGGGAAGCCACGGTGACCATGACGTGCCCCTGCGCGATGCCTTCCCAGGAGGCAGCCTTCTTGGTGACAGAGATGGAAATGGCCAGGTAGCCGGACCAGGGCCACAGCACTGAGGAGTAAGAGAAAGCGACCTCGATGTTGTCTCCGTGCTGCGGTAAGTAGGGCTGCCACTCAGGCTGCAGGAGGAAGAGGCAGAGGCCCAGGTGAGAAGCTCCGTTCCCAACTCACCCACGTTGGTGCCTGAGAAACACTCCACTGAACAGGCGAAGTGAAATGTACACAGACACTGCGCAGCCTGTAACCAAGGCCACCCGGGCAGGGGCTGGACCATCATCCACTAGAAAAGCCTAGAAACACTATTTTTGACAAACTCCAGTTTTAAAGAAAAACTTTCTCCCCTCCAAGCTTTAAAAAAGGGAGGGGTGGGGACACACATGGTTTGACAAAGAACTTGTTTCTGACAGAGAAGAGAACATAGAAGAAAATGCTCAAATGTGGGATTAGATCTCAGCTGTGTGCTTAAAGAACCACACTACTTAAAAGGAATAAAATAATAAAAAGACATGGATGTAAATTGTGACCAATCAGATTCCAAAGCCAGTGACTCAGCAGGCAGGGGGGCCCAGGAGCCACAAAGAGAGCTGGCCACGCTGTGAAGGAGACCACCTGCCAGGTTCTCCAGGCTTGAGGAAGAAGGGAAGCCTGAAAAGGGAGACAGACAGCAGCTCTCACAATGAACCCGTATTTCAAGCTAACTCCTTCACAAGCCAGAGAACAGTAATATACTCCCCAGGAGAGTAAGCATATTAAAAAAAAAAACTGTGAAAAAGAAGAAAAACATTCACTGGGATACAGCATCACAGACAACGAGAAAGGATAGGGATTTTGAATAAGTTCTTTTGAGACCGCTGGTTAACAACTGAGAAAAAAATGAATTCTCATCCATCTCTTATAACATACATCAGATTGACTCAACACAGATGAAAATGTTAAATATTTAACAAGCATAAAAGCAAAGTGAGTCAAAAATAAAACTGAAATTTTCTTATATTTCTGGAGAGATGAGTTTCTAGTTTTTGAAACAGAAGAAATCATAAAAGATGAAAATAACTACATGAAAAAGTGAACCTTTACCAAACCATCCCCTCACCCCAAATTTTTAAGCCACTTCTAATATTAAAGAGACAAGAAACCAGTAATTTGGGCAATCTTTCAGCATGACACACAACAATGGTGTGAAGATGACAAGGACAACCTAGATTCTAGTGAAAAATTGGTCAAGAAATGAAAAGCTAATTCACACAAGAGAAACACAATCAGAAAGAAACATGCAGATCCCCACCTTATCAATAACCAAAAAAGTATACATTAAACAAGGTACTTGCTATCCCCTGTAGATTTAAAGTTATAAAATGAACTACACAAAAACATAAGGTTCATCAACTGACAGTGTGGGGTCTATCCACATAATAAGGCACTATCAGCCACGAAAAGGAGTGAAGCACTGATACACACTGCAGTGTGGAAGGGCCTCTTTTAAAGACACTGCATTCAATGAAAGAGGCCAGTCACAAAGACCATGAAATATATGATTCTGTTCATAGGAAATGTCCAGAAAAGGTAACTCCATGGAGACAAAGTGGATTAGGAGTTGTCAGGGTCTGAGGCAGAGGAAATGGGAGGTGTTAACAAGGGTCTCTCCTTCAAGTGATGAAAATGTTCCAGAATTACACAGTATGAGACTTACATAACTACTTGTGAATATAGTAATAACCACTGAAATGCACAATTTAAAAGGGTAGCATTTCATGGCCGGTGAATGTTACTCCATTTTTTAAAATTTCATGCAACTGGGAAAAAAGAATGTACCACCAGACACCCCCACTCTGTACACCATCAGTGGCAGCCTCAGGTGATGGACCTCTTCTTCTGGAAACAATCTGGTATTACATTCCAAGAGCCATAGTAACATTCATGTCCTCTTAATTGGAATTCTAACCCAGGGAAATTATGTTAAGAATATAATTCAGAACAAAAGAAAACCAAATATACAAGGATATTTAGTGAGGTGTTTACAGGTGAAACCACCTTGTTCAAGTAAGAATAGTAAGCAAACTATGACTTAGCAGTTCCATGTAATATTAAACAACCATCAAAAAGAACATTGGCGCTTATATATAGTAACATTTTTAAATGCTTATAATGTGAGAAGTGAAAAAAAAAAAAAGACTAAATTTTTGCCTACCACACAAAGATAACTAAAAATATCCTTTTCAGATAAGGGATATAAAAGATTCTTTTTTTTCCCTCCTAGGCAACTGACTTTTATTAATCTCACAAAATCAAAAGAAATGTACTTTTTGGGGATTTCTCTGGCAGTCCAGTGGTTAAGACTGTGCTTCCACGGCAGAGAGCTTGAGTTCAACCCCTGGTCAGGGAACTAAGACCCCACATGACACACTGTGGCCAAAAAGTAACAAAAAAAAAGAAAAAGAAAGTACTTTCTGTGATAGCTTCATGAAAAGTGAAATCCTGCCATCAAGACATTCTGCACCAATCCTGGTGGTCCAGTAGTTAAGAATCCACCTGCCAGCACAGGGGACACTGGTTCCAACTCTAGCCTAGGAAGTTTCCATGTGCCTCAGGGTAACTAGGCCCATGCGCCACAACTACTGAAGCCTGCACACTGCAACTAGAGAGTAGCCCCCGCTGGCTGTAACTAGAGAAAGCCTGTGCATAGCAACAAAGACTGAGTACAGCCAAAAATAAACAAAAAACCAAAAAGAAAGAAAGAAAGAAGTGAAATAAAGGACTCAGAAATGAAATAAAGCAGAGGATGAGACAGTGTTGGTAGGCACTGAATCAATTTAAATACACTTATTTAAACAATACACTTATTTAAACAACTACAGTAATTTGTTACAAAATATGACTTGAACTTTTTTTTTTAATAGTGGTTCTGTTCATGTCTGGGGCTAAAATCATTTTTCTGTTCTCTTTCCCTGTCCTTTATTGTTGTGATAACGTTTACATAGTAAGTGTAAAACAAATTATAAAAACAAAATTCAAATAAAGATCATATCTTCTAAATACAAATGCCCATTTGTACTCATTAAACAATAAAATAATTACCAGTGGGCCTTTAATTATCGGTGATTGATTAACTGTTAAGATGAAGACTCAAATGCAATTAGCTGATTCAGGAACTAAACTCAAGACGCCAAGTACAAGCGTAACAAATTGGTCTCATCACTGTATCTCTTGACTTATCTGTAAAGGCCTCAGGAAAGAACAAACCACTGCTTCCCATCCCCAGCCGAGGACAGGAGGAAGTCTGGGCCATGTCTAGGTCCCCCGCCAGCCAGAGGGCAGTCTCACCTTGTCCACGATCCTCCCCGTGACTCCCATGCCGTTGAGGATGGTGACGTTGACGATAGTCGGCATGCCCCCATAGTAGATGGGCTGGGAGCAGTACGGCCACATGTAAGGACACTCGGTCAGGTCGATGTAGCTGGGGCTCAAGCTGAAACAGACAATACAGTGTTGCAGCAGACGGTGTCGGAAATGGCAATGACGCGACACAACTGCAGGAAAGCATCATCAGGGTGGGCGTGAGCCTCAGCCAGGGCCCAGGAACCTGGCCTCACAGCACTCCCTGCAGTGAGGAGGCCTCCAGGCCAGCCGGCCTCACCCACGGCACAGTGGGGTGCGTGGGGATCACCTATGCCCCACGAGCCTGGAGCCTGCAGCTGGGTAAGAACAAGTGCATGAGCGGCCCCAGGGCAGACCTGGACTCAGTCTCAAGTCATGGGGCAAAGATGGACTTTTTAATAACTAGACCTGGGATAAATGGGTGGCCATCTGGTAAAAGACAAAATTAGATTCACAACTCACAGCACACATATTGGAGTAAACCCCAAATGGAGCACAGTCTCAAGTAAATAAAAGAAAGCAAACAAGTAGAAGAAAACAGGGGTGAGTCTCTCCTTTACCTCAGGGCATGTGCCTCAAAATCCAGGGGCAAAAACAACAACAGAAAAGACGGCATGGCCAGAAACACTTTTACGACAAAAGGCAGCTAACAAACTGGGAGAAAAACCTGCAGTAAAGGGTTACTTGCCCTAATATGTAAACAACACTTAAACCAAGGGACAAAAACCCCAGAAAAAAAGAAAAATGGGTGAAAGAAATGAACACTTCACAGGAAAGATAAAGAAAAAGTTCTTGCCTACAAAGTGTTCAAACTCACTCACAACCTGAGAACTGCAAATAAAAGCAACACTGAGGGAGCACTTCCCATGTGTCAGACAGGCAGGAAGTGCGGCTCTGGGCAGACAGGCCAGCGGTACCCCCTGGGCACCCTCTGCTCAAAGCCTGGACCCAGCAACCCTGCTTCTAGGAATCTTCCCTGCAGACACACCTCCAACAAAATGAGGACACACAGACACAAGCAGCTTAAAATGACAAAATACTGAAAACATTTTAAATGCCCATATATAGACATGTACTTGAATACACAAAGGCATCCACACTAGGAAGCTATAAAAAAGAAGATCTCTGTGAATGGATACAATTTCCAGAATACTGTTACATGAAAAAAGTACAAAAGAGTATTTACAATAATGTATCCTTCATGTAACAAAGGGGATATATAAGATAGATATGTATCTGCTCATTTGTGAAAAAAGAAATGAAAGGATAAACCAAAAACACAGGGCCTTGTTACCTATGGCGGGGGAGGGGAGGGGAGCAGAACAGAGGGATGGGAGGACGCCACCCGGCCAGGCGCGCTCTGTGCAGTTCAGACCTCTTAGAGTCACTGTCCTTTCACAACATGGTACACAACCACCTGAAATCAACCAGAATGTTGTGGGAATCCAAAAAGAAACACACATACTAACCAATGAACTCAACTATACTGAAAATAAACAGCAAAATCAGACTGACAAGGCCTGGTGAGAGGAAGAAAAGCAATGAACTGAGGTCAGTGACAATATGATTACATTCTATAACTCTAAAAAGAACTACTCACAACTGCCATCCTCTAGTGAGTAAACTTGTGTTCACCAGGGTACAAGTTACAGTTCTAAAACTTTCCACATGTGCATACTAGGACCAAGTAAACAAAGAGACATGGTGCAGAGTGACAGCCAGGCTGCCTGCTGCTGGAGAAGGATAACCAGCGAGAAGACTGGTGAAAGCCGTGGGTGGGACAGGAGACAGGTGGCATCACAGACACAGAAAAGGTACAGGAGTGCATATGCGGACACTCACCAGCTCGGTCTGAAGAAAGGGCCCAGAAACCAGCACAACCGCCAAGAGCACACCTGAAGCCAGGTGTCCATTTCCAAACCCCACTCTCCAATTAAAGGACCAGGGCTGCTTGGACAAAGAACTGATACCCACGGTGGGCACAGAAATGCTGCCAGTGGACAATGATGGAGACACGATGAAAAGACACAGGAGCCAAACAGAAGGAGCTCCCGAGAGCCAAATCTGGGACAACAGCAGCAATGAAATAAACAAAGACATTAACGGATTATAGTCAGAGTGAAACAAGGATCTGTGTCCATGCCGATGTAACTGAAATAATAAACAAGAGAGGAGGACAGCGCTTCCTTCCAGCAGAATTTCAGTCAATAAATGCACACGGAATGAGAGAAGCAGAAAATCGCCAGGGGCAATCTCTACATAAGAACCATCAGAGGGAAAGAACCACCTAAGGATACTAAACATAGTGACGGAGAGTATGGCAAGAAACAAGATCTTCTTCAAGTGTGCCCCCACAAGACACTTCGCAGTCACAGAGAGACAGAGAGCCCCTGCAGTGGACACCTGGCACCACATCTCCTGCTGCCAAGCCCCGCTGACCAAACTCCCCGGACACTCCACCACATCTGTGCCAGGGACCAAGCACAGCATGCCCCAGGGCCGGCCCAGCCCTGGGGACTCAGCCTCCTCTAACAGTGACTTTGATTCAAGGTTTCTCCGGGATGAGGAAGATTTCAGACCTGTGCTGGCGTTGAGGGTCCTCTCCCCACTTCTCCCGCCTCCTCCCCCTCATCCTTCATAGGCCCCTCCCCCAGGAGATCTCTTGGCGTCCGCTTCCTGGAGGGTCCAGCCTGACACATCACCTAAACCTCAGGATGCAGGCAAGCAATGCCAAGAATAAAAGGCAGGGCACTGAGCCAACAAGCCCAACTGGAGAAAACCAAGGACACATGACAACCAAATGCAACGTGGATGCTGGCCTGGATCCTGGGGTGGGAAAAATCTGGGCAAAATCCAAACACAGCCTGCAGGTTAGTAGATGGTACTGCATCACTGTTAACTGCCAGGCTACGCAGCATGTGCGATGGTTACGTAAGATGCTAACACTGGAAAAGCCAGTGCAGGATTGGAGTCCTGACATATGATATATGAGAACATCCATGTGATTTTTGCAAATTTCTCTAAGTTTAAGGTTACTTCAAAAAAAAGTTTTACTAAGTAAAAAAAAAAGGGGAATTCATTACTTTAAATCACTGACATTACAAACAGCAGAACATGGGGAAGTGGGGAGCAGTCCTGATGCCCCAGCAGAAGCAGTAGCATGAAGCTCCCCAAGGCCCCTGAGCCCTGTGTGGGGGGGTGGGTTCTGTTTTGAGGCGAACAGCCTGTGCTGAGGGAGCCCAGGAAGAGGAGAAAGGCCTGTGGGAGAGGCGGCACACCGACCTGGCCTGGGGCTTGTAGCTGTTGAGGATCTGATAGGCTCGGAGGAGATCCAGCTTGCCGTGGCCTTGTTCAAACATGTTGACACCAGGAAGCCGCCGGGCAGATGCAATCAGGGCCTGCTTCATGCTGGCTGGGTTCACCAGTTCACGTTTCTGGACTGTGCTGGGGGGAGAACCGCGTATTTGCTCATCTGCTCTTAGCAAAAGAAGGAAAACCAGACCATCTCTAACCCATAGCAGTGCAATCACATGACCTCCAACCGTGCTCTAACGGGATCTTCAGTAAAACTCGTGTAAGACAAGGGCAAACATGCTCATTTCTGCTCCTGCCTCGGGACTGACCACTTACCTCCTTCCAAGTGGCTGTGAGAACAAGGACTCTGGGCTCATAATAAACTGACCAGGAAAACAATACTTTCCTACTAACTCAATACAGTTGACCTCAGAGGTTGCAGGTAGGAGTTACAGGTTCCTGACAGGACACAGACTCGCTGGGAGAAGGGGAGGATGGAGGTGGGTCCAGCAGGCACTCGATGCTGCATGGCCTACAGGCATGGCCAGGAGTAAAGCTCACTGCCCCCCGGGCCTGTTTTGTCTGGAGGCCTGTGTGGGATGCACCGCCCTGGTGGAGGGCTCATCATCAGAATGCAGCTGGACTCAGGCAGCAGCACCCAGCCTCTCTCACTCGTTTTAGAACACCAGCATTTAAAACACGTGCGTTTGTGTACCTACATGTTATAAATACAAGTAAACTGTGACTCACTAAGTGCAGAGAAGAAATCCAGTAAACAGTGAAGAAAAATTCACTCTCCTCAGTTGCTAAGTATTTTTCTACGAGGATGGCTGGTCTTGGAGTGTTAGTGCCTTTTTTTGCTAACAGGTCTAGATGGGAATCTGACTTCAAGAGATGTGAGGAGAATAAAGCGGAACTTCTGGCAGAAACAAGAACTGCTCACAGCTCAGCCCCAGGTGGATGTCCTGCCCCTCCTGCCAACCAAGCAAGACCAGGCTCCAGCTCTGGCTGCTCCCAGGGCTCTAAGGCCAGAGCTGAGGAAGCGCTTCCCCATGGCCTGGCATCTGCATGAAGTGCTTTTCACACTACAAAGCACTGCTGACCCCTCAGAGGTGCTCTCCCTCCTGCAGGGAAGAGGAAAGTGAAGGCATCCTCCCCACTGAAAATACCATCCTCAGAGAGGCTGCGAGGCTGGGAACGGAAGGCACCAAAGCCTCCCCTCCTGCTCCTGACAGTAGGAGACCAGACAGCTCCACCCTCTCACCAACGCCCAAGAGAACCATCAAGACAGACTCCTGGCTCCTCTGCAGAGACGGGCCGAGGCCCCATGACAAACTGGTGAGCAGCAGGACTCGGTTCCTAGCCTGCTGCCGTCCACCCCTCCCAACCAAGCGACACTCACCTCACCAGCAAGGTGACGGCACCAGCCACCACCGGGGAAGCCACGCTGGTCCCCGAGAGAGCCCGGCAGCCCCCTTTCACGCCCGAGCCCCGCACTCCAGCACCGTAGGTGACAATGTCAGGCTTCACGCGGCCATAGCCTCCAGGCAGCTCCTGTAACAACAGCAGTGTGCTGTCCATGAGGCCCCCACATGGGCACACAGCCCCGAGCAGTTATGAGTGAAGAAACCAGAAATGCCATCAGCTAAATAGCGTAGCCTGAGCGTGGTGCTGGTTCTCATCTGAAATTCACAGCAATTCAGAAGAAGCTTAAATTATCATATAAAAAATAAAATTATTTTTGATGTGTTTTTATAATGACCAACATAATGCAATGCTCTACAGCCTTTAAAAAAATGAATATTTAAAATTCTGCTAACATGCAAAACTGGAAACTGATTTATAGATGACTTAAAAATTAGAAATATGTTAGAAAAACCAGCAAGTTAAAGTTAAAATTTAAGGGAAAAAAGACACATTTTCTTAATAAGGTAAAAAGTTACATGATATGGCTGGCATTTCAATCTACCACCAGAAGGGAAAGAATGACTTAGAACAGTCAGTGTAGCCATACAAGCAACCTAGGATAAGATTTTAACTGAGAACTCTCTTAAGCTTCCCAGAAAACTAGGGGAAATGAGAATTCCATTGGCACTTATGTTCTGGAAGAAAGAAGGACACATGTGAAGTGAAAACTCCTTCCTGGCCATCACACATAAATGGACTCTGGACCTGCACACGTAGGACAATGAGCAAAGATGTCTTCACCTGCAGCTTCGCAGATTATTCGGGAACATTTCTCAAAATGCCGTTAAAACACCTCCCTCAATAAAGACCAAGGACACAGCAGGTGGGTGAGAGGACCAGGAGGACAGCGGGTCCAGGTCAGGGTGCCCGGCTGCCATCCAAGGAAGCATCTGCTCGGACGGGAGGGGGAGCCAGCTGCATAATTACAGCTCAAGGAAGTACACACACACATGTGCACGCGCGCACACACACACACAGACACTCCAGCAGGAAAGAGCCCCGCCTACCCAGGTGGTCATTCCCCGCGAGGAGAAGCGGGCGATGTTGTCCTCAAAGTCGATGCCGCCCACTCCGATGACATCCATCTGGTCAGCAGGGTTGTTCAGAGTGCTGCATCGAGGCACAAAAACACAAGGGGAGAGGAACCATTTTAAATGAAAGATTCAAATGAGGGCGAGGTCTGAGTCTGCAGCAGGTGACATGTGACATGACCTGCGGCTGTGGCCCTGCCCCGGGCACCACCGCCTCTGCCGGCTCAGTCTCCTCACATCTGGGTGCCCTCTCCTTCCCTCCTTCCTTCCCTCCCTGTCGGCTTACCACCCTCCCGCCCCAGGCTCACTTCTCCCTCGCTACTGCCAGGCGTGAATGAACACTCCCTCCGAGCTTCACAGGACCAATCTTCCTCACAGTATCACCTACGTACAAACCCTCACATCACCTCCCAGCTGCTGCCAGTGCATCCTCCTGCCTCCCCAGCATGAGTCCAGATCCAGCGGAAGGAACTACAGCCACACACGTGTCCCTGCCACCGTCAGAAACAAAGCTCTCAACCGGTCTCGGGCAGGTGTCCCCTCCCTCGCAGCAACTGTGGGGGCTACTCATCTCTCAGCAACCTGAGCTACTCAGGGAGACAACATGGATGCACAAGTGAAGACCGTGCAATTCTCCCCAGCACCTCAAGGGCACTAGATTTACCAAGAAATGATGGTGAAGTGGGGAATGACAAAGTCGCTTACACTATGGAGTCAAGGTGGAAGTCAAGATGAAGCTGAACTTCTGAAAGTATAAGACCACCAGTTATGGAGCTTTGTCTATTTCAGCTCCACCACCAGTAAATGAACTCCTGAACCACTACTGGCTCCATGCAGCTGAAATGACATCAGCAGGATTCAACTGTTTTAACACACGGAGTCGATCCTGGCACCGCCTCCCTAGCTCACCCACCACCAACACACTACCAGCTGTTGTACAAAGGCACCAACAGTGATTTTTCAGTTGGCTGACAGCGAAAGTTTACAAATTTCTGTGACATCAGAGAGCAGAGATTAGAACAGAAATCACTGGCAGAACTTCCCACTGAAGCTAGTACCAAAGAATGCCACCTTCCTGCCCTCCCTCTCCCTGCCAACCCCACACTTTGTGAGCTTTAAACCCTTAACATACAGAGGAAAGCATCGAAAAAGCTCTGCTGGCACTGAAAAGGGTGACATGCAGCACAGACTCCCAGGCACTGTGAAGTCCAAGTGTCAAGGGGCCAGACCCCAGAGAGCTCCTGGAAGGGGTACCCATGGGAGCAGATCAGGCAGTGTCAGGCCTACAATACACAGCCCGGCTTCCTAGTGCATTATGGTCACCTGACCTCCCCTACCCAATGCCAGCAATAAGCCACACCTACTCAAGCTGTGCCCTGGCGACCAGGTACCACCCTCGGCCTGCCCAACAGCTGGTGGACTCTGGATCCCGTGAGGCTCCGTGGGCAGCCACAAGTCTGACACCGGGGCCTCCTCTCCTGGGATCCTTGCTAACACACTGAGCACAAGCAGCTCTCTGATTAGAGGCTCCCAAATGTGACTGCCCACAGGAGTCACAGGATTTCAGAAAAGTGACCAGCATGTGCAGAGCAGTCAGGATGGCATGTGGAAGAGCTGGTATGACCAGAAAGTCAAGCCAAGGGTGTGGAGGCAGCGGGAGCAGTCAGCAGCAGGAGCAGGTGATGGCGACCGAATCATGGGGTCCCCAGGGAGGAGCCGGACTTGGGGGAGACAGAGTGAACAATGAGGCCACAACTGTGGAACTATGCCTGGGCCGGACCAGGCCCCTCATCCAATTTCCTAAGCAAGGTGTTACTGGGACACAGCCACACCGCCTTCACACTACCAGGGTAGCTGAGCAGGTGCAACAAACACCATGTGGCCCACAGAGACTCCACTGTTCACAGAAAGCCTGCCGACCCCAGGCTAGACTACAGAAGACCTAGAAATCCAAGGAGAAGTTGAGATCCGACCAGGCAGTAACAATCCTTAGTTAAGGAAACTGCTTGACCACACTTTAACAACAGAAACACAGAAAAAGGAAGAGAAAGGAACAACTACCACTTCACAGAGGCTCATTGTTCATGGTGCTTTCCCTTGGATGTCTCATTTCATCCTCACAGCCACCACCCTGAGGAAAGTCTCGTGCCCTCTGGAGCCACATGGGGTGGCCAGGCCTCAGGAAAGCAAAGGTCCCTCAGCCTAAGGACAGTCAGACCTGCCTGGCTCAGTCCCACATCACCCATGCAGGGAGGGAAGGGCTGGAGAGACTGAAGGCAGGAGGATGGGCTGGAAACCGACAATAACCTGGGGGTGCTGAGCTGCGGATGGCTGGCCTTGAGCAGGGACATCAGAACTGGGGGAATGGAAAACAGAGAAACACTAGAAAGAGAAGACAAGAACGCCTAATGAGAGACTGCTAAGTAACTGGTGTCTGTCACAGCGGAACTTAGTTGGGGACACGTTTATGCCACTCACACTCATGAGTCACAACCTGGACCCCCATAAGGAGAGTGGGATCAATGACGGAACTCAGGCTGGAACCATGACCTGGAACATCATTAATTTCATAGAGTTCAGCCTAATCCTCTGCCCTGGACAGTTTCACACGTGCTCAGTCAGGGTTCCAGAGACTTGCTCTGTGCAGCTGCACAGCCAGGACACCACGCAAGATAGCACGCATGCTCTGTGGGGCACAAGCACACAGCTGTGCCGGCGGCTCTCCTGGACCACGCAGAGGCAGGACTGTGCATTTGGTCCTTCCCTGCATCACCGCAAACCCCCTGCCACAGCAATGAACCGCACCCAACCCGGGAACCCATCAAGGACGGTGACAGAGGCCCCATGCCACGTGTGTCAGCATGAGACATTACTAGAAACATTATCTACAGAATAAAACTTGGGGCTATGAGCAGAAAGGAAATTCGGATCTCTAACAGATACCGCCTGTGAACCAGTGATTAATGTCCCGGATCTCTAGCTACTCTGACGTGGACTGACCACGACAACCGGGCACAGAGGGACGTGTCTGTGACACTGCTCTCTGGCCCCTCCTATCTGATCTGATCCTTCCCATCTGTGTCCATCACGCCAGCCTGCACGTTCTCCTGTTAGTTTCGTTGTATCTGCATCTTACTTTTCCTAAAAAGACAGGCGTCTCATCTTATCTACCTCCTCACCTTGTGCCCTGTGCACAGAGGGTCTCAATAAATACTGTGGAACCCACTTATTTCTAGCAGATTTATTCTCCTGACTGCTTGTGGGAGTAAAAAGAGTAGAGTAAAAATGTTAAGAAAGAAAGTGAAACATTAGGCCTCCAAATTGCTATTTCCAGTTAAGGTGAAAAAAAAAAAAAATAAAACAGAAACAAGACTGTCCTTGAGTCACAACTGCTGGAGTGAGTGAGTACCTGAGATTCATTACTAAGTCTTTTTTGTATGTATTGAAAATTTCCACAACACAAAGTTTTAGATAGATATAAACAGGTACAGAAAGATACAGAGACAGACAGACAACGGTATTTCTGTTATTTCAAGGAAAAAGATACCTCTAAGGTTATTCCTATCAGAGATACTTACCCATAAAGAGGCCCGTCATTGCCAATAGCAGAAACCATGATGACATTGTTAGCTGTTAATTCCCACACCTACAAAATTAGAAAGCATTTACTTATGAAAGAACATCCCTTTTAGACAATCAACATATAACTGTCCAAAAACAACCACAACTTTCAAAAACAGAACTAAAGAATAAGAGATTCCCTGAAAGTGCAACATTGGGCCAGTACAGACATGGTTATGTCTGGCAGTCAGTGTGTCAAGAAGAGAGACTCCAGGACACAGGTCCCTGCGGCACAGAGCAAACCCGGGCTTTCCTGATAAGTCCAGAGAAGACAGGCCTCGTGCTCAGGTGTGAGGCACCAACACGGCACCATAACCTGCTGCCCACCGAAGTCCCTACAGCTCACGTCCTCAGAGCTCTCCCCATGTGGGCAACAAAGCCACCAGCACACTAGACACCAAGCAAAGTGGGGGAGCGGGAGAGCAGGAGCCGCCACCAAACCAGCATGGTCCCCTGCAGAGATAGGACCAACCTTGTCGACGAAGGGGTGGTCCATGAAGTCAGGGCCACCAATGCTCAGGTTCAGTACGTCAATCTTCTTCAGGATGGCGTAGTTGAAGGCGTCCAGGAACCAGGACGTGTAGGAGACCTGGCCATGTGAAAACAGTGCTTTAGGTATTACAATGGAAGCCTCCAAACACCAGACTCTCAGTGGCATGAAATATTCACGTAAACTTCAGAAAGAGGTCCCAAGAACCATGAAGGCTCTACCATACACACCACTGCACCCAGAGTCTCTGCTCCTCGGGCCTGGACACCAGGGAGGGTGGGGTCCCGGGGTCCTGTCCTGCTGGGTCTCATGTCCAGCACCTTCCTGACCTTATAGCCTGCCTGCTGGCCCAGGGGAGACCCCAAACTTCTAGTTGCTTCTCTTGTAGAAGGACTTGTCCTAAGACACATCTATTCAGTTAAGTGTTTCCAAACAGTTTAACGTATTTGTCTAATATTCTTTATCCCTAAATAGACTGAATGTCATTTTACAGAATTATTTCTCTGATAGTTATTATTTCTCTCATAGTTTCCTCACAAAAATTAAATTACTTCATGTACCACCATTCGGGTGCTTTATACGATATAAAATTAAACAGAGTAGGAAATAATAGACTAAAAACAATGGAGTAAAGTGCTGGAGGGAAAAAAAAGACTTTCAATCCAGAATTTGATGCTCAGTTAAAATAGTTTTTTGAAAATAAAGATGAAATAAAGATATTTTCACATAAACTAGAGCTGACAGAAATCATGGCTAACAGACTGCATTACAAGCAATACTAAAGGCATCTCTTCATACTGAAAGGAAATTACATGATGTTGAAACTTGGATCCACAGGTAAAAATAAAGAGCACTAGAAATTAAAAACATGTGAATAAACACAAAATGTTAAAAAAAAAAACAGAAGAAAGAGAGTATGACTCAGAATTATGTTTTTTAAAGGCTTTTAAACAAGGAAATACAGTTGCACTTGCTTGAATATGCAAAAGAAATTCTAGGAGAGGATTAAGAAAAAAAAAACCATCACATGGGGGACATGGGGAAGTGAGGTAAAAACCTGCTGGATGGGAGGGTTGGGAGAATTATCCCTGGATAATTAGCCCTGGATGTTTGTGAACTATGTATTACCCGGGCAAAAATTAGACTTTAACAATAAATAAATAACCAGGACCCTCCCTCTTTTCAGTAACGTTTCCAAATGCAGAGGGAGGGAGCAAGCTTCTAAATCCTCGTGACCCAACACGATGCTGGGTGCTGGGCACACACTGACCCTCAAGCCAGTCAGTCCAGCAAAGCAGCAAGAACACAAATGTGGATTATTCTCAAGTAAAAGTGTGGCCGAGGCATAGTGGACAGGAGAAACGGGAGGTCAAGGAACCCCCTTGGAGCAGGGTCTTTGGGGTTCCGGTAGGAGGCTAAGCCACGTGGGGGGCCGGGAGCTGCTCAGCATCACGGACGTGCACTGCCTTTAAACCAGCATGCGTCTTCTCGAGTTTCGACTTTTCACATTTTAAAACCAATTCTTTAAGTTTCAGGGGCCCTCAAAACACATACCTGGTTGTTGGTAAAGACTCTGAAAATATGAAGTTCTGCATCGGGAGCAAATCCCTGGCACTCTCTCATGCTGGCTATCACGCCTGCCACGAACGTGCCGTGGCCCAGCCCTGCTGTCCGAAAGAAAAGAGTCATGAAGCACAGCTGATCATGTGGGCCATCGATTCAAACAGACTCGTTCTCCAAGTCCAAGACAGAGTCCCCAGTGCCGCTCCAGGGCCTCCACTGAGAGCCTGCACCTCACCAGCCCCACCTCGGGGGCCAGCAGCTTCTGCTTCCCCCAAACAGCAAGGATTCCTCCCACCAGGCAACCCCTCTCCTCAGTCACCTCCCAACCTCCTGAGATCGTTAGAAAAGCTTCTGCCAAAGGCACAAAGCAACCTGAGTTTGTCTGAATAACTGTCGTATACAGACTATTTAATCATTTACACAGAAAAACCCCCTCAGCTGATAAAAGGGAGGATGGCAGCGACCAGAAATGCCCCTCAGGCCCCTGGCCACCCACCGTCGTCCAGCGTTCGCTCATTGGTCCAGTTGGTTCTCTCCTTCACGTTTTTGAAGTGGGGGTGCTTCTCACTTAGCCCAGTGTCAAACACGGCAACCCTTACGTTAGTGCCTTATTCCAAGAAGAGAGCAGAATCGTGTTCAGAGAAACCACTGTTCTGGATTTTTGTCTATAAAATACATTCCTCGTTGGGGCCCACAGAGAACACCAGGGGACCCAGAGCCAAAGCCCGCGCACAGAGTGCACACAGTAGGGAGATGCCCGGGGCCTGGCTGAGCCGAGGCCAGAGAGAGGGGACGGCTGAGGATGGCCGATACCAGCTGCTAAGTAAGACCCACAGACACACAGCAAGTCCCTCTGGCCACACCTCAACTGTCACCCACACCTGGGCGTGAAACCACCTCCCCCAAATCCTCCGCCGATGATGGACTGTCCTCTTCAGGCAATTTTCTCCAGGCTCCATGCCCCTTAGAGGGGCCCTGGGGGCAGTGCAGAGCACCACAAGGCCCTCACTCACAGGAGGGCGGGGCGGGTCCTCCTCCTGACAAGGACTCAGTGCTGTTCATTCATAACAACAACTCTGCAGACAGGAGCTGTCACCCACATGCAGGGAAAACCACACTTAAAGGAAAACCACTATACTACACACTTTCCTATAATAACAAGTCTATTTCAGATACTGGCCAAAAGCTATGTGCACCAATGCGAAATATGATTGATACTGTCAGATCAAGAAATTCTAGAAAATATGTAGGAAAAAAAATACAAGATACTCATATTATTTAAAAGCTAACAGGAGTAAGCCTTGATACGTAAATGTCTTCCCAGTAAGAGTTGTGTTTACATATCAATACTACATTAAATAATCAATTACAATGAAATAACCATCAAAGTATATCATTTCCTTTTTTAAAATGCACATACAATACTAGAAAATAGCTAGTTTGGGGGAAATAAAAAATGCTTTTCTGATGATTAGAGAATACCTGTTTTGTGAAGCTTTTGTCCTAAAAAGATAAACCAAGAGGAAATCATCATTTAATAAAATGTCAGTCTCCTGAGTGTTAAGTCTGAGCAGGGGTAAGGTCTCTGGGTCTCTAAGCCAAGGAGAAATGGAAAGACACCAAGACAAACTGTGACGTATGAGGAGCCAGAGACGTGAGTTAATGTTTAGGGTCCAAACTTCCACATGAGTTAAAACAGGAATTTTCTGCCATGATGAATCAGTAAGAAAAAGCATTTGATTGGCTGTGAGTTCTATTTTCTAAGAAACAGTCTTTTAATACTGTTTCCTGTTCTGAAACAAAAGATAACAACTTCAACAATCACTTAGCCATGCTGCACACAGGACACTGCATGGGAGGATGTGCTCAAATCAGGGTGACATCTCTGGATTTGATTTCCTTCCCTGGGAAATGACAGAATTCCACTGGACTGCCAGTCAGCCCTGGCATGGGTAGTACTACGTCTGCTCACGTGCAACAACAGGAAAGAAACATGCCCTGACCACCTCAGAAACAGGAAGACACAAAAAGTGAGCAGGACTAGACAAAGACAGGAGCTGTCACCCACTCGCAGGACAAAGGGACAGCTGAGTGCGTCCAGCTCAACCCGTAGAAGGACAGATGCATGAGGTGGCACACCCTCAGCTACAGGTGCTGGAGAGGGAGGAGGCCTGCCCGGCCCCCCACGCCCACCTGTGTAGCCCATCTGCCACAGCACGTCTGCCTGCAGCGTCTGGGCGACCTGGCGCGGGATGGCCCTGAGCAGCCGCCGACTCGAGTGTCTCCCGGTCGCGTGCCAGAAGCCCGAGCCCAGGGAGAGGCTGGCCCTGCGCAGGGGCCGCGACGATTGCCACTTCTGGCTCCAGCGGGTCTCGTTACAGGGCACGCCGGGCTCAGCTGCAAGCAAGGAGAGAGAGCAGAAACTCAGGACGCATACCTGTCAGGGGAAACTCCTTCCACCAGCGCAGGGACCCCCTCCTGAAAACCCAGTGCAGGAGAGTGACACTCTCTCCCCTCTGCTAGAAAGAACTTCTCAACACAGTTACGTTCACAGGACATTATTTAGCCACCACATTCTTCTCAAACAGTTCTTTACCTGGAATCTTCTAACCAATAAGAGGGAGGGAACAATTGATAAATTAATCATTTCTAAAGAGATAAAGTCAGTTTTGATACTGAAATTGAAGAAATGCTTGGTATTTCACCAACCACTTATTCTCAATGAACCAGAAAGGGGGTGGGGGGGGAGGGCAGAGTGCAAGAAATCGTGCACTAAGCAACAGTGCAGTTTCTCTGTTTACTGCGTGAACTCAGGCAGGGAGAAGCCCTGTGATCCCAGGACACCTCATTCCGACCTTGTCCTACTGTGACCTGCTCAATGTCCTCAGCTCGAGTATCTACTAGAACATCGCCCTTCAAAAAGCAAAACACCTACAGAGGACTCAGGGAGAACTGCTGGGGGTGACACTTCACATCTTGATTTTGTTGGTGGGTACCTGACTGCATTTTTATCAAGACCTACCAAACTGTGCACTAAAAAGCATGAATTTTACCATCTGCAAGCATTTGTTTTTTAATGGAAGAAAAAGTAGAAATATCACAAGGGTGTCCCTTTACCTTTCATAAACCATGCTATAAAGAAAAAAACATATTTCCAACCCTTCTCTACGGGACCATCTGTAATGCTACTGAGGTTCTGTTTCTAAAGGAAGTTACTACCCTCTCCTTCTGGTCTCACCAGGCTACACCCATGAAAATACAAGGACCTGGAGAAATACACAGATGTGTCAATTCCATTAAGTGACTATTTGCACACCGCAACTGCAACGATTCTGCACTGACCCTCCCATATTGACTCTGTGCCTTCAGTCAACAGCCGGGGCACTGACAGAAGGAGAATATTCAAACCAAGGAGGGTCTGCCAGGCTCTCTCCAGCAGACCATACTACACCTGGAGGACTGAACTCGGTTCTCGCTTTACTCATTAGGAGCAATTTAGAGAAAACAGGACATATTTGAAAGCAAGCCATGAAAAGGGTAAGGCCAGGTCATATGAGTAGCCCCTGAAGAAAATGGGATCTATTATCCCAGAGACAAGTAACAGATAGGGGACACCAAGCCGTGCTCCAAATGCCTCTCAGTGCTGTCTCGTGGAAATCAGGCCAGCTCTTTCTTACAGCCCACCGAGACCAGGGGTGGGATCCAGACTGTGACAGGTTCCGACCCAAAATAAAGCAAAGCATTCTCACAACAGAGCCACAGAAGAATGAGCTGGCTTTTTTTTTTTTTTTTTTGACTGCACCATGCACCATATGGATCTAATTCCCTGACCAGGGATTGAACCTGGGCCCCAGTACTGAAAGCTCAGAGTCCTGACCACTGGACCGCCAGGGAATTCCTGAAAATGAACATTTAATGTCTGCTTGTAACAACCCAAGAACTCTGCTAAGCTCTCTTCACATGCACTATTTCCTTTCACCTTTGGAAAAACTCAAATGGGCATCATCTCCATTTTCTGGATGAGAAGAGCTGAAGCTTAAAGAAAAGGTGCTCACGACAGGTACTCACAGCTCATGACCAGAGGAAGAGATACACCATTTCCTTTCTGGGCAGCGTAGCAACTGACAACCATGCTGGAGAGGGTACAGAAGGGGACCCCCAACCAGGAAACTCTATATACTTCCCATGCTACCACATTTCCTAAAATATTCTGCAGCTCTTTAAAGAATAAAAAGGCACAAGGCATACATTTGACCAACTGCACAGGCTTGATTTGTTTTTATCTCCATGGATTGCTTTGAGGTGATTTGCTTTTCAAAGAGAAAAAGCACCATGAAACATGGACTAATGGAAAGAGCTCTGCGAAGTCAGACACCCCTGAACTCCGCAGCTGGCACATGAACTGGTTTGTCCCCTGGGTGTGTTTTTAAACCTCAGAGGCTCTCAGGCCTCATATGACAGACATCTTATTTCATTTTCCTTCTAATGAAAGAAATGACAATAAGCGATAACAGATGTAGCTATTTCCTACCTCATTTCTGACGAATAGGGAAAAACCCTTTCCCCTTTGGTAGTACACCTGCTTTGGAAACTAGCATGTACTAATCTGCAACTGGTTATCAGAGAACGAACTTCTCTCCACAGGCCTGTGGTAAGGACTCGGACAGTGAGCCCTAGAGCTGAAAGGGACTCAGCCAATTCCTTCCATCCCCGCACGTGCCCGGCTTCCAGCTTCAAAAAGCCTGGCTGAGACACAATGGTGCATGGTCAGGAGGGTCTGAGAAAAGCAAAAGGAAACCCAAAGAAAAGGCGTTTTGCCAGATGCATCCAAAACAAAAACATGCACTGGAAGACGCAAAATGCAAGCAAGGAGACTCAAAGACACCATCTTGGTTTCCAAGTGTGAAGGGGCGTCAGGGCCTCACAGCCTGAAAGCTTTGAGAGAAACCTGGTGAAAATCTCTTCCCACACAACAGAGATCACTCTTACTGCAAACTTTCAATCAGAAGCACAAAGTCTCCTTTCTGTTTTAATTCCTGCTGAGAAAGTGTTCATAGCTGGTGAAAGAGGGGGTGTTCACTGTGCAATTTCTCAGATACTGCCCTGTGTGAGCACACACACCCCCGCTGTTTCCAGCACAGCAGAAACGCACACAGACCAGCCCTCGGGAGCAGTACTCACCCTCCGTGTACTTGAGGGAACGAAAGACTTTCCGCTGAGGTGTTACCCGCTTGATGTTTGGATGGTCTTCAAGAGTCAGCAGCCCCGCCTTCTGTTTCTCTTTTATCTGAATCACCTCAAAATCACTAGGGTAGTCACTGGATGGATTGTTTCGAGGTATAATTCTCCAGTTGTCGATTGCACTGCTCTTCAGGGCGCTTGAAATAAATGAATTTCTAGCTTTGGCCGTAAAGTATCCATTGAAAGCCACAATGTACTCTGAAATCAACGACCACAAAATAAAAATAAGAACTTACGAACCTATATTATGACATTATGTAAGATTATATCTAATATAAAATTTTCCTGGTGAAAGAAAACATATATATCATAAAACCTACAGCAGAAAGAGCAGTAAACAGACTAGTTTAAACTAGTTTAAACACCCTGGATGGCAGTTTCCAGAGCTCTGAGCTAAAACGATCTGGATGAACCCCACTGATCACAGGACACATCACTCAAAACCAGACACCTGAGCTATTTTTCAAACACCGAGTGTTAACAGAAGTTTGAGCACATGGCAGAGAAATGCATGTACGGTTTCAAGTAGGAAGGAGGAATTCAGAGAAGTGAAGGCTCTCTTCTTCCTGAAAAGTTAACAAAACTTAGAGCAGATCATATAAGACTCATTGCTTAGTTATTCACAACTGGTCACATAAATTTTCAGCCCCTCCAAAGTCCCCACCCTCAACAGCTACCATGACATCTGTCCCATGGAATCCAATGTTAGGGAAATAATTCAGAATGTCAATTTCCTTGCTTTATATGAAATAACTAAACTGAAAAAACAAACCAGCAGAATTAATATACAAACACTATGCACTCAGCCCATTTGATATTTATTGCAGAAGAGAGGGAAATGTTTTTGGCAAAAGCTAATGTTTATAATAAATCTGAAAAAAAAAAAAGCCCCAACACACTGCAGGGGAAGTTCCTAACATTTAAAATAATATAATTACCATATTCCACAACCGTTGAGGAGAACTCCACCTTCAAAGCCAGGTGGGAACAGCCAGGGCATGAGGCCTTTTCAAAAGGTTTCTTTTCCAGTCTGTCACCCAGATGCTTCTTCCCGCAGAGCAAAACCACCAGCAGAAGCAGCCAGATGTTGACAAGCTTCATGGTCGTAAGTGAATATGGTCATAAAATCGCATAAACTCAAATCGCACTGTTTTCTTCCTTGGTTATAAGTTAATTTTTGTTTCAGCTAAAAGCTGAAACATTACTGATCCGCCATTTTACAGTCTTGTCCAACGTAAATAAAAGTTAAATTTCATGGCCTCTTGTGGCTTGGCCTGAAACGAGGCTTTCATTTCTTTCTTCGTTTCTTCTCCATCTTGGGCCTCAGGCTTCGCTCACTCCGGCCCAGACCCCTGAGTCCTACACTCCATGTGCACCACAGAACCAAAGTCCAGTGGGGATGAGCGAGCACTCTGTGAGCCAGTCTACAAAACAAAGCAAGCACACAGGGACATGAGCAGTGCACCGACAGAGCCACAGAGGTTTCATGACCTCTGCAATTTAGGTAAGAGGGTCTAAAAGACACACCAGCTAAAAGACAAAACAAATGCATGATGCAACCATGAAATATCTATGAGCTCATTTTAATTTAGTTACTCCTCACTCCTTACAAGGGGAAAAGAAAGTTTTAAGACAGCTTCAAAAATAAAATAGGATAAAATAAATGACAAAAAATGGAGAAAAACAAGTATAACAAATAGCCCCCGGAATACTAAGCACAGTAGCCCTGAGCTAATGAATGGGAGTCCCGACTCTTTGCTCAAGTTCCTTCCCTTTGCCTCAATTTCAGATTCTGTCTTTTCCTATCATTTGCATTTCTTTATCTCCAGGGCGCTGCCCCAATCAGCACTTTAATTCCACATATGTATTTAATTCCCCATGTGCACTGTTAGTCCCTCAGCGTGTTGGACTCTTTGCAACCCCAGGCTCCTCTGTCTATGGGATTCTCCAGGCAAGAATACTGGAGTGGGTTGCCAATTAAATTCCACCAGTTTTTCAAGTAAAAGCTTGGTACACATCCTTTTCTTTCTACTGTAAAATTAACACCTAAGAACAGACTAATTTCCATACAATTCATGTACCTACCACCCTCTAAGACACACTGTGCTCTGAAATTACTCAAACTACACTTTTTCAGGTTTTGAAATATTTTCTGCCAATTCTATGAAGAGAACATGGACGAGTTTTTATTGTCAGTATTTTACCTGAAGCCTCGACTTAAAAGACTTTCAACCTGCTGAATGTGTTATAAAATCAGATTATCTCTTTACTGGATGTGGTATGAGAGGACGGACAGCTGGTGAGGTAAAAGCTGTTGCCAGAGAAAAATGTGATTTGAGTATTAAATTGCATGTGAGCACAAATACCTTTCAAAATATCTGAATGGCAAGGAAAAGGGTTTTCTTCACAGTGAAGAATAGAGCAGCAGTTAAAAAACAAAAAACACAGGCTGTAGCACATCCAGAAAAATACATTGCACAGATCACATCAGAAACATAAATAACCCAGCAGGAGGAAAGCAGAGAAATGAGACAGTCCTTCCTTCCATTGCTACTTGTTTCTAAGAAGAAAACATTCAGGACAAGGAGTCAGCCCCTCCTTGAGAGAGGTGTGTCAAGGTGTTACTAAACCCACTCTTCCGGCAGAAACTGGTACCTGAGACTAACAAGGGGTTTGTGGTTTCTCGGACTGTTCAAGTGTGCTTCTGTAGGAAAGCACTGATAAACAGAAAACGGTGATAGAAACAGGTAAGCGGTGGAGTATCTAAACAATCTTTGAAATAATCATCAGGACATTCATCATTATAATAACAAACGATATGAAGAGCAGGCCTATCTCAAACTGGAAACCAAGGTTGGTGGAACCGAGTTAATCAGATAGAAATGAAATATTAAAAGCTATTTCCATAGCAACAGAGAGAACAATGAGAATGTCAATCATATAAACAAATTAAAAACAACGACCAGAAGAGAAAGATGGAAGAAAAGCAACAGGGGACACCAACAGCCACCCCAACCTGTTTTAGAGGAAGCCACCTGGGAGTGAGCCCCAAGTTTCTGTTCATATTTGGTACCCGCAGCAATGATGTATCACAGAATACAATTACCTGAAGCGTACACCTGACTTATCAAATTACAGGTCAAAGAAAAGAAAGCTAATCACAGTGACAAGGGCTCTCATGACATAGGAAATGAACTTATGGTGAAAAAACAATTAAAAAATAAAATACAAATAGAATGCTTCAGAATCTATGACACATTTGGACTGGATACCACACAAATATTATTAGTGAGCCACCTAGTGAGCAAATGTTAGACTCAGTAAGTTGAGTTACATCAACTTTCATTAAACCTGGTCCAAAATAATTCACACACAGGTAAAGACAATGAACTTAGAAGTCAGCCTGTGGGGAGAGATGGGTGACGCTCTCTTACAACTGAGGCAGTGCCCACGCCATCACGGGCGTCGCAAGACCAGCCACCAGCTATAGACCTCTGCGGCCCTGGCCTGTTTGCTTTAAACATACAGGGCCCTACTCCTCCATGGGGCTCTGAGGGCACCCCTCACCGTGTCCACGATGGCTCCTTCCACTCACTCCCCAGTGCAGACCTGGAGAGCATGTTCCCCAGGCCAGGACCACCATCTAGTACCAAACACATATGCAGCAACAAGCATAGAGAATGGAAACACAGACACTTACACAGATACACAGGAAAGGAAAAACACTTTTTATAAAAACAACAGGCTGAGGACAAGAAGGCAGGTGTTGGTGGGAGAGCCTCAGCAGCCCAGCCTGTGTGGAGTGATGGAGACTGGGGGTGGTGAGGCCCCTGGCGAGGGGCATCAGAATGTGAGTGAGGGGTCAGAAGTGACAGAGGACACTGACTGGGTCAAATAAACATTTTGTAGAGATTGGGAGGCAGCTTTCTCACCGTCAGAGAAAGAAGTCTCAAACATGAAGAGAAATACTGGAATGAGCCAAGCAGGATGGCAATGGAAATACTGGTGTGAATGCAAGGTTTTCAACAGACAGATGTAGAAACATATACGCTCGCACCAACACATGGACATGTATTTCCTAGCTCTGTCTGCACAAAGAACATGGGGGCAGCAATATCCTTATAGGAGGGAACCCCTTCACCCCACTAGTGCCCAGCACTGGTTTTCTAAACCCTATTCTCCACTGAAAGAAACCAGGCTCCTTAGAGAGACAGCAAGTTTCAGGCTGGGCAGGGTAAAAAGAGACAAATCTGAACATCTGTGCCAAAGAGTAAGAAGGGCTCAGAATGGTGGGGAGGGTCACAGGAACACAGGGGCCTGCTGGGATCTGAGCATCAAAGTAAATGGTGAGAGGAACAGATCTTGACCCACTGAAGACAAAAGGAAAACACGAGTCCACCATGGCAAACACACAGAAAAGAAACTGAAGTGTGAAGAGGATTAAGCTGTTTACATGATCTCAGAATGCCTCCATTCAGCAAAATTCTGATTTACAAAAGGAAGCAGAGTAATGCTAGGATGGAGATGCCCCATCAAGTTTAACCAGAGATGGGACAAACAGACCTGGGTCCACCAGGCAGACGTGGTGGAAGAGCCTGGCATCTCCGGAGGGGTTCCTGCCAGAGACACACAACTTGAATCAGGTCATGAGGAAACATCAGGACCCAAACTGAGGGACATCTTTCAGAATCACTGACCTGCAACCTCTGTAAGTACTGAAGTAATGAAAACCAAGGAACGGCTGAGATTAGGCTCCCGACTGAAGGCAACTCAAGACTCTGAACCGGATCCCTTTGCTGTGAGGATGTTACTGGAACGAACTGGCAAAACCTGCATGGGACCAGCCTGTGATGAGATAGCGGTGGAGTATCACGACTAACTGCTGGACTCCGAAGGCTGTGCCGTGGTTATGGAAGAAGGTCCTTGCTCACAGGAAATGCCCGCTACAGTATCTAGGGATCAAGGGCATCAGGTCTGCAGCTTACTTACAAATGCAGAGAAAAAAGGGCTTGTACTATTCTTCCACTCTTTCTGGTGGGTTGAAATGGTTTCCAAAATATGCAAAAAGAAAAAAAAAAGGTCCTATATTTAGTCTCAGTTGCTAGGACTGCCCTCAGGAGGGTGGGAGTATGAATTTGAAAATGTAGGGGAGGAGTGGAGGCAACTTTAAGCCTCTTGTAGACTCGGTGCGCACAACCAGACCATGGACCTTGTCAAACAGATTTACAGCTATCAGCTGTCACACAGAATGACACCTGACCATCCCAAGGGATGTGCTGAGCTACTCAAAGGGAAACTAAAAGTATTTCTCATTCTGAAGAATTAAGGAACTGAGATAGTAAACAGCTGCCAGAATTAACCCCAGTGTCTCTATAATTTACATCATAAAAATCAAGTAACATTTTGACAGACAAAACTGAGACAGCCAGATAAAATGAAATCAAGTTTAAGAATTCAACCTGAATATTTTCCTAGTTTGCTAGTGCATGTAAAAAACTCTTATGACCTTTTAGAGTTGAAATTTGTCAATACATGAATGTAAAAAACTTTTAGCCTGATAAATTCGGTAATAACAACAATGAACACATACCGAGCACTCAACATGTGGCAGACACTATCCTACATAACGTGCATGTATTAACTCACTTAATCCTCACAACAATCTGTCCCTACCCCACTTTCAACAAGAAAACTGAGGCCCAGGCTGGCTCCGCACTGCCTGGAGTCACTGGGCCTCTGAGTAGGGAAGCTGGGCTGAGAACGTGGGCGGTCTGGCTCCAGAGGCCACACTCTTAAGAGGAAGGTTACTCGGCTTTCCTAAAATCCACAGAAGCATGAATCTGAGAGCATACAATTTATGTCCAAGGCTTTCAACTGGGAAAAATCAGAGACCACCTAAAATGCAACAAAGAACTAGCTAAATAATTCATGTACATTATGGAATGCAATACAGCAATTTAAAATTAGGCTCCTTGGGAAGGCTGAATAATGGTTCCCAAACGATGTCCACATTCTTATCCGCAGAACTTAGGAATGTTACTTTATATGGCTGAAAGGACTCAGCAGGTGTAACTAAAAGGATGTTCTGATGGGGAGAGCAACCTGGATGGTCCATTTGGGTCCAGTGTAATGACAAGAGTCTTAATAAGAGGAAGGCAGGGGAGTGATGATGTGAGCGTGAGGCTGAAGTGATACTAGAAGGAAGTCAGGCACCAAAGACTGCAGGTGCCTCTGGATGCTGGAAAAAGGTTGGAAACACATGCTTCCTGGAACTTCCAGAAGGAATGAAGCTTGATACCTCGACTTTGGCCCAGTGAGATTGACCTCAGACTTCTGACCTCCAGAACTGCAAGACAACAAATCTGTGTTGTTTTAAGCCAACAAGTGTGTAGAAATTTGTTACAGCAGCCACAGGAAACTAACATATTTCCCAGAGAATATGGCAGAAGTGCTAATGAAATATTAAGTAAAACAGTTAATGTGATCCAAATTTTCATTTTTAAATATTTATCTATATGCACCAGGGAAAAAGAACATGAAAAAAGATAACTTTGTGCAATAAAACTTGCACGTCAAAATATGAAAAAAAAAAAAAAAAACTTGCACAGTCAAAATATGTTAAAAATGTAATTTCAATTATACATATAGCAGAGCTTAAGAGAGATCTGCATGTGTGCATGCTAAAACACTTCAGTCACATCTGACTCTCTGAGACCCCATGGGCTGTAGACAACCAGGCTCTTCTGTCCATGGGATTCTCCAGACAAAAATACTACAGTGGATTGCCATGTCCTCCTCCAGAAAAGGAATCTATTTCCTTGGATTTGTTTTCAAAAATCTCTCTGACTACCTTCTAACTTAAGGTTATGCTTTCAGCTAGTTCATTCTAAACAGCTGTGTCATCTGTAATATCACTTACTTACAGGACCTGGTTAGGGTTGTCTCTGGATCCACTAACTGTTGACTGGATTTAACTTCTATAAATTTTTTATGTAGAAGGTCTGGTTATTTTTCCATACAAAGGTACACCCTAAAAGATGGTATTTACAACATTATGGATTTTCCATAAGTAAGTATAATTATGTCTCCAATACAGGTACAATCAAAAAATATTTGACATTAAATACTAAATGTAAAATACAAAGCTCAAATAGCTCAAATAATACAATAATAGGAATAAGATTTAATGAGACGTGTATAAGAGGGAGACAAAGTAGAGGAAATGTATTACTTGGGCAGGCAACAGTTAGCATTCCTTATAGCCCAGAATCTTCTATTTTGCATTATAAAACAGTATCACTAGGATTATGATTCTGGGTATAGCTAAAGTACACAAATTTCTTTGCAAATAATTAAAGAACACAAGTCAGGGAAATGACTTTTATCACCCAATAGTTGTCTAATTAGGAAGATGTGCCTTGCTTTTTAATGACCCTTTACAGATCCAGAGAAAATTGTTTAGGTCACAAAAGGGTACCATTCAGTTCAACCAAAATTTGGCTGTAAATATACCACTTTCATAACTAATTGCACACTTAACTGTATTACCATTGTTTAACAGGCTAACATTTGAGAGATGCCAGACCACACTATCTTAAAGGTGTATTCTTAAGCCTGACTGAACCATTCATTCTGGCACATTCGCCCATCAGTAGGTTTTGTAGAGGGAAATTCAGCCCCGCAAGTCAAGAACACCAAAGTCAAGAGTCATGGTCCACACTGTTTTTATTGTCTGCTATTTCACAGAGGCTGCTGCTGTCTCCTCATTCTCTTCACCCTCCCACCATCCAGGACTTTCCACATTTTAAACTCATTCCTTAAGCAACCTTAGGCAAAAAGACATCCTCAATATTAATAAACCAAGTGAACAGATTTCTGTAGCAGGTCAAAACTGATTAGGCCACAGGGAGGAGGAAACCAGTCTCAAGCTGACTCAGACCATACACTGAGAGACCAAGGTCCATCTCCCGTTCTTAATATTTCAAGTCATCAAGGGCTGGAGTTGCCAAATTCTTCCAATAAAATATAAGCAGAATCTCAACTCTCTCCTGATGTAAAAAGGCAGATGTAAATACACCACCCCCTACTCCACTTAAAGCACTGCACCAGGAGCCACATGCAGTCTATTGGGCCTGCGGCCTCTAGTTACTGGCACTCACAAATGAAAGAGACAGCAGGCAGAGCAAGAACCATCTCCCACCAGACTGACAGACAAGGTAATCACACAACGTGAGTAGGATGCGAAAGGGATAATAAAACCTCCTGACTCTTCAGAAGGGAGTCTGCAACATCCCATGAGGCCCGAGGAGCTTCCAAGGCTCTGCAAGCACTAGACTAGAAATGCTTTATTCACAGACGCAACCAACTCTTGATTGTAAGAATACTTATGGGCCAGGGTCCCACCTGGCCATCCCAGGAGTCTCCCTCCCCACCTCTAACAAAAAGGGCTCTAGCCATCTGCTTCATACATAGCAACAAAAGCATTATCTGCAAGAAGTGTCCTGCATGAATGGACAAACGAAATGCGTTACATGCAAACAGTAGAGGAAAAAGTGTGCTGTAAAAAGGAATGAAGTATTGAGGGAAGGGGTAAACTAGGAGTTTAGGATTATCAGATACACACCACTATATATGGGGGTTTCCCTGATGGCTCAGATGGTAAAGAATCTGCCTGCAATGCAGGAGACACGGGGCAGGAGACCCGGGTTCAATCCCTGGGTCAGGAAGATCCCTTGGAGAAGGGAATCGCAACCCACTCCAGTACTCTTGCCTGGAGAATTCTAAGCAAAGAGTCAAAGGGGTTGCAAAGATAAACAAGGACGTACTGTATAGCATGAGTTTCCCAGGTGGCACTACTGGTTAAGAACCTGCCTCCCAATGCAGGAGTTGTAAAGAGACATGGGTTTGATCCCTGGGTCAGGAAGATGCCCTGGAGGAGGGCATGGCAATCTACTCCAATATCCTTGCCTGGAGAATCCCGTGGACAGAGGAGGCTGATGGGCTACAGTTCATAGGATCGCAGAGTCAGACACGACTGAAGCAACTTAGCACTGTTTAGCACAGAGAACTATGTTCAATATCTTGTAATAACCTATAGTGGAAAAGAATCTGAAAAAGAATATATATATGTATAAATGAATCACTTTTGCTGTGCACCGGAAATTAACACAACATTGTAAAGCAATTATACCTCAATTTTTTTTTTTCAAGAAGGAACGACACACTGATACAGGGTACAAACTACATGAAGTTTAAAAACAGTATGCAAAACGAAGCCGGACACAATAATCACATATAACCCCACCTGAATACACAAAATATTCAAAAAAGACAAATCTAAGGAGACAGCGGATTAGTGGTCACCTGGAGCTGGAGTTAGAAATGGGCAGTGACTGCAAATGGGCACTGTGGGGGATCTTTTGGGGATGGAAGAAATGTTCTAAAACTGGATTATGATGACTGCACAACTGCAAATTTACGGGGAAAAAATGCTGAATACGCACACTTAAAAATAGTAATTTTAACCTTAATAAAGCGCTCACGTTAAAAAAAAAAAGTGTGTGTGTATGTAAAACGGGTGCTGCAGATTTAAAGTGGGGGGGGGGGATCACTGTTCTCCAAACCCCTCATTTTTATACTTAGGCAAACTGAAACCTTGAAGCGAGTCAAGGGTGCTTGACTTACTAGCACAGTCAAGACTAAAGGGCCAAAGGAAGCGAAATTCTCCAGTTTAACTCCGAGACCTGAGGCCACTCTCTCTTACTTGGAAGTGTCCTTCGGAATCTAAAGTAAATATTTAACTTAATCTGCATAGGCAAATAGGCCCAAAGTCTCAAGGGCGCTAACCCAGACAAGGGGTAAACATCTTAAATGAACGTAAAGGAGACGATGTACAACAGTCTTAAGCAGCACGTGAAGCTCCTACAGGTCTGAGAGTCAACCAGAACCTCCCCGACCCAAATGACCGTCGAGCTTCTTACCCGCATTTATGAAAAACCAAACACGGACGGGGCAGGAACCGAGGTCCCTTAAGATCCCACAGCAGGATCCCCTCTGGGAAGCAGACCGAGAACCGCGGTCTGTTCCGAGGCTGAGGGCCCGGACCAGGCACACGGTGTGACTCCATCCAAGTTCACCTCAGATAAAGGAAGCGGGGAAGTGGGACCGACCACCGAGGCGTGTCAACGCGCAAAGAGGGCCAGGCGGGGAAACCGGCCGGGAGCCCGGCTGGGGCGAGCGGCGGGACGGCGCGACTCCCGCGGGCAAGCAAGCGGCGCACCCGCACGTCTCCAACGCTCGTCCTCCCGGAGCCCCCCACCGCCGCCCCCGCACCGCCTGGTTCGCACCCACGCGGCTCCAGGGACGCAGGGAGGCCGCGCAGACCCCCGCCCTCGGGGCCTCGAGCGCGGGGGGAGCAAGCCGGAGCGCGGGGGCGACCGGCAGGTCGGGAGGGCCGGCGGCTCTGGGAACCGGCTTGCCTGACGTACCTGCGGCCGCCTCAGGCTCGGGTCCGCCGGGCCCGGAATAACGGCGCCTCCGCCGCAAACACGCCTCGGGGTCTCCATTCGGCGCTGTTTACTCCCAACTCTCGCGAGACTGCGCGATTAGGGCGGGGACACCGACGGCCGGGAACGCCGGACCCCACCACCGTGCGTGCCCTGCGTGCGCGCGCTGGACGCCGAGGTCCCGAGGCTGGAGGGACCCTGGCCGGGAGGAAGGGTGGAGGTCTCGCGACGTTTGCGGCCCTGGGGCAGGGGCGGGGTCAGGTTGCTGGGACCTGGCTCGAGTCTGGGGAAAGGACTATTGGAGTGGGCGGATGGGGGATTCGCAGCTCGGGGAACCTGTATGGCCCCAGCCGGGCGCGGCCGTGCGGAGGACAGCCGTGGCGGAACAGCCACTTAACGTTCGTATCCATCCAGTGCTCTCCTCCTGGGGCCTGTAGAGCCAGGTGCGGCGGCGCTCCCCCTGCAAACCTCTACCCGTTTAACCCTCGCTGCAGCTCGGATGCAGGCAAGTCAAGTGCTTACTCAAGGCCTGAGGGTGCGAGTCCTCGCCTGACTCCCACCTTGACAGGCGAGACCCCGGCCTCAAGTCCGGTCTGCTCTACTCTTAACCCCTCCCAGCGTCGCCTGGACCACGGACGCCAAGCGGTGACCCGTTCTGAAGAAACAAGAATCAATGTATTAAACTCCCTAAAAGTGCGCCCCTCCCCCGCCAATCGTCTGGGTGATTGAGATACGAAAACCACCCACTTAATGTCTAAATGTTGAGCTGATCCACACTAGACATTGGGCACAACTAGGGGATGGAAGGGCTTTCCAGGTGGCGGCAGTGGTAAAGAATCTGCCTGCCAATGCAGGAGACACAGGTTCGATCTCTGGGTCGGGAAGATCCCCTGGAAAAGGAAATGACAACCTTGCCAGGAAAATTCCATGGACAGATGAGCCTTGAGGGCTACACTTCATGGAGTCGAAAAACTGTCGGACACAACTGAGCTGGCATGCAAGGGGGACTGAAAGCCTGTTTTACGTCATGCTGATGACAAATGATATGCTATGTCGTGAGATAAAACTGCTTCTATCTTGTTTGACCTTTCCATAGCACCTGGATAATGCCCCAATATTAGAAACTACAGCATTGCATATTTTAACAATATTTAACCAAACTGATATAATATAGTGGAGAAACAGAATCACCTACTAGCTTTCTGTGATCTTAGGCAAATTGTACCTCAGCTCTCTGTAACTCACCTCCCTCACCCAAATGAGATATGAATACCTCCCTCATAGGATGAAGGTTAAATGAAGCATACACATACAGACTTTGACACACAACATATTCAATAAATGTGGTTGTACTAGACCAAGCCACACCTAATCAACTTCTTCCCTACCTCCTGAGATCACATCAGTGTTAGGAACTTTCAGAGAACTCGTGACATTTGTAAATCCAGAGCACTCCCCCGCCTACCACCACAAAAGGGACTTGATCTTAAAATTAACTGAATTGTTCTAATCAGGGTTCTTTTAACAGCCCTTTAGGTCCCTATGCCATTGAATACAAAGCCCCACTGTTAGGAACAGAGGTAGGTTAGTGAATTGCAAACATCCTCATAATGTGATACTGAAGGGGAGGGGAACTTTGCAGCTCCTGAGAGCCCTAGAAACTGCAGGGGGCCTGGGGCGTGACAGGAGGTGGCCTGGAATTTACCAAGGGAGGCTGAGTGCCCCAGAATCCTGGTCTACCGGTTTTCCACCACTCCAGGTTCTGGTAACTCCCTAAACTTAACACTTCATGTGTATAATAAAGCATCTGTAATCCCATGGGAAGGTAAATCTTTATTAAACCTGAATGCTATTTTAAAGAGTAACAGTCCAGAGATAGAGACACAGAAATACTGATTTCGGACTGCACACAGTGTCAAGACTCGAGATGCCATTTAACCCAAATGTGCCAAGATTTTAAGTAACTGATGTGAACGCAAAACAAAGCAAAAAAGACTCCTCAGAAGAGCTGTCTCTACTCACAGTCTCCCTTTTTCTTCCCACTCCTTGAACTTGCTACTTTCCATCCCCACCGCTCAACGAAAAATGGATCATGGCAAAACCACCAGTGATCTCCGTATCACCCACGTCAAGGAACAAAAATTTTATTCAACCTATTGGGAGAATGAGAGCAAAAAATCAACTCCGTAGTTTCAAGACTTGTGCGACATGTGGCTATGCACGATTTTCTGACTGAATTACCAGCTTTTAATGAATTACTGTCACAGGTGTTCAGAGATTAATTTTTTTTAATTTTTAAATATTTGTTTCTATGGGGGGGGGGGAACGTTTCTCTCTTTCCAAACATATGGACCAACACCTCTTCTAAAGGAAGCAGAAGCAACTGCTTTTATTGTTAAATTTTCAGGTCACAGGTTGTTTCAAAGGTTTATTTCCCACATCCTTAATAAGAAACCCCAGCTACAGTGGTCCAATTATGACTCTCAAATGCACACTGGGAAAGATGAAAGCTAAGGAAGATTCTTGGTTTTCATCTTTCATGAACTTTGCACCAATCAGCATATTTACATATGTCCTGCCAAGAAGAGAATTTTAAAACATTACTGACATGGTTTACTTAGTCTCATCATGTAACAATGATCCAACATCTAATCATAAATATACGACACTGCTATACCACACAACACCTTAAATACAAATATGGTATTTTTACATCACGTTGCTGCTTGTTATACGTCAAAGTTCAAGTCAATGTGGCATGAAGTCAAGTTTTCTCTTGACTTAATGACCATCAACTGTCAGGTGGGGAAATGCCAAATATGACAAAGGCTTCCAGCTAACGCCATCAAAATCATCACTTCCGTGTCATATCACTGGTATGTGACTTTTCGCACCTACAGTTCCTCCTCTTGTGTGATGAAGGCCTGATCTGTAGACAGAAGAGCTTCTGAATTTAACCTCTGATCCTGAGTCCAAGTCAGATCTGGAAATACTAAGGCAATGTCACTGGCAAAACTGTGGGCATAACATAAAAGCATGCTCAGGCCTCCTTGTAATGGATATCAGCTCAGGAGTAAGCGATTCCATAAAAGTCCTGATTTCAATTAACTGGTTTCTGCGTCAGCACTGCAATATTAAACTCTGGATTGCAAATGTGCACATACTGTCATATTTGTCTCGTGATTTACAATTGTCAAAGCACTAGGTATGTGTTCTCAAAAATGTTTGGCTTCATAAGACCTGAACCAAAAAGATTACACAGTAGGGTTCAGTGCAAACCCATATAGTGGTGGTTACTGGGCATTAATTATCTTCACACCGATGAAAGTGTTCGCTATAACACACAAATTTGTTACACGAACCAAGAACGAGCTTCTAACTGATTTCAACAGATACAGTATGTCTTTTCACACACATAATTTGTCCATATTTTAACTATTATTCTATAAATACTTGATATTTATATCATTAATGCTACTGGAACGGAATAATATTACACAGAAAAGTGTTTCACAACCAGATATAAGAAGTTCTAGAGGGCTAAACTTCAGTTATAAAATGGGTCATAGGCTGAGAAATCACTACTTATCCACAGTAACTATAAATCAAGAGATGACTGAGGGTCAGTCATCACATGTCCAAATCTAGGAATGAATTAATTCCTTAGTAGACTTAAAAAAAAAACAACAGAATGTTGTCAGGTGATATTATATATGGCAAACCTATAGCACAAAATTAGGTGGCCTTGTTTAATATGAAAAAGAATAATGTAGAATTTTAATACCCCTTTGATTTACCCACATTAAAACATCTTGACGAAAAATCTTTTTTAAAGTAACCTACCAATAAATAAAGTTGCCCAGATGTACACAACATATGTACACACATGGTTCTCTAATTATCAGTTGAAGAGCAGCATTTCATACACAGAGAGCCAAACGACTAAAGCTACACAATATAATACAGGTTTCCACTAATTATACCAGCAATCTTACCTAGAAAATAACACCTTCCAATAGTCTTTCCTGATGAACATTTGAAAACCAATGCTATAATTCATCTACTGACATAGACAATTTCCCTTAAGAAACATGTGAGACTGTAAGAGCTGACACGTCATATATTTCAGTATCATATTACTGTAGCTCCTAGAACAACATAAATCACACAACTTCTGAAAAGTTTACCAAAAAAACCCCATCAAATTTTAGGTTTCCTCCATCAGTTCTCGTGCCACAGTCGATATTTACTCTGTGCCCTCCATGCGGCCCTTAAGGTTTTCCCACAGCACTCCTAAAAGGTTTGTGTTTGTTTTGCAAAGGATGAGTCAAAAGTATGCTAAATAATCAGTCATGAAAATAATGCAGAAGATAAATTCCATGTGTTCCTCCAAATGTAGAATACTGCAGGCTCCCGCAAGTCGGCCAAACTTCCCAACCATCATCTGGCTTCAAGCTTTGCAGGATAAGGCCTCCTTTCGCAAAGAACGGTTGAGGATATTTGCTCCCCACACCCAGAGCCATTCAGGCATATACTGTGCGAAAAGAAACTAAAGATGAAAGAGAAAAGGATTACAAGGTTAGAATCCAAAGCCATCAACAAATTGCACAGATCAGCAATGATTTAAGCCAACAAACATCACCAATCACCTTAACCACAAAAGACGAAAAAACCTTAGGTGATGTTACACTGAGCACCCGCTTTTGCACAAGACCCTATGCTAGACTCTCTGGGGAACAGAAATGGGATCACCACCACTCACCCCTTCCTCTGAGTAGGCAGGACAGACATACATGCAGTGATACGATTCCATCGTTACTCAGTGTGATATGAATAGAAAAGTCATGTACGTAAGAATTCCAAATCATCCCAGGAATAAAAGGCAGGTCAAACAGCAAAATGCATACATGGTTAGTACTGAGACAAAACTGGGGTTTGAGAGGCAGGGTGGAGCTTACTCTACTGACATTAAAACAGCAGATTTCCTCTTCTAGATGTCATGCAGCTGGAACTTTCGAATGTTCTTAACATAATAAATCCACAGAAGAGGATTCAGTGACTGAACTGGAACCACTAGGGTCTGAGAATCAGAATTTACGATCCTCATCTTCCAGCATCAGGCTTCAATCAGATTCCCATGTATCTATCATTTGGGAAAGGTTTAGGATGCCTTAACCTTAATTACGAGAGCTGATCACACACGGCTGGTTACCTGGATGGAATGGGACCAGTATCCTGTGGTCCTTTTTGAAATGCCGAGGGTAGAAACAGCATGATGTGCATACACTTTTGGGGAAGGCACCAACCATGGGCACTTGTGCAGAAAGCTGCCAGGGGTGGCCACGTTGGTAGCCACGTAGAATGGGATTAAACTCTGTACAAAGATTCCTTTGGAAGCATATTCATACTGCAATGCTCTGCTGAAGTGGTCTAAGTAAGCCTGTTAAATAAAACAGGAGGGGAAAAGACTGATTTTGTTGGGAACTCGAAAGAAATCAAGAGGAAAAACAATACCTATGGTCATTTTGGGAAAAAAAATACAGCATAAGGAAACATCAGCTGCTGACAAAGAACTCAACAAACTAGACCAAACCATTGTGATAAACGTTTTCCTACGTGATGACTTCACTTTCCATCTGGGAACGGGTTACCTTAGATGCTGAGAACGCCGCCAGCTGGGGGGTGGGTTTGCAGCAGGAGCCAGAGGAGACGGTGACGATGGCCCCCTTCTTCCTCTCCACCATCCCTGGCAACACGATGTGGACCATGAGGCTGGCTGCGGCGATGTTCACGTTGACGATGTCCCAGAGCGTGTCCTCAGAGACCTGCGTGAAGTACTGTGGATAGGGGTAGAACACGCCCACATTATTCACCAGGATGCCAATGTCTCTGTCCTGCAAGGTTTCCCGGATCATGTTGTAGATCTCGCGGCCGCTGCTGAAGTCCGCGACTATGATGTCAGTCTCCACTTTGTAGGTGTCAGCTATGTCTTTAGCGACCATCTGCAGCTTCTCTTGGTTCCGGCTGATCAGGACAATGTTGAGCCCGCGGCTGGCCAGCTCCTCTGCATAGGCCCTTCCAATCCCATCCGTGGCACCTACAGGAAAAGCCGGGAAAGGGAACAAACTTGTTTCACGGTGCGACCCTTAAAATGGACTTAAATACCCCATGTCTGGGTTTAATCAGAGAAGGATACACACTAGAAATAAACTCGGTTCTGTGAGTAATCAGTCAAGCACAAGGTGGAATCTGTAATACGAATGACACAAGCTAATCAAATGCTCGCCCAGATACTCTGACAGGTAGAGGAAGCACTGCTTTACGTTCCCCAAGGTGACTGTGAGACACAGTGGGAGACTGTTCTCAAAGCCTCATCTGGTCTCAGTGAGTGTCAGGAGGTACTTTCCTAGGAGATAATGGTAAATGAAAATGAAATTTAAAAGAAGGGAAGCATTTCTGAAAATGGTACCAGTTTGTAAGGACACTTTCAAAACAGAGAGCAAGAAGGAAAAGCAAGCAACAGGAAGGCGGGGCTGGTGTGGAATAGGAGGTGACAGAAAGAGGACAAAAATCACAGGGAAACACTTCCAAGATGAGCGGTGAGAAATGTGCACATAATCATAACAGAGGAAGTTTTATTTCTTTATCCCATGAAAACATGATTAAATTCAGTAAGTTCCTGAATGAAGCATCAAACTCAAAACACAGATCAAATGGGAAAGAGGACTTCGTTTTTAAATCAAGCAAGAACTGAAATCTCATCTCTTACCACTCACGACTGCCCATCTTCCATACTGCTTGATCAGGTCCGCTCTGCTCACCAGGCGCGGGATGAAATGCAGCCTGATGAGGCTGTAGAAGTCACAGACGACAGTGATGCTTTTTCTGGCCGTGTACCAGGCTCCAACCAAGGCGAGGGCTTCCATGTAGCAGTTGCAGGACCTGGCGATTTCCCTGTACAAGAGGTAGAAGCTGTCGACGGCAGCCATGGCGGCCTGCAGGGGCAGGGAGCAAGAGAGGTGGTCTTTGCTTAGTAACTGAAAGGATCACACACAGTTTGGGTGAAGAAGGACGTTTGAGACATCAGGGCTTAACAATTTTGCATTCAAATAATGGTAACTGTTTAAATGCATGTAGCCCGTGGATCCAGTTATGATATCATTACTTGACATCTGCAGCTTACAAAGTTCTTTCCATCCAAGATTAGTCAACATGATTATCAAGAGTTACCAAATTCCTACTAAAATCCAGGCACTGAGCTAAATGTTATGGATACGGCAATAAACACAATATGCTCTGTGCCCTAAGGAGTTCTCAGCCCAGCTTAGTGACAGGCACAGACTTTTTAATTCACGTAACAGCTGAGAGTAATGTTTATTTCCTTTATTGAATTTATTTATGCAAAACCGGCAGGCACAGAGGACCTACTATCCCTGTAGAGACAAAGTACGAAAAATAGAGGCACTATTCAGACATAGCCTTGGCCTCAAAGGGGGCTTCCTGGTCACTCAGACAGTACAGAAACTGCCTGCAATGCAGGAGACCAGGGTTCAATCCATGGGTCAGAAAGATGCCCTGGACAAGAGAATGGCTACCCACTCCAGTGTGCTTGCCTGGAAAATCCCACGGATAGAGGAGCCTGGTGGGCTACCGCCCAACACTTCAGCCTCAAAGACCTTACAACTCACTTTGAGACAAAACTATGCTCTAATACCCTTTAATGTAAATTACATTATATATATATATATATATATATATATATTACATATAACGTAAATAATATTCTCTTTAAAAAGAGATACTCCCTAAACTTGGAAGACATGGTTTTCTGAAATGACAGTGGCTAAGCACGCTTCATCTGGCTGGCATCACCGGCATACCGTCATCCTTGCCTGGTCCCTTGTGTTTGGGGAAGGAAAACTCCAATATGACTCTTTTAAGTATCCACACAGCAAGCATCTTTACATGCCATGTACTGGGATGGACATTAAGGTTTCAAAGATGAAGCAAACGATTGTCTAGGAGGAGAGACTGACATCTAACAAAACAACTTAAAATGCCATATGAACTGGTGTGTACGTGTGTGCGCCTGTGATCAGAGGCAGAGAAAGGCTGAGCACGACCAAGGCTAATGAACTTCCTTCTAGACTACACCAGGGGAGTCACCAAGGCCTGAGCCGACCACGTGCTCTCTCTGAGGGTCAGGTATCAAAAAGATCTGAACAGACCACAATTAAATTACAGGGAGCTCAGATATACACAAGCACAAGAGTATATAGCATTTATTAATATTATGTACGAGGAAACAGATTTAAGCCAAAAACAAAATTTATATAAAATTTCTGGAAGTGGCCCCTCTCACAGAAATTTGTATAGGAAAAAAAAATATCCTGAAACTAAGAAAAAAATCCCTGACAATAGCAGCAAAAATTGGCATAAGCTTAAGGAAGAATAAGTGAATTCCCTCCCACTCCATCGCAATGCAATTTGAGCTCAACCAAGGTCTGCAGAGTGAAGAAAACAAATTAACCTCTGGAATGGAACACGCTGTAAGAATGACACCACACTGGTAACAGGCGCATAAAATAACAAAAAACTACTGGATGTAAATACGTGTGTGTGTGTGTGTGTGTGTGTGTGTGTGTTGAGTATGCATTTGAGTGTGCAGGCCAAATTACAAACCAACAAAACATACGAAAGAAACATGATAGAAAACTGAAGAAACAGGCAGGATTCCTAAATGCCCCACAATGCACATATAACCCCTCAAACATTAAACTTTACATTTCTGTGCTGTGCTGTGCTTAGTCGCTCAGCTGTGTCCGACACTTTGTAACCCTATGGACTGCAGCCTACCTGGCCCCTCTGTCCATGGGATTTCCCAGGCAAGAATACTGGAGTGGGTTGTCATTCCCTCTTCCAGGGGATTTTCCCAATCCAGGGATTGAACCCACCGCTGCTGTACTGGCAGGTGGATTCTTTACCACTGAGCCACCAGGGAAGCCCTCAGGGTCACAGTCCTCCACCTCAAAGGCGTCCCCTCCTTGTATGCTATGCACGAGTGCCTCTCAAAGCTTCCAGATGCTAGTGATGAGGCAGTGTCGGGTCACCTCCCCAAGGGTCCCCTGCCACATCGTGGCAGTACAGAGCCACGCCCTGGGGGACAGGTGCTGGCTGGAAAGGCCCCTCCCAGTCACAGTGGCTGCTTCCTGGGACAGAGCTGATTCAAGATTCCCAGAGAAGTGACCAAAACACTAGCGCCTTACAAAGAAAAATATAAAAACTTGAGAATCCGAGTCCAACCATCCTAAGCTAGGAGTTCCTGAAATAATGCTTTTATAGTAGGCACGTGCCATCTGTCACACTTACTCAAAGAGTAGGCCATGAGGAAAGGAAATGCAAAACATGATACTTGCATGCACCAGTACTTTTTGAACAAAATGTAATAAAGTTAGAAATAACACAACCATAAGCAAGAAAAAAAAAACAACTAGATACTTGGAACATTAAATCTATTATTCAAAATAACAGGTGGATATACGTCTAAGATGTTACAACAATGTCTTCAGTAAAACACTGGATGCCACATACCAAGGTCTAATAGATTGGAGCCAAAGAAATACTTGTGGGGAAAAATGCATGGCAGGCGTGTCTGTAATAAGGTTCCAGCTAAAAGGAGGTCCCATGTGCCTTGGGGAATGACCTCATCCCAAGGGGAAGCTGTGTAAAGGGAACTTCAACCCCTCCTTGAACACCATTTTTCTCAAGAATGTGAGACAGAAAAACTCCAGAAAAGATGCCTGACTACGACAGAGTCCTCAGTCTCTCAGCCCGAATCATTCTCCGCCTGCAGTCTCCTCTTACCTCCTCTGCCAGCTCTGGGCCTCCAGGAGCTGCTCTGTCTTCTCTTCAGGACAAGCTGCGAGCAAAAACAAACAGCAAACGCCTTTCCCTCACAGCTCAGCTGGGAAAACTTTACATAAAACTCAGACCAAAGGTTTTAAAAGTTAAAAGAAAGTAAAAATTCATGTGCCATGAATCCCAAACAGGCATTGATGCTAAAGCTCCAACACTTTGGCCACCTGAGGCAAAGAGCCAACTCATTGGAAAAAACGCTGGGAAAGATTGAAGGCAGGAGGAGAAGGGGATGACAGAGGATGAGATGGTTGGATGGCTTCACCGACTCAATGGACATGAGATTGAGCAAGCTCTGGGAGATGGTGAAGGACAGGGAGGCCTGGCGTGCTGCAGTCCATGGGGTCGCAAAGAGTCGGACATGACTGAGTGACTAAACAACAATTTAACAAAATTGGAAAAATGTACACCAAAGTTGTCTATTATGCACAGCTCAAAGAATAAAAAAACACAGGGCCATACGACTCCACAAATCAAATCAGAGTCTTAGAAGGTCCAATGCCTCCTCCCTGGTCACATCCCCTTCTGCCACCCTTGGGGTAATCACTCTCCCAAGTTCTGATGTAATCATTCCCTTGCTCTCTTCTTTCTTTCGTAAATAGCCCTACCACAGATGCTGAAAAAACAGTACTCCATTTTGCCTGGTTTTGCCCCTTACATAAGGAATCATGCCCACATATCCTTTGGTGACTTGTTCCTCTCACTCAGGGCTGTTTTCCAGCCCCAGGGACACCTCCGTAGCTGTGGGCCATCACTGCTGCACCATCTCACGGCACAGACACAATTCGTATGTCCAGTCTATTGCTGATGGGTTGTTCTCGTTGGTTTTGACTTTACAACTATGAACAGCGCTGCCGTGAACATTCTCGTGCATGCACAAGAGCTTCTCAAAGGGACAGGCCTAAGAGTCGAACTCTTGGCCACAAGGCATCCATGTGTTCAACCAGATGCTGCCAAAGTGGCTGAGCCACTTTACACGCCCACCGGCAGCGAGTGTGAGCTCATGGTGCCTCCTCCTCTCAATGGCTGGCAACGTCCAACAGTTCACCTCCTGCCAAAGGCTGGCTGTGAAATGGGATCTCACCATCGTTTGCACTGGCATTTCCTGACTGTTAATAAGGCTGGCACTCCCTCCTGACGTTTAAGTGCTGTTCATGTTTTCTCATCTATGAAATGCCTGTTCCTAGCTTTTGATCTTACTTCTTTTCAAATCAACTTTTTAAAAAATTCAATTTTTTTAAATTTTATTTATTTATTTTGGCTGAGCCACACAGCGTGCTGAATCAAACCCAAGCCCCCTGCACTGGACGTGCAGAGTCTTAACCACTGCACCACCAGGGAAGTCCCCTTGTGACCTTCCTTCTATTGTGTTGTCTTCTTTTTCTTTCAGAGTTCTAAGTATTCTTTCTACATTCTAGATACTAGTCTCTGTATGCTTTGTCTGTTTATATAAGTGCTTTTGATGAAATGAATGTCTTAGTATCAACACAGTCCAATTTATCAATCTTTTTCCTGCATGGGTTATACTTATGTCTCATTTCAGAAATCCCATCTAAGCCCCAGGTCAGAAAGATATTTTTCCATATTATTTTCCACATTTTTTTTTTTTTTTTACAATTCTGCTTTTCAGATTCAAGTCTTTAATCCTCCTGTGGCTTTGTGATGGTGTGAGGCTGGGGTCGCATCCATCTCTACTGTTCCTCCTCAGACCCTAGCATGGGGCTAAGTATACAGTATTTATTTAACAAACAGAAGCAAATAATGCCTTGGGTTCAAAGCTCAAATTACACCTGGGGAGAAATAATTTGAGAAGCTTCTCCAACTTTGCATCAGCACTTTGATGAAGCTATTATGGTGTATCATGACTTTTTGGAGTTTCCTTACTCCCTGTGCCAAGTTTCAGTAAACCGCTAACATAAACTACATGGAGAGAGTCTAAACATGGCAGTTCTTGTTCAAGATCCGATACCTCTCAGTTTCAGGTCTCCACTTGTGCAGTGGGAATTAAAACTCGAACAGCATCCACTCCCAGGTACAGACCCAAAATAACTGAAGACTTAGGTTTACACAAAAACTGGTATGGCTGTGTTCATTAATCACTAGCTAAAAAGTGGAAACAACCCAAATGTCCAACAACAGATGAATGGACAAACAAAATGTGGTCTGTCCACATGATGGAATATTATTCAGCAATGAAAAGAACGAAGTAGGGATACATGTTATGATATGGACAAATCTCAAGGTCAGTATGCTGAGCCAAAGAAGCCAGACACAAAACGCCATTCATTTTATGACTCCATGTACAGGAAATGACCTGAAAAGGCAAATCCAGAGACAGAAAGGAGATGAGGGCTGCCACAAGGCAGGAGGAGTGGGAAATGGGGAGTGACTGCCAACGAAGTGGGATTTCTTTGGGGAATGATGGGAATGTTCTGCAATTAAATAGTGATGATGGTTGTGGACAGTGACCATGCTACTATGAACAGCACACGTTTAAATGGCTAAAATGGTGAATTTTGTTATGTGACTTTTATCTCAAAAAAAAAAACCTGCTGAAAAAAAACAATTTGCTGAGCTCTATCTATGCCCGTGGAATATTATTGTAGTGATCACAACCACAGACTCCAAAAACAGACATCCTGGATTTGAACCCAGGCTCCCCATGTAAGAGTTGTGTGTCTTGGGTGAAGTTACTTCATTACTTCACCAGAGCTTTCCTTATATCACCTGCAAATATGGGGCTACTATTTCCTGCCTAAGATTATAATGAAAATTAAATCAGATCATACGTATGAAGCACTCAGAGTCTGGGAACATCAGCACTCAATAAACCTTGGCTATCAGCCACTATAATTTAATGTTCAATAATGTTAGTTATTGTCTATTTGCAGCACTCAGGGTTAAAATCTGGCTTTCTGCAAAAGACTCCGCTAAGTGCTTTCTTCCTATCATGGCACTTCTCTCATCAACCCTTCCAAGCAGAGTTGTAATCATGCCCAGTTTACAGACATGGAAACTGAGGCTTACCATGGTAAAGTGGCACAGCCAGGACTCTGCAGCTAAGAAGTGGGCAGTGGGAATTCAGATCAAGGTCTCTTAAAGTCCAGAGGCCTGCCTGGCGACCCCCACTCTGAGAACCCCCAGGCGGGCATCCTGCTGACATCACCGAGCGGGCCGCTGGGTTGGGCTTCGCCGGGCTGCAAGTTCCTTCGGAACAGCGACAGCCTCTCTGGTCCCCAGAACCCTTCCCCTCCAGCACCAGGCAGGGCCCAACAAACCACGGCCGCTGGAGAGCTGGTGGGGCCCTTTCTCCAAGAACGCCCTTATTCTGAATTACTTCTCATTCAGAACAAAGACGAAGACAACAACCCCACTCAGTCCGAGTCCTTTGGAAACGAGAAGAAGCACAAATGGGTGCTTTTCAGAGCCTCATGGGGAGCACCCGGGTCAGGCCCGGGAAAGAGACGGGCCTGCGCTCGGGGTGGGTGGGGTCCCAGGTAGGCCGGGTCCCGGGGGAGGGGCGGGCCCAGAAGACGGGCTCCTCAAGGGGTGCAACGCCCAGATGGAGTTGGGGAAGAGGCGCTCCGGGTGGACAGGCCAGGAAGGAGGGGTGCTGGGGGCGGGGGCCCCAGGGAAGGGAAGGACCACAGGGTCCGGGGGTCCCGGGGGTCTCGGCGCGGAGGGCACTGGTCCCGGGGGGCGTGGTGGGGCGCAGAGCGTGCAGCTGGACCGAACCCCGCCGGGCGCCGAGAGAGCCTAGGAGGGTCTGGGACCCGGGGATGCGCGCGGGGGGCGCGGTACCTGCAGAGATGGCGCGGCCTCGAAGCTGGTCCCGCCAAAGACGCGCAGCCGCCGCCCCCGTCACCGCCGCCGCAACAGCTCCCCGGGCCGCACCCCCACGTGACCTGCGCACGCGCCAGGGGCGTGGCCGTCGCTGGACCCGCCCCCGGCGTTCCGACGCTCAGGCCCGCCCGAGTGCGCGTGTGCAGCGGTCGCCGTGGAGACCAGGGAAGCGTTGGGCCGCCAACGACGCGGGCTCCGGTGGCCTGGTGGGCTAGGGTCCGTAGCGATCCCGCAGAACCTGGCTCCCACTGCTACGGGGTGTTCGGTGTTTCCGGAATAAAGATGCACCCCGAGGCCTCAGAGCCCGTGGTGGACGGGGTAGCGGAGCAGGAGTGCGCACAGGAGCCTGGTGTGGAGGAGTCGGCTGGTGACCGCGGGAACTCAGGCGAAGATGGCCGCAAGGAAGGTGCCGACCACCGCCCCAGGGAGGCGAGGGGGGCGACGGGCTGCGCCCAGCACCACATACCCGGTCTTCACAGCTAGCAGTAACCGTAATAATAATAACAGGTTCTTCCCTGGCGGTCCAGTGGTTAAGACTCCAAGCTTCCACTGCTGGTGTCATGGGTTTCCATCCCTGGTCGGGGAACTAAGATCCCGCATGCCACAAGACGTGGCCAAAAAATAATAACAGTAGCGGCCCACACTTACTGAAGGTTGTGTACCATGCACTCACCACATTCCGACCATAGGCCAGCCCTCTGTGGTAGACACTCCTCTCCCCACATCAGACAGATAACTTACCTGGAACTTAAAGAAGTTAAAGAACTTGCTCCAAACAGATTACCCTCAGCCAGTCAATGATAGAACAGATTCATGCTTGGACAGTCTGACCCCAAGAGCCCAAGCCCTCACCCAAGACACCATTCCCCTCACAGCCCAACTTTTGAATATATCCCTTCATTGCCTTCACCATGTAAGATCAAAGGCTCTGTCTCCCTCTGGATGGCAAGCTATGTCAGGGCAGGACACCCCAAATGAACTGACAGTGTCCAGTCCAGTGCCTGATCTGTGGTGGACAGAGTGAATGATGAGCTGGTGTTTCTGGGATCACCTGGTGACTCCTCACCAAAGTTTTCCTGAATAGGCTTAGAAGATAGCCTCTCCTCTTGCTTGGCTTCGATCATAAGAGAAACGTTTTAGGGACTGATAAAAAGAAACTGCTTGATTTATGTTTCATTTTTTGAACCCAGCCAACAATTGTAAGCAATGACTGTCCAGGCAAGCCCTGTATGAGTTGCTATAGGGAAGCCATGTTGTGCTATGGACACGCATATGTTTGGAGCAAGTTACTCTGGGTTCACACTACCCCTCTGCAACTAGCCAGTTTTGCTCTCTATAGAACCAATCTCTTATTTTACAGAAATGAATGACCCTAAGGAAACGTGTGTGGGTCCTTCGAACACTTCCTACCTCAGTGAGCAGAAACAGAGTGGTGACAGCTGGTCAGATGGTCGCTTAGCGCACCAAACAGACGACAAGGAAGATCGTGGCACCAGGTATGTGGGCGCGCTGCCACCACTTACAGCACACTTTTACCCATTAAGGTAGATACTATGATCACCCCTTTGTCCAGATAAGGAAATTGGGGCTCATGAAGATTAACTAGTTGGCCCCTTGTCTGAGGATTAGTAGCAGAGTCAGGATGGTTAGTTATGAGTCAGTCAGGATGGTTAGTTAGTTATGCCTCTGTGGCATAACTAAATGTGATCTATTAAACTTTAATGCCAAACCTGGAGAGAGGCACACATTAGCAGTTCTTGATGACACAGAGGTATTTCTAGGAGAACATCCACTGAAGTTTTTAAGAATGCTGAAAGTCACAATATTGGATGAGGCCCTGAAAGCTAAAAACAAGCAAGCAGTGTCATCAGGCATACAGAAGGTTGTGGAATTTGAAGATGGAATGGATGTGGCAAAGAATTTATGGTATATATCTTACAGCTGACAAACTGAGATCAATTTCTTGTTCATGTTTTTCATTCAACAGAATGACTAAAAAGTTTCTGCAAAAGCTTTGCAAGCAGCACAAGCTCTACATTACCCCAGCACTGAATGATACGCTGTATTTACACTATAAAGGTAAGGATCGGGTGGAGGAGGAACCTCGAGTCAGGTGGAAGGACCCTAGCAGCATAAAGAATTACTCACAGAGATCATCTGGAGTTCTTACATTTAAGTAGAAATTTCAAGGTTTAGTGGAGATGATGGGAAAACAATAACATTTCTTAGAAGAAACAGTCTTACATGACTAGAGTTTATATGAGTTCCAGGGAAACATACTGGCATCTTTTATTTGTATTCGCTAAAGGACTCATAGTTTCCCAGACCACTATCTACTTGTAAATACTCTGTGCTTGGGAGGGACACATTGTGAAGGGCTGTGGTGGTATCCAGTGGTCACACGTGAACTTAAGTTCAGGTTCATAGGCAGGGCTCTTCCTCGCAGTGACAAAGCAGAGCCATAACTCCCAGTCCTTTCTGAATTTGGGACAGCCAACCTGCTTCACTGGGCCATCCACGTGGCCCTTTATTCAGTAAATGTTTACTGAGAGCCTTCTGTGGGCCGGCACAGGGCACAGTGCTGGAGATACAAAGATGTATATGTTGAGGATGCTCTTGGTGTCTTGTGGGGGGACAGGTTGGCCACCATGAGGCTATTCACACTGTGCCAGGAAGATTCATGGAGGGCTCCAGCCGCACAAATCCTTTAAAGGTGGGGAAGGACCCCTAGCTAGTCTCCTCATCTCCACGTTGCCACCTCCAAAATCCTCAACCCAGTGTCTAGGTGTAGCAGTGATGAGATGACACAGGAGGGCAGACCTCAGGGGACCCGTATTTAAGAGGTGGGAAGAAGAGGACAGAGAGGTGCCTATGTCATCTACCGCTGCCTAGCAAATTAATCCCATGCTTATCAACTTGAGAAATTATTATTTGATACTATTTCTGAGAGTCAGGAACCTGGGAAGGACTTATTCAGGTTGTTCTGCATCACCGTTGCTTTCACCCTTTTTTCATCAAAACTTTTGGTTTGGGACTTCCCTGGTGGTCCCAGTGGCTAAGATTCTGCCCTCCCAATGCAGGGTGCCAGGGTTCAATCCCTGGTCAGGGAACTACATCCCACATGCCACAACTAAGACACAGCACAGCTAAATAAAATATTTTTTAAAAAAACACAAACTTCTGGTTAAAACTTATCAGGCAACCAAATGACTTTCAAAACATTTGGCATCAGCATATGAACTGTGAAGTACAAATCTATAATGAGTTACTCAAGAAAACAAAAATGTTGGTTTGCCTCTCCTTAAACGTGGCTCATAAAACTGAACAATACCAGAAAGCCAGACCCGAAGTTTGCACTGGCTTCAGGTACTGCTGGATTTTCTCACTGCGTGTCTTCACAAGGCTGCCTTTCCCCCTTCTGAAGCCCTGCGTACCCTTGTGCTCATTCATGCCTCACTCCCACCCAGTCCCTGGCAAGAAGGGAAGTTAGGCTCCACCCTACCAGGGTGGCAATTCTAGCAGAAAGTTACCTCTTTCCAGTGGAGTCAGCCAAAGCTCCCCAGGGTTCCTGAAGACTGGCGTCACGTGGCTCAGCATGACCAGCTCCCTGCAGAGAGCCATGGGGAAAGAATCAGGACAGGGCTGTTCTCAAAGAGGCGGCGGTGTGCCTGAGAAGGGACCTGTGGATGCTGGGCATGTGTGCCTGCGTGCTAAGTTGCATCAGTCGTGTCTGACTCTTTGTGACCCCATGGACCCTACCGCACCAGGCTCCTCCGTCCATTGGATTCTCCAGGCAAGAATACTGGAGTGGGTTTCCATTTCCTTCTCCAAGATGAGTAGGCATAAAAGAGGGTGAGACCTGTGCCTCTGTGTGTGTGGGAGCCCAACCAATACCCCCTTCCTTCCCACCAGGCTTTGACCGCATCGAGAACCTGGAAGAGTACACAGGGCTGCGCTGTCTCTGGCTGGAGTGCAACGGCATCCAGAAAATCGAGAACCTCGAGGCCCAAACGGAACTGCGCTGCCTCTTCTTACAAGTGAACTTGCTCCATAAGATTGAGAACCTAGAACCTCTGCAGAAACTGGATGCTCTCAACATCAGCAACAACTACATCAAAACCATCGAAAACCTCTGTAAGAAGGACCTGCTGCGGTGGTGGTGGTGGTGGGGTTGTTCTCTAGACCCGTGTCCACCGCCATCCCCTGCAGGAGGGTCTTAAATTTTCTTTGTCGCCCATGTCACTCACCTCTGTCCACTCCCCCTTCCAGCCTGCCTGCCGGTCCTGAACACACTCCAGATGGCGCACAACCACTTAGAGACCGTGGAGGACATTCAGCATCTCAGGGAGTGTTCCAGACTCTGCGTCCTTGACGTTTCCCACAACAAGCTGAGCGACCCCGGGATCCTGAGCATTCTTGAGAGCATGCCTGACTTGGTAAAAAACAAACAAACAAACCAACAAAAACAGAAAGAAACGCGCACACTCGAGACCTCCCTGGTGGTCCAGTGGTTATGACTCTGAACTTCCAGGGCAGGGGGCATGGGTTCAATCCCTGGTCAGGGAAGATCCTGCATGCGGCCTGGTGCGGAGTGGAGGGTGGGGGACACACCCACGGACACAACTTGTGTCACCCTGTGTTCTGTAGGCAGCAAATCTCTTTTCTTCTCCCCTCCCTCCCTCTCTCCCCCCTTCCTTTCTCCCCGCCTTCTGAACACCCATCACACTTCTCCCCTGTATTTTTAGCTGCCGTGTTTTAAATGCCAGATGCTGTGTCATTTCACCTACAATTTCAGTGTGTATTCCTGACAGATAAGGACTTTTTAAAAGCATCATTACAGTACTATTATTATACCTAAAATAGTATCGAAATGACAGTTAATACCCAGTCTATGTTCAGTTTTCCCCATTTGCCTCAAGCATGTGTTTTGACCATCGGATTCAGTTCAATTCAGTTCAGTCGCTCAGTCGTGTCCGACTCTTTGCGACCCCACAAACTGCAGCACTCCAGGTCTCCCTGTCCATCACCAACTCCTGGAGTCCACCCAAACCCATGTCCATTGAGTCAGTGATGCCATCCAACTATCTCATCCTCTGTCGTCCCCCTCTCCTCCCACCTTCAATCTTTCCCAGCATCAGGGTCTTTTCCAATGAGTCAGCTCTTCGCATCAGGTGGCCAAAGTATTGGAGTTTCAGCTTCAACATCAGTCCTTCCAGTGAACACAGGACTGATCTCCTTTAGGAAGGACTGGTTGGATCTTCTTGCAGTCCAAGGGACTCTCAAGAATCTTCAACACCACAGTTCAAAAGCATCAATTATTCGGCACTCAGACTTCTTTATAGTCCAGCGCTCACATCCATATATGACCACTGGAAAAACCATAGCCTTGACTAGACAGATCTTTGTGGGCAAAGTAATGTCTCTGTTTTTTAATATGCTGTCTAGGTTGCTCATAACTTTCCTTTCAAGGGGTAAATGTCTTTTAATTTCATGGCTGCAGTCACCATCTGCAGTGATTTTGGAGCCCAAAAAAATAGTCTTTCACTGTTTCCACTGTTTCTCCGTCTATTTGCCATGAAGTGATGGGACTGGATGCCATGACCTTAGTTTTCTGAATGTTGAGCTTTAAGACCATCAGATTGTGCCAATCCAAACTGTACCCACACATCGTATTTGGATTATGCGTCTCATCACAGCCCCTCCCCACTTGTCTCTTCCCCTCCCCCCACAACCCCCTGCCAAGAATCTGCTGAAGAAACCAGGAGGTCCCTCTGGTTGTCAGCCACACCCTGGATTCAGTCAACTGCATCCTCATGGTGTGGTCTAACGTGTTCTGCTGTCTCCAGTATCTGTTGTAAAATGATGATGGAGCCAGAAGCCTGGTCAGATCCAGGCTCAGAATATAACCCTGAGGTCAGCTGTGGCATCAGTCAGGGCAAGTGTAACACCTGGTTGCCTCTTGTGGTGACTTTAAGCCTCATTAGTGGGTTTGGCTACTATCAGTCTGATCCAGCTTCAGTCTGATCCAGCACTCAGCCTCCCTTCCCCCAACTGTTCCGACAGCTCCCAGGCACACTGCCTCCCTGTGTGAGTTCATTAGCAGTTGCTCAGGTATCCTATTTTAATTCTCTTATTCCTTCTGCCTTTCTTAGCGGCAATGCTTCCGCAAAGAGCACTTTTGCTCATCAACAATTTACATCCCTAATGTAAAGTGCATGCAGAAAACACTGTGGTGAACGTGTCTTTGTTTTTCTTTTTATGTATCAGTTTTCAGAGAAATGGATCCAGAACCTAGGGACCTCTAAGGATGACAGTGAAGGGTTTTTCTTTATCACCGTGGACAGATAGATTTAAAGAGACAGTATTTGGAGTGACTTAACCTTTCTGTCATTTTAATTTGGGGTGCTTGAATGCTCCCATCTTCCAGCCCGTGGCAACCCCTGCAGGCAGCTCCTGTATCCTCTGGCCTCAACTCCAGCAGCCTGGGACAACTTCCTTGCTTTTCAGTGTGTATGTGTTGTCATGTGTGCTAGGAAAAAATATTTTCCAAATAGCACACGAAAACCCTCAGTTCACTGTTTCCTGCTTAGGGCATGGGTAAGCAAGGGAAAAGTGAATCCATTTAAAAGAAAACAGTAAGGAAAGCATCAGTTCAGTTCAGTTCAGTAACTCAGTCGTGTCTGACTCTTTGCGACCCCATGGACTGCAGCACGCCAGGCCTCCCTATCCATCACCAACTCCTGGAATTTACTCAAACTCACATCCATTGAGTCAGTGATGCCATCCAACCTTCTCATCCTCTGTCGTCCCCTTCTCCTCCCACCTTCAATCTTTCCCAGTATCAGGATCCTTTCCAGTTCTTCGCATCAGGTGGTCAAAATATTAGAGTTTCAGCTTCAGCATCAGTCCTTCCAATGAACACCCAGGACTGATCTCCTTTAGGATGGACTGGTTGGATCTCCTTGCAGTCCAAGGGACTCTCAAGAGTCTTCTCCAACACCACACTTCAAAAGCATCAATTCTTCCGCGTTCAGCCTTCTTTATAGTCCAACTCTCACATCCATACATGACCACCGGAAAAACCACAGCCTTGACTAGATGGACCTTTGTTGGCAAAGTAATGTCTCTGCTTTTTAATATGCTGTCTAGGTGGGTCATAACTTTCCTTCCAAGGAGTAAGCGTCTTTTAATTTCATGGCTGCAATCACCATCAGCAGTGATTCTGGAGCCCAGAAAAATAAAGTCAGCCACTGTTTCCACTGTTTCCCCATCTATTTGCCATGAAGTGATGGGACCAGATGCCATGATCTTAGTTTTCTGAATGTTGAGCTTTAAGCCAGCTTTTTCACTCTCCTCTTGCACTTTCATCAAGAGGCTCTTTAGTTCTTCACTCTCTGCCATAAGGGTGGTGTCATCTGCATATCTGAGGTTATTGCTATTTCTCCCAGCAATGTTGATTCCAGCTTGTGCTTCCTCCAGCCCACTGACTGACTGACTGACTGACTGATGGGACCAGATGCCATGATCTTAGTTTTCTCAATGTTGAGTTTTAAGCCAATTTTTTCACTCTCCTCTTTCACTTTCATCAAGAGGCTCTTTAGTTCTTCTTCGCTTTCTGCCATAAAGATGGTGTCATCTGCATATCTGAGGTTATTGATATAAGTAAAGCATAGTTCAGGAGTAATCTGCAGAGCAGACTGGCACCAAGGACTAGTTTAACATTCACATAATCACCAGCGTATGGCATGATAATACACAACTGAATTGTAGTACTTTTCTGGGGGGCCTGGCTGTCATAACAAAGTACCAGGCTGGGTGTTTTAAACAAGAGAAATTTATTTTCTCATGATTCTGGAGGCTAGAAGTCCTAGATCAAGGTGTGGGGCAGGCTTGCTTTCTCCTGAGGCCTCTCTCCTTGGCGTGTAGACAGTCATCTTCTCCCTGAGTCCTCTCGTGGCCTTCACAGTCTGTGTCCCAATCTCCTCTTCGTACAAGGACCTATGGGATCAGGGCTCACCCTAGTGACATCATTTAATCTTGATCACTTCTTCTAAGACTCTGTCTCCAAATGCAGTCACATTCTGAGGCACTGGGGTTAGGATTGCAGCAGATGAGTTTGCTGCAGGCAGGGGTTGGGGGGGAAGTAATTCAACCCCTAACAACAGTCTGTCTCGTGGTAGTTTTCTGGTGGCTTTTACATTTTCCACACACACACGTGCACACATGCACAGCCGTTTAGTGCCTGCCCCTGGGGCGCACTGCTCCCCACACCCAGCCCTACAGGACAGGTCACTCGAACATGTGACAAGAACCATGATGGCCAGATGAGAATGAAGTTTGGAAAAGGCTAAAATAACCAGTTCACAATGTATTTATTTTCTCCAACAACAAAAAGCACTTTAGATATAAAAACCACTTCACCAGTTTAGGCAAACCCATTTTAAATGCTTCACCCACATGTCACCTTGATGGATCCCCTTCCTGGAGAGAAGGTGACCGGATTTAAGGATGGGAGACAGCACACTGGCACGCCTCTGTCGCTCTCCCTCTCCTGGTCCCGGCTTGACATCCAGAAGACCTGTAAGCCTGGCAAGAAGGGGCCTCGGGGTAGCGGGGCTCTCTGCATCCTGTCCCCTTGGTCACCGTCTCTTATCTGTCCAGCAGCTGTGTGCGTTTTCTTAAAACGGGTCCTGGCCGGGAAGGACAGAAAAGCGATCAATCAGAGATTAATTCCAGTAAAAGAGATTGGGTGAGCAAAATCACTGCACTCGGGAAAGGCTCCAGGAGGCGTTTTCCAGCACTGTTCTGGAAGGACAGTGAGAGTTTAAGAACAAGTTCAAGTAGAAAAAGGGATACCCGAATCTCGGGATGGTTCTGACGGCACAGGAGCAGTGACAGCCCCAGCTTCTCTGAGACTGTCCTCAGGATTTCATGTCAACACTCCCTGTCTTTGTATAGTGAAATGTTTTAACTGCGTCTGTTTCTCAGTGCCTAACGCGGTGCCGCCTGTGTGCTTCCAGCGTGTGCTGAATCTGATGGGGAACCCGGTGATTAAGAACATCCCCAACTACCGAAGGACACTCACCGTCCGGCTAAAACACTTAACATACCTGGATGACAGACCAGTTTTTCCCAAGGACAGGTAAGGGAGCAAAAAGCCTTTTAATAACACTATGTAACAGTTGAGCATGCTCAACAGGTAAGTTTTAAAATTTTCTGATTTTTGAGCGTTCCCACACATCTGTTTTATATTCCAGTGAGGCAAGTTTAATGGCTTACATGACTGTTTATAATAGGAAATTCCCTGTTTTGAGCACCTATACATAGATTTTTTTCATAATCCTTTGACAATTATCCTTCTATATAAACTCTCTGATCCCATGGCTGGTTATTTACTTAGGGTGGAATTCTGAGTTGTATTGCTGGATTAAAGACTGTAGTTTAAGACTTTTAAAAGGTGCTTATAGTGTCTATAATGTTTGTATCACAACTTTCCCAGACACAGCCATATTAAAAAAAAAAAAAAACCTTAGCCAGGTTAATTGATGAGTGAAGACAGTACCTCATTTTAAATTTGCATTTTGGGGTAATGGATGAAGTTGATCATTTTTACCACCTTTGTCACACATTTAAAATTTCCTCCTCTGTGAGTATTGCATTCATGACCTCTTTCCAATTTCCTTTTGAGATTTTTCTTATTGATTCATAAGTGATAATCACTCAATCGTGTCTCTTTGCAACCCATGACTGTAGCCCGCCAGGCTCCTCTGACTGTGAGATTTCCCAGGCAAGAATACTGGAGTGGTTTGCCATTTCCTTCTCCAGGGGATCTTCCCAACCAAGGGGTCAAACCCGGGTCTCCTGCATTGTAGGCAGATTCTTTATCATCTGAGCTGCCATGGAAGCTCTGTTTCATTGAGAGCTCTTTGCATATCAAGAGTATTGAACCCAGGGCTGCCTTGTGTATCATCACTCCTTTGATCTGGGTTTTTAATTTACCTTTTGATTGAGGCCGCTATTCATTCCAGCTTAGAATAAAACCTCAGTAACTGGGATGGCCTGAAGGGAACTGCAATCTGAAGCTTGAATTACTCAACATTTAAACACATACTTGAATTCACAAATTTTAGTGAAACTAACACAAATTTCAAAGGGAGAGCCTCCACACGGACCAGGTGAGAGGGCCAGGATCCTTGCTTGTGTGCAGTCGGCTGAGATGCTCCCAGCTCCCCAGCACCCAGCCCTGGGTGTTAAGGCAGACAGCGGGCGGGCAGCACCTGGGGGCGAACCCCAAAGCCCAGGTCTGCAGCTGCGGGTCCTATGCCCCTAGTCAAGCTTGCCAACCTCCCCAGCCTCAGGCTCCTGAGAAGCGAAGACAAAACCGACCTTGAGGTCTTTGTGAGTATCTGTTAGTATCACGTGGGACTCAAGCAGGAGGGAACCAATGGGAGCTCTTGGCTGTCTGGGGGGCGGGGGGAAGGGAGGGGATGTGAGCTCCACCCTGCTGCAGCGCCAACCACCAGGAACGTGTAAGAGCTGGACTCTTTGCAGGGAGACCCCTGCCCTGGACGGTGTAGCAGGACTCCTCTTCAGGAGCTGGGTTCATTGGGTTTGAAGCCTCATTCCAGCATTCTCCAGCAGTTCCACACTGGGTTCTTGACCTTCTCTCAACCTGGGATGCTCTTCACAGGTGTTTGTTCACCTGTCACCTTCTGAAGATCTCCATGACCAGCCACCTATCTAAGCCACACCTTTGCCTCTTCCATCTGGTGTCTCTTTAGTTTGATTTCTTTTTGTAGGACACATCTGCCTCTGACATACCTGTTTCCTCTTTTAGAGTCTCTTTCCCCATAAAAGGGCAGGTCTAGTAGAGAAAGCCATGTCATCTCTTATGTTAACCTGCTTATCTCTGGCCCCTAGAACAGTTTGCTCACTTCAAGTGTACAATTCAATGGTTTTTCAGTATATTCAGAGTTGTCCAACCACCCCCACGATCAATTCTAGAATATTTTTATCACCCCCAAAAGTAACCCTTACTTATTACCAGTCATACCCCAACCCAACTCTGACAGCCCCAACAACCACAAAGTTACTTTCTATCTCTATGGATTAGACTACTCTGGACATTTCATATGCTGTGTGCTGTGTGATGAGTCATGTTCAACTCTTTGCGACCCCATGGACTATAGCCCACCAGGCTTATCTGTCCATGGAATTTTTCAGGCAAGAGTATGGGAGTTGCCATTTCCTCTTCCAGGGGATCTTCCCAACTCAGAGATCAAACCCATGTCTCTTGTGTCTCCTGCATTCACAGGCAGATTCTTTACTACTGAGCCAATATGGATTTGCCTACTCAGGATATTTCATATAGATGAAGTCATACGATACGTGGTCTTTTGTGACCAGCTTCTTTCACTGAGCATATTTTTAAGGTTCACCCACATTGCAGCCTGCGTCAGTAAATGCTTCCAAAATAACGCTGTGAAATAATCTCCCGTTTGGGAAGGCCATGTTTTATCAGTTGAGGGACATTTGGGTTGCTTCCACTTTTTGGCTGTCGTGAACAGTGCTGCTATCAATATTTGTGTGCAGGTGTGTGTGTGTGTGTGTGTGTGTGTGTGTGTGTGGACATTTGTTCTCAATTCATTTGAGTCAATACTTGGGAGCACGATTGCTGGATTATATGATAAGATGATCTTTGCTTTGGAATTGGCAAACTGTCTCCCGAGGTAGCTGCGCCATTTTGCATTCCCACCAGCCATGAAGGAGCACTCCTGTCGCCCCACATCCTCCCGGCCTTTGGTGTTGTCAGCGTTCTGGATTTTAGCCCTTCCATTGGGTGTCAAGTGGCATCTCACCAGTTAGGTTTGCATTCTCCTGTCACACAATGATGCTCGTATTTGCTACCTAACTTCTTGGTGAGGGGTCCAGTTCTTTTGTCCACTTTTAAAACACTTTGTATGTTTTAGATAACAAGCCATCTATCAGTTAACTTTCTTCCAAGTGTTTTCTCCCAGTGCAGCTTCTTCTAACCTTTGCCCACCTTTAGGTTGTGTTGACTTTGTGTGAGCTGTAATAGGTCTTTATATAGTCTAGATACAACCCTCAGTCTCTGATTTTCAGATGTTTTCTCACTTTCTGTGGGTTCTTTTATTTATGGGACTCTGTACATGACACCCATTTTTAATTTTGGTGGAGTTCACTTTCTCTATTTTTTTTTCTTTTGTCACGCGTGCTCTTGGCCTTATAGCTAGATGGGCTTTGCAAACCACTAGAACTTTAAAGATGAAACTGTGCCTGTGTTAGTATGTCTCCTTACAGTCACATGCCCTCTGTGCCTTTCGTTTTGGGGAAAAAGAGCAGTTTGGTCAGAAAGTATATGTTTTGGATTGACTGTTAACCTTTGACAGTTCAGACCAACCCCCCCGACTTCTGGGGTCTGGGGTTTGTTTTTCGTTTTTAATCCTCCTAAACAGAGCTTGCGCAGAGGCCTGGGCCCGGGGAGGGTACGCGGCCGAGAAGGAGGAGAGACAGCAGTGGGAGATCAGAGAGCGGAAGAAGATCACAGACAGCATCGAGGCCTTGGCGGCCATCAGGCGCCAGGCGGAGGAGAGGAAGCAGCAGAAAGCGAGCCAGGAGCAAGGTGCGAGCCCGAGACACGGGAGGACCCCCAAGCTCCACTAAGATTCATTCTGGGATGGGGGTGAGGGCGGGAACCCTGTGCTCACAGCCCTGCGAATCCCTCTGCCCTCAACCTCACTTGAGGACAGTGCTCAAGGCACGTTAATAAGGAAGAACCCCATCCTCCTCTTACACGCAAGAGGAAAGAGTCAGAAGCTCTGTGTGCACTTTTTTTTTTTTGGCTTTTGGGATCTTAGTTCCCCGACCAGGGATTGAACCCGTGTCCCCTGCAGTGAAAGCAAGGAGTCTTAACCACTGGGCCACCAAGGAAGTCCTCCATGTGTACTTTTAAATGACATTTAGTGTTTTTCACCTAATTACAAACTGTGACTACACCACACATAGAAAACATAGACAAGCAAGGGTCATCACAGAACTGCAGCCTCAGCGTTCAGTGTGAACATTTCCTGGCTTTTCCTCCTGAGCGTAGTGCGTATTTTTTTTTTAACAGAAAAAAGTGGCACAGCTCTGTCGCTTTCTGCCCACTCACATTCCCATAAAATAGACATTCTCCTGCAGTATGCATTTCCCCCCTTTCCCAATGTTTAATTCAGACAATGTTCAAACAATGGTCAAATGAACACCAGTGTCATCTCCTCACGTCGGGTGTTGAGTAACATTTTGGCGCACATGCGCACACACACACACGTCCCTGACCTGCTGACCTGCTTGAAAGCAAGGGCAGACCGCATGGCCCTAACCCCAGTCCCTTAGCCCGCATCTCCTGAGAGCACCCTGCACCGTCTTCCAGGGGCCTGTGTGGGCGGTGCACGTGCTGGGCATCCCCCTAGTGGGCATGCAGCCCGTTTACCCAGCACCTCGATGACCGCCCTGCCGCAGGTCCCCACTGCCCACCCTAGGCCTTCGCTGCGGGTCCTTCCTTGTCCTCCCAGGACCGTCCTGGCTCACCTGTGGACTTGTGCTCAGGGGAGGAGGCCGCGCCAGCCGGTGCTGGGGATGTGGAAGCTGATGTGGAAGGGGAGGAAGAGCCTCAGGAGAAGAAAGAAACGAGGCAGAAGATAGAGCAGTTTGTCAAGGAGAGCTTCGAGGCCAAGGATGAGCTGTTCTCGAAGCCGGAAGAGCCAAGCCCCCTGGAGGAGCTGCCTTTGGATGTTGGGGAGCCTCGAGGGATGCTCCCCTCCGAGGCTCTGCCACCGAGCCCCAGAGCTGCCTGGGCAGGTAGGTGGTCGAGGACAGCACAAGTGCACGTGGGGCAGCTCCCAACTGGGGGCCCGGGCTGCCTTCCACCCTGACTGCTCAGTCTGTAAGGTGATGTACCCACACCACCTCACGACAGGACCGTGAGGGGAGCTGGGACTGCATTTCCAGTATCAGATCCAACGCAGTCCAAGGAAATGGGTGAGACACGAACAGTGTATTTTATCCAACTCAGAACACCTAAAATATGGCTTCCCAGGTGGCGCAGTGGTTAAAAAAAAAAAAAAATCTGCCTGCCAATACAGGAGATGCTGGTTTGATCCCTGGGTCAGGAAGATCTCCTGGAGGAGGAAATGGCAACCCACTCTAGTATTCTTGCCCTTAGAATCCCTTGGACAGAGGAGCCTGGAATGCTACAGTCCATGGGCTCACAAAGAGTCAGACTCAAGTTAGCAACTGAGCACGCACACTTAGAATATAATTTAAATCAACATGAACTTATTCAGGAGATAAGTTCCTCTTTTTGACACTATGTCTTCTAAATCCAGTTCCTTGTTTCATTCTAATTGGGTGCCCCAGTGTGGCTCTTGAGTCAAACTGGGCCTGGCCAGTCCCCAAGGTGGACAGTGGACTGGCGTGTCTTGAGCAGAGTGGGGCCGCTCATCTCTGATGACCGAGGCTGGAGAGGAAGCAGCGGGCGGGAGCAGGAGGGGACTGGGGGGAAGAGAGGAGCCCCGTCTGGACCCCACATTCCCTGGACAACCCTGCAAGGACATCGCGGGTCTCCTTGACACTCTTGCAGCAGGAGGGGCTGTGAAACTTGGCTGCTGACGCCATGGCCTTTCTTTCTTCATCTCCTAGTCGAGCAATCATGCTTTTTCCAAGGTTCCTGCATGTTCTGCATAGACTCTTGGCTGGAGCTTCCATCTCCAGGCTGTAGAAAGAGGATGCTCTCTCCCTTCCCTTCTCTTTCACACATAACCTTTTCCTTAGCTCTTGTCACAGAGACTGGAGGTCTTCAGACCTGAGGGTTCTGTCCTTTCTCTTGGAATCCACCCTAACTGCAGTTGCCTGTCTGACTTCCGTGTGTGAAACAGACTCTGAGATTACTGTAACTCTGTTGTCCTTAGAATCAGCTCCCCAGACTGTGGCCACTGAAAGTGCATCAGGCACAGAGCCCAATGGAGCTGAAAATCTGGAGGCCATGAGACCCGAGACGAAGGAGCAGCTCTTCATCGACGTACGTAGCCCGTGCACTTGCAGAAAAGCACGTGCCGCACAGCCGGTGTCAGTGTCTGATCAGACACAAACCTTCTGAATCCTGAGCTCAGTGGGGCCCGAGGGCTGGCCCGCGTGGCCTCCCCTGGAGGCGCCACCCAGACCCAGTGCTCAGCATCTGCAGTCAATAAGCTCTTCTGGGGGCGGGCAGTGGGGAATCCATGCCTGTGCACCTTCAAGACTGAGAGCGATGGCCAGACAAACCCCCTTGAACTACGTTTGTGACACTCTCGACGCATTTCCCCACGAGAAGTTACCCTCTCAGCAGCTCCGTCTGTCCATAGATGGAACTGCTAGGAAAGCTACGCTTAATCAGCAGAGCCTCACGTGCTCTTGGGACAGCTGCCCATCTTCCTGGCCCTTCGTCCTGTCCCCCAGAGCTGATTCAGGGGGGCCGCCTGACCTTGGGCGCGATCACAGCCTTGGGAACGGCCCTCCTCCCTGCAGCGTGTCCGCTCTGATGACAGCCTTCCACACCGTGCCCGCGGGGATACGCACGTTTGGCACAACCCCAGGAACTGTGCTTTAGCGGGGTGAGGAGTAGGGGCTGGTCCCCCCACCTTTAGCTTTACACTCTGCTTCCCCAGAGGACAGCCACCTCTCTGCCCATGAGCGAGCTCCTTTCGTTCAGACTGTGTGCGTAGTTTTGCCTGCTCTCTGCCTGCTTCCTTCACGAACTGCTACACTCATGTTTAACTCCCAACTTCACAATTTCACGTGGCTCAGTAAGGTTCAACTGAGCACAGTCAGTATTCAGAGTGGCATTTCCAGTTTTCTGGGCCTGATATAGATACAACAGAAGTGGGCACTGCAGCCCTAACGTGTGAGAACCGACCATATACAGGACCCTGACGCTATGCTAACACTGTTCTTCCTTTTTGTCTGGTGCTACTTTAAATACCTCTTGTACTGATTAACCCTTCCGGTAACTCCTAAGAGGTAGGTCATCATCCCCATTTTACAGACGGTAAAACTGAGAAACAAAGAGGTAGAGCACCTCGCCCAAGGCTACACAGCCAGACAATGGTGGAGCAGGAGTAGCAACCCAGGCAGTCTGGCTCTGGAGTCCAGGCGTCTGACTGCGCACTGTGACTGCCTCACATGCTGGTTGGGGTGCTACAGATGAAGATACCCCAAGACACAAAACAGAAAAGCGCCGCTGCCCCACCCCAGTTTTGGGCAAGGTTCAAATGAGACTCACTTTGTGCCAGGTAAGGTCCTAGGACCTAGGACCTATTTGTACATAGGAGGTACGATTCGCCCCAGATGAACTGGGTAATACCAAAGTGAACTGGAGAACAGGTGGAAATTTTTGAAACACGTCATGCCTTGCAAAGCTCTTTCACTGACTAGATCCGGGTACCTGGAGTGGCCACATGAGTGTGTGCTATGTGTACACATGGCTCAAGTGTCCACATGAGTGTGTGCTGCATGTACACGTGGCTTGAGTGTCCACGTGTATGCTGGGTGTACACGTGGCTCGAGTGTCCACGTGTGTCCTGCATGTATACGTGGCTCAAGTGTCGACGTGAGTGTGTGCTGCATGCACACGTGACTCAAGTGTCTAGGTTACTCCGTGGGCCCCTCCACACTCTGTGGTTGGTTGGTGGGGTGGCCACGTCTCTTCGAAGGACTGGATGCTGAGCGCGCGCCCTCCTGCTGACCAGGGTCATTTCCTCTCCCAGGACCTGCCTGACTTGGAAGATGTGAATGCCAGCAAATCTCTGGGCGACCAGGATAGGGTGAGCTCGCCTGCGTCCCCACAGTTCCACTTCCCTCCTTCTCTCCCAGCTCCGTTGATGACCAAGTATGTCGGGGAGTCACAGGCCCTGCCTGATGCCTGACACACCCGGGACTCTCACCTCAACCTCAGGAAAGGTTTACCGCTGCTCCCTTCTCTGAGGTTTTACAACTAGCCCCTTGTGGGGGGTGTGGTTTGGAACAGATCTTTTATCACTGATCTTCAATAACCATGTACTGTACATCATTACCTGGACTTTTTCTGTCCTTGACGTTTCTGTATGTTCATCTGGCGAATGCCGGTACGACAGTGACACACGGGCAGGGAAAGGAGAGAGCGGGCAGGAGAAGGTAGGGGGCCGATGTGGATGTCTCCTGAGGTGACCTGACCCTACCCCCAACATTACCAGAGCCCCATGGGGCCTGAAGGAGAGAAGCCTGGGGCATAATCTCAGGGCGGGAGCTCATGATCACAGGAAGGACACAGACACAGGACCCAGTTCTGTGGGGGCCTGACCAACGCAGGGCTAGGTGGCCCGTGCAGGAGCAGCCCACCAGGAGCCCAGGCTCACAGATGACTGGTTCAGGACCCGGGCCGGGGCTGGTGCAGCAGGAGCAGAGAGGGTGGGCCCGTGCCCCACGGAGACCTGAGGGAGGGGTAGCGCCAGTGGAGACCTGGCCGCGGGGCTTATGACCGCCTGGGGTCAGCGCTGTGCTCCTGGGGGCCGTCCTGATGTGGCACCAGAGTGTGATGGACAGAAATGCAGAATTAGTAGTGTGCACTTTAGGGACCCTAGTGTGAAAACAGCACAGCTCAATACATCTTTTCCTTTTAACAGGAGCAGTGCTTTCCAAAGGTAACAGCCGTCTCGAGCCTGAGCGACGACAGTGAGCCTGACGTGGATGACCTCTCACTCCTAGCACTAGAAAATGCATCCTCGGACACGCTTTCCAGTATATTTGCAGTCCCCAAGGACACCTCTTGGAGGGTGGAGAACGAGACACCCTTCACAGACAAACTTAAAGTGGCACCAGAGAGGGACCCAGAAACCCAAAGGAGAGTGAGCGAGGTCCCTCGTCCACTGATTAAGGAGCTGGGCGATGATGAGGAGCCTTCGGGGCCGCCACCGCTACCCCCCGTCTGCGAGGGGGAAGCCATGCCTGCCGCGTGCACTGAGGACGGCGATGGAGACCTGCTTCCGGCCCCCCCTCCAGGTAATGTTCCCTGACCTTCAAGGTCACAGGGGCCAAAAGCTTCTCGGTGGGGCAACGGACAGTGGACCACCCAAGCCCAGAGCGGTAGCCACCTGGGCCTTTGTCATCAGGATCCCATGTTCTTGGTAGTGGTGGGGGTTCACTCACAGCCTCTCCAGACTGCAGAGGCTGCTAGAGCGTTCCCACATGGGCAACTCCTGCAGTGTTCCTGGCCAGAGAGCTGAGGAGCTGCCAAGCTGCCCCCCTCCCTACCACCCCCATGCTCGGCCCTTCCTGACCAGGGAAGGAGGAGACCAGTGATACCACAGCTAGGAACACGGGATGAGACCAGGGCAGCAGCTGGCCCAAGGGCGGGGCTGTGCACGTGGATGGACGGAACAGCACGAGTGACAGATGTCCCGGCCGGGAAGGGAGTTGCGGCAGGTGCGGGCGGCACCCACAGTGCCCGGCGGGGGCGGGGGCAGGAGAAGCCACTCGCCACACACCACCCGGCCCACCAGCCTGGGGGCCTGTGCCCGTGACCAGGGAGAGGCACCGTTGGGGCGGCTGGTTAGTGCCTGCTGCTCACAAGCACACCGGGGTAGCTCCGTGTTCCGAGACTCTGCTACCCGACAGCGAACCCAATGCGGGGAGGAGCCCGTGGCGCAGACGATTCCCGCTGACCCACGGTGTGCAGTCACCTCGAGGCCGGCACATGGGAAGGGGTGAGGGCTGACCATACTTCCTCAGAACACCGAGCCACCCCTTGCCTAACTCTGTAGGAAATGGCCCTGAGAAGGATGAAGTCCAGTCTGAGGTAGAGCCCGAGGAGTGCCTGGAGTCTGAGGCAGGAGAAGACTGGAAGGACATTGAATTTGGCCTGGACTGAGCCCCGAGTGGCCCCTCTGCTCTTGTACAAGCGGGCACGGGCCCACGCCTGACCCCCCCAGCGGGGGCAGGTCACCCTCTCACCCGGGCCTCCCTTCCCTTCCGAGAGCTGCGTTACCGAGGGTGTGGGCCCCGGTTCCCTTCTCCCGTGGGCACAGCCCCTGCAGTGTGGATGGCCCCAGCTCCCCACACTCCAAGCCTCACGCAAGCCCGGTCATTTGCAGTGTAAACCATGTCACGGTATAAACATTTCAGTATCCACGTGGGCCCTTGTATTACTGGATTACTAACGTCTGGGTGAGTCACAGGTCCTTCACTCCATCAGGTACTGAGACAAGAACCATTCCATTCTTCTGAGGAGAAACCCAGGTCCCACCCCGGGGCCTGTGCCATTCCCAGGGGTGGGGTGGGGTGATTTCCCCGCAGCAGAAGCAGGCTCTTCACTGGGGCCACAGAGCCACGGAGGGTGCAAACCTAACGCACTGTGTGTGGAAAGCCATGGAAAGGGACGTGGACAGCAACACTATGTGATGGGTTTATTCAACCCCTAACATTGGTCCAAAATGCCTCCCTCTCCACGTTAGATTGTGCTAGGATCCGCGTCACACTGACCACCGATGCCCAGTGAGCGCAGGCCGGCCAGGGAGCTCATGTCACCATCACCCACAGCGCCGAGGAGCCGGGGCTGTGGCCCTGAGGTCACCGGGCGCCCGAGCATGCCTGCAGCCCCTGCCCCCAACATGCCACTGTTGGCTGGAAGGGATCCCAGCAACACCGACCTTCAGGATGGGGCTGCCAGGGCTCTACCATGTGCCCCGAGACCGTGACCTTTGGAGAAACAACTACTTTGTCGTCCTCCTTCCCCCAACGTGGCTCCAGACTACTACTGAGCGCCTCCTGGTCATGAAGGACTTCCGGAAGCAGGAGGTCTTCCCCCTGGGGACTGTTCTGTTTCCTGTTTCAACCACGAAAGATGCAGCTTATCGAGGATGGCGGGCTCCCGGAGGTAGCAACCTCCCTGGGCCTCAGAAGCCCATGCGGGGCTTCTTCCGGAGTTGCTGAGAGCCGGAGCGTGGGGCCCGGATGCTGGGGGTCTGGGAGGAGGGCGGGGTGGTGACCTCCGGGGTGCCCCCTCTAGGCAGCTGCTGGACCGTGCTGTCCCGGGGGGCATGCTGCCTGGAGGGTGTGGCCCGGACACTGAGGGTCTGGGAGGAAAGCGCAGAGGCCCCTCCTGGGGTGTCCCCGCGGAGCGGCAGCTCAGCCATGTAGTCCCGGAGGGTCTGCTGCCGCTCAGAGGGGACGCCTTGGGCCCAAGGCTCCTGGGTGAGCTCCTGGGAGGGCGGGGTCCCTGGCGGCTGGGGCCTGGCCTCGGGCAGTGCGCGGTCTCTGGGGGCTGGGCGGGGGGCTGGTGACGTCCGAGAGGTCTACGCGGCCGCTGAGGGAGGAGAAGGTGTTGGACAGCTGAGTCCGGCGCTTGTGCCGCTTGGGCTGCTTCCCGGGCCCCACACGGCCGCCCCGCCGCCTCTCCCACCAGGCCGCCGCCCCAAACTCCCAGGCTGCCTCCAGACGCTCGCTGAGCTCATCCTCGGGCCCAGGCTCGGGGGCGGGGGGCCGCTCCTCCGGGGGGAGCAAGCCCAGGTCCCTCCGCTGTAGGAGCCGCCCCTGGGCCATGACCCTGCGGAGACCCTCGGGCATCGGCCCCTCCACCTTCTGAGGCTCGAAGCCACCCAGCAGCCGGCGGTGGGAGAAAGTGGGTGCTGCCCACACCGGGGGAGCCAGGGGCACCTCCAGCAGGGCCTCCAGCCACTGGCTGCAGCAGGCAGTGGCCTGGGGTGTCCAGGAAGCTGTAGGGGCACAGGAGTTAGGCCCGGGGTCTGCGTGGAGGTGGAGGCGCTGGTGGAAGACATCTCCGGCCGCAGAAAGCTGGAAGAGCGACAGCGCTGGTGTGGAGGTGGGGGGCGGGATGGCAGCGGCCAGACCTGGGGACGGAAGGACAGTGACCAGATGGCCTGGCGGGGGTGTGGCTCCCCACCCGCCCTGGCCCCCAATGCACCTGTGGTGGGTGCTTTCAGACGCTCCTGCAGCCGCCAGTGACTCTTGGGCTCCAGCAGGGGGAAGGCAGAGAGGGAGTCACTCCTGGTTGGGAGAGACTGGGGGAGCCCCGCCAGCCGGGGTGTGGAGGCCCCTGCTCCTGGAGGAGGAACAGACAGCTGAGGCCTCATCCAGGCCCGCCCCCCCCGCCCCCCGCTGCTCTGCCTGGCCCCTCACCTGCGAGGTGCAGCAGCTGAAGCTCCCCGCCCTGGCCGGCCAGGAGCAGCGGCTGGGGGAGCCCCGGGCACGGCGGGGGCAGCAGCCGGGCCAGCAGGGGCGCGGAGCAGAGACCATGGTTCCACTTGAGCAGGGGCACCAAGGGGAGGCGCTCATCCACCATGTAGAGGGAGAACTGGGAGAATACGAGGGGATGAGACCAATGGGACGGGATGGGCCCCTTCCAGAGCCCCCTGTGGTTTTCAGAGTAGCCCGGCTCTGCACAGGAGGCGTCTCCCCAGCAGGCGTCCCTTGTCCTGATGGCCCCACTGGGAGAGGGGCTCTCGGGAGAGGCTCTTGCAGCCTTCCCCACCCTTGCCCGATGCTGGCACACATGCCCAGACACCCAGGAGCGCCCAGGGTGCTGAGGGGGCAGGGTGGGGCCAGACCTCCTCCCCATCTGCCCTCGCTCTCCCCGGCTTCTGTCCAGGGCCGTCTCCAGTGACCCGAGACAGGTCAGAGTGCAGAGAAAGGGAGGTAAGCCCACCTGGGTGCAGATGAGGTGGAGCATGGGGTGCAGAGACTCGGGGCCGAGATCCCCCAGGTGCTGGGTGAGCAGGACCCGCTCTCCTTTCTGGCACGACGCCTCTGCCCCTCCACGAAAAAGCAGCAGACCACAGCCTGGCGGGCCCTGGGGGGACACGCTGGGTCAGCTCTCCCATAGTCCGCCATCCGTGGTTCCAACCAGCCAGGGACTCGCTGCCCCTGCGGCTCGTCACGCCCGCTGGCAGAGGCCCCCCCGCCCCGTGCTCTCACCTGAGTGTCCACCATCTTTACTCCGGTGCGGTCACCCACAGTCAGTACTCGAGGGTGGGCGGTGAAGTCTGCCCAGCGCCAGGGAGAAGGGTCCCGGAACACCAGGGTCTCGGGGTCCTTGTAGATTTGCCGCAGCCTTGGGGAGACAGGCCAGCCGTGGTGGGGAGACAGGCTGAGGGGGAGGACTGGGCGCCCTGGTTGGGCCTCGGCCGGGTTCTGGGGGCCCATGTTGGGGTGGGGGTTTCTGTGGCAGGGGCCTTACCCGTCTTCGGCGTTCCACAGACAGACAGCTCCAGAGCGGCTGCAGATGACCAGCTCTCCGGGCAGGTGAGGGCTGCAGGGCATAGGCATGAGGGCCACCCCTTCTCCCACACCCACCTCCACGCACACCGCCCCCTCCCCCAAAGCCCCTCACCTGAGGCTGATCCCTGTGGCCCCCTTGTCCACCTGCAGCACCTGGAGAGGGGCCGGCTGCCCCTGCGTACTGACCTTCCACAGGGCACAGTGGTGGTCAGAGCGGACAGCCAGCAGAGCTGGAGGAGGGAGAGGGTCAAGGTGAGGGTCAGGGTCAGCAGCAGGTCAGTGAGCAGCCAAGGGAGGCGTCCACGGCCTTACCTTCTCCCTGCACGCTGCGGGTCACCACCTGCCGGACAGGTCCCCGGAGCCGGATACGGCCAGGGTCTCTGAGAACCCGGGGCTCGCTCTCTGGGGTCAGACTGACCTTCTGGAAACCTGGGCATCTCGCTAAGGACAAGTTCACGAGCTACGGCCACTCGAGGCCCACAACTCCCTGCCCGTCCCTGGCCTGTGCCCAGCAAGAGAGGATACACAGTGTGTCCATGGCACTGCCCACGGGGTAGACTAGCTGCCCGGCCCCGGGGGTCCTGCCGGGCACCCAGGCCAGCGCACCCCCGGTGCAGGCATCATCCAGGAGCAGCTGCTCCCAGCGCAGGGCCAACTCCTCATGAAGCAGCTCCCCCAGGAGGCTCGCCACCGACGTGCTCAGGATCGGGGCCCCAAGGATGGAGAACCGGCGCTGGCGCTGGCTGAGGTAAGCCCAGGGACAGCTGGGGCGAGAGGACGGCAGGACAGTCAGGCCAGCCCAGGGGAGGCCCAGTGTAGCGGACGCGTTTTTAAATCAACCTAGTACTCCTTTCTCTGCAAGAGCACCCCACCCTGTTCCTGTGCTGCAGTCACAAGACCCAGGCAGGCCTGGGCACTCAGGAGTCGCCCCAGCCACAGTGATCGGCTCACAACAGGCATGACAGCCAAGCCGAGCCAAGCCGAGCCAAGCACACCCTTCCTGGGACTTCTGCTGGTGCCTCAAGGCCACTAGCCCTCTCCCTGGAATCAGTGGCCTCTCCCTGGAATCATAAACTGTGTTGCTGCCACCTGGAAACAGTCTGCTTAGGAACTAAGTCAAGCAGAGGCAAGTGGGTGAGAAGGTGAAGGGTAAAGGTAAAGCTCTATTAACACCTGAATGCCTGGATGCAGCCATGCCTGCACTCCATGAGCTTAGAGTCCTTTTCCCCCTGCACTGCTAGCACAGCTGGAGTTTGTATGAGGAAGTGTGGCTCATGCTTGCACTGGGGAGGGTGGAAGAACTGTTGATGGGAACCGGCATCCCAGCCTGGATCCTTCCAGAGCCCCACCACCGGCTAGGCCTACCCAACCCGTCCTCTCTCACTAGCCACTTGCCCCCAGGGCTGGTGTCCACCGAGGTCCTGGAGTAGCCTCTTCACACTGACCACTGTCTTCGTCTTAGAGCGGCTCTGTATGGAAAGGCCTCGTCAAGCTCACACACCCTAGGGCCCACCCCAATGGGCAGTGGGGCGCCTCCCCCCTCCTGGCCGGCCAGGGTTACTCACATGTGCTCCTTCCAGTTTGAAATTCTCCAGCAGTAGCCTCCCCAGGGGTGCAAAGGCTATGTCTCCGTGGTTCCACAAGAACCGGCTGACCTGAGGCAGGAAAGGAGGCCGGGTCAGGAGGCACAGCCCTGGGCCCACAGCACTGTCCACCGGGTGGGCCTGGTAACATCCAGCACCTGTTCAGTAACATCCAGCACGGCTCGGGGATGTCTCCGGAACTGGTAGCCTCCCCGGAAAAGCAGGTCTTTGGCAGTCAGCCCGGGGTCCCAGGGATCTGAGGGAAGAGGGAGGCTGGGAAGGGACTGCAGCGGAACCAGGCGTCCCAGTGCCTAGAGGTGCCAAGGACCCTGCTGGGTGGAGAGAGTCAGCAGGGGGGCTGGGGAAGAAGCAGTGAGTGGGAGCAGCTCGGGAGGGGCCCCCAGCCCGAGCTCCTTACCGGGACCAGGAGGCAGCAAGGGCAGGGGCCCAGGCGTGTCCGGCTCCCAGAGCAGGGCCTTGGCCACGTGTGGCGCCATGTCCTGAGGAAACACACCATGGCCATAACGCGACCGTGAGCACACGCCCAGGCCAGGCCCTGGCATCAGCTTTTGTCTCTCATTAACTCCCTCAGTCCTCACCAGGCACCTGCCAAGCCGGTCACCATCACTTTAATGATGAAGAAAATGGGAGGAATGGGGAGGCCGTCCCTGATCCTGGGCAGCAGCCAGAAAAGAGAAGGGCTGGGATCTGAACCCAGGCAGCCCGACTCCAGCCTATGCTTCCCACATCTAGGCTGCACTGCTCTCGGACCCGGATCCCACCCGCGTGTCACTGACACTCGGGAGGCCATGCAGTTGCCCACAGGCTCCTCCGCTCCCCTGTAGGGCTGGCCTCAGATGGCTCGGCTCCACACTCGGGTACGGATGAGCAGCAGGTAAGGCTCCTCATGGAAGCCCTTCCTTATCAAGGGAGCCCTACCAAACCCCCCCACCCCTGCCGCCCCTCCAGGATCTCTCTTAAATTTCTCACCCATGTGCCTCTGCCTGGCGTAACCCTTAGCCAGCCTGTCTCCCAAGTGGCAGCCGATGGCTTAGGCGTCCAGGGAAAGAGCAGGTGTCCTTCCTGTCCCAGGAGGTCTCCCCACCCCCTCACCTTGCACTGTGTGGCTCCAGCATCCTTTTGGTTTCACTCAGAGCTGTCCATACTTTGAAATGATTTTATCTTCCAGCCTATTCACTTGTCAGTCCCCACTCCACCTAACTATTCCCCAGAGGCAGGGAGCGCATCTGACTTACTCACTCTGGATCCCCAGGGCCTGATAAGGCATCTGGCACACAGTAGGGCTACTCAGTGAGTATTTGTTGGACAAATAGAGGAAGGAGAAGGCAGGGGGAAAGGGAGCCAGGAAGGAGGCTGAACCCTCTGTGGATGGCAGGGCACCCCAGGTCCCCAAAGGATGGGATTCTGGTTGAGCCCGGGTCTCAGCAGATTTGTACCAAAGCCCCCCTACCTGCACTCCTGCCAACTGGTGTGACCTCTAGGATGTGGGGGGCCAAACCATGCCCCCCCGCCGCCCCCGCGAGAGCCACCAAGGCTCTCCCTGCCATCCTCACCTGAGCGACTCGCGGCGAGGACGCCGGCAGGGTCAGCGCGTCTCTCCAGCTGCACATGAATGACAGGTCAGGGACATCGCTCTGACCAAGGGGGCCGGTCATGAATAACGAGGGCGGGAGAGAGCTGGGGAAGTCCATCCTGGAAAACAGCAGCCACCGTCACCCTGGCCTTCCTCAGAGACCTGCGCCGGACAGCGGCCTCCGGGGCTCCTGGGCGAGTGAAGAGTGACTTAAGAGGCGGATAATCTCTGGGGAAGCAGATAACGAAGAACAAATGAATATGTTGCTGAACGCCCAAGAATAGTAGGTGCTATACCAAAACCAAGCAACCCGCCAGGAAGGAAGGGATGGCAGGGCCTGAGGGTGTGCTGTTTAGCACTGGCAGCTTCATGAAGGTGGTGTTCAGCACACACAGAGCCTAATGACAAACATGCCAACTACTGGGAAGAGGGTACTGGGCAGAGTGAACCGCAAGAACAGTCCTGGGGCAGGAAGTGTGTGAGAAGCAACTGGGCAGCCAAGGTATGAACTAGAGGGTGAGTGATGGGGGATGAAGTTAGAAGGTGGCTGGTGGGGGTCAGCTTCCATCACGCTCTCACGTATTACGTTATAATTGCACAGTCCTACCTAGATGACAAGCCCCACACTCTAGGCTACACTCGCAAGACAAACTCAAGTTCCCCAAAGCCAAAGATGAGTCTTATTTGTCTGCCTTCCCACTGTTAAGTACAGCACCTTCCAACAAAAAGGAACCAACTGTGTATTGAATAACGATGTTTATGTCAAACAGCTTTGGTGACTGCAGCCATGAAATTCAAAGATCCCTGCTCCTTGGAAAGGGAAGCTATGACAAACCTAGACAGCATATTTAAAAGCAGAGACATCACTTTGCCAACAAAGGTCCATACAGTCAAAGTTTGGCTTTTTTCAGTAGTCATGTATGGATGTGAGAGCTGGACCAAAAAGAAGCCTGAGCACTGAAGAATTGATGCTTCCAAACTGTGATGTGGGAGAAGATTCTTCAGAGTCCCTTGGACTGCAGGTAGATCAAACCAGTCAATCCTAAAGGAAATCAACCCTGAATATTCACTGGAAGGACTGAAGCTGAAGTTCCAATACTTTGGCCACCTGATGCGAAGAGCCGCCTCACTGGAAAAGACTGAAGCTGGGAAAGATTGAAGGCAGGAGGAGAAGAGGGTGGCAGAGGATGAGATGGTTAGATAGCATCACTGACTCAATAGACATGAACTTGAGCAAACTCCAAGAGATAGTAATGGACAGGGAAGTCTGGCGTGCTGCAGTCTATGGGGTCCCAAAGAGTGTGAACAACAACAAAATACAAAGTGCTCCAGAAGAATACGCAGCTATAATATCCTTTATTACCTGCAAAAATAAGAGCAGTTCTCACTTATTGAGAGCCAGCACCTGCCGGACACGGCACTACAAGTTTTATTCTCCTGCCCCTAGCATGGAGGTCAGGAAACAGGCTGGGAAACAGCAACTTGCCCAAGGCCAATAGCGTGATCCTCCACCCACTCCAAAACCCCAGTTCTGAACGACTACACTCCCTGCATCCAGAAGCAAGCACCAGCCTCAGAGCCTCATTAAGCAAAACCTTTCCCCTTAGAGCTACCACTGCATGTATCCATTTATTTTGTAACCTCTGTACCTCCAGGTACTCTGAGCACCTTGCAGAGTGCTCACCACACAGTCAATGTTGGTAGATGGTAAAGAATCTCCCTGCAATGCAGAAGACTGAGGTTTGATTCTTGGGTAGGGAAGATCCCCTGGAGAAGGGAATGGCAACCCACTGCAGTATTCTTGCCTGGAGAATTCCGTGGACCGAGGAGCCTGGCACGTTACAGTCCATGAGGTCACAAAGAGTTGGACATGACTGAGTGACTAGCACTTTCACTTTTCAAACGAGGGACTTCCCCGGTGATCCAGTGGCTAAGATGCCTCACTCTCAATGCAGAGGGCCAAGGTTTGACTCCTGGTCACAGAACTAGATCCCACAGGCTGCAACTAAGAGTTCGAATGCCACAACTAAAGATTCTGAGTGCCACAACTAAGACCCAGTGCAGTCATGTAAATAAATGATAATTTAAAAAAAAAATTGTCAAACAAATGAATGTGTTTCTCAGGGCACAGGTCAGCCTCATTCTAATTGTGGTTTATATGCCTTATCTCTTCTTCGGGACCTCTCTCTAGGACAGGAACTATATCTGATTCATTTCTGAGCTCCTGGCATCTGATTGTTGTCATTCTCCTCCATCATAGGAGAGGACAGTGTAGGAATGCGTCTTTACACCCAGAGGACCCTTTCACACTATCTCTCCGCTAAAAATGAACACCACTGCCCTTCCTACCCACCTATAAAATAGGCCCCCATCCTTCAGATTTTGAGTCAGGAAGCCTCTCCTGGTTCCCCCAGCCCTGTCCCACATCACCCTGCACCCTCCTCCCGAGCACGCATTGCGATGTGTGATTAGATATTTAAAGGTAAAGCTATGTGATTCCAAACTGTTCTTAAGAGTCCCCGTGGGGAAGGGACTTTATCCCCGGTGCCTGCGTTATTTACTACCTGATGGACAGGGAAGCCTGGCGCGCTGCATGCAGCCCATGGGGTCGTAAAGAGTCAGACACGACCGAGCGACTGAACTGAACAATCAGTACGTGAATTTGTGAAGGCACAAATCCAAGAATGAGGAACTAGACAGTCTCAAACCAACCCAGGGAGGCTGAGGGAGCTGGTGGAGCCTACGACCTCAGAGAAGCCCCGAGACAAGTCAGCCTCGCCCTCGTCTCTCCCGGACCCTAATTTAGACCTCCGGAGTCTCGTCGGGTCTGCACGAATGCCGGGTAGGGCAACAGGTGCGCCTGCCGGGGGATGAGAGAGGGGATTAGGGAAGCCCTTCCCTTCAGACCTCTACTCACCCAGGCCCTCCCTATCCATCTCTTCCCACTCCACGTCGAGGCCCCAGAATTTCAACCCAAGAACAGCAGGCATCTCGCACCAAGCGCTGTGTGCCAGACAGTTGTTGCTACGACGCTTTACAACGGCGGGATGCTCCCCGCTCCATGAGCCAGCGGCTGCTCACCACCCACTCCGCAATGGTTGGGAGACTCGTCCCAAAGCCACACAGCTTGGGGCCGGTGGACGGGAGCAGGGTGACCCGCCCCGACGGGACGCGCGCACTTACGTGATCCCGTCGCGCCGTACTCGTCGCGGAAACTGACCTCCGCGTGACGCTAGCCTGACCCTCGTGCCATGAGGGAGCCCCAAAGCGGAACCCTAGCTCCCGAGCCCTCAACCCGACACCCAACAGAAACGACGAACCGCCTCCCCGGGCTGGGCCGGAAATGCTCCCTGGAAGGCAGGAAGTCCCGCCTCCCAGCCTGGCTTCAGGGGCGTTCCAGAGCGCCACCTCCCGGGCGGAGGGAGAATGAGCGTGGAGATGGCGCCGTGGGCACCGGAAGTTAAGTAAAGGAAATGAAAAGTGAAGTCGCTCAGCCGTGTCCGACTCTTTGCGACCCCATGGACTGAAGCCCGCCAGGCTCCTCTGTCCATGGGATTCTCCAGGCGAGACTACTGGAGTGGGTTGCCATGCTCTCTTCCTGGGGATCTACCTGACCCAGGTATCGTACCTGCATCTTTTGCAACTCCTGAATTGCAGGCAGATTCTTTACAGCTGAGCCACCAGGAATATCCTCAGAGTTTTCTTTCTTGACGTCAATCCCAACGTTTGGGAGGTTGAATCTACCTTGCTCCACATCTGCTCTTCCAAGTCAAATATTAACAAGTTCTACCAACTGTTTCTCTATGCCTTAGTGTCCACATTGCCCCCATCCTGGTTCGTGTTGTCAGATCCGAAGGTAGCAAGCAGCAGCAGCAGCAGCAACAAAACTTACAGACCATAAACTCAGTAACTGATCACATTTCCCAGTCACTGGCTCCTACAAGACTGTTAAAATTTCCATCTCCTTCAAGCAACTGTGTTGCATGGTAGCAAGCCATATATAAATTATCTTCATCCTTAATTTTATTTTTGTTATTTCTCCTTCATCGCTAGACCTTCATTTTTAAGAATTGCTATCTTGACATGTTTTTACGAACCAACCTAAATTCACTTCTGAGACAAAAAACCGGGGTGGGGTAGGGTGGGGTGGGGTGGGGTAGGGTGGGGAGGGCAGGATATCAAATGACTAATTTTAGCTAGAGTCCATGGGGTCGCTACGAGTCGGACACGACTGAGCGACTTCACTTTCACTTTTCACTTCCATGCATTGGAGAAGGAAATGGCAACCCACTCCAGTGTTCTTGCCTGGAGAATCCCAGGGACGGCGGAGCCTGGTGGGCTGCCGTCTATAGGGTCGCACAGAGTCGGGCACGACTGAAGCGACTTAGCAGCAGCAGCAGCAGCCACGTGGAGCACTTACAGTTGGCTTCAGGAAGGCTTAGGGTGAACAAATTTTAAATGTAGGCCCTAAAGATTCTATGAGGCTGCTACAAATGAAAACACCATCACTTACAGAATGAGGACTTCCCGTCCTCCCCTATGCTCAGCTGCTTAAGCAGCTGTGGAGGGCAGGCTGGCAAAATGGGGAGTGGATGGCATCCTTGGATGGCAGCCGGGGTGAGGTGCTGAACTTGGGCCCCCAGACTCCTCCCCTGGTCTTTGTTTCCCGAATACCACGGAAGCGCAGAGAAGATGATAGGAGGACCCTGTCCTCCACCCTCACCTTACACCCGGAGCCCCGCCCTTGAAGTAAGGAGGTTGGCCAGGTGGCCACTCAGTCCACATCCGGGGAGACTGGCCTTCCCATTGGCTGGGCATACTGTCCTGCTACAGCTTTATGGGCTCTCATTGGTTACGAGTGAGGCGGGAGGCGGAGCTCACCGTGTGCCCGCGGTTGTATCACGTGCTCCCCACATGGGCGCTGGCTCTAGCGTGTAAAAGGGCGTGGGTGGCGCCAGAACGTGCCCGCTGTACCCTCCGGTCCTCGAGTCCAGCCATGGCTTCACAGGCCAGCGCCGCTTTGGGCACCGACGACAATGGCCGCAGGAAGCCCCGTCTGGCAGCATCATTGCAGATAAGCCCAGGGTCCGGCCCCTGGAGGCCCTCGGCCAGTCTGGGCCAAGAGCCTGCGCCCGCCCCCAACGCAGAGGACGACGAGCCGGGCGGGCAGCTCCAGGCCTCGGCGGCGGCTGGGGATGGTGAGGCCTGAGTGGGGGCAGGGATCGGGGAGCTGGGGGCGGCCAGGCACGGGAAGGATGGGGAGGTCCCTGAGGGTCGCTGTACCACCCGCAGGGCCTGCCGGGGACTTCCCGAAGGTGGCCAGACCTCTGGGCCTACAGCTCAAGGACCCGCCGCCGGGCCAGGCCGTGGCTTCGCTTACTCAGTATGCGGCCAATCTGGGCGTCTCCCTGATCTTTCGAGAAGGCCAAACAGCAGGTGAGGCCCAGGAGGCTGGGATTGCCCTAGGCTGTTCTCAAATGAAGCCAGGAAGACAGAGTTGGGCCTGAGCCTGGGGCCCGAGGTAGGCCTGCTGTGAGCAGCGTGATGCCAGGGGCACCAGGTACCCCAGATTTCTAACTAGCAGGTGCTCCGGGGCAGGGGGCCACATCTGAAGCTCAGGGTGGTTAAAGGACCTGCCTCAAGCTACCCAGCCTTTCAGCAGGCTTTTTTGAAGGTCAATTACATACAATTACAGTTACCATGTTATCATTGGAGAGGAGGTGCCTAAGTGAGGGCTAGCCCACCCCAACTCAGAGGTTATCAGATACAGTTTAACGATGGCAACACTGTGTACAGATATAATGGTTACAGTCCTCCTCCCGGAACCACAAGGATCAATACACCAGGTCCCTCCTAGATTCAGATTCTCAGCTTTCAGCCAGCACATTTCCTGCTTCTAAGAGCTTTTGGGAGCATTTGTAAAACTTCCTAGGAGAACCCCAAACTGAACAACTCAAAACGAGATAATGTATTTTTTTTTAAAAATCTACCTGGGATTTGTTTTAATCAGGTATGTTAAGACAGCAGCCGTGAGAATGCTTGTCATGAAGGGGGAAGTATGGATTCCTAGAAACAGGAGGGACAGATGGCCATGCAGGGCTGTGTAGGAAAGGATGGGGTGGTCAGGAGGAAGAGGAGGGGGGCAGGCACAGCCCAGGGCGTTTATTGGGTTTTCTTAGGAAAGAATGGGTGGAGCAGGGTTGTGCAGAGTGAGTTTAGGATTGATAAAAGCAAGACACTGGATAAGTTTAGGGGTTATGGGGTGGTTCCTAGCTGCCTAGTACCTGGCCTCCAGGGTGATTTAGGGCATGGGGAATGTTGGCTTGTGAGAGAGTTCTGTGGTTGGGCTGTGAGCTCTGGATTAGTCGGTTTTTATATGAAAGAGTGAGCTTGCAGAGAAGTTGTTTGCTATGTATAGGAATTAGCTAGTCCTGGGACTAAATCCCCAAATGCCAGAGCATCAAGAATATAGAAAATAAGGACTTCCCTTGTGGTCCAGTGACTGAGACTCTGAGCGCCCTTGCCGGGGGCCCGGATTTGATCCCTGGTTGGGAAACTAAATCCCATGTGCTGTAACTAAGACTTCACATGCTGCAACTAAAAAAAAAAAAATACAAAAAACAAGGAAATCAATTCAATACCAGTGATGACAGCTAACATTCATGAGTTCTGGGTGACAGACCAAGTGTTATTTGAAGGTCTTCAGACACATTAACTCATTGAGTCCTCACAAGTATTCCTCAAGAAAGGCAGATACCATTACCACTGCTTTACAGATTGGAAGACTGAGGCCAGAGAGGCTGAAACTGCCAGGGGGCAGTCTGGTTTCAGAGCCTGAACTGAACCACTCCCTTCCACCTAAGGTCCCTCTTTCCACTGTCGACGTGGGTAGGCATTTTTTGTCATTTTTATTCTTCATTTTGGTAAATTTTCAAAGAATAGTATAAAATAGATCCCATAAACTCTTCCTCCAGATTCTCCAGTTCACATCTGTCACATTTACTTTCTCTCCCTCTCTCTCTTCTATATGTATTTATATATAAATATCCACATTAATTTGTTTTGAACAATCTGAAGGCTTATTTACCCCTTAAACATATATTTTCTAAGAACAAGGGCATTGTCTTATGTAATTGCAGCACAAGGATCAAATGCTGGAAACTTAACAAGTGACCCCATGGACTATACAGTCCATGGAATTCTCCAGGCCAGAATACTGGGGTAGGTAGCCTTTCTCCAGGGGATCTTCCCAACCCAGGGATCAAACCCAGGTATCCCGCATTGCAAGTGGATTCTTTGCCACCTGAGCCACAAGAAAAGCCCTATAATACTGGAGTGGGTAGCCTATCCCTTCTCTAGCGGATCTTTCTGGCCCAGGAACAGAATCAGGGTCTCCTGCATTGCAGGCAGATTCTTTACCAGCTGAGCTATTGAGGAAGCCCATTGATATAATACTATTACTTAGTTACCATTCATGTTTGAATTTCGCCACTTGTCAGAGTGATGGGCATTTTTTTTTCCAATCCAGCACGATTTATCACATCAGCCTCTCTAACCTCCTTTTATGTGAAACACTTCCTCAGGCTGTCTTTGGCTTCAGGACAGTGATGATTTTGAAGGGTAAGGTCTTGTTATTCTATAGAAAGTTGTCCATTTGGGTTTGTCTGTTTCCTTGAACCCAGGATTGGGTTCAAGTGATGCATAACCAGTGGAGGCATCTGTGGCAACCTCGTGTCTGTGGTGGTGCATCCCACCAGGGGGCCCGATATCACCTTATTCTACCCCTGGGGTGTCAGCTGGGAGGGCCTGATGAAGGTGGTGTCACCAGCTGCCTTCACTTTCCCTCCGGGTATGTCATCAGTCATCCCAGCAGGGCATCTTGAGATGGTGTGACCATCCTGTTCCCCAGAACTCCATCCCCGCCATGGTTGTAGCATCCTTTGATGATTGTGGCCAGAGTCGATGATTCCAGCACTGTCTGCCGGAGAGTCCTGATCCCAGCCTTCCTTCTGCGTCTGCCAGCTGGCATTGTTTTGTAAATACCTATTTGGCTGCCTTGAGTCTTAATTGTAGCATGTGGGGTCTTCGTTGACACATGTGGGATCTTTTGTTGTGGCTCGTGGGCTCAGTAGCCGTGGCTCAGTAGTTCCCCCAAGGCGTGTGAGATCTTACTTCCCTGACAAGGGATTGAACCCACCTCCTCTGCATTGGAAGGCAGATTGTTAACCACTGGACCACCAGGGAAGTCCCTAACTGGCATTCTTGATGCTCTTTTAAAATAGGTGAATCTCCTTGCTAGGGAGGGGTACTGAAATTCGGGTTCTCTTCAAGAGGAAAAGGCACCCCTTTTGGGAGACAATTTAGCAGCAGGTAACAGCAAATACTGTGAATGGAAATAAATTTATGCCCTTTAGCCAACTGATCCCTGTTCTAGGATTTTCATCTGTCTATTGTGTCGTAAGTAACACCTGGAGTGGTCATGTTTGGAAGACAAGCTTCTTGTAGAGAAGAAGTAGAGCAGTGTGTCTGAGGGAGGACAGGGGACCTTCCTCCTGGGGACAGTGCAGCCCTGGATCTCGGTCCTGGGCACCGCTCGCTGTCCACCTGCCTGCTGTGTCCCCCTCTGTACAATGGGGTCACAGGGACCTATTTCAGAGGGGCTGGTGCGGATCTGTGAGCGGGCATGGCCTGGCATGCCGAGGCCTGCACCGGCCTGAGGTCGTTCTGGTCATCTTCGCTGGCAGGCGTCGTGGTCCTGCTAGGAAGCGCCCAGGACAAGGATGAGGCGCATGGTACCACTTCTCAGCCCCTCTTTCCCCAGACCCCTGCTCGCCTTTCTCTGTGTCTGTGGAGCTGGATGGGGTGGTCTGCCCCCCGGGCACCGCCAACAGTAAGCGGGAGGCCAAGCAGCAGGCGGCTCTCTCTGCCCTCCACTACATCCGGCGTCAGCTGGAGGGCCCAGCCGCGGGAGCAGGTAACCCAGGGTGTGCCGGGGACGGGAGCACATGTGTGCCTAGGGGTGAGTTGCTGCAGAGACCGCCTGGGCCCCAGGACCCGGCCTGCAGGGAGCTGGGGGTGGAGATGTGAGCAGACCCCTGCCCTATCGTCCTTTGAAGCCCACCCACCCTGGGCCCAGGGGCTGCTGGGGGCAACTGAGGAACTTGGCTTCTGGAGGATGACCCGAGCTCCCCACCCCCACCCTCCACACACACCGATCGCCAGTGGGACCTCTTGGATTCCTGAAGGATGAAGGATGGGAGGGCAGTCCCTAGCACCCACTACAGCCCACCCTTTGTCTCTCTTCCAGAGCCCCCAAAGACACCCAACCAACCTCCTCTCGCCCCTCTGAGCATAGGTAGGTGAGACTCCAGTGACCCCCCCCCGCCCCAGCATGGGAGGGCATGTTCTGTGAAGCCGCCTCCACCCCCTCCCTCCCCTGCAGAGAACATTGTGACCCACGAGCAGCGCTGTGCGGCCGTGGTCAGCGCAGGCTTCGACCGCCTGGTGGACGCCAGCTCGCCGTACTGGGCCTGCAAGGGGACCGTGGCTGCGGTCATCCTGGAGCGAGGTAGGGTGACCCTGTCCCCGCCTCCCTGGGAAGGCCTGGGGTCCCCCTGCCTCAGGCCGGTCTTCACTGCCCCCTTCCCCGCAGAGGTCCAGGGCGCCAGGGGCCACGCCAAGGAAACCTACCAGCTGGTGGCACTGGGCACCGGCGGCGGCAGCTGTGCTGGGTGGCTGGACTTCTCGGGCCGGCAGCTCCACGACTGCCATGGCCTGGTGGTGGCCCGCCGGGCCCTGCTGAGGTGAGGGGCGGCAGGGGGCCCTCTGCCCAGCCAGCCCGGGGGAGATGGGACCGCCCAAGCTGCTGCTCTACCGCCCCCAGGTTCCTGTTCCGGCAGCTCCTGCTGGCCACGAAGGGGGGCCCCATGGGCAAGGAGAAGTCCGTGCTGGCCCCCAAGCCGGGGCCCGGGCCCCCCTTCGCCCTCAAGCCCCGGATCTTCCTGCACCTCTACGTCAGCAACACCCCCAAGGGAGCTGCCTACGATATCTAGTATGTGGGGTACTGGCTGAGGGGGACCTGGGGGGCCGCACTGGGGAGAGCCATGTGGGGGTGGGAGAGGGGCCCTGACCCCCCACCCCGGTCTTCCACAGCCTCCCTCCGTCCTTGGAGGGCGGCCTCCTGCACGGCCCCCCACTCCGCCTGCAGGCCCACATCCAGGGGGAGCTGAAGCCGGTGTGCTACGTGGCCCCCGCGCTCCGCGACACCCACGTGGGCTGCCTCTCGGCGAGCGACAAGCTGGCTCGCTGGGCCATCCTGGGGGTGGGGGGGGCCCTGCTGGCCCACTTCCTGCCCCCCCTCTACACCACCAGCCTGGTCCTGGGTGAGCCCCCCAGGGCAGGAGGGCAGAGGTGGGCTGTGGGGCGGGGAGACGGGGACAGAGACTCAGACCTTGTCCTGTGCCCCACAGCTGACTCCTGCCACGACCCCCCGACCCTGAGCCGGGCCATCCACACCCGGCCCAGCCTCGACAGGGTGGTGGGGCCATGCCTGCCACCCCCTTACACCCGGACCATGCTGCACCTCTTTGCAGGGCCCTCGGTGGCCCCCTCTGACCTCACCCCCAACACCTGCCAGAGCCTGAGCCTCAACTGGAGCCTGGGGGACCCTGACATTGAGGTGGTAGATGTGGCCACCGGGCGTGTGAAGGCCGAGTGAGAAGGGCCTGAGGGTGGGCTGGAGGGGGTCTGACAGCTGGGGGGTGGTCCCCGTCCTCTTGCCTGTGGGGAAAGAAGATACATCTAGCCACCAGCCTCTTACCAGCAACGTGACTGCCCCTAAGATTGTCAGGGTGGAGGTGGAGGTGGTGTGAGAGGCATGGCGCAGGCCTGTTGGCTCGGGCCTCCTTTGCCCTCCCCCGACGTTCGGCCCCTTTCTGTCCTTCCTAGCGCTGCCCTGGGGCCTCCCTCCCGCCTCTGCAAGGCCGCCTTTCTCCGGGCCTTCCGCCAGGCTGCCCACGCCCTTGGGAAGCCCCACCTGCTGGCCTTGCAGACCTACGAGGCAGCCAAGGTCAGCGCCTTCCCGCCCCTGCAGCCCTCTTTCCTGTACCCCCGGCAACACCCCCTCTCACCTGCACCCCTCCCGCCCTAGGCAGGGCCCTACCAGGAGGCTCGCCGGCAGCTGTCTGTCCTCCTGGACCAGCAGGGCCTGGGGGCTTGGCCCTCGAAACCGCTGGTAGGAAAATTCAAAAACTGAAGCAGAGCTCCAGGGGCCGAGGTCCTGAGCCCAGCGGGGCCCCACTGGAGGAGTGTGGATTCGGGGCTAGGTCCGGCACCGGTGCAAGGGTGAAGCCAGGATGGAGGGAGGCCCTGACACGGAAGCAGGGTGGGGTCTGCTGCACACTGGGGGCTTGAATAAAGAAGCTGATTCTGGTGTTCTGTGTGCTGTTGGCTTTTTGGTGGGGAAGAGGGGAGCCCCAGTCCCCGCCCTCCAGGTCCTCTGGGTCCTGTGAGAGGTGGGCAGCTCTGGGAGCTGGCAGGGGGCTCATCCCGAGTGGGTCCTACCCTGCCTCTATGTCACCACAGCTGGGATACCCGGAGCCCACGTGCCAACTGGGTAGGGGCTGCCAAGCCTGCCTCTCGGGTGGGGGTTGTGGGGAGGCTGCAGGAACGTCCAGACTCCCCAGGGACCTTGGGGGCGGAGGGAGGACAGAGCAGCCTGCCCATGCACACGCCCACCCCGGCCCCGGGCACACGTCTACAGGCCTGGGCACCTCCCGAGCCTGGTCAGGGGCCCTGGAGCAGGAGCACAGGCAGCTTTGAAGTCTGGGACCCAGGGCTGGGGGCGGTAGAGGACCACGCCAGCCTCCAGCCCCACATCCTGTAGCTGGGGCCTCCCTGCTCTGCCAGCAGTTTCAGGGTTCAGAACTCCACACCGCTCTCCCCAGTGGGCTGGGAAGCTGGGTCAACAGTCCGGGCCCCGCAGGAGCAGATGCTGAAGCCCTGGGATAGCATCTATTCCCTCCAGGCCACCTCCTGGCCCCCCCAGGGTGGATGTGTGTGTGACCTTGGCGGCCACTTAACCTCAGTTCACTCTGGTGGACTGATCCGGAGAAACAACCGGAAGGCCAGCACACATGCCTGTTCTCCAGCCCACCTGGCCTCAGGCTGGGCTGTCCCTCTGTCTATCTGCTGGGCCCTGTCCTCTCTCTTTGAGCCAGTGCTGCTGCCAACGAGGGGGCGTGGTGGGGAGGGGCGATGGAGGAAAGAGCTGACAGGCTGGAGCAGGCCCTGCCCCCCCGCCCCAGGCTTTACAGATGCTGTCACAGTAAACCTCCCACCAACGAGGTGGATGCTTGCACTGCTCCACTTTACTGGTGAGAAAATTCACCAGGTGAAGGTAGGTACCTTCCAGAAGAGCACACGGGGCTGGAATGGAGCTGCGGTTCCCACCCAGGCCCCTGATGTCCCCAAGCGCCTGGAAGCCCCCCAGGCTGCTGCTGGAGTCGCTTCTGTGACCTTGGACAGAACCCGCAATTTCTTGTATAGCATGGCCGGATGGTGTGCTTCCAAGAGCTCCCTCCTGGCTCTCAGCAGCTCTCACCTGCTCTTTCCTAAAGGCCATGGGGGTGGGAGATGCAATCTTTGCCCCTGAGAGGGAGAGCTGTGGGCTGGAGGGCTTGGGAGGGGGCGGGAAAGGGGCTGGGAGAGGGCAAGAGAGGACAGGGGTTGGGGGAGGCAGGAGCAGCTGCCAAAGGCAGGCCGGTGTTCAGGAACACGCACGTGCAAAGGAAAGACAGTGGGGAGTTTGAACCAGGATGGAGAGTCTCAAAAGCCAGATAAGTGCTGATTTTTTTTTCCTCTTTAACTGAGAAAACAGCGAGATTATTTTTTAATACCAGTATTGTTATTTAAGGGCTTCCCTGGTGGCTCAGATGGTAAAAATATCTGCCTGCAACGCAGGAGACCCAGGTTCAATCCCTGGGTCAGGAAGATCCCTTGGAAAAGGAAATGACAACCCTCTCCAGTGTTCGTGCCTGGAAAATTCCACGGATAGCAGAGCCTGGAGGGCTATGGTCCATGGGGTTGCAAAGTGTTGGACATGACTGAGCGACTAACACACTTTATTGTTATTTAAACAGAAAAAAAAAAGGCTAACTTTGAAATAATGATTTCCTCTTATTTTTTTCAGGGATGGAGAGGATTTTTAAAACACCCAAGCCTATTAATTAGCACATTTGTTACACATTGTTTTCCCCTAGAGATCATTTAAATTGATTTACTTTTTGTCCTGCGATGGTGACTACAACCAGATCCAGAAATACACCAGCCATTCCCAACTGCAGCTCTATGCAATGAGCCTTTTGATATTCATTAATCACATAATCAGTGGGTAAACAAGTTATTCAAAATGGCATTAACTCTGCTGTGTTCTGCCAAGTAAGTAATATTTGTCCCCACGTTGCATAAATCTGCCTGTCCAATCCTTCCCTCCCAAGACAGTCCCTGTTACCACATTATTCGCTCAGTTCCTTTGACTCAGCTGATTTATTATTGCAGGGTGATGATGAAGGTTGCTTCTGAAAGGGAGAGCCTGTTAAGGTCTTCCTGGCCCAATCCCCCGCTGGGCGGAGTTTTGCCAGCAACCGCATTTTAGAGCTGGGAGGTAACATAACCTAGCCGGGCACAACACACAAGCTGCCTTTGCCATCACTTCCATCCCCCCTTGCCTGCAGCTCCAAGCCTCGAGGTCTTTCCTGGACCCCTGCCCCGTGCTGCCCCTCCCTGTGTGTGATCTTCACCACTGAGCACGAGTGTGAACCCCGGAGGCAAGTCGAGGGGCCACTCCACATTTCCAAGCCTCAGTTTCCCCACCTGGCGAATGAGAGTTGGTCACCAATGCACCGCCCACAGGGTCACGGTGGGATGAACTGGGAAGTGAGCCAAGCACTGTGCCTGGATCTTGGCCGTCATCGGCAGTGGTGATGGCTGTTATCAGGCCTGGCTGCTCTCAGCTTGTTGTCTCTCTCCATCCCCCTGGCTCCCTGCCCCATGGGGTCTCCCACAAAGAAGATGCACAACAAACCAGCATTGAATGGAAAATGAATGATGGATAGAATCTTGTCTTCAGAGGAGTGGGTTAGAGCAGGGGTTCCCAGCCTCTAGGATCTACTGCCTGATGATCTGAGGTGGAGCTTATGTAATAATAGAAGTAAAGTGCACAATAAATGTAATGTGCTTGAATTATCCTGAAACCACCCCCTGTCCCCCATCTGTGGAAAAATTGTCTTCCATGAAATCCATCCCTGGTGCCAGAAAGGTTGGGGACCATTGGGTTAGACAGAAAGAACAGAAACCCTGTTCCAAAATATAGCTCTGCAAGACAATTTGAAAATTTCCATTTTACTATGAGCTCTTTTTTTGTGTGCTGACCTGTAGAAGCATTCTAAAAGACCTAGAGAGGGACTTCCCTGTTGGTCTAGTGGCTAAGACTCCATGCTCCCAATGCAGAGGGCCCAGGTTCAAACCCTGGTCAGGAAACTAGATTCCACATGCTGCAAATAAAAGATGCTGCATGCCACAGCGAAGACTGAAGATCCTTCAGGCTGCAACTAAGACCCAGCACAGCCAAACAAATAAATAAAGTGATCAGTATTTTAAAAATAAATAAAAGACCTAGTGAACGTGGATCAAACCACACCTGAACTCCTTGTGGATTGTCAGTCATAAGAACCAATAAAGTCTCCTTTTCTTTGTCTGCTTCATTGATGAAGTCTGAGTTTCCTGTCCTTGGAAACAAAACATCTCTAACTGATGTTTGTGGATGTGTCCTAAAAATGTACCGTGTTTATTCAGATGATCTCCCCAATAAACTGCCTGCCTGTAAATCCTTGCCTCAGGGTCTCCTTCTGGGGGAACCCAAATATCTGGGCGGACCAAGACAGACCTCCTCAGAGCAGGCACCCCGTATGGCTCCTCCCATCACCACTCTGCCCTCTTCCCTCCTAGGCTCTGCTCGTCCTGTTTATTTTTATTTTTTGGCTGTGCTGGGTCTTTGTTGCTGCCCACTGGCTTCTCTTATTGGGGCACACAAACTTACTTCCTGTGGCATGTGGGATCTTAGTTCCCAGATCTGGGATGAAACCCACGTCCCCTGCATTGGAAGGTGGATTCTTAACCAATGGACCACCAGGGAAGTCCCCTATACTGTTGATTTCCTTCTTAACTTATCTGTGGTCTGCCTCCCTCCCCCAATCGTCCCCTCTAGCCACATGTCCGGGAGCATCTGCCTTGCTGACAGAACAATGCCTGGCACAGGGCAGGCATTTAAGAAACAGTGCCCTAGAAACTAACCATTGCCCTTCTGAATTCTGACTTGGTCATGATCCAGAGATAGGTGAGCTTGACCCCTGCCACCCATCACCTGGGGGACCCTCCCACCTCCTCCCACATCCCGAGGTCAGCCCCAGCATTCTCTGAGGCTAGACGTGCCCCAACACACCAGAGAAGCCACTTGTCATGTCTCAGTATTGTTCAATGTTTCTCTAGGAGCTTCAGGGGTGGGGGAGCCCCAGGAGTTTAGTTAGGAAGGCGCAGGTGAAATTGCTGAGTTCTCCAGGGAATCTTATTTCAAGCCAGTCATTGACTGAGTACAATGGAAGCCTTTGGAACAGCAAGATTGGCTAATTTTAGCTCAGGGTGCCCAAATTCGTTCTTTTTCCTTTTGTCCCGCATACAGGAAAGGTGACTTATGAAAGTCATGTGCCTTCTCCATGTGTCACCTGGAGCTGGCAGCCGGGGAGGTGGGGCCTGGGAGCCTCAGGGCCAGTGAGGAGAGTGGCATCCCTTTGTTTGTTTTATTTTTAACAGACACTGTGTTCAGGGAGGTGCCCCTTGGTTAGATGTCAAATGATGGATGAGCCCCGAGCCAAGTGAGGGTCAGGAGGCACAGAGCAGCAGACACTGCCTGCCAGTCCTGGCTTTGCTGCCTCTGACCATGTGACTTGTCCCATCATGTCCCCTCCCTGGGCCTGTGTGTCCACACCCGTGAAAGGGGCAGGTTGGACATGGCGAATGTAAGGATTGTTTAACTCTGAGAATGTGTGCGCCAGGCAGCTCCCAGGCTGGCAGAGTCAGAGGGCGAGGGACGGTCCCCTCCTCCTGGCCGCCAAGGAGAGAGCAGACCTTCTCTGAGCCTTGGGGATGAGGTCACCTGCCAGGCGGACCCTCTCTCCTCCTCACCGAGGCGCTGGGGTGGTCCTTCTAGCACGTCCTATTCAGGCTGCGTGGGACCTGGGGTTCTTTTCCTCATTTGAATGCCTTTGGGCCGGCCAGCACTCCCCAGCTCTCTTGTTCCACTCACCTGCCAGCATTTCCCAGGGTCACCTCCCATAATAAAGAGCTAGTATGTCACCCCTGGATGTGATTCCTGGAGAATAACATAACTGGCCAGAAAAGCACAGCCTCAATCTAACCACTAGGAGACACAAGGAGATGGGCGCAAAATGAGGCATATTCTGCTAGAAAAGGGAGATGTGTACTCACCCTGAATTTCCATGCCATCTATGACAAATGAAAGCTGTGGAAAGATCTAGACTACAGGAGGTTAAAGAGATAGGACAAGGAAATGCAACGTCCAAGCCTACCCTGGACCCTGTCCCAGAGGGGAAAGTCTATAAAGGATATTATTAGGTCAGTCGACAAAGCTGGACGGGACAGTAGATTAGATTAAAATATTGTATCCAGATTGAATGTGCTGACACTGGTTAACTGCCTCGTGGCTTTGTAAGAGAATGTCCTTATTCTTAGGATTTACACAGCAAAGTATTTTGGGTCTCCCTGGGCTCTCCATTTTAAAATAAAGGAGTTGGTTTCCCTTAGAGCTTCTTTTGGAGAAGGCAATGGCACCCCACTCCAGTACTCTTGCCTGGAAAATCCCATAGACGGAGGAGCCTGGTAGGCTACAGTCCATGGGGTCGCTAAGAGTCAGACACGACTGAGCGACTTCACTTTCACTTTTTCCTTTCATGCACTGGAGAAGGAAATGGCAACCCACTCCAGTATTCTTGCCTGGAGAATCCCAGGGACAGCGGAGCCTGGTGGGCTGCCGTCTATGGGGTCACACAGAGTCAGACACGACTGAAGTGACTTAGCAGCAGCAGCAGCAGCAGAGCTTCTTTTTATTTGAGGGGAGGAGTTGTAGATTCCTTTGAGAGCCTGATGAAATCATTGGACACTGAACTCTGAAATGCACAACACGTACATGTGCTTTGTTGCATATCGACACCAGAGATTCCCAAACCCCTTGTGTAAACTCTTGGCTGGGAACCGTTGGACCCTGGTGTTCTGATAGGCTTATCAGTTACCATCTTCTTAAGGTCTGAGAGCAAAGTGCCATGATATAGTCACCTACCCTCAAAGAGTACAGAAAAGCATCCTACGTATAGATAATAATAAAAAAAATAGAGCAAATGATACAGCAAATGGGGCTAAATGTTTCTTAAAAGGTGTATTAGAGTCTTCTGTGTACTATTTTTGTTCTTCGCAACTTCTTTTGGTGAGTTTCCCAAATGAAATGTTAAAAAATCAATTGCCCAGTGCCCAGTAATCATTCAACAAGTGAAGCCCATGATGAGCATTTCAACAAGAAGAAGCAGAGGGAGAGAGTTTAAGCCCTTGGAGGGAGGTGGGCGAGGGGAGGCTGAGCCATGTAGCCAGGCACTGGGTGTGAGGTGCCCAGGTGGATGGGTAGGAACATGGTGGGCAGCTTGTGGGCAGAGGTCTCCCTGAACTCCTTTTCAAACTTGAACTACCTGTGGTTTTCACTAAGGGAGCAGTTCTGCGGATAGTCAGGGACAGTGGTGAGCATTTCTTTCTCAGCTCTCTCTCTAGGTTTCTTACTTGCCCCCACTCCCATCATATAAACAGTTGCAATGAACTTCCCAGAATCACAGACTGTCCACACTGGGAGAAAACTTAACCACTGTCTCCTCCACCCCTTCCATGGGAATGAGAGAAAGAAAGCCCAGTGGAATTGATTTCCATGTCCGTGTTATACGAAGGGTAAGAGCTGTTTCTCAGAGGCTCCAAGATGACCCTCCTTACCTTGCTCAGGGTACATGGCAACATGTTACAATCTTGTTTTGAATATTTTCTTTGCGGTCTCGGGCACTGTGTCAGATGAACCTAAGAGCTGATATACTATTAATGGAAAGAGTGTTCTGCTGGGAATCAGGATACTTGGATCTAACTAAATGAACCAGCTGTGTGGCCTTGGGTAGGTGGCTTTCTCGCTCTGAGCCTTGGTCTCTCCATCTTAAAATGCAGAAGTGGGTTTACTTAACTTCTTGTCCTTTTTCAGGGGTCATGGATTCCCTTGAGGGTTGATAAATGTCACTGGACCCTTCTTCAAAGCTGTGCATTTTGAGATGTACATAATCTTAAGAAGTTCACAGACATCCCATGGTAACCACCTGCTTAGACTGTCTTCTGATGGGCCTTCTAGTCTTAAAAGCCATGAAAACAGAATCAGTGAGTCAAGCCCCACCTGCAGTATGTTGAAGAATTAACCTATCCATCCTCAAATCACGTGGGCTCAATTCTGGCTAGAGAGGTGTTGAACCAACATTTTAAAGTTGCCTCTGGGAGCCACATGGAAGTGACTTGAAGCAAAAGGCCCTTTGCTCTTTGCCTTCAGCTGGAAAATTTCAACTTTTGGCTGCAGTCATGTCCATTGGCCTCCAAGAAAAACAAGCCCTTCTGGGAATCGCGAGACTCTTTTCAGCCAATGGGTATGAAGAGACTGCCTAGCAACCTGCTGGTCATCCCTATTTTACCCAATCAGTATGAAGGAAAGGCAGCTCTGCCAAGCCAGACTAACACAAGGAGATGGGTCCCCAGGGGACATGGAAGGGAGAGAAAAATAGAGCTCTTAATTAAGCCCCACTTGCAAGCAATCAATTCCAATTTTCCACTTCTAATTTGGTAAAGAATTTCCACCGGGCATGTACTGAGACACTGTAGAGGCTCATAATGTTGGTGATGGGCTCAACTATTTTTCTTTTAATCTTGGCACATTTTTGTTTGGATGCTGAAGTATGGGAACCAGGAAAAGAGGGAAGCCTTGGTGGGAGCCAGTCACAGAATGGGCTGAGTGGAAGTGAGGGGTTTTTGCTGCAAGTTTGCAGCACAAAAAATCTCCAGTCAGAAAAGAGAAGAGGACCTGGGACTTCCTTGATGGTCCAGGGAGATTCCTTGCTTCCAATGAGAAGGGTGAGGGCTCGATCCCTAGTCGGGGAACTAAGATCCCACATGCTGCATAGTGGCCAAAAATTTAGAAAGAGAAAAGAAGAAGAAGGAGAGGGAGGATCAATGTGGGGCCTGATATGGGTCCTAGGCCATCCCAGGTCTGGGGTGAGCTTGCCATGACTAAAATGGGGGAGGGTGTCTAGAAATTTGCACGTTCTTTTAAAAATCATTATTTGAAAATGTTGCACCTTGGAACAGCAGGAGCCCTGAGGATCTTCATGGGACCCAACTGGAAAACCACAGATTTGGCCCAGCCCCTGAAACTGACAGAGAGGGATGGGGCTAAAGTCACGGGTGGCTTTTCTGAGGGGCAGGACTTTTCCTTGTGTGACTGGCCAATGTGCTGTGCCATGCTTAGTTACTCAGTCGTGTTCAACTCTTTGTGACCCCATGGACTATAGCCCACCAGGCTCCTCTGTCTGTGGGGATTCTCCAAGCAAGAATACTGGAGTGGGTTACCATGCCTTCCTCCATGGGATCTTCCCAATCCAGGGATCGAACCTAAGTCTCCTGCATTGTAGGCAGATTCTTTATTGTCTGAGCCACCAGGGAAGCCGAAGATACTGGAGTGGGTAGCCTATCCCTTCTCCAGGGGATCTTTCTGACCCAGAAATCAAACTGGGGTCTCCTGCATTGCAGAGAGATTCTTTACCAGCTGAGCTACCAGGGAAGACCTGACTGACCACTGTGCTACCATGCAACGTGCCTATTTGGTGAAATGTCTTCTTGGGAAGGACTAGAGGGTGCCCTGCTGATTCTTGGGGGGCTAGAGGAATGGGGGGCATGTATGCCCATCAGCTGAGATGGCACTTGGAGGAGCCAAAGGGAATGAGGGCTCCCCACAAGGTCAAGGCTAGCTTGAAGCTAGATGCTGGTGTAAATGGCCCCCTGCCCAAGCCACCTGTGGTTAAACTGACCCTGGAATTGCAGTCACGGGGAAGCGTATGCCCAGTACATAGTAGGCCTGCACTAAATACTAGTGAAATTAAGGTTGGTTGTCCCCATCGATGAAATGCTTACACTTGAACTACATTAGATCCAGAGGTCCACAACCTCCTCTCCATCATCCATTTGCAAGCTTGTGCTCTTTCTTAACAGATTTACAGCCCATGGCATGTAGCAGTGCACGGCCGAGCTACTGGTGGGAGGTCACTGGCCTCTCCCGGGTGTGCTCAGCTGGGAAACAAAAGATGAGACTCCAGGACCTGGCACCATCTGTACAATTAATGACGTGGAGGAGGTAGGCGCTTGTAACTTGCCTGAACTGCTCGATTGTTCCCTGTTCCAAACTGGTCCTCCAGCAGCCCATCCCATCATCTTCATCCACACTGCAGTCCATTCACATCGCCCCTTCCTCCAGCATCTCCAACATCTCCTCTGCATCTACTGAAATGTCCAAGTCCTCTACACAGCATCTCATCCCGGCCCACCTTTCCAGCTTTGTCTTCCAAAACAACCCTTTGCATCCAACCTCTCTTGTGTCTCTGTGAAGCCCTCCATGAACCAACTGCCCAGAACTCACTGCTCCTTCCCCTCTGCTCAGGATGCACTACTATCTCCAATGACTTGGTCCAACCTCTGCCTCCTACGCTGGATGCAAAGGGCCAGGCATGTTAATGAATGAATCCTAACCCTAAGTGAATGAATTCATTTAAATATTGGCCAAAGAAGGTCTTATCCTCTGGCATCAAGGGATCTGGGGAGCAGGCAGGGGGTGCAGATCCTAAGGCTGCCCTCATTTCTATGCTGCATCTCTGGTGGTTTAGCTGAGAGTAGAAAGCTGAGGTCCCCAAAGAGCTAAAGGAACCAGCAGCAGGAATGGTTCTCTCAAGGGACAATTGGGTGCCCTGAGAGAGTTAGCCTCTGTCAAGGCCAAGGACTGGATGATTGGAGAAGGTCCCACCAAGAGCCCAGGAGGGCTTGCTGTGCCAGCAAGTGGTGCTCCTGTCCAGGTCGCAGGCAAGTCAGGAGGGATGGCGGGCTCCCAGCCCCCACCGTGGGATTTAACACAGATGCATTTCTGCCTTCTTGGCTAAGGGCTTTCAGAGCTGGGCAGAGGCAGCTGCATTAGGAAAATGCCATGGGTGGTGTGAGTAATGGGAGAGTACACTGACCCCAGCTGGAACACCCAAGAGGGCTGGGTGGAGAGATCTGATCAGAGGGGTTTGTAATGACTGACCCCTCCAGTTCCTGGCAGCGGGTTGGCCCAGGAAAGAGGGTCTTAGGGGAGGAATGGAATTCTGTAGGTTCAGTTCTGCGGGCATCTGGAACCCAGCCTGGGATGTTGAAATCTCCGCTGGGAAGGAAGGGAAACAGACCTAACCCAGCGAAATTGGATGTTCTCGGTGAGGGGCAGGGAGAGAGGAAATGGCAAGTGACATGGATAAGGCCAGCCCGGACCACTGTGCCCGGGAGAGTCAAGAATCACCCGACCAAACATCCTTGGCCTCGAGCCTCTCCCAGCTTTGGGAGTGCGCCCCCAAGCTCTACAAACACACTCCTGGAGGATCCAGGCGCTGGTGTTCTCCAGCTCATGTCAGCCGAGGGCCATGCGCTGGAGGTCTGGCGTCTTCGGGGGAGGACTTTGAATTAAATGTATGCGATGGGCAAGGCAGGGCCCTCCAGGCTCAGGTCATTGACGTCCCTCAGGAGTTTGTGTTCACTGGACGTGGCCGCGTTCTGCAGGCGGCGGAGGCGGGCCTGCAGCTCCTCCTGCTCCTTCTTGAGCTCCAGGTAGGAGTGCGAGAAGGTGTGGAAGATGGACGTGGCCGGGAAGGCCATGATGAGGATGCCGCTCAGGATGCTGCTGAGGGCCACCATCTGGCCCGGCACGCTGCTGGGTACCATATCTCCGTAGCCCACTGTTGTCATGGAGATGATGGCCCACCAATAGGAAGCTGGGATGCTAGTGAACTCCAGGACCCGCCCGGACTCATTCTCAGCGACATAGACCAGAGGGGAGAAGAGGGTGATGGCCACGCACAGGAAGAGGAGGAGCAGGCCGAACTCGCGCGTGCAGCGGCGCACCGTGAGGCCCAGCGTCTGCAGCCCCAGCGAGTGGCGCGCCAGGCGCATCACGTAGAGGATGCGGAGAGCCCGCAGCACGCGCAGCGCCAGCCCCACCTTCTCCAGGTACGAGCTCCCGCCCAGCCGCTCGCCGTCCTCCTGCGGCTCGTCGGACACGGCGAGGGACACGTAATAGGGGAAGATGGCCAGGATGTCGATAATGTTTAGGGGCCCTTGGAAGAACTGGCACTTGTTCTGGGCTTGGACAAACCGCAGGCAGAACTCGAGGGAAAACCAAGCCACGCAGACGGTCTCCACGATGAAAATGTAGTAGCATTTCTGCGAGCACTCCCCCTGGAGAGGCGAGGAAACGCAGGGTAGAGATATGAAGCACCGGAAATGGCAAGAGAACCATGCTGAAAAGCAATTCTAGACCTCTGTACTGATATTGAGACTGATTTTATATATGCAGATTCCATATGTACAGTCTCTACTAAAAATGCTATGCTAACTCTATACTAAATATATTCTCTCTATATTTCATATATTAAATATACTATTAATATATGAATACGTACTACTACATATTAATAGTAATAATAATGTATTAATATTTAGAATACATGTTATATATTATATATGTCATAATAGATTGGTATACTATATGTGTGCTAAGTCACTTCAGTCATGTCTGGCTCTTACGGACCCTATGGGCTATAGCCAACCAGGGTCTTCTGTCCGTGGGATTCTCCAGGCAAGAATACTGGAGTGGGTTGCCATGCCCTCCTCCAGGGATCTTCCTGACCCAGGGATCGAACCCATGTCTCCTGTGGCTCCTGAATTGCAGGCAGATTCTTTACTACTGAGCCACCTGGGAAGCCCATTATACTATATATTAAAGATTTAAATGTATATTCTCTATATATTCTTTGTATAGTATATAGTCTTTATATTCTGTCTATCCATCTATCATTAATCTATCTCTCTATATCAATGGAACTCTGTTTTAGACTCTTAGTCACCCGCCAAAACTCCCTTTTTACATAGTTCTCAAGTTGAAGCTAGTCGCATGGCCAGTCAGCTAGATCAGAAACCACCTGATCTAGCCTCTCCTGCAGCTAAGTGTGGCCAAATGACCAAGTCCCTACGGACAGAATGTAAAGAGAGGTGATGTGCCCCACCTCCAGTTCCAGGACTTTAGTGGTGGGTGTGAGTTCTTGCATTCTTTCTCCCCTTCCTGTGAGCTGGGACCACCCAGCTGGCCCTGCAACCCAGTTTAGAACCAAGAGACTGGACTGATGCCTTAGGAAGGATGAGCATCACGCTGGGAAAAACCTGGGTCTCAGAATGAGAACTGCTCTCTCACCTTGGTCCCTCTTTGGGTGGGAGAGAAACCAGCGTCTATTGTGTTGAAGGGCTTCCCTGGTGGCTCAGACGGTAAAGAATCTGCCTGCAATGCGGGAGACCTGGGTTCGATCCCTGGGTTGGGAAGATCCTCTGGAGGAGGGCATGGCAACCTACTCCAGTATTCTTGCCTGGAGAATCCCCATGGACAGAGGAGCCTGGAGGGCTACAGTCCATGGGGTCGCAAAGAGTCGGACATGACTGAGCGACTAAGCACATTCTGTTGAAAGCCGTTCTCTCGTGGAGCATCTTGGTTATAGCAGCCAACTTTCTCCTTTACCAACATAAGCAACTCTGTGTACCAGGCAATGATCTGGTGCTGTCACTTAAGCCCCACAGTGATGCCATGAGCAGGCAGCCCGGCTTCACTGACAGTCCAGGAAATGGTTCTGAGCACTGAAATAACTTGCTGAGCCCACATTTGGAGGAGATGGTCTCCTGGAGACTACAGACTATTTTGTAACTTCTTTGCCCACGATCCCTCATTCATTCATCCAACAAAACACATGGAGGGTGGGCTTCTCTGGTGGCTTAGTGGTAAAGAATCCACCTGCCAATGCAGAGGATGTGGGTTTGATCCCTAGTCCGGGAAGATCCCACATGCTGTGGAGCAACAAAGCCTTTTCGCCACAACTGCTGAGCCTGTGCCCTAGAGCTTATGCTCCACAATAAGAGAAGCCACTGCAATGAGAAGCCTGTGCACCGCAACTGTGAATAGAGAGTAGCCCCTACTCGCTGCAGCTAGAGAAAAGCCCATGTAGCAATGAAGACCCAGTGCAGCCACAAATAAATAAATAAAATTACTTAAAAAAAAATGCATGGAGGGGTCACCTTGTGGCAGGTCCCATGCTAGACTTTGGAGGTAAAGGACCAGAGAAGCAGCTGTGGTTTCTGGGGGCTTGGAGGCTGGGGGTGGGTGGGTGGGTGGGGAGGGCAGAGAGGGCTCCAGCATTCCTAGTACAGCCCTGTGATGCAGATCGCAACTGTTTCCTTCCTGAGAGATCCCAGCCAGGTGGGGCACCTGTGGCTTCCTCCCTGTGTCATTCACACCCCTGCCCCTGCCCGCAACAGAGACTCCCGCTAGCCCTTCTGCCACTCAAAGTGTGTCCTGGGACCAAAAGCGTGAGCCTCCCCTGGGAACTGCAGAATCTGCATCTTAACAATAATTTATGCACACAATAAGGTTGGAGAAGCTCTGTTTCTAGTGTAGTGGTTCTCAGCCTTGACTGTGCATGTTAGAATCACCTGGGGGGCTTTGAAAAATTCTGATGTCCAGGCTGGGACATCTAGGTTTGAGCCTGAGTGGTAGAACTTTCCAGAAGCCACATCAATGATTCTAATGTGAAGCCAGAGTTGAGAACCTGACTCTAAATGTTACGACTATATGTATATCATCTACATCTTCCTCTTGGTCTGCATCTACCTCTGCATTATCTCCATCTCTGTCCATGTCTAGATCTGTGGCATCTGTATCTATGACAGATGAGGGAATGAATGACTGAAGCCAGTTGATTGAGTGAAAAGCAACACATTGACAACTGCGGTTTTCTTTGGATTAAAAACCTCTGAGGTGGAAAAAGGAATTATTTCCAGTGCCTGGGCTCACGGGATTGCTAAATTGAAGTGTTCTTTTTGCCTGACCTTTGGAGGGAGAAAGGGGCTGACTGTCCTGATCTCTATTCACCCGTCCTGAGTGGGGCAGCTCTCTCCCCTGCCTTTTCTCTGACCCAAGAGGTGGTGGGGGTGCAGTTGAGGGTGTGGAGTCCAGAGTGTCTGTGACTCAGGTTCATTTCCACCTACTTAGGCAAATCCTTCATCCCCTCTGGACTGTTGTTTCTCTGTGTCGGGAGAGCTGTGACCAATGGGAGTGATGCAGGAGAAGTAGTTAGCAGGCTGCTGCTGCTGCAGGTGCACAAAACACTGCAGCTGCCTATGTGAGATAACCCACTGGTTGCAGACATAGCCTGCCCGCTCAGTTGAAGGGTAACTATACCTTCTCCTATCCTGGATTCTGCAGGAAGTGGAGGAAATTCTCCAGAACACAAGAGGTCTTTGCCATGACTGCCTGGGGTTTGCTTCAGGGTTCTGCAAAGTTCAGGAGTTTTGGATCCTGATTCCCCAGTCCTGCTATGAACTTGCTGTGTGACCTTTTGGTGGTCACTGCCCCTTTCTGTGCTTTACTTTCTGATAAAGAGGGTGGGACAGAATTGGCATTTCTCAAGGCCGATTCATAACCCCTGTGTCAGAATCCCCTAGAGTGCTTGTTACAAATGTGGGTTCTGGGACTCCCATCACAAAATCAAAGCCCTGGAGGGTGGCCCAGGAATCTGCATTTTGGCAAGGCATTCTGTTGACTCAGCAGTACCTGGAAGTTTTTCAGACTCTGGGCCAGATTCTCTCTATAAGGCCCCTTTCATCACTGACATTCGGGGAGTTTTCCCTTTGCTGTAAGAGCCTCAGGTGGCCTGGGAACAATCTCCCCCGACCAGCGACCCTGTAGCTCAGGAAGGTGATGCCTGGGAGGCAGAGAAGGCTCTGTGGGCCCTCCTCCCTCTGCCTCTGGTGCCTGCTTTTGGATATTCCAGGCATGAACCACCCACCTCCCGCCGGCCACCTCCCTGCACTGCAGCAAGTGCTGTGCAGAGTCACCCCTGCATTGCTGCTCAGCTCTGCATCCTAAACCAACCTCCCAGCACTGGTCCTCAGAGAAATGCCCTATGAGCAGCTGGTGTCAAGGTGGTGGGGATTTATGGGGCTCAAGCTGAGAAAATGATTCCTAGGCCAGTCAATATCTGAGGAAAACTAGAACAGAAGGAAAGGAGAAAGTCGTCCCTGAGGAGGTTTTCGGTTGTATTCTGCAGGTAGGATGGACCACTCATCCTGGTTTGCCCAGAACTTTCCAGTTGAGCCACGGAAAGTTCTGGGTCACCAGAAAGTCCCCCCTCAGTCCTGGGCAAACCGGGGTGCTTGGTCACCTTCGTGGGGGCACTTGTCCCTGGTGGGAATGAGGGGTGCTCTGATTCCCCCCCACGATGAGGAGAAACATGAGCAGCCCTGAGAGGCTGGAGGGGTGTGACAATATGATAATATGGAGGGTATGACGGCATGACGAGTGTCACAGGTGGATGTGGGGTGATGTTTCCATCCAGGTGAAGTCCAAGAGCAGGCAGAGCTCACGGGAGGTGGACAGAATCACGGAAACAGCAGCCGCCTCTGGATGGGATAGGGCAGACTACAAAGGAACAGAAAGAGCATCCTGCGGTGACGGGAATACTCCACACCAACCGGGGCTGTGGGTGACACGGCTGTGCCCCATTTGTTACATCAGACAGCTAGGACTCGTGCATTTCAATGTATGTAAATTTCTCCCATAAAACTAAAATAACAGTAAAACGAGTGATCATGACGCTAAACGGCTGGATGTGGGAGGGGCTGGAGAGAGAGGATGCAAGTGGCAGACCCTCCACAGTCTGGAAGGCTGAGTCACAGGTAGTAATTAGTGGTTCGTTAGATTATTCTATTTAATCTGAAAATGCCCCAAATTTTCCATCTTGAAAAGATTTTTTTTTTTTAAAAAATCAGAGTTGGAAATCAAAGCACAATGAGATACCACTCCACCCCCACCAGGATGGCTGTGATTATAAGGACAAAAAATAAGTATCGGGGGATGAATAGGTATAAAATAAATAAGATACAAGGATGTGATATACAGTGCAAAGAATACAGCCGGTATTTTATAATAATATCTTTAAATTGAGTATAAGGGACACAAATGTCGAATCACTCTGTCATACCCCTAGAACTAATATAATACAGTAAAGCAGTAATACTTGGATAAAAACAAACAAGTGTTGTTAAGGCTGTGGAGATATTAGAACCCTCCCTGCCACAAACGTTGCTGGTGGGAATATAAAGTGGTACAGCTGTTGTGGAAACCAGGTGGGTGGTCCCTTGAGAACTTAAACATACATTTGCTGTATGACTAAGCAATTTTGCTGCCAAGTGTATACTTCAAGGAACTGAAAACCCACATGCACACAAAAAACTTGTACATGAAGATTCGGAGCGGTGTGATTGATAATAGCCCAAAAGTGGAAAGAAATTAAATGTTCAACAACAGATGAATGAATAAATAAAATATGGTCTGTCCATATGATGGAATACTATTCAGCCACAAAAAGGAAGTTCTGACACATGCTACAAAGCTGATGAACCTTGAAAACTTTATGCTCAATCAAAGAAGCCAAAGTAATGGACCATATATTGTATTATTCTTTATAAAGTGCCATTGGAAGGACTGATGCTGAAGCTGAAGCTCCAATACTTTGGTTGTCTCATGTGAAGAACTGATTCATTAGAAAAGACTCTGACGCTGGGAAAGATTGAAGGCAGGAGGAGAAGGGGATGACAGAGGATGAGATGGTTGGATGGCATCACTGACTCAATGGACATGAGTTTGAGCAAACTCCAGGAGCTGGTGATGGACAAGGAAGCCTGGTGTGCTGTAGTCCATGGGGTCACAAAGAGTCGGACACGACTGAGGGACTGAACTGAATAAAACGCCCAGAAAAGGCAAATTCATGAAGATAGAAAGCACATTCACAGTCACCTGGGGCTGGTGGATAGCAGGGGTGGATGGGGAGTAACCGGAAGTATGTGCAAGTCTGCTTTTTAGGGTGATAAAAATGTTCTGGAGTTAGTGGGGATGGTTGCACAACCGCTTACTAAAAATCACTGATTTGTGCACCTTAAAAGGATGAAGATTAGACAGTATATTATATGACAATAAAAAAGAAACCCGAGTTTGAGTGGCTACATCATTTCAGGCAAGGTGGGGAGTGTGACCCACAGTCTTGCCGCATCCTTCCCCAAAGCTCCGCAGCAAAGCTGCTCTGAAGGGCTCTGGGGTCAGGGGGCAGACGGGGCTTTCTGAGGACAGAGCCACTGTCCCTGAGGGACCATCTGGACAGGCTGTCCGGCAGACGGCTGCAGATACAGCCAGGGCCAGTTCTAGAAGTTCCATCTGGGGGGGACTCAGGGCCAGAGTCTTGACCTTGGAGCCTCCCTTGCACCTTTTGTCTCTCTCACAGCAACACCTGCCAGCTCCCCTTTGGGAACGCAGCCAGTCTGACCCTTTTAGCTCAGTGCTGGTCTCACGGCTCCATTCAGCATTTCCACCTCCCTCCCGGCCATGAATTCCATCATTTGTGCCTCTGGTCCTAGTCTCCGGGTGCTGACGGTGCTGACTCATGCCTTGCCCCAAGAGCCAGGTCTCTCTCTGCCACCTCCTCTCCTTTGGGCCTCTTCCATGGTCTCTCCCTCCCCCTTCCCATCTTGAACCCAAACCCTGGGAACTCTGAGGAGGGTGTGGAGCAAGCAGGTGCAGGTTAGGAATTGAACCCTCCAGACACCAGGGGAGCGTGGTGAGGCAGGAGGGACAGCATGAAGTATGTGTACTCAGGAGAGGGGGGCCCCCTGTCCAGGAAATGGGGATTGGTGCCTGTTGGCTGGGATATTAGTGAGACTCACCTGGGGGCAAGGAACCCCCAAACTCCCCAAACCGAGTTAAGAAGACTTTTCTAAAGCCATCACCAAACGTCACTGAACACAGAGAAGCTACAGAAAGCGGGCCGTACCACAGAGCTGATTCATGGTCCAAGAAAGGACCACGGAGGAGGAGATGCTGGCTCCAGCGCGAGGCTTTTTATCCAAGGTGGGGGAGGGGGTGACTGCAGCCCAAAAGGTGAGTTGCCACCACGGCAGGAGAGAATTCTTCTATCAAGGGACCCCAGGAGATCCACCTGATCTTTAAAAATCTCTATGCCTTCCTTCCCAGTCCCCCTGAGACTCAGAAGGCACAGCACAGGGCAGAGGGGGTGGGAGACGCAGAGCCCCGCGGTCCTACCCTCAGCCCCCCCGGTGGCTCTGCCCCCATCCCGTGCTCTTTGCAGAGCTGCTATCGAGAGTGTGTCCCTTGGCAACATCCCCGAAGTCCCAACATGCCTCTGGGCAGAAGTGGAAGCTAAAATGAGGACGGGGTGGGGGGTGGTGTGGGAAATGAGGACGGGGTGGGGTGGGGGGATGTGAGAGCACATGCCTGTGCTTATCCCCTGAGGTTCTGAGAGCTGGGAGAGAGCTTGAGGAGCAAAGCAGATGCACACGTGGGAGGGGCATGAGCGAGCCCCAGAGGTGGGGGAAAACAGCCAGTGCTGGCTCTGTGCTCACACAGGAGAACTAGACCATCGGTCCTAGGGCTCCGTCTGAGCAGATGTGCCATTATCCTCATTTGCAGGTGAGGAAATAGAGGCACAGAGACAGAGGGACTTGTCTGAGGGCAGAGCCGGGTAGCAGAAAGGAGGGAGGAAGGGGTCAAGACAAAAGGATCAAGAGTTCAGCTGTAGCTGCCCAGTGACCTTCAACTTCCTCCAGAGGGAGGGCAAGATGTTCTGACTAGCAGAGATGCTGGGGCTACTCGTAAAGGGCACTAGGGCTGAATGGCAGGGCTAACAACCATGGCAGAGGCAGAGGGAAGCAAAGAATCTGAGGAACTGATCATCGGACAGATGGACAAACACACTGTGACATTTACAGACAGTGGAATATTATGCAGCCCTTAAAAAGTGCAATACTGACATAGGCTACAACACAAATGAACCTTGAACACATTATATGGAGTGAATGAAGCCAGAAACAAAAGGCCACATATTGTATGATTCCATTATAAGAAGTGTCTAGAACAGGAAAATCCACGGAGATGGAAAGCAGCCTGGTGGTTGCCAGTGGCTGTGGGTGGAGGTGGGGAGTGGCTGCCTGATTGGCCCAGGTTTTTCTCTTAGAAATATACTGGAACTTAAAAGGAATGTTTAAAAAAAAAAGAAATATATTGGAATTTGATAGAGGTGTTGGCTGCACAGCATTATGAATTTTGCTAAATGCCACTGAATTGTTCACTTTAAGATGGTTAATTTTACGTTATGTGAATTTTAAAAATGGAGCTGGGATGTTCAGAATACAAGCTCCAAGAAAGTGAGGAATTTGTCTGATCTGCAGCATCTAGACAAGTGGATTTAGTTGGTATTCAGTGACTGTTGATGAATGAATAAAAGGATAAATGTGATGACTTCCTGTTAAGTAGCACCTGATAAGTGAATAATGATGATGACTAATATTTTTGAGCACTTCTTATGTGTTGGTATTGTTCCAGTCATCTTACATGAATATTACTCTTTTAATTCTCACCATAATCCCCTGACGAAAGGGCTAACAGTATCCCCATTTTACATATAAGGAAACTGAGGCTAAAAGAAGGTAAGTGACTTTCTTGAGATCACTGAGCTCATGAGGGGTGAAACCAAGATTCAAACCCAGGAGGGTTAGAAGAACGTTCTATCATGTGGGATCAGGTTTTGGAGCCAGGCGGAGGTCACCTCAAATCCTGGCTATGCCACTTTCTTACTTTGGGCTTAGGAAAGTGATAAAACTTCCCTGAGCCTCAGTTTCCTTACCTGCAAAATGGTCGTAGGTACAGTATCCATTTCCTAAAGCTGTTACAAAGATTAAGTCCATCCTGTCCAATGCCAGCCTCCTGAAGGGCACTTAATAAGCATCAATTCTCTCATTCCTTTGGGGCTGAGCTCCTCTAGGGAACGCAGTGAAGTCCAAATGCTTCCGGAGGGGCTTTAGGTACTTGGCTTGGTCCTTCCTGTCCATCTACTTCCTCCCTTTTCCATTTTAATTTGCAATCTTGGGCACAGACCTTGCTCCTCAACTGCCAAGTTTACTTAAGGGATATTGCTGTAAGAAGCTAGAAGGAAAAAGGGAAGGAAGGTGCTTTCTTCACATGTGTGCTGATTCTCCATCCCAGGGTGACACCTTCTTTGTGTTTGATAGAGTTCTACGGGTCATGTCCCATTGGGACAATGGCTCAGGCCCCCACACCTCCTGGGCACTGCCTGTCCCCAGCTACACCTCCTGGGCACTGCCTGTCCCCAGCTACACCTCCTGGGCACTGCCTGTCCCCAGGAGCAGCTGCCCAGCTTTGCAGCCGGGGCTGAATTGCTGCTTTCAGACTGATGTTCCAGAGGCCAGATACAAAATACCAGGCACATGGCGGAGAAAGAACATCATCTTTTTATGTAAATGCAAAGGCTGGTTTGAACAAAGCCCTCCTGGTCCTCAGCCTCCAGGCTCTCTGAATTACCATCAGAACAGGGAAATAGACACGCTTTTTTTTTTTTTGGAGGGCAAGGCCTCATGGCCCCTCTCTAGGCAGAGCACCCAGCGGTGGCTTCCCAGTTGCACGGAGATTGCAACTGGACTGGGGACACCACCTCTCTCACCCCACGAGTAGAAACAGCTTCTGCAGGATTCTCACTCACCTCTAATTGAATTTTCCAGGTCCCTGTCACACCAATCTGGGTTCATACCCTGGGTAATTTTAAAAGCATTAGGCTTTGTAAAGAGCTTGTCTCTCTGCACAGTCTAAATCCTGGCTCCCTGAAAATCCCTAAGAGGATCAGGCTTGTGAAAAATCCAGGGGTCTTTCTTCAGCAACTAGGATCCAGGGCACCCTTGAAGCACAGGAGACTGAGGCTCCTTACTTTGTCCTAATCTTTTGACTGCAGTGTCCACACGTAAATATTTCGGTGAACAAGCAAATTCTTAAATCACATAATTTTGTGCTAAAGAATGAAAAAAAAACCTCCACAATTAGAGCTACAGTCCTCTCTATGGGGAAAAAAAGCTGTCTGAAAGTCAAAACATTTTGGTTGGCTTGCTTTATGACAAAACATGTATAGATTGGGCAAGATATTTTAATATTTTATTCAACAAATATTTATTGAGAGCCTACTCGGTGTGACACACTGACTGGTTCTCCATCTAAGTCTTCTCTATATGGAAACTTCTCTGATCATCCCTAAAATACATGTTTAAGGGAAGAGAACTTAGGTCAACTGACACTGGTTATAAACCATCCACAGCCTGCATAACCTTATGTATATATTTTAATGATCTGTTCTCTCTCTCTGCTGTAATGTAAGCTCCATGAGTCAGGTGATGGGGAGCCATGGAGGATTATAGAGCAAAATTTTAGCTGAGCAAACAGTCCAATTTTCAGTTTGAAGCTCTCCCATAACCTTCCCACGGAGAAGGTAATGGCACCCCACTCCAGTACTCTTGCCTGGAGAATCCCATGGATGGAGAAGCCTGGTGGGCTGCAGTCCATGGGGTCGCTAGGAGTCGGACACAACTGAGCGACTTCACTTTCACTTTTCACTTTCATGCATTGGAGAAGGAAATGGCAACCCACTCCAGTGTTCTTGCCTGGAGAATCCCAGGGACAGAGCAGCCTGGTGGGCTGCCATCCATGGGGTCGCACAGAGTTGGACACGACTGGCATGACTTAGCAGCAGCAGCAGCATAACCTTCCCAACAAAATGCTAGGTTTTTAACTCATGTTTCACACCATCTGGCCCCCTGAGGGGGGAGGGTTATCTCACAGATTCCTGGAAAGACAGAGCCTGCTAAGTCACTTCAGTCGTGTCCAACTCTCTATGACCCCATAGACTGTAGCCCACCAGGCTCCTCTGTCCATGGGATTCTCCAGGTGAGAATACTGGAGTGGGTTGCCATGCCCTCCTCCAGGCAATCTTCCCAACCCAGGGATCAAACCCACATCTCTTATAACTCCTGCATTGGCAGACAGTTCTTTACCACTAAGTTCTTTACCACTGAGCTACCAGGGAGGGCAGGAGTGGGCAAGCAAATGTTTCTGCTCTGGCCTCCTGGGGCAGGGTCACTTCGCTAGATTACTCCGAAGAAGCTAAGTGCCCTGAGCCTTAGTTTATTCCTCTGACAATGGAATGTCAGAGCTGAGATGCCCATGAGAAGGTTGGCTTAAGGAGGTAGGGAATCTGGACCTGGTCTAGTGCTCAGCACAGAATAGCTGCTTAGTTAACACACGATGGGTGCACTGAGTGTGTGAACCTTCACAGTGATGTCAGCTGTCTCATGGAGGAGGAAACTGAGGCTCAGAGAGGTTGGAGTGATTCACTCGGCTCACAGAGCTAGGAGAGGCAGGGCTGGGTGAGCTCAGCCCATTAAGACCACAATGTCCAGTGTCTGCTCTCAGGGGCAGGGCCCCTCCTGGCTTTCATGGGTCCCCTTCATGTGCTTCTTTCTCAAAAAAAAAAAAAATGTATAAAATATCTTTTACAACTGCATTGGTCTGAAAATGAACACAATCCACACTGATCATATTCATTTCTTGCCTTCTTGTCTGAAAAGACATGAAAAGGTTTTCGTGGGCCCCTAGTCCCATGGTCCCGGGCACCAGCGCCTGATGGAGCGATGGACCACTCACCTTGTCCTCCTCCGCCCTCAGGTCGGGCATGGTGCTGACGCACAGGCTGACCGCCGTGGTAGCCACGAAGAGGATGGACAGACAAGCGAAGACCTTCCCGGGGAGCCCGGACTGAGGGTTCTCCACCATCTCGCGCAGCCGGCTCATGAAAAGTCCCCAACGGGACGTGTGCACGGTGGGCTGCCCGGCCTCCTGCTGCTGCTGCAGGGCCTCCTCCTGGCGCAGCTCAGCCAGGTCATCCAGCTTCCGCAGCAGCGTCCGCAGGCAGCAATTCTCCAGGTTGGCTTCTTCGATGCCCCAGTAGGTCAGCTCCTCCTGGAAGGACAGCACGCACATCTCCCGCAGGAGGACCAGCTTGCCGGCCGCCAGGAAGCTCACGATCACCCCGAAAGCGCTGGGGCTCCGGTCGAAGAAGAACTCCTGGTTGTCCTCGTCGTAGTCGTCGCAGAGCTGCACGATCTCCTCGTGGCTCCGGCAGAAGCGGAGTTTGCTCAGGCGGCTCAGCGGGAACTCGTCCAGCGTGCTCCACGGAAGCAGGTACCGCCGGCCCCCAACATTGACCAGCATCTCCTTCTTCAGGTCCGCTGTCGGGGAGGCATCCAGCGCGCCCACCTTCCGGGCCCTGCGGTAGTAAATGCCTTTGATGGATGGCGGCTCCACAGGGCCTGACAAAAAGGGACTCAAAGGGCTGCAGGAGCGGAAGTGATGGTGTCCGGCACGCAGGCCCCTGTCTCGGGAAGGCATGGATATTGCGGTAGAAGTCCTGGCGCCCGAAGGGACAAGAGCAAGAGAAGGGAGGAGCCATCAGTCTCAGGGCAGAGTCCTAGACCGCATCGTCTCATGTCTGCTTTCCCGCACCTGCATCCTTTATCCTTTTAATCTTTCATCCAACACAGATTTACTGAGCACCTAGTATGCACCTGGGATCTATCAGTGAACGAAAGGACATGATGACATCCCTTCTCTGATGGAGCATTTATTTATATCTCAGAAGAATCTCCCTGGAACAGGCATTAGGTGGACTGGGACTCAGGGAGCAAGGTCCAGAGCTGGACAAGTCAGAGCTGTGTCACTTCCAGAATGTGTGATCTTGGGCCTGTAGGTTAACCTCTCTGACCTCAGCATCCTTATGCCAATGACAAGACCAACATTGCAAAGTACAGTTATTGAAAATAGAGCTTAAGAGTGTAAACGGTTCTCAAGTTCACTGCCAGGTTGTAATCCCTTACAGACTGCCACCCCAGCTGGGTTTCTCAGCCTTACTGAACCCTTTGCTTCACTTGCTCAGCTGGGGCAGTTTGGGTGCCCACCTCCCTGGGCATAGTGAAGGTTACATGCAATAATACATATGAGGTGAATATTAAGCACCCTTCTAGATGCTTCTGACATGCCAGGCACTGATCCACATGCCCCTCCTGTGTTAAATCATCTCAACACCCCGCTGAGGTAGACATTAATATCTCCATTTTACAAATGAGGAAACTGAGGCCCAGAAAAGTTAAGCAACGGGGAACTGTGCTTGGCACAGCACCTGACTCCCAGGAGAAGCTCCACAACCACTGCCTCAGCCTTTACTTGCTTTCCCACTTAGAGGACTTTGCTGTCAATGACAGTGCTCCTCTGTGTTCATGGGCTGCTTGTCTTGGCCACCTTGCTGTGTGACTTTGCCTCAGTTACTCCCCCTCTCTGGGCTTTGGTCTTGTCATCTGTGAAATGAAGGCGCCTCTAATGCTCTCTCTGTTTCAGACCTATTTGGGACCCTTGACTTAGAGGAATGGTTTCAGATCCAGCCCATGCATTAAAGAAAGTCATTGCCACAATATTTCTCATCCTCTGCCTCCCACAACCGTTTTATGTGCTATTCATTCTAGCCAGAGCTGCTTCCGAAGCATCTATAACCTTACATTCCGAGATGCACTCCAATCAAGAGGAAAACTCAGTGGCTGAATAGAAGTAAAAGTTCTCTCAATTTCAGAGCCAGTTGGATTCCAGCAGGCAGTGAAGAGTTGAATCACAGTCTATGCGTTTCACACTTGCTCAGCACACAATAGTCTGTTATTCTGCGTGCATTACTTCATTTACAATGTATGGCCAGAAAACGATGAGCAGCCTGCGGAGAAAAAAGTATTTTGAAATCAAGGGAGCCCTTCCCAAGAGTTCCTGTTTTCCCAGTGAAAAAGCCAGAGCCAGAGAGCTGAAGTGACTCGTTCAAGGTCACACAGTGAGTCCCAGTGCAACCTGGGAATCTGTCTCCCAGTAGGGTCTCTTTCTACAACCCCCCAAACTTTCCTTTCTTCATTCATTGCACAAACCTAACTTTGTAACCCACTGCCCCCCAGGAAGAGCCAGCACACAAACCTCCTTCCAGAGCGTGGGAAAGGTATTCACTCAAAACAGCGCTTTGGAAGGGATGTTTAAGAGCATCCTGTATACCCCCAACCCCTGCAGCAAATACTAACTTCTTCCCCTGAAGTTTAACTCACCCTCCTGTCTCACGGAGCCCATTTCCAGCTGTCTCTCTGCCGGGCAAGGCAAGAGAAGCCCATGTCTCGATGCCGAGGGAAGACATGGGTTTGTGGTGAAGATGAAGGAGAAGAAAAGAAAAATCCCAAATACAGCAGTTTCTGGCTGAGTTAGTTTTCAACCTTTCTTCCCTTGCCTCCTTCAGAAAACAGAAGTCCATTCATTCTGCATCTCTCTCTCCAGCAGCTGCAGAAAAGCCCAAGAGGAGTGGGGTGGGTTCTTTTTTTTTTTTGAAAGGACCTAGAAGCCCCTTTCCCCGTGAGAGGGGAGGGTCTGAGGGGTTCGTGGTGGGAGGGAGCCGGGCCAGCTGTCCTGCTTCAGCGGCAGGCTCTGTACTGAGTCCCACGGGGACTGCCAGTGTGGTCCTGCAAGAGAAAGGGGGGCGGGAATGGGAAGGGCTTAGAAATAATCTCTCCATCAGCCAGGCAGCAGGCAGGAACAGCAGCCGCTGCTCTGCCAACTGCCTGGAAGGCAAGGAGAGCTGTCCTCCCTCCCCTCCAAGGAGGAGCAGAACTCGGAAGGGGTGGAGGGCAACTAGCGGCTGGGGCATCTGCCTTTATCTGTCCCCGGCATCCTGAGGCTCCTGGGGATGTGTTGATGATGGGGAGGTGCTCAGGGAGAGGCTGCAAGAGGAACTTTTTCTGCTTTTAGCCAGCCCAGGCCTGGGACAGGTTCCGAGAAACCCAGCATCTGAGCACTGGGTGGGAGTCCTGGAGGCTGCGTGACGGGTCAGGACCAGGTGTGAGCTCAGAGTCATACATACCTGGCTCCCTGGCTCCCATGTGAGTGGCTGAGTGACCTTGAGCATGCGACTTTGTGCCTCTGAGCATCAGTTTCCTTATCTGTAAAAAATATGTGAAGGAGAGGGGGTTTGGGGAGAATCAGGCTGGAAGGCATATGGCAGGTTCCTTCTGTGGGTTTGGCTGCACACTCAGGGGAAAGAGGAAGAGGCTCAGTTCTAGGGCCTGTGTCCTGGTTTCAACTCTGCACTACCTTGCTGTGTCCCCTTGGTCGGTGACTCCACCTCTCTGGGCCTCAGTTTTCTCCCTGGTCAAACAAGGACAGTTGAAACAGTGACAGCTAAAATTGCAACAGCATCTTCTCATGTAGGCGGTCAGTGTACACTGGCTCTTCTTAATTTTCTTAAGAGGTTCTGAGGCCCAGTCTCTTGGCTTCCAAAGGGGAGTTGTTATTGGCTCCATTCTGCAGATGAAGCCTGGAGGTCCAAGGAGGAGGCTTGCTCAAGGTCACTTGCTGGCTGGAATGTGCACTGAACAGAGACTTTGAGTTCTGTGCAAGGATCTGGGAGTGAGGAAGTCCAAGCTGGAGCCTTCCGAAGCTACCCGGAGGGGGTGGCAGGAGCAAGGTAGGGACTCTGGGGGCTCTCTGCGGCCCAGACAGTGGAGGAATCCAGGCAAGAGCAGAGGAGCTGATGGGATGGAGGCAAGGTAGCAGTTTTCAAACGGTATTGCCTGAAATCCAAGGGTTCTACACAAAAGGCTAGAATTGGGGAAGTGACGAAGGGCAGGGCGGGGGCATGAGACCCTGGCTCACCATGGCAACTTCAGTCGGATCGGTTTCCCACAGTGAGTCTGTGTAACCCAAATCAATACTGTGGCCCCACAAGGCCCAATCCCCACACTCGGCCCACTCCGAGACCCCAGGGTGCCCGTTAGTGATAGAGATGCTCCTCCCCTTCCCCTGACCCTCTCCACCCCAGTTCTCTCAGACCCCACGGCTGCTCCAGTGCCTCTCTTAGACCAGACTCCAAAATCATCTTTCCAGCTTCTGCTGGCTTTTCCCCCTCCTCTCTCTCTCTGTCTCCCCACCTCCCCCAGCTCATTACTACTAATCTTGATTTAAAATCTCTGGCCAAATCTTCCCCAACCTGTTCCCCTACCTCTCAGTTCTCTTTGGATCTGAAGTGCATGGGTTCCGGTCAAGAATTTACCACTTCTGGGACCTTCCTGGTGGTCCAGTGGTTAAGAGCCCCTGCTTTCAATGCAGGGGGCATGGATTTGATCCTTGGTCAGGGAATTAAGATCCCACATGCTGTGTGGTGTGGCCAAATTTTTTTTTTAATTAAGAAAAAGAATTTACCACTTCCCTGCTGGGTGACCTTCAGCAAGTTTCTTAACCTCTCCGTGCCTCAATTTCCTCACCTGTGAAATAAAGATGACAGCACCTACTTACTGGTTTGTTATGAGTATTGGACAAGTCAGTTTATGTTTACAAGGCAGAGCACAAAGAAGAGTGTCTGGGACCAAGCAAGTCCATTTAAGTGCTTGCTGTCATTATGATTATTACCTTAACAAGTCACCTGCAAGAGACCCCCAAAGGGCAGAAAGAGCCTGAGCTCTCAAGGCCAGCTAGTGTCAGGCCAGTGCTCTTGCCACAGCCCCAGTGCCGTCTCTCAGCACCGTCTCTTTGTCCAGGCCATAGGGCCTTTGACTTTAGCCTGGTGTCCTGGCCCAGGGCATTCACTGAGTCTTTCCACAGGACTTGATAAAGTCCTGATTCCCATTTAACTTAATGACACTGCCTTCCTGCCCACAGTATTCCCCCCTGTTGTGCATACCTGACCTCAGCTACCCAGGGAAGGTAGCCCAGCCCCCATCCCATCCCTTTCCAACCTCCAGAGAATTTGGGATACAGGACAGCCTATGCCAGCCCATCCTTGCTGTCTTCTGAAAGACTGCCACCTGCCATATTTTTGTGACAAAGGGATGGCCTGTGACCATGCATGAGTCTCCTAGGGCTGCTGTAAGAAAACACACAGATGGAGTAGCTTAAAAGAATGCAACTGTGTTATCTTGTAGCTCTGGAGGCCAGAAGTGCCAAATGGATGTTAGGGGCTAACATCAACGCGTTGTCAGGGTTGTGTTCCTGCTGGAGTTTCTAGGGGAGAGTCTGTTTCCGGTCCTGGGGGCAGCCCACATTCCTTGGCTGGTGGCTGCATTACTCTGACCTCTGCTTCTGTCCCCCTTCCCTGAGCCCCTGCCTCCCTCTTATAAGGACCCTCATGATTACATGAAGCCCGCTGAATAATCCAGGATAATCTTCGGATTTTAAGATCTTAACTCAATCACATCTACAAAGTTCCTCTTGCCACATCTGTAACATATTTGCAGGTCCCAGGGATTAAGATGTAGATATCTTTAAGCCCAGTGAGACCCATTTTGGACTTTTGACCTCCAGCACTGTGACATAATAGATGTGTGCCGTTTCAAGCTGCCAATTTTGTGGCATTTATTACAGGAGCAACAGCAAACTAATACAAACCCTAACTGGGGGAGAGGCAGGCAGGTAACAAACCAGACATCAGAGATACTTACAATTTGTTGAGGAAAAGGTCCTTTGTTGTCCGCACAGCCAGGCCTGCCAGTACCTGCCTCCAGAAGTTAAGATCCATCCATCCATGTAACATACGCTTACTGAGATCTACTCTGTTACAGTGGTCGCTCACTTGCTGTGTGACTTTGGGCAAATCATTTTCCCTCTTTGTGCCTCGAGAAAGATGGGGTAATGATAGTCCTTACCTCACAGGGTGATTATGAGGTGTGAATGAGTAAATACATGGGAAGTGCTGACTTCAGAGCCTGGCATACAATAAGTGCTCAGTGAGAAATTATTATTTTCATCATCTTTGTTATTTATAATTACAGGCGCTCAAGTCTCCTGATAACAGAGCATGAGAAGAGCAGATCCCAGGGTGTTGTGAGTGAGCAGAGGGGGCAAATAAATGGTGGTGGGCTGTTAAATGATAATAAGTGACTTTCTGGTGGGGGTGGGGAGAAATGCTGGTTGGTAGCATTTGCCTATTACTGTGGTGTCAATACTCCTATCATGAGACTTCATGCGACAACAGAACATCTTGGCTCTTCTAAGCCTGTGCCGCTTCGCTCCGTGCATCACAGCACACACAGCTCCCCAGGTGGCCAGGGACACGCTTCCCAAGCGGGACCCCCCCCCCCCCGTTAAGCTTTGATGGGCAGGTGGCGAGTTCATGATGCAAGAGAGCAGACAGGCAAGTGGGAATCAAAAATGATGGGATTCTCTACCTTGCCGAGGGCTACAGACTTTTCGCTGGCCTGGGGGAGCCGTTGGTGATGAAAGCTGCCGTTCTCCACACTGGAATGTTTTAGCATCGGTCTGGGGAGGTTGTAAAAACTCCAATGACTGGGCCACGTCAGTGAAATCAGAACTTCCAGGGTTTACATGCATTTTTCAGAGCCCACAGTAGCTCACTCAGGTGCTTCTGGAGGCAGCGTAAACTGACCCTTTTGTTTTTGTCTTTTGTTTCATTTCGGTTTTGACTGGCTTGCTGGATATCAGTTCCCCGACGAGGGGTTGAACTCATACCGCCCATCAGTGAAAGGGTGGAGTTCTAACCACTGGATCACCAGGGAATTTCCCTCATATTTCCCTTTCAAAGGGCAAGTTGGGACTATTGACCAAAATAAGAAATTTGAATGAATAAGAAATTTGGCCCCCAGTCATATGTCTAAGAATTTATTCTGCAGATATGCTTGTACATGTCTGCAAAGACAGTATAAAGGTATTCATCACAGCATAGTCTGTGATTGCAGCGGATTGGAAATGACTGAAATATTCCTCATTAGGGGGTTGGTTAATAAATGGTGGTCATAAAGGCAAGAAAAAACTCCATCTGTTAGAAAGAAGCAGAATCTATATGTACTGACATGGAAGGGCCAGCAAGACGGGTGAAGAGCAGAGTGCAGAACAGATCATTCTCAAAGCACTACTTTGTTTGAAGTAGACAAGAGGTGTGTGTGTGTGTGTGTGTGTGTGTGTGTAGAATAGAAAATGGGTAAAACTTAGAAATTGGGGTTGCCTCTGGGACAGATTGAGGGCAGGAGGAGAAGGGGGCAACAGAGGATGAGATGATTGGATGGCATCACCGACTCAATGGACATGAGTTTGAGCAAACTCAGGGAGATAGTGAAGGATAGGGGAGCCTGGCGTGCTGCAGTCCACAGGGTGGCACAGAGTCAGACACAAATGAGCAACTGAACAACAACTGGGGAGGGAACCCCAGGGTTTGGGGAAGGGGTGAAAGAGAGGGGAAATTTCCTTTTTCTATATCATTTTGTACTGTGTTTTTAAAAAACCATGGATGTGTATTGATTCAAAAAAACTTCTTAAAATTAAAGTAATAGGCATCTTGGTGCCAGTGGGAGGAGGAGCCATCTGGGAAGAAGGAGATCATTTATCAGCACCCCCCAACCCCCACCACTGGAGTGACCAGATCAAGGTCTCTATGCCCCTGGGGTCATTCAGCATGACCTCATTGGGGAAACTGAGGCAGCCAAGTAATCTTTGTTATGGACTTGAAGTAAAAGCACACTCGGATCATTTCCCACATTCTGAGAGTCCCAAAGTCAAGGTGCCTCCAGAAGCCAAGAGGGATGGCATGAGGCAGGTTGGGTGGGGATTGTGGGGGAACCAAAACACCAGTCACAGATGTGGAATGCGGGTCCCCTATTGTGGGATCTTTACACTTTAAAGGGAGAGCTGTAACCCTGGTTTTTACACTAACTCTCTCACGTTCTGAATGTTGCCAACTCACAAGAAATTTATAAAGTGCCAGCAGATATGTGCATGTCTGCTGACCCGGCAATTCCGCTCCTAGGTGTATGCCCATGAGGACCGTGCACATATGCTCACCAGAAGGCATGGGTTAGGAGGCTTGTCACAGCGCTGCTGTAACAGTGGCAAATTGCAACCCCCACTAACAGGAGAGTGTGTAAACAAACAATGTGTGTTCCCACAGTGAAACACCACAGGGCAACAAGGATGCACACACCACAACCATCTGCAACAACACGGAAGAGTCTCACAGCCATTATGTTGAGTGAATGGAGCCAGACACAAATGAGCAGATACAGTGAGAATCAAAAGCAGGCAAGACTAACCCACAGTAATAAAAGTCTGGAAAATGATTGCCTCTGGGGGTGCATAGCGGGTTCTGGGGGCTGATTACAGTTAAACCCATGCAAGTAATGTGTGTACTTTAGTATGCATGTTGTATTTAATTTTTAGAAGTGTTTTCAAAAAAAAAAAACATGGAGGGTCAAATAAGACATGTCAGTGGGCTGGATTCAACCTTGGGCTCCCAGTTAGGACCAGACTGTCACAGCAAATGGCTTTGGAGTGGCCAGGTTTTCAAAGCCACTCTAGCCACAGAACCTCTGGTTTTTGTCAGTCACCCCTGAACCCTGCAGTTACGTCCAGCTCTGTCTATTCTTCAACCAGCCTCCTTCCCATCCTCGTGGAATTCTGAGGAAAACTAGAGAAAACTCAGCAGGGAAGGCTTACCTTTTCCCTCCCACCTCCCTTTTACCTTCCTTTTCTGGAAGGAAGAAGATGATTGGACCAATGACAGCTGCTTCAGCTGTTTAAAAAGATGGCTCAAGATATAATTATCCCCAGTGAAAGATGCAAGCTCTTCTGGAAGGCGAGTCTGTCCTCAGGCAGTTTGCCGAAGTTGTGGGGACAGTTTCTGCTACAAAGGAAGCGCATTCCATTGCTTCTGAATGCCAGGCAGCTGAGTCCTTTCACTTGGAGGAGGAATCGTTCCCCCTCCCCCAAGGAGACAAGATGTTTTATATATTTTGATTGGGAGATTACAGAACAGAACACGTGCTGGAGTCTCAGCTCCCCCCACCCTCCAGATGCTTGTAACTTTTTATTATGACATTTTAAAAACAAGCAGAAAAATTGCAAGACCAGTACAATGAACATCTCTATTCCCTGCCTAGGCTCATAACTGCTAGTATTTTGTCATATTGACTTTATATATGAATATATATATATTTGTTTCTGAAACATTGAAAGATGAACTACAGACACTGTGGCAATTCATGTTGAATTCTTCAGCATAGACATTCAGAAAAATAAAGATAATTTTATACATAACCAAAAAACTCATCATCACACCAAACACAATTATTAAGAATTAACAAAAATTCCCTAACGTCAGCTAATACTCAGTCTATAATCAAACTTCCATCTCCAAAATGTCTTTTATAGTGTTTTTTCAGACCAACATCCAATGAAAGATCACATGACACTGGTGGATTATGTTTCTTTACTCTTTCAATTTCCAATAGTATTCTGTTCTCCCAGCTCCTTGCCCCAACCCCCCATGACATTGGTTTTTTAAAGCGATCAGGCCAGTTGTGCAGACTGTTTGCTTCTCTTTCTAGATTTATCGCATGGTTGCCAAGTGTCCCTCTCCCCCCACTATTTCTAGAAATTAGGTCTAAAGGATTGATAACACTTGGGTTAAATAGTTTGGGTAAAAATGCTTTATAGGTTAGCTCCAGATGCTTGGTGCACCACCAGGGATGATGCCAAGATGTGGGGTGTGTGGTCGGCACAGCCAGACAGTCAGATGAGGCTAGAAAGGGAAACAGGAGCAGAGAGAACATGGCTTTGAATGCTGGGTTGGCACTGGATCTTAATCAAAAGACCTTACAGTCATTAAAAAAAAAACTCAGGAAGAATATGACCAGGTCTGACTTACCTTAAGGAAGATATGTCTGGGGTAGGATGCAAAGACCAGATGAAGAAAAAGATGAGGCAGGGACCCCAGTTAGGACACCAAGGAAAGAGGGCAGGAGGCAGAAGGCAGGGACCCGAACAGGGTAGGCAGGCAGACGGATGTAGACAAGACGACTCAGGAGGAGCTTGGCAGGAGGTGCATGGGGAGTGGAGGAGTGGGAGGAGGCTAGAGTGACCCCGAAATTTCCAGTTGGGTGGCAGAGCAGATGGTGGGGGAGGGGGCAGTAGCCCAACTAGAAAGCGATGGAGAAGTTTAGGGGAGAGATGTCAGCTGGAGCTTGCTAGTTAAGGGCGCCCAGATGGAGGTGTTTGGGAATTTGCGTCCAGAGACCCATGAGTCTCGTCAGACGCCACCCACCTCCCAGGAAACTGAGTCTCGTCAGACGCCCCCTGACCTCTGCGGAAGCGGAAGTGGCCCCTGGAAGGTGCAGCTGAGGTGGCGGGCGGGGAGGACGGGAGGCAGGTGAGGGGTGACCCAGAAGGCCAGGCTGTGTGGAATTTGCTCGGATTCCAGGAGAGGGGAAGGAGGACGACGGAGCAGCTGGAGGGCCTGGGAGGCCCGGAGGGCCTTCGAGGGAAAGTTCCCGGATGAGAAGCCGGAAGTGAGTGGGAACTTGAGCTTGAAGGGAGCGGAAGCGGGCTGGAACCGTGAACCCCTGCCTAGTCACGGGTCCTGGCCAGATTTCCCTCCTGTCAAGAGAACCCGCAGGAGAGCCTAGGAGATGCCCAGCCCCGGAGGGCATCGTGTGGGACGGAGGCCCTTTCAGAGTTCCCCGGGGATTCTGAAAAACAGCCTGGCCGAGTCTGTGTGGCCTGGCCAACAAAACAACCTCTGGGGTCGCCGGCCCTTGTCAGGCTGCAGGTTACGACCTGTAAAGGGGTGAAAGGAGGGGGTCTTAGAGGGCCTCTCCGGCACCCCCACCCCCGGGAACATTGGAACTTGCACGGCCGCCCCTAAGACGCGTGCTCCGAGGCCTCCACAGAGAAAGATGCTGTTCCAGGTTTGTTCGGGGGTCACAGGCCAAGCGGGCTCTCTCTCCTGCTCAGCATCTCGGCCACTCTGAAATGAGAAGGGTCTCTGCTAGACGCGGGGCGGGGGCTGGCTGGCTGTTGCCTGTGAGCCCCCCGACTTCTTGCTCCCCATTGCACCCTTTATTTGACAGGCCGGCTCTCCACCCTCTGTGGTTGGGGAGCTCAGCCTGGTACCCACTGCGCTCTTGGGTACCTGGCAGGACAGACAGCCAGGCAGCTACGCAGAGAGGAATGAGCTGGAGTTTTGGTCAGGTCCACGGTGCGTGGTCCATTTTCCCCAGCGTCATGCTGCAGGGGTGAAAATGCCAACGACAGGAGCTGAGAACTGGGGAGCCCAGGAGGCCCCTGTTGGCAGTTGGGAGCCTCCAGGGTGGGCACAGGGAGGGAGAGAAGCAGGCCCACGGTCTGGTGGTCTGACCTTAGGAGGCCTCCTCTCCTGAAAACTCCAGCTTCTGAAATGTACCCCCCCAACCCCGCCCCACATCAAAGATATGCTTTGCTTTGCAAAGATGTGAGAGGATATTTCTCCGTTATTGTGGTTTTGCAGTCTTTGACAGGAAGGATCTTGTTGATTTTAGGATGGGTCTGACTCCTTGGTGTGCTCTGTACATGGTTCAGATAGGCCTCTTCAAAATGGACAAGAAAGAATCAGGTTGGTTTGTTTGTTTTGGCTTTTTACTTTATTCATTTTTTAAAAAATTGGATGATAATTGCTTTACAGTCTTCTGTTGGTTTCTACTGTACAGTAATGTGAATCAGCTGTAAGTATACATATATCCCCTCCCTCTTGAGCCTCCCTTCCCACCTTCCCTCCATTCCACCCTGACAGACTGGTGTTGATGTGCTGAAATATTTTGGGTGTGACTGGTCAGTGAACAGATACAAATGTTAAGCATCAAAATCTATATTAATAGCAATTGTCTTTTCCTCATGATTTGGAGGCTTTGTTTTTAGAACTGTGAATGTTTTAGTTGGTGTATGAGAACCTTGAGGGTCCCAGAGCCTTGGGGGCCAGAAGATTCTAGTGGAACAGGGGAGGTGGGGGAGAACTTGGGGCCTAGGAGCCCAAGGTCTTTGGGAAGACAGTGGCAAAGGGAAGGCAAAAATTCACGTCCAAGTTCAGGATGTCAGGATAGGAGCAGTTTTAGAGGAGGGAGTCCCAGCATTCCAGGGACGAATGGCAATGAGAGGTCACGGTGGCAAAGTGCTCCCAGGACTCTCGGTAGGAAGATGACGAAAAGCTTGAGAGACAGGCAGATGGATGCCTCTTTGTCCTTTCAATATCACACCACAGCCTCAACCAACAGGCCAGCCCGGGAGTTATTTATATTTAATTCTCTAAGGAACCTTGCCTTTGTTCGACTTTCTTATTACTATTCATTAGGGTCAAGATTCTGAAGTGAACATTCTAACTGGCAAATTTGTGTCTGGTAGAGATGAATATGATTTCTCTCTGTAAGCAAAGAAACCCATGAGGACATGGTTGCCTTGCCCTGCAGAAGGCTCACTGGTTTTGTATCTCACCCAGCAATCTTATCTCGATGCTCTTAGGTACCTATAAACACTAGGTCCTCATGTACTTCTTGGATGTGCTTCACAGTCCCCTTGTTAATGAACACAATAGATTTTCTATACATGTTCATCCTATATTGCTACAAAAGCCTTAAAAAAAAAAAACTATTGAAAGTTATGTTTTAATGCCCTTTCCTAGCCAAACATTCCTGCCAGAGGCCCAGGCATGGTAGGCCCAGGGAGCTATTGGGACCTTTAGGGAATTTTTGGTTTTGTTCTGCCGTGATGCAAGCAGAGTAGCCCAGAACTCAGCTCAAAGTTTGTTTAGGTTAATCTGTATTTCCAGGTACCAAATTTTGTTCCAGGAATCCATTGCCATGAAACAAACCGTCTCAAACTTAGTGTCATAAAATAATGAGCACTTAGTTTTTGTAGATTAATTCTTACTGGATTGTAGTTGATTTACAGTGTTGGGTTAGTTTCAGGTGTACCGCAAAGTGAATCAGCTATTCATATACATATATCTGCTCTTTTTTAGATTCTTTTCCCATGCAGATTGTTGCCGAATATTGAATAGAGTTCCTTATGCTCTACAGTGAGGTTTTCTTTTTCCCCTCAAATGTTTACTTTTTATTATGGAAAAACTTAAACACATAAAAATTCCAGTTTGCAAACATAAGCAGTTGTATAATGAACCAGCATTTACCCATTACCCATCTTTAACAATTAACAACTATAATATACAGTAGCTTCTAATTACCTATCTATTTTATATGTAGTAGTGTGTATATGTCAGTCCTGGTCTCCCAATTTATTTGTCCCCCAACCCCCAAGAACACTTTATTGTGCATAAGAGAGAATCATGGATTCTGTGGGTCAGGAATTTGGATGCAATGAGAAGGGTTAGTGTCTCTATGTCAGTCGGGAGAACCAGAGGCTGGGGAGACTTCAGCATCTGGGGCTGGCACTTTGGCAGGGATGGGCGGAAGGCTGGGCTCAGCTGGGACCCTTGGCCAGAGCACCTCCCAGGTGGCCCCTCCAGCATGGTGACCTCAGGAGTGGCTGGACCTTTCATGGCAGCTCAGTGCTCCTGTGTGCCAAGGGGAATCTGCATGGTCTTTATGACCCAACTTCAAAAGTCACATGGCATTACTTCCGTTGTACTTTATTGGTCAACGCCCTCACAAGCCTGCTTGCACTCAAAGGAGGCAGCACTGCCCCGCCCCTCAATGGGAAGGCATCAAACACCGTGGTCATGTTAAAGCTGCTACTGATCCTTTAAATTTCCTTCTTCTTTGGTCATTTGATGTCTTGTAACCTCCCATGTCTCATAACAAACGAAGAGGCTTTGTCTGAAGCCAAGGAAAGAGAAAACTCCAAATTTAATCCTTGTTCCCAGTCCTATCATCCTTGAGGTTTTTATCCAGTTGTAATATCTTCTTTTCCTTGGTATCTCTGATCATGAAGGTGGAGCTTCCAATTAACGTATGTCCCAGGTACTCAGAATAGAAAATCTGCCTGTTGATGTAAGAGAATATTCATGCTACATTTGGTAAGTAAAAAAGGCAAAGGAAAAATAAAATGGAAGAATATCTGTCAGGGTGCTAAATTGTTATCTCCAAATGGAAGGTTTAGATATGATTTCTATTTTGTTGTTGCAAGTAGGTAGTTTTTTCTTTTTATACAAAGTTCAATCATCATGTGGAGATCAAGCTTGCAGACTCTGGAGTCAGACCATCTGTGTTCAATCTCAGTTCTTTAAACTTCTAGCTTGGGCAGATTACTTTGCCTCTCTGAAATTCAGTTTCCTCATCTGTAAAATGGGGCTAACAATAGGCCAGTGAAACTATCTCAAAGGTAGAATTATTGTAGGATTAGATAAGACAATGCATGTATCCAGCATAAAGTAAGCAGTCAAGGTTCAAAAGTATTCTTGGTGGTATTATTGCTAGTAACTTTCTAAAAAAGATAACTGATCAAAGGTTATGCAATTATACAAAAAAGGCAAATTATAGAATCACAGAGAATGTTTAAAAAAGAAAATAACTGGATCTGAATTGCTTTTGATGTCCTCACAACAGCATCTTATGTTTAAGTGTGTGTGTGTTTTATTGCTGGGGAAAAAAAATCTCATAATTTGCTCTCATGCCTTTTAAGAGCTGTTTGCTCCAGACATATTCTGCCTTCCTGGAGATTTTGAAAATCTAGGGCAGTGATTTTCCTTAGAGGGGAGTGAGCAGGTCACTAGAAAAGTGTGCTGTCCTGGGGATCTTCAATATTCTAGAACAAGCACTCAATCAGGCAAGGTTGAGAAGCTAAAAGCAATAAAATAATTGACCTAATTAAAAAAAAAACAAAACACTGCAGAAGCATTGTTCTCTGCTGGAACACAAAAACATTTGTTATCCTAAAAAGAAGTGTTTCTTTGACTGGTTTTGCTGTCAGCAGAAATTTTGCCTTTTGTGCCCAATACCCTTCCTAGCTAAATAAATAGGAAGGACAGACAGAACTATCTGTTGTGTATTTAGAGCAAGTGTGATTGGGCAGACAGCAGTGTGGAGGGGGGTGATGGTCCACTCATCCAGTCAACATGAAAGACAGATCCCCCAGCAGCCTGGGTCTTGGGAGCAGGGCTGGCCTGGGTCTGATGAGCTGAGATTATGTCTTGCTCTGTTGCAGAGGTTAAAGTTGGGCTAGAGCTGGAAGTTTGTCAGTTTTGTTCCTGGCATAAGGAGTGGCATGGAATGGCCATACAGTGGCATTGGTTGGATGCATAAATAGAGGAATTAAGTGGAGTTGGAGACATTTCCTGACCCCTGAGCTTCTGGGCAGTGTGCTTGGGAGCCATGTGCATGCGTGCTTCATCCTGTCCGACTCTTTGTGACCCCATGGACTGCAACTCCTCTGCAACAGCCAGGCTCCTCTGTGCATGGAATTTTCCAGGCAAGAATGCTGGAGTGGGTTGCCATTTCCTACTCCAGGGGATCTTTTTGACCCAGGGATCAAAGCCGCGTCTCCTGCGTTGGCAGGCAGATTTCTTATCACTGAGCCACCCAGGAGCCATGGCCAGAATCCAAAGGAAAGAACACATTTTGGTAAATTTTCTGCACTCCATGTAGGGTTTACCTAGCTGATGATAAGAGTATTTATTAAGACCCACCATCTCTTCCCTAGAAATGTGGTGCTGGGGTTGCCAGAAATAATATTTATTTTATTTCAAAAAATTTTCCATGTTTTCTAAATTGTCTAGAATGAGCACGTGTTGTTTTCATATACTCATACAAAATTTACAACTGTGTACAAAGAAGCCAACTGCACATTCTCCTCTTAACAAAGAATCACTGTTCTTACTTTGTTGTGACTATTTCTGGACCCTTTTCGACACATTTTTCATTATATGCTTGAAGGCTTGCTGCACACTCTTCTTCATGACTTCAGTTAGCCCCAACAGCAGCTTTGAGATGAGGGCTTTTCATATTGTCTTTTTACAAATATGGCAACAGAAGCTCAGAGAGGTTAAGCAACTTGTCTGAGGCCACACAGCAGTCAGGGGCTTGAGGGTCTGACATCAGAGTCCATGCCCTTAAACACCCTTCTATACTGCTTCATCCTTGGAAACATAATATAGCAAAATTAATTTGCAAGTGTATATTTTGTGATTTAAAAGGCAGATTCATTTTTTTTTTTTAATGGGTATAGGTAAGGATGACAGCTGACTGATAGGTGCAGAGGACCTGGTGACTTTTCTTGCAGACCTGGCCCAGGTGCATTCAGAGTCCTAGCTCCAACAGCCCAGGGATGCCCAGGAGGCTAAAGGGCAGAGGAATGGCTCTGCCTTAAGTTTTGAACCCCGGTGGCCAACCTGTCCTCTCTGCCACTTGGAAGTCTTTCCAGAGGGTCAGCAAGCACTTTGATACCATCAGGGTCTATTCTCCAAGCCGTGAGCATAGAATTTCATTTCTCTGTGGTAAGAATTTTAATTGCTTTCAGTTGCACCATCTTACTCCAGCTGCAGGTGTTGAGAGCTTTGAAGATTAAAGTATGCAGAGATATTAATTATTTAAGGAAAAGCATTTGAACTTAAGACAGAATAAACCTAAATTTAAAAAGCAGGAGGTCCAAATTGTCGAATACTGCCAGCGCACACTTCCTGCTTGACAAAAATGTACCTGACACGTTGCATTATGCTTTATAATTTACTAACTTTCACAATGTAGTTAAGTCTTATGTGATTTGGGAGGTCTCGGATGTGATTGTATCACTCCATTTTCACGGATAAGGATGCCAAGGCCCAGAGAGGTTGAGCACCTGGCCCAGGGTCACACAGCTTCACAGAAGATCAGAGCAGGAATTTGACCCCAAGTTTAAAGTTTCTATGATTTTTAGGTCCACTATTCCTTTGGGGCTGGTTCAATACAAAAATATATTCATTCCAGTAGAAAGCGTTCAATGAGCCTCTTTATGAATCTAGCTTTTTTTATTCATGATGTATGATTTGAGGTTGAGAAACAACCATTTGCAGATGTATTTAGAATTAAAAATAATCCCATGGTGTCACTGGGGACACTTAAACTACCAGAAATTACGCAGAAGACTCGCTATTGCCATGGGTAGAACGTGATCTCTTAGTTAAGGAATCAGTCAATGGTGACAGCACTATAATGAGGCCATTGAATGGGTTCCCAGCAGCCTGATTCTAATCCTTGTGTATGTGGGGAAGCCAGATTTCCATTTGCGCTTACTATCATCAAGCCCCATTGTCTTCCCAGCTCGAAGTTATTAAACGCCTGGGGTTGATGTAATTTTTAGAGGATGTGATGGTAACTGTTGCTTAATGGGGTAAAATTTGCAGTTGTGGTTAAGCATTAAGCATTGGGTAATTGGACAGACTCAAGCCGAAACCCTAGCTTGGCCTCCTCCCAACATCACTCAGGTGGAAGGCGTCACTTCCTGAGCTAAGGCTCTGTCCCCTTGTCACTTCAATGGGATAAGGGTAGTGTCTCCAACATAGCAGTGTTGTGTGTGGAGGCCTGCCAGGTGCCTCCTGGGTTCATGGCAAGCAATCAGTAAACATTGTTGCCAAGGGTAGTGGCCTTGTGGGTGTGTGCATGTACATGCATGTCTCTTAAGGCCCTGAGAATGGCGAGAAACCAGAAATGGGATCTCAGGGACCTGACTTCTCATTTCCATGGAACTCATTAATGATTCTAAAATCTGGGCAAGTTGTTTATCTTCTTTGTACTTCCCCGTCTATGAAATGGACTTAACCTAGATTATCTGTACATTTCCTGTCTATGTAAGACATTCTTAGAGTCTGTACTCCTTGTGCCAGCTCGTACAGATGATAAAGCCTTGCTGGTGAAGAAGGAGCTGGTCACCAACATGGATTGGCTGGAAGGGAATGGGAGACAATAGGGCGTGTTGGGGACTGTGGCGAACTGGGGCAGGTGAGTCCCATTCAAAGGGGTCACCACCACTCAGAAACCACACAGACAGACTTCCCTGTTTATTCAAAACCAGCCAGAACATAGATTTTTAACACAGAACTTTTGTAATTTTTGAATGCTAACAACTAATTTAAAAAAATGTCAATACCGGACATCCCAAAGAAAACTGTCTGAATGTCAGACTCAGGCTTGGCCCATGTTAGTGGCCTCTGAACCAGCCGCGTGTCCAGGCCAACACAATTCCCAGGCAAGATCACCCTGGGGACTGGGTGATCTTTTCTTTTAGTGTTTTATTTTAACACGAAGACCCAGATGATAGTCTTGCTGACACCAAGAAGGCGATGGAAAAGGTCCCTGTTCTTGAAATGGCTCACCTGTCTTTGGCTCAATGTGGTTGATTACATCACCCTGCAGGGCTGCTCTTCTGGAAAAGGGCTTCAGGGGAGCCCTCTAAGTCTTCCTCAACCCCTCGATTAGCACCATTTATGCTGGAGACTCAGACCTCCTTGCACCCACAGAGGGTCTCCCACCTCAGTCTGTTACCATACATTTTTTCATGGTACAGATGAGCTTCAGAGTTCTTTGAAGTGTTTCTTTAAAAATTTTATATAAATACAAGTATATTTATCAATTACATAGATAAAAATATGCATATCCTAAAGTTTACTATTTGAACCATTTTCAAGTGTTAAAGAATTTAAGAAGTGGTTTTTAAAAATTGTACATTCTGTAAAATCAAGTATGTTCACATTATTGTGCGACCATCACCACTATCAATCTCCAGACTTTTTTCGCTTGTGAAACTTAAACTCTGTCCCCATGAAATGGTAACCTCCCACTTTCCCCTCCCTCAGCCACTGGCAACCACCATTGGACTTTCTATCTCTATGAATTTGACTACTCTGAGTACCTCTCGTGAGTGGAATTGTATAATGTTTGTCCTTTTGTGTCTGACTTATTTCACTTAGTACATTGTCTTCAAGGTTCATCCATGCTGCAGCATATGTCAGAATTTCCTTTTTAAAGGCTGCATAATATTCCATTGTATGTATGTATATGCCACATTTTGCTTATTCATTTGTCCATCGATGGGCACTTAGGTTGGTCTTTTGGCTGTTGTGAACAATGCCGCTACACACAAGGGTGTGTAAATATCAGTTCATTTTCAGTAGTTTTGGATATATACCCAGATGTGGAATTGCTGGATGATGTAGTAATTCCGTGTTTAATTTTTTGAGAAACCTCCCTACTGTTTTCCAAAGCAGCTGCAACATTTCACATTACTTCCAGCAGTGCACAGGATTCCCATTTCTCCATATCCTCACCAACACTTGCTGTTTTCTGGTTTTTGTCTTTTAAAATTTAATAGCCATATTAATGGGTGTAGTGGGCAGCTTTTTTTAAGAGCTCAAAATGAGGGGAAGAGGATAAAACATGAGGCTGCAAGATAGAAAGTCCTTAAGAGGAAGTGGTATGAAGGGCTCCATCACATGCAGCAGGTGCTCCAGAGCCACACTGTCCAGTAAACGCAAGAAAAGCCCAGTGTCTCTATTGCATGTGTGCATTTCAAGTGCTTGGTTGCACGTGTAGTGGCTGCCATGTTGGACAGTGCAGATCTAGAACATTCCATCATCACAAGTTCTGTTGACTGGCTCATGCTGCTAATGACGTTCACAAAAAGTGTGTACACAAATATATCTCATTTTGATGTTCGGGGCTCCAGTACTGGTCCTGGTGGGTGACTTGATCGAAGTTATGTAGCATCTGGGTAGCAGAATTGAAAGGGAAGTCCCTCTGATTCCTGCTCCAGTGTCCCCTGTTCCCTTCCACTTACCATAAATTCATACAGTACATGGAGAGCAGGTTTGTGGGGGGTGGGGGAGAAGGGAGAGGGAGTTGATTGTAAAGGATGCTGGCCCCACAGCATTTCCCAGGATTTTTTAGAGATGAATAGGCTGTGCTTTAATTTTTGTATGTGTTCTGCTAATATTTCTTGTCTAGTGGTTTGTTAAAAGTAATGGACCTAGCTCCTAGCATTATATCACCTTCGTGGCCTGGTGGCTCTGACAGCCTTTGGCTTTAATCAGCTTCCTGACTGTAGTGAGCTCAGGAGATTCCATGACCTTGTGTAGCCAATTCTCTCCTCTTCCACAGTAATATCATGTCAGCTGGACACATGGCTATGCTCAATAAAGACTACATTTCCCAGCCTCTCTTGCAGCTAGGTATGGTCATGTGACCAAGTTCTGGCCAATGGGTTGTCAGTGGAGGGCCAACCTGGAAGCATCTGGGGATCTATTTTAAGAGCTGGCTGGCACGCTTGTGCCCTCTGCTTCTCCCTTATCCCTTTTTCATACTGCTGTCTGCAGCTGTCACTTTGGTTCCTGAGGACAAGGTCGAATGTTAGGGATGGAGGAGAGGAGCAGAGCCACCCCACAGCCCTGAAATGCTGACGTTTGGCCTTTTATGTGAAAGTGAACCAACCTGCTCTCTGGGTTCAGTCACGTTATTTTCATCCACTGTTACTTGCAGGCAAGAACATTTCTAACTGATGAACTCAATGATGACAGTGGCTGACTATATGTCAGGCCCTCTGTAAGCCATTAACCCTCAGAACAGCCTTAATAAAACAGGGGTTCTCAATGGGGGTGATTTGCCCCCACGGGGACATTAGGCACTGGAGACACTTTTGATGGTCCTGACTGTGTGTGGGGGTGGGGTGCTACTGATATCCCTTGGGTCAAGGCCAGGGATGCTGCCTGACATCCTACAGTGCACAGAACAGTCCACCCCACAAGAATGATCTGGTTCCAAAGATCAATAGTACTGAGGTTGTAATGCTCTGTTTTTTGTTTTGCTTTGTGACATATAAGAAAACTGAAGCCAAAGGGCATAAACCGCTTGCCTATGGTGACATAACATGTAAGTGACAGAGTTGGGGTTCAAAACCTGGCAGTCTCAGTGCAGAGGTGTGGCTTGGTGTGCACCATGGGGGGCAAGGCCTGGGATGCATTGAACACACCCCATCAAACACCCTGTGTGGTCCCCCCTCCTCTCCAGGAACCCAGCAGCTCCTGGCTCTACCACTCACTGAAAGAGTGGCCCTGAGCTGGTCACCTCCCCTCTGCGCACCTCCATTTCTTCTACTGTGTTGGTGGGGGATGGTAAAGCCTTCATGCCTGTTGCATGTATTGGTAAGCCCAAGGCAACACCTCTGCAGCAGTGCTCTGACCAGTCGGAATGGACTTGCCCAATATAGCACCTCCCCTGACCAATCAGAATGGACTTGAATGTAAGTCCCAGAGGCTCCAGTTGTGCAGGGCAGGCCCTTTAGTTGCCAGACTGTGGAGATTTCAAGGGGGCAGGGATTTTGGAGGCTGGAGTGGAGGGCACCTGGGCATTGAAGGGAGGGATACTGTTTGCTAATTGGTATGAAAAGAGTTCAAAACTTAGCAGCCCACACAGTTATTCTGTTACTGCCAGCCACGTGTCAGCATGAGTAGATGTAGAAATCACTCAGGTTGGGAGGGAACCCAGCCTCATTTGTAAGAATGAGTCTGAAGAGCTGGTCTCCTTTAGCCTCCCAAGTTATTACACCCATCCTAGGTTTAAAGCAATCAAAGTATACCCACCACTCAGATGAAGGATTAAGGGTGAGAGGTGACTGCCTGATGAGCTCTGCCTAAGATCAGGAACTTCGCTTGTGATATAATTCATTTCATTCCCACAGTTGTCCTGGGAAGCAGGAAAGGGGTGGTGGTTATTATTTGCTCCCATTTTAAACATGAATAAACTGAGCCCCAAAGAGACTTGGTACTTCTTCTAGGATTTCGTAGCTGGTAAGTGATTTCAGGAGTTTATTTATACAACGACTCAGTTGAAGGCAAGGAGTGGGATTTGGAGGCCTGTGGCCATCTCCAGTTTATGCAGAGGGGAACTTTTAACACTCAGAAAGAAACAGGGAAAGGATCTGGCCTAAAAGTGCATTTGGCTCGCTGAGTTCGCTCAGTTGGCCTCAGCACCTAAGTTCACCAGGGCCTCGGACTGACACATCCCATTTCTGTTTCCTGCCGCCTTCCTCACCTTGACCCCTTGGACCCACTTTGCACTTCCTGACTGGCTCCCTGTCAGCACCAGCCCAGGGTCCTCCTACCCCATCCTTCACACTCCCTAGCAGGTTTGAGCCACCTCTGGATTAGGGAGGCGCTAATGATTTGATATCTTAGTCTGGGATTTAATTGACCTCTTAGCTAAGTTGAAAAAATTCCCTCTCTCAAATAGCTCTTTTATCTCCCGGCCCCTGCCACCACTTTAATTATACTAAGGCCTCATCAGATGCCTCAAATGAAAGAGGGATAAAAAGGCAGGAAACCGGACACTGGGACAGGCTGAGTTTCATTTCTAGACCATTTGGAACTCAATTGCTTGTTATCACCCTCTGAATCGCTAGCTTTTACCTGGAGATTAAAAGGCGCCCCCTGAGACCACTTGAAATGAACAATAAGGCGTACAGGAGCTTAATCTTCTCAATGGTCATGAAGCCTGGGTTTTATGGGACATTGCCTCCTCCAGCTTCCAATTTCCCATGTCAGGCCATCCATTCCCTTGGCAAAAATGGTGCCCTGGGAAAATGCACACCTCCGCAAAGTGGTTAATGGTGCATGTGACAGTTTCAAAACCATAACTAGAATGACATGTTCCCAACATTAAATTAACCTTTGGTGGAAGGACACCACTGACTAGACTTGGAACTTTTGAGTTCCAGATGCTCTCTGGGCAAATACTTCTGTTCCATCCATCCATCCGTCCATCCACCCCTTCCTTCCTTCCTCTATCTTTCAATAAAACTGAATACTTTTAAAGTTTTTGCTTTTAATATAAATTATAAATCTTAAAACTTTAACAACTGTGTCTTTCATAAAATTGGAAAAGCCGCAAGTTGAAACAACATACTAATATATAATTCAAGAACAATTATAGAGAACACATGTTTAATACAACTATTTTATAACCAGTGTGGTGTCACAGAACCCAGATATGCAATTTCTTAGGGTTTGGAGGAATGTAATAGGGCTTGATCTTCTGAGGGCTGATACAACTTAGCTGTATGAGTTTTGGATTAAGAAACATCAGTGCTAATGAAATGTTCATCTTTAGCTGTCCGTATTTACCAACCTCTGAGAGTTGGTGATGAACAGGGAAGCCTGGAGTGCTTGCATGGGGTTGCAAAGAGTTGGACATGACTGAGTAACTGAACTGAAATGATTTACCAACCTGGATGGGTTTTGATGAAAGGTGATGGACCCAGGGTGAGAAAACCTGACAATGGCTGCCACAACTATAACTGATGTCTAATAAACACTCATAAGCCAGGCACTCTGCTGACTGCTTTCCAGGCATTATTTTACTTAGTCCACTCCATGACTCAATGTAAGAGATGCTATTACTGCCCCATTTTACAGATGAAAACGTTGCAGTTTGGGGGCCAGGAACTTGCCCACAAACTTGCCCACCTGGTTTCCCAGGTGGCTCTAGTGGTAAAGAACCTGCCTGCCAATGCAGGAGACTCAAAAGAGGTGGGTTCGATCCCTGAGTCAGGAAGATCCCCTGGAGGAGGAAATGGCAACCCAGTCCAGTATTCTTGCCAGGAGAATCCTATGGACAGAGGAGCTGACAGGCTACGGTCTATAGGGTCGCAAAGAGTCGGACACGACTGAAGCATGCAACTTGTCCACAAATAAGCATGCTGCTATTACATTGCTCTGTAACTTTGGACCATTTGTTAGTGGAATTCTTACGTCGTTGTTCAGTCACTAAGTCATGTCTGACTCCTTGCAACCCCATGGACTACAGCACATCAGGCTCAGCTGTCCTCCGCTATTTCCCAGAGTTTGCTCAGACTCCTGTCCATTGAGTCGGTGACGCTATCTAACCATCTCATTCTCTGTTTCCCCCTTCTCCTCCTGCCCTCGATCTTTCCCAACATCAGGGTTTTTCCAGTGAGTTGGCTCTTCGCATGAAATGGCCAAAGTATTGGAACTTCACCTTCAGCATCAGTCCTTCCGATGACTGTTCAGGGTTGATTTCCTTTAGGATTGACTGGTTTGATCTTGCTGTCCAAGGCACTCTCAAGAGTCTTCTCCAGCATCACAGTTCGAAAGCATCAGTTCTTCAGCGCTCAGCCTTCTTTATAGTCCAACTTTCACATCCGTACATGACTACTGGAAAAGCTATAGCTTTGACTTTATGGACCTTTGTTGGCAAAGTGATGTCTCTGCTTTTTAATGTGCTGTCTAGGTTTGTCATAGCTTTATATGGCTCTAAAAATGTAGGTCAGACTTTGACCTTGGCAGCTCCCAGGCAGAGGATAGCCTGCAGGAGAGTTTTGGGTTGGCCTTCACAGTGTTATTAAAACAATGTGAATGAAGTGGAGTTTGGAAGAGTCAGTTTGGCAAATAGCAGTATCTGCTACACTGAACTCACAGCCACCATAGGGCCTGGCAATTCCACTCCTAACTCGTCCCTAAAGGTGGTGAATACTGCTGCCAACCAAAAACTTGCAGACCAGAAGAGTGTCCCCGGCAGCTCCATTTGGAGTAGCCCAGACATGGAACTATCCAAATGCCTATCCACATGGGTATATTGATTCCTCTCTTGTCATATAGTAGAAAATTCTATACCAGTAAAGGTGACCGACCCTCCTCTGTATGTCAGTATGAATCTCACAAGTACCTTTGAATGAAAGAAAGTTGGCATGAAAGAATATACACTGATTGATTGCTTTCATAGAAAGGACTAGAAAGGCAAAGCTAACCTACTCTGATGGAAGTCAGAATTGAGGTTACCTTTTCAGAATGAGAGGAGAATGTAGTCATGTGATCAGTGAGGTGGAGTGTGGGAAGGGGTTTGGGTTGCTGGCAGGGTCCCCGACTTCTCTGAGTGGTGGTTCAGTTCAGTTCAGTTCAGTTGCTCAGTCATGTCCGACTCTTTGTGACCCCATGAACTGCAGCATGCCAGGCCTCCCTGCCCATCACCAACTCCCGGAGTTTACCCACACTCATGTCCATTGAGTTGGTGATACCATCCAACCATCTTGTCCTCTGTTGTCCCCTTCTCCTCCTGCCCTCAATCTTTCCCAACATCAGGGTCTTTTCAAATGAGTCAGCCCTTCGCATCAAGTGGCCAAAGTATTGGAGTTTCAGCTTCAACATCAGTCCTTCCAGTGAACACCCAAGACTGATCTCCTTTAGGATGGAATGGTTGGATCTTGCAGTCCAAGGGACTCTCAAGAGTCTTCTCCAATACCACAGTTCAAAAGCATCAATTCTTCAGCGCTCAGCTTTCTTTATAGTCCAACTCTCATATCCATACATGACTAGTGGAGAAACCGTAGCCTTGACTAGATGGACGTTTGTTGACAAAGTCATGTCTCTGCTTTTTAATATGCTGTCTAGGTTGGTCATAACTTTCCTTGCAAGGAGTAAGCATCTTTTAATGTCATGGCTGAAATCACCATCTGCAGTGATTTTGGAGCCCAAAAAATTAAAGTCAGCCACTGTTTCCACTGTTTCCCCATCTATTCGCCATGAAGTGATGGGACCAGATGCCATGATGTTAGTTTTCTGAATGTTGAGCTTTAAGCCAACCTTTTCACTCTCCTCTTTTCACTTTCATCAAGAGGCTCTTTAGTTCTTCGCTTTCTGCTATAAGAGTGGTGTCATCTGCATTTCTGAGGTTATTGATATTTCTCCCAGTAATCTTGATTCCAGCTTGTGTTTCTTCCAGCCCAGCGTTTCTCATGATGTACTCTGCATATAAGTTAAATAAGCAGGGTGACAATATACAGTCTTGACATACTCCTTTTCCTATTTGGAACCAGTCTGCTCCATGTCCAGTTCTAACTGTTGCTTCCTGACCTGCATACAGATTTCTTAAGAGGCAGGTTAGGTGGTCTGGTATTCCCATCTCTTTCAGAATTTTCCCCAGTTTATTGTGATCCACACAGTCAAAGGCTTTGGCATAGTCAATAACGCAGAAGTAGATGTTTTTCTGGAACTCTCTTGCTTTTTCAATGATCCAGTGGATATTGGTAATTTGATCTCTGGTTCCTCTGCCTTTTCTAAAACCAGCTTGAACATCGGGAAGTTCACAGTTCACATATTGCTGAAGCCTGGCTTGGAGAATTTTGAGCATTACTTTACTAGAGTGGTGGTTACATGAGTCCATTTGCTTTGTGGAAATTCATGAAGCTCTGCTCTTTTTTTGTTTTTAACATAGCCCTATCATTTTCTGGAGCAGCTTTATTTTTGATATAAGTTACGTATCTAAAATCCACCCATGTACAGTGTAAAATTCACTGGATTTAGTACATTCACAGAGTTGTGCAACCATCACCGCATCTAATTTTGAAGCATTCTCATCTGCTCCAAAAGAAAGCTGGTACTGCCTGCTGTCATTCCCTGTGTACCCCCACTCTCAGCCCTAGACAACCAATAATCTACTGTATGAGTTATACACTCTTTTTTATTGGCTCTTTTATAAATTGAGGTATAGTTGATTTACAACATTGTGTTAGTTTCAGGTGTACAGAAAAATGACTCAGTTATGTATGTATATATATAAAATATGTATGTCCTTTTTTAGATTCTTTTCAAGTATAGTTTATTACAAGATATTGAATATAGTTACCTGTGCTATATATTAGGTCATTGGTGGTTATCTATTTTTACATATAGTAGTGTGTGTCTGTTAATCTCAAACCTCTAATTTGCCTCCCAACCCCTACCTTTCCCGTTTAGTAACCATCAGTTTTCTATGTCTGTGAGTATTTCTATTTTGTACTTAAATTCATCTGTATCATATTTTAGATTCCACCCATAAGTGATATCAGATGATATTTGTCTTTCTCTGTCTAACTTGCTTCACTTAGTATGCTTATCTCTGGGTCCATCCATGTTGCTGCAAATGGCATTATTTTGTTCTTTTTATGGCTGAGTAATACTCCATTGTATATGCGTACCACATCTTCTCTATCCACTCATCTGTCAGTGGGCATTTAGGTAGGTTCCCTGTCTTGGCTGTCATGAATAGTGCTACTATGAATGTTGGGGCACATGTATCTTTTTTATTTTAGAGTTTTTTTGTCTTTTCTGAAGAATCCCACTTCTGCCCAGAAGTGGGATTGCTAGATCATATGGTAGCTCTATTTTTTATTTTTTAAGGAACCTCCTTACTGTTTTCCATAGTGACTGCACCAAGTCACATTCCCACCAATAGCATAGTGGGGTTCCCTTTTCTCTACACCCTCTCCAGCATTTATTATCTGTAGAGGGTTATACACTCTAAAGTGTGTATACAGTTATATTTAAATGAAAGTGCTGCTGAAGTAGCCAGTGTACCTGGTAGGAACTGCACTGAGCTCCTAACTCCTGTGGTCTTAACGCTTGCCTGTCCTGTACATTTATGTCCCCTGCTTGCGTGCTGCAGGCATTCAAATCCGTGACTTTGGAAACAGACAGTCTTGAGAGTGTTTTCCAACTGGATTATTTCTCGTTTCTTCTGCCTGAGAGCAGGTCTGGGTCACATCATCCTTTAATTTAGATGACGCAGCAGAGATGTGTTTGATGGCCAGATGTTGAAGTGGGTCAGGTTATTCTGTGTCCGCATCAAGGCCCTCCCCGGACAGCAGGTGCCCATCTGGAGACTCCTTCACTGACTTCTCTGATTCCACTGCCCCCGGGCTTGCTGCTCTGAATGAGAGAGAAACGTCAGTCCCTGTCCCCTCCCCGATATGCCAGGTCAGTAGGACGGGAACCCAGCACCAGGCTGGTCTCAGAAGGACAAGACAGCAGAGGGAGCAGAGAGCTGTATGTCTGGGCCACTGGAGGATATGAGAGTGGCTTGGACTTGTGTCCCATTGAGAGGGAAAGAAAAGTCAGAAGGGACGGGTGGTTCCCTTGGCTGGTCCGAAATTGGCAACCAATCACTGACCATCTTCCTTTGCAACAGACATGAAAGGTGGAAACTTCTCTTCCCATTTCTCAGGTGGGGAAACCGAGGCTGATAAGATGAACCAGGTGGCTCAGTGGTAAAGAATCCATCTGCCAATGCAGGAGATGCAGATTTGATTCCTGGGTTGGAAAGATCCCCTTGAGAAGGAAATGTCAACCCACTCCAGTATTTCTTGCCTGGGAAATTTCATGGATGGAGGAACCTGGCGGGCTGTTGTCCATGGGGTCACAAAGAGTCACGCTAAGAGATTGAGCGCGCGCGCGCGCGCACACACACACACAAAAGAAACCAAGCCAGGGACTTAAGACAGCAATGATTTGTGATTTTCCCACAATTCTGCAGCTGGGGTGCAGCTGGATGGTTCTACTGGTCTCCCTTGAGCCCAGTCGTGCAGCCTGGAGTTTGGCAGGGAGCTCGGCTCTGGCCGGAGCATCCAAGGTGCCCTCATTTGCTGGAACATGTCCCCACAGAGCCCCTCTTTGGGAGGGAGTCTGGCCTGGACCTCTTCAGAGCATGACAGCCAGGCTCTGAGAGAGAGGGTGAGAGCTGCCAGTCTGCTCACGACCTCGGCTCACTGGATGCTGTTGGTAAGACCAAGTCACAGACCGACCCAAGGTGAACGGAACAGGCACCACTTCTGGGTGTCGGGAGTGGCACGTGCTTGCACAGTTGGAAGGGTTTCCTGGTGGCCTGATTGGCCCATGTCTTCCACAGAGGGGATTTATGGTGCAGATGTTAGGGGCTGTACTTGGAGTACCGGCTGGGTGGGAGCCCAGAGAGGGAACAATGAACTTTGGCTGGAGGTGGGAGGGGGAAGAGAGAAGGCTTTCTTGAGGATGTGGGACCTCATCTTGGGTGGCTCCTTAGTGCAGTGATTGAGAGGGGGGCTCTGGAGTCAGACTGCATGGGTTCACATCCCAATTTCAGTTGCCAAGAGCTTGGCCAGTCACTTGAGCTCTCTGCCTCAGTTTCCTCATCTGTGAAATGGGCATAGCAGTCATCCTTGCTTCATAACCCAACAGGATATTTCTGTAGCACGCTCAGCACTCTGTCCAGCACATAGTGAGTTCTCAGATATTAGCTGCCCTTGCTGTTACTGTGGTTAACATCCTGGTGATAATGTGACATTGACAGTGTGGAGGATTATCCAGACTAAGAGGTATAGGAATGAGTGTGCTAAGCAGAGGGAGCAGTCTCTCCTCAATCCAAGAGCTGAGAGAACCTGATGCCCCGAAGGAATGGAAAGGAAGCCTGTATAGCAGATGGGCACTTTAGGGGGATGGTGGTCACAGGCTGGAGAGGTAGGTGGGGGTAGACCAGAAAGCCTTTGTGAGGCGAGGAAAGGATTTGAGGATTTTATTTTAAGGGTAGCAGAGACCCATTGGAGCAGGGCCCTGATGGGGCCAAGGTAATGCTTTGTTGTGGTCTGGCTGCAGTGGTGGGAGTGAGCAGGGCTGGGATAGGTCAGTGAGTGTGGGGGCCTCTGCCTCATCCATGGCAGAGGGAACGCATGGGGGCCTGACAGTGGCAGAGAGGGTGGTCGACTGGGAGGGCTTGAATGCTGCAGGAGCAGCTGTGGCTGACCCTTGGCGTTTGACAGAACGCGAAAGATGGAGGAGAGGGCGGCGTTCTGAGTCTCTGGTCTGGGGGTTGGGGTAGATCCTCTGAGGACCAACTTGGGTAGGGGATGATGACAGCTTCAGTTGTGAAGATGCTGTGTTTGGGGAACCAGTGGAGCCTCCATGCCCTGACAAGTGAGCTTCTATTGGTAGAAGGAAGGACATGTAGATGGAGAGAAGAGATGTCCATGTGCGGGGTCAGGAGGACAACGTGCATGGGGCTTGGGAGCCTGCGGCCGCAGGCTCTGTCCTCAGACTGGAGAGGAATTCCTCTGATGGCAATACAGGGGGCTTAAGGCACAGGAGCACGAGGAGGATGAGAAATGAGGCTGGAGAGTTATGCCAGGACCACGACGACGGACTCTGAGTGCCCTGGAATTTGCACGTGTGTTGAGAGCCGCAGATTACCCGCTGAGGGCTTTAAGCAGAGAAGTGATGTGAGAAAATCTTTTTTTGTTGTTGTTTGGAAGGAAGCCAGAGCGCAGAGGGACCCCCGCTGGTGGTGGGAGAAATTAATGCTAATGCTTTGAACCCAGATTGTCAAGTCCTGTGATAAAGCCGCTAAGTCAATACTGGGTGTCGGGAGCCAGGCATCAGGTGGGGAACTCATTAAATATAGATATTTGCCCATGAGTTAAGACGATTATGGAGTCCGGTTCCAAGGATTAGAGGCGCAAACAGCCTGTTGACTTATGTCCCTTGGCAACAGAAGTCCTCGTCAGAAAGGTGTAGAGCAGCTGGGCCCCCCTTCAAACACAGAAGGGAGTTATTTAGCGTCAGCACTCTCCAGCCACGTTAATCTGTCAGCCACCTCATGGAGATTTCACATCTTTCCTTCCTTCCGTCCATTTGCTCTTCTTCCACACTATTCACTCACCATCCCAGACATTCCTCCTCCTAGCTTTCCTTCCCTCTATATCTTTCCATTCCCCTGTCCTCCTCTCATCAACCCGTCCTTTCTCTCATCCATCCACACAGTCTTCCAACCGCCTATCTGTTCCAATCAGCTCCTCCATTTGTCCTTTCATATGCCAATTTCCCACCCATCCATCCTTCTATCCAACCATCATCCATCCATCCATATCCATCTATCCATCCACACTTCCTTCCCTTTACCCACTCATTATCCTATCCACTCATTCTTCCATCTTTCCTCCCATCCACTTAGCCTTCCCACCCAAATGGATGTTTATCCATCCACCCACCAGTCTGACCATCTATCCCTCCTTCCATCCAGCTATCTACCCCATGATGCTTCCATCCTTCTGTCCATCTTTTCATCCATCCATTTCCCCATCCACCATCCTTTTGTCTTTCTTTCATCCACCAATCTTCATCCATCCATGTATCTCCATCCGTAAGTATTTGGATGCCTACTGTATTTCAGGTTCTGTTCTAGTCACTGGGTAGTGACCAGCATGCAAGATAGACAAGGTCTCTTCTCTCACGCAGCTGACCTTCTTGAGCAGGAGACAGGTAGTAAACAAAGATAAAAAAAAAAAAAGTGATGGATGCTGGAGACATCCTGGACATCCATCCAGGGCTGTGGATTGACTGGATGACTGCTTTCGAAAGAGTAGTTGGGAAGAGTAGTTGGGAAGAAGTAGTTGGAAAGCTGTCTCTTTCTGAGGAGGTGATATTTGAGCTGCAACCTAAATGGTCAGGGGACAAACATGCACACTTTGGTTTGGTGGTGGGAGGAGAGCATTCTAGACGGAGAGAGTAGCAGATGAAGAGGCTTGGTCCACGAATGAGTTTGATGTGTTTGAGGGACAGCACAGCGGTGGGGCTGGGAAGGGAGAGGCCGGCAGACAGCAGAGGGTGATGACCTGCTGGACGATGGGGCCAGGTCCCAGGACCCTGGACATCAAACTGAGAAGTACAGAGAGTGGTCACCCCTTGGGAAAGTGACCCGACCTGACCACGTGTCTCCAGCCCCATCTTCCCTGCCTTTGTCCTGTGTTATTTTCTTGCTGTTGCTCTAACATGCTACCACAAATTAGTGGCTTAAAGCAACACAAATGTATTATCTTACAGTTCTGATGGTCACATGTCTGAAGAGGGTCTTACAGAGTTAAACCAAGGTGAAACAAACACACTAGGCATCCTGTTGCAGAATTCATTGTTACCTCTTGGCAATGTATTAGGAACGTTTTCCCAAGTCAGCAAGCAGACCAATGCCCCGTTTCAATAGCACGTGGAATCGCAGTGTCTAAATATATCTAATTCTGTTAACCGAGTGAACATTTGTCTCCCCACCCCATGATACACATTGTGGTGATGGGTTCCCTTGAACAGGCATCTTTCTGGATTCATCTTTATTACTATTTGCTTAGCATTCAGGCAGAGGGACTAAAGTCAGACCAGTTACTCTTCCTTTAATGCAAAACACCCAACTTCTTTCCCTAGCAGTGGCAGGCCGCTTCCAGCAGGGGGTGTCATGAGTCAGTCCTACAACTGTTCTTGACCCCTGGTATTCACTTCATAATTAATGATAGGTTCCAGTTCCGGCAGAGTAGTGCCCGGGGCCCCTAACTTTCTCAGGGTCTGTTGGCAACTCTGAAATCTGTTGGAGATTTCAGATGTCTCCCTCCTCCCTTCTTTCCTTCCTTCGGTCTCTTTCTTTCTAGAGATTCAGTTATGCTCACTCCCTCTACCCATCCTGGACCACTTTTCTGAGACTCCTATTAGACACGTTTATCAAGAACTGGAGCTGTCACTCCTCGATTGCTAGAGCTCTGGGACAGGTATGAAGGGGCATTGCTGGAAGCAAACTGCTTGGTGCTTGCCTCTGCGGAGTCCTTGCTCAGTGAGCAGACGACATTGGAGGCAGGTGATAGGAAAGGTGCTCTGGTCGAGGGGAGGGGGCTCATGGCTCTCAGGGGAGGAGCTGAGAGCCTCATGCATTTGTCCTCCAAGGAGCTGCCACCTCCTCCTTTCCCTAACCCTGGGAGGTCTGGGCTCTGACACTGGACAGTAGGATTTAGCTGGAAGCAGGGAAGGGCACTGGGGGAGAAGGCAGGACACCAGGAAGCCAAGCATGTGTCTGGGCTGCTTGGGCATCAGACACAGGGCACACACTGGGATTTCACCACCAAGAAGATGCTCAGGGAGGGTCCAGATTCCTACAGTGTCTGGGGAGCAGAGCAGAGTGCGTGGACACTTCTTCCAGCCTCCAGGGGGCAAAGTTCTCTTGGACTGGCCCAGGCTGGCCCAAGGTGACCCGGGGTGCAGGAGCTGGGCATTGTGTCGAAGGGGAGTCTTTGGGTCAGGGAAGCTGGGGCCTGTGTGACTCTAGGTACTCATGTGTATGTTGGGGGTGGGAGATTTATGTCCTGGCCATTGGGTGACTTGGGACTCATCTCCACGTTCACGTGTCAGGGCAGCAAATGGCAGAGCCCAGGTGACAGTGTTGTGATTGTGATGGAGCCATCTCAGCCCTTGACCGGCTGGGTGACCCTGGGCAAGCTACCTCTAAGCCTCAGCTTCCCCATCGGTGACATGAGGCTGATAATAGTACCTGCCTCATAGAGTTATCATATGCATTGAGCATGTGACATTCTTGGCTTAGAGTAAGACTGTGTAAGTGTGATTATTGTTATTGTTATGCTTCCCTGGTGGCTCAGACGGTAAAGAATCTGCCTGTAATGCAGGAGACCGAGGTTTGATCCCTGGGTCAGGAAGATCCCTTGGAGAAGGAAATGGCAACCCACTCCAGTATTCTTGCCTGGAGAATTCCATAGACAGAGAAGCTACAGTCCATGGGGTCACAAAGAGTTGGACATGACTGAGGGACTAATACTATAGTTATCACTGTCCACACCATGTACACAAAGTTCACAGATTCCCTGTCCCAGGGGATGAAACTGCCAAGAATAAGGGGTGTGGGTAGCAGTGGGTCACAGATTCTCTGTCACCCTTGGGCGGTTGGCTGCTGCCTAGGCCCCCTATGGGGCTGGGTGTCTAGCGCACTCTCTCTGCACATCCCGTTTCATGTCGAAAGCCTTTGGCTTTGATCAATAGTGTGGCTGGTCCCTCTGACATTGACACACGTCTCTCTGTGTCCCAGACGTGCTCATCAGTCATTCACTCCCGTCTGATTTCCTGTCCTTCTGGCTGTTCTGCAGGCGCGTGAGATCATTCCCCAGCTTTTTTTTTTTTTTCCTAGTTGCCTTTTGTGATGTCCGCAGATCACAAGCACCATGAAAGTCAGTTATTTAGACCAACTTTCTAATTTTCTATAATGAGATCACCATGATTGACATGTAATAAAAGCACTGACCATGTGGTATATTCTATACAAAGTTTTATATTCTTTTAAAAGTTTGCGCATCAGTCCTATGGGGCAGGGCCATTATTGTGCCTCTTGATGGTGGGGTGTGTGTCAGAGCATGGATGCATTTGTGCTCCAGGGGACATTTCTGGGAAGTGGCAGAGCTGGGATTTGAACCCACGGCCATGGTCTTAATGATAGGCGATCATTGTAGACAAATTAGAAACTATAGATTAGTAATAAGGGGGCTAAAATGAAATCCACCCAAATTCTACCATCCAGGGAAAGCCACTATCAGCATTCTTTTTGTTTTGGCAGTGATAGTCCCTCTTTTATTTCTAGCTATCATAACATTTGTCGTATTGATTTTTCTTCATGAGTCTCATTTGAGACTTGTCAATTTTACTGATCCTTTTAAAGAAAAAATTATAGTGTCATTAATTTTCTTAATTTTAGTTTTTAATTTTATTAATGTAAGCTTTAATGTAAGTTTATTTTTATGACTGACCCTCTCTTCCTCTTGCTTTAGGTTAACTTTGTTCTTTTTTTTCTAATTTCTATAGATAGAAATTTAAATTATTAACTTGAGATGTTTCTTTTATTCTAATATGTGTTATAAATATGCCTCTAAGCACTGCTTTAGCTACATAGTACAAATTTCAATATGTGGTATTTTCATTTTTATTTGGGTCATAGTACTTTCTTAACATCTCATCTTTGACTCATGGATTATTTAGAAGTGTTATTTAATGTCCACGTGTTTCAGGATATTTCCTTTGTCTTTCTTCCATTTATTCCTTTTTCAATTCCATGATGGTCAGAGAGCATACTTTGTATGATTTGATGCCTTTTAAATGTGTTAAGACTTATTTTATGATGTAATATATGGCTTATTTTGGTGAAAGCCCCATCTGCACTTGATAAGAATGTGTATTCTTCTGTTATTGAATGGAGTGTTGTATAATGTCTTTGCTGTTGTTTAGTTGCTAAGCTGTGTCTGACTCTTTTGCAACCCCACGAACAGTAATAGCCTGCCAGGCTCCTCTGTCCATGGGATTCTTCAGGCAAGAATACTGGAGTGGGTTGCCATTTCCTTCTCCACACCAAGCGCGTTTGTGATGGGAGATCCAAGGCTGTGAATGGTGTTTGTCTGGCTTGGGGCTTCCTTCCTGCCCCCCTGACGTGTCACAGGTCACTGTGGCTTGGTGGAGCTGGGTGGCCCCAACACCACAACTCTCTATTTGCATTTGTTAATATGCTTGGGGAGTCTTTGTTATATTAGATTCAAAGAAAAGGGACCAGAGTCTTTGGGAGGAAGAGCTGTCCCAGAGAACAAAGAGCCTGAATTGCCTGAGGGGTCGAGGATGAACAAGCCTGGTGTGTGGTCCCTGGAGCCTCACCACAAGCCTTCTCTCCAAGAGAACTCAGAACTAGAACTTGGAGTTAGCACAGCTGGGCAAAATTTCCTAACTGAATGTCCTGATATGCAAGGCAGAGCCATGAGGTCCCACATAGCATGGCTGAGAAGCTGTTTCTTGGTTTTGTTCCACAGAGTGGAAACTCTTTGGCATGTCAGTTACGTTATGATGCTTACAACAAACCAAGCAGGTGCTCACCTCAGAGCCTTTGTACCTGCTTTGTCCATTGCCTGGAAAATGCCTTGACCTCTCCATACAGGTGATTCATTTTCATCACTCTGATCTTGGCTAGGATGATGCCTGCTCATACAGACCTTCCCTGCCCACCTCCGTATCCATCACATTCCCCCTGCTCATGATTGCTTTATTGTATTCATAGCTCCCGCCACGCTGAGATCATCTTCTTCATTCATTGGTTTCTTGTTCTGATAGGGGGAGCAACACTCCCTCTCCCGCTATGAGAATGCAGGCTCCCCAGGCCTACAGGGATACCTGGTACATAGTAGATGCTCAGTAAATACATTTAACAAATGAATGGAAAACTTCTGCCACTGTGGCTTGGGTTCCGACAACTTTGATCCAGTTAGAGGAAGCAAAAGAGGAGGAAAGGCAGACATTTTGTGTGTGTGTGTGTGTGTGTGTGTGTGTGTGTGTGTGTGTGTGTGTGTGTGTGTAAGGAATGGAGGCTGTCTTGTAGTGACTCCCTGTCTACCTGTAATTGGTGGGCCTGTTTCCCTAGAGCCATCCTCCTCTCCTGCCGTGGGGGATTCTACAAGGGAACTAATTCCAGTGGGCAGTCCACCCCAGCTGTCGTGTCACTGGGCTCTACCAATGGGAGACCCTGATAGAGGGCGGGAGGGCAAGAGGCAGAAGCGGGGGAGAGGGGTTTCTCCCCATCTCTACACTGGGAGCAGGGCCCTGAGCAATGGCTGTGTCTCCTCCGTGGTTCTGGCATCACTAGGCATCATCCTCTTGTGACCGTGTCCCGTCTCCATATACCCCCCACCAGAGGGTGGGGCAGTGGTGTCTCGCTGTTGTTTGTCTCCAGCACTGTCCCTTGTTTGGCTTCTCAGCCCTCCTGTAGCTTGTGTGACCAAATCCTGGCATTAATCTACCTGCTTTAAATGTGCATCATTGTTTTCATCTTCCTGTGATACAAGAATCTGTGTCTCTGTAATAAGAAAAATAGTTGAATAAGAGCCAGAAAAGTGGCTGGGGGCTGACTTTTGAGAAATGGATGCAGAGGAAGAACAGGACAGGGACCCCAAGCAGGGCTGTCACCTTTCCTGCCTGCCAGCCAGGGCTGAGACCCCGCATGCCCAGCCAGGCAGAAATTGCTTTCTAAATGTCTGTTCCCATCGCATAGTGATTTATGGTGGGACGGCATGTTTCTGCCAAGCGATAGATTCATGTGCACCAGACACGCTCAATAAGGGTCAAGGATTCTTTCCTTCTCTTCTTTTTTAACCTGCTGTCAAGCTAAAGCATTCTCCAAGATCCCTCAGGAAAGGGCAGGGTGCCCTGCTGTGTCCACGTTGACCACTCCCCACCAAGTGGCCCGAATCACTGACCCCCCAGGAAGGGAGAGGCAGAGGAAGGAAGGAGGGGTTTGCATGGAGTTATCACGTGGGTTTTGACAGTGGTATCCCTGTGGCCGAATGGAACCCCACCAGGTTCCCTCTATCTCTCAGGGGGGCTTCTGGCTCTTGGGAGCTGATGGCTGTCAGGCAGATCAGTGTCCTCAGCTCTTAGGAGATGCAGGATGTCTGCAGAAAACCCTGGCTCAGCCCACGCAGAGGCTCCTCACCTGCCAGGGCAGCACCATCACGCCTCCAGGAAGCAGGCTGGCCAAGTACCCAGGCAGACCTGGGTTCACATCCTGCTCCTGCCAGTTGGAATCGGGCAAGTGTGTTCGCCCTGCAGCCTCAGTTTGCTCTTCTGCTGAGTTGGGTAATGTTGTAGGAACTGCCTCAGAGGGCTGGTCTGAGAATTAAGGACAGGCCTACACAAAGTGCCTAGTACAAAGCATGGCACATAGTAGGTATGTGCCTACTCAAGAAATGTGCGTCCCTACTCTCTTTCCCCTGTAGCTTCTGCTTTCATAGATGCTCATCAGCCAGATTAGACAGAAACTTGGTTTGTATCTGCCAGGATGTATGCAGCTGTCACTAACAAAAAGCTCCAACTCTCCTGGCTTAACCCTAAGGAAGATTAGCTTGTCCCCTGTAATAAGAAGCCCAGAGGTAAGACAACTCCAAGACTGACTAAATTCAACAGCTCAAAAATGTCCCCAAGAATTCAGGGTTGTTTTTTTATTCCCATGCTGCTATTTCAGTGTTGGCCTCACTCTCCGATCGGCTCCCCTCATTGTGGCAAAGTGGCTGCTGCAGATCCTGGCATTGCATCCTGTCTTAGTAAAGTCCAGATGCACAAACAGATGACCACTTTTCTGCAGGTCTCTGGGTATAAGGACCACTTTCCCAGCAGCACTGCCCCTGACTTCTCCTCACACCTCATTGGCCCAGATCAGATGACAGACCCATTCCTGAGCCAATCACCAGTAAGGGTTGGGTGGTACTACATGGCTCCAGCCAATCATCCAGGTGGTCAGAGCTGTTAGGGGATCATCCACCCTCATCACGAGGTGACTGATCTTTAAAATCTTGCTCCCATCATCTTTTTCTCCAGTTCCTCCCCTCATTTTGGGATACAGGAAGAGCCTGCTTCTCACCCCTCCAGACCTTCACAACTTTACCACCCAGTAAGATGGGGCCAGAGGCAGGTGGCCCCTTCCTGGAAGACTCTTCCCTCCTCTCACCCCTGCCTTGTTGCTCCTCCTCACCTCTGGTTTAGTCAGCCCCTGGACTCTGCTCCTCCCCATCTCTGGTTTAGACGTCATCCCCCGGACACTGCTCCCCACCCAATCTGAAAGGAATTCCCCATCCCACGAGGCACCCCACAGTCACTGCCTCAGACTTTTGGATCATTTCGGCACTTAGCACAGTTTACCTGCTTTCTTGGTCTGTGTCTTTCCACTGGACCGTCCCCTTCGTGACAAAGGGGATCTCCCCCACTTTATCCAGTCTCTCTGTCACAGGACACAGAGATCCTGATGGCCCCAGGAAAGCACAAGACAAGGCTGGTGTGTACGAACGTGGGAAACATTTGCTTCCCAGGGAAGTTAAGCGTTTCCTTGGGGAAAGGATTGTGAAATCTCCAGCTCACCTCCCAGGCCTTACATCAGCAAAAGGGAGTGTTCTGACATCTAGCTTTTCTAGAGTCAGCTTTTTTTTTTCCCTTCATTAAAAAAAAAAAAATGACACCCTTGGCATTTAAACACCTTAGATAATTTCACCAGGCTTAGGTTTTGTGGAGCCCCCATCAGTGGCATTGTGGATTGTCTGACTTGACCCCCACAAGGTTGACTAGATCGAGTGATTAACCGAAAGAAGCAGCTACTTGCTTGTCTTGGCAACTGAGCTAAGTTCTTGGGGTTGCTGAACTGTTGAATTTAGCTACCCCCTTGCCCTGCTGTAGGATACAGACACAGATAAATAGAATCTGTTTCTGCCTTTTTTTCTGTCCTTCCATTTTTTGGCCATGCTATGTGGCTTGTGGGATCTTAGTTCCCCTTATAAGGGCTCAAGTTTATCCAACCAGGTCAGGGGACTTGGTGCTAGACAGCTGGCAACTTGGGTCACTGGCTGGCATTGTGCTCAGTTGTTTAGTTGTGTCCGACTCTGTGCATCCCCCCATGGACTGGAACCCACCGGGCTCCTCTGTCCCTGGAATTTTCCAGGCAAGAGTACTGGAGTGGGTTGCCAGTACTAGAACCAGTAGGCTGGTTCCTACTCCGGGGGATCTTCCCGACCCAGGGGTTGAGCCCCTATCTCCTGCGTCCCTTGCGTTGGGAGGCAGGTTCTTTACCACTGGCACCACCCAGGAAGCCCCACGGCTGGCATTAGGGTGTTCTAGCAAAGCCATCTGGGCCACAGCCCTGGAAGAGGGGTGTGGGAGCATCCATTTAGCAGGTCAGTAGGTGTTCACTGAACCCCTACTATGTGCCAGCTGCACAGTAGGTAAGAAAGAATAAATCAAAAACAGTATAGATAGACACCATCCTGGCTCTGAGGGTACTGCTGTCTATCGGGAGAGTCAGGCATGGTAAGAAAGAATTGTCCCTTCCACCATCGGGTTGTGTGGGTCCTGGCAAGCAGAGGTACACGGGGACATGAAAGCCTGCTCTAGGGGAACTGAACTGATCTGGAGATCAGGGAATGTTTCCAGGATGAAGGGACTGTTTTGCTGAGAGCTGAGGCTCAACAAGCTTACTCAGCAGGGACTTTGTTGGCAGTCTAGTGGTTAGGACTCCGATCTTTCATTGCCGAGTCCCACGTTTGATCGCTGGTCAGGGAACTAAGATCCCACAAGCCATGTTGTTGTTGTTCAGTCACTCAGTCGTGTTTGACTCTTTGCGGCCCCATAGACTGCAGCGCGCCAGGCTTCCCTGTCCTGCACTATCTCCCTCAGTTTGCTCAGACTTATGTCCATTGATTTGATGATGCCATCCAACCATCTCATCCTCTGTCACCTGCTTCTCCTCTTGCCCTCAATCTTTCCCAGCATCAGGGTCTTTTCCAGTGAATCGGCTCTTCTCATCAGGTGGGCAAAATATTGGAGCTTCAACATCAGTCCTTCCAGTGAATATTCAGGAGTAATTTCCTTCAGGATTGACTATTATGATCTCCTTGCTGTCCAAGGGACTCTCAAGAGTCTTCTCCAGCGCCACATTTCAAAAGCATCAATTCTTAGGTGCTCAGCTTTCTTTATGATCCAACTCTCACATCTGTACATGAGTACTGGGAAAACCATAGCTTTGCCTATACAGACCTTTGTCCGAGCCACATAGCACAGCAAAAAAAAAAAAAAAAAAATTTACTCAGCAAAGAAAACCAGGAAGAGTGTTGGGAAGTGGGAATAGCATATGCAAAGGTCCTGTGGCTTAGGTACATGATGAGTGTGTGTGTGTGTGTAGGGAAAGGCTGGCATGCAGCAGCAGGGAGAAGCAGGAGGGAATATGTAGGGACAACAGCCCTGAAGGTCAGGGTGGGGACTGGTCGGGGAGAGGCCAACTTTGTCAGGGCTCCTGACCCTGGCTCTTCATTAGGATCAGCTGGGGAACTTTAGAAACCACCGGTTCTGATTCCCTTGATCTGGGCTAGACGCAGGTGTGGATGTGATTGACAGCCCCTCGCATGGGTGATGCCCCCATGCAGCCAGGTGGAGAAAGGCCAGTCCAGACTGGCAAGGCCCTGGGGAGTGTGTTTTTATCCACATTCCAACAGGACCATGGCAAGGTCTTCAGCTCAGGGGGGGCGATGGGGAGGGGTTTCATGATCAGAGGCGCTTTGGGGGAGAAAGACAAACAAGCGGCAGGGAGAGAAACGCTACTTTGATGGTGAGTCCAGGTCCTGTGGGAAAAACCATGAGAAGCCGGCAGCGACCTGGCCTGGCAGCTAGAGAGGGGCCGAGCCCGCTGGTGGAACTGATCCCAGTCTCAGCTGTGGGAGGAAGGGGCCACGAGGCAGCCAGCCTCCCTGCCTAACCTTTCCATCGGTGTCCCACGGCTTCGTGAGTTCCTGCTGCTTGAAGGGGACCTCACCCCGCAGCCATCCTGAATGGCAGAAGAATGCAAGGGAGGTCCCAGTGGCCAGAGTGGAGGGTCAGTTCCTGGGGAGTCTGGTCCCAGACCAGTCACTCTGGGGCGCGGGAGGAAGGGAGCAGCCCACTGGAGAGAAGTCAAAGGAAGGGGAGTTTCCCAATGGGGCTGTTGGAGAACACAGCCACACAGTCAAGGAGCTTGGAGAGGGTCACCGAGAGGACGACTAGGTCACAGCGCCTCCCCCTGCAGCCCATCTGCCCATGTTGCAGCTTAGCTCCTGTGGACACACAGTGCAGTGGTTTTGAGCCCAGACTTTGCAAGCGAATGTCTGAGTTGCAGTCCCAGGTCTGCCAGTTATCAACTGTCCACAATTTGGCATGTGAAAAAGAGGAGAGTGAAAAAGTTGGCTTAAAACTCAACATTCTAAAAACTAAAACCATGGCATCCAGTCCCATCACTTCATGGCAAATAGATGGGGAAACAATGGAAACAGTGAGAGACTTTATTTTGGGGGCTCCAAAATCACTACAGATGGTGACTTCAGCCATGAAATTAAAAGACACTTGCTCCTTGGAAGAAAAGCTATGACTAACCTAGACAGCATATTAAAAAGCAGAGACATTGCTTTGTCAACAAAGGTCCATCTAGTCAAGGCTATGGTTTTTCCAGTAGTCATGTATGGATGTGAGAGTTGGACTGTAAAGAAAACTGAGCACCGAAGAATTGATGCCTTTGAAGTGTGGTGTTGGAGAAGACTCTTGAGAGTCCCTTGGACTGCAAGGAGATCCAGCCAGTCCATCCTAAAGGAAATCAGTCCTGAATATTCATTGGAAGGACTGATGCTAAAGCTGAAACTCCAATACTTTGGCCACCTGATGTGAAGAACTGACTCATTGGAAAAGACCCTGATGCTGGGAAAGATTGAAGGCAGGAGGAGAGGGGACGACAGAGGATGAGATGGTTGGGTGGCATTACCGACTTGATGGACATGAGTTTAAGTAAACTCCGAGAGTTGGTGATGGACAGGGAGGCCTGGTGTGCTGCAGTCCATGGGGTTGCAGAGAGTCAGACACAACTGAGTGACTGAACTGAACTGAACAGTTTGGCAGTTTGGCATATCTCTGACCCTCAGTTTTCCTGTCTGTAAAATGCGGATAGTAAGAGTACTGACCTAACATAATTTTGATAGATTAAATGAGTGAATATTTTTAAAGCACTCCACTGTATGTCTGAGACTCAGTCTCCTTATCTGTAAAATGGGATGATAATAGCTATTTAGTAGAGTTGTGATAGGTTAAATGAATTAGTTTTTTTTTTATGCACTTGAAACTGTGCCTGGCACCAAAAAGTGCCATCAAAGTGTTTATTAAAAACACTGATTAATATCTGACTCCTACACTTGTTAAGCCCTGTAAAAGCAGGGGCTCAGCCTGGTTTTACTCTCACCAGTCTGGCACATAGTAGGTATTCAAATGTTGGAATGAATTGAATGAATGTTCTCTGTTCTTCCTTTTTATGCTTCTATGTTTTTTCCTGCTGGAAGTCACTCACACTTTAGTATAAAGTATGAACTTAATACCCCCTGTCCCTTTTCCTAAAGCACTTATTTGCCCGATTGGTTCACTTTGGAAGAAATGTTCTGCCTTTTAGGGGAAGGAATCACTGCCTTGGTGATCTGGTGGGGAAGCTTATGGAGGTTGGAAGGGCAGGATTTCCTTCTAGAGCCTGTAACCATGGGCCATGTCCTCTGCTCCTTAGAGAGAGGCCCTACTATGCACTTGCACCCTCTGTATTTTTAAGGGAGATATTTTCCTGTCTTTCTGGAGGGAGGAAGGTAGTCGGCCGGCGGTGGCTGTCAGACCCTGGCTGGCAGGCCTCGCCAGCTGGACCCTGGCAGCAGAGGAGATGAAAGGCCTCGCCAGCTCCAAGGCTTTCCCAGAGGAAACCTTGCCCACAGTTCTGCAGGAAGTCACACTCTGGCTTGATGAGTCCCAGGAGGGCAGCCCGCTAAGCTCAGGATCAAGTCCAGGTCTCTAGAGCTCAGATCAGCCTGGAGGACCTCCGCCACTTGGAACATAACGTTCTGAGGCTTGGCAGGAATAGGGGAGGAGCCACCCTCCCTGACATCCTGAGGGGCCCCCTCGGCCCCAGCAGGGAGTGTCCAGGCTGGCTGTCAGGCCGGGACCCTGCCTCACCTTGATCAAAGGAAAGCGCTGCGTTCCCGGGGGGATTTGTACCATGTTTATTTCTCATCTCAGAGCACTTTCTCTTTCTGCATGAAACCCGCAGGGCCGCTGAGTTCCCGAAATAGTCACCCTTGTGGTAAAGGCTTGGGGAAGAGCATTTTCACAAGTTAACGATCGCAAGACATTAACTGAAGGGACACTGCTTGGCGTTCTGGGTCCCTGTGGTCCGAATCCAGCTGAGGAATTGATAGCTCAGTTGAAGAACATTCGTTGAGCACCTGCTGTGTGCCAGGCCCTGGGAGATGTCCTAAGGGGATGCCTGACAGGTCAGCCATGAAGGGGGGCTTCGGGAAACATGCCTGACTTTTGTGACCATCTCTTCATCTGTAGATGCCCTTGTGGAGTCATCGCAATGATGAGTTATTCTGTGCATCAGGCCAATGCCTGCTGGGTGCTGATGCAGCCTGGCACTGTGCAGGGCACTGGGGTGCATGCAGTAAGAGAGATGCTGGGACTTGACCTTGAGAGCCTACATCCCACTCCAGGGTGTAGGAACTTCCCACTGTCACTGTGACAAGTGATCGCAAACTCCGTGTCTCAGATGAGAGAAGTGAGGAGCAGACCGAGGCTGAGCTGGGGCCCGGCCCAGGGGCATCTAAGCCCAGAGCTGCCCCTGGTGGCGTCACACTGATCAGACAGGTCAGGTGTGGAGCCCCAGCTCTGCTACCACTGCCTGACCTCAGGGAAGTATCATACCTCTATTTCTCCATCTGTAAAACGGACATGATAGCAATGCCTGATGAACAGGCGATAGAGTACGAAGTTTGTGAAATATGGAGCTGTGTATAAAACATACACAAGCTGACATTTATAGCATCCTTAGGACGTCCATGAAGTGCTTTAAATACACAAATACACAGAACTCTCCAAAGAAACCCATGACGTGTGAGTAACAGTCCACATGCCCACGTTGGAGAGGAGGTTTTCAGGGTTCAAGGGCACTCTTCCCTCAGCCATGTGCTCCGCTGGGCCCCGTTCAGCAACAAGTCTTCCAAAGAAGTTTTGTGGGCAGAAGAGTTTGTCAGACCAGCTTCGAGTTTGGACAGAGTAGCAGCCGGAAGCCCCCAACCCATCCCCTGTGTGCGCACCCCCACCCGGCCTCAGACAGCCCCCAAAGCCAGCACCTCTCCTGGGGAGGGGACTGCCCAGCCTGCAAGGAAGTGCTCATTATCCCCGTGTGACAGGGCCACTCCCAGCCACGTCTCCAAGCAGCGTGATGCACCCGTCTGCTGCCGCTGCCTTCTGAGCCGCCTCTGCTGCAGACGTCTGGCGGGGAGTCTCTGGGGCCAGATGGAATAGGGCAAGCTAAAAATAACCCGGCAGGCGGCCCCCATCAGGGGATGGGGGTGGGGGCCTGGGCTGGGCGCGGACACATGATCCCAGGGACCTGGCCGAGTGGAGCCAAGAAACTCTCCAGCAGCCCAAGCACACTTCTGCTCCCCATTCTAGGATCCACCAGCCGGAGCGCCCCTCTCCTCTGACCATCCGGGGAGAAACACCTCGAACCAGCTGCAGGATGGGCAGCGGCCGGGGAAAGGTCAGCTGGACTCTGTGCTTCCTGCTTCTGCTGCTCCTTGAAGCCGCTTCAGCCAAGAACCTCTGGAAACGGGCATTGCCCTCAAGGCTGGCGGAGAGGTCCCGTGTAAGTGCCCTGGTAGGGGGTGCCGGGGGGCCAGGGAGGAGATGGGCAGTTCCCGCCCCACACACATGGGCAGGCCAGGGCAGGCGTCTTTATCTGAATTGTGCCAAAGTCGGGTGGGCAGGCAGATGGACCTGACAGCCCTCAAAAGCTCTGTGCCTGGAGACGGAGAAGCAGGGGCCCCTAAAAACACATGGGGTACAGCGATGGGCTTTCCCTACCCAAGGTTACTTTCTCCTGAAAAATAGCACCTAATTTAAGGGTCCAAGGACTTAAAACTGAGGGTTGTTTCTCAGCAATCAATAACCAAATGTCAATAGGATGCAATTACGCTTCTGTGTGCTTCCTGACTCACTCAGTAAGCACTTGGTGGAAACTGCTCTGGGCCAGGCTCCATGTGTGGTCCTGTGGGTACAGCACAGAGACAGCAGCTCCTGCCCTTAAGGGTGGCCTCATTGAGTCGGGTAAGCAGCTGGGTAACGTGACAGCCATACAGAGGGATGGCACACCTTGACCAGAGGCGAGAAGCATGGGCCTTGCAGCCCAAAGTTTGGATCTGTACTCTTGCTCACGGGCTGTTTGACGTCAGGTAAGTTGTTTGACATCTCTGAGCACCAGTAATCTCATCTGAGAAAGACTGTGCATTCCTTTCAGTTTGTTTAAATAAATAGCCAGTTAGATGCCCACTGTTTACCCAGGTTGCCCTATGCTGTGGGGATGCCAACTTGTATCCCCAAGCCTTGGGGAACTTGTGTTACCCCCACAGGCCTGGGGTTGCAGAGAATGAATGAGAAGCGAAAGGACAATGTATCCAAGCACATCTGATTTTCCTGTGTAGGTCTATGGGTATACTGGTGTCATTGTTCCAACAGCATTTGTGGCTCTGTGTCTTTGTATCCCATGTTGGTAATTCTCCCACTAGTTCACACTCTATTTTTATTCTGTTTGTTATATTGATCTGTGATCAGTGATCTTTGATGTGACTATTGTGAAAAGATTGCGACTCACTGAAGGCTCAGAGGACGGTTAGCATTTCTCAGCAGTAGGGTATTTTTGTGATTAAGGTGTGTACATTGCATATTTTTTAGACATAATGCTGTTACACGCTTAATATGCTGTGGCATAATGTAAACGTAACTTGTAGGTGCGCTGAGAAACCAAAATATTCATGGGATTGGCTTTACTGTGGTGGTCTGAGACCACACCCTCAGGATCTGATGTCGTGTGTCTGCCGACAAGTGTTGAAAAGGTAAATAACGCAGGAAAGGGACTAGGAGAGAGACTAGGCTGGGGGAGGATGTCATTTTAGGTTCCCTGCCCCCAAAAGGGAACACAGAGGCATAGAAGGTTCAAGAAGATACTACTAACACTCTCAGCCTAAGGGTAACTCCATATGACTCCATATCCATCAAACATAGCACATACTGAGTAGTCCATGTGACTTGGTGACTTTTGCTCAAATAATTATGAAATTGGTTGCTGTTTGGCTCCCCAGAGGGAATGTAGGTTCTTCACAATAGGGCCTGATTCTGTCTCCCTCAGTGCAGTGTTCTTGGTGCCTTGCCAGGTGCCTGCCATGAAGAAGGCATCCAGTACATTCTTGTGGGTAAATTATGGGCAAATGCAAAGGAAGCCCAGAAGAATATGTACGGCTCTGTGCCAGGAGAGTCAGGGAAGGTTTTCCAGTGTTGGGGACATTCAACCCAAGGGTTTGAAGGACGAATAGGAGTTTTCCAGGTGGAGAAGAGGGTGAAGGGAATGTTTAATGATGCCGGGCATGGTACAATGTATGAAGCTGTACTGAGGCTAATCTCAGCCTCCAGGGCTTGCACTTTTACAGGTCAGGCAGGAGGCCATGTGGGTGTAGAAAAGCATAGTAGCAAGTGAAATGATGGTAGGTGTTTGGAGGGAGGAGAATCGACCCTTGTCAGATTGGGCTCCCCTGTGCTCTTCACTGGCCCAGCAGGCCGATTTAGGCCACAAAGTATCGAGTTCTATGGTTCTAAGACTGCAGAGAAATTTCTGGTACATCACCTGGTCTCATCTCCGCCTTGACCCAGAGCATCACAGGAGCCAATGCTATGACATCTCACTAGGAGGAATGAGGAGGCTGGGAAAATTGGGGGCAGTGTGCACTGGGGTAGGGGAAGTCTCTAAAAACACATGCCTGGGTGGGCTTCGGGAACCAAATTACTTAGCCAGTGTTTATCAGAATGTAGGTGCTTTGAGTGTGTACTCACTGGATTGAAACTATCAACAGATATCTGCTTCCCTTCCCAGCTCCAGGACACAGGAGAGATTTGTGCCAAGAATGTACCTTGGAGAGAGCCCCTGGGGAAAGACAGGCTGTTGACTGGTGACTCAAAGGGTAGGGAGACTGAGCAGGGCGCCAGGCCCAGGAATTTATCTCAGTGACATCTCTAATGAGCTGTGCAACCTTGGGCTGCTCGCTGCCCCTCTCTGGGCCTCAGGTCATTACTTGGGAAATGGAGGGCAGAGGATCAGATGACCTCCAGGACCCTTTCAGTTCTGATTCTAATTTCCACGCAAATGTCTAGCAGGGAGTTTAGGAGTGATAGGAAGCAGCCCCTGCATATTCAGGGGCCAGACTTCCCACATGGCCCCCACTGCCCTACCCTAAGCTGAGTCAGCTCTTCAGCTGTGGCTACTGGGGCAGGTCAGGCCAAGGGGAGGTGGGCCTCCAGGTTTATGTGAAGCCTGCTTGCACCCACTCCAGAGTTAAACAGAGCCCTTATTAAAAATTAAGTCATATAAACTTACATAACTTACATGGAAAAGAAAGGAAGTTCTCCTTATCAGAAGCATATTACTTCCTAATTATCTTGCTACATCTTAACCAGGCTCCCTGCTCTCAAGATTATTCATGTCTGTAGCACCTATGAGGTAGAAATACTATCCATCAGGAGCTTTTACACATCTCTTCTCCACTCCTCATTCAGCAGTCTCACACTGGTGGCTTGAAGTCAGCCCCGGTGGGAGTATTTACACCATGGAAACTGGCACAGACTGTATGTGGAGAGCTGGGTGTTAAACCTGGACCAGAGTGGCTGCCAGCATCCTGCATCCTGGATCCTCCCCTTCCTGAAGCCCCGCCCCTTGGCAGAGTGGGCAGAGGGGGTCTGGGGAATTTCCTGGATGCCGTATGCATTTTCCTGCTCTAGACACAGTGCCAGAGAGGAAGACAGGGGAGGCCCTTTCGGGAGGCTTGTAAGGAGGCTTGTCCTCTGTGAGCCTCCGTTGCCTCGCCTGCAGCCTGGGAGACAGTGGTGCTGCTTTGCAGTCCAGAGGAAAGACCACGAGAGCCTCCAGCTTGGGGCCTGGCAGGGGAATACTGCTCTCTATGCACTAATAAAAATAAAACAAAGAGCCAGATATTTACGAGGCTAGATAAGATGGAATAGGACAGGAAGTGGAATATTTATCAATAGCCCAAGAGCCTTTCTGGGGAGCTCAGGGTCTGTTCTGTGGAGCTGGTGTTTTGAGCTTTGCTTTCCTGGCATTTGATGAAAGTCACAGGAACAATCCTTTGTACGTGTCAGACCAGGCATTCACACTGCGTTCTATCTCTGGATCCTCTGAGCATGTCCCCCAGATGGGACTCATTGTAGCCGCCATGGCATCCTGGTGGCCTGATGATCTCTATGTGTCACTGTGGCTATAGGTCTGTTTAGTCTCCTAAGCTCCCATCCGGGGCAGCTGGAAATGGAGATATGGCTCTAGTCACGGTAACCAAAGCAGAAATAGCCCAGATATCCACAAGCTCAGAAGGGATCAACAAAATGGAGTCCATCCACCCAGTGAAATATTATTCAGCCATAAAAAAGAATGAAGTACCGAGACATGCTCCAGCATGGATGAACCCTGGAAACCTTATGCTCAGTGAAAGATGCCAGTCAGGGGACTCCCCGGGTGGTCCAGTGGTTAAGACTTCGCCTTCCAACGCAAGAGGGTGCAGGTTCAATCCCTGGTTGGGGAGCTAAGATCTCACATGCCTCATGCCCAAAAAACCAAAAGATAAAACAGAGAAAATATTGTAACAAATCCAATAAAGACTTTAAAAATGGTCCAGATCAAAAAAAGATGCCAGTCAGAAAATTCCACATAGCCTGTGACCTGTTGATATTTATAAAATGTCCAGAAAAGGCAAATTCATAGGGACAGAAAGTAGGTTAGAGGTTGCCAAGGGCTGGGGCTGGGGTGGGGATTAGGAAGGACTGCTTACTGAGAATAGAATTTTTTCAGAAACTAACATAGTTATAAGTTGACTATACTTTAAAGTATAGTTAAGTATAAGTCAACTATACTTCAGTTAAAAAAAGAAAAGAATTTCTGTTTGGGAATGATGTAGATGTTTTAGAAATATAGAGGTAAGTGGTTGCACAATATTGTGAATTTAGTCAGTGCTACAGAATTGTGCACTTAAAAATGGTAAAAGTGGCAAATTTTATGTTGTGGTCATCTTACCATGATAATTAAAAAGAAACAAAAAAAGAATGGGAACCTGAGGGATTCTCTGGCAGTCCAGTATTTTGGCCACCTCATGCGAAGAGTTGACTCATTGGAAAAGACCCTAATGCTGGGTAGGATTGGGGGCAGGAGGAGAAGGGGACGACAGACGATGAGATGGTTGGATGGCATCACTGACTCGATGGACATGGGTTTGGATAGACTCCAGGAGTTGGTGATGGACAGAGAGGCCTGGCGTGCTGCAATTCATGGGGTCGCAAAGAGTCGGACACGACTGAACTGAACTGAACCAGTGGTTAGGACTTGGCACTTTCACTGGTCGAAGAACTAAGATCTTGGAAGCTGTGCAACATGGCCAGAAAAAAAAAAACAAAACCCCTCAAATACCTAAGGTACTTCTTAGGGATTCTGTGAGGGTCTCCTGGCCAGGTTTGTCTTAGTTTCGTGGTTCCTCCTCAGAGGAGCCCTCCCTGGTCCCAGAGTACCCTGTTTAGGTCTCCCTTACAAGTTTTCTTAATTTCTCAACTTCTCCTTCATAACATTTAGCTCCCATATTATCATCTGCATGATTTCTTTTTTTTTTTTATTCTGGCTTTGTTTCATTTTTCATGTACAGATAAACAGAAAGCAATTTGTTTGCTTCTTCTATGTGATGTTTGGTTGGTGTCTGTCACTTGTCCCGGAGCTGAGCTGTGTGAAGGCAGGGGCAGTGTTTTCTGATTCAGGTTAGCTCTCCTTGCATGCAGCCAGTGCCTGGCACATAGTAGGCCTGAGAACTATGAATTTACCATGAAATGAATGAATTACATTAAAAATTACATTTCTAGAGCAGAAGAGAAGGGGTGGAAAGTTCTAGAAGACTCTCAGGTACCCAGCAGGGCTCCGTGAACACACCAGCTGGAGGAATTGGCCAAGTTTGCGGCCCTGCTCTGGACGTGCCCTGAGATGGCTTGTCCTGGGGTGAGATCCCGGGTTTCTGAGCCCCTCCCGGAAGAAGTCCCGTGAGCCTCGAGCCAGACTCTGCTCCCGGAGCCTGAGTGTCAGGAAATGGCATTCAGCACACACTGAACTCTCATCCCGCCGTTGCAGGGAGAGACGTATTTTTAGATCTTTGACGTTCAAATTCCAGAGGAAGAGCGAGTAAAGCTTAGAGGAAAATTGGCTTTCTTCCTGCACCCAGCAAACCAGTCCATCCTGGGGTGCATTTTTATTGGTCAGGCCATTAAGTCTCTGGAACATTCCAAAGAAGGGTAACGCTCTTGCCAGGGATCAGAGCGTGTGGTGAGGTGGGGGTGGGGCGTGTGGAGGGAGGGATGTGGTAAACTGGGGCAGCTCTGGAGACTGGATTCTTTCTCCTTAAATGGAGATGGCTTCAGTTTTTTTCCCCTGATTATAAAAACAATGATGTTGACTCTGCAAGACATTCAGACAATACAAAAAGTCACGAATAAGTAAAAATGGTCTAAATTCTCCAGAACACAAGCTCTGTTGACATCTTCGATATGTGTGTGTACCTAGACTTTTTCATGAAGTGCTTATACTCAGCACACATTGTTTTTTAATGGTATTTTGCTCATGTTGTTTAAATTTTTTTTATTGAGATGAAGTTCACATACTATAAAGTCACATAGTATGTTCACTCACATACATAAGAGTGAACCATTCGGTGGCATTTAGTGCATTTGCAATGTTGCACAACCACCACTTTTTTCTAGTTCCAAAGTATTTCCATCACCCCAAAAGGAAACCCCAAACCCATTAAGCAGCAGCTCCCCACTCCCCTCTGCATCCCTGCTGCCTGGCAACCACCAATCTGCTTCCTGTCTACAAAAATTTCCCTCTTTTGGACGTTTCATACAAATATGATAATATTTGTATGTGGAATTTGTGTCTGGCTTATCATTCATGTTGTTTTGTACCTTGCATTTTTCATCAAATGATGTAAGGTGAATGGTTTCCCCAGTGGCTCAGCAGTAAAGAATCCACCTTCAATGCAAGGAGACTCAGGAGATGCTGGTCTCATTCCTGGGTCAGAAAGATCCCCTGGGAAAGAAATGGCAATCCACTCCAGTTTTCTTGCCTGGGAAATCCCATAGCAGAGGAGCCTGGTGGGCTACAGCCCATGGGGTTACAGAGTCAGACACCACTGAGTGACTGGGCACGCACTCATGGTGAATATGTTAATATGATGGATCCATGTTCTCTTTTCAAAGACTTCTGTGGTGTTCCAGCGAATTCACCATTATATATTTATCCAGCCTCCTTTGGTTGGACATCCAGGCATGCGCTTCAGTGGACTCGTGGAATTGGGTTTCCCTCTGAAGCAGTCCAGAATTGATTTTTCCCTACCTGCTTCCTGAAGGAATCGGCAGAAGAATGGCTTTGCAAATATACAGAGGCTTCCAAAAATATCCTCCCAAGGAATGAAGAAAAGAATAGCTACCAAATCGAAACCTTAAGGGAACCATCTTTACCCACGCAAGGCATGCACCGCTGGGATATTCCCTTCCAAGCTGTACCGTAGGAACTCTGAAGCAGGCTCGCTGTGCCATCCCCTAGCAGAGATGAAAAGAAAAGATGGAGGACATGGGTTGTCTGGGATATTTGTAAAGGATGTCGTCAGTCTGGAGTGAGCTGAGATGTGATGTGCTGTTATTTTCAGCTGAGTGGCAACGGAGGGGAAGGCTGGCTAGGGCTGCAGAGAGCAGGGGCCAGGGTGAGTTCTTTCCAAAAGGTGTGCCTGGGGGAGGAAGTTACATACCTATATCCAGAGCTGGGGCTAGTCCACAGGCGGACAGGAGGCAGGATCATGTGAGAGAGGGGGCCCCCAAGCCGACAAAGCAGGAGGAATCTCCCAGAGATTGGGAAGCAGCTCCCCAGACCCAGGCTCCGGGACAGGAATTTGCCAGAGTCAGACCCAGATTTGAATCTTGCCTCTGCTGCTGGCCAGCTGCATGACCTGGGGTGAGTGCCTTCAGTGTTTCTAGGTCTCAGTTTCCTCATCAGTAAAGTGGGTGAATCACAACCGTGACTGTAGAGGACTGTGCTGAGAATTCAGTGAAATTCAGTACCTGTTGACCTAGCACAGCGTTGGCTTACAGTGGGAGCTTAATAAATGCCACCTGCTCTGCTGTGATTAGGAAAGCAGACTGGCCCAAGTTCAGAGCCTGATGCTCTTCATATGGTGTATATGCTTCAGTTTTCTCACCTCTACGGTGGGGACACAGGTAACCACAAGGGAGCGATGGACACTGCCTCAGGGGACCCTCAGAGAACAGTGCTGGGGCGGCTACTTCCTCTGAGGAACTCTGCCAGTCTGCCCCCTGCCCCCATCCTCCTTAGAAATGACGGCATTGCTGCAGGAGGGTTTCTTGTTTAAGCGTCTTCAGGTCCCAGTTACTAGCAGATCTTGAACTCCTTGGAGGCAGGGACCAGCTCAGAGGTTTCTTTTGCATCTGCCTCAGCTCGGCAACCCACTCCAGTACTCTTGCCTGGAAACTCCCATGGACAGATGAGCCTGGTAGGCTGCAGTCTGTGGGGTCGCTAAGAGTCGGACATGACTGAGCGACTTCACTTTCACTTTTCACTTTCATGCATTGGAGAAGGAAATGGCAACCCACTCCAGTGTTCTGGCCTGGAGAATCCCAGGGATGGCGGAGCCTGGTGGGCTGCCATCTGTGGGGTTGCACAGAGTCAGACACGACTTAGCAGCAGCAGCAGCAGCAGCACGCCTAGAGCTTCATCGTGTGTGTGAGTGAATCCAGGGTGGGGAGGACAGAGGAAGGAAGCAGGGAAGACCAGACACGAAAGGAATAATAAAACCAAGGGATCAGCATTACTGATCTCACCCGCTCCCTCCACAAACCCCTGCAGCAGGCACTTACTTCTGGGCCCATTTTGTAGGTGAGGAAACAGGCTCAGAGAGGTCATTTTCCTGTATGATGACACAGCTGTAGGGGTCCAATCCAGATTCGTCTGGCTCCCACACCTGAACTCAAATCCCTGACTGTGTGGTCACACCCATGGCACTGTCCGCCTTGGTACACTTGAACGTGGGACGTGGCTCTGAAGTTCTTGCCCCAAAGAAAGAGGAGCCTCCAAGGAAAGGAGGGGTTTGGGGTCTTGGCAAGCCTTCAGATACTGAGGCCACTGACCCCAGATTTATATTTTAGATGCTTTATTCTGACTTTAGAAGGGAGGCGTGTATTACTTGGGCTCACGACCCTTCTCTGCCTGTGGCCTTGGGCAAGCCTTTAATTCTCCGAGCATCTGGGACCTGCCCCCACTGGACTCACGTGACCAGAGATTATGTGGATGCCAGGGAAAAGGTGCAAAATTAAACAAACATGAAGGGACACCTCCACGTTCTTGCAGGCCGCCTGGCCTGCAGAGCCACCCACGCAGGGTCCACGTGCAGGTTGAACACACAGGAGGGTGCTTGGCACGTGGTGAACCGCCACTCAGTGTTGCCCGTCTCTGTCACACCCCCATCATCTTCATGATCACAGCTCCTGTCAACCACAACAGAAATGAACGGAGCACCTGCTCTCCGCCATGCACGGTTGGAGGTGCTGGGGACGCAGGTGGGAAGAAGACGGAGTTCGAGGAGAGCATGTTGTAGGAGAGAGAAAAAATGCAACGGTGGATCAATGCGCAGCCCTCCCAAGGGTGACGGAGGGTTTGGAGCTACGTAAGGCAGGCAGTGGGGAAGGGGGATCGCCAGCCAAGGGCATGTATGAGCAGAGACCTGGACCGTGTCAGGGCCAGAGCCGGGCAGGCATCTTGTGCAAAGGCCCAGAGGTGGGACCTCAGAGGGGCCAGGGCACTAGCCAGGAATGAGCGAGAGGGCAGCGGTGGGAGGACAGGAGGGAGGCCAGAGAAGTGAAGGGGCAGGGCCGTGGGACCAGCTGGGGTCTGACGTTTAGCCCCAGACTCTGGCCTTTAACCTTTAACCCCCTGGGGGCTGGGAAAGTAATCTATTTTGTTGATTAAAATCTGTTCTTTCTCTTCCTAATCCTTTGTGTAGGACCCTCTGTGAGCATCACCTTGCTTGACATGAAATATTTTTTAAAACATTTAATCCTTTAATCTGGGCAACTCGGTGAAATCGGTTCTTTATCACCCAGGGCCATCTGTTGTTCTGGCCTCACCATAAATCACTTGGACGATTTCACTTCTAAGGCGCTTATCTCTTTTGTTCTCTACCAATTCCAAGAAGCAACATCTGAGTTTTCCTCAGAGAGCCCTGGTGCATCTAAACTGGATCTCTCGATGTGCCCCCCACCCCCCCCACCGCCCCATTGGGGGCTGCCCTTAGGAAATCACCCACTTCGGAGGCATCGGAGGTGGGGGAAAGCGTGTCCTGTCTGATCTCCGGGTTCTGTTAAATTTCATAAATGAGGCTCCATGTGAAAACAGGCTGGGCGGAAAAGCTGGCAGTCCCTTCCCGGCCACGCTCAGCATCCCTGCTCGCCCTCCCAGGGAGGCTGGGGCAGCTGTCATCTCTGATTAGGATTCCAGCAGCGGGGCCCCAACATGGGTCCAGGATCGCTCATTCTGAAGAAAATGAACTGGGAGTTGACGGCGTGGGATGGTGTGTATTGCGTGTAGCTTGGAAATTATTCCTGAGGAAACAGGAATTGGGGGTTGGGGGCGGCTGAGCATGGGGTGGCAGAAAGGCTGAACCAGAGCTGGAAGATCTGAAAGGTACAAGGTTGCCCCTTTTGTTTGTTTGGGCTTTGTTTCTGCCAGATGCTGGCTTTGTATTCTTTTTCTTTTTTTTTCCGCTTTTCACAGATTAAATGGTTTAGATAAGGGAGAAAAGATGAATTCTCTGGATACAAAGTACTCCACGTAAAACAGATAAGCAACAAGGGTGTACTGTATAGTGCAGAGAATTATATTCTGTATCTTTTAATAATGTATCATTTGAATCAGCCATAAATAACTGAATCACTTTGCTGTATACCTGAAGCTAACATAATATTGGAAATCAACTTTTATTTTTTTTAATTCTGGGTGAAGGGGGCAAATGTCCCACCCTCCCTGGGCTGTCCCCCCCCACCACACTTGGTCACTGTTACCTTCCCCTCTCGGCCCTCAGTCTTAGCCCCTCGGGGTCCCTGGGAAGTAGTTTGAGAACCACTGGTCCTTGTGCCGCCCCCACCCGTTGGTAGATGCATCTATTCAGAACCTATTCTTGGTGATCCGACGCCCCCTACAGGGCACTGGGAGCAGCGCATGGGGTTTGCAGTCACCCTGGTGGCTCAGACGGTAATCTGCCTGCAATGCAGGAAACCGCTGTTCGATACCTGAATCAGGAAGATCCCCTGCAGAAGGAAATGGCTACACACTCCAGTATTCTTGCCTGGAGAATCCCATGGACAGAGGAGCCTGGTGGGCTACAACCCATGGGGTTGCAAAAAGCCGGACATGACTGAATGACTAACACACAGTAGCTGCAGGGGAGGGATGCTCAGACTGCCTTGACCTTTGAGGGCATATGCCATTGTGTAGCTTGCCTTTTATTTATTTATTTTACTAACGAAGTTTTTCCTGTTAAGTATTTCTACTTTGTAAGCTTTTAAATTGTCTTTAAATTGAAAACAATCAGTGTGTTCATGGCAATATATATATAACCTATGGAAAACAGCATGCAATAAGGAGAAAAAGGTATTGACAATAGGAAAAATCTCCCTCAACTTGAGAACCTAATTATTCTCTCCAGAGGCAGTCTTTGACAATAGTTGCTTGTGTATTCTTGTATATCCTTCCAAAGATGTTCTAGGCCTGTATAAATATATGCATATTACATGTGTGTGCATACCTACATTTTAAAACATGGGTGCAGAGTATACAAACTGTTCTACACTTTAGTTTTCTTTACAAACCACCATCTCAGGTGATCTCTCATAAGTGGGTTTTAGTGGCTGCTTGCTACTGCAGTCTGCAGCAGTACCTTATTTACTTGGACATACAATGGGCAGAATTTTGAAATATATATATGTTGAGGGTTGGAGGATCAGTAGTTACAGTGTTTTAGGTGGGACGAGTAGTTCAGACAATAGCAGGCGGTGGGGCAATCCAGGGTGTTTTTTTTGCAATGACTTTCTCTGTCTCTAACTCTTGTGCATGCGTGTGTGCACATGTGTGTAGGCGTGTGTAAGACCTGCCCTCCAAACACCCCACCCTCAAATCCAGAAGCCAAACAGTGCTCCCAGCATGGATGGCGTATGGTGTCATGGGGATCCAGAGTGGCTTACCTGGTACGACTTCAGCTCTCCCAGTCCCACCTCTAAAATGCTTATTTTATTGGTCATGCATCCATACATACTTCTTATATGTTAAATAGTATATCATATTATTCACTTTTTCTGGAAACATAGTGCCAAAAAGTGGGAAAATCCTGAGTCAGGCTGGCTCCATGATAATGCACTATGGAGCCAGCACTCAGATCAAGAAGCAGAACGGGGCTACTGTGTGTGCTCTTGTGACATTGGGGTTTTCTTTTCTTTTTTTTTGCTCAGTGTTGTTTGTGAGGTTTATCCTAGTTGTCTGTTGTGTTAATTTATTCATTTTGTGTGTGATTTGTAAATTCTCAAAGTTCTATATAAACATATGGATGATGAGTATATATGTATATATAGAAATATACATGTGTACATATCTATGTGTGTGTATATATATGTACATATATACCCTTTTATATGTAGTGAAAAGTGAAGTCGCTCAGTCATGTGTGACCCTTTGTGACCCCATGGACTGTAGCCTGCCAGGCTCCTCCATCCATGGGATTTTCCAGGCAAGAATACTAGAGTGGGTTGCCATTTCCTTCTCCAGGGGCTCTTCCTGACCCAGGGATCCAATGCTGGTCTCCCGCACTGCAGGCAGACTCTTTACCGTCTGAGCCACCATATCCATACATAAATACATCAGGATAGATGCTTGCTTAACATACAGTTCTTCCCCAGATTCATTCGTCTTTTGGCTACTGCTGGGCTCACCATCAGAGAGGCCACTGTTTGTCAGCGAGCCCCACAGTCTGGGGCTCTTACAAAAGAAACAAAATCTTTCCATGGTCAGAGCAACCCTCCCAGGGTGCTTCTGCTGTGATCACGCCAGGATGCAGCAGCTCAGAGAGGCCCAGCGACTCACCCGCGGCACACAGCCCCAGCACATCCCACTGACGCACCTTCTCCCCGCAGGCCGAGGAGGTAGGCGGCTCCCGTCAGCCCCGCGCAGACCGCTGCCCGCCGCCCCCGCGCTCGCTGCCCCCTGGTGCCTGCCAGGCTGCACGCTGCCAGGCAGACTCCGAGTGCCCGCGACACCGGCGCTGCTGCTACAACGGCTGTGCCTATGCCTGCCTGGAGGCCGTGCCGCCCCCGCCGGGTAGGTTCACCCGGGCAGAGTGGGGTGTGGGGGAGATGGGGCAGGGGAGGGGGCGGGGTTGGGGGGCCGGCACCGCGGAGAAACTGTCCTGCCTGGTGCTGCCTGACTGCAGGAACAGCTGGGCTTAAACCTGGGCCACCTGGGAAATGGGAACATAGCGCTCCTGGAGCAAGCATCCAGCTGCATGCAGTAAGCGCCTGCTGTATGTGGGGCTCGCCTCTGCCAGCGGAGAACTGCAGTCCAGAGGACACCCATTCCAGGGAAAATGTTTCCTCCTATGAAGCTGGGGGAGATTCCCCATAAAAAATCCAGATTTCCAGCTTTTCTTAAAAATACTGGCCCGCATTCCCTGGGCCACCATCTGTTGCAGCCTCAGGTGCTCCTGCATGGCAGGAGGACCCCTCTAGTTTTCCAGAGACCCCACCAGGACCACCCAGTTCACTCATGAGGCCTGTCCCTGGGGATATTTGAGATGGAGACCTGACACCTTAGTGATCCAAGTGAGGACGCAGACTCCTGGGTTCTGATCTGCTGGCCAGCTGGTGACCACCTTAAACTCCCATCTGTAAAGCAGGAATGAGAACCCTCGGCTTCCAGCGAGTGCCAGGTCCCGAAGTGCTTGCTCAGCCCCACGTGGGGCTAGGATCAGGGAATCAATACATGTTCGTTGAATCCTAACAGGAATCTCCTTGGGAGAAACAGTTCTCAGGGCATCATCTTTGGAGGGAAGGCATTTCAGATCCCTTCTGGAGAGCTTGGGGAAGGGAGGGGTAGGAAGGGAACCTAGGGGGGTGGGGAGGGAGGTGAGGGTCTCCGCTGAGTGGGGAAAACGTGCCCTGAGTGGGTAGGATGAGGGTAGGCAGGGGGTTTCTCTCCGTTCTGCTTGGGGCTGAGCCTTTGGAGCACAGAAGTCTGGTAGGACGGCACTGTCAGCCAGAGGCTCTGATTCCTATGGGCCTTCAGCAGTGAGCCCCCACCCCCACCCCGCCAAAGCCAAGGTAAGAATGAACACACTCAGTTTTATTCAGGGTGAGGTCACAGTGATGACAAGGGACTCAGCACCCTTAATAATGCTCATAATTGCAATCAGTGCTGCCTTTAAGCACTGCCTCTTGGCCAGGCTGGCTCCTACAAGGGCCTTTTACAAGAAGGACAAAATGGCACCCCTCCTGGTGGAGGAAGCACATAAAAGTACGCCTGTCTGGTTGGACAAGTCTAAAAGATGTCTCCTCCTTTGGGCTGAGACAGGGTATGGAACTCTAGCCTTACTTGCTGCCTAGAACAGATGTTTTTGAGCAGTGCACAAACTGAATAACTGTCCATGACATTCCAAATAGCCTTTCCTTGCAGTATCTCATTTAATGCTCACACACTCCGATGGAGTGGAGAGACCATTATCAGCCCTGTTTTATAGCTAAAGATACTGGAGCTCAGAAAAGCTTGCCCACAGTACCTTGCCCAAAGTCACCCAGCAGGCAGAACTGGAGCTTCAGTTTAGTCTTCTGACTGTGAAGTGTCCACTGCCTTAGGCTCTGAGTGTAGGAATGTGGGGCCCCTGGGCCCATTTGTGGAATCCAGTCTTTCCCCCAGATACCCACATAGCTCACTTCCTCACTCTCTCAGATCTCAGTCCAGAGGTGGTCACTTTCTTAGGGGAGTTGTTGTTCAGTCGCTAAGTTGTGTCTGACTCTTTGTGACCCAATGGACTGCAGCATGCCAGGTTTCACTATCCTTCACCATCTTCCGGAGTTTGCTCAGATTTGTGTCCATTGAGTCAGTGATGCTGTCTACCATCTCATCCTCTGCCACCCTTTTCTCCTTTGGCCTTCAGTCTTTCCTAGCATCATGGACTGTAGTCTGCCAGGCTCCTCTGTCCACAGAAATCTCCAGACAAGAATATTGGATCGGGCTGACATTCTGTTCTCCAAGGGATCTTCTTGCCCCAGGGATTGACCCCCCATATCCCACATTGCAGGATTCTTTATCATCTGAACCACCAGGGAAGCCCCTCAGGGGAGTTTCCCTCTCTGTGATCATCTTTGCTCTGGCCTTGCAGCTTTCCTCTGGTTCCTTACTGCCTTGTGACTTAAGCTTTCTTTACGGCTCAGTCTAGAATATTGTGCTTCATTTGTCTCCTGACTGTTTCCCCGACTTGAAGGTCAGCCCCATGAGGCAGGAAGTTTGATTTGTTTCATTCACTGCTATATCCTCACCACATAAAAGTTACTCAGTGAAGGGTGGACGAATCAGTGAAAGCCTGGCTCTCACTGGCCAGCAGGAAGAGTCGGAAAAGTATTAGTCATAATAATTGTAACAATAATGTTTAGCACACATTGTCTCGCCCTTGGCACTCTTGACCTTTGGGTTTGGATAATTCTAATTGGGGTGGGGAATGAGGGGCTGACCTGTGTTCATGGGATGTTGAATGGCACCCCTGGCCTCTCCCCACTGGATGGCAGTAGTAGTCACACCCCCACACTGGGACAACCAAAAACAATCTCTGGACTTTACTAGATGTTTCATCTGGGGGCAATATCGCTCCACATTGAGAACTGCTTGTCTAACATGACCAAGCAGCTTACACACTTCCTTGCAGTCTGCTTGTAAGTTCCCTTTCCCTCCAAAACAGACCTTGAGATAACGTCTTGGGTGGAGGGAGTTTATCTAGTAGGTGATCCCAGAAAGTTCTAGTTGAAGAGCAGAGAGGCAAGACCCCAGGCTTCCAAGCCTTAAGGGTCTGCACATTTATGGGAGGCCTTGACCAAATTTCAGTATTCCAAAAAGTATATCAAAGTGTGGGCTTCTCTGACAACTCAGCTGTAAAGAATCCGCCTGCAAGGCAGGAGATGTGGGTTTGATTCCTGGGTTGGGAAGATCCCCTGAGGAAGAAATGGCGACCCACTCCAATATTCTTGCCTGGAGAATCCCATGGACACAGGAGCTTGGCAGGCTACAGTCCACGGTGTCACAAAGAATCAGACATGACTGAGCACACAGCACACGTGTGTTTCCCTATATAGGATACATTAATACATTTCCTGTTTAGTGAAAGATAGCATTGAAAAAATATTTTCTAACATTAAGCCTGAGGTGATGGGAAAAAGGAGGGAAGGAACAGAAAACTGAAATAGAGCTCTGGAACCGTGTCACCCCTCTCATTTGGGAGCTGTGAACAGCTGGGCTGGTCTGTTGTTTCCATTTCTACACCAAGAGCAACCATCTTATAACCATACTGTACCCTTTTAAAGAAAAAGCTAACCAGCATTTTTACCAGTTTCCATCTACGTGCTCTCAAAGGCACTAGACAGCACATCAGTCTCTTTATTTTGTCGTGTTTTGGAGTCAGACTAAAGCAGAGGCCATAAGCAAATGTGAACCCAAACCAGTTTTATTTGATCTCCAAAGCGCTTTTAAAAAAAAATTAATTGCCAATATTTAAAACCGAGTTTATCTTTTTTTTTAAATACAGACTTAAAAGTTTAAGAAAAAGAAAAAGCCACCCAAGGACTTCCCTGGTGGTTCAGTGGTTAAGCATCCAGCTTCCAATGCAGGAAACGTTGCTTTGATTCCTGCTCGGGGAACTAAGATCCCCATGAGGCAGCTAAGCCTGCGCATCACAGCTGCCGAGCCTGTGCACTCTGGAGCCTGTGAGCTGCAGTGAAGCCCCATGTACCGCAACCAAGACTCGATGAAGCCAAATAAATTAATAATATTTAAAGGAACAATAACACCCAGAGGCTCTGAGAACGCTGGGAATGGCTGGCCAGAGCTGACCAACTGCTGACCTGTTGAGGCAGAACACTCTCCAGTTGGCCAGGGTCCTACCCGGCCTGCCTTTCTCCTTTATGCTACTTCTCTGTCCCCAGAGACATTTGGGTTTTCAATCCCTGTTTGGGAGTTTGAAGACCTTCCAGTCTACTACACGGTCACTCTTCCTGTTAAACAATGTATTGGTTAGACAACAGGCCGTAGGGCTGTAACTAAAAGACCCATAAACCAAAGGGGCCCAGCCTATTAAATATTTCCTTCTCCCTGGGTTAAAAGGCCAGAGTTGACAGATGGTCCACAGCAGGCAGGTGGCTCTGCTCCACAGTCACCCAGGGACCCAGGTTCCCTCTGTCTTGTTGCTCCACGTGGTCTAAGTGGCCCCCAGTCTTCAGATTGTAGGAAAGAGAGGGAAGGGGACAGACAGGCATCAATGCAAGGGCGAGACAGAAAGCTGCATCATCACCTCTGCTCACATCCCATTGGCCAGAACTCAGTTTGCCTGGCCTACCTAGCCACAGGAGCTGCTGGGAAATGTAGTCTCCAGCTTGGCTACCCAGTGCCTAGTTGAAACTCAAAAATCTGTTACTAAAGGGAAGATGTGAATTTTTTCAGGAGAACCACGTTGTTTTGTTTCTCCTTCGGGAGGGTCAGTGTTTCTTCATGAGATGTGAGTTTCCCCATTCCCAGAGGCTGGGGCATTTCTCAGCTGCCTGAAGAGGGCATTGACGTAACCGTGCGTTATCTTGTCAGTTTTAGACTGGCTAGTACAACCGAAACCTCGATGGCTTGGGGGCAACGGCTGGCTCCTGGATGGCCCTGAAGAAGTGTTGCAAGGTACCTGCGGGGTGACGCCCAACCCCCACCCCCGATGGCACAGCCAGGGTCCCCCCTTCTCAGGCTGCCCCCAGAAAACTGAAAACCAGGGGCAGCCTCTGCTCCAGGAGGCTGCTTGTCTTCAGATACCCAGCCCTGTTGAACCATCCCCACCCCCATGGAAGAGTATGACTGGGGCTTGGCCAGGCTCTCAGAATCCCCAGAACACCATAGGGTTCGACTGTCCCTGGGACTGGGGCCTCCTCACTGGGTGGAAAATTCAGAAGGAGGTGGGTAGGGTTTTCAGATCCTTAAAATCACCATGTGGGTTCATTGTTCCCTGCCCATGAGGCCTCCTTGAGGGCAGGGGTGGTGGAGCACAGTTTCTGAAAGGAATGACAGGCAGGCCTGTGGGTCTGGACCACTGCAGGGGTGTGGGTGTGAGTGAACACCTTGCTGTGTGCAGCTGTGCTTTGTGGCTCTGCACACATACATGTGCACTACTGTGTCCGTTAGGGTGTGCAGCTGTTCATGGAGCCCAGTGGCTGTGCTTGCGGCTGTGTCTGAGTATTTGTGCAGCTGTGTTCGTGAAGATGTATGTGACTATAGATGTGAAGGTGTATGTGCAGGATGTGTTTGTGTGCGTGTGCGTCGGATACAGCTATATGTATGTGTATATCTGTGTTAGGACTTGTGGGGTGGTGCAACTGTATATGTGTATTGGGATTTTGGTGTGTAAACTTATGTGTATGTGTGACTGTAAACATGAACATATGTGTTTCAAGGTTTGCAGATGAATATACATTATGTGTGTCATAATGCGTGTGAGGGCGTGTTTGGGGTCATTTCACTTTTAGCTGCCCCCGTGTACGTGTGTGTGTGTGCAGAGACCCCAGGCACAGCCTGGCATCTGGGTGGCAGACGAGAGGCAGCCCCTCTGCCCCGCTGGGGGCCGCCCCTGAGCCCCCCGTGTGTCCCCCTCCACCCCACAGCAGAGGCCTGCAGCACCACCGAGGACGGAGCCGAGCCGCTCCTCTGCCCCTCAGGCTATGAGTGCCACATCCTGAGCCCGGGTGACCTGGCCGCAGGCATCCCCAACCGTGGGCAGTGCGTCAAGCAGCGCAAGCCAGCAGGTGAGTGCAGACAGCAGGCCCCACCTAGCTCTTCCGAGAACTCCCCCATGGGAGACCGGTCCCAGAGGAAATCCCTGCCTCTGAGCCTGTCCCCCCCTCCGCCCCCCCCCACAACCCTGCTCCAGGTCACTTGCTCCCTCCTCATCTGCGCAAGATGAGGGCAAAGCCCAGCTCGCCATCTCCTGCCTGGCTTACCTTGGGGTCAGTTGTTTCCAATCTCTGAGCCTCAGTTTCCTTATCTGTAAAATTATATCACTTCATGTTGGGTTATGGGGTGATGGAAATCACATGTGTGAAGCCAGAGCCGAGACAAGAGATAAGAGGTGCTCAGTAAACACTGGATAATTTACTTCTATTAATATCTATCTATCCATTATAAACTGCACAATATTTGAGTTGTCTGAGAACCCTTAACTTCCCCCTGCTAGGACCCTTCAGTATGACTTAATTAATATTTGTCTTTGGAGGCAAGTCAATAAATAGTTCAGTGAAGGGCCTGAGTAGTGTGGCTTTAGACTGCATGCTTTTCTCGGGGGTGAGGGGCACGGAAGACAGAGCAGAGGGGGCCTGCTGGGGGGACCTGAAGCCATTCCTGCCTCCTGCAAGGTGTAAGGTCGAGAAGTTAGGCATGGAATTTTCCAGGACTATGTGCAAGGGAAGAATCGGGTAACCTTGTCAAAGTTGAGCTCATTGGAGCTTTGAGAACACATCCTCCAGGCCCACGCCCCCACTTCAGCATCCCTCAGCCCTAATAGCTGAGGACAGCATGTCAGTCAAGATCAGAATAGTCACAGTGACCCTGTTGGCCCAGAGAACCCACCACATGCATTTTCTGCCAAAGCAATTCCCCTCTGATTTGAGAATTTTCTTTCTCTGAGGTGTTTCTGGGAAGATGTAGATGTTAAATCTCTTATACATTTAGCATTATCATCATTGTAAATAATACAGTTATGAGGCATGGGACTGTTTCAGATATCTTGGTTCCCAGAATTCTGAGCTCAATTTGAAAAAAAAAAAACGTTGCATATAAAAGGTTCATAACCAACCGGGAATCTGAGATTTTTCCCTTATCCCACTTGCTGTTAGGCATATGAATGGGTTCTCCAGCCAGAGTGGCCACTTAGCCCCTCGCTGCTGCATGTGGCATGTAGCCAGCCTCTTCAGGTCTCACTTTCCTTATCTATAAGCTGGGCTAATAATAGTTAAGCTGGGACTTCCCTGGTGGTCCAGTGGTTAGAACTCCATGCATCCAATGCAGGGGGTGCAGGTTTGAGATCCCTGGGCTGGGAACTAAATTCCCACGTGCTGCGAGGCACAGCCAAAAAAAAAAAAAATTAAGCTACTGCACAGACTCTTTGAAGAGCCAGTAAGTTAATCCATGTAAACCACATCTGTAGTTTCTCAAGCACAGATCTGAATCCATTCTGTTGGCCCCACTGCTGTCTGTAGACACCGAATTGCACCACAGGCGGACCGGGCCCCCCACTGTCTTCCAGATGCTCAGCCCCAAGGACAGGCCACCCTATAGGAACCTGCTGGAAGGAGCAGCCTTATCCAGAAGAGAGCTGGTGGGGGCGAGGGCCAGTGGGGCAAGTCAGGAGTCCTCTGAGCTGAAATGTCATTTTTATAACCAGAAAGGCCTGGAAATACCGGGCCTTTCTTATTGCCTGATCGCGCTCATTCAGTTACGTGATCTCCAAGACCAGGGTCAGTCAAACAAGTTCAGACCGGTTCTTGAGGAATCAGACCAATTCGAAGAAGACCCACTTGGAGGATGGAGATCAGCAAAGGGACATTCAGGCACAGATGGTGCCCAAGGTTGATGGAGGCCCCCGTGGGTGCTCCCCTAAGCCTCAGTGCAAGCCTGCAAAGGGAGAAGTATGACCACAAGCAGCGTTGAGTGTAGTTAAGACTCTAGGCCACACGACATGTATTAGATGAACCTTAAAAACATATTCCAATACACAGTCACGTGCGCTCAGTCGCTCAGTCATGTCCGACTCTTCGCGACCCCATGGACTGTAGCCTGCCAGGCTCCTCTGTCCATGGGATTTTCCAGGCAAGAATACTGGAGTGGGTTGCCATTCCCTTCTCCAGGGGATCTTCCCGACCCAGGGATCAAACCTGCATCTTCTCCATTGGCAGGCGAGTTCTTTACCACTGCACCACATGGGAAGCCCCTCCAGTATCTAGTAGATGCAGACAAATACCACTTATATGAGGTACCTAGAATCATTGAGTTCATAGAGTCAGAAAGCATACTGGTGGATGCCAGGGGCCAGGGGTGGGGGTGGTATGGGAGCAGGGAGGAGGAGTTAGTATCTAACGGGAACAAAGTTTAGGAAGGAGAAAAATTCGGGAGACGATGATGGTGAGGGCTGCACAACAATGTGAATGTACTTAGTGCCACTGAGCTGTACAGTTAATTGTGGTTAAATAGTATGTTTTATAGTATGTGGCTTTTACTAGAATAAAAAAGCATTTAAAAAATAAAATATTTTCTGAAATTGGAAAAAAAAAAAAAAAGCCCTGTAAAATAAAAAAAGACTGCAGGCCACTGAAATGGGGCTCAAACCCTGTGGCTTTCTTCCTAGATGACCCTGGGCAGCTAACCTATCTTAGCCTCAGTTTCTTCTTCTGTAAAATGGAGCAATTGGGTTTCCCCACAGTAAGTACTTCTTGGGGTGGTGATGAGGCTTGGATTAGAGAATACTTCTAAAGCCCTCAGGCCTGACAGAGTAGGTCCTCAACAAATATGCACTGGGGTCACCTGTCTCCGGGAAGAGGGCTGAGCCTGTCCACCTGTTCCCCGCCCAGAGCAACGATCGGAGCCTTCTGTATGGAAATGTAAATAAAATTTCCCCTCACCTCTTCCCCAGAGGGCCGTCAGTTGGCAAGAATTGTTGGTAATTGTACAGGTCTTTGGAAACATCTTAAATTCCAACAACGTCCCTTGGAGCAACGGTCTCGGGGAGGAGAGGGGCACTCCTATCCCAGGGTAACCTAGGAAGATGCCTCTGGTTTTAAGTTTTTGTCTTTTTTTGAAAAAGACATATATTTGAAGTAATTTCTGACTTACTAAACAGTGGCAAGGACAGTCCCTTGGAGCTTCCACCATCATTCATTAGTCGTTCCTATTTCCTTCATCGTACTCTCTGTCTCTCCCCCCAGCCCATACCTTCCCTCCGTATAAATCTGCATGGGTATTTGGGGGCACTATCTGAGAATAAATTACAGCTCTCATGCCCACACCTAAGATGCAAGTTTGCTGAGAGCTGGCTGCTGCAGGGGGCTGAGGACCATTCTGAGTTCAGTCTTGACCATGACAATGAAGGAGTTCATGTCTTTCTCAAGAGGAAAATGAACATGGACACAGGCAGTAGATCTGACTTCTCGGAGAGCAGAGTTGGGGTCCTCAGTGCATATTTTATTTATTTATTACAGTAAATAAAATCATTATTTTGTTTTATTATTGAAGTCTGGTTGATTTACAATGTGTTAGTTTCAGGTGTACAGCACAGTGATTCAGATATATACGTGTATGTTATACATATAATATATATATGTATATTCTTTTTCAGGTTGTTCTGCCTTATAGATTATTACTGGCTTGTCCAAAATACTCATTTGGGTTTTCCTGTAATGTCTTAAGGAAAAGCCTGGACTAATATTTTGGCCAACCCGATACAAAGTATTGAGCAGGGTTCCTTGTACCATGCAGTAGGTTCTCGCTGGTTTTCTATTTTATATATAGAAGTATGTACATGTTAATCCTAAGCTCCTAATTTATACCCCCTCCCCAGTACATCTTCTGAGTGGCTTCCATGACACGCCAAGGTTGATCACCCAAGGGAGATGGGCCTCCACGCTCCCCTCTGACAAGATGACTTCACCGATGCTGCCTGAGAAGGATAACGTGGTCACGCAGTCCTGAGCAGGGGCTCAAATCAATTGATTTCTTTTGTTAAAGTGACACTTTTGGTAAACACACTGGGTGCGAGGAGGGCGTCCATTTCTGCACAGATCACAGTGTCCTTCCCTTGGCATCAGGAACTAGAATCCATTCCCAGGGAGAAGGGAGGAGCAGGAATGTTTCAGAGAGCCTCTGGCCTGGAAAAATTTGTCATTTGCTTGGAAAATTGTTGTAAATAGTAGTCATTGAGATTGCTGATAAGCTCTCTGCCAGAGGGTGTGGATTGGCCATTGGTTCTGTCGCCTTGGACAGTAAATGTCAGCGCTGGCTCTGAACACCCTGATGATGGTTAGGATGTCCACAGAACAGAATGATTTTTATTGAGATATGATTGGAATATTAGTTCCGAGTGCACAAATGTGATTGACCTGGTAGCCATCAGACAAGGCTCACAGGTGGAAGGGGAGGGGTGAGCTGACCAATGGCAATTAAGTGAACCATCTGTATGAGCTGGCCAGATTTCTCCACTCTACCATGTTACATCTCCCCAGCTCCCACCAGAAAGTGTTTCACTGCTGTGATACAGGTGGGGACTCTGGAAGGGGGGGGGGAGTGGTTGACAATCAGCAGTGGGTATTGGGTGGTGGGGATTCTTAGTAATTTGAGACAAATGAAATTACCAAGAGTTGACCACTTTTTTATACATGAAAGTGGCTGTTTTGTGTGGTTCCTGTTAATTTTTGCTGTAAGTCTTATGTTTCCAATGAAAGCATTTCTCTTAATTCTCATGATAACTTAAGAGGTATTGATTTTATGCCCATTTCCTAGTGAGAAAACTGAGGCTCCGAGTGGGTTAGTGAGCAGTGAAGTGAAGTTTCATAACTGAATTGTTTTGTTTGCAGTAATGACTTTCATGTCTCTTTTGAACAGACTCAAAAACTGCTGTTTGCTTTCCTTGTGAATGTATTTTGTAATGACATTTGCTGAACAGTGTTTTGGAATTTGCTTCCAGTTCATCTCTTAAGAGAGTGGTTCTCAAACTTTATATTAAAAAAAATACTGAGGGACATCGCTGGTGGTCCAGTGGTTAAGACTCTGCCCTGCCACTGGAGGGAGTGTGGGTTTGATCCCTGGTCAAGGAACTAGGAGCCCACATGCCGTGTGGCACAGCCAAATCAAAACCAACAACTTAACTTTAAAAAATACTGAGAACCCCACAGAGCCTTGTTTGGGTTCTGGCTATGGATATTTACCATATTCAAAAGTAAAGCTGAGACACTCCAAATATTTGGCTGATTCATGTTGATGTAGGGCTTCCCTGGTAGCTCAGCTGGTAAAGAATCCGCCTGCAATGCAGGAGACCCCGGTTCAATTCGCGGATTGGGAAGATTACCCTTGAGAACTACCCATTCCAATATTCTGGCCTGGAGAATTCCATGGACTGTATCGTCCAGGTAGTCACAAAGAGTCCGACATGACTGAGTGACTTTCACAGACACAACACACACAACACATGTTGATATATGGCAAAACCCACCACAATATTGTAATTATCTTCCAATTAAAATAATTATTTTTTTTTAAAGTGACAATGATAAACTCACTATGGGGTGAACAGAAATAGTATTTTTCTTAAAAATGGCTCTGTTTTCCAACATACACACAAAGTGGGCAGAGTGGCATGGTTTTACATATTTGCAGTTGTACTATGTGTATTCAGAGGACTGGATCTTCATGTCTGCATGTGCATTTGATGGGCTGCAGTGTCACACGTAACATAGCTTCTAAAAAATTCCACCATACACTTGTGAAAGAATGAGAGTGAAAAACACAAATCATTTCTTAGCCCAGTTATGAAAATAGTTTTGACGTCATAAACTCCCTGAAAGGAGCTTAATCCTCTCATTTCTTTTCCAGATGGTCGATTCTTACGACAGAAATTTTACAAAGAATATCCAGGTAGGAGAAGGCCCATTCTTTCCTTACAGAGGGTACTAAAAATGGTGGTGGGCGTTTCTGGGGTGAAGAAGAGAAAGAAGCCCTGTGGGCTGTCCTGAGAGCTCCAGTCTGAAGCTGCTATGAAGGAAAACGGCTGTATTCCACCTGGTGGTTCTTACGCCATCAGCTGGCCCTTTGGGGGTCAGATGCTAGGAGGCTAAATGCTTCTGTTGTGCAAAATCTCTCCTCCAACCTGAGCAGTCCTCCCCGCAGGTGGGAGCCACTCCAGGCTGCAGGCTGGGACTTGGGCAGCGGCTCAGGGATGGCTTATAGGGGACAAAGTGGGAACTAGGATTGGGGAATAAAGGAGACACCCTGTTGTCTGATGGTGAGCAAGAGGACTTACAGCAAACACAGCTTCATGCTAAACATCAGAATGTGGGACTCGACATACAAAAGCTCCTCCTACTTTCATTCAGGGAATTGAAAAATATGGTTGACACCATCCTTCCAGCCAGTCATCCGTCCAGTTATCCACTGATCCATCCATTCATGCAACCATCCACCCATCCAGTCTTCCACCCATCCAACCATCCAGTCTTCCATTCATTCATCCATCCATCCATCCTTCTATCCATCCAGTCTTCCATCCATCCACCCATCCATCCATCCTGTCTTCCACTCATCCATCCATCCATCCATCCAGTCTTCCATCCATCTATCCAGTCTTTCATCCATCCACCCATCCATTTCCATCCTGTCTTCCACTCATCCATCCATCCATCCTTCTGTCCATCCAGTGTTCTGCCCATCCACCCAATAATTCATTCAATCATCCATCCATGTGTTCTTCCATTCATCTATTATATTTGTTTTTTAAGAATTGACAGTACATATTTATAAGGGGAAGGGGATGACAGAGGATGAAATGGTTGGATGTCATCACCAACTCAATGGACATGAGTCTGAGCAAGCTCTGGGAGTTGGTGATGGATAGGGAAGCCTGGTGGGCTGCAGTCCATGGGGTCGCAAAGAGTCAGACACAACTGAGCAACTGAACAAACTCTTTATTCTGTGCTGGAGGTTGAGGCTATGTTTGTGAACATGGCAGATCCAGTCCATGGCATCACGCAGCTAATATCAAGCAGGAAATCACAAAATGAATAAAGTCCAAGTGGTTATTTGGTGATGACAGTGATCAGGACCACTGAGGTCACATTCAGGACACCATGAAAATAGATGGGGATGTCAGGGAAGGCTTCCTGAGGAGGGGACATTGAAGCCCAGTATGAAGAATAAGAAACAGTGGGCAGAGGATCAGCAGATGTGAGAACCGTGAGGTTGAAGCAACTCGGCCATCACAGCAGCCGAGCACGTCGTGAGCACGGGGTTGGGGTGGGGGGCAGGCAGGGAAATGTCACGAGTTGAGGGCAGACTACACAGGCAGGGGGCCCTGGGGAGGAGGGGGAATGGCTGCAGGTGGGGATTGGGGGACCTCATTTGGGGGAGGAGAGGGGTCAGAGCCAGGCTGAGGTGTTTAGAGTTAGTTTGGCCACTGAGCTGTGAGCACCTGAGCAGGAATCCACACACCTGCCCTGGCGGCCTGATTCTTTCCGCAGAGGGTGCCTCCAAGTATGTGGCAGAACACGGACAAGGACAGCAGAGGCATTTTCAATAAAGCAACAGCAGTGGGTAAGTGGGAGGTGTGATCGGTCAGTGACAATGGGTGGCTTTGGGCAACCAGGTGTCTGAGGTAGCTTTCGTCACGAAGTTGACCGATAGGAGGGCAAGAAAAGGGTTGACCTGTGGGAAGAATGTGAAAATGCCCCTGTAATTTCAAAGTGAACATGTGAGTACCTTGGGTGTAATCAGCAGTAGAAGTTTCTAGAGCCCGTGACTCTGAACCCAAGGACCAGCCTGGGCTGTGACTGACTTCGCATTCCCTGGCGAACAGCAGACGCGCCCTCTGCTGCCACGTGAACTTGGTTGCCTGTCCCCCTCCCTCGGCTGCGAGGTACAATCCATGGCCAACTCTCAGGCATGAAGCAGGTGCCCTGCGGCTCCACAGTCACTCGTGGAAGTCTCCAGTGCGCAGACGTGGTGCTGGGGGCATGCCATGGATAAATCAGGGCTCCTGTTCTCAGGGGCTGACATCCTCATAGGAGACTAAACCCATCAACCAGCTGGACAGGCATGGCCTGCAATGGAGTCATGAAGGGGGTTGGACAGACAGGTGATGTGAGGCTGAGTAGGAGGGGACTGCTTCAGGTGAAGGTCAGGAAGGTAAGCAGGTGACATCGGAGCCAGCATCTGACACGGGCACCCAGGCAAAAGGAGCCAGAAGGGCAAAAGTCCAAGGGCAGAAAAGAACTTATTGAGGAGCCCCATGGAGACCACTGGGGTGGGAACAGAGTGAAGGTAGGAGTGGCTGGCACCAGAGGTGACCGGGTAAGAAGGCATGGCTATGGTCTCAGGCGTTCTCCAAAGTGAGATACAGGTGGATGCTAAGATCCAGTAAAACCTGAACACCCACCCCGCGCTCTGAAAGCTCAAGTCTCTACGTGGTAAACAGAACCCCCTGAAAGCAGGCGATTTACCCCTGAATGTCCTTGAAGGGCAAACATCAGGTTTCAGGTTCCAGAATCTTCCGGTGTGAGTCCTGCAGGAAAAGCTAGAGCCCGTGGGGATTGATGCCAACATGTCTATTACCTGCTGATGACAGGAACAGTCCTTAGAGTGGATCTGACCCACTTGAGTCTGTGAACTTCACATGGGAAAGTGCTGGGACAAGTGGGAAAGAGCAGGACAGAGAAAGACAATGTAGGATGCCTCTTAGGAACCAGCTGGCCAGAACTGAGTTTAAACTCCTGCTCCACCACCAAGTGATCTTAGGCTAATGACTTCCCCTCTCCAAGCCTCAGTTTCCATATCTGTAAAATGGGAGTGATGAGGAGGGATGCATTAGGAACTTAATGAGATGGGAGAGGAGATCAAGATGGCAGAGTAGGAGGACTGGGAGCCCACTTGCCCCCACGAATGCATCAAAAATACATCTGTGCATGGAGCAACTCAACTGAAAACACACTGGAAACTGGCAACAAGATTCTGGCACAACCAAGGTTGTAAGGAAGATCCACACGGAGTCACGTAGGAAGGTGGAACCCAGAGAGACTTAGCAGTGAGTCAAGAATTGAGTATTAGTGGAAGCTGGCATCTTTCTGGTGCTTCTGGTGGGTGAGGCAGAAGTGGATGACACATACTTGTGACCCCATGTTCTTGGGTTCATGTTCATTCCTTCTTTCCTTCCCTTTCAGCCTGTCTGCAAGAACATGCCTCCGTTTTCTTCTGAGCCTCAGAAATCATTGGGTAAAAAATGATTTGACCCCTGAGGTCATGCCCAGCCCAAGAGAGCATGACCCCAGTGGTGTTTGGAGGCAGGGCCCCTGGCTCTCAGCCCTGGCGTGGCCCGACCTGGCAGGGTAACTTCATGGGAGCCACTCACTAGCTTCAGGTTCCTGCTCTATCGTCCTGGAAACGAGGCCCTCCTAGTAGTCCCCTTGACCTTGCCACTCCCCAGATCTGCCATGGGAAGAGGTCACTGCCTTTGGAAGCTGTGTGAAGGTCAGTGTCTCGGTTGGCACAGGTTTCGTCCAGTTTGACTCTGGGAGACATGTACCCATCCCAAATGTTCTCGAGATAAGTCTGCTCATCATAAAATGGAAATGAACTCACCTGCTCATGCATTATTCATAGTTTTAAGCACCTGATGACCTTAAATTGGATGTGCTAGAGCCATGGAATCTGAGGGTGGGAGGTGGTGGGTGTGATGGGATGAGCTGTCTGCTCAGCTCTGCTTCTGGACCCTTAGACTATCAGGACCACATGCATACCCTGTCAGCGTGGGTCCCTCTGAAGCAGACCCTGGGAGGAGGATTGGATTTATTGATTAGGAACTGATTTTAGCAGGAAGCTTCCTGGGAAGAGCTCGCATGGTCCTACCAGGTGACGTGAAATGGTCCTGTGGAGGGTATCTTTGGTGAGACCCGGCCCCCCTCCCCAACGGTGGTCCTGGAGGCAGCCTGCTTCCCCTCAGGGCCGGCTCCAGGGGTGGCACCCATCACATGCTCAGAATGGCCTCACACTTGGTTTAACAAAGTTGGGCAAGGGGCCGCATATTTGTTTTGCAAATAATTAAATGGGTTTGAGTCCCACTGTGGAGCTGGCCCCATTAGAGCACAAGGGAACTGAGCCCTGCTCAGTGGTGGGATAAGGGCTGCTCCTTGGAGGAGGGGTTGTCAATTCCAGGGATAGCCCATGCCCTGCCTGCAAAGGGACCCCCAGAGAATGCAAGCAGAGCCCTGGGTGGCATCTATTACAGAATCCAGATCTCAACCGTGACTGCACAGAAACAGACACATATCCAGAGGCTTTGGGGGGAAGTGATTCAATTCACCCAGTAACAACCCCCTCCTCCGTAAGACAGCCCCATGGTGACTGATGGATCAATGGTCAGTCATTTGGCAGGACTTGACCTTTTGAATTCCGAGAGGGGCTTGTGTGGAGACTCCTGAGTATCTGTATTTTATTTTATTTTATTTATTAATTTTTTCAATTGGAGAATAATTGCTTTACAATGTTGTGGTGGTCTCTGCTGTATATCAACTCAAAAAAAGAAACTAGGAATAGAACTACCATATGACCCAGCAATCCCACTACCATGCACATACCCTGAGAAAACCACAGTTCTAAGAGACACATGCATGCCAAGGTTCACTCAGCACTATTACTGTGTTTTTAATATTTATTTATTTACTTGGCCACGCCGGGTCTCAGTTGCAGCACGCAGGATCTTCCATCTTCATCATGGCACGTAGAATCTTTAGTTGTGGCTTGCGAACTCTCAGTTGCAGCTTGTGGGATCCAGTTCCCTGACCATTGATAGAACCCGGGCCCCCTGCCTTGGGAGCATGGAGACAGCCATCGGACAACCAGGGAAGCCCCCCATATTTTAAAAGCAAGCATCTCCCCTCACCGCTGTCCCTTCTCCACTGACCTTCCCTCACCCAGGTCCACACTCTTTCGCCAACAAAAATCCATATGCTCTTGGAAAACCCCTGAAGTCCGATTTAAAGTGGAGATTGATGACTGACGGGCCTTTGTTGTTGTTGTTTCTGAGCATCAGTGCGTTCATATTGCTCAAGAATTATTTTGATGGTTTCTTTGTTTCTGTGTGTGGAACATGAGGGAAAAGCAGTCAAGCGATTCATGTCAAAGTTGTGTGAAGTGTGCCTTTGTCACACTGGCTGGGGGAGGTTTGGACCTTCCCGTTGATGGAGAAGGAAAATGCCTTCATCCAAGAATACCAAACCCAGCCAGAGACAGATCTGCTCTGCTTCTTGGAGACTGTGGTTTATGTCCATCCATTCCAGGCACGAGCCAAGTTATGGGGCTTACACATGTGGTTTCAGGAGTCACAGCATGGGTCACCCATGAAATCCCCAGCACCTCACCTGTCTGTGCTGGAGGGTCCACCTCGCTGGTCTGGACAGGCCCTGAGCCTGTGGTTGCCTGAAGCTCCCTTAGGGAGGGGGTGGGGATGAGCAGCAAGACCATCAGGGCCCAGGACCTGCAGTCTAAGGGACTGTCCTCTTCTTCCCTGGCCATAAGTGGTGGGCACAAGCAGTTACAACCAGTGGAGACTTGAGTGTCAGAAATCTGAAAGGATCCCCCTAAATCACACAGCACGTGGTGCCAGAGTCAGAATTCCAAACTGGGCTGTCCTGTTCATAGCTCAGGCTCCAGAGACCCAGCAGTTCCATCCATGCACATTCGCTGCCACCGTGGAGGCCCTCAAGGGGACACGGTCAGTATGCACACCAGCAGAAGGGCCTGGGGACAGGGCTGAGCTCATCTCCCCTCCTAGAGGGCTGCCCTCGAGATGGGGTGGGAAGAGTAGAGGCTGGTTAACCTGTCCTGATCCTGGGCAAGTCACTTCCCCTCTCTTGGAGCCTCAGTTTCTCCCTCTGTGAAATGGGTGCGATGAGAGTGGCTGCCTTTCAGAGTTGCTGGGGAGGATTACTAGAGAGGGTGTACAGAGAGTGGTCAGCAGCTATGGTGATCATTCTTTGGTATTATTACCTTGGCCCTAGACTCCCCTGTAGGCACATCGGCCCCCAGTTGAGCCCCTCTGGTGAAACCCAAATACTGAGACTCCCAATTTGTCTCGCTTCATCCATCAGTAAGTTTCACCGGTACATTGCCCTTAGGTTCTGGGTAATTAACTTCCCATTCACTCATCAGGTACTCATTCACTCATTCATATATTCCTTCTATCAAGAAATATTTACCAAGCGCGAACCACCTTTTCTTGGCAAATCCAAGATGCACCTTTCCTGCCCGCCCCCTCCACCTTTCCACGTCCCCTGAAGCTGGGAAGTGTCCTAGTCGTGACCACCAGGCGTCATGGCCTGCACGTGAGCACACTGAAACATGAGGGCTAGGTGTCAGCAGCTCAGCGGAAACTTTCAGGAAACACCGAGGAACCGTCTTCTGGGAATTTCTGCGTCATCAGAACCTCAGGGATTGAGAAGCCACGTTGGCAGGAAAACTCAGATACTGGCAACGCCGAGTAGAAAAGTGGTTGAAAAGGGTTGGAGCCTAGCGAGATGACCTTCTAGGAAAAATCTTACCCTGTTTATTTCACATATGTCTTCTTTTATGTATGCGTAAGACTGAGACATGGTCAAATTCTATGTCCACATAAATCTGAAAGAAGCTTCTACCAAGTTTGCCACAGAAAGGTGAAAGCGTCATAGCAGCTTAGTTGGTGGCACTTCTTCCCCTTTAATCACACATACAGTTATGCTTAGATTATTATATGTGCTGCCTGTCTTGGTTTCAGTCGGAGACACAGAGGAGAACAGCTCAGAAACAGCCCCTACCTGCGTGGCGTTTATGGTCTCATGGGGATCAGAGCCCCTGCCTCCTGACGCTAAGGTTCTGCCCCTCCATCACACAGCCCCAGGAATGGGCTTGCGAGCCCCCTGCCCTTCCCAGCTGTCCCTTGCATCCCTGCCCTGGGTCCTTAGTCTGGAGGGAGACACACAGATGCGTGGGTGATTGCAGTCTGTGGGGGACATACCCGGAGCCCAGCTATATTTCTTGGCTTTGACCCCAGAGCGCGGTCCCCTCTGGGAGCTGGCATCGCCCTTCCTTGGACCTGATTGATTTGGACAGGTGATGGGGCTGCTCACCTGAGCTAAAGTGTGACAGAGCTGCTCACCTGAGCTAAAGTGTGAACAGAGGTCCTGCCATCCAGAGCATGAGAGAGCTCTGGCCTAGGAGCTGGGTTCCAGTGCTGGCCCTGCTGGTCGGAGCTGTGTGTCCCTGGACACAGAGCTTAGCCTCTCTGAGGCTCAGTTTTTACCACAATGAAGCAGGATGATACCTGCCATACCTTCCATGGGATGAAAGAGATAAGAATTGTGAAAACTACTGGGAAATCTGGAAAGGCCTGTCTCTAGTCCTTGGGGCTAAGAGAGGGAGGGAGGAAGCACAGCATTGGAGCAGATTTGAAAGAACCTCAGGGGCTAGAGGTCCAAGGTGCTGCTGGCAGTGACAGGACCCTGGCTCTGAGCAGCCGGGACAAAGAGGGCTGCCAGGAGGGACAGGAGGAGGGGGTGGCCTCTTTGGTGCTAGGCCAGCAGGACTCAAGTCCCAGCCCTGCCACTTGCTAGCATGTGATCTTGCACAAGTTAGTCACTGTGCCTCAGTTTCCCCATCTGCGAAAGGGGGTGATGATACTCCAGGCTATAATGAGGAGTAAAGGTGTTGAAATATGTGCGGGTGTTAGAACAGTGTCTGGCTCACGGCACGGGTTCTATAAGCAGTCGCTGCTACTATTGTTATTGTTGTTGTTATTGTCTCTAAGGCAGAAGTGAGCAGTCACAGTTTCGGAGGACAGGACCGCACCTGGGCTTCAGGGACAGCGGGAGCCAGAGATGGAGTCCCCCACGGATGTCTGAGTGCTCTGGGCAGACCTACTGTCTCCTTGGGACGAGACACTGGCCCCTGGCCACCCTAGAGCTCCATCCTGCCCGTGCTCCCTGTGTATGGGACACCTCCCCAGTGACACCCAGGGGAAGGCACCCCACTTCTGGGTCCATCAGCTAAGGCTGTGGGAAGCAGGAAGGAAGAACTGGCAGCTCCCCAATGAGCAATGGCAGTGGGGGTGAGGGTGGGGGGGGAATCCCAGGAAAACCTGCACGTGGGGCTGGGCAGATGGTCTCCTAGATCCTACATCTCATTCCACAGGGAGGGCAGCAAAGATCCCCCAGTGTCTCGTGACATGCCTAGGGTCACACACAACCAGGCAGCCATAGGGGCCGGTCCATCCTTACGGGAACTGCCTCTGCCCGGCACTTGCCCTATATTATGTCCTGTTCTCAGGGCGACTATAATGTGGTCAACACCGTCTGAGCACTGGCTGCATGCCAGGTCTCTCTGCAAGCCCTCCAGAAACTAACCACTTGACTGTGCTCTCCCAACCCATGAGGAAGAGACTCTAGACACCCATTTTACATATGACAGAAACTGAGGCATGAGAAATAATCATTTAGCAAGGATTACAGAGCCCCCAGGTCTGACTCCTCTGGAGGTACAAACTTTGTCTCTCTCTCTCCTTTTTAATCAGGGAGAAAGTCTTTAATGTGTGTGGTTTATGAACACATCTAGCTGTTGAGTTTTGGATGAAATAGTCAACTTGATTATGACATTCTCATATCTGCAGCCATTCAGAGGAGCAGAGAGATATTACATAGTTACCTTTGGTCTCCTAGGAAGTACACATTGAAGGAGGGCTTTCTGAGAACGTGTAGAAAGGAAAGAACACAGCTGCTCTCTTTTTTTTTTTTGACATTAATTGTTGAAGTCATTATATTTCATACTAAGGTCCCCTACCTGTTTTTCTCTTTTAAAATAATTTTTTGAATTTTAATTTGAAATAATAGTAAATTCACAGGACATGCAAGGACGAATCTAGAAAGGCTGCCTCCCACGTGGTCACACCTTGCGTAACCACAGCGCAGTCCCGCCACCAGGAAGCTGGCACCCTCCACAGAGCCTGGGGGTTTTCTCTGGCTCCACAGAGGAAGCTGAGGGGGTAGAGCTCTTCACCCAGGGTCACCCCACTGGAACTGGCCATGTTCCCAGTCTCTAGGAAGTACAAGAGGCCAGCCCCACTCCCCCAAACCCCAAGTCTGGGGTTTTCTCTCTTGCCATACACAGAAAGGCTGGGGACCCTCCCACAGCTGCGGAGGCCCCAGGGTGGGAGGTGCCCAGCCTCTCAGATAGCTGCGGGGCCCCAGGAAGCCAGCAAACAGCAGGCAAGTCAGGCTGGTCTCCTCCAAGGCGCCTGAAAAGCTCCTGGACCCTAGGGGCACGTGACTGAGGACAGAGCCCACAGGAGCCTCACCCTCAGGGGTCAGCTTTTCTGTAAGAATAAACAGTGAAATAGTGCTTCTGTCCGTTGGGCTGGCTGACTTGGTCACAGTCCTCCCTGGGGCCAGTTTCCATCAGAGCTGCCAGGATCTTCCCAACCCCAGATCTTTTTTCTAGAAGACTGATCTCACAGAGATCAGTCAGGTAACGGAAAGGGTAGGCGGTGGGGGAGGGGTGGGGGTGGGGTTCTTGGGGACTAGTGCAGGGCAGACTTTATCTCATGACCCCAGACGAGGCCTCTGCATGCCTTCACCTGGGAATAGCTGAGCAGGCCCTTGGGTGAGATGGTGGTGGCACCCAGTTTCAGACAGGTTTCTCCCTCTGGGTGCCTGGAGTCTGCTGCCTGAAATTCCACCATCAGGGTGTCATCTGTTGTTAACACCTTGGTGCTCTGTGGAGTGTGGATTCCCCTGCAAAGGTTGGAGAAGGAGACACAGGTGTGTGGATGATCACAGGCACGGTGGAAAGGCTAGGATAAAGCTGCTGTAGGCTCTGAGCAATCGTGCAGGATGAGAAGTCAGGGAGGGCTTCCCAGAGGAGGTGATTCTGCGCTAAGTTCCTGAGTAGGAGTTTTCTGTAACTACCATACAGATTCCCATAAACAACAGAAATGTAGCCTCTCCCAGCTCGAGAGACCAGAGGTCCATGTCAAGGTGTCAGCAGGCTTGGTTCCTTCCAGAGGTGGTTCCGTGCCCCTCTCCAGCTTCCAGGGGTGGCCAGTAGCCTGTGCCATTTCTCAGCTTCTAGATGGATCACTGCATTCTCTGCCTCCATCATCCCATGGCCTTCCCACTGTGTCTGTATGTCCCAAATTTCACTCTCCTTTGGTTTGTAAGGACACATGGTTGAATTTAGCACCTGTGCTAAACCCAGGGTCATGTCATCTCAAGGTCCTTAATTGAAGTACATGAGCAAAGACTCTGTTTCCTAATAAGGTCACATACACAGGTCATGGAATCAGAATGTGGACACAACTTTTAGGGGGACACAGTTCAGCCCACTTGGGGACAGGTCTGCTAATGTCAATTGGGAAGAAGAGGGAAGGCATTCAGGCAGAGGCATGGCTGGATTAGGGGTACTCTGGCACGGGAAGATACAGGATAGGATGTTAAGCAGGTGCCAGCCAGTTTACACCTTGAGTTTCAACTTGACCATGAAAACAATGGGAAGCCACTGGAGGGTTTACCTGGGTTATGGTCTCATTTGCATCTCCCCATGTCTCTGAGAAGGGCTTCTCAGGTAGCTCGGTGTAAAAGAATTTGCCTGCCAATGCGGGGCACACAGGAGACACAAGTTCAACCCCTGGGTCGAGAAGATGCCCTGGAGGAGGAAATGGCAACCCACTCCAGTATTCTTGCCTGAAAAACCCCAAGGACAGAGGAGCCTGGCGAGCTATAGTCCTTTGGGGTTGCAAAGAGTTGGACACACCTGAAGTGACTAAGCACACACATGTCTCTGAGAAGCCAGTCTTATGATCCCCATTTACGGATGACAACACTAAGGCTCAGGGAGGTGAAGTCATTTGCCCAAGAACAGACCATCAGGAAAACGGCGGAGGCAGTATTTGAACTCCAGCCTCATCTGACTTCACCAGTGGAAAGACAAATGCTGCAGGGATTTGTGTCCATGGGAAGCTATTCAGGAAGGAGGAAAGCAACAGAGTGGGATCACGTGCCAGGCTCACCGCCCCATCTGAGAATAATTCTCTAATGCTGGGCCTGGAGGTTGCCACGTTGATGCTCTGAGACCCGCCTCCTTCACCACAGCTGATTGGTGGAGAAACAGGTCACCTGACTCAAGCTGAGCCAATCAGATTCCTCCGCCCGCCAAGATGCTGCTCTTGAATGTACATGTTCTCAGGTAACTTCTTAAGCTTCTCAATGCTTCAGTTTCATCTCTGGAAGTTGGAAGGATGAAAGTAGTACCTTCTTCTATGGCTGCTGTGGGATTACGTGAAATCCAGGTGGTGAAGTCTTTTGCCCAAGACCTGGCAAACAGAAAATGCTGGGCAAACTTCAGCCAGTCCTGGTGGTACAGACAGAGGGGTAGGACTTGGTGCTTTGTGGAGGCCATTTCCTGTCCTGTCCATGAGGAAGGGGGATGGGAGGGAGACCCAGAGAGAGAGGAGGAGCAGGGAGAGGGAAAGAGAGAGTGAAGCCAATATGTTCTTGACAGGTTTTCAGTTGGTGCCAACCGATATGAGACTTGGCCACCCTCCCTGCATTGAGGTTCAAGGAAACAGCTCCAGGGTTCCCAGTCACCGGCCGCCCTGAATTTGCCCTGGGCTAGCACAAACGGGGTTTTGTTTTTTGTAATCAAAACCAAAACAATACAGAACACCAACCACAGCACTCCTTGACTGGAGACGGTTTGGCAAGCTGAAGGCCCCATGGAATCCACTGGAACCACCTCTGAACTGGAAACAAGGGATCTCCTGCCTCCGACCCGGTAGCTCCATAAAGAACCCCCCCACCGTCCCCTGGGCAAGTCCGAGCTGTATTGTGGGGGCAATAGCGAGGCGTCCAAGTGGCCAACCTGCCCGTGACCGCCCAGAAGCCTCACATTCCAAGAACACACACACAGCCTCCCCACCCCACATTCCACACCCACACTGCCTGCTCGCAGATGGGCAGGCTTCTGGAAAGTTCCACACTCATCCCAGGAACTTGTTGAACAGGTGTCTTGAGATGGGTGAGTCCCCTGCCCATTAGGTGCTGCCTTGGCTTTAGGCTGGAGAATGTGTGAGAGTGCGTCGGGGGAATTAAAGTCTCATGGGTCACGTGCCAAGGTGAGTGCTAACATCTCTTATCCATGATGTCCTTGACAACCCAGTTGGAAAGATGCCATCAGCTGTATTGACAGCAAAAAGAATCCAGGCTCAGACACTGCAAGTTTCTAGCTCAAGGTCAGTTGTAAGTGGGGAGCCGGAGCTTTTCCCCTACCTGAAATCAGCGAGGCTTATGAATAACACTTTCACATATAAACAAGGTGTAGAAAGTGGTAGAATGACACTCTCTGGACTCATCAGCCAGCTACCATTGTTTCATCTAGACCTTCAACCTTTTGCAGAGGTAGAGTCTGGAGTATTTTAAAGTGAATCCCAGACATATACAATACCTGTGAATGTCTCAGAATGCATCTCTAACAGATGAAGGTTTGTTTTTTTTTTAACATAATCATAAGATTATTATTGGGGCTTCCCAGATGGCTCAGTGGTAAAGACTCTGCCTGCCAATGCAGGAAATGTGAGTCTGACCCCTGGGTTGGGAAGATCCCCTGGAGAAGGAAATGGCAACCCACTCTAGTATGCTTGCCTGAGAAATTGCATGGACAGAGGAGCCTGGCGGGCTACAGTCCATGGGGTCACAAAGAGTCAGACACGACTGAGCGACTGAGAACACACACACACACACACACAAACTTTATCACAGGACCACCTGGATGGGAAAGTTTGTGTTGGAACCACCACACCATGTGCCCCGGGAGGGAGCCTGAGGGCTCCTGTTCTTCCACAGCAGGCAGGCGAGTTTACTAGAGCAGCCGTTTCCAAAGGGTGATCCTCAGACCGGCAGCATCAGCATCCCTGGAGGAGAACTCGTTAGAAATGCAGGTTCTCAGGCCTCCCCAGCCCTACTGAGTGAGGGACTGGGGTTGGCCCTGTGGTCTGTGCTTTATCACTCCCTCCTGTGACTCTGATGCTGGCCAATGTTCCAGAACTACTGCTCCCAAGGCAGTGAGTCCCTTCTTGCATTGTTGACTCCTTATGCAGGTTCTGGCTCCTTCCCCAAAGGATGCTGAGGGATTGGTCTTAGCGGTGTTGTTTTCTGGCCGACTCAGGAGCCCAATGGTCAGTGGGTGGGTCCTGGTTCCTCCTCCCACTCCCAAGGTGTCCCTGAGCCAGTCTCATCTTCTAGAAAATGCATGATGACAGTGCCAGCCTCCTAGTCTAGCTGTGTGGTGAGACTAGTTAAGTGCCTAGGGTGGTACCTGTTGCACGGCAGGTATTCTGGAAGGACTAGCTGTTCTTATCCAACAGAGGTGTCAGGGCTGAGGGAGGTGGCCAGACCTACACATCATCACTCATAGGATGCTTGGGAAGCCACCCAAAACAGGTCACCAGGAGCCTGCTTCCCCTGAGCAGAGCTGGGGCAGGGGCAGAGCCTCCTGGGAGAGAGTGGAAAGGAGATAGGGGGCTTCTGGAAAGAGAAGAGAGTCCCCCTGAGGCGGGGAGGCTACAAGGCACTGATGTGGCCAGAGACGGTAAGGAGGAGCTCACGGTTGCCCAGAGCGACGGGCTCCCTGGAGTCCCAGGGAAAAGACAGGAGGGGGCCTCTGAGCTGCAAGAGCGGTGATACCTTTGGGAGCCTCATGAAGGTTCCTCTCCCCTGGGGACTGGCAGGGAGACAGAGACAGGAACAGTCAAGGAGCTTGGGGGTTCCTGGAGCTTGGGGGTTCCTGAAGCCTGGGGGGCGGGTCAGCTGTAGAGGGAGCAAGAGGTCAGGGCTTACTGGCCAGGTGTGGCTGTCCCCCCAGGCTCTGAAACTTTAAGAATTGTTAATTTAGGGGCTTCCCCAGTGGCCCAGGGACTTCCAGAAGGTGCTAGTGGTAAAGAACCTGCCTGCCAGTGCAGGAGACATAAGAGGTGGGTTCGATCCCTGTTTTGGGAAGATCCCCTAGAGAAGTGCACAGCAACCCACTCCAGTATTCTTGCCTGGAGAATCCCCAATGGACAGAGGAGCCTGGCAGGCTACAGTCCATGGGGTCACAAAGAGTCGGACACAACTGAAGCGACTTAGCATGCACGCACACTGGTGGTCCATTGGCTAAGGCTCTGTGCTCCCAGTGCGGAGGGCCTGGGTTCAATCCCTGGTCAGGGAACTAGAACCCACACGCTGCAACTAAAGATCCTGCATGCCACAGCAAAGACTGAAGATCCCCTGTGCTGCAACTAAGACCAGCTGCAGCCAAATAAATATAAACATTCATTTAAAAAATGGTTAATTTAAATAGGACACAGGCTCTCAAACCCTTTGCTTAAGATGAAAATATCTAACGGAGAGATAGGACATGTTTCTTAAAAACTAGTGGATCTCCTTCAGGGGATGATATGAACTGGGTTGTCAGCCTGAAAAGTAGTAAAGGGAAGGAGTCGGGCCGTCATTCTGCCTCCCTGTTCCACTGGTGACAAACTATATGTAACAGAAAGCATCTCTTGAGGAAAGTATTCTAACTAATACAGTAAACTGCAGGAGACAGTACTGGAACATCACAGTGTTGCAATGCAATGGTGAGTGAGTGGATCTGGACATTGAACGCCAATGATACTGACATCACAAAAAGGGACCACAAGCCATGAGGGGGTCTGTGGTCCTGATGCAAGCCCACAAGACCAAGGGGATGGGGCCTGAGCCCAGTCCAGCCCCTGGATCCCACTGCCAGTTTGCAGGAATTTCCCAGGACAGAGGGCCATGCAGCAGCACTGGGCCTGGAGTATACAGTCAACGAAGTCCAGCCTGTAGGGACCGCTACAGGTCAGATGGCCTGGGTGTCTCAACAGATACAGTGTAAGGGGAGAAGGGAAAAAGATGGGTGGAGCAGAAGACTGAATAGCAGCCCCTCAAAGGTTGTTGTTCAGTCACCTAATCATATCCAACTCTTTACTGCCCCATGGACTGCAGTACGCCAGGCTTCCCTGTCCTTTGCTATCTCCTGGAGTTTGCTCAGACTCATGTCCATTGAGTCAGTGATGCCATCCAACCATCTCATCCTCTGTCATCCCCTTCTCCTCCTGCCCTCAATCTTTCACATCATCAGGGTCTTTTCCAGTGTGTCCGCTCTTCACATCAGGTGGCCAAAGTATTGGAGCTTCAGCTTCAGCATCAGTCCTTCCAATGGTTATTCAGAGTTGATTTCCTTTAGGATTGACTGGTTTGATCTCCTTGCAGTCCAAGGGACTCTTCAGAGTCTTCTCCAGCACCACAGTTCGAAAGGATCAGTTCTTCAGTGCTTAGCCTTCTTTATGGTCCAGCTCTCACAGCCGTACATGACTATTGGAAAAACCAATAACTTTGACTACAGGTATCCACATCCTAGTCCTCAGAACCTGTGACCTGACCTGGCAAAAGGACCTTTGCCAGGTGTGACTGGGTTAAAGACCTGGGGATGGGAGATGATCCTGGATGGGCCAGGTGAGTCCAGTGTCATGACAAAGTCCTTACAGGAGGCAGGGGGTTGACAACAGGGTGAAGCAGCATGAGAAAGACCCAGCCAGCATCGAAGTTTGTGAAGATGGAGGAAGGGGTCATGAGCCAAGGAATGCCATGGCTTCTAGAAGCTGGAAAAGATAAGGGAACATATTCTCCCCTAGTGCCTCCAGAAGGAATGCTGCCTTGCAGATTTTAGTTGATTTTAGTCCAGTGGGGCTGTTTCAGACATTTGACCTGTAAGAGAAGCAAGCCACTTAAGTTTGTGACTATCTATTACAGCAGCCCCAGGAAACAGATATGCAATGGGAAATGTGTTGGTTAAAGAAATATACAGGACATAGGAAGTGATGATGAACATATGAGAATCAGTGCATCTCATATGAGATGAATATGAGTCTCATATGAGATGAATATCCAGTCAGGAGAATCGGTCCATCTGTGGGGAGGTGGGTTGTCACTGGAGGAGACACATGGCAGAGCCCGGAGTTCTAATTCTGGTCCCAGCTGGTGGTTCCAAGGGATGCATCTGGTAAATCATTCATTAAGCAGTGCCTTTGTTTTATGTGCTTCTCTTAAGACTTTGATTTCCATTCAACCAGGTAAAAATCCTAACAACTGCAAGGATGGTTTCCTTGGGTGGAATAGAATCTCATTCTCCGAAGCAGTCGAGGACAAAAGCATTTCCTCCTCCTGATCTTGCTGATGTTCTTTCCACCAGAAGCCCAGAGATTGGCACAAAGGGGAAAGAAAGGTTTGTGGAGCTCATAACTTGTATTATGCAACACAGCAAGACAGAGCAGACTTATCAATACATGGAATATGGGGAGGGGGTGAAAACTTTTGCCTGTGTACACCTCAAGCCTGCTGTAGCAGACGTGGCACCGTCCCCAACCCCTGACGTCTGTAGAAAGTTGCTTCCAGTGAACAGATGACTCCCTATTGAGGGCTCACTCAGCCCCCCACCTGTGGTCTTTGCCATCAATGTCTCCCATCACCACTGCTCCGCCGCCAGCTCCTCCCACTCAGCAACTCGCTGCTGGATGGATAGGTGGGTCAACTGGGGGCAGCACCCCACTCCCACTGGGGATGTTGAGAAGAATGGTCTCTCTCCATCCCCTTGCATGGTCTTGGCAGATCTGGTATCCTTCCACCAAATTCCCTTTTTTGCTTAAAATACCCAGAGTCAGTTTCTGCCACTTGTAGCCGGGGGGTTGGTAACTGATACAGCTGGATGAAGCTTAGCACTAACTGAGTGCTAACCAGAGCGCCGAGGTTTCTAACAGCTAAGACCAAAAGTTCCATGCTGAGAAAGAAGTAGACAGTTCATCAAGAAAGAAAATCTTTTTTTTTTTCCTAAGTTATCATATCCCATGATGCTCACCAGACTCTGAAGAGTCAACAGAATTTTTCCTAAATTAAAACAAACATAGGAAATGTGGGACCCCCTCCGGCAGGTCTTAGCATGGGCCCTACCCATGATAACAGCCCCGTGGACAGCACCACTGCTAGTCCATCCAGTCCCCTGCTTTGTAGGGGTTCAGAGAGGGTGCCTATTCTCTGCCTCAAGCCTCTGTGAATCTACGGTAATGGGACTGCCCCCCCCCCCACTCCGGGACCTCTGCCCAACCTGCCTGAGCCCACCTGGCAGCCCCGTGGATCCCAGCTGGGCTCACTCAGCGCCAGGTGATTCTGACCTCCAGGACCACCCACCAGGTGTGTAGTTTCCCTCTTAGTGATGAGAGAGGGTGACAAACGTGGCCCGAGGTCCCAACGTAGTGGAGCCCGCACCCTACACTAAGGGCTTCCCACAGAGGCTGTGATGGGGGCCACCTCCGTAGGCATGACCCCCACCCTGCTAGTGGCATGCTGCCTGCGATGACACTTCCTCCTTTCAGCCCGAACCAGGAGCCGTGGGCATTGTGCAGCTGCCCCTGTCCGGACTGTCCGTCTCCACCCTCCTCCCCGACCCCGCTCCTGTTTCCCCAGTCCCAGCTCCACGTAACCTTCCTAGGAGTCTCCCCTGAGTCACCGGGTAGACTGACGCATGCCCCCTCACATCCTCACTGGGTCCTGTATGTGGTGACATTGTGACACACGCTGGGTGGGCTTTGCCTTGGGACCCGGGACTCATGGAGGGCAGGACCACGTCTAGCTCATCTCCCTCCAAACGTGCAGCCCGGTGCAGGTACACAGTGGGTCTTCCATGCTGGATTGTTGAACCGGTGACTGATCACACGGGTGAGGTTGGGCCTGCCTTCCTAAGTCGGCCGAGAGTGTCTGACAAGGGACGTGAGGATCCCATTAGCCCTCCGTCAGCTCAGAGCCTGGCAGAGGGAGACGGTCTGAGCAGACTCCTGAAGGGAGAGTGAGCCCCTTTGCAGAGGCTGGCAGCCTGACAATCAGATGTGCAGGTCCTGGCATCAGACTCAGGGAGTAGAACTTCTGGCTCACGCTCTTGGCTGTGTGGCTGTGGCCAAGTCACTTGACTACTCTGTGCCTCCAGTTGGGTCCCAGGTCGGCTTCCCCAGAAGCAGAGCCTGAGACAAGACTTGGTTTGTTAAGGATGTCTTTCCAGCAGAAGCAGGTAAGGGAATTGCAGGGGCAAGGTTTCAGGCCAGGTCCCAGGCTCAGCCAGGCCCCCAGGGGGGCTCTAGGGTTGTCCCTCCCCAGGGGAAGGAGTGGGCTTTTTGCCCATGCTGGTCAAGGGGAAACCTGGGGAAGCACATTTCCAGGTGCTGTGGTCTCTCACTGGCAGGGACTGGAGGTCAGAGGGGGGAGCCCACAAACAGGAAATGGGGTCCCAGGGCATATGGGTGGAGGACCCCATCATTCACGACAGCCCCTCTTCTGGGAGAGGAGTGCTGACCGCAAACCAGGCAGGTGTCTTGAGGATGAAGTGAGGGCAGAGCCTGGCGCCGTGGGAGCAGTGCCGTCACCCGGCCTGAGCAGCCTCTCAGATGTTTGTGGAATGGGTGAACCAGCTTGCCTACTGGTTAAACCGGGTCCCCTGTGGCTGCCCAGGCTGGTTATCAGAAATCTCTCTGTGTCCCAGCTGGCTGCTACAGATGATCCAAAGCAAGGATGGGACAGGGTGACAGAAGTGGGATGCTATTTCTCTTACTTTTTAATCTGTTTATTTTGAGATAATTATAGCTCGATAGGAAGCTATAAAAATTATAAAGGCCCCGGGTTCCCTTCACTCCGATTCTCCTAGTGCCACATCTTGCGTAACCACAAAGCTGGGAAATTGACATGCCATGGTGTGGGGGCATGGTCTCCGCGACGCAGATTCGTGGAGGTACCAGCTCCAGAGGTGCTCCGTCACATCAGTCTCCTTCTCACTGCCTTTGTTGTCACACCGTCCCTAACCCCACCAGCCACTAATCCGCTCTCCATCTCTCTGATTTGGTCATGTCGAGAATGTTCTATAGGTGGAACCATACACTACGAGACCTTTCAGATGTGCGTATATTCTTCCCAGCTTATCCAAGTCTGTGGGCGAGCTCCCCTCCCCACTTTCTTGCTCCCCCTCCCTCCTTTACCCCTAAGAACTTCAGGGTGCCCTTCCAAAGGGGACATTGTCTTCCCTAACTAGAGAACAGTGTTCGACATCAGAAGTTCACATAGGTGTGATACTGTTGTCTCCAGAGCTTCCCCAGATTCACCAGTTGTTGCACTAATGTCCTGTGTGTTGTTTGTTGTTTTAGTCACTCAGTCGTGTCCTACTCTTTGTGACCCCCATGGTCTGTAGCCCGCCAGGCTCATCCGTCCATGGAATTCTCCGGGCAAGAATACTGGAGCAGGTTGCCATTTCCTTCTCCAGGGGACCTTCCAGAGCCGGGAATCAAACCCATGTCTCCGGCATTGGTAGGTGGATTCTTTACTGATGAGCTGCCAGGGAAGCCCTAATATCTTTTATAGCCAATGATAAAGACATTTCCCCAGCTCCGAGATCTGATTCAGGATTACATTTGCATTTGATTGTTATGAGTCTTTAGTCCCTCTGGAACTTTCCATGGCCTTTCCAGACATTTCTGAAGAGCAGGAGTCAGTTACTCCCTGGGATGCCCTCCAATGGGAAGCTGCTTCCTTGTGATGGGACCTAGGTTCAGCACTTTGCCAGGAGTCCCCCAAAGTGAAGCCGTGCTCCCTCAGTGCATCGTATCCGAGGTGCACGGTATCATTCATCCCATCTGTGGTCCTGGAGACTCTGATCCCTTGGTCAATGTGGAGTCTACCAGATTTCTCCAATCTAGAGTGACTCTTTCCCTTTGTAATTCATAACTGTCTTGTGGGAACACACTTAAGATGGTGTAAATATCTTCTTTCTCATTCAACTTTCATCTGCTTCCTTTTTTTAAAATGTTAACAGAATGTTTTAACTGAAGTATAGTTGATTTACAATGTTGTTGTGCCAATCTCTATAGCAAAGTGACTCAAGTACACAGACTCTTGTATTCTTTCCCATTATACTTTCTCATCATAGCATATTGTATATAGTTCCCTGTGCTATACACAAGGACCTTGTTGTTTATCCATCCTATGTGTAATAGTTTGCTTCTCTCTGTCTCTCTCTCAGAGTCACTCAGTTGTATCCGACTCTTTGTGACCCCATGGACTGTTGCCCACCAGACTCCTCTGTCCATGGAGTTCTCCTGGCAAGAATACTGGAGTGAGTAGCCATTCCCTTCTCCAGGGGATCTTCCCAACCCAGGGATTGTACCCAGGTCCACTGCACTGCAGGCAGATTCTTTACTGTCTGAGCACTGGGAAGCCCAATAGTTTGCATCTACCAACCTCAAAGTCCCAGCCCATCCCTCAAAGTCCCAGCCCATCCCTCTCCCACCTCCTCCTCCTTGGCAACCACACGTCTGCTCTCTATTTAACAGAATGTTTTATTGCAGCAAAATTTACCTGCAGGGAAGTACATAAAATGGGAGTTCCACTCCATGAGTTATTACAAAGTAGACACTGAAGTCTAGGCCTGAAAGGGAGAGAGTTTTGGGTCCTGTGAGTAGCTGAGGGAGAACGCAGCTGGCAGAGGCACCTCTGAAGTTCAAACATGGGGGAAGCTGGACTGAGCTCAGCTTGTTTGACCAACAGCCAGGAGACTGAAGGGTGGTAGGGGAGGAGGCTCGGGTTGACGGAGGGGCCATTCTAACAGCCACTTGGCTGAGAACTAACCACACCCCTTCAGCACCACCTAAGCAGGGAGCCCTGGGGCTCTCTGAAGTTTCACAGGGAGTCACTGAGAATTTTGAACTCTATTACACTCAATGGACATGAGTTTGAGTAAACTCCGGGAGCTAGTGATGGACAGGGAGGCCTGGCGTGCTGCAGTCCATGGGGTCGCAAAGAGTCGGACACGACTGAGTGACTGAACTGAACTGATTACATCCAAAAGCCAACAAAAATTGTATATTTTCAAATTTCTGACTCTATGATATTCTAGAAAAGCAAAACTATAGAGACAGTAAAAGGATCAGTGGTTGCCAAGGGGTTGGGGTGAGGGAGGAATGAATGGGATTTTTAGGCGATGAGATCCTTTGGTTGATACTGTAATGATAGCTCTATGACATTCTACATTGGTCAAAACCCACAGAGTACAGAACACCAAGAGTAAACCCTCATGTGAATGGATACATGTATATGTATGGCTGAGCCCCTTCACTGTCCGCCTGAAGCTATCACAGCATTGTTAGTCTGCTGTACCCCAATACAAAATACAAAGTTTAACAAAAAAGGTAAATCCTCCTATCAAAAAGTCTACAAACAATAAATGCTGGAGAGGGTGCAGAGAAAAAGGAACCCTCTTACACTGTTGGTGGGAATGCAAACTAGTACAGCCACTATGGAGAACAGTGTGGAGATTCCTTAAAAAACTGGAAATAGAACTGCCATATGACCCAGGAATCCCACTGCTGGGCATACACACCAAGGAAACAAGAATTGAAAGAGACATGTGTACCCCAATGTTCATCGCAGCACTGTTTACAATAGCCAGGACATGGAAGCAACCTAGATGTCCGTCGGCAGACGAATGGATAAGAAAGTTGTGATACATATACACAATGGAATATTACTCAGCTATTAAAAAGAATGCATTTGAATCAGTTCTAATGAAGTGGATGAAACTGGAGCCTATTATACAGAGTGAAGTAAGCCAGAAAGAAAAACACCAATACTGTATATTAATGCATATATATGGAATTTAGAAAGATGGTAATGATGCCCCTATATGCGAGACAGCAAAAGAGACACAGATATAAAGAACAGACTGTTGGACTCTGTGGGAGAAGGCAAGGGTGGGATGATTTGAAAGAATAGCATTGAAACATGTATATTATCATATGTGAAATAGATCACCAGTCCAGGTTTGATGCATGAGGCAGGGTGCTCAGGTCTCGTGCACTGGGATGACCCTGAGGGATGGGATGGGGAGGGAGGGTCAGGATGGGGAACACATGTACACCCATGGCTGATTCATGTGAATGTATGGCAAAAACTACCACAATATTGTAAAGTAATTAGCCTCCAATTAAAATTTTTTAAAGAAGTAAATCCTCATGTAAATGATGGACTTATGTGGGAGTCTTCAGCCGTACCACCGCCTTCTAGAAGGTTCTATATCTGCCCCACCCAAGGTCATCCCCTCCTCTTCTGAAGATCTTTCAGTAAACAAGTTTATTCAGGTGCCAGGTCTAAACAATTTGTTGGTCGCTGTTTAAAGTGTAATAAGTAGAAGGATTCCCAGGCCTGTCCCAGCCAGTGGGGAAATGTCACCCCGAGATGGGCCGGTGATATCTACCAGGGGTATAGGAGGAGGGAGGGGTGACATCCGTATGAGGTATTTACCTTCGGTGTTTAGCAAGACCCAAGGTATATTCACTTGGCACCTGGCATCAGGTTCCACAGGGCTTGTCTCGCCTGGTGCAGTTAAGCCCCTTGGAAACCCAGAAATGCCACAGCTGTAGGAAGTTCTCAGCCAGTGTTTCCCCGTCACCCAGCAAACAATGACAGTGGCAGGTAACAGAACACAACGTGAAGAGCGCCTGGGAATGTGGCTCGGCGTGGGCGTGCGGGTGGGGAGGGCGGCCCGCGTTCAGGCGCAGGTGGAGAGTCAGTTCACACAAGCAGGTCTCGCTTAATCCCGTCTCTTCTCTCTGCTTGGAATGCTGTCCCCCCACCCCTCCAGATATCCACAGGCGTCACTTCTCACCTCAGTCAGGTCTCTGCTTGCACGTCACCTCTCCTGACTGCTCAAGTGACAGGAGCCCCGCTCACTCTCCAGTCCTTACTCCATTTCCTTGTCTTCATAGCATTGTTCGCTCTGCTAGTTTCCTGGGGCAGCCACAACCAATGACCACAAACCAACAGAAATTCTCCCACTGTCTGGAAGCCAGGTGTCTGAAATCAAGGTGTTGGCAGGACCATGCTCCCTCTGAAGGCTCTGGTGGAGGGTGGGGACCCAGCCTTACCTTTTGCAGCTCCAGGTGGCTCCAAGCGGTCCTTGGCTTGTGGCCACATCCTTCTCATCTCTGCCTCCATCTTCATGAGGTCTCTCCTCTGTGTCGTGTCTCTCCTCTTCTGTCTTTTATAAAGACACCAGTCCTTGGATTTAGGGCTCACCCAGTTAACCCGGCATGATCTCATCTTGAGATCCTTATCTTAATTATATCTTCAAAGATCATTTTCCTGAATCAGGTTACATTGCCCAGATTCTGGGGATTGGGACATGGGTGAATACTTTTAGGGGGCCCTTTACTCAACCCACTACATCCACTGCCTGCAACTGCATGACAGTCTGGTTTGTTTGTAGCCTGTCACACCCACTAGGAGATAAGATACAAGAGAGCAGGGACAGACATCACATATATCAGTGGTTGGTCTCCATGGCCATGTGGCAGGTGCTTAAAAATATTTGTTTAATGAATGAAAGTGGCTTTCCTTCTCTAAATTCTTATTTCTTCATCCATGACATGATTATGTTACTGTTTGTGTGCTCAGCCATTAAAAAAACAAACAGAACTGAGGGTCTATGTAAAGAGCATCAACTTCAAATGAAGTTCTAAAACTAATATATGTATATATACATATATATATGGGCTTCCCTGGTGGCCAGATGGTAAAGTGTCTGCCTGCAACGCAGGAGAGCCGGGTTCAATCCCTGGGTCAGGAAGATCCCCTGGAGAAGGAAATGGCAACCCACTCCAGTACTCATGTATCCCTTGTATTCTGTACCTCTTGTTAATAGGCTGCCTTCAAATTCCAACCTTAGAATTTCCCAGTGAGGTTTATTACCAAATATATTTCAGGTGCCTTGGGATTGCAGTGAGGTCTCCTAACAGGGTGTGTTGTTGGGAGGTAATTTATGGGTCATGAAATGACACCACTTTCATACCGAGAGTGAATGGGACTTGAAGAGTGTGACCTCATTGTTCAAGGTGCCCAGAGCTGATATTTCAAGAAAGCCTGGATGCTTTAGGCTGAGTGGTATCCTTGTCTCTCTGGGCTGGCCAGAGCATCAGGACCCATCACTGTCAGAGCTGCCAACCTCATAAAGTCTCGCAGCAACTATCTTGTCTGAATTCTTTTTCCTTTAATTTTCAGCTCTGCTTCTCCTATCACAGATTATTTTATTATTATTATTATTGGCCGTGCCACTCAGCCTGTGGGACCTTAGTTCCCAACCAGGGATCAAACCCAGGCCCTCAGCAGTGAAAGTGCCAAATCCTAACCACTGGACCACCAGGGAATCCCCTGTCTTGTCTGAATTAATTCCTTGAGAGTCGACTCTAGAGTCCAATAGGCTGCAGGCAAAAGGGAAAAATGGACAGGAAAGCAATTCAACTGGGAAATTTGAAACTCTGTCTTATCCTCCTTTGTCAGGTCAAGTGGTCAAAAATAAAGACATGAGCAATGGAGCCAGAAAGTCAGAGTGAATAAATACAGAACAAATTTACAAAGAAAAGTACAGCTTACCAAGACCCTTCCAAGGAATATATCAACTTGTCTAGTGGGACTGAAATATTTACAAAAATTGCATACACACCAGGCACAAAGTCTCAGTAAATTAAGAAAGGTTCGTAGACCTGAGTACAGATACATTTTCTGATCACAAGGCAAGAAAAGGAAAAGTTAAGCAAGCTTAAGCCGAACAGGGTCCATTCAGCCATTCCAGGCATAAAGCTGGTCTCTTAAACTACTTTCTACTTTTCTTTTCTTTCTCTTTTTTTAAATCCCAACAGGTCTGAATGTTGCACAATATCCACTGCCCAGAATCTGCTTCCTGAATGCCCTGGACATTCTCACGCCTGACCCACAAATTCTTGACAACCTGAGCTGGAGCTGAGGTGGAGCTTTCAAAGCAAAGGTATTTGCCCAACACATCACCCCCTGCTCACAAATAATCTGTTTATCAAACTTTCCCCAAAGCACTCAGTTGGAGGCGCCAGACCCTGACTCAGATAAGTGGTGTCACCCCCATTTTGTGGGTGAGTAAACTGAGGTGCAAAAAGGTGATGAGAATCACCCAAGGTCACCCATTGGCTAGGAACAGACCTGGGATTAAAATCTGACTCACACCAGAGTCTTGCTTTTCCCGTCACTTCTGGGCCTTTGCTGAAATTGATGGAAGTGGGCAGTGTGGTTTCTGCAAAGAGGGGAAGAGGCGGGAGAAACAAGAAGGGCTTCTAGAACCCACTGGGTTGAGTGGGGCTGACGTGGCCACCCCTTGGGGAGCAGCTGGGATAAGTGGCAAACATTTGCTCCAAAGAGGCAGCACAATTTAATGGACACATTCCCATGCTCTGCCCTACAGTCCTTAAGTAACCCCACTCGACAGATAAGAAAACTGAGACACAGAATAGCGGCACAGCCTCCTCTGAAGCCCCCTCCCTACTAAGCGGTGGGTTTTGTTCTGGATTCCCGTGCTGTGTGAAGCCCAAGCCCTTACACATCTCAGTATATCCACTTGGAGGCTGAAAACTGTCTACACTGCACATTCACCCACATGCTTTGGGACCCATATGAGCCCAGTGATGATGAGAGTGAGTATGCCATACCCATACCTAATATACTATGCCAAGCCCTGCCCTGAGCTTTTCCCATATAAGACTGTCCAACAAATTTCCTCTCAGTTTCACTATGAAGGAGATGCCATCATGGTGGCAATTTTACAGATGAGTAAACTGAGGCTCTGAATATTTAAGAAACCTGCTCCAGGTCCCATGATTAGCAAGCACAGGAGCCCGCTCTGCAAATGAGAATAAAGAGGTCATAGACCATGCAGCACCAGATGTAGCCCAAAGGCAGCGGCTCCTCAAACTGTCCGGCTCGTAGGGTTCCCTCCCAGGGCCCTTCCTGGAGGTGAGGTCTCAAGCTGTCTTCTCCTGCAATAACAAACTGGCAGTCGCGTTCAGAGAGGCCACGTGGCCGCTCCCGAGCCTCCCAGCAGCTATAGGAGTCTCAGCTCACATTAAACGTGCTCCCAGCATCTTAGTTGACCTCACGTGGTTCCCCAGGAGAATCACCTGGGTGCTCGGTAAAGTTCAGCTTCCCGGCCCGCTCAGTGACTCAGGGTAGGGAGGGGTCTGGTTTATCGCCCATCTCCACCGCACCCCCCCCCCCCCGGCTCCAGCTGCATCTCACGATTGGGCAAGTTTGGGAAACAGCCCAAGCTTTGAGGCGCCTCTGCAGCCCCCGGGCCTTCCCGGGCCTCCACGGCCCCCCAAGGGCGGGAAAGTCCGGGAGGGGCGGGCCCAGGTGCTCCGAGGGCCTCCCTGTGCGCAGCTCCTCCTCGAGGGCGGGGCCTCACCTGCGGCAGGCAGGTAGGCGGCTACCTGGTAACCTGGGCCTGGCCCGGGAGGCTTGGACGCGCGCAGCCAGCCCCGGCCACGCCAGGGACCGAGGGACGCAGGCACAGGAGGCTGCTGGCGGAACGGGAGGCTGGGCGACGGGCTTGCACCCGCTCACTATGTTCGAAGGACGCTTCTCCAAGTTGCTGCAGAAGCTCGCCTTCTGGGGCTCGAGCCACAAGTACGAGCTGCTGGCGAAGGGCGAGTTGGAAACCTTGGTGAGTCTGGGCGCCCGGACGCCGGGCGTGCGACCTGACCCCCACCCTGTCCCACCCCACGACCCCGTCCGCGCACCGCGGGCTGCGCTTTCCCAGCTCGTCCGCCTCCACCTGGTTCTAGAAAGAAGGCGTCTTCCTAACAACGCCAGCTCGCATTTCTACTCAGGGCCCAGCATTCGCCTTTTAAGCTTTTTAACTCTCCCATGCCAGCCCATTTTGCAGATGCGAGACTGAGGCCGAGACAGGTTAAATATGTCCGATAAGGGGCACATGGCTAGCAATGACTGAGCAGGGGACCTAACCTAGGTTTCTCTGACTCCAGAGAATTTAAATTCCCAGGTCTCCCCATCTAGACTGCTATCGGAATTTTTAAAGTTACTTGAATGGGGAGGGGAGGGGTGGGGTGGGGTGGGAGGCACTGGTGCCAAAAAGTGTTGTGCAAATGTTTGAGCGTACATAGTAGCAGTAATGGTGGAAATCGGAGTAAGAGTGGCCATGCCTTTCAGTTCTGCTTCCTGCATCTCCAGAGCCACTTTCGCAAAAACCACTCAGATTTGTGTGCTAGCTTTGCAGCCTCCAGAGGACCCTCTAGGGTAAACCAACAGGATTCTAGGGCCAGGAGAGTTTTTCCAGTGGACAGGCTGACATTCCTGTACCCAAAAGCCCATCCACGTGGAGGACCCAGAGAGGCAGCGGGGTCAAGGGGTCACCAACTCTCTCCTTAGCTCGTAAGTGGAACTCACTGCGTGATACCAAGAGCAGAGAACGTGGTATTTCTGTAGAAGCATCTCTGGGTCTCTGCACTTCTTAAAGTGTAAATCAGTCGTTCAAAAATAAAATTCCTGAAGCGGTCCTCTGCAGGTGCTCATGGCCTTTTGACGGCTGAAGGGAAACCTCAAAGTTAAATGGACTTTTTAATGAATGAGAGCTGTTGGAAAATCTTAACAACGGTCAAAACATTTTGGTTGTATGGGTCTTAAATATTTGTGTGTGTGTGTTTTTGAAATAGTGTTTTATAGATGGACACTAGCATGAGAATTCTGGATGCTAGGATGGTAGACCACAGGGCTGTGTAACTGGCAGTTCTCAAATAATCTGTTTTTCATAAGTGAGGTGTATGTTAACCATGGACTGGATACAAAGTCCAATTATTTCACTGAAATCCATTTCTCTCTCTCTATGCTGTGTAACTCATTCTGCTGAAGAAATTTGAAGTTAATTAAAAGAATATGCCTGCAATGCAGGAGACCTGCATTAGATCCCTGGGTCAGTAAGATCCCCTGGAGAAGGGAATAGCTACCCACTCCAGTATTCTTGCCTGGAGAATTCATGGGCAGAGGGACCTGGTGGGCTACAGTCCATGGGGTCGCAAAGAGTCAGACATGACTGAGCAATTAACACTAACACTGAAGTGTGCCAGGTATGGGGATGATGTATCCTGAATAGAGATGCTGGGGAGAATTCGATCTCTGCACCAAGGTGGGCTTCATGCCCCTAGAGCTTTTCAGAGGGGCCTTTAAAAGTGGGACGGGTCTTCAACCAGTCTGTAGGCATTTGGGGGTGGAGAGGCATTCGCCTACCTGGTGTGGATGGCGTGTTCTCAACAGCACCCTGAAGCATGTATGACGACTTGGCAGTGGAGGGGCGGTGAGATGGGAAACCCAGGCAGCCAGCCATGAAGGCTGGTTGAGAAACCAAGTATCCTGTCTCTAAAGGCAGCTCATCAAACCCAGGAAATTATAAAAAAAAAAAAAAAGTAAATGAGGAGTGTGATGAGGGAGGCGGCCGGCTGGCCAGGTCACCTGTTTCCTGCCAGCTCAGCTTACAGTCTTTGCTCACACTTACGTCCTCCACTTGGAAAAAGAAGCAAAGTTTGCTTACCGTGATCATTTCCGCAAGAGTCGTAACTCTTCTTCATGAGCACTTGTGGTAGGTGGTGTCCTGGGCAGGCTCTGAACCTCCCCTCCACTTTGCCGAGTCACCCCAGTTATAATACTAATTATTATCGAGACCTTGTGTCTCTTCACCCCTGAGTTGTGTTAATTGTATGCACGTGATAGATGAGGCTTCGGAGGCTCTCACATTGGCCAGGTGGTAAGGATACAGCTGTGTCCAAAACAAAGTTCATGGTGGAGACTGACCATCAACAGAGAAATCCCCCAGTTTCTGGTAGGAGGAGAATAAAAAAAGTGGAGTGACTGGACAGGGGACAGGTGGTTGAGACAGGGGTGGAGGAAGACCCAGAGTCAGGAGCATCCGAGGCTGAGTCAGCACAGTCCTGTGGCTCTGGGGATGGTTTATTCTTGCCGCATTTCCAGCATCAGGAAAAGGAAAGCATTTGGGAGACCTGCTTTCATTACTGGGAAAAAGCTTTCTCTGCCCATCAGAACCTTAGCTAAGGAAAATGTTGGACCAGAAATTCCTGCTTCCCAGATGACTCGGTGCCAACTCAGAAAGTTATCTTTCACCCTCAGGGCTCCCATCTCTTAACTGAGACTGGCATGGCTCCGTCCCACACTGCCTTCCTGGTTGGTGGACTGATTCATCTCCCTGGGGCTTTACAGGGTGAAGACTGGGTCCCAGCCGACCTGTGTCTTGGTCATTCATTCAGTCCAGATTCACCAAGCACCTGCCCTGTGTCAGGCTGGTGCTGCACACCAGGGATGGAGTGGAGGAAAGGATGCATACACTCCCTGCCCTCATGGTACCCTGTCCTGGTGGGCAGAGATGAGTCCCAAACTACAGATCACAGCTGACTGTTCAATGAGACGGGATGTTTAAGAGATTCATTAGAATGGCAAAGACTAGAAGATGTGGGAAGGGCAGAGTTGATGGAGAGTTCTAGGCAGAAGGGAGTGAGATGCAAGGCTTAGTGGGAGAGGATGAGGCTGCAGAAGTGGGCCCCACAGAGCCTCTGGGCCTTGTGAAGAATCTGGGCTCCCTCCACAGAGTGACAGGGAATCATGGAAATGTTTTACGTTGGGGCAGGACAGTCATTCATTTACTCGCAGATGTGCCAAACATGAGGCACGCAGTGAACAGAACAGACACAATCACATTTGAGTTTTTAAGAGATCACACTTGGGTTGCAGGAAGAGGAGTTCTGAGGCTTACACACACACACACACACACACACACACACAGGCACTCACAGAGATCTTTGGTGTTTCTCAAAATTTAGCAACATATGTCATCTTAAAGAAACATATTGGAAGCCCCCAGAGTTGTCTTTTAAGTATTTATTATTTATCCAGCTGGTCGCAGTTGTGGCACGTGGGAGCTTTAGTTGTGGCATGAAAACTCTTAGTTGTAGCATGTGGGATCTAGTCCCCTGACCAGGGATCGAACCCAGGCCCCTTGCTTGGGGAGCACGGAGTCTTGGCCACTAGACCACCAGGGAAGCTCCTCCCAGTGTTGTCTTACCTTAGTCGTGTCCAACTATTTGTGACCCCCATGGACTGTAGCCCACCAGGCTTCTCTGTCCATCAGATTTCCCAGCAAGAATACTAGAGTGGGTTGCCATTTTCCTCCTCCAGGGGATCTTCCCAACCCAGAGATTGAACCCGTGTCTCCTGCACTAGCAGGCAGATTCTTTACCTCTGAGTCCTGGGAAGCCCTTCATATCAAAATGTGACTTAAATAAGTATAAACCTAAAATTGGCAATAAACATAGTCACGTGCTTATTATGAAAACTACATTCATAATAAGATTATGAAGTACACATGTAGCAACTGTGTTTTGATGTGACTGGTGATGTAGTATCAAAAGTCAACCAGTGATGTGGAATGGTTGTGTTCTTTGTTGATTGCTGTGTAACACGTGGCAGCTGAAAATGACTTTCTCTCCCAGTTTCTTTGAGTCACAGGTCTAGGGGTGGTTTTACTAGGTATTGCCAGCTCCAGGTCTCTCGTGAGGTTGCTGTCCAGCTCTCACCAGGGCTATGGTCTCATCTGAAGGCTCTCAGGGAAGAAGTGGGAGGGATTCCCACCTGGGGCTGTTGATGGGCCTCTGGCCCTGATTATACCGGCTTCTCCTCAGGGCTGCCCCATGGCTTGACAGCTGGCCTTCCCAAGGATGAAGGATCCTTTCTACAAGTCTTGAAAGCAGCGTCTCCTCACTTCTGGCATGTTCTGTTGATTGGAAGGGGTCTAGGTTGAGCTGCTTCTCAAAGGGAGAGGGGATGACACCAGGGTGTGAATAAAGGGAGACAGGGTGATGGAGGTATCTAGAGGCTGCCTGCCACACTGGTAGAAAGAAATTGTCCCTTAAATGAGATCACTCACTAAACAGAACCACGCCTGGTATAAAGTCTGCTCCACAGCTGTCTGTTTTTGTTAGTGTTTTTATTAGTCTTGAGTCCGGTCTTTTTTTTTTTCTGGATGTGTTGGGTCTTGGTTGCTCCATGCAGGCCTTTCTCTAGTTGTGGCAAGCGGGGGCTCCTCTCTAGTTGCAGTGTGCAGGCTTTCTGTCGCGGGGGCTCCTCCCGTTGTGGAGCACAGGCTCTAGGCACATGAGCCCGAAGTTGTAGCGCATGTGCTTAGTTGTTCTGCGGCATGTGGGATCTTCCCGGGCCAGGGATCAAACCGGTGTCCCCTGAGTTGCAAGGTGGATTCTTAACCACCAGGGAAGGCCTTGAGGTCCAAACTTCAGACTCTTTTGAATTTTGATTTTGATAAAGCTTATGCTGGAAATGTTTAATTACCCATATGTGTATAAAATGGCGTTTACGTAGACCGAGACTGTCTGCTAGATCAGGACAACCTGCCCGTCACATAATCACCGTAGAACTGGCTGGGTCACTTGAAGATAAGACGAGAGCCAGGCCTATGGAAGGGGTGTTTCTTCACCGTGTGTTGAGGAGTGTACTCACTGCTCATCACCCATGCCAGGTAGCCATGGGCAGAGACTGGGCTTGCAGACGGCCTCCCTGGCAGCATGGTTACCCATTTTGCGGATCAGACTTCCTGAAGTTGATACGCCGACGTCACTGTGTGCCATGCGATGGCTCTGTGTTCCCGCCAAGTTCTCTCTGCGCTTCCGAGAAGCCTGCATCCCTTCAGTGTGGCGTGTGATTGTTGTCTTGGATACAGGTGTGACACCAGGGTCATATGACAGCTCTTTGTTATAAACCAGCCACCCAGAAGGTCTTTGTGCTGTATCATATTAGGCTAGTTATTAAAACATATTCAAAGTCTGTAAGATTTTCAAAAACTTGCAGGCTTTTGAGACCATGTCTGAAGATGCTGTTTTGGAAACCCTGCCCCAGACCTAGTGTCATGAGCCTTATTATTAAGGGTAAAGGACCCTGGATTCCTCAAGCTCCTAAGGGTGGGGTGGCTAGCAGGCTTGCAGCCAGCCGTCTTCTGCCGTGTCCTCACGTGGTCGTCCCTCCGTGTCCTAATCTTTCCTTCCAACAAGGACACCAGTTGTGTTGGATTCAGGCCCATCCTAATAACCTCATTTTAACTTTATCACCTCTTGGAAAGCCCTGTCTCCAAACAGTCACAGCCTGAGGTGCTGGGGTTAGGACGTCAGCATGTGGGTTTGGGGGGAAGACAATTCCGTCCATAATGTGAGTTCCTTGTACAAAATATCTGGGAGGATATTTGTTGCGGGGGGGGCTTCTGTGGGCCACAGGGGGGGAATAGGTAACCTTCATGGAGGTCTCAATCACTCTTTTTTTTTAAATTAAATTTTTTATTTTGTATTGGAGTATAGCGGGTTAACAATGTTGTGATGTTACAAATGGGCAGTGAAGGAACTCAGCCATACTTTTACAATTATCCATTCTCCCCCAAACTCCCCTCCCTTCCAGGCTGCCACATAGCGTTGAGCAGAGTTCTGTGTGCTATACAGTAGGTCCATGTTGGTTATCCATTTTGAATATGGCAATGTGTACATGTCCATCCAAACTCCCTCGCTGTCCCTTCCCCCATCCATCTCCCCTGGCAGCCATAAGTTCACCCTCAAAGTACAGACACTGTTAAAGTCGTGTTTATCAGCCCTACCTGTGTGCCCCAAACCCCTGGAGATGATCTGTGTCCTTCCGGCTGGGCCGTCTTCCCTGTGACCTTCTCGTGGGTGGGGAGCAGAACCCAGCAGAGCACGTGTCAGACCCGACTTGAAACTCAAGTACTTACCAAGGAAGATGTGCTCCAAAGTCATGATTCTGGAGTCCCTGGGGTGAGAGCAACTTGAAACCTCTGGAATAAAGTCAGGCCCTACCCTTAATTATTCTTTATAATTCAAACCATTGAACCCAGACTACCGTGCCAACTGGGTCAGGTAGGTTTACAGCTGACACCCAGGATCACCCCAGGTACATCTTAGAATCCTCCTGTCTGTGCCTCTCCAGTGAGACAGTCTGGTAGAACTTGTGGGTGGGGGGAAAGAGTATTGGCCTGAAAGACTGCACCTAACTAGGAGATCTTGGTTTAGGCAGGGATTGGGGCCAGGATCCCAGAGCTGGAACCCACCCTGGGTTCCATCGCCCTGGCTGTGTGAGTTTGGGTGCATTCTCCATCTCTGCACATCTGAATGTCTGTCTCTGAAAGCAGGTATGTGCCCATAGTGGTTTTGAGGTTCGTTATGGCTCTTTGTGAATATTAGATCAGGTGATGTGTGTAAGTGCTGAGGCAAGTGTGCTTTCCCTGGGTGAATATAGTCATAAGACAAGAATAAATGAGAGAATATAAGGAAAACTTGGCATGATGCCTAGCTCAAACAGCGGTGACGGTTTTTATTAGGAATCATCCCTGTACCGTTGCTCTCTGAGCTCGGGTCAAGTGCGCAGCGAGATGCTCAGGAGCCAGACTGGCTACATAAATTGCAAGATGAAAATGTGGAGCCCCTTCTTGAAAAACGATTTAGGAATTTCAGGTCGGCGCAGGCAGGGCATTGCAGGCAGCACAGCCGGCCTGGTGGGGCGTCCTGGTGTGAGGTCTGTAGTTGGAGATGCCAGACGTTCTTGCCGTTTGTTTTCCTCCTTTTCAGGCTCTGCACAGCCTTCTTCTGCCCTTCACATACTTCTGTGGCTGCTTTAGAATAGCTCTTCCCCAAACGCAGTCTGGGGCCCAGGAATCTGAGGTCTGAGTCGCAACCAGCCCTCTGGTGGTTCTGATGTTCCAAGTGTGAGAACCACTCTTTCTGCATCCCTGTGACATCCATTCTCCTGAGGCCAGATCCTTTTAGTGAGTTAAACACTTGTCCTACCCAGGGGAGCTTATAGTCTGGTGCGTAAGACAGAAATTATATTAGTGAGTATATAATTACAAGCTGAGATAAGCCCCATGAAGGAAAGCAGCATATGTAAGAAAGGAATTAGACATAGCCTGTGTGTGCCTGAAGCCTGTGGGGATGCTGCTGCTGCTGCTGCTGCTGCCATCAGGGTGCAATCTGGGGAGACTTCCTGGAGGAGGTGGTAAGGACTTGAAGAACTGAGATTTGAAGGCAAGCTACCCATTCCCATTTTAATTTTTTACATAGGCCACATTTCACACATGCCCTGGAGGATGGCCTCCCTCCTCTGACCTGGGGGATTCTGTAGGTTGCTAGTCTCCTTCAGTGGCACTGCATCTCCAGTGTCAGAAATCCCCCCACTGGGCTGCCCCTCACTGCCCCTTCCTCCCTTCCCCAAGTGCCAGCATATTGAAATTTGAGTGAGTTTTGCCTTCACTGACCACTGAATTAGGCTAATGTTAGTGTTCTACTGTCTTTTATGAACCAGGAACACTACGTTATTTTTTCTTTATCCACCCCCCCCCCCCGACTTCTTTGTCCTTTTTCCTTTTCCCTTTTGAAACTTGTCTTAGTTTTTTGGTTTGATTTTTTGTTGTTTTTTTTTTTTTTCCTCATAAACCAGAGTAAGTTTGCAGAGTGTGAAATTCCTCCTTCACTCCCTCACTTCTTTTCTTTCCTCCTTGATGGGGAGGTGGAGGGATTAGTTGCCCTTTGCAACTAATCGGTTTGCAGTAATCAGATAGCCATTGATTTAGGCCATCCCGGCCTCCTTTCTCTGCAGTTCTAGTGAAGCTGTGATTAGGAGCACTGGCATCCGCAGCACTGGCCACCTGGAGGCAAAGTCCAGTTTTGCCACCTGCCAGCAGAAGACTCTAAGCCAGTTTCTTAATTCTCCCTTGCCTCCCTGTTTTCTTCTGTCCGGTGGAGTCAAGGGTACCTGCCTCAGAGCTCTGTTGTGGAATGGAATGATTCACTGTGCATGAAGTATTCAGGCAGCATCTGATCACACAGTAATTACATTGTTTATATACAACAACATAAGTGTCTTTTTATTTATTTATTTTTTGTACATACATAGGGTCCTATTGCACACAACGGGAAACTCCTCCGCCCTTCACACTTCCGCACAGTGCATCCTGATCAAACACGTTCTTTTCTTCTTTTTTTTTTTTTAAATTTTTGACTGCGCTGGGTCTTTGTTGCTGCTCACAGGCTTTCTCTAGTTGCGGCAAGTGGGGGCTACTCTTCATTGTGGTGCACAGACTTCTCACTGCGGTGTCTTCTCTTGTTGCAGAGCAGGGACTCTAGAGCACACGGGCTCAGTAGTTGCAGCTCATGGGCTTAACTGCTCTATGGTATGTGGAATCTTCCTGGACCAGGGATCAAACCTGTGTCCCCTGCCTTGGCAGGCAGATTCTCAGCCACTGAACCACCAGGGAAGTCCTCTTTTCTTCTTTCTTAAATTTTATTGAAGTACAGTTGATTTACAGTGTTGTGCGAATTTCTTCTCTACAGAAAAGCAACTCAGTTATACATATATATATTCTTTTTCATTCCAGTATGGTTTATTACAGAATATTGAATATAGTTCCCTGTGCTCTACAATAGGACCTTGTTCTTAATCCATTTTATATATCAGTATAATAGATTGCCTCTGCTAATCCCAAACTCCTAGTCCATCCCTCCCCCCGCCTCTTTCCCCTTGGCAACCACAAGTCTGCTGTCTATGTCTACGAGCCTATTTCTATTTTGTAGATAAGTTCATTTGTGCCATATTTTAGTTTCCACATGTAAGTGATACCATATGGTGTTGGTCTTTCTCTAACTTACTTCACTTAGTATGATAATCTCTAGACTCATCCATGTTGCTGCAAATGGCATTACTTCTTTTTTATGGTTGAGTAGTATTCCATTGTATAGATATGGACCACATCTTCTTTATCCAGTCCTCTGCTGACGGACATTTAGGTTGTTTCCATGTCTCAGCTCTTGTAAACAGAAGCACATTCTTTCCTAACGGCTGTGTAGGCATTTTAATTTAACCCACATCCCCAGATGATGAGCTTTTTGGTAGTTTCCCTCCTTTCATTTTCAGAACAATGTTCTGCTGAACACCTATGGATGCAGCATATTATTCTAAATCCTTACAGAAATCTTTGTAGGAATCTTAGCCTTGGAAAGTGAAGTAACTTGCCCAGGCCCACACAACTCCCCAAGGAGTTCGGACACAGGTCAGCCTAAATTCTGTGCATGAATTCTCCACTCCCACTGGCCAGGTTTCTTTTCTGTGAAGTTACTGTTTTCCCTGTTGTCATCAATTAGTATTGGGCTGGACAAAAGGTACCTTTGAATTTTTCTGGAAGAGCGTCTGGAAAACCCAAATGAACTTTTGGCCAACCCAGTATTTTATGACAAGTTGTGTTGAAGCTATGTCAATAGCCTGTTTCTCATTTTTGTTCAGTTTTAACATCTGTTGGTGATTCTTGCCTGAACCCATTACTTTTTAAAAAATATTTATTTTTAATTGAAGGATAATTGCTTTACAATATTATGTTGGTTTCTGACATACATCAACATGAATCAGCCATAGGTATACATATGTCCCCTCCCTCCCACCTCCCACTCCATCCCACCCCTCTAGGTTGTCATAGAGCCCCAGTTTGAGTTCCCTAAGTGATTCATCAAATTCCCACTGGCTATTTTACATATGGTAGTGTATATGTTTCCATGCTACTCTCTCCATCTCCATTTGTTCCACCCACTCCTCCCCCTCGTATCACATCTCCATTGCTGTCCTGCAAATAAGTTAGTCAGTGCCATCTTTCTAGATTCCATGTATAAGCGTCAATATATGATATTTTTCTGACTTACTTCATTCTATATAATAGGCTCTAGGTTCATCCACCTCATCAGAACTGACTTAAAATGCATTCCTTTTTATGGCTGAGTAATATTCCATTGTATATATGTACCACAGCTTCTTTATCCATTCATCTGTCGATGGACATCTAGGTTACTTCCATGTCCTAGCTATTGTAAGTAGTGCTACAATGAACATAGAGGTACATGTGTCTTTTTTAATTATGATTTCCTCAGGGAATATGCCCAGTAGTGGGACTGCTGTGTTATATGATATTTTTATTCCCAGTTTTTTAAGGAATGTCTATATTGTTTTCCATAGTGGCTATATCAATTTACATTCCCACCAACAGTACAAGAGTGTTCTCTTTTCTCTACACCCTCTCCGGCATTTATTGTTAGTAGATTTTTTTGATGATCCCATTCTGACCAGTGTGAAGTGATGTCTCATTGTAATTTTGATTTGCATTTCTCTAGTAATGAGTGATGTTGAACATCTTTTCATGTGTTTATTAGCCATCTGTGTGTCTTCTTTGGAGAAATGTCTGTTTAGGTCTTCTGCCCATTTTTTGATTGGTGAACCCACTGCTTTTAGAATGTTTGCTGAACAGCAACTTTCCAATTTTATCATTCCTGTCTCATTTACTACCTGGTGCTTGGTATCAGAAAGAGCTGCCCTAACTCACAGACCTAGAGAATAAACCTATGGTTACTGGGGTACAAGGACATGGGAAAGGGATAGTTAGAAAGTTTGGGATGGACATGTACACACTGCTATATTTAAAATGGATAGGGATGTCCCTGGCGGTCCAGTGGCTAAGACTCCATGCTCCTAATGCAGGAGGCCCGTGTTCCATCCCTGGTCTGGGAACTAGCTCCCACAAGCCACAACTAAGGCTCGACACAGCCAAATAAATAAATATTTTTTTAAAAACTGGATAACTAACAAGGACCTACTGAATAGCACATGGAACTATGCTCAATGTTATGTGGCACCCTAGATGGGAGGGGAATTTGTGGAGAGAATGGATACATGCATATGTATGACTGAGTCCCTTCGCTCTTCACCTGAAACTATCACAACATTGTTTGTTAATCAACTATACCCCAATACAGAATTAAAAGTTTAAAAGGAAAAAAGAGCTGCCCCTTTCTCCTCTTTATCTAGTTGTTTGTGTATTCATTCATACATCATTCATACATTCATTCATGTAACAGAACAAATTCCTGTTCTGTTGGGTGGGTTAAAATTTATTAACTTCATTTTTTTTTATCCTTATGCCCATATTTGGCCATTAGAAGCCTTTTCTCATGGTGACTTTTCTGTCCTCTGGACACCTTTCCATCATGCTCTGAGCATGTACCTATTCTCTGGCATAACAAGAAATTCCAGGCTCATTGTGAACCTTCCCTGATCCAGCCCTGGAGCCAGCCATTTCTTCTAGGAATCTTGGCTCTTTTTGCTGGAAGGATATGTATTTATTTTTTAAAATTTCTTTCGTTACAACGGGTCTTAGTTGCGGCACGTGGGCTCTTTAGCTGTGGCATGCGAACTCTTAGTTGTGGCATGTGGGATCTAGTTCCCTGATCAGGGGTCAAACACGGACACCCTGCATTGGGAGTGATGAGCTTAGCCGCTGGACCACCAGGGAAGTCCCAGAAGAAGGGTATTTAGAAATCAAGGTCTGGTGTGCTGTGTGCCCATGTTCCTGGGGTGTTATGGCCTCTGGGCCCTCTCAGGGCAGGTGTGTGTACATGTACACTGTTAGAGCCATATTCAGTTTTATACTTGTGTGTGCATGTATACATGTATATTTTATATATTTGATCATAGCTTTCAATCCATGGCTGGTGCCAGCTCTGTGTATATTTGTAACTCCCTTCCCCAACAGCGAGAGTGCCAGCTCACATTATGTTTGGTATATATTTGCTTATTACCTAATCTCCCTGTGGGTAACCAGGCTCCTCGCCGTGCCACCCACCTGTCGGTCCCCAGTCCCAGTGGCCTCCTAACCCAGCTGCGCTCTCTCGTGTTGACTGCACTGCACCACCTGCTTCCCCCACAAGACCCGTACTCTGAGCACCTCGCATCGTATTGGCAGTTCTTTGCTGTCTGGGTTCACACCACCAGGTGTGATTTCAGGCGCTGGAAAACACCTCTCTGAAACCCATCTTGACCTGAGGCTGGACCTTGAGAACCTCTGCCTCAGCAATGCTCCATGTGTGGTATCATTATTCCCTTTTTACAGGAGAAAACGGAGGCTCAGAGAAGTCAAGGGCTTGTTGAGGGCTGCTTGGCTGGTAGCTGGGGAACCTGGAATCAGGGCCCAGATCAGTGAGACATGTGCCTGGTGATGCCCGCTCCACCCAGTTTCTGCAGTTAGAGTCCCCCCTACCCCAGCATTAAAAAGTAGTGGGCCAGCCCTTGAGTTCATTCACATCCGTCTTGCCTCCTGTTGCTCTGCACGCCCAGCCCTGCTGCCCTCCTCCTGGGTCCCTCCCGTCGCAGCCTCTGCCCTCCCTTCCCAAGTTGACATTGGCCCAGTCTTTGATCCTGAGCATCCTGGCCTAGGAAGGCCCTCCCCTCCTGCTCCAGCTCTGCCCCAGGCTTAGTCAAAACTGGTTTCTCCTCCTTGGAATCTTACTCAGGGTTCAGGATCCAATGGGACGCAAAAGGGGGTCCAGTAGAAGTCTCTCACTGCCTGTTTCCCACCACCCAGTTTCAAGCCCTGAAGGCAACCAGCCCCCGGTCTCTGTGCCCTGATTATGCCAGCAAACCCATCTTCTTCTCTAGTTGGTTATAGACAGGCTAACCTACTGCTCATGATATGCTTTGCCTTTTTTTTTTCCTTCTCAGTCTATTGCTAAAGGTACCACCACTTGGGAAAACTGCTGGGCAGTGTCTGTTGCTTAGTCCCTCAGTCGTGTCGATTTTGTGACCCGGTGGACTGTAGCCCGCCAGGCTCCTCTGTCCATGGGATTCTCCAGGCCAGAAGACTGGAGTGGGGTGCCGTTTCTTACTCCTGGATCCTTCCTGACCCCAGGATCGAACCTGTGTCTCTTGTGTCTCCTGAATTGCAGGCAGATTCTTTACCACTAGCGCCATGTAGGAAGCGCGCCAAAATCTCTCTTGTGTATGTCTTCATCCTCATGTGTGAAGAAGGCACCCCGGTGATAATGCTTTGTAAGAACTTGTATTTGCCCTTCACAGCTTTGTTGGTGATGACTTCGCCACTTGCCCAAAACTCAGCTCACCTCTCTTCCTCAGTCAGGTTTCACATACGTTCAGTTTCTGCTTTCTCCTTCTCAAGTGCTTCTCTATCTTCACTCTCTCTCTTGATCCTCTTGAGCTCCCGAACTTTCCAAGCCTCCTCTTCCTCCTCCTCATTTTCATCATCAGTCTTGAATGCATCCAGGGCAACCAGGGACTGCTTGTTCTCCTCCACAGTACCCATCCTTTATTAGTGGCATGTGGGTTGTTTCCAGTACTTAGTTTCTAGCACTGTTGCAGTGCCTGACTTTAACAGAAACCATTCTGCAGTAAATGAATCTGCAAAAGAAATGACTAGAACAGGTCCATTTTCTGCCTTTAAAAAATATTTACTTATTTTTGGCTGTGGTGGGTCTTTGTTGCTACATGGGCTCTTCTCTCGTTGTGACAAACGGGGGCTATTCTCTAGTTGCGACGTGCAGGTTTCTCATTGCAGTGGCTTCTCTCGCTGTGGAGCACAGGCTCTAGGGCTTCAGTATTTGCAGCGTGTGGGCTCGGTAGTTGTGGCTCCCGGGCTCCAGAGCACAGGTTCTGTAGTTGTGGCACACGGGCTTAGTTGCTCTGCGGCATGTGGGATCTCCCCGGATCAGGTATTGAACTCGGGTCTTCTGCATTGGCAGGCGGATTCTTTGCCACTAAGTCACCAGGGAAGCTCTGTCTTTATGGAAATCACCTATTCTGGACATTTCATAAAAACTGAATCAAATGATAACGTGGCCTTTTGTGTTCTCATCATCAGCACGAGGTTTTCAAGGTCTCTCTGTGTTGGAGAGTGTTGTTTCCTAGGGTTAATGAGCAGAGCACCCCAGATTATGATGGCTTCAAACAACAGAAATTTACTCTCTCACAGTTCTGGGGCCAGGCATCCAAGATTGCGGTGTGGGCAGGGCCTGGCTCTAACGGCTGCAGTGGAGAACCTGCCCCGTGCCTTTCTCTTAGCTTCCAGTGCTGCTGGTGAAGTAGTGTCCTGGGCTTGTAGTGGGATCGCTCTGTGCGGGTCTGTCTCTGTGTCCAGGCCTCTCCTTACGAGGTCATCAGTCGTATTCAACTGGATCTCACCCTGATGACCTCATTGTCACTTGGTTACCTCTGTAAAGACCCTGTTTCTGGATTCAGTCACATTTGAGCTTCAGGGGGTTAGGACTTCAAGATAACTTCTTTTTTCTTCCAGTTTTATCAGGATATAAATGGACGTACAGCATTGTGTAAGTTTAAGGTGTACAGCATAATGATTTGACTTACATCATGGAATGATTATACAGTAAGTTCAGTGAACACCCAACATTTCATATTTTTTTCTTGTGATGAGAACTCTTAGGACTCACTTTCTAAACAACTTTTGTATATAACATACAGCAGGGTTCATTATATTTATCATTTTGTACATCACACGCCTGGTACTAACTTATCTTATAACTAGAAATTTCTGTCTTTTGACCTCCTTCCTCCAACTCGCTGTCCCCGCCTCTGGTAACCATAACTCGGATTTCTTTTTCTATGAGATCAGATTTTATTTGTTTTTGAAGTTTAATTGACCTACAACACTATGTTATTTCCTGGTGTACATCATTTCAATATGATGATCATGTCAAAATGATCACCAGGATAAGTCTAGTTACAATCTGTCACCATACAAAGACATTACTTAATTAGTCTATATATCCCTCAGTTCAGTTCAGTTCAGTCGCTCAGTCATGTCCGACCCTTTGCGACCCCATGAATCGCAGCACGCCAGGCCTCTCTGTCCATCACCAACTCCCGGAGTCCACCCAAACCCATGTCCATCGAGTCAGTGATGCCATCCAGCCATCTCATCCTCTGTCGTCCCCTTCTCCTCCCGCCCCCAATCCTACCCAGCATTAGAGTCTTTTCCAATGAGTCAACCCTTCGCATGAGGTGGCCAAAGTATTGGAGTTTCAGCTTCAACATCAGTCCTTCCAATGAACACCCAGGACTGATCTCCTTTAGGATGGAGTGATTGGATCTCCTTGCAGTCCAAGGGACTCTCAAGAGTCTTCTCCAACACCACAGCTCAGAAGCATCAATTCCTCAAGCTGTGTGTTTATACCTGTGACATGTTTATTTTGCAAATGGAAGTTTGCACCTCTTCATCTCCTTCATCTATTTCTCTTCTCCCCCCACCCCCTCCCCTCGCACAACCCCATGTTTGTTCTCAGTGTCTATGACTCTTTCTGTTTTGTTATGTCTGTTCATTTGTTTCATTTTTTAGAGCCCGCATATAAGTGATATCATACAGTGTTTGTCTCTCCGTCTGACTTCACTGAGCATAACGCCCTCTGTGTCCATTGGTGTTGCAAATGGCGAAGTTTCATTCTTTTTTTATGGTTGAGTAATAGGAATATTATGTGTGTGTGTGTGTGTGTGTGTGTGTGTGTGTGTGTGTGTGTACATATATATGTAGACATCACATCTTCCTTACCCACTCATCTATTAATAGGCACTTTGGTTGCTTCCATATCAAGATACCTTTTTTTGAAGACACAATTCAACTTATAGTGTAGCAGGCATCAGTACTTGATTCCTTTTTTAAAAATCTGTATTTTTATTTATGTATTTGGCTGTGCCAGGTCTTAGTTGTGACATGTGACCTTGTTAGTTGCAGCATGTGGGGTTTTTAGTTGCTTGCGGCATGTGGGATCTAGTTCCCTGACCAGGGATTGAACCCAGGCGCCCTGCATTGGGAGAACAGTCTTAGCCACTGGACCACCAGGGAAGTCCCACAGTCCCAGCCTCTTTGAGGCTGAATGATATTCCACTGTGTGAAAGAGCACATCTTATTACTCCATCATCTGCTGATGGACTCTGAGCTGTTCTGAATTGTGTTGGATGAATGGCCAAGAGCTTGTACTTACTCACATTCCTTTTTTCAGTTCTCTTGTTCACAGACCCGGAAGTGTGTCTGTGGCTTTCACTTACAGAGCACAGTTGGAGGCCAGACACCCTCCCACTTTGGGCTCAGAGTCTGTCCCCACGGTCACGGTCACAGAACCAGCTGGGCTTAGGAGTCTCCTGCTGGACTCTCCTCCTCCAGGCTGCCTTCCCAGCCCCTCCCCTTATCCACACAAGCCTCTTTTAGCCATCTGGCTGGCTCCCAGGGACAAACGGAGTTCCCAAGAAAGGGTGGGAATTCTTGCTAATCTTGACCCGCAAAGGCAGAGGGACTGGGTTCCTTTGATCCTGTTTTTTGTTTTTTTCTTGTTCTGGATTTTGTGTGTATGCAGTAAAATGTACAAAACATTTACCATCTTAACTGTTTTTAAGCACACAGTTCAGTGGCATTGAGTACATTCACGTGCTTGTCCAGTCATCACAACCATCGACTCCAGAACTTTTTCAACTTCTCCAACTGAATCTGTCCCCAGTAGACACTAACTCCTGGGAGCTCCCTGACGGTCCAGTGGTTAGGACTCAGAGCTTTCACTGACGTGGGCTGGGTTCAGTCCCTGGTCAGGAAACAAAGATCCCGCAAGCCAGGCGGCACGGCAAAAACAAAAACAATTACCCAGCTTCTGGTAAGGACCATTCTACTTCCTGTCTCCATGAGTTTGTCTATTCTAGGTACCGCATATAAGTGGTGTCATTACAGTATTTGTCCTTTTGTAACTGGTGTATTTCACTGAGCATAACATCCTCAAGCTTCATTCCTGTTGTGGCAGGTGTCAGAATTCCTCTCTTTTTAAGGTTGAATGATATTCCATTGTTTGGGCTTGACCACATTTTACTTACCCACTGATCTGTTGATGGACTCTTTTTTTAAAAAAAGTTGAAATATATAGAGAAATTATTTAAGCCTAGCATCAAAAGGAAATCAAAGGAGATTTTAAAAAAATAGAATTCACAGGTTTCCTATCTGTACCTTCAGATTAAAAAAAATGAATAGCAAAAAATTAAAAAATTAAACCACACAGACTCAAGCATTTATGTGTCTTCTACAGTCACTTGTAGAAACCTCATTGAGAATGTCAAGAAACATCTCCCCAGCAAGACAAAGTCAGAGAGAGAGGCTGTGAAGTGGGGTCTTTAGGCTAAATCCCTCTGGATCTTTAGGCTACTGATCTTCTATGGAATATTTACTGAATGCACCTGCCCCATGCCAAGTGCAACTACAGAGTTGGGTTTTGTTTTATTTTGCTTTTTATTTTGGCTGCGCTGGGTCTCCATTGTTGCTCTCGGGCTCTCTCTACTTGCAGCAAGTGGGGACTCCTCTTCGTGGCGGTGCACGAGCTTCTCATCGCGGTGGCTTCTCTTGTGGAGCGCAGGCTCAGTAGTTGTGACACATGGGCTCAGCTGCCCCACAGCACATGGGGTCTTCCCAGAGTAGAGATCGAACTCCTGTCCCCTGTGTTGGCAAGTGGATGTTTGACCACTGGACCACTAGGGAAGTCCCCAGCATTGGGTGTTTTTCAATCTTCAGAACAACCTGAGACAGATTATTGTCCCTGGTTATAGGGCGGTCAATGACAGAGGAGGACTTGAACCCAGGTCTGTGTAATGCCAACCTCCATGCCCCTTCTGTCACTCTGTGCATCTTCCCGCTCTTGAGTTACCTAAATGTGGCTAAACAACCCAAGTGACATCACCATCATTGTTACTCCAGCCATGTGCCGGTGGCCTGGTCCCTGGGGCAGGTATGGACCTGCATTTCCTAGGGGTTCATGGGAGGTCTGGACCATGTCACACCCTGTCCAGGAACACATTTATTTGATTCCAAAAAAAGGCAGGATGAGGGTAGCTAGCCAGCATCACCCCCATTTTGCAGGTGAGGAAATTGTGATCAGTCAGGGAGGTTGTCACTTGCCCGAGGTGACGTGCTGGCAAGTGGAGCTGGGCCATCTCCTGCGCAGCACTGATGCTGAGGGTAAACTGAGGCTTGTGGCTGAGAGCGTGTCTAGTCATCCATCCTGTGGAGCTAAGTGCACGTGCACTTGCAGTGATGTCCTGGGCTCCAACTGACGAGTGCCCGCGGAGCAGCCCCTGGGTTACCAGGCGCTGGCCCCACCTTCTGGAGGGGCTGTGTTGTGAGCAGAGGGAGGCATTTAAGTGATAGTCACTTGCTGGTTATTACGCAAGTGACCGTGGTGTAGGCACCATCAAGGGGACGTCCAGGGTGCTGAGAGGGTAGAGCAGGTGGCTATCTGGTCTGGGAAGATGTCAGGACAAGACAGTCCTTGACCTCTGAAGCGAGACTTCTTGCCCTCAGCAGTATAGACCTTTCTGTTCCAGGTCATTCCTTGTAAGGTACTTGACCACATGCCTGGCCTCTACCCACTAGATGCCAGTAGCACCCCTGCTTCAGTTATGAGAACTAAACACGTCTCCAGGTACTAGCAAAGTCCCCCAGGGGGGAAACTGCCCTTGGTCAAGAACCCCCAATTTTATGTTTAGTTTGGTATCTGGGAAAATGTGCCATCTTCAGCAGGGGCACTGGGGCAGCACACTCCTGGGGGACACGGGACTCCTCCAGTGGGCAGGGGATTTTTAGCTAGGTATGCTGCTGCCCTGCCCAGACCAGGAACACAGAGAGGGTGGGTGTGAGGTGGGGTCTGCTGCATCCATTTTGGAAACAGTAGGGTTCTATCCTGAGAGCCACTGGAATCTATCTAAATGTTTTGAACATGGGGTATGTGTGTGTGTTTGTGAGAGAGAGAAAGAGAGAGACAGAGACAGAGAGGAGAAGGTGGAGGAGAGGGTTGTATTTATACATTCAGGGTTGCTTGAGCTGCTGCCTAAAAAGTGAATTGGGTATGGTCATGGCCAGACAGAAATGGTAAGCTAGGGAACAGCCAGGCAGGAAGGTCCTGTAACCCCAGGACTGCCCCCATCTGTGGTGTGAGCAAGAATTAAGCCCTCAATTTGGTACACTTGAACCAGGTCTTGAGAACAGAGAAAACATCCTGTCTCGGGCTGTGATGTACATTTCTCCAGGAGGTGGATCTCGCACAGTGAAGATGGTGAGGTCTACTTAAGGAGAGAGTCGGCTGAGTGATCTGTGTAATAATCCTTGGTTGCTTCCTGGTCGTTGGCACAGTGAGAAGCAACCCCAGGAAGTGGGTGTGGTCAGCAGCCCATTTCCGAGCAAATGGGGCCTTTGGGAGATGAGGGGCAGGGAGGAGTTTGGCACGAAGTAAAAGGGGAACTTGCTGTCTCTATTCCAGCTGAAGGAAGAGGCTGTTAGGTAGAGCCTCTCCCCTTCCTCCTTCCCTGTGCCAACTACCTGGTGGAAAAGGAAAAGATGATTATCTTGTCCTGGGTATCAGAATACTAGGAATAATTTTGCAAAAATACTCGCCATTCTCCTATTTCTGAGGTTTCCTCTGTGTTACCATGTCCTCCCATGCCCTTTAGGCGTTTCATGTGGCTTCTTCCCAGACCTGCTGGGCACCCAGACCTCAACTGGGTTTCCCCCTTTTCTTAGGTTATTGCAAATGTCTCCCAAAACAGGCCATGATACCATCAGGAGCCACTCTCTGTGGTATGGTGCATTCTTAACTGAGAATCCCAGAAGTTCAAAGTTCAGGGTTCTAAATCTGTAAATTGTTGCCCTGCTCTGTCAGCTTTGTGATTTTCCATTCAGTAAAATAAGTTTGTTTGGAAACAGATGCATCAGTAACAGCCAACAGTTGGAAACAATCCATCAGCAGTAAAACAGAAAAATAAATTGTGTTATATTCATTTGGTGGAATACTATGCAGCCATGAAAATTAGCAAACCATCACCACATACACCATCATGCATGAATCTCACTAAGAACCTTGAGTCAAAGAAACCAAACACAAAAGCATATATATTGCATGTTACCATTTACACAGAGTTCAAACCCCAGCAAAATAAATCTCCTGGGGGCTGTTGATGTATGTTTCTTGATTTGGAGGCTGGTTATAAAAATTCGAGCTATACACTTCAGATCTGCACACTTTCTCTGTGTATGTTATACATTAAAAAGACATATCCGTATAAAACCAGTGTACCTAAGAGCAATCCTACTTTTTTTTTTCCCTCACAGATTGACGGACAAAATGAGTTGAAAGCCATCGAGAAAGAGAAGACGGTGGTGGCTCTGGCACCCAAGGAAGCAAGCAAATGCCACAGAGAGGACCTAGCCAAAGCATTTTACGTAAGAACTGAGTTTGTCTCTGAGGCCTGGGGCGGTGGGGTTTTCAGATTAAGAGGAAAGCAGCTCGAGGTCCTGAAAATGGCTTCACAATCCTGAGCTCTGATACACTGTTATCATCACTGTTAGAAAATACTCCTGCTGTTGAACCATTCTGATTCCCCACCAGGAGGGGCACCCACATTGATGGCCATGAACCCTGGAAGCCCTTCCTGGTGGCCAGGACCCTCCCAGCTTTCTGTGCATCTCTCTCTCTCTCTTTTTTTCCTTAGTTTTAGTTAGAAGATAGTTAGTTTACAATGCTGTGTTAGTTTCTGCCATACAACACCCTGAATCAGCTGTGAGTATAAATATGTCCCCTCCCTCTTGATGAGAGACAGAGAGTGTCTCAGGGAGCCCCCAGGTTTCCACAGCAGCCCAGTCAGAGTTGAATCTGGGTGTTTTGACATTCAAGCTCAAACTCTTCACCACCCGCCGTTCCCACCCTTCGTGTTTTATAATTCATGGTGTTGCCAGTGACTGAAACCAGCTTCTCGCCCGTTTCTTCTGGTGAATTTGGATTCCTGGCCAGGACAAGACGAAAGCCAAACCAGAGACCACTCCCATTCCACGAGGCCCCTCTGTGAGGCTGAAGGAGTTGGCTTGCTTTACGGTTCCAGTTATAGTTATTTAGCCAAGCAAACATGGTGTGTGTGTGCGTGTGTTGCCTCATAACCCACCATATTTTTGGAAAGCCAATAAAAATCCACTAATAAAAGGTCACATGCCACAATTTCAAAGAAGTTGGAGATCAGTGTTTCAGGCCAACCTTTCCTTGAGAATACTCAAAAGCCTGTCTAATTCAAGTCCCACTTGTTAGCATTTGGAGAGGGGAAGGAAATATATTTTCCTTGCTGAGACATTTCCCCCTATGTAGGAAAAAAGCGTGGTTTTCTTGCTCTATTCAAGAGTCTAGAAATCAGTCCAGCCTTCCCATCACCTCAACCATCTGGTAGAACTTTTTTGTTTTGTTTTTGGGTGCACTGGATCTTCATTGCAGCACACAGGCTTAGTTGCCCTGAGGCATGTGGAATCTTAGCTTCCCGACCAAGGGTCAAACTAGTGTCCTCTGCATCAGTAGGCGGATTCTTAACCACTGGACCACCAGGGAAGTCCCTGGTAGAGCTTTCTTATCAACTTTTTAAAGACAGTGAAGCTTTTGTTGCCACCAGGAAAACAAAGTTTCCTTACATAGTTATTGACTCTTAAATTAGCTATATTTAATGTTGGTTTGTATAAACAGCTTGAAATTGTATCTGGCACAAGGTATGCATGATGGAATCATGTAGGCTTTTTTGTTTCTAAGGGCAGGCCTTGTTTGTTTGTTTGTTTCAAGGCAAAATACACAACCTAAAAATTACCATCTAACTACTTTTAAGTGTACAGTTCCAAAGTGTTAAGTACTTTCACGTTGTTGTACAACCCATTTCCACAATTCTTTCCCTTTTGCAAAGCTGAAACTTCCGTGTTAATGGTGAATAATATTCCTGTGTGTGTGTTTGTATGTCTGTGTGTCTGTGTGTGTACGACATTTTGCTTATCCATTCATCCATTGATGGACACTTGAGTCACGTCCACCTTTGGCTGTTGTGAATAATGCTGCTACGAACATGGATAGACAGAGATAGACAGAGATCACTGAGATTGGTTTCCAATTCTCTTGATACATACACCCAGTAGAGGAATGGCCAGATCGTATGGTGGTTCTATTTGTAATTTTTGGAGATACTTCCACACTGTTTCCCATGGCAGCTGCACCATTTTACCTTCCCAGACTCATCTTCCTAGAGATGAAAATGGAAGTGTTCCTGCATCTCCAGGTGTCCATGCTATAATTGCAGACCCTGAAATGTAGACCCAAGGCTATCTTCTCTGTAGTATCTGTAGGGTGGAAGTGTGGGGTAATTGAAAAAGAATGAGATTGTAGGTTTCCTCCTGTCTCTGCCCATTTGCTCAGGGTCTCTGAGCTGGTCCCCTCTCCTCTGTGGACAGCCCATTTTCCTTGATCATCATGGAAGCGGCTGGCTTCCAGAATGGGAATCCTGTGACTTGGGCTCCTTGATCTTTACCTGCCTGTCCTCCCTCCAGGTAGATTTACAGAACGGGCTGTCAGAGTTCTCAGTGATGCAGCGCAGGCTGGTCCATGGCTGGAATGAGTTTGTTGCTGATAACACGGAACCTGTGTGGAAGAAATATCTCGATCAGGTGGGACCACGGCTGTCATTCTGTGCATTAACCCGTGTAACCCTGGGGGTGAGGAAGGGAGCAGCCTTTCATTGTGTAACTGTGGATTGAGGGTGTCCGTGGACAAGTCTCAGCACACAGGACAGCTATACTACAAGGTTAAAGAATGCTTGCCCCATTCACGCTGCTCCTAGCTGAGAGATGGGCTCACTAACTACCCTGGCGGCCACAGTCACAAATAATAGTTCCATTCATAGAGGTAACCATGTGCCAGGCACCACACTAAGTAAATAAGTAAACATCAACTTACTCTTCCTCTAGATCCCTATTTTGAGATTTGGTGGTTTAGTCGCTCAGTTGTTTCCAACTCTTGCAACCCCATGGACTGTAGCCCACCAGGTGCCTCTGTCCATGGGATTCTCCAGGCAAGAATACTGGAGCAGGCTGCCATTTCTTTCTCCAGGGGATCTTCCCAACCCAGGGACCAAACCCGGGTCTCCTGCATTGTAGACAGATTCTTTATCAACTGAGGAGAGTGAAATACAGAGAAGTTGAAATATTCCCAGATTGTGTAGGGCTGCCAGATTCAGCCAATAAATTTACAGATGTCTGTTACATTTGAAATTCAGATAGATAAACAAAGGACCGTTTTTTAGTGTATGTTCCAAATGTCGCATGGGACCTACTTGTACTTAAATTTTTAAAAAGTTCCTTGTTTATCTGAAATTCACATTTAACTGAGTGTCCTGTAATTTATCTGGCAGCCAGGGTCCAGAGTCCTGCAGTGTTAGGTGTTGCTGCTGGGAAGTGAAGCCAGGCAGCTGGCTCCAGAGCTGCTGGCCCCCTTAGCTTTTGCCACTGGTGCTGAATACATGTTGCATCAGTCAATGCCTGGAAACCATGGGAAAGAAGGGGGAAAAAATTGAAATAGATTCTGCTGTAAGTTCCAGGGTAGAAATCAACACCCTACCTCCCACCCAGGACCAGCTCAGAAAGCTCCAGTTAACAGGCAGAATTTCCCAGATACCTGAAGCCACGGTTGCCTCAGTTTCCCCTCCCTGGCTTTTGCACCCTCTCCCATCTCTGACACCTCCGTCTTAGTCAAGCTCAGTCAACCCCAGGCTTCTGCTGCCTTCCCATGGCTCATGTTTAAGGCTTCCTTGATTGGTCACTTCAGGGACCAATCACAGCCCTCCTTGTAGCATCCTCACTCTCCTTTCTCCTCTGGTCCCCACCCTGCTCATTGGTTAGTTCTCAGTGCCCTAGGGATGTCATTCATTGACGCATTTTGGCACCAGAAGAGGCTTCTAGGTATGCAGGTGACTCTGGCCAACCCAGAAATTTCCTGGAATGCCAGTGTTGGGAAGAGGCAGCAGAGGCTCCTGGAAGTTGAAGTTCAGAGAAGGAGGCTGACACGTGGGCTGTGGGGGACATCCCTTCTAGAACGGGGCCTTGGTCACTTCTGCCCTGGCTGCCCCTTCCACTAGGCCCTGATCACCTAGCCTCTGCCGTGCCAAGACCTCACACCCAGGGCTGTCATCCAGCCTCCAGCCAGGACCTTTCCAGGAATGAAATCTCTTTAGTCTCTAAGAGCAGGAAACATGCTTATTCATCCTAACCTCATCGGTTCAAGGATCCATCTCAGGGTATCCCTGTGGGATTGGAAGGCAGCTCCCGATGGCCGTGTTTTCTAGCCCTCGATGAACACAGGAAGTCCATGTGCCCTCACTTATTAATTTTTTGTGTTCATTGAGCACTTGCTCCATGTCGGATGCTGTGGTTCTCCTGTTGGCCTCCTCCAGTGACAGGGAGCTCACCACTTCACAAGGTGGCCCTGCTTCTCCATCTCAGAAGACTCACCACTATGAATTCTACCTTAGCGTGGCCCCAAATCCCTGCCCCAGAGTCACGAAGCAGAGGTAGATTAGAGTCAGGCTGCCAGGTTTGAGCCTACTTTCCAGCCTTGTGACTTTGAGCCTGCGACTGATCTGCCTTGAGCCTCAATTGTCCCCATCTAGGAAATGGGACTAGTAAGTCCCTCCTGTTCTGAATTTTACATAAGAGGAAGCTGAGCCTGTATTACATGCTTACTAAAGGTTGCCCCCAGCCCCAGTGTCTGCCAGCTAGCCTTGGTTCGAGCGTAACTGTTAAGAGCACAGGTTTTGGAGTTGCCTGATCTAAATGAATCCTCGGCAGTTCAGTTTCTTTCAGAAACTTGGGTTGGTCATTTATCACCAAGCAGGATTACTTAACAGTACCTGTGTCATGGGGTTGTGAAAGTGAAAGTCACTCAAGTCCATTCCGACTCTTTGCGACCCCATGGTCTATACAGTCCGTGGAATTCTCCAGGCCACAATACTGGAGAGGGTAGCCTTTTTCTTCTCCAGGGGATCTTCCCAACCCAGGGATTGAACCCAGGTCTCCCGTATTGCAGGCAGATTCTTTACCAGCTGAGCCCCAAGTGTCATGGGGTTGGGAGGAGCCTATAAAATGATGCAGTAAAGTGCTGAGCACAGGGCGTGGCTTGGAAGAGGTGCTCGGGAAGTGCTAGTTGTTTGGGATCTTACTGTTTATTGTAATGAACGTCTCTGGTGACCACCCTTCTCCACATAGTAAGGTTTCAGCAGACCGCTTTTTGCCTGTCCCCCTTTACGTGTGGGCTTAAAAGGGGCCCCATCAGAGCCAGAAGTGTCTCATTATCTATAGCCAGGGCGGCACTATTGGCCCGTGGTGGGGTCTCTGCATTGGGCCTGACACCTACGTGCCCTGTCTCATGGCGACTCACCTGTGTCAGATGGAGCAAGGCGGGTGTTTGGCCTGGTCTCCAGGAGGGGTGGAGGGAGGCTGGTGGTGTCCGTGCTGGTCTGGAGGGCTAATCAGGTCCAGCCACAGGGGAGGGGGCTAGATTCTGGGCTTAGGATTAGAGTTCAAGGTGAGGCCAGTGCCTGGTCCCAGCTGTTCAGAGTGGCCCCAGCCAGAACTGAGGACCTCGGAGCTAACCCTGAGCCCGTGGCTGGAAGTGTCCCTTGTGCAGACACAGGCCTGCTGCTCTTGGGGAAGGTTCTCATCAATCTTTGCCAGGGCTGGGCTGGGACATGGGGGTCATCACACTTTCAGAAAGTTGGCTTGCCCAGGGGCCCCGGCACACCAGTCTGAGACACTTTAGTGGGAGTCAACCCCCAGAGACCTACTGGAGAGCTTCCCACAAATCCTGAAACCTGCATCAGAGTTTCTGAGATGGACCTGTTGTGAATGGAGCACACAGGATGCTGGCCCAGGGCCAGCGTCCCACCAGAGGGGCAGGTTCTGACCTGGAGCAGCGAGGAGACGAGGCAGGGCCAGGGCTGGTGTCTTGGTGACAGGGACACTGTCAAGATGACCCCAGGAAGCCGGTGTCGGGTGGACCGCGGTGGTGGGTCTGCAGGCGGAAGGGAACCATCAGGTGGTGACAGTCCTCCCCTCCTGGCCCTCAGATCACTGTAGGGCCGGCCTGGAAGCCCAGCTCTGGGTGCAGAGCTGACGCCGCTCCACTAGAGGAGGCCCGGTCTCTGATGTGCATGAGCCTAGACAAGATCCCACGGCCCTGTTTTTCATTTTTCAGTTTAAGAACCCCCTGATCCTGCTGCTCCTGGCCTCTGCCTTGGTGAGCGTCCTCACAAAGAAATACGAGGACGCCATCAGCATCGCCATGGTGAGTGCGCCCCATGGGAGTTGGGGACCAGTGCCCCCCAATCCCAAACCTGGCTGCCGAGGTCCTGCTGAGTCTCTGCTTATCTTTGTTATGCAAGGAGAAAAAAACTAGGCTGTAAGAAGAAGAAAAAAAGTAGAAAACACAGCATAAAGAAAGGACAAGAAGTGTCCATGTTCCTCTACCTCACGAAGAGCTGACTCATTGGAAAAGACCCTGATTCTTGGAAAGACTGAGGGCAGGAGGAGAAGGGGCAGCTGCTAGCCTGTGAGGCTGTTTGAATTCAAGTTAAATAAAATGAAGAATTCGATTTCTCAGGTGAAGTCAGCACCACAATTCGAAAGCATCAATTCGTCAGTGCTCAGCCTTCTTTATGCTCCCCACGTCTCACATCTGTACATGACTACTGGTAAAACCATAGCTGTATCTGGTTCCAAAATGTTTTCATTGCCCTGAAAGGAACCCCCGTACTCATTAAACCGTCATTCCCTTCCCCCGCCACCAGCCCCTGGAAGCCACCATCTGCTTTCTGTGCGTCTGGATTTACCTATTCTGGGCAGTTCTTATAAACAGAATCCTGCGCTAGGTGACCTTTTATACATGGCTCTTATATGTGACCTTTTGTTTAATGACTTTCATTCCTGCTTCCTTCTATCTGTCAAGTGCTGTCTTTTGAAATACAAAAACAAATTCCTTCCGTGCGGTGGAATCAGTGCTTCTGTTGGAAACCCTGAGGCTAGATCCACATTTTCTGATGTGAAATCATGTTTATTAGAAGCTTGGTTGTTGTTTGTTCAGTCACTACTTTGTGTCTGACTCTGTAATCTGTGGACGGCAGCACGCCAGGCTCCTCTGTCCTTCACTATCTCCTGGAATTTGCTCAAATTCATGCCCATTGAGTCAGTGATGCTATCTAACCATCTCATCCTCTGTCAGCCCCTTCGCTTGCCCTCAATCTTTCCCAGCATCATGGTCTTTTCCAACGAGTCGGTTCTTCATGTCAGGTGGCCAGTTATTAAATGCTGCTAAGATATAAACGATCGTATCTTTACTGTATCATCCTGTGTTACAAGCGTGCTGCTGCTGCTGCTAAGTCGCGTCAGTCGTGTCCGACTCTGTGCGACCCCATAGATGGCAGCCCACCAGGCTCCTCCGTCCCTGGGGTTTCCCAGGCAAGAGTACTGGAGTGGGGTGCCATTGCCTTCTCCGGTTACAAGTGTATCTATGCCAAAAAATCTAGGAGGATAACCCCCAAATGTGAACCTGTGGAGGCAGAACTGGGAGTGCTTTTTTGGCTCTTCTGTTTTCTAAATCTCTGCACAGTGCTCTATTTTGCAAGGAAAAAGGAAATACATTTTGGAAGACAGTGTCCTCCCCTCACCTCCCCTGGATTATGTACCTGCTCATTGGCAGTGGGTGTTAAAATGCCCTCCTGTTTGCCCCCTAGGCTGTGCTGATCGTGGTCACTGTCGCCTTCATCCAGGTGTGTATATGTGCCCTGAGTTCCCGGGTGGGGTCACCTGGGCTGATGGAAGCTCTGTGGGGGCCCCCCACCCCCGACCCCACTTAAACACAACGTTTCTTGTGCTTCCGGCCAGGAGTACAGGTCAGAGAAATCTCTGGAAGAGCTGACAAAGCTGGTTCCTCCTGAATGCAATTGGTAAGTCGGAGACCTCCGGCCCACCCAGCCTCGGGACTTTGTGGTCCATCAGAGGAGTCAGTGGGCTGGCAAGTTTGGCAAAACTTTGGCCACATTTATATCCTCTGTCGTGTGATATGGGAGAAACGTGTCTTACCAGGGGTTAGCAAAGCTGATCTCTGCCCCACCAGCAGATTGCTATGTGTCCTTAGGTGTGTCATTCAGTCTCTCTGGGCCTCCGCTCTGTCACTGGTGTCTAATCAGGGTGCCCAGCCTGGGGCCAATGGATGTCAGGGCTTTGGGAAGAGGGTGGCCCACGAAACCTGTGATGAAGTGTACAAAATTGTGTGCATTTTTCCTGGAAGGCATTTGACATTTTTCCTGAGGCTCAGAAGAAGCTGAGGGGAAGGGGTTTAATAATAAGCTGAGGCCTCAGAACTCTGACTGAAGCGGGTGGACAGCTCAGTGATGAACCCTGGCCATTTGCTCAGCTGCCCGCCAGCCTCCTTCCTATCCAAACATTCCTGCTTTGCCCTTTGTTATCACATCACCCTCCCCAAAGACATTGAAAAAGGAAAGACAAGAATGTCTCCTCTTACCTCCTGGGCCTGTCTGCTTAGCTCAATGCTGTGCAGAGGGACTTTCTGAAAGATTCCATCATATGCGCTGCCCGGGACAGCATCACTAATCACATATGGCTGTTGAGGACTTCACCCAAGGAACTGAATTCTTCATTTTATTTAAGCTGAACTCAAGCAGCCTCACAGGCTAGTGGCTGCCATCACAGATGGCTCAGCTTAGAGGGTTTGCAGGGGCCGCTGCCCTTGGTAAAGAAAATGGCAGAGGCAGAAATGAGAATGTTGCAGGCCTGCTGTTGTGTGTGTGTGTTTCAATTTAATTTTTTAGTGTATCAGCAATCCCCAACCAGTTATTCTCCTTGTAAACATGAAACCACTTTGGAAAAGGCCCAGGTATTCTCCCTCACCCCTCCTGGCATCAGCTGAGGTTGTCTTAAGTCATGTGTCTTTCCCAAATACACACTGCCACTCATAAGAAAGTCACTGCAGGTATCTTGTGATCCAAGGTACTTTGGAAGGATTTCAGCAGACAGTAACTCTATTTTATCCAAAGGATAAGCTGGGAGAAAGAACCTTAACATATATTTGGATACAGATGGTGTCATTGAGGATAGAGCTGACGGATAGAAAGATCTAGTTAGAAGTCCTTCCTCTCAAGGAATCAGCTAGTGAAGAGTGTGTGTGTGTGTGTGTGTGTGTGAGAGAGAGAGAGAGAGAGAGAGAGAGAGAGATACAAGGCAGAGAATAATGAGTAACAAAGTAGAGACCAAAAGAGCATGCTGTGAAAGCATGAGAGGCATGAGTCAATTCTCAAAGATTCTCTGGGGGGCAGTAAAAATGTCTGGGCTTAATGATGGAGTGAACAAGGTGTCAGAAATCCAGACGTGTGATGTATGATGTAATCCTATGAGCAGACAGAAGCATCCATGATTTATGGGGTTTGATGAGCTGATCTTAAGTTTAATTATCAAGTCTTGGCCTTTCAGGCAAATAGTATGCATTATTGATGTCCCTGGGAGTTGCTTCTGAAAGACAATTTTATTTTCAAGAGCAGCAGAGGCAGGCAGCCTAGGAGAGTTGAAAGAGCAGTGAAGGGACACAGCCTCTCTCCCCGAGCCCCTGAGACCCATGTCACAGATCAGGAGAAGCATCTGCCCTGCAGACCCTTCCTGCATTACCTCCATCCTTGGTGCATTCATTAAATATTTACAAAGCACCCGCTGTGTGCAGGGCGATGTTGTCCCAGGTGAAGAGATAGGAAAGCCCTGGCCTTTGGACCTCTCACACTCCTAACAGGGGAGGCAGATAATGAAGTAAAAGAATGAAATGATTTTGGAATGAGGCAGGTGCATGAAAGCCAAAAAGACTGAAAGCCAAAGCCACACAAAAATTAAAGAGAACCTCGTGGAGATGCAGTGACTGGTGGAGGTGTGGGAACAACCTTGAATAGCTGGCTGGCAGGTTACCCTGCTCTGACACTTAAGGTGGAGCTGACCTTTAGGTTGAGGCCTGATAAATAGCAGGGGCCAGCTGTGGGAAGAGTCCCAAGAGAAGAGCAGAAATATATGCTCTTGGCTATAAAACCCAGAAAATTCAGCTACACAAACCACAAGGAAACTGTGTTGTCTTATGGCAAGGGATCTGAGGTGAGGGGCCAGTGGGGTTAGTTAATTCAAGAAGGCACCAAGGACCTGGTCCTTTTATTTCTTTACTCTGCCATCCTCAGCTTGCTGGCTTTGTTCTTATACTGGATTCCCTCATGGCCCCAGCATGGCTGCCACAGTTCCAGACATCACAACCAGACATGATAAAGATGAAAAAGTCCAACAGAAGAGGCCATGTGTGTGTATAAAGAATGAGAAAACCTTTCTCTTGAGCTCCGACCAAATGCCACTCCTGTCTCTTAGGCCAGTGTTGTAGATCATGCCTTTGTCTACGTCAGTCACGGGCAGGGGATGGGATCACCCTTACCATCTCAGCCTGTCAGGACCCACCCCCTGGAGCACTCTGCTGTGAGGAGAAAGGAAGGTACCTGAATAACTGCATTCTGTTAACAGGGAAGAGGGGAGTGTCTGCTCCACCATTCAAGGTCCACAAAGACCTTGAGACTGGAAAGAGCTGGGTGTATTCAAGGGGGTGCGTGGCAGGAGGTAGGGTGTCTGGGTCTAACTCCCAGGTTCTTGGAGAGGGTTTGGAGCAGGAGGAAGTTGTGATCTGATTTTGTGCTTTAAGAACTCTGTGGCTGCTACAGGAAGGAGGCCCAGGGAGGGGCACAGGTCCAGGTAGGGGGCTCCTGCCATGTTGGGTAAGGAGCAGCATGTCGTGGATTCCAGTGGGAGCCCGTACACAGAAGCATGTTTATGTGTAACAGCAAACAGCCGTAAAGAGCAGTCCAGGCCTGGGGGGCGGGGGGGAGGGTGCTCCCTGGCTTCCTGGGCACTTAAGATGCTCCTCCCGGCTTTAACAAGGTTCTGCTGTCCCTGAGGTCAGAGCCGGGCTCTGCACACCACAGCACTGTGTTCTCCGAGGACAGAAGCACCGCCGGCTGCCGGCTTCGTTAAGGAACCGCTTCTCTAGACCTGCAGAAGCTTCTGGAAGCTGTGTGGTCCCGCCTTGCTTCCAAGCAGGGTGAACAGTAGTCACCTCACTTTTCAAATGAAGCCCACGGTCTCCCAGGAGCCAAGCTCTTTCCTAAGAGTCTTTTAGGACATTGAATTTAAAAAATAATAAACTATTAAGGCACAGGCGTTTGTCCACATCGGAAAAGAGAAAATATATTTCTGTAACCTTTGCTCAAGTTTATCAAAGTGCCTAAAATTGAGATGTCAACATGGATGCTTTTGCTTTTTCCTGTTTAAAACGCAGCATAAGAGAAGGACAGCTCCAGCACCTGCTAGCTCGAGACCTGGTACCTGGAGACATCGTGTCTCTCTCCATCGGAGACCGCATCCCTGCCGACATCCGTCTCACAGAGGTGAGGGGCCCAGACCCCGGTCCAGGGGCTGTGCAGACACTTGGCTTCTCGGGGACAGGCAGTCTCTCCTTCTTGCACACACATGTACACAGACATAGGCATATGTGCACACAAGCAGAAAGTTAGCAAGCAAGCTAATTTTAAGCACAAAGCTCCTCCAATGGCATTTCATAAATTGTGTATTCTCGTGTAAGTATAATGCCTCGGAGCAATGAGGCCCCTATGCCACAACTACTGAGCCTGTGCTCTCAAGCCCAGGAGCTGTGATTTTCTAGCTTGTAGCCTACTGCAGCAGTGAACTGAACCACAGTGGGGCCGAGGAATGAGGGAGAAGTTGCTTCTAGAAACGACCACACTGAGGGCAGACAGAAGCACTGTCAGATTGCTTAATCCCAAGGATGAGAGCCACCAGTCCAGCTGTGAAAAGCAGCACGAGCCTTTGTTAAGAGTGCAGTTTGGGACATCGGGTGTGGGGCTCCGTCCCCAACCTTTGCGGGTCTCAGGGTGTCACGACCTCATAGAACATTCCCTGAGGCTCTCGAAGATCATCCTGAATCCTCAAGAAAAGGTGAAGTCAGGTTCAGAGAGATCCGTTGATGGGAGTAACCTATTTTATGATCCCTGCCAAGAAGGTTTAAGGATTGTTCAAAGCTGTTAGTGATAAAGGATTAAGCCTAGGTTATCGGCCTGATTTATTTATTTAAGGAGGACGTGTTCTCTGGGTCAATAGCAGGCTGTTGGAAGGGTGGCCTGGAGAGAGGTGGGGAGTGGAGAGAGACAAAAGAGACTGGGAGCCAACCTCCGGGACCTGCGTTTACAGCACCCTGAGCCTGTCTTTGGAGGTGAGGCGGGGGCCAGAGGGCACCCCGGGTTTCCAGCCCCTCTGCCCCTGTTTTCAGATGCCCAAGCAGGGCAGGGTGAGGGTGAACAGCAAGTGTACCCCACACCAGGGTGAATTCCTCTTCGCCTGCTTCTCCCCACACGAGCATCCGGCCTCCAAGTCCAGGGCATGTGGTTTCCAGTAGAGGAGCCGCTGTCCAGTGGCCAAGCCCCACCTGCAGGGAAAGCTGGGGAAACCAGTCTAACACTGTCCACGCCTCCCTAGGGATGGGCTCTGCCCTGCAACGTGGAGGAGTCCCCAGGTGTGGGGTGTCCACATAATGGGCAGCTGATAAACAGGATGCACGTATACTATGGATGCTACAGGGAGGCAGAGTGGTGAAGTGGTTAGTGCCCTGGGGCTGGGCATTAGCCAAGTCCTATCCTTCAGAAGCTGTGTGACCTTGAGCAAGTATCTTAACCTCTCAGTGCCTCAGTTTCTTCATCTGTCAGAGGGGTTAATGTTCATTCCCAACTCGAGGGGTTCTCATGATGCTGAACTGAGCTAAGACCATCAGCCTGCTTTTGCAGCCGCCCGAGGTGGGGACAGAGTCCCCAATATCAGCCATTGATTTAACTGTTTATCATTACCAGGCTCGACAACACTTCCTTGAAAGAATTTTTTAAACCCCAAATAACTCCCCTCCTGCTTCAACTGGTTTTCTTCCTACCCTGATTCTGTCAGATTACATGTTATCTGGTCGTTGCCAGCGCGAGGACTTTTTCAAGGCTACCGGCCGCCAACACTCTGCAGATTTCCTCTCTGGTCCTTTTGCAGTCAGTAGCTTTGTTTACTCATAGTAGAATTTTTAAAAAAAATAATTTTATTTATTTGGCTGTGCTGGGTCTTCCTTGCTGCGTGCGAGCTTTCTCTAGTTGTGGCTAGCAGGGACTGCTCTCCAGTTTCGGTGCAAGGGCTTCTCATTGCAGCAGTTTCTCTTGTTGCGGAAGCTCTCTTGAGCTCTGGAGTGTCTGGACTTCAGGAGTTGCCACACATGGGCTCAGGAGTTGCAGCTCCCGGGCTTGAGAGCACAGGCTCAGTAGTTGTGGCATAGGGGCCTCATTGCTCTGAGGCATTGAAGCAACCCCCTGTATTGTCCAAGGGTCAGCTGTATGTAACAATCAGATCGGCGCTAGACACTGTGTTAAAACCGCCTTGCTTCATCTCCCAGTGACCTTAAGAGGACAGTGCTCTCCTTTTAGAGTGAGGACACAGAAGCCTGGAGGGCTGAGCTCACACAGTCAATGGGGCAGAGGGGACTTGAACCCGGGCCACCTGGCTCCGTAGCCCAGGTCCTTCACCACAGACTCCAGGCCCTGTGTCGATGCAAACAATCGCTGATGAGAACAGAGTACATGAGCCAAACTGAGGACTGTAGCCCAGGAAGACAGGCTCGCCATAGCCCGGACAGACTGCTCCGGAGAAGCATGGTTTTCAGCGCTGGTTTGTATCCTGTCACAACAAAGAAAAAGAAATTCCATCAAACATAGCAGGGGTACATTCCTTCAAGGTCGCCAAAAGGACATATTAGCACATACGCAGTGAGATACATGATCTTGGCATCTGGGAAGAGAGCCTTATCTCAGAAGGAGTCCTGGCTTAGAGACATTCACCCCTATCTTCAAAGTGAGCGCTCTTTGCTTCTGGGTAACGCGTCCTTTTCTTTGATAGTGAAAGCAGGTGTACCATGTATGGTGCGCACAGGCTATGCTCGTGATCATAAAATCCAAGCCAAGTCATAAATGCCAGACCGGCTTCCCTAGCCTCCATCACCTCTTTCCCAACAGCCAGCTCTCTGGACTTTCTCTCTGGCTCTCCTTCCAGGCTTCCTCAGTGTATCCAGTGTCTAGAGCTGCTGAACAAAGTATTACATACTTAGGGGCGTAAACAACACGAGTGTATTATCTTACAGGCTGGAGGTCACACTCAAACTCAGTTTCACTGGGTGGAAATCAAGGCGTTGGCAGGACTGTGTTCCCCATTCCCAAGCTTCAGGGGAAAATTGGTTCCCTTGCATTTTTCAGCTTCCAGGGTTGCCCACATTTCTTGCCTCGTGCCCCCGAATCACTCCAACTACTGCTTCTGTCTTTGTATTTCCTTCTCTCAGACATGGCTCTGATTCCCCTCTGGTAAGGACCCTTTTTAAAATCGGTTGATCTCTTTTTTTCTTTTTTTAATTAATTTATTTGGCTGCCCCGGGTCTTAGTTGCGACATGAGGAATGCTTAGCTGTGCCATGTGGGATCTAGTTCCCTAACCAGGGATGGACCCTGGGGCCCCTGCATTGGGAGCACGGAGTCCTGACCTCTGGACCAGCAGGGAAGTCCCTGTAATGACATTTAGGGCCCCCCAGGATCATCCAAGCTAATCTCTCCGTGGCAAACCCATCCATTTAATCACACCTGCAAAGTCTGTTTTGCTGCTAAGGCAACACTTTCACAAATTCTAAGGATTAGGACTTGGGTGTCTCCAGGGGTTGGATGGTAGGGGGCTACTATTCAACCTACCACCCTCAAAGCCCTCCTCTAAGCCTCTCCTTCCCCTCTTCCTGCCTGAGGGCACGCCTTCCAAATCCCTGTCAATCAGTCAGTCAGCAAATGTTTCTTGAGCACTACCATGTTCCAGGACCTGTGCTGCGTGCTGAGGAGGCAGTGAGAACAGATGAGACCTCTGCTTTTATAGCCTGGAGTGACCACATCTACCACAGGGGAGCTTGTGGGAAAAACCCAGGGGATTCTGGACTTCCCAAACAGGACAGACTTGACTGGCCCACTGCAGTCACAGAGGGCTTCCTGGAAGCAGTGCCTTTTGAGCCATTCTGGAATGGACATGAATCAGCTGTTCTAGGCAGAGGAGACGCAAGCTGTGTGCTCAGCCCTGACTTGGAAGCCACATGCATTGCTGCTTTCAGCTGCCCGCAACGCATCTTCACACAGGAGAGCCGTTCCTACCATCTGGAACCTACTTCCCACCAGCAGGACGTAGCTGTTCTCGTTCCTGAGGTCTCAGCCCCACCCGTCCCCTCCCCACTGGCCTCCCTGATCCCTCTCCTGAAGCGTCACCTCCCCTCCCTCCCGCGACCCTGAGTTCCTGCTGTTCATTCCAGTGTCAATTTGCTTTCCTGTTTATTGCTCAGTTCAGTTCAGTTCAGTTGTTCAGTCGTGTCCGACTCTTTGCGACCCCATGGGCTGCAGCACGCCAGGCCTCCCTGTCCATCACCAACTCCTGGAGTTTACTCAAACTCATGTCCGTTGAGTCGGTGATGCCCTCCAGCCATCTCATCCTCTGTCATCCCCTTCTCCTCCTGCCTTCAATCTTTCCTAGCATCAGGGTCTTTTCAAATGAGTCAGCTCTTCGCATCAGGTGACCAAAGTACTGGAGTTTCAGCTTCAACATCAGTCCTTCCAATGAACATTCAGGACTGATTTCCTTCAGGATGGACTGGTTGAATCTCCTTGCAGTCCAAAGGACTCTCAAGAGTCTTCTCCAACACCACAGTTCAGAAGCATCAATTCTTCGGCGCTCAGCTTTCTTTATAGTCCAACTCTCACATCCCTACATGACTACTGGAAAAACCATAGCCTTGACTAGACAGACATTTGTTGGCAAAGGTCCCTCCACGAAGGTGGGAAGTTGGTCTGTCTTGGTCACTACTGGATTTCCAGGGCCCAGAAGAAGGCCTGACCCTTGGCAGGAGATAGATGGACAGATAGCCCACCTCCATTCCAGCATATCCAAACCCACACCCACCTCCCTGCCTGCATCCTCACCCCTTCCCAGTCCCCTAACCCCTATTGTTCCTATTTCTCTGGCCAGCTGTCTTCAAGGGAAGCATCTTTGTCTCACCTCTCTCTCCTTTCCTCTTTTTAAGAAAAAAATAGACTCTATTTCTTAAAGCCTTTTTCTTTTTTTGACCATGCCCTGTAGCTTATGGGATCTTAGTTCCCCGACCATCACCATGACCCATCCCCTGATGCTGACCTTGATCAGCTGGCTGAGGTCTGTTTTCTCACATTTTAATGTGTCACCAATTAATAGGGTGCAGATGACACCACCCTTATGGCAGAAAGCGAAGAAGAACTGAAGAGCCTCTTGATGAAAATGAAAGAGGAGAGTGAAAAAGTTGGCTTAAAACTCAGCATTCAGAAAACTAAGATCATGGCATCTGTTCCCATCACTTCATGGCAAATAGATGGGGAAACAGTGAGAGACTTCATTTTGGGGGGCTCCAAAATCACTACAGATGGTGGCTGCAGCCATGAAATTAAAAGACGCTTACTCCTTGGAAGAAAAGTTATGACCAACATAAACAGCATATTAAAAAGCAGAGACATTACTTTGCCAGCAAAGGTCCATCTAGTCAAGGCTATGGTTTTTCCAGTAGTCATGTATGGATGTGAGAGTTGGACTATAAAGAAAGCTGAGCACCGAAGAATGGATGCTTTTGAACTGTGGTGTTGGAGAAGACTCTTGAGAGTCCTTTGGACTGCAAGGAGATCCAACCAGTCCATCCTGAAGGAAATCAGTCCTGAATATTCATTGGAGGGACTGATGCTGAAGCTGAAACTCCGATACTTTGGCCACCTGATGCAAAGAACTGACCCATTTGAAAAGACCCTGATGCTGGGAAAGATTGAAGGCAGGAGGAGAAGGGGACGACAGAGGATGAGATGGTTGGATGACATCACTGACTCAATGGACATGGGTTTGAGTAAACTTCGGGAGTTGGTGATAGACAGGGAAGCCTGGCATGCTGCAGTCCATGGGGTTGCAAAGAATCAGACATGACTGAGCAACTGAACTGAACTAATTAATAGGGGTTCTTTCTATGAAAGATCCTCATGTTTGGGCAACCACTGCTGTCACTCCAGCTGGAAAGTGCCCCCACTTATCAATCCAACAGGCCCTCAGAGGGTCCTCCTCCGAGGCTTTGTGTTCATGGGGTTCATTCTGCCGTAGCAGGAAGCTGCAGTGACCCCCACACCATGTGGATCAAGACTAAACTGTGCCCTCTGACTGTTCACAGTCTGGCCTGCCCCATTTCCCTGTCCCAGACCCTATGAGAGAATGGATGGCTGGGCTAAGAGAATGCAGCAGAATCCATCTCTGACATGACCTAGGCTGTGGGGCCTCTGGCAAGTTTCTGAAGCTCTCAGAGCCTCAGTTTTCTCATCTGTAGAGAGGGGATCAGAGCAGCATCTTCTCAATGGCATGGTCAGGAATGTTTCATGAGAAAAATACACTCAGCAAATGTGTGTTAGCATTAGCATACCATCAACAATAGTAATTCTTCTCTTAGTTTCTCTTGCACTCTAATTTAGCATCATCCCACTTAGCACTGAATCACCTTCCATTTGTTTCAAGAATTTGATTTCCAAAGTTCTTGAAAAAAGAACCTGACTTAAAATTCTTTGGGCATATAATTGGCATCCACTTTAAAGTCTTGTTGACTCGGCCAATTGAAAAACTGGGTGAGCAGGTTATATTCTAATTGATCTTTCTTTAAACAACAAAAACCAAACTTAAAATAAGCAAATTATGTGAGCCTCAGTGTGTTTGAAGGGGTTAGTGTTGGAACAAGAGGAGATGTAGTGACCTTCTAGCCCAGGGTCTCCCAACACTTGCCGCACAGGGTGGTCCACACAATGCAGCCCCCACTTGGAGAGTCTCAGCATCCATTTGCATAGTAAAGACCCTGAGAAGTCCTGCAGTAAAGAACCAGTTCACTGGGTTTACCCCCATGTTTCTCAAACTGTTTTTCACCATGGAACCCTCTTTCCACAGAGCAGCAACTAACTTCCTGTGAAGGAGGGTTCCCCAAGACACAAGTGGGAAAATGATGTTCTAACTCATGACTCATCCATTTTATACCTGGAAAAACTAAAGCTCCCAAATCACAAATATGTGGATGTGATTTTTGTTAACATAAGAAGTCTCTAACCCTCGTGGGTCCACTAGGAAAGCAGAATGGAGGCACAGGGGACTCTTGGACCTGCAGTCAGCCTTTACATAGTCTAGTACAAGTGTAAAGACTAGAATTAAAAACAGAACAAAGAGTGACTTCCCCAGCGGTCCAGTGGTTAAGACTCTGCCTTCCAATGCAGGGAGTGGAGGTTCAATCCCTGGACAGAGGACTAAGATCCCACATGCTGCCGGGTATGGCCAAAAATTAAAAAAACAAAACAAAACACCCAGGACAAATAAACCTGTCTGCTTAGTTCCACTCTCTGCCAGTTTTCTCTGTCTTCTTTCCGTCTGGCACTCCCGTCCATGCGTACTCCCTCACTGAGAGCTTTACTGTGCTTCACTTGGCCTGTATTTCTTGGACTGTAGGCTTCCCCTCCCGATGGAACTGGCCTGTCTTCTAATGTCTAATATCGTTTTGTACATTTTCCTCATGTGTATCCTTCTCTGCTCCAGACTTTTCATGGCTCCTCATTCTTTACAAGGTTATATCTCAATCTCTTAACCGATGCCAAACACAATTGGGTTCCAACCACACCTCCCACACATCCTCTGCTCCAGTCACGCTGGTCCCCACATGGGTCCCCAGGTAGAGCAACCCTTCTGTCTCTTTGCTCGTGCCCTCTCGTGTTGATGGAGTTAAAGCCCCATGAGAGCAGGACCAACTCTTCCCCCTCCAGCACACCCCTGCTCTGGTTTCAGCACCTGGGACAGTGTCCACCTCTGTCCACTCCCGAGGACTTGTTCCCAGAGAGGATGACCCGGTTCCACTGCTTGGCAAGCTGGGCTTCTGTCCTTTTAGCCTGTGGCTGGGGTGCTGGGGGAAGAGAGGTCTTTATTTACTTCCCGCATCTCTTCCATTGCTTTGATCAAACTCATTATTACCAAGTCCAGCCACCAGCAGTTCTCCAACTTGCCTTTTCCCTCCTGAAAGACCTGCCTGATTCTCTTACCAGTGTCTGCTCATCCCTCAAGACCTGTTTCATGTCCTGGACCCTCCAAGAAATTCTGCAGCTCATCCTCCCCCACCATCACTCCACACTCCTGTTTCTTGAACCTTCTGTGGCAGAATAGATCCGATTAGGGCATCAGGTTGTTCTAACTATGCCTCTCAAACTCAGGCAATGGTTGGATTCTCTTTCACTTCTGACTTACCATTTTTATTACAATGTAACTTCAATGGAACAAACATAAAATTAGGTACAAAATCTATGTGCTTCAAATTAAGTAAGTTACAACTTATTCAAATTATTATCATGTCTGATTAGACCACATTTACTAGAAACAGAATCTCTGTTTGCCATGGTTACTGTTGTTCAGTTGCTAAATCATATCCGACTCTTTGCAATCCCATGGACTGCAGCATGCCAGGTAGGGTGACAACATACAGCCTTGATGTACTCCTTTCCCAATTTTGAACCACAGAGATGTGGTAGTTTCTGCTGCCTGGGACCTGTGGGGTCAACATCTGGTGGTTCTGGATGCCTCACTTTCCCCATTTCTTCTTTCGTTGTGGGTTAGGAGCTGCCCGTGAACTCATATGACTTTGCTCCAATGTCCTGGAGATAAAAACATGAAGGTCAGTTAGTAGTTGTATTTGTGGTGGTAGGCGAGATAGATACATGGGCTTGAACAGGCGGATTTATTCCTATTTCACGTGATGAGAGCCCGAAGGTGGAGCCAACAGGGTAGCTTCACCATGGAAGAAAGGCCCTGGGTTTCTCCCAGCCCTCCTCTCTGCCCTCCTGGGCTGTGGCACCCTGTTAGTGCCTGTAAAGTGGCTTTTGGAGCTCCAGCCATGAAAACAATGACCCAAGCAGAGAGAGAGAAAGGTGAAGGGGGCAAAGAGGACCTGTCAGCTCAGCCGCCTTCAAAGATCTTCACAAAGACCATTCATCCCATTGTCCAGAGGGTGGAGACACCATGAGCTGCCAGGGAAGCTGGGAAACAAGGCTAAGGGGATGGGGTGGGGGCCATCATCACGCCTAGCACCATGGAGTTCTGTTAGGAACTTAGAGGGTTAGATGGATCTTACTTGGCAAGTGGTGGCTCCTGTCTTCCTGGGGGACTGGGGGGCCCTAGAAGTGTGCACATTTTTATAGACTGTTATTGAATTGTAAAACTTGGGAGTATAGAAAACTCCAAGACTTCTATTTGAGAAAGGCCGATCTAACTGTTGTTTTGGGATTTTGCAGGAAAATAACTTCTCTCTTTTGCTCTTGTTGCTCTTTTTTGCTTCAGTGAGAAGTCCCTTAGGGGCAGAGTACACCCTAGACACCTTGTACATCCTTGGCGGTACCTGGCATGGTTCTGGCCATGGAAGACTTACCTCCTGAGTGATACCTACTGGGCCTGTGGTCACTTCTGCAAGACTTTGAATGGTTAAGAGTGCAGTCTCTGGAGCCACTATGTTGGTTCAAACCTCTGCTGTGCCGCTAATGAGCTGTGTAACCTTGAGCAGATTTCTTAATCAGCCCATACCTCAGTTTCCCCAAATGTAAAGTGGATAAGGGACTTCCTTGGTGGTCCAGTGGCTAAGACTCTGTGCTCCCAATGGAGGGTTTGATCCCTGGTCAGGGAACTAGATGCCACATGCCGCAACTAAGAGTTCATGTGCTGTGACTACAAGGTCCTGCCCACCGCAAAGAAGATCGAAAATCCCCTGTGTGGCAACCAAGACGGGTACAGCCAAATTAATTAACTAATTAATTAAATATTTTTAAAAATATTATAAAGTGGATAAAATAACAGTGTCTTTCATGGAGGGTGTGAGGATTAAGCAATAAGCCTTGTGAAGTGCTCTGTGCTGGAGCTGGTGCATAGTAGGTGTTCTGGAAGTGTCATCCTGGAAACATCAGGAAGTGTGTGTATATGCGACTGCGTGTGTGTTTCGGGTGCTGACATGATCTTAGGCTGTCATCAAGTAACCCGGCTCAGTGCTGCTCAAACCACATGGATTGTGTGGGAACCCCAGGGTGGGAGGGATGTGGGAGTTAGGGGACAAACAGGGTGCTCCGAAAGGATATTCTAATTTAACCATTGCCTAAAGTTTTTTTTAAAGTTTTTATTATAATTTAAAAGGGTGTTAAAACAGGACTTGAGATTGCTATGTTTTCTGAAAGGGGTCCTACATTCAAAACTTTTCTGATTCCTGGAGTCACCAGAGGCCACGTTGTGCTACTTGTTTCCTGATTTCAGCACGCTCTTGTTTGCTGTCTGTTGACCAGTGACATTAAGGTGTTAGACACTATCCTGGGCTTTGAAAACCAGCTCACAGGTTGGAGGGCTGGTGCCACGCCTTCTCTCTTTGCCCCGCTGCCCCCAGGTCACAGACCTCCTGGTGGACGAGTCCAGTTTCACGGGAGAAGCCGAGCCAAGCAGTAAGACAGACACCCCGCTGACGGGTGAGGGCGACCTCACGACCCTGAGCAACATCGTCTTCATGGGGACCCTGGTGCAGTGCGGGAAGGGCCAGGTGAGCCCCGGGGCCTTGGCTTCCCTCACCTGTGGGCCTTTAGCGTCAGCCCTCACACCTCTCTCTCCTGGATGCAGGGCGTCGTGATCGGGACAGGAGAAAAGTCCCAGTTCGGAGAAGTGTTTAAGATGATGCAGGCTGAAGAGGTAAGGGACTGGGGGCTTTGGGTTTCTTTCTTCTTTTTTAGATTATTTGTTTATTTATGGCCTCACTGGGTGTTCATTGTTGTGTGTAGGCTTTCTCTAGTTGCGGTGAGCAGCAGCTACTCTCTCGTTGTGGTGCTCAGGCTTCTCATTCCGGTGGCTTCTCTTGTTGTGGAGCATGGGCTCTAGGGCCCCGGGGGCTCAGTAGTCGTGGCACATGGGCCCCATTGCCTCGCTGCATGTGGGATCCTCCTGGATCAGGGATCGAACCCATGTCCCCCATATTGGCAGGCGGATTCTCAACCACTGGACCAGCAGGGAAGCCCTGGGTTTCTTGTAAGGTGGGGTTTGAGATGATTCTCAGCTGGTGACACCTGCCCCACCTACTCCTTAGGAACAAGGATGATATGGTTAATGTGAGTACACTTTTAAAAACTTTTTACTTTGAAATACTAATTACGATTTTTGTCAAGATATGACTTACGGTGATATGCACAGATCTGAAATGTAGCAGTCCGTGGATTTCTATATATGTGTCCATGTGTAATCATCACTCAGCTTAAGATATAAAAAAAAAATCCAAGCAGGGTCTTCCCTGGCAGTCCAGTGGTTGGGATTCTGCATTTCCACTACAGAGGGCACGAGTTCCATCCCTGGTCAGGGAACTAAGATCCTACAAGCTACACAGTGCAGCCAAAAAAAAAAAAAAAAAAAAAAGAACAGAAGCAGGAGGGACGCTCCTGGATCTCATCTAACAAACCCATTGTTCTCATCCTTTCAGACACCCAAAACTCCTCTACAGAAAAGCATGGACAAGCTGGGGAAGCAACTGACACTCTTCTCATTTGGAATAATTGGTGGGTGAAGCAGTTTCTGCGTGGGGTCCTGGCGGGGGTAGAAGACGGGGGTGGGGGTGTGTGGAAAGGAGCCATCCTGAGCACCCATAGCTGTTTCTCAAATACCTTACTACTCATCTGGGTGAGGACTGGGGTTTGGGATCAGAGGTTCTTGGTCAGCAGCAAGAGGTTTCCATATCAGCCGGAACAAGCTAGCAGCTGTAACAAGCAGCTCCTACATTTTAATGGCTTAACATGATCATAACTTATTTCTTCTCACACTGCAGTCCGTGGGCACATTCTGGTGAAATGGCTTTCCCGGGTAGCTTACCTCCGAACACTGACTTGTGGTCCCAGGCTCCTTCTCTATTGTTGCTCTGCCTTCCTCCAGTTCCTGGGAGGGGTGGGCCATAATTCTGTTAAACTAGCAGATTGGGAAAGAAAGAACATAGAAGCTTGTGGAGAGTGGGGGTAGGGGGGAGCATTTTTTAAGGCAGGAACCAGGAAGTGAAGTCATCAGTTTTGCCCATTCTTAATTGGCCAGAATGAAGTCACATGGCATACCTAGCTGCAAAGGAGACTGGGAAATGTAGTCTGGTGGTGCACCCAGCCATGTTTCTATGCTGTGCCTGGGCTTGTTCCTCCTGACCTTTGGCAGCATACGAACAGTATCCCCATGGTGCTGCAGCCCAAAATTCAGGTCTTGTTCCTGAATTATACCATGGTCCCTGCACCTGCCCCTTCCTGCTGTCTCCAGCTCTGGCTTTGAGTCTGTGTCCTTCGTTCTCAGCTTTCAGGGTCAACCAGTGCCTGGGCCATTATAGATTCTCAATAAATGTTGGTTTAGTGAATAAAGGAACAAACCAACCAACCACTGCCCATAGCACAAGCAGTGATGAAAGGAAGTTCTAGTGAGTCTGGCTAAAACTGCAGAGTGGAAAAAGTTCTTGGGAGAAGAGGCAGCTGTCCCTCCTAGCAGCAGTCTTGTTGTGTTTCTGGTCATCCAGATGCATTGGTTCATTTAATGAGTATCTTATGACACACTTGACCCTGAAATAGGTTCTGGGGCCACTGAGATGAGTCAGACACAGCTTCTGCCCTTTGGAGGACTCCAGAGAAATAGGAGAGAGATACCTAAACAAATATGAAATGTGAAGGTAGCTGTTAATTTTGCATGGGAGAGTTGAGAAGGCTCCAAAGAGGAGGGGACGTTAAGTTGGGTCTTGTAGGATGGGTAGGAGTTTGCCAAGTAAAAAAAAAAAAGAAGATTGGGAATTTCAGACCAAGGAAAACATATATCCAAAGGCATGGAAGGTATCTCCCATTCCTTTACAACTTGTAGGAGGTTGTAAATTTAGCAAAGTGTTAAGAGGATATGGTCTGAAGTTGAATCTCTCAATTCTATCGTGCTGGAGATAGACCTGCCTGCCCTTTCCTCCCTGGCCACCCCTCCCCCACTCTCTAGTTTCTAGTCTCCTTTCCAAATGTCAATTTTGGATGTTGTGCTCAGAGTTTGCTCATTCAATAGGTTTCCTGTTTTTGAGTAGCTCTATGTCCTCTTCACTTCATGGCAAATAGATGGGGAAACAGTGGAAACAGTGGCTGACTTTATTTTTGGGGGCTCCAAAATTACTGTAGATGGTGATTGCCGCCATGAAATTAAAAGACGCTTACTCCTTGGAAGGAAAGTTATGACCAACCTAGACGGCATATTAAAAAGCAAAGACATTACTTTGCCAACAAAGGTCCATCTAGTCAAGGCTATGGTTTTTCTAGTGATCATGTATGGATGTGAGTGTTGGACTATAAAGAAAGCTGAGCGCCAAAAAATTGATGCTTTTGAACTGTGGTGTTGGAGAAGACTCTTGAGAGTCCCTTGGACTGCAAGGAGATCCAACCAGTCCATCCTAAAGGAGATCAGTCCTGGGTGTTCATTGGAAGGACTGATGTTGAAGCTGAAACTCCAATATTTTGGCCACCTGGTGCGAAGAGCTGACTCATTTGAAAAGACCCTGATGCTGGGAAAGGTTGAGGGCAGGAGGAGAAGGGGATGACAGAGGGTGAGATGGTTGGATGGCATCACTGACTCAATGGACATGAGTTTGGATAAACTTCTGGAGTTGGTGATGGACAGGGAGACCTGGCGTGCTGTGGTTCATGGGGTCTCAAAGAATTGGACACGACTGAGTGACTGAAGTGAAATGAACTGATGTCCTCTTCTCTCCTTTCCACCTAGTTTGCCCTGGAGCAGTCATGGGAAGTGGGTTTTATCTTAACCTGCCAACTAGAAAGATTAGGGGGCAAGTTTTATTAAAAATAGGGGCAGAGCCCAACCCATAGGACCTGCCCCCATCCTGGGCCCTGCCACAGTAAGAGGGTGGAGGCCTCACAAAAGCCAAATGTGCTTATTTCTTCCCAAATTCAGGTTTGGTAATTTTCCATCGGTGTCTAGAAATAGGACACTGTGAGTACTGAGACATTCAGAAAATTAAGATCATGGCATCTGGTCCCATCACTTCATGGGAAATAGATGGGGAAACAGTGGAAACAGTGTCAGCCTTTATTTTTGGGGGCTCCAAAATCACTGCTGATAGTGATTGCCGCCATGAAATTAAAAGACGCTTACTCCTTGGAAGGAAGGTTATGACCAATCTAGATAGCATATTTAAAAGCAGAGACATTACTTTGCCAGCAAAGGTCCATCTAGTCAAGGCTATGGTTTTTCCAGTGGTCATGTATGGATGTGAGAGTTGGACGGTGAAGAAAGCTGAGCACCGAAAAATTGATGCTTTTGAAGTGTGCTGTTGGAGAAGACTCTTGAGAGTCCCTTGGACTGCAAGGAGATCCAACCAGTCCATCCTAAAGGAGATCAATCCTGGGTGTTCATTGGAAGGACTGATGTTGAAGTTGAAACTCCAGTACTTTGGCCACCTCATGCGAAGAGTTGACTCATTGGAAAAGACCCTAATGCTGGGAAGGATTGGGGGCAGGAGGAGAAGGAGACAACAGAGGATGGGATGGTTGGATAGCATCACCGACTCAATGGACATGGGTTTGGGTAAATTCTGGGAGTTGGTGATGGACAGGGAGGCCTGGCATGCTGTGATTCATGGGGTTGCAAAGAGTCGGACATGACTGAGTGACTGAACTGAACTGAATCTTTCTAGGTTCATTTGGGTTCCTGCTAAGATTTCGACTACTGAGTTCTATTGCTAGTCAAAGTATGAAAAAAAAAATGAAACCTCAATAAATCAGATCTTATGACCTCTCTACCCCCAACACACACGTACCCACACATATGTAGACACACACACACCACTATTGCTCAGCAGAAAACTCACCCTGGCTCTGCTTTCCCTACAAGACACAACTGATGCTCTTTAGCAAGTTCCCCAGGACGTGTCAACAGGCAACTCCTCTCACCTCCTACTTCCCCCTCGCCTGTCTTGTAACTGTGGCCTCAGTGGTTCATGACTTGGTGTTACTGTGGGCCAGGAGCCATGCTGAGATCTCCAAGTGCCTTGTCACATCTTAAATCCCAAAACAAGTCCTTGAGGAAGATGTAGTCATTTCCCTCACTTTACAGATGACCAAACTGAGGCCATGCCTGTTGGACCATAAACTTTTCCCCATTGCCAGAACGTCTTGGGGCTTTCATGGGCCCCAGCATGAGTCATCCACTTCTTGACCTGGAGGCTCCATCTCTGACTGTCCACATACCCCGTGTCTAACACACCATCTAGTGTTTAAATACTGGGTCAAGAATTGATGACAGAGAAAAATGGGAAAAGGAATGTCTTTAATTACAAAAGTGCAGGATAAAGTCAGTTAAGATAGAGCAGCTCATGAGCGCATCAGGGGACCGGCTGTCGTCGGTTACGTCAGACACCTTGGGGCAAGTCCTGGGAACATACAGCCTGTGGGAAACTTCTGGAATAACACAGAAATGTTGCAAACAACCCCAAATAAACTGGGAGCTGTTTCTTTCTTTTACCTGAACTGACTTGATCCTTTCCTGAAAAAGGAAAGCCATTCTCTTTCATAACCAGGAGAGTTTCTTCCTTAAAAATGGGAGAGGTGACAAGTGTTTGAAGTTATTCATAATTATCCTGTGTCTATATTCCCATAAACGCTAAGGAAATGAGTTTGGAATGCCTTTGGACGCTGAAGAACGTACTTGTGTGTGTGTGTGGGTGTGTGGGTGTGTGGGTGTGTGGGTGTGTCCATGCATGCATAAACATTTTGTCGCTGTTTTTCAGTCGCTAAGTCACATCTGGCTCTTTGCGACCCCATGGGCTGCAGCACACCGGGCTTCCCTGTCCATGATCTCCCAGAGTTTCCTCAAATTCAAGTCCATTGAGTTGGTGATGCTATCTAACCATCCCATGCTCTGCCGTCCTCTTCTCCTTAAGCCTGTATCTATACATACGTGCGTGTGTGTATATATACACATACGTTTGTGTGTGTGTGTGTACTTATGTGTGTGTTTCCATCTCCTCCCAGGCCTGATCATGTTCACTGGCTGGCTGCAAGGGAAACACCTGCTCAGCATGTTCACCATCGGGGTCAGGTAAGGGTGCTGGGCCGTCGCCCCTCATCTGTGCAGCAAGAGAAGGTGGGGAGTTTGGGGGGCAGGAACGGTGTGGGGCAGATGCAGCCGCTCCCCTCCAAGCTGCAGTCTCCCTGCAGCGCATTGTCTGGTGGGTGGAGGTGTCCAACGAACGTCAGAAAAAGGAATGACAGCTCCTCGTCCTTGTCCCCCTGAGCCATGGGTTTATGTCTTCCTGGCTAAATGCAGACTCCAGAGCCAGCCTTCAATCCTTCCCAGCATCAGGGTCTTTTCAAATGAGTCAGTTCTGTGGAAGGATTGAAGGCGGGAGGAGGAGGGGATGACAGAGGATGAGATGGCTGGATGGCATCACCGACTCAATGGACATGAGTTTGAGTAAACTTGGGAGTTGGTGATGGACAGGGGGCCTGGCGTGCTGCAGTCCATGGGGTCGCAAAGAGTTGGACACGACTGAGCGACTGAACTGAACTGAACTGAGAGCCAGCCTGCCCAGTTAAGTTTCTGCCTTTGCCACTTGCTGGCTTCCTTGGTGGCTCAGACAGTAAAGAATCTGCCTACAAAGCAGTAGACCCAGATTCAATCCCTAGTTGGGAAGATCCCCTGGAGAAGGGCATGGCTACCCACTCCAGTATTCTTGCCTGGGAAATCCCATGGACAGAGGAGCCTGGTAGGCTACAGTCCATGGGGTCACAATGAGTTGGACATGACTGAGTGACCATCACTTTGCCCCTTGCTACCTGGGCCACCCCACGCAAGCATCTTTACTTTCTGGTTCTGTGTCCTCCTCTGTAAATGGGGGTGACATCAACCCTCCTAGGGGTATGGTGAGGATGCCCTGGTGCCCCTTGCAGGTGCCTGCATCCAGACTGAACACAAGGTGGGTGAGTGTTCTAGCGTTTGGAACTTGGCCCTTGGTTTATGGAGGCAGCTGCAGGAGAGGACAGAAGACATGTAGTCCAAGGTACACAGCTGATGGCAGGGAGCAGAATCGGGGTCTGGGGTTTAAGCCCGGGGAACCTGCCTTCCCCAACCTGGCAATGCTCACAAGCGACCATCCCACCCCAGATCCCGCTGGAGGAGCAGAGGCCGGCAGGGGGAGGTAGGCTCCGTGAAGTTGCCATAGCTTTTCCATGGCTGCTTGGGGACTCAGGCTTGTCCCAGCAGAGGGGCAGCTGGTGATCTGGGATCTGAAGGGGCCACTTCAGGCCCTTCTTGGTTTCCACAGGGTGGAACCCCCACCTTGTGTTGTCTATAAGATGATTCAGGTGATACGCTGTTGTTCAGTCACTCAGTTGTGTCTAACTCTTTGCAACCCGATGGACGGCAGCATGCCAGGCTTCCCTGTCCTTCACTATTTCCCGGAGTTTGCTCAAACTCATGTCCACTGAGTCGGTGATACCATCCAACCATCTCATCCTCTGTCGTCCCCTTCTTCTCCTGCCCTCAGTCTCTCCCAGCATCAGGGTCTTTTCTAGTGAGTCAGCTCTTCGCATCAGGTAGCCTAAGTATTGGAGCTTCAGCATCAGTCCTTCCAATGAATATTCAGGGTTGATTTCCTTTAGGATTTATTGATTTGATCTCCTTGATCTCCAAGGTACTCTCAAGAGTCTCCTCCACCACCACAGTTCAAAAGTATCAAGTCTTCGGCACTCAGCTTCTTTATGATCCACCTGTCACATCCATACATGACTACTGGAAAAAAACAAAGCTTTGATTATACAGACCTTTGTTGGCAAAGTGATGTCTCTACTTTTTAATATGCTATCTAGGCTTGTCATAGCTTTTCTTCCAAGGAGCAAGCATCTTTTAATTTCATGGCTGCAGTCACTGTCTGCAGTTTTTTTAGAGCCCAAGAAAGTAAAATTTGTCACTGTTTCCATTTTTTCCCCATCTGTTTGCCATGAAGTAATGGGACCAGATGCCCTGATCTTCATTTTTTGAATGTTGAGGTTTTTTTTTTAATTAGTTTATTTTCTATTTTTTAACTTTACAATATTGTATTTGTTTTGCCATACATTGACATGAATCCTCCATGGGTGTACATGTGTTCCCCATCCAGAACCCCCCTCCCACCTCCCTCCCCATCCCATCCCTCTGGGTCATCCCAGTGCACCAGCCCCACGCGCCCTGTATCATGCATCAAACCTGGACTGGTGATTCGTTTCACATATGATAATTTACATGCTTCAATGCCATTCTCCCATATCATCCCGCCCTCGCCCTCTCCCATAGAGTCCATAATACTGTTCTATTTATCTGTGTCTCTTTTGATGTCTCTCATAAGGGTTATCTTTACCGATTAACTAAATTCCATATATATGTGTTAATATACTGTATTGGTGTTTTTCTTTCTGGTTTACTTCACTCTGTATAATAGGCTCCAGTTTCATCCACTTCATTAGAACTGATTCAAATGTATCAATGCTATTGTCCCAGAACGTCCCACCCTCACCTTCTCCCTCAGAGTCCATAAGACTGTTCTATGCATCTGTGTCTCTTACTCTGTCTCGCATATAGGGTTATCGTTACCATCTTTCAAATTCCATATATATGCATTAGTATACTATATTGGTGTTTTTCTTTCTGGCTTACTTCACTCTGTATAATGGGCTCCAGTTTCATCCATCTCAACAGAACTGATTCAAATGTATTTTTTTTAATGGCTGAGTAATATTTCATTGTGTATATGTACCACAGCTTCCTTATCCATTCGTCTGCAGATGGACATCTAGGTTGCTTCCATGTCCTGGCTATTGTAAACAGTGCTGAGATGAACATTGGGGTACACGCGTCTCTTTCAGTTCTGGTTTCCTCGGTGTGTATGCCCAGCAGTGGGATTGCTGGGTCATATGGCAGTTCTATTCCCAGTTTTTTAAGGAATCTCCACACTGTTCTCCATAGTGGCTGTACTAGTTTGCATCCCCACCAACAGTGTAAGAGGGTTCCCTTTTCTCCACACCCTCTCCAGCATTTATTGCTTGTAGTCTTTTGGATAGCGGCCATTCTGACGGGCGTGAAATGGTACCTTATTGTGGTTTTGATTTGCATTTCTCTAATAATGAGTGATGTTGAGCATCTTTTCATGTGTTTGTTAGCCATCTGTATGTCTTCTTTGGAGAAGTGTCTGTTTAGTTCTTTGGCCCATTTTTTGATTGGGTCGTTTATTTTTCTGGAATTCAGCTGCAGGAGTTGCTTGTATATTTTTGAGATTAATTCTTTGTCTGTTGCTTCGTTTGCTATTATTTTCTCCCATTCTGAAGGCTGTCTTTTCACCTTGCTTATAGTTTCCTTTGTTGTGCAAAAGCTTTTAATTTTAATTAGGTCCCGTTTGTTTATTTTTGCTTTTGTTTCCAATATTCTGGGAGGTGGGTCATGGAGGATCCTGCTGTGATTTATGTCGGAGAGTGTTTTGCCTGTGTTTTCTTCTAGGAGTTTTATAGTTTCTGGTCTTACGTTTAGATCTTTAATCCATTTTTGAGTGTATGGTGTTAGAAAGTGTTCTAGTTTCATTCTTTTACAAATGGTTGACCAGTTTTCCCATCACCACTTATTAAAGAGATTGTCTTTTCTCCATTGTATATTCTTGCCTCCTTTGTCAAAGATAAGGTGTCCATAGGTGCATGGGTTTATCTCTGGGCTTTCTATTTAGTTCCATTGATCTATATTTCTGTCCTTGTGCCAGTACCATACTGTCTTGGTGACTGTGGCTTTGTAATAGAGCCTGAAGTCAGGCAGGTTGATTCCTCCAGTTCCATTCTTCTTTCTCAAGATTGCTTTGGCTATTCGAGGTTTTTTGTATTTCCATACAAATTGTGAAATTATTTGTTCTAGTTCTCTGAGGAATACCGTTGGTAGCTTGATAGGGATTGCATTGAATCTATAGATTGATTTAGGTAATGTACTCATTTTCACTATATTGATTCTTCTGATCCATGAACACAGTATATTTCTCCATTTATTTGTGTCCTCTTTGATTTCTTTCACCAGTGTTTTATAGTTTTCTATATATAGGTCTTTTGTTTCTTTAGTTAGATATATTCATAAGTATTTTATTCTTTTCATTGCAGTGGTGAATGGAATTGTTTCCTTAATTTCTCTTTCTGTTTTCTCGTTGTTAGTGTATAGGAATGAAAGGGATTTCTGTGTGTTAATTTTATATCCTGCAACTTTACTATATTCATTGATTAGCTCTAGTAATTTTCTGGTGGAGTCTTTAGGGTTTTCTCTGTAGAGGATCTTGTCATCTGCAAACAGTGAGAGTTTTACTTCTTCTTTTCCAATCTGGATTCCTTTTATTTCTTTTTCTGCTCTGATTGCTGTGGCCAAAACTTCCAAAACTAGGTTGAATAGTAGTGGTGAGAGTGGGCACCCTTGTGTTGTTCCTGATTTTAGGTGAAATGTTTTCAGTTTTTCACCATTTAGGATAATGTTTGCTGTGGGTTTGTCATATATAGCTTTTATTATGTTGAGGTATGTTTCTTCTATTCCTGATTTTTGGAGGGTTTTTATCATAAATGGATGTTCAATTTTGTCGAAGAGTTTCTCTGCATCTATTGAAATAATCATATGGTTTTTATTTTTCAATTTGTTTATGTGGTGTATTACATTGATTGATTTGCGGATATCGAAGAATCCTTGCATCCCTGGGATAAAGCCCACTTGGTCATGATGTATGATTTTTTTAATATGTTGTTGGATTCTGTTTGCTAGGATTTTGTTAAGGATTTTTGCATCTATGTTCATCAGTGATATTGGCCTGTAGTTTTCTTTTTTTGTGGCATCTTTGTCTGGTTTTGGTATTATGGTGATGGTGGCCTCATAGAATGAGTTTGGAAGTTTACTTTCCTCTACAATTTTCTGGAAGAGTTTGAGTAAGATAGGTGTTAGCTCTTCTCTAAATTTTTGGTAGAATTCAGCTGTGAATCCATCTGGTCCTGGGCTTTTGTTTGCTGGAAGATTTCTGATTATAGTTTCAATTTCCGTGCTTGTGATGAGTCTGTTGAGATTTTCTATTTCTTCCTGGTTCAGTTTTGGGAAGTCGTACTTTTCTAAGAATTTATCCATTTCTTCCAAGTTGTCCATTTTATTTGCATATAGTTGCTGATAATAGTCTCTTATGATCCTTTGTATTTCTGTGTTGTCTGTTGTGATCTCTCCGTTTTCATTTCTAATTTTGTTGATTTGATTCTTCTCCCTTTGTTTCTTGATGAATCTGGCTAATGGCTTGTCAGTTTTATTTATCTTCTCAAAGAACCAGCTTTTGGCTTTGTTGATTTTTGCTATGGTCTCTTTTGTTTCTTTTACATTTATTTCTGCCCTAATTTTTAAAATTTCTTTCCTTTTACTAACCCTGGGGTTCTTCATTTCTTCCTTTTCTAGTTGCTTTAGGGGTAGAGTTAGGTTATTTATTTGGCTTTATTCTTGTTTCTTGAGGTGAGCCTGTATTGCTATGAATCTTCCCCTTAGCACTGCTTTTACAGTGTCCCATAGGTTTTGGGTTGTTGTGTTTTCATTTTCGTTCGTTTCTATGCATATTTTGATTTCTTTTTTGATTTCTTCTGTGATTTGTTGGTTATTCAGCAGTGTGTTGTTCAGCCTCCATATGTTGGAGTTTTTAATAGTTTTTCTCCTGTAATTGACATCTAATCGTACTGCATTGTGGTCAGAAAAGATGCTTAGAATGATCTCAATTTTTTTGAATTTACCAAAACTAGATTTATGGCTCAGGATGTGATCTATTCTGGAGAAGGTTCCGTGTGCGCTTGAGAAAAAGGTGAAATTCATTGTTTTGGAGTGAAATGACCTATAGATATCAATTAGATCTAACTGGTCTATTGTATCAGTTAAAGTTTGTGTTTCCTTGTTAATTTTCTGTTTAGTTGATCTGTCCATAGGTGTGAGTGGGGTATTAAAGTCTCCCACTATTATTGTGTTATTGTTCATTTCTCCTTTCATACTTGTTAGCATTTGCCTTACATATTGAAGTGCTCCTATGTTGGGTGCATATATATTTATAATTGTTATATCTTCTTCTTGGATTGATCCTTTGATCATTATGTAGTGTCCATCTTTGTCTCTTTTCACCGCCTTTGTTTTAAAGTCTATTTTATCTGATATGAGTATTGCTACTCCTGCTTTCTTTTGGTCCCTATTTGCATGAAATATCTTTTTCCAGCCCTTCACTTTCAGTCTGTATGTGTCCCTTGTTTCGAGGTGGGTCTCTTGTAGACAACATATATAGGGGTTTTGTTTGTATCCATTCAGCCAGTCTTTGTCTTTTGGTTGGGGCATTCAACTCATTTACATTTAAGGTAGTTATTGATAAGTATGATCCCATTGCCATTTACTTTATTGTTTTGGGTTCAAGATTATACACCCTTTCTGTTTCCTGTCTAGAGAAGATCCTTTAGCATTTGTTGGAGAGCTGGTTTGGTGGTGCTGAATTCTCTGAGCTTTTGTCTGTAAAGCTTTTGATTTCTCCTTCGTATTTGAATGAGATTCTTGCAGGATACAGTAATCTGGGCTACAGATTATTTTCTTTCATCACTTTAAGTATGTCCTGCCATTCCCTTCTGGCCTGAAGAGTTTCTATTGAAAGATCAGCTGTTATCCTCATGGGAATCCCCTTGTGTGTTATTTGTTGTTTTTTCCCTTGCTGCTTTTAATATTTGTTCTTTGTGTTTGATCTTTGTTAATTTGATTATTATGTGTCTTGGGGTGTTACGGCTTGGGTTTATCCGGTTTGGGACTCTCTGGGTTTCTTGGACTTGGATGATTATTTCCTTCCCCACTTTAGGGAAGTTTTCAACTATTATCTCCTCAAGTATTTTCTCATGGTCTTTCTTTTTGTCTTCTTCTTCTGGGACTCCTATGATTCATATGTTGGTGCGTTTAACATTGTCCCAGAGGTCTCTGAGGTTGTCCTCATTTCTTTTAATTCTTTTTTCTTTTTTTCCTTTCTGTTTCATTTATTTCTAGCATTCTATCTTCTACCTCACTTATCCTATCTTCTGCTTCCGTTATTCTACTGTTGGTTCCCTCCAGAGTGTTTTTGATCTCATTTATTGCATTATTCATTATATATTGACTCTTTTATTTCTTCTAAGTCCTTGTTAAACCTTTCTTGCATCTTGTTGATCCTTGTCTCCAGGTTATTTATCTGTAACTCCAATTTATTTTCCAGATTTTGGATCATTTTCACTATCATTATTCGGAATTCTTTATCAGGTAGATCCCCTAGCTCTTCCTCTTTTGTTTGATTTGGAGGGCATTTATCCTGTTCCTTTACCTGCTGGGTATTTCTCTGCCTTTTCATCTTGTTTATATTGCTGTGTTTGGGGTGGCCTTTCTGTTTTCTGGCAGTTTGTGGTTCCTCTTTATTGTGGAGGTTCCTCGCTGTGGGTGGGGTTAGATGGCTTGTCAAGGTTTCCTGGTTGGGGAAGATTGTGTCTGTGTTCTGGTGGGTGGAGCTTGATTTCTTCTCTCTGGAGTGCAGTGAAGTCTCCAGTATTGAGTTTTGAGATGTCAATGGGTTTGGTGTGACTTTGGGCAGCCTGTATCTTGAAGCTCAGGGCTATGTTCCTGTGTTGCTGGAGAATTTGCGTGGTATATCTTACTCTGGGGCTTGTTGGCCCTCGGGTGGTGCTTGGTTTCAGTGTAGGTATGGAGGCGTTTGATGAGCTCCTATCGTTTAATGCTTCCTGGATTCAGGAGTTCTCTGGTGTTCTCAAGATTTGGACTTCAGTCTCCTGTCTCTGGTTTTCAGTCTTATTCTTACAGTAGCTTCAAGACTTCTCCGTCTATACAGCACTGATGATAAAACATCTAGGTTAATGATGAAAAGTTTCTCCACAGTGAGGGACACCCGGAGAGGTTCACAGAGTTACATGGAGAAGAGAAGAGGGAGGAGGGAGATAGAGGTAGCCAGGAGGAGAAGAGAGGAATCAAAAGGGGAGAGAGCAAGCTAGCCAGTAATCACTTCCCTATGTGCTCTCCACCGTCTGGATCTCTCAGAGATGTTCACGGAGTTACACAGGGAAGAGAAGAGGGAGGAAGGAGACAGAGGTGGCCAGGAGGAGAAATGGAGGAATCAAAAGGGCAGAGACAGATCCAGCCAGTAATCGGTTCTCTAGGTGTTCTCCACAGCCCAGAACACACAAAGAGATTCACAGAGTTGGGTTGAGAAGAAAAGGGGGGGTGGGGAGATGGAGGCAACCTGGTGGAGAAAAAGGAGAGTTAAAAGGGGGAGAGAGCAATCAAGCTAGTGATCTCTCTCCCAAGTAAAAATGGGTGCTGAAGATTGGGTTCTTGAAGACACAAAGTTGATAACAAATACTAAAAAGCAAAGATTAAAAATCTAGAGTAGAGGTTAGGTTCTCAAAAATACCATATTAAAAAAAGAGGGGGAAAAAAAAACGAAAAAAAAAGAAAAAAAACACCAGAGTCATAAAAAATTATATATATATATATATATATATATATATATATATATATATATGAAGTTTGCTTTAAAAATAAGGTCTTAAAAAATTAAAAAAATTAAAATAGGGGTTTTTTTTTGCAAGGTAATAGTAGGTTATAAAAATGAAAATTGAAGGAGTAATAGGGACTTAAAAATAAAATAAGAAAATAAAATTTAAAATTATTTTTAAAAATAATAAAAATTAAAAAAAAAAATTTAAATGTTAATTGTAAAAATATATCTAGGGCTTTCTCTGGAGCTGTTATGGACAGTGTGAGGTCAGTTCATTTTCAGATAGTTCCTTGGTCCAGCTTGTACTTCTCAAGGTCTCTAGGCCCCTTCCTATGTAGTTGGTGCTAACTACAGGGTTTTAATCTGTTGTATCTGTCATTTCCAAAGCGGTTCCCTCTGTTTCTTTTAGCTTCTTCTGTTTGCTGGTCTCTTCAGTGTCTAATTTCCACCCTGACACAAGGGAGACGGTGGTGGTCACTTTTTTTTTAATCTCACTTGTTCAGTCGTGCTGTGGGGAGGGAGGAACACTGCAAACGTATCTCACTGCTGTGTGCTCACAATGTTTCAGCTACACTGGGTTTGCCCCGCTCACGGCATGTGTGCTTTCCCAGTCTACACTGCTCAGGCTCTAGGTTGCACTGCTGAGAACTGTCTGAAGCAGCCCCTGGGGTTGCCTGTACTTCCCAGGTCTAAGCCGCTCAGGTTCTGGTTCACAGGTACTTCACAAAGGTGCAGACTTGGTTGAGCCTGGGCTTTGTGCCCTTCCCAGGTCCGAGCAGCTCTGGTGACCAGGTTTTTGGCTAGCACGGTCAGGGGCTGCGCCTTTTTCCCTTCCCCCGTCCCAGCTGCTTGGTTTTCTGGGTGTACAACGGGCGCAGCTTCCCAGGTGTGCGGTGCTCTCCCCTGGGGAGCTGATCTCTGGCTGCTACCCTCTCAGTGGGTGTCGACCCTCCAGAGTCCCAAGAAGTCCTGGTTAGCAGCAAGGTCTGTTTGCAGTTTAGTATAGGATGCCTCTCTGGAGCCGTGATTCCGCCCTTCCGGCTCTGGCTGCCCTCACCTGCCTGTCTCCTGTTGGGGATGGGCCGGTCCGCAGCAGGCTTGCTCTGCTCAGTCCTTTGTTCTGTGAGCGGGCCTGGTGGTGTCTTAGGTTAAGGCTTTTCTCGGGAAAGCTATCCCACGGTCTAGGTTGCTGTCTCAATCTAGTTCCCTCAGATTGCCCTCGGGGCATTCAGGCCCAGTCCTTACCCAAAGCAATGCAGCCCGCCCCTCCCTGCCCAGCCCCCACTTGCTAGTTGGGGATGCTCGCATCTGTGCTGCGCGCCCTCTGGGAGTTGCTGTTAGCTACATAAACCATAGGGTTTAATTATTTATTTATTTTTCCTCCCAGTTATTTTGTCCTCTGCGATTACCAGGCTCACCACAGACCTGCCGGAGAGAGTGTTTCCTGATATTTGGAAACTTCTCTTTTTTACGACTCCCTTCCCAGGACGGATCTCCGTCCCTACCTCTTTTGTCTCTCTTTTTATCTTTTATATTTTGTCCTACCTCCTTTCGAAGACTATGGGCTGCCTTTCTGTGTGTCTGATGTCCTCTGCCAGCATTCAGAAGTTGTTTTGTGGAATTTGCTCAGCGTCTAAATGTTCTTTCGGTGAATTTGTGGGAGAGAAAGTCATCTCCCCGCCCTATTCCTCTGCCATCTTAGGACCGCCCCCTGAATGTTGAGTTTTAAGCCACCTTTTTCACTCTCCTCTTTCACCTTCATCAAGAGGCTCTTTAGTTCCTCTTGGCTTTCTGCCACTAGGGTGGTATCATCTGCATATCTGAGGTTATTGATATTTCTCCTGGCAGTCTTGATTCCAGCTTGTGTTTCATCCAGCCTCACATTTTGCATGATGTACTCTGCACATAAGTTAAATAAGCAGAGTGATAATATATGGCCTTGACATACTCCTTTCCCAATTTTGAACCAACTTGTTGTTCCATGTCTGATTGTACCTGTTGCTTCTTGACCTGCATACAGGTTTCTCAGGAGACAGATAAGGTGGATATGGTATTCCCATCTCCTTAAGAATTTTCCACTGTTTGTTGTGATCCACATAGTCAAAGGCTTTAGCATAGTCAATGAAGCAGAAGTAGATGTTTTCCTGGAATTCCTTTGTTTTTTTCTATGATCCAGCGGATATTAGCGATTTGATCTCTGATTCCTCTGCCTTTTCTAAATCCAGCTTATACATCTGGAATTTCTTGGTTCACATACTGCTGAAGCCTAGCTTGAAGGATTTTGAGAATTACCTTGCTAGCATGTGAAATGAGTGCAGTTGTTCGGTAGTTTGAACGTTCTTTGGCATTGCCCTTTGGGATTGGAATGAATTACAATATATATACCTTTTCCAGTCCTGTGGCTACTGTTGAGTTTTCCAAATTTGCTGGCATATTGAGTGCATCAGTTTAACAGCATCATCTTTTAGGGTTTGAAATAGCTCAGCTGAAATTCCATCACCTCCACTAACTTCGTTTGGAGTGATGCTTCCTAAGGCCCACTTGACTTCACACTCCAAGATGTCTGGCTCTAGGTGAGTGACCACACCATCATGGTTATCTGAGTCATTAAGACCTTTTTTGTACAGTTCTTCTTCTTGCCACCTCTTCTTAATCTCTGTTAGGTCCATACCATTTCTGTCCTTTATTGAGCCCATCTTTGCAAGAAATGTTCCTTTGGTATCTCTAATTTTCTTGAAGAGATCTCTAGTCTTTGCCATTCTGTTGTTTTCCTCTATTTCTTTGCATTGTTCACTTAAGAAGTCTTTCTTATCTCTCTTTGCTATTCATTGGAACTCTGCATTCAGATGGATATATCTTTCCTTTTCTCCTTTGCCTTTCACTTCTCTTCTTTTCTCAACTATTTGTAGGGCCTTCTCAGACAACCATTTTGCCTTCTTGCATTTCTTTTTCTTGGGGATGGTTTTGATCTGCCTCCTATACAATGTTACAAACCTCCGTTGATAGTTCTTCAGGCATTATGTCTACCAGATCTAATCCCTTGAATCTATTTGACCCCAACAGTTATGGGGTTCTCTTTCACTGTATAATCATAAGGGTTCTGATTTAGGTCATACCTGAATGGCCTAGTGGTTTTCCTGCTTTCTTCAAATTAAGTGAATTTAGCAATGAGGAATTCATGATCTGAGCCACAGTCAGCTCCTGGTCTTGTTTTTGCTGATTGTATAGAGCTTCTCCATCTTCAGCAAAGAATATAATCAATCTGATTTCAGTATTGACCATCTGGTAATGTCCATGTGTAGAGTCATCTTTTGTGTTGTTGGAAGAGGCTGTTTGCTATGATCAGTGCGTTTTCTTGGCAAAACTCTGTTAGCCTTTGCTCTGCTTCATTTTGTACTCCAAGGCCAAACTTGCTTGTTACTCCAGATATCTCTTGACTTTCTGCTTATGCATTCCAGTCCTCTATGATGAAAAGGACTTTTTTTTTTTTTTTTGGTGTTAGTTCTAAAAGATCTCATAGGTCTTCACAGAACCATGCAACTTCCACTTCTTCAGCATTAGTTTTTGGGGCATAGACTTGGATTACTGTGATGTTGAATGGTTTGCCTTGGAAACGAACCAAGGTCTTTCTGTCATTTTTGAGACTGCCACCCATGTACTGCATTTTGGATTCTTTGGTTGACTATGAGGGCTACTCCATGTCTGCTAAGGGGTTCTTGCCCACAGTAGTAGATATAATGGTCATCTGAATTAATTTGCCCATTCTTGTCCATTCGGTCACTGATTCCTAAAATGTTAATGTTCACTCTTACCATTTCCTGTTTGACCACTTCCAAAGGTGATATATGGGAAATTATTTTAATATGTATTAAATATTTAATGTTGGTGAGCAAAAATGTATACTTAGTATATCAAACCCATGATGTAAACAAACTTAGATGCCCATCAATTAATAGACAGATCAACATGCAGTAGATTATTATTCAGCCACGAAAAGGAGCTAAGCACTGCATTTGATACAGTGTGGTTGCCATAGAAACATGAGGCTAAGAGGAGGGCAAATGTATGGTGCATGCTGTCATGTCTGACTCTTTGTGACCCCCAAGGACTGTAGCCCGCCAGGCTCCTCTGTCCATGGGATTTCTCATGCTAGAATACTGGAGTGGGTTGCCATTTCCTCCTCCAAGGGATCTTCCTGACCCAGGGATCGAACCCCCGTCTCCTCATTGGCAGGCAGGTACATTACTACTGATCCACCTGGGAAGCCCTAAGAAGAGGAAACCAGACACACATGGCCACATACTATGACTTTGTTTTTATGAAGTGAAGTGAAAGTTGAAAACTGGAGTGGGTAGCCTTTACCTTCTCCAGGGGATCCAACCCAAGTCTCCCGCATTGCAGGCGGATTCTTTACCAGCTGAGCCACAAGGGAAGCCCAAGAATACTGGAGTGGGTAGCCTATCCCTTCTCCAGGGGATCTTCCTGACCCAGGAATCAAACTGGGGTCTCCTGCATTGCAGGCGGATTCTTTACCAACTGAGCTATCAGGGAAGCCCAAGAATAATGGAGTGAATAGCCTATCCCTTCTCCAGCAGATCTTCCTGACCCAGGAATTGAACCAGGGTCTCCGGTATTGCAAGTAGATTCTTTACCAACTGAACTATCAGGGAAGCTGTTTGTTTTTATGAAATGCCCCAAATAGGCAAATCCATACAGACAGAAAAAATGCCTGCCAGGAGATGAGGTCAGGAAATAAAGAGGGACCACAACAGTTATGGGGGTTCTTTAGAGGGTGATTAAGAGGTCCTAAAAGTGATTATGGTGATGGTTATACAACTCTGAATATACTAAAAGCCATTGGATTGTATACTTTAGAAGGGCGAGTTTTATGATATGTGAATTACATCTTAACAAGGAAAACAGAAAGCAGGTAATTAAGAAAGCTGTTATTACAAGGATCCTTGGAACCTTTCGAATTTATACAAAAAAAGGAAACTGTTTGCAAACAGCTGAGTTGGAACTGCCATTATAGTAAATGACAGTGACACACCTCCCAGTGGATGGGGCGTCCAGTGTGAGGCGTGGAGGCCGTGGGGTGCTGGCCAGCGTAGGCAAGAGAACCCTGCACTGGGGGTGGAATGAACACGTCTCTGGTACTTAGTCAAGCCCATCTGTGTATAAACGAATGGACGCCATTACCTGGCAGTGAGCAGTAGGAAGAGATTCAGGTATGGGTCTTTTAACATTCCAAATACCTCTTTTTAAATCATGGGGCACTGTGTGCATTAATTGAGAGGCAGGCAGACAAAGTCCACCTGTGGGCAGGTGTGTATCCTATTACAGAAGTATTCAATGACTATTTTTTTGTTTTTTGAGGGTTTTTTTTAAGTTTTTTTTTTTAAGTACTTATTTTTATTTATTTATTTGGCTACGCTGGGGCTGAGTTGCAGCATGCAGGATCTTTAATTGTAGCACATGGGATCTAGGTCCCTGACCAGGGATAGAACCCGGGCCCCTAGCACTGGGAGCATGGAGTCTTAGCCACCGGACCACCAGGGAAGTCCCCCAAGGTGTTCTTTTGAATAGACAAAGTCATGATCTCAAGTTGACTAGGGTGGCCTGACTGTCTCCTGAGCTACGTGTGCCCTGAATGGTATAAAGGAAAACACAACCCAGAGCTTTCGATGGCCGTTTTTCCTTGTGTCGGTGTCTGAATGTTGGGCACTCTAGGTGAGTCGGTTCTAGAATCTTCAGGAAAGTGAAGGGGGCACAGCTCTGGAGGAACACATGGCCTCATTCATCATGGACCACGCCCTGGGGCAGGCTGGTCTCCTGATGGGGAAGCTGAAGCTTAGGCCAGCACACTTGCCCACAGTTACAGGATTCCGGGAGCAGAGGAGACAGACTGCCAACCCCATGCATTCTGCTCCAAAGCCAGGGTCCCGGTCAGTGTCCCCGGCCAGCACCCGGGCAGGACAGGGACTCTCCTCCTGCTCCCTGCTCCCTGTTGTCCTAGCAGTTGGCTTGTTTATTTGCCCCATATGTGTTTGTTGAGCAACTGTTTAGTGTGTACTTGCCTCGTCCAGTGCTGTTGGAGCTGGACCTTGGAGTCTGCAGGCTGGCAGGGAGAATAAACATGAACAATTTAAGTGAATGTTAGCAAAATAGTCACAACTTCTGATCAGTACTGCAAAGAAGATGACAGCTGAGAGAGGGATTAAATGGGGAGATCGGAAGGGGTGTCCCCCAGAAAAGGCAGCTGGAAAAAGTTTCTCTGAGGAGTTGAAGCTGGAGCGATGCGGACCTGCTAAGGTTGGGAAGAGTGGGCGTTCAGACAGGGGAATGACGGCAGGGGACTGGCAGGGCAGAGCTAAGGAGGGAGCAAGCCTGGCTCTTCCGTGGAACCCAGAAGGAGGTACATCTGACTGGGGATGAGACCGGACGGATGAGGTGAGGGTGGGGTCACTTGGGGGCTGATCACATGGAACTTCATGGGCCCCATTTCCTCCAGAGCCTAATCACATCCTCAGAACCCTTCTCCATATGCCATGCCAAGCCATCTCTGCTCTTCTTTGGAGCAGAGAGGTGGTGGGAGGCGTGAACCCCAGCGTGTTCCGAGACACGGAAGGAGGGAGCAGGGGAGTGGGCTGCTGGCCGCGCTGTGGACGGTGGAGTTGGAGGCGAGGGCAGGGCTTCCTGGAAGAGGAGGCCGCTGTAGAGCAGGGGGCCCTGGACTTGAGCGTTACTAACCTCACCACATGAGGGTCCCTGGGAGAGCTTGTTCCAAGCAGATTTCAGGGACTGTGACTCAGGCTAGGGGGTGGGGAGGATGGGAGACCCTGAATTCCTAACAGGCTCCCTGGGGATACAGATGCTGTCGGCTCAGGAAGCATCAGTCTGAGAAGTGAGGCTGTGGCTACAATCACCCCAGCTGGGACTCCAGCAAGAGGTGGGGCCAGGGAGGAAGGCTGGATACTGGAAAGGGGGCTCAGGTGACTAGGTCTTTCAGAGGCTAGGGTGGGGGCAGAGGGTGAGCCTCAGCCATGAGGGGCTCCCAGAATAAGCAGAGCCTTCAGACCACGATGAATGAGAACCTCCTCCACGTGAGGATGCATCCCGACCCATGTCATCAACCATGGAAAGTTCCATGAGCCAAAAAGACTGTTAAATAGTTCCAGGTCTGTAAGAGAATAGGCTCCTGCGTCCACCCCAACCCCACCTCCCCAGGGTGATTTTTTTTTTTATATTTATTTATTTATTTAGCTGTACCAAGTCTTAGTTCCCTGACCAGGGATCGAACCCAGGACTCCAGCATTGGGAGTGTGGAGTCTTAGCCACTGGACCACTAGGGAAGTCCCTCCCCAAGGTTATTTCTGATTTCTGGTCTTAACAGCTCCTTTCACCCCATTTATCACACTCTATCTCCGGTAAACTCGAAAGAAAACCAACTCTTTGTTTTACTTGTGACTTGGGAAAAATGAGGCTCTTCAGTTTTGTTTTGTTTTTAATACTTATTTCTTTATTAGGCTGTGCCGGGTCTCCTAGCTGCAGCATGTGAACTCTTAGTTGCAGCTTGTGGGATTTAGTTCTCTGATCAGGGATCAAACCCTGGGCCCCTGCATTGGGAGCCTGGAGTCTCAGCCACTGGACCACATGGGAAGGGGACTGGCAGGGCAGAGGTATGGAGGAGGGAGCAAGGGAAGTCCCAAGACTCTTCAGTTTTTAGCAGAAGTGAAATCACTCAGAACCTCTCAATCATAAGGTAGAAATGGCGAGATAGCCAGCACGGAAGAGATTCTCCAAAATAAATAACCCGAGAATCATCCTTTTAAAAACTTTTTCCTGCTTCCTTCTGCTGCAAGGGACCTTCAGGATGAGCCAAGGTCCACTTGCTTTTCCTGGTCTAACCTAATCTTTATTAGTTTGCCAATTAATTTTTTTATTATGATGAAAGCACCCAGACACACACAATGTCCTTCCCATGCCATGTAGGAGGGAAGGGCCCGCAATAACCCTTCACAAATGTTTGCTTAGCTGGTCTTGTCAGCCCATGCCATAAAACTAAGGAAGCCTTCTTGCTATCACCGTAGAAACCAGGCACAGTCTCTTGACCAAACTCTGTCACCTTGGTTTATATAACTTATCACTGAATGCGTCTTTGTCTCCAGGTAAAAGGTCACCGTTCATATACTGTATTTCTTCGCTTCTAAGCTGCACACTCTTTTCCACTTTTTACCTTCTCTGCAATCAGACTGCTTCTCACAAGTGAGGTGATAAGAAAGCACCATGTCGTTGGTTAATGGGCAGTATTTTTCCTTTCTTTAGTGATGTACAAGATAATGGTGCCCTTTCTAATCAACGGCACCTCAGATTTGATGAAATACTGTAGCCGTGTGTGGCTTTGGTTGGATGGACATCATCAGCCAGGCTTTCTGGTTATGAACCACCTGTGCAGAGTGTTCAGTATGTGTGAGGCCAAGGTGTGTCTGGGCTCTTGCACTTGCCATGTATGTATTCACTCATTCCTGTGTGTTCAGCAAATATTTACTGACTACCTGCAGGCCTCTGCTGTGCAAAGGGTGAGCCCCGTTGGGGTGTGGTGTGGTGACGCTTACTGCACAGCTCTACAGTCTGCCTCCCCTCCAGACTCCCCCATCGGTCTGAGGTCACTGGCAAAACACAACACTGCCCACAGAAAGGGGATTCTGTGCTGTTCCAATGCAGATTCCCAAGGGAGGAGCTCATTGGTTCAACTTGAGTCACATGTTCTCCTCTAATCCAATCAACTATGGGGGGCGGGGCCACATGGTACAGAAAGAGTGGGGACAGGGTCCTAAGGAAGTGAGCAGACACCAAAACAACCTGCTAAGTTAGGCAAAGGCATCACTGTGTTACGTCATCTCCCCCAGTTTTCATTTCCTTGTCTGGTTTTCTCACAGAAACTGTCTAAACCATTAGACTAACTCAGGGACTTTCTGAACCCATAAGTCCACTTTCCACTTACTGTGTGAGTCTGGAAATTTCTTTCAAGGGTCCCAGACTTTTCTAATAGACAACAACAATTTAAATGCAAAAGTACTTAAACAGGCAAAATGTTGGACTAATTCACACTAAAGTGTGGATGTCTGATAGGAGAACAGGGTTTTGCAGGGGGAAAGCTCAGAGCAGTGGATGCTGAAGAAGGAGGCAGGTGGATCATGGGATTTGGAGCAGAGAATAGGACAGAGAGGTGGAGAAACCACAGGTGAGCTTCACCGGGTAAACACGTGGTCAATACCAGTTGGGATTCACATCACATTAAGTGCATGTTAAAGGTGACCCGTCTGGCCTTTTCCATCCAGCCTGGCTGTGGCCGCCATCCCCGAGGGTCTGCCCATCGTCGTCACGGTTACACTGGTCCTGGGAGTGCTGCGCATGGCCCGGAAGCGAGTCATTGTGAAGAAGCTGCCGATTGTGGAGACCTTAGGTAAGGAGCTCCCGCTGGTTGAATTCTTACAAATTGGACTGAACTGGCTTCTTGATGCCGTGATAATTCAACCTGGGTGTTTCCTAAGGCTGAGAGTTGATGGTGATGACTTCTCTCTCCCATCAACTCTGATGTCTTCCTGGGCCAGGGTGCTGCAACGTCATCTGTTCCGATAAGACGGGGACTCTGACTGCCAACGAAATGACTGTCACCCAACTCGTAACGTCCGATGGGCTCCACGCCGAGGTGAGTCCATGTGAATTCATAAGGTTCAAGACCAAGGAGTGCCCTGTCAGACCTTTATCTTTTTCAGAGAAAGCACACGCAGTCTTCTAGAAAACAGTAAGGAAGATGCAAATGTGGGTTATTGGACAGTCTCCTTGCCATTAATACAAATAGCAAGCACATGACTGATGAAAGGCAGCCACCCTCTGGGTGGCATGATGCTACACCCTAGTGGTTTGCATGTTGTCCGTGGTTCCTTTCACACGCCAACCACTGAGTAATTGTGACTCAGATTGCATGGGCTGCAAAGGCTAAAATATTTGCTGTCTGGCTCTGTAAAACCAAGCTTGTCCACCCCCATTCTAGAATGTAAGCAGGCTTATATGCTACTACTTGGTTTTCACAGCCATAGTTTTTACTGACTACAAGACGCCCTATTGCAATATTGAAGTATGGCACTGGGTATCTGATGAATACTTAGTTCTGCAGGGAACATGGTCATGCTGAAAGCCTTGGTCGTGGTGGGACCATGTCCTCAAGGGTGGACCCCCACCCTGGCCCCAGAAAAGAGATACGGGTCAGCCAGGGGAGCGTCTCTTTGCCTCCCAGGGACACCCCTTTCTGCGGCTTTGCCCTGCAGGTCAGTGGAGTTGGCTACAACGGCAATGGGACTGTCTGCCTTTTACCCTCTAAGGAAGTCATTAAGCAGTTTTCCAACGTCTCGGTGGGGAAATTAGTGGAGGTAAGCATCAACAGTGCCACTGTGGAAATAAACATGCATCTTAAACAGAGCTGATGGGATTCTGTCTGCCAAGAGAGAGAGCAGTTGGACCAACTGGTTCTTGGGGACAACCGGGGCACAACCCAGGGGTCAGGTCATCGAAACGGCCCAGATAGAGATGGAAAGGTGGGAGGTCAGGGAAGAACTGGGAGCTCCTGCTCCTGCTGCTTACTCCCTCCCCTCACACCCCCTGCATTCACCCCCATGTTCTTTCCTTAGCTGTTTCTACTACTTTTTCCAGTTATTATTTTAAATTGAGCTATAGATCACCTGCCACAGAATTCACTAGCACAGAGAGTACAGTTTGGTGGGTCGCAATGTGTTCACGGGGTGGTCACCACAGTCTGATCCCAGGACCCTTCGTCACCCTGATCAGAAACTGTGTGTGTCCATTCTTGGGGACTCACATCCCCCTACACGCGTGACCCCTAGTCTGCCTGCCTTCCCACTCTCATTCCTCAGGATGGCTTTGTGACAGCCAGCATTCAGCTGAGTTAGTAAATTATTGGGTTGGCTGAAAAGTACGTTCAAATGTAGTGGAAAAACCTGAACAAACTTTCTGGTCAACCCAGTGTTTACCGTGTGGCTTTTGCAGAGTGGGGACTCTGGCACATTTTGAAGAGTAAATTCGTCCCTCTCTCCCACACCAGCCCAGCCCTGAAAACGGGTCAAGCCTTCAGGGCTGGACCTTTCCACATGCCTGAGCGCGCCCGGGACCCCGACGGGTGCAGCTCCAAATACTAACAAACGACCTTCGGAAACCCCTCCCCGCCTTGCAGGCCGGCTGTGTCGCCAACAACGCCATCATCAGAAAAAACGCCGTGATGGGGCAGCCCACGGAGGGCGCCTTGGTGGCCCTGGCAATGAAGGTAGGAGGTCTGTGCTGTCCACGTGGGCAGTCCTTTCACTGGGAGCCGGGTTAGTAGCAGGATTCAAGGTCCTGTCTGAGCAAGGCAGGGCCTCACGTGGCCATGTCCTCTTCCTTAAAGGACACCAATCATACTGGAATTGGCTCCCCTAGTGACCTCATCTTAACATTGTCACACCTTCAAAGACCTTATTTCCACATCAGACCCCTTCACAGGCCCTGGGGAGTTAGACCTTCAATGTGTCTTTAGGGACACACATAACCCATGACACCCTCTTCAGTTCAGTTCAGTCACTCAGTCTTGTCCGACCCTTTGCGACCTCATGGGCTGCAGCACACAAGGCCTCCCTGTCCATCACCAACTCCTGGAGTTTATTCAAACTCATATCCATTGAGTTGGTGATGCCATCCAATCATCTCATCCTCTTTCTTCCCCTTCTCCTCCTGCCTTCAATCTTTCCTAGCATCAGGGTCTCTTCAAATGTGTCAGTTCTTTGTATGAGGTGGCCAAAGTATTGGAGTTTCAGCTTCAACATCAGTCCTTCCAATGAACACCCAGGACTGATCTCCTTTAAGATGGACTGGTTGGATCTCCTTGCAGTCCAAGGGACTCTCAAGAGTCTTCTCCAACACCACAGTTCAAAAGCATCAATTCTGCGGCACTCAGCTTTCTTTATAGTCCAACTCTCACATCCATACATGACCACTGGAAAAACCATAGCCTTGACTAGATGGACCTTTGTTGGCAAAGTAATGTCTCTGCCTTTTAATATGCTGTCTAGGTTGGTCATAACTTTCCTTCCAAGGAGTAAGCATCTTTTAATTTCATGGCTGCACTCACCATCTGCAGTGATTTTGGAGCCCAAGAAAATAGTCTGTCACTGTTTTCCATTGTTTCCTCCTCTGTTTGCCATGAAGTGATGGGACCAGATGCCATGATCTTAGTTTTCTGAATGTTGAGTTTTAAGCCAACTTTATTGATATTTCTCCTGGCAATCTTGATCCCAGCTTGTGCTTCATCCAGCCCTGTGTTTCTCATGATGTACTCTGCATATAAGTTAAATAACCACCCTCTTAGGAGCCTTTTTAGGTGTTTTTTTCCCTAATCACTTCCTCCATGAGATTCTTTTCTTTAAGATTTTTTTTTTATATGGACCATTTTTAAAGTCTTCATTGAATTTGTTACAGTATTACTTCTGTTTTATGTTTTGGTTTTTTGGCCTCGAGGTATGTGAGTTCTTAGCTCCTCTATCAGGGATCAAACCCACACTCCCTCCTTTGGAAGGTGAAGTCCTAACCACTGAGCAACCAAGGAGTTTCCCACCACCGTTCCCTGGTGGCTCAGACAGTAAAGAATCTGCCTGCAATGCAGGAGACCTGGGTTCGATCCCTGCGTCAGGAAGATCCCCTGGAGGAGGGCATGGCTACCCACTCCAGTATTCTTGCCTGGAGAATCCCATGGACAGAGGAGCCTGGTGGACTACAATCGATGGGGTTGCAAAGAGTTGGACACGATTGACAGACTAACACAGGCAGGTGTACAGGTATTTAATATCACAGATGTACTCTATGTCTGTTCCTATACTGTATGTTTCTGTGCTTTATACATAAAAGGACTAGATTTTTTCACCCCCTAAGGACCCATTTTCACTCCCTGAGGGGGCAGTGGGATGCACGGGTTAGGGTTGGTTTACATCTGGGGAAGTGGAGGCTCAGATCTGTCCAGGAACTGGCCTGAAAGGCATCGAAGATGGATTGAATGTCAGCCCTGGCAGGGACCCCGGGGGAACCGCCAGCACCCACTCCCAGGGGCTCCTTCTGCCACATCTTCAAGTCTGAAACATTCCTCCTGGCAGAAACCCCACAGGTTCCAGCTACGAGCAGACCGTCTGGCTCTGCCCCTGGGATGAGAGAAAAAGAGGTTTTTTTTTTCCTGGTGGGACGTTTAAAAGCAAATGGCCTTTCTCTGTGAGCTAAACGCTTGGATTTCTCATCTGCCTGAGGTGGTTTGAATAATGAATAATTTAAATAGACCGAGCTTTGCATAGAGATTGGTTTAGGATGACTCACCGAAAACATCCCATTTATTACCCCAGATGGACTTAGGAGATATTAAAGATTCATATGTACGAAAGAAAGAGATCCCGTTCAGTTCGGAGCAGAAGTGGATGGCAGTTCAGTGCAGCTCCAAGAACGAGGTGAGGTTGCCTCTCTGCCCCCTTCCAGCCCCTCCCCCCACCCCAGCAAATCAAAATGCAGAGGTCAGGAGATGAGTTTCAAGTTCCCAGCTGCTTCTATGACATCTGAAGATGTGAAAATACAGTTGATGGTGATGAAAGCTCTGATTATCTTGAGGCCGCTTTCAAGATTGTCTTCTGAATCTCTGATCCTCAAAGTGGGGTCCTGGGCCAGCAGCAGCATCTCCTTGGAATTTGTTCAAAATGCAGATTCTCAGGCTGTACCCCAGACTCACTGAATCAGATATTCCAGGGGTGGAATCCAGTCGTCTGTTTGCTGGGGGTTCTGATGCAAGTTCACGTATGAGACTCAGTGGCCTGCAGTACAGTGACTGAGTAATTACTACCACAGCGACTACAGGTTCCTACGGATGACGCTGACCCCATTGCTAACTTGGGGTCCTTTTTTCATATCCCTGTCATGCTGGGTTCTTTACACATATGAGCTCATGTAACTGTCACAGTGGAGGAACGATCCTTGGTCCTTAAGGGGATCCAGGACGTACCCTCTAGTGTCCACCATAGACGGATGACCTCACATGTGTGTGCACATGTATATTCTAAGCCACCAAGGGGAATATGTACCAACCTCTTACCAGCTGTCCCTGGGTGGGATAGCCCACCCTATCTTCCCCCTCCCCCTTTTTTTCCTTAATTTTCTGTAGCTTTTCAGATATTCTACTGAAAGAAAAAAAAACTTTTCTTTCTCTTTAAAAAGATTTTTATTGCCTTCCACCTTTTTCTCCAAACTTTCTGCTCTTGCTGGAACCTGTCACATCTTGTCTATGCTGAGATTTTCCATCTCATTAACGGTGGCAGGCAGCTCAGCCAGCTTATCCCAGGTCTTTGACATGAGTGGATGGGTATAATATAGATTCCCGGTGCTTAAGAGGCGTTCTGGACTTTTTTCAATGTTATAATACCTTCAAATCTTATTTTCCCCCAAAGGCAATGATAATATATTTTCATTGAAAAAAACAGAAATGTGACTTAAAAAGTGGAACCTTCTGATAATCCTCTTTTCTCTCTCTGCCCACCCCCCATTCCCACTATGCCCCTCAGCAGTCAGAGATAGAGCCTTCCAGAGTTTACAAGTGCAGGTAGCAACATGTGGGGTGGTAGTTTCTAAAGAAGGTCGTGCTGTGTATAGTGTGTGTAATTTGTTCTTTTCCCTTAAATGACGTCTTGGGCAGCTTTCCATGTCAGTGCCTACAAGCTCCTTCACCGTCTACCGTGAGCAAGTGGGCACTGTGCTAGGGCTGGGGGTCATACTGACAAGGCACCTGCCGCCTGGAGCTTACAGTCTAGGGGAGATGGAGCTTAACAGATACACCAGAAAAGGGTCAGCTGCTCGTTTGGGTTCATCCTCATAAGCCAAGTTCATGGTGCCTCCCTCGCTCGGAAGTCTCCCGAAATTGGACACCTAGGAGTCAGTCACACATGTAAAAGCTGGGATATGACCAGTTCATGAAACGTGCAGATGCACTGAGCGACATTGATCAGGGGCCCTGATGCAGGGGGTGGGTGTCTGGGTGACAGATCAGCCCGCTCTGGGCCGCGTGTGATTGCATCACATGGATTTCCTGTAACTTCTCTTCCTGGCGGGGTCCATTTATACCGGACCATCATTGTTAACTGAAACAGATAAATGACCCCACCATGGATGAGGTGACGGTCACCAGGAGCTAAAGCAGCCAGTGACCGCCGATGTTTTTCCCTCTGTATTTTCCAAGGAGCGGGAAGACATGTTCTTCATGAAGGGGGCCTTTGAGGAGGTGATTCGTTACTGTGCCACATACAACCACGGGGGCATACCCCTGCCGCTGACGCCCCAGCAGCGAGCCTTCTGCCAGCAGGAGGAGAAGAAGATGGGATCCCTGGGCCTGCGAGGTCAGTGGCTGTGTTCCCAGCCCCATGCTGAGTCTGCACATGACGCTGACTTTTCAAGTGTAGTAACGCAGGGTCCCTGGTCAACACAATAACGGTCAGAGGGGCGTCAGGTGGGGCGCTGATGGGGGCAAAGCCAGGGTGGACCCTCCTGAGCAGATGAAACAGGATACCCCCCACATCCTAGCCGCCAGATGACACCGTTAACCCAGATGTGCCTTGTGTGTGCGAGGAGAGGTCCTGAGTTTTCTAAGACGCGTGAACGGGCCTCCCCAGAAACATTGATTTTCCTGATTGGTCATCTTGCTCATGGCTTGCTGTCAGGAAAAGCCAAGGTTCTTGTAAATGAACAGACATTTCATTTCTTGGCCATTTCCAGCTTGCTGCACCAGAGCTGACACCTTCCCTGATGGGCTGAACATTAAACCTTACACTTCCTGCTATCATGTGCCAGCCTGTCTGTTATCAGAGAAAGTGTCTAAAAACACTCTGAAACACGCGTACTCCCTCAGGGGCAACTGAGCAGTGTTGGCTTGCTATATTGGTTTCAATTGCCTTAGTTTTTCCTTGCAAGGGGCAGGAATTATAAATTGCTAGTAGCTCGCTGACAAGTGTTGAAGGTGAGGATGTGGCAGATCGCTGGGACAGAGCTTAGCAAGGCAGGTAGAAATGGAGGCATGGCACCCAAATCACTGGCAGACACCCCCAGCATCTCTAGCACACACCCCCTGCATCTCTGGCACATGCCCCCAACATCACTGGAACACGCCCCCTGCATCTCCGACACACGCCCCCTGCATCTCTGGCACATGCCCCCGGCATCTCCAGCACAGTACAATGACTGAGGGGTCACAGTTGAAACTTCTTGGCTGCAGCCCCCCTCCAGGATCAGTAAGGTGACACAGTAAAGTCAGTTCTCACAGCACCCTCCTCAGAGCCATCGCTCCCAAGCCAGGCCTGGCTTCTGTGTCATTGAAACATGGTCCTCTCACCAGTGTTCTTCCCACACACTTTTCTTGACCCTGGTAGCTGCAGACCCCAAGTCTGCTGGCAGTGACTGAGAAGGGCAGAACAATGAGAGACCGGCAGGCTGTCGGAAACGTCCCATGTGCCAGCCCACAGAAGTTCTCCTGGCCGCTCCCCTTGGGCTGGGGCTGGGACAACACTGCTGGTGGACAGGGTCCCATTTCTCATGGGGCACACTGTCGCTGGCCCTGCTTTCCATCGTGGGTGAGCCGTCAAGAGCTGCTGCCCTGCATGGGCCTGAGGACCACTGGGAATATCTTCCCTTCCTGTTGTGGTCCAGGAACTTAGTGCCCCAGCCCCTTGCAGATGGGGTGGGGGCCAGGGCTGACTGGGGACAAAAATCTTCCGAACCTTCCTGCTCTGTCCACAGTGCTGGCCCTGGCCTCCGGGCCCGAGCTGGGGAAGCTGACGTTTCTGGGTCTCATCGGAATCATCGACCCTCCCAGGGCTGGCGTGAAGGAAGCGGTCCAGGTTCTCTCGGAGTCGGGCTTGTCCGTGAAAATGATAACGGGAGATGCTCTGGAGACAGCCTTGGCGATAGGTACCCAGGGGAGGGGTGGAGGGTACGAGTCACTACAGTGCTTATTCCTCGAGGGACCTGGTCAGCAGCGCTCACACCTGCCTTCCACGTGCTAAGGAGAGATTTCTGAGGCTCAAGGACCCGCAACCCACTGCCCGAGTGGGTGTCTGTCTCTCAAATGTTGGCAGGTTCTCCCAGAGAGGGAAAGACCACGTGCAGACTGGGAAGCCACTTGGGCCGCCGTCCACCCACGCTCACACCTCATTTCCACAGGCAGCATCGCTGCCAGTGCACAGGCCCAGTCTGCCTTGTGCCACTAGCCATGTGCCCGCAGCAAACCAGTGAGCCCTGAGGCTCTTCCTTGGCAGAGGACCAGCTCCCCTCCTCCTCCTACTGTATTTATTACTGCTAGGAGGGGTGTCGCACCTTGGTTCTCTTCCCCCTCTTGTCTCGAGGCAGCCTGGCACTGGGGGAAGATCCCAGACTCTGGAATCAGAGAGAAAGAACCACGGCAGGTCCAGTTTTAGCACTTATCTGCCCCGTTACCTTGGGGAAACCGCCTCCCTCTCAGTTTCCTCATCTCTAAAGTGGGGATCATAGGCCTTTGTTGCCAGTTTGTTCTGTGGATGGAATTAAGGTCACATACCATAGCAGGTGGGCTTCCCAGATGACACTAGGGGTAAAGAATCAGCCTGCAATGCAGGAGATGCAAGAGATGCAGGTTCGATCCCTGGGTCAGGAAGATCCCCTGGAGAAGGGAATGGCAACCCACTCCAGTATTCCTGCCTGGAAAGTCCTATGGACAGAGGAGCCTGGCGGGCTGCAGTCCATGGGGCCGCAAAGAGGCGGACATGACTGAGCACACACACACCATAACAGGTGCTCTCCCACTGGAGTGCTGGTGGTTTTGTCCTTGTTTCTCCCGGTGGCCAAGGCAGGGCCCAATGTCAGGAAGGTACAGTGAAGGGCAAGGGCAGGGACCACAGTCTGAGGCCCTCAGAAGGGACTGTCCCTTTCCCGTTCCAGGAAGGAACATCGGTCTGTGCAACGGGAAGCTGAGTGCCATGTCTGGGGAAGAGGTGGAAAGCACTGAGCAGGGCGAGCTGGCTGAGCGCGTCGGGAAGGTGGGGTCCTCCCGGGGCTCGCTGGTGGGGCACGGGGCACAGGGCTGTCACGTCCTCAACACTGATGCTCTGTCCTCTCCGGCTCCGGCTCCAGGTGTCTGTCTTCTACAGGACCAGCCCAAAGCACAAACTCAAAATCATCAAGGTCAGTTGTGTGCCTCTTCTGGTCCCTCGGGGCACAGCTCAGGTGGGTGGCGGCTCTGCTCAGGGGTGGCCCAGTGGGGGCCCCAGGGCAGCTGCCTCGGCCTCTGGGGAGAGGAGAACTGGGGAGGCCCCGTGCCGCGTCCACCAAAAGCAGGGAGTGGGAACTGGGTGGTGCAAAGGGAGGAACGCAGAGGCCAGCCTTGGTTAGTTGGGTGCTTTTTGGTGTATTCCTATATTTAACTCCAGGACTTAGTTTCCTCATCTGTAAACTGGGGAGAATGTGAGTGATACTAGCTAATTCACAAGGCAGGAGAGGAGAGGGTGAAACGAAGCCAGGCCCGTGAAGCCTTTGGCAGCTGCCTGGCCTGCAGCAGTGCCCAGGAGAGAGCTGGTGTGACGGTGCATCAAAAACAAGAGGGCTAGAATGAGACTCCTGCAGACGTGTGCTTTTCCTGCACATGGTTCTTTGAAAATTTGCTCTTTAAAACTTGTGTTTTTCTCTTTTGTGTTACTTGGGGTTTTTTAGTTCTACAGAGTGAATCTCTGTGCCAGTCATTCTTCAAAGAAAATATTAATACCTATTGGGCACAACATGGATTCATGGGGACAAGCTGATTATTCTTTGTTAATGGTTGTCAACTGAAAAAAACAAAAAAACACACCGTGAGAGTTAAGTTTTACTTGAGGCAGAATGAGGACGACAGCCCAGAGACAGCATCTCAGATATCTCTGAGGAACTGCCCCAAAGCGGGGAGGACAGATGGAGGGACTCTGTGACACCAGACATGCAACTCTGGTGACATGCTGACAAGCACACGTTTTAGCGGAGGCTAGCTGCTAGTCACGAGAAGTAGATGTCTCTATTGATGACTTTAGAGCTTTTTTGGATATGAAAAGATGTAAGAATCAAGGGTTGTAACATCTCCTGAAAATAGCTAGCCTGTTCTGTGAGTTTCTCCCTCATTCCCCATCTCCACCCTGAGCTGCTTTCGGGGAGTGTGGAAGGTCAACGGCCGCAGTGGCCAGTGACTTCATCCTTGTAGAAGCAGGTGGCCAGTTTTTGTTGTCATGGTGATAGATAACACAGGCACTGTCCCCTCTGTGGTCTTAGTTTAGGGCTCACCACAGCGCTGAAGAGGAGGGGCTGTGATCCCACTTTGCAGATGGAAAAGCTGAGGCTGAGAGGGTCATGGCTCACCCGGTGCCCCGGCCGTAGTGCAGCGGGAGACGAGGGGCAACAGGAGTGAAGGGTCTGGAAGGCAGGTGCTCAGGCTGCAGGGCCCCACTGGGCTCCTCTTTCTGAAGGCTCTGCAGGAGACAGGGGCGATCGTGGCCATGACCGGGGACGGGGTGAACGATGCGGTCGCCCTGAAGTCTGCGGACATCGGTATCGCCATGGGGCAGACGGGGACAGACGTCAGCAAGGAGGCTGCCAACATGATCCTGGTGGACGACGACTTCTCGGCCATCATGTAAGCCGCGCTTCAGGTTGTTCCTTAGTCACAGTAATGCCTGGGGCGGCGGCCCCCACTCTGCTGTGGTGGATGTACACAGGGTCCCCAGGCTGCCACACAAAGCCGGGTCAGGGGCCCCTTCTCCTTGGTGAATCGCTGAGGGGCAGGAGGCACTTTGGGAGTCCTGGGTAAGGGCTGGGGTCCCGGGACTTGGATGAGAGAATAATCTGTGTACAGTTTTCAGACAGAAGGGTGATTGTGGCTCAGGGACCCGTCCCCAGGGGCTGATGACACCTGTTAGGACATCTGCCTCCTCTACTATTCCCGAGAATGCCAGCAAGAAGAAACGTCATGACACCGTTGCTTCCTTTAGCAATTGACGGAGCTGGCTAACCCTTCCCACCCTGCCGTCTTTGTCAGTAAATGCTTTCTCCTCTCTTGCAGGAATGCGGTGGAGGAAGGCAAGGGGATTTTTCATAACATCAAGAACTTTGTCCGCTTTCAGCTGAGCACGTAAGTCCAGGTCGGCACCCCCTTAGTGGCCGGGTCTGGGAGCAGCTGGTGACCTGCCGTGTGTGTGCCCTGCAGGAGCATCTCGGCCTTGAGCCTCATCACGCTGTCCACCGTGTGCAACTTGCCCAACCCCCTCAATGCTATGCAGATCCTGTGGATCAACATCATCATGGATGGGCCGCCGGCGCAGAGGTGAGGCAGTGGGCTGGCGAGGACGTGCGGGGAGACACAACGAGCATGGGAGGAGGCATCCGGTGGGCTGGCCAGGCAATGGCAAACTCGGCCTCGAATGCTCTCCCTGGGCTACCTGCATTCCAGTCACTCCTTCCGAGAAGTCCTCCCTGATTACTCTAGCAGCAGCCTCCTCCTTCCCAGCCAGCTTACCCTGCTTTATTTTTGCCTAGAGGGGAACATATTTCCTTGTTTATCTGATCACAATCCATCTCCCCTTTAGGATGTCAGCTTTGACAAGGGGGAAGGTTTTGTTTCCTGCAGGGTCCTCAGCTCTGCAGTGGTGCTTGGCACACAGCAGGCGCTTAGGGAATTAGTGGCTGGATGAGTGAGGAGGGGATGTGAGGCCAGCAGAGTGACACAGGAGGCAGGATGGGCTCTGGAAGCGGGGAGGACCGTGTGAGTATGCGAGGGGCTTCCCTGTGTCTGAGCACAGGGTAGGTGGGGCCGCTGAAGTGTTACTATTACTGATCTAATCATCGCCAGTGACAGCTTCATTCCCCCCATGGCCAGCCAGAGGCTTACCTCTTCTCTGTGCTATTCCTGAGAACGGGGTGCGAGCACAGATGGACCCCAGCTGTATCTGCTTGGGGGGGGTCTCCCCCAGCCTGCTCCCTCCTTGGGTGTCCCCACACCGCCCTGCTGGCCGATCCTATTTCGGAGTTGGCTGAAGGCAGGTGCCCCTCAGTTGCTGGGGGTGGCTAGATCCCATTTCTCCAGGCCAACTGGGACAATGCCAGGCCCAGGTTGGAGTGGAAGGGTCCCCCAGGTGATGGGTGGCCAGGCGCGTTCAGGATCATGAGGTCGGCCGAGGGTGGGCTTTTCTGTGGCTCCGCAGGCGGAGGACCTGCAGGGCTGTCCACGGGGTCCAGGCCGTAGGGGGTACCGGGGAAGGAGCGGAGGGGAGACTGGTGATGAGGGAGGGGCCGAGATGACCCAGGGGCGCTGCCCGCGCCCATCATGGATCCTGGTGCCTCAGTTCACCGGGACCTTGTGCGTTCGACCTCTGCACATCTTTTCAGTGGTTTATTCCAAAGCGTCTGGTTTTGTCCCGAGCAGCCTGGGGGTGGAGCCAGTGGACAAGGATGCGCTCCGGCAGCCGCCGCGGAACGTCAAGGACCAGATCCTGAGCCGAGCCCTCGTCCTGCGGATCCTCCTCTCGGCCGCCATCATCATCAGCGGGACCCTCTTCATCTTCTGGAAGGAGGTGAGGGCGTCCTCGCGGTCCCGCCCCGGGGCTCAGGTTCCATGGGGTGTGGGCGAGGAGCAGCAGGCGGTGGGCAGGGGTGGACAGGCCGCGAGGTCGCGGCGGCGGAGAAAGAACGTAAGCAGGTGCCTCTCCTGCTTGCTGTTACCCCCGGGAAACCACCTCAGCTCTGAGAGAAACTCCTGTTTTAGTCCCAGGAGATGATTATTTGAGAGACCTTACTTTTTTAAAAAGCTTTTCTTTTATCTTGGAGTATAGCTGATTTACCACGTTGTTAGTTTCAGGTGTACAGCAAAGTGATTCAGTTATATGTACGTACATTCATCCTTTTTCAGATTTTTTTGTTTTATAGTTTATTACAGGATGTTCAGTAGAGTTCCCTGTGCTACATACAGTAGGTCCTTGTATGTAAATTCATCCCAAAGTCCCAATTTATGCCTCCCCTCCACATTTCTCCTTTGGTAACCATCAAGCTGGTTTTTGAAGTCTGTGAATCTATTTCTGTTTTGTAAATAAGTTCATTTGAATCATTTTTTTTAAGATTCCACATCCAGCAATATCATATTTGTCTTTCTCTGTCCGACTTACTTAGTATGATCATCTCTAGGTCCATCCATGTTGCTGCAAATGGCATTATTTCATTCTTTATGGCTGAATAATATTCCATTATATATAATATATATACACACCACATCTTCTTTCTCCATTCCTCTGTTGAGGGACACTCAGGCTGCTTCCATGGCTTGGCTATTGTGAATAGTGCTGCTACAAACATCAGGGTGCACATATCTTTTCAAATTGTGGTTTTCTCCAGATCTATGCCCAGGAATGGGACTGCTGGATCTTAAGGTAATTCTATTTTTAGTTTTTTAAGTAACTTCCATACTGTTCTCCATAGTGGCTGTACTAATTCACATTCCCATCAATAGTGTAACAGGGTTGCCCTCCTCCATACCTTCTCCAGCGTTTATAGACTTCTTGATGATGGCCATTTTGATTGGTGGGAGGTAGTATCTGATTGTAGTTTTGATTTACGTTTCTCTAATAATTACCAGTGTTGAGCATATTTTCATGTGCCTCTTGGCCATCTATCTGTACGTCGTCTTTGGGGAAATGTCTGTTTTGTTCTTGTCTTTTTTTATTGGGTTGTTTGTATATTTTGGAGATTGATCCCTTATTGGTTGCTTCAGTTGCAAATGTTTTCTCCGATTCTGAGGGTTGTCTTTTCATTTGCTTATGGCTTCTTTTGCTGTGCAAAAGTGTTTTCTTTCTTGAAATTTAGGACAGAATTTTATTTAGAAATTAAAGTAGAAAAAAAAAAATCCTGTCAAGAAATACCAGGTGGAAAATGGGGGCTCCCAATAAAATGGAATTTTAGGGCAACAAAATCTAAAAGGCCACGAAAGAGAAATAGCACTGCTGTGATTTGAACAATGACTACTTGTATTTTTTGGCACTGTTACACGGAATCTGGATCTTTCTCTGCATTCCACACAAAGCATGCACTACAGAACAACTTTATCATAAAATACCTGCTTGCTACACACATTTTAGGACAAGCTACTACCAGAAACAAATCAATGCCAATACATCAGGGACTGAGCAATCTCAGTAGTGGGTGAGGTTGCAGAATTCTGCCAAATGAAGGAACAGAAGAGGCTGTGAGCAAAGCAAATGGGGGAGTTAAGAAAGGAAATATTTTAAATGTTAATAATTAATTCAGACATTGTACTAAGTATTGTGTAAAAGGAAATTAACATGTCTATCTATCTCCAAAGAGATTAGTGCACTGGCAAAGAGTTCCAAGAACAGTGGAGTGCTGTGGACAGCACGTACCAAGAACACCCAGCCTTGGGAGTGGTGGTCTTCCCTGCTCACTCCCTTTTGCCAGAGGTCCAGAAAGAACTGGCAGCACCATCACCCTGCCTGCTGAGCCTCCACTCTAAGCAGCAAACTGTAAGGCGAGAAAGAGAGGAGTCCCCAGTGGGCAAGGGGGGCAGAGAAATATGATCACTGTAAGCTTCTAAGGCAGGAAGATGGGACATGACTCCCATACACATCCCAGAGATGGGGGCCAAGTCCCCAGAAGTAGCTATTAAGACGAAAACTGGACACTCCTCATTGACTTAGAAATATCAAGGACAACTGGAAAAGTCCTCAGAGAAATGTTCAGTGAGAACCCAGCTCTTGGAAGTAGTACTAAAACATCCACTTTACCAGGTGTAAGACAGACACCTAGTGGGACACTGCAGCATAGCACAGGGAGCTCAGCTCGGTGCTCTGTGATGACCTAGCCGGGTAGGGTGGTGGTTCAGGAGGGAGGCAGTATGTGCATACTTCCGGCCGATTCACGGCATTGTACAGCAGATATCAACACAACATTGTTCAGCAATTATCCTCCAATTAAAAATACATGGAAAAAAAATTCAAGCTCTTCGACTCAGGGTTTGAAAGCACACCCTCTATTCATCCAGGCAACGATGCCTCTTGCGTATCAGCAGGAATGCAGTTGGTCAAGGACACTCAAATGGCTTTACAAAGGAACAAACATACCTTTTGGACCAAGGTCTGCTGGGCCTTTGAGGGTCAGCCAGCCCTGTGAGGCCTGGACCAGCAGGTCCCAAAGCTTCCAGGTTCGGGCCCTTCCTTCCCGGATGCGATGTCAAATACACAAAAGCCCCTGCCATGTTACATTTCACACTCTGAAGTAAGTTTAATGAGGTCCCAAGTGTTTGTTTTTGCTCTTACTTTCATTACTTGAGGAGGAGGATCAGAGAAAGTGTTGCTGTGGTTTATGTCAAGTGTTTTTCCTGTTCTCCTCTCGGATTTTTACAGTATCCAGTCTTACATTTAGGTCTTTAATCCATTTTGAGTTTCTGTGTGTGGTGTTAGAGAATATTCTGATTTCACTCTCTTACCTGTAGCCGTCCAGTGTGAAGAGACTGTCTTTTCTCCTCTGTAGGCAGGGGGTCTTTCCATGGGTCACCTTTCTGTGGCCCGCAGGTTTAGGCACCCCTGTGCTGAGAGAGCCAGTGACCTAGGTAGAGAATCAGGCAGGCATGTGAGCACCCGATCGCCTGTGTGCAGGCGAGGGGCCGGGATGCTGGATCACCCCCCTTTCTCAGCTTTTCTCGAGCATGCCCTCATCCCACCCCAAGAGGTGCCGCTTGGCTCCTTCCTGCATCCTGACCGCCGGAAGGTGGAGAGGCCCCGCCAGTGTCCAGCCCAGGCGCTCAGCCAGGCGCGGGTTCTAACACAGTGGTCCCGAACATGGGGTCCCCCGTCTCCCCCGCACCCCCTCACCCCACGCACTCGTGTCCCAGATGCCCGAGGACAGGGCAAGCACCCCGCGCACCACGACCATGGCCTTCACCTGCTTCGTGCTCTTTGACCTCTTCAACGCCTTGACCTGCCGCTCCCAGGTAAGCCCCCGGCAGGACGGGATCGCGGCCTCCCAGCCCGAGTGCTCCAGCGGCTGGCGTGCACTAACCGTGCCCTTCTCCCCCGCAGACCAAGCTGATCTTCGAGATCGGCTTCCTCCGGAACCGCACGTTCCTCTACTCCGTGCTCGGCTCCATCCTGGGACAGCTGGCCGTCATTTACACGCCGCCCCTGCAGAGGGTCTTCCAGACGGAGAGCCTGGGGGCACTCGGTGAGTGGGAGGGCTCACCGGGGGCCGTCCTCACTGCCTGCCCAGGGTGTGAAGTCCCCTCGAGGGGCCATCCTGTCCCCAGGGGACTGGGCTCATGCCTGAACATGAGCACTGGGCAGGAGAGGGGGACGCAGCGCGGGCTTGGAGAAGGCATGAGATTCAGGCGCTGGAGCCCCTGCTGGGAGTCAGGGGAGGGCAGAGGGGTCGCAACACCCTGGCCACCCACCCCCCCATCCTGAGACAGGAGGCCCAGAGCAGGTGTGGTGAGGCCCCAGGGCAGCCGGATGGACCACGGTCTACACTGGCTCAGCCTCTGACATGCTGCCCAGGCCTAGGAGTGTGTGAGCCCGCTGGGGGTTGTAATGGGGCCTGTGTGTCAGGGACCCCACTTGCCTGGAGATCGGACTGGGCCGGCCGGCAGTTCCTGCTGAAAAGGCCACACGTAAAGACCGCGGCCCTCCAGGTCCCATGCACACCCGCCCCGGGCGTGCTCCCCTGCGTCCTCCCCAGGCTTCCGGCAGCCCCACCATCTTTCTGTGAAGGCTGTGCGGGTGGCTGGGCCTCCTGTGCCAGAAACACTGACGGGAGGGAACAGAGAGGGAGGAAGTGGCCTGGAGAGCTACAGTAAGCAGAGCCTGTGCGGGGAGGGCCCCTGGGTGACCACCGGCCCAGCTTTCCATTGGGGATCTCAGATCCCAGCGGGCAAGGGGGCTGGTGAGACTGCCGGCCCTGCCCAGGATCTGAGGACCACAAAACCATCGATTGTGTCTGAGGTGGTGGAGACAAGGACGCTAAACACCTGGGGACCCTCAGCTTTTTCTTCCCCAAAATCTAAAAAGCAGAGTCTCTGGGAGTGCAGACAAAAGAAAAAAAAAATGTTTTTACAGCTGTTTCCATACACTGGGAATTCCATCAGCTTACCTCGTCTAAAGCAGTGTGAGGACTGTGCCAGGCACCACGGCTGTCACGAATTCTTGACAACAGGGAGCCAAGCAGAGGCTCGGGGAAATTTAGGGGCCAGGCCACCCAGATGAGTCAGGGTGGGGCTGGACTGGGAGCCACAGTCGGGGGCGTCTGCCCCAGGAAGGCTCTCTTTACAGCCGAAGCTGGCAGGCCTGCTCCCCAGCTCTGTTGTTTAGTCACTCAGTCATGTCCGACTCTTTGCGACCCCATGGACTGTAGCCCACCAGGCTCCTCTGTCCATGAGATTTTTCCAGGCAAGAATATGGGAGTGGGTTGCCATTTCCTTCTCCAGGGGATCTTCCTGGCCCAGGGATCAAACCCACATTTTCTGCATTGCAGGCAGATTCTTTACCTCTGAACCGCCTGCACAGACCAGCAGGTCCTGGTGGAGCTGGCTCTGCAGTGTTCTGTTGGGGAGATCTTGGCTCCCTCGGGGGTGTGGACAGTCTGGCCCTCAGCTCCTGAGTCCTGGCCCCTCACCTCTGCCTGCAACTGCCCCAAACTAGAGGACAGAGCTCCATGGCCACGCCGGGCACTGTGCCAGTGCTGGGCATCGAGGGGTACGTCGTGCACTCTGACCTTTTCCTCTTTTTGTCTGTTGGCAGATTTATTGCTTTTAACTGGATTGGCCTCATCCGTGTTCATCTTGTCAGAGCTCTTCAAGCTATGTGAAAAGTTCTGCTGCAGAGCCCAGAAAGCCCAGACCTCCCAGGAAGATGTATAGTGGACCCTGACCCGTGGAAAGGTCCCTAAGTCTCTGTTTTTATATGACTGTGGCCCTCCGCCTGCCCTGTCCCTTCCAAGAGGTGTCTGAGGACACCAGAGTGTCAGGTCTGCTCACCTGGCTGTTCCTGGGGAGCCGGTGGGGAGCGCAGGCCCAGCCAGCCCTGAGTCCTCAGTCCCCGTGCGCATCCACTGCTCCATCCTGCCGGGCCCCGGGACGAGCCGTGAGGAGCCTGCCAAGAAACACAGCACTATTTATTAAATCACAGTGATTTTTATTAACCACGTCTGGCTACGTATCTGTGCCATAGCTCAGTGCCGCACAGCCCCTGGTAGGAGGGAAACACGGGTGGGGGCCGGGGACGGAGGAGCAGGATCTGGGCTTCTGGTCACTCTGCCCGTCTCCTCATCCACGAAATGGGGGCTCTGGGTATCTTTAAGGGTGATGCCAGGGGGCCCGATGATCATTTTGTTGGGTTTAACCCGCACTTGCCTACAAGTGGCCAAGTGGAGAACGCACAGCCCCGTGTTCGTGACCCCAGAGCACGTGGCGAGAGCCAGTCACGGCCTGAGCGGCCTCAGCGAAGTGGGCCTGGGCTTCTGAAGCTGAGCGGGGTGTGGCCTCTCCCCCCAGAACCAGGACTTCCCACAACCTGAGCCCCAAGACTGGTTTTGTTGGTGGTGGTTTTTTTTTTTTGGCCACGCTGTGCGGCACGTGGGATCTTAGTTCCCTGAAAGGGATAGAACCCATGCCCACTGCAGTGGAAGCACAGAGTCCCAACCACTGGACCACCAGGCGAGTCCCCAAGACTGTTCTCAACAGGTGTCCACCCTTGCAGCTGAAAGATGACAGAGAGGTCTGCAACCAGGCAGAACTGACCTCAGGGAACCAGAAACGAACTCCACCTGCCATGCAATGCAGCCACAGCTGTAACCTCCCCCCACCTCAGGGTTTTCCAGAGAAATCAAACCATAGAAGGAGAGCAGAGAAACAGAGAAGGACATTTTGTGTTAAGTAATTAGCTCACCTGATTGTTGGGGCTGGCGAGACCGATGTCTCCAGGGCAGGCCAGAGGCTCGGGCAGGAGTTGGCACTGCCCTGTCCCTGACCACTGGTCTGGGGGCTAGGATTCCACTCTCTCACTGCCGCAACCTGACCTCCATCGCTGGCTGGGAACCGAAACCCTACTTCAAGCTGCTGCAGGCTAAGGTCACCTGAGGTCACTTCAAATCAAAAATAAGAAGGATGCATCATTGTTAATAAAATTCAGAAAGAATTTTCTGATAACAAGAGAAAAAAAGGTCTAGAAATCAGAAAGGTAGGGAAATTATCCTTATTTCCAGGTATGCCATCATACTAGGTACAATCAACACAGTGTACACTTTAAACTGGACAATCTTGTGTGTCAATTATATCTCAATAAAGCTGGAGGGAAAAAAGAGAAGTCACACAGCCAAAACATAACAGAAAGATGCTTTACAGTGCTAGGGGAAAATGTCAAAATATCTTTTTTAAGAAACAGCAAAAACAATCCTTCGAAAATTAGGGCAAAATTTTTTTTCAGACCAAAAAAAAAGATCCTAATACCTGCAGGCTAGCAGAGAATTCATGGATGATCAGAAACGGTGACCAGTGGTTCTCAATGTGAGGTTCCCCACACCAGCCATGGCAGCATCACTTGGGAATTTATTAGTGATGTCAACTCTCAGATCCCTACCCAGAACTACTAAACTCAACTCTGGGGGTGGATTTTACTCCCTCTTTTTATTATAAAAGTGTTCAAATGTAAATGGAAGTTTTTTCAAAAGAAAGACGACTAGGAGTATGAACCCTAGATTTCATTCTGATTAACCCTAGGGACAGAGGAGTCCATGGGGTCGCAAAGAGTCGGACACAACTGAGCAACTAACAACACACACACGCACAACCCTTAATTAGTTGTGTGATCCTGGCCAAGTCACTTCGCTACAGTACCTTAACTCAGTGACTTAGAAATTATAACTGATAAAATGGTAACGATAGAATTTATTGTGTCTAATGTGTGCCTAGATTATATCAAGCGGTGCAAAGGAACAAAGAACTGTATATTCCGACCTGTTCTCCAGGCATCAGGGTTGGGGTGCGGGGACGGGAGGAAAGGCAATATGGCTTCTGGAGATGTCGACTATTATAGAGAATATATATCCCCGATGGCTCAGCGGGTGAAGAATCCACCTGCAATGCAGGAGACACAGGAGACTTGGGTTCCATCCCTGGGTTGGGAAGATCCCCTGGAGAAGGAAATGGCAACCCACTCCAGTATTCTTGCCTGGGAAATTGCACAGACAGAGGAGCCTGGCGGGCTACAGTCCATGGGGTCACAAAAGAGTTGGACACAACTGAGCGACTAAGCACACACATAGAGAAGAAAACTGTCACTTCATTCCATCATGAAGAAGTAACACAGTAAGATATTGGTATATATTTATATACCTTCCAGACATTTTACTATCTACATAAACATGTCTTTTTTAAAAAAATAAAATTTGGACTATTCTGTACAAAAAAAGGCAGGGGGGAACTCTAGGTGATTCTGATGTGGGCTCAAGGTCAAGAACCACTGGATAAAAGAACTCAGCAAGGTAACTGGGTACAAAACTATGTTGAGGAGAGCCTCCCAGTATTCAGTCATCAGTTTGGGGGGGTGGGGGAGAGCCCACTCACAGAGCCAGCAATGACAACAAATTTACGTAGCAAACTTGGATGTTCCTGTTCTTCGAGAAGAAGCAGTGTCAGCCAGTGTCAGTTCTGCCTACGTGCATCAGTATTTAGTGCCATCTTGAAAATACGGTCAAGATGGTGGTATTCTGGCTGCACCTCCTGACATGTGGGATCTTACTTCTTGACCAGGGGTCAAACTTATGTTCCTGCAGGGGAACCATGGAGTCTTAACGACTGGACGGCCAGGAGAGTCCCCTATCAAACATTTTAGAAGTAGTCAAAGTGCTACCAAAGATCAAACAGAATCAAGCATTTGAAGGGGGGAAAAAAAAAGGTAGTAACAGAAATAGCTCTTATGTCTTTTTATCGTAAAACTGAATCACTTTGCTGTACATCTAAAACTAACACAACACTCTAAATCAACTATAGTTCAATATAAGATTAAAAAAATGTTAAAGAGAATCAAAAATTAAGGAAATACATTTTGAATGGAGCAAAGATTTAGGAGAAGGACTAGAAAGCACAGCCACAGTAGAAGAAAACGGTTTTTGAGTAGCAGATACACAAAAACTAAATTTTAATACAGTTGTTGGTGACAAAATGGCCAATGGCCACTCCAGGTCTCAAAAGTATAAACTGAGCTTGAAAGAGGTGTTAGTTTGTTAATATCTAAATAAAAAAGCACGTACCTTTTGATCCAATAACTTAACTTCGAAAGGTGCATCCTCCAGACAGAACCACAGAAAGACGAGCATAAACGATGTTCACTCCAGTGGCGAATAGTTACAGACAGACCGTTCCCCAGCCAGGGATGGCTGAACGCCGGAAAGAATGGGGCATCAATCTCACGGGACATCACACAGTAGGGGAGAACAAAGGGGTAGATACAGAGCCAGTTCTACCCAAAAAAAGGTGAGGGACAAACCAGGGTGTGTAACACTTTACCTCTAGGGAAGAAAAGGCTGGAAGGGCACAGGAGTTAGACTTAACTTTCAGGTTACACCCTTTTGTATTTTGACCTCTTTTGCCACGTATGCATAAGCTAATCTTTTAATTAAAAAATATAGTGAGTCCATCACAGATGAATGGATAAAGAGGATGTGATGTGATGTGTGTGTGTGTTTGTGTGTAATGGAGCCGTAAAAAAACAGATAAGTTCTGCCATTTGCAGCAACATGGATGGACTTGGAGGGCATTGTGCTAAGTGAAGTCAGACAAAGATAAATATGGTCTGGTATCACTTACACATGAAATCTAAGAAATAAACTACTGAATCAAACAAAAAAGCAGCAGACACACAAATACAGAGAATAAACTAGGGGTTACCAGTGGAGAGGGGCAATAGAGGGGGGTGGGGGAAAATTATGGGGTTACAAAATCATGTGTGTGAGACTTTTGAAAATTGTAAAGCATGAGAGAATTTAAAACATCCTTCCTTCAATAGAAAGAAAAAATTTTCCAAAAAATAACTATGGTGGGAAACAAGTTAACAACAGCCATGCTTTGAAAAGTTCTTTAAAAAATTATGTTGTTTAAAAGCCATGTGTTAAAAAAGTTAACACACAGCGCTTTTCAGCCCTTCCCTTCCAGCATCTTCAGGGACCCTGATCTGTCTCCTGATAAAGGAGGGAGACTGCCTCCCTTACGACCTGAACTTTTATTCCCCTTTAATCAAAGAACAAATTCCTCATGTGTTAAAACTAGCATTGCAGGTTTCCCAGGCCCAGGAGGAGCATGGTTCCTCTAGTCACCGGTCAGCGTGCTGAGGCCCTCAGCTCACGGGGTCCCACAGCTGCCCCATGCCCTGCACGAGGGCACATCCCCCAGATTACCAAGCGCCTGGGCCGGGCACCTGCTTCCATCCTGTAGCTGACTGTCCTAGAAAACCGTCAGGCCCCTGGGTGTGACCTGCACTCTTGTGAGAAGAGGCAAGAAGCAGAAAACAGGCCGCGGACACCTCCAGCCTCTCTGACAGCCACAGACAGTAAATGGTATTGAATGGACTTTTTATTAGCGAGGTATTATTCCACTGCATTTTTATGAAAAAATCTGTAACAGACTGAAGACTCGGGGCCTAATTCTTCAGATTATGGTAAGGATATCTGAGGATCTTAATGTCCTGTGTCTGCTTCCCATCAGTTAGGAAGCCACAGAACGCACCTGAGCAGCTGTTAAAACTGGCCCTTTTATAAGGAAAGTCAATCAGGACAGAGCGTGCGTGTCACTGTTGCAAGTGTGCATTTCCTTGTGAAGGCCTGTTTGCAAGGCCTTCTGCTCGGGGCTCAGCACCAGGTCTCATGAGCCTCCTGGTAGAAAACGCAGAGCACACAAATGCACACAGCTCGGTTCACTGTGGCTTATAATCGGGGCCAACTCGAGAATAAGGCAGCTTTTTTTTTCAGATCTGCAGAAGGACAGCCTGGAGCGGAGGAAGAAAGAGGCAGGTGTCTTAGGGCCAAGCCTGCAACACCCCTGAGCTCGATTCTTAGTGTGTCAGGAGGTTCTTTGGGCCACCCCCGCAGGACGGGGCTGGACTGGATGGGGCCCAGCCCACCCACATCTCTGCTAGCACAGCAGGGTCACTGTTTAGGGCAAGTCCACAAGGCCGAGGCACACACCATCCCCTGGGGGGCAGCACGGGGTGATGCTGGGAGGCCAGGGGCCCAGGCCGGTCCTGTCGAATCACTCGCCCCAGCTCCTGCGACAGGCTGCACGTGTATCAGCGGGACTCTCGGCCCTGAGTGTCCTCACGTTTACATCAGAAACAGGACCGCCGCTCTGCTCACCTCCTGGTTTCCCATGCGCTCAGAGCACAGACCCACTTAGAACAGCTGAGAAAGGCCGACATCCAACCTTACTGAAGACCCAGGTCACTGTCACCTTCAAAATCTTCTGCTATTACCCGTTAGTACACTGCTAACACTTTTTTTTTTTTTAGAAATATAGAAATTCTGTATCAGAGGAAGCTACTCCCCAAAGCACAGGGATTCCCAGCCGAGCACCTCTGCCCTTGACAAGAAGAAACGGAGCCTCAAGGCTCTTAACTGGGGGGCCTGAGCAGAGGCCCAGTGACCCCCAGCGAGTGGAAACGCCCCCCACCACCGGCACTGCAAGAATTCCAGTCCCCAAAGAGCCCAGTTCCGGCCAGTCTCAACATCTCAGCGTCCTCTTTCGATTTCATCCCTAGGGAACGAGCCAAGTCTAAGGATCAGGTTGCTAGCTGTATGCTCGGTATTCCGGGGGGAGACACCCCTGCCAGTGGACATATGGAAACAGAGAAACAGTACTCTGTGCGGACTGAGCACCGCCAGGACCGCCGGGACGTGACCTGCATGCTCTGGACTAAAGTCAGGCCACCGCGGGACGCGGGAGGGTCGGCAGGCTGCGCTCCGGCTCCAGGGTGGCCCGCACCAGCCCTTCATCACTGCTCATCAGGGACCTCCCGGAGCCCTTCGCTGTGGCGGCCCCGCCCACTGGCTTCCAGCAGGGCCCGGGCCTCGGGGTCGATGTCCAGAATGCTCCTGTTTTTCTTGATCTTGGGAAGAAGGAAGGAGGGGTGTGTTCAGCGACCAAAACCAGCTGGTGACGTCCTGCCACTGCCACATTTCTTAGAGCAGACTTGGGGCCCTACTGATGCCACAAGGGAAATGCGGGGGGCGGGGGCCCTGGCCCCACCCCCACTGTGTCCCCCCGACCCTGGGAGGCCATTGCTGGGAGGTGACATGGTGCAAGGAGGCCAACAACTTGTCATCATCGAACCCTGGATCAAGAAGGGATCCCGGACCCTCCTCAGCTTGCAAAGGAGCCCCTGTCCATCCGGGACCCCACCTCCCTGGGGTGGTTCTTTCTAGGAGACCCCCACGGATCCCAGACAGGACTCCCCACCCGGCTGTGCACCCACAGGCATTCCCCTGGCCAGCGACGGCTGCTGGAAACAAGTCTGGGAAAAACCATCTCCAGGTGGAGGTGTGAAAGGGGTGCAAGGGATCAAGCTGAGAAAGGGAAGGAGTGCCCCCATGCTCACCGGCTCTGCCTTCGGGGCATCTCCCACGGCCCACACCTCCATCTTCTGGAACTGGAAGTCCTCCTGGGCCGACAGCTGAGGGCTGCCGTACGTGGTGCACGTGGGCTTGGCCTTGCTGTGTCCTTTCCCGAAATCAACGTCGATCCACAGCCCAAAGTAACCATGCTGTCCTCCCATGCCCTGCGGAGGGAGGCTTGTCAGACCCCGAGGCCCACCCCAGCCCTCAGGCCACAGGGCGTGCAGGAAGTGAATGCAACTTTTTTGTTTAAAACCGTGAAATAATAAAGGTTGGTACAACTGAAGGATCCCACTGCAAGTGCCTAGAACACTCATCCAGGTGTCCTGAGTCCCACCCAGTGGCTCTTTCTCACGGGGCTGCACTGGCAGGATACACAAGTCAGGACCTCCCTGGTGGTCCAGAGGCTACGACTCCGCACTCCCAGTGCCGGTGGGGGTAGCGGGGGCAGGTTCCATCCCTGGTCAGGGAGCTAGATCCCACATGCCACAGCTCAGTTCGCCTGCCACAACTAAAAATCCGGCGCAGCCAAACAAAATATCTTAAAAGGAAACGCAAGTGACAGCAGAGGACAGAAGAATCCAGACGATCAGACCCAGAGACTGCGGTCCGTAAAATGAGGGGGGAGGTCCACCCAGTGCTCAAGGCTGGGAAACCTGTGTCCGGGCCCCCAGGCCCCCTGCGCTGGAGCAGGCGCGTCACTCACTTGGGGCGGTGATGGCAGGGGCCAAAGGAGGAAGCTTTCTGGCTCTAGGCGAGTGGCCGGCGGGAACAGAACCGCTGTTCAACCTCTCTGGTCCCCTTCTCTGGGTGCCACCTCCACCGCCGCCTCTACCCCGGGGTCCCTGAGTTAACACTGAGCAGGAGACCAGGGCGGACACCAGCCGAGCTCAGGGCCGCCTCTCCCTGCTGGCTGACTACTGACCCGCTGAGGCCGAGAGCCTCGCCCCTGTCATCACCAAAATGCCCTTTCAGAAAGCGTTGGCGGCCCCGGGGGAGCCCCAGAGAGAAGCAGGGAGGAGCTCGGGGCCCACTCCACACCGCTGAGGTGGACCCACCTTCCCCGCCCCTCGGCGCTATAGACTCAGGACTGGGAATTTCCCAAGAGATGCTTTTTGTTAAGCAGAGGGGAAGAGAAGTAGGCTGGTGCCGCCAGGAGACACCTCTCTCACCCGAGCTAAGCATCTGTGCGGGTGCCCATCCCAGCTCCTCGCCCAGCCCTGTCCCCACGTCCCCCACCATCACCTGCGACCTTCACCCCTGCCCTCTTCTTCCTGTGGCTGAGTCCAGCCCTGCCCCCAGCACAAGTGCCAGGGCGGCGTCTCCAGCCACGAAGGCCATGGCTGAACCCGTCATAAGCACACAAAGCCCAGAAACACCCCAACAGAGGCCCCGTTTTTTCCAAGGGAGAAGTTCGGTCCTAGCTGTCGCTCCCGGCGTCACCACCCTGAGATCCGGGCAGGGTGGACTGGACACCACACGCTGCCCGATGAGGGGGCGAGTGCCCCGGGGCATCTGCCTGTCGGGGCCAGGGCTGTCACCGAGGGATGGACAGCACCACGGGGGCCGCGCCCTGCCCCCCACCCCTGGTCCTTACCAGGCCGTTGGGGATGGTCTGCTGCCCTTGATTGAGGTACATGTAGTGGTCGTTGTAGCCCGTGCAGGTGTACACGGCCATGCTGGGGGAGACGGAGAACAGGAAGCACCTGTCATCCCCTGAAAGTGAGCAGAGTGCAAAGAAGCCGGATCACCCACCACAGCCGGGCATGGGGAGGGGCAGGCAATGCAAACAGGCCCACTCAGAAGGCCAAGCTGGAAGAGCTTCTCGGGGTCCTCGGTGTGCAGGGGGAATTCCCACACATGGGGGCAGAGCCCTCAGACCAGCGGTCGGATCCCAGACCCATGGCTGCCTGGGGCCCGTAGGATGAGCTGCGGGTGGGAGGTGAGGGTGACTGCCAGAAAGGAACGTGGCGTCTGCCTGCTGGGGACGCCAGCCCCCGCCTCCCAGAGTCAGAAAGAGCAGCCTCGTCTCTGCGTGGGCACAAAGGGCAGGTGGTCACTGCAGGCCCTGGCTGAGCGCTCGCATGGCCTCAGGCACATCATCCAGAGGACGGAGGACGCCTGCAGATGCAGCTGGCCTGGGGAGGGGGGTGCACCCAGGGAGAGGTGACCCTCCACCTTCACCTGGGCACAGGCGTGGGCACACTCCACTCAGCGGAGGTGCAATCAGAACTCCAGAAATGAGGAGCCCTCCACCTCAGACTCCTTCCCCACCCCCATGCACTCACTGCAGGGTGGTGACAGAGGGCGCACACACCCTACCCCAGGGAGCTCCCAGCTAGGGGGGAACCAGGGACGTGCCCCACAGCCGTGCGATCTTCCCCAGAAGCACTGCCCCTCCCTGCTGACAGTGTGGGGGCACCTGACACAGGACCCAGCTCAGGCACTGGGGAAGGAGGCTCCAGGAAGCAGGCGGGGAGCCCGAATACAGAGGGTAACATGAAGCAGGCTTTGAGCCCCAGGAGGCCTTGGGGAGGACAGCCCTGGGCGGCAGGCGGGCCTGCCCTGGCAGAGTCAGGACCCGCGATGCTCAGGCCCCCGCTCCAGATGGACCCTGGGGGCCTCCGCGGGGACTTGGCTCCTCTGAAGCCGGGAAGGACGGCCTGAGATGGAGACAGCCGGTGACGGCCCCTCCGTGGAGGAGGGACCCCCGCGGGGACGAGGCAGGTATGAGGGAACACGGGACCCCTCAGCTGTACAGCAAGGTTTGTGGGCACTGGAGTCGGGGAGGAAGGGAGGTGAGCCTGGGGAGGCCACAAGGACCGGGAGACACAGGGCTGCCCTCCAGGCTAAAGACTCAGGCTTGAGTCCATGTGCCCCAGAAGGATGGGTCTCGCCTCAAGTAACGGCCTGGTCCCACCCGCAGCCCCGGGACCGTCACTTCACCTGACGGTCCTGAGGCTGCCTTTTGGCCCATGTTCATGGCTGCCAGGTGCTGAGTGAGGTGTCGGGGCCACAGAGCATGCGCCTCATGCAAGTCCGTCCTGGGATCCGTGCCCAGAGGGAAGGGCCACCTGGGGAAGACGACCCTCCACTCCAGGGCACAGGGCAAGCACCAAGGAGTCACATGACCTCCACAGGCGTCAGTCCCCCGGGGGGCTCCTAGCCCGACTCTCGCCACCACACCACCCCCCATCACCCCACGGTTTACAGGCTGCCGTCCCCATGGTTCTGGGGACCCCAGGCCCAGAGAGGGTAAAGCACCCCGCCCAGGATGGAGCCGGACTCCACCCAGCGCTGCGGGCCTTTGGCTGCCCCTCGGCCAGCAGAAGCGGAAACGAAGTGACTCTGTGGGTGTCACGTCTCTTCAAGGCACAAATACTCAAGGTGACTGGGGGACCAATAGATGAGAAATGCCTAGGACGCGACAGGCATCTGAAAGGCTGGGCTGCCCCCTGCTGGAATCCTGGCCTCACGCTTCACGACAGAAAGAGCTCACGTTTGAAAACCTGGTAAATGCATTTTCCCACGGTTCTTCAAGAAGAGGAATGAATGCTGCTCTCGTAAATGAAAGCTGGAGACGCAGCGGAGCTGACCTTTGAGTTAACATGAGAGGAGCTGGGAGAGGTGGAAGTTTTGTCTAGATAATAATGACTCTCGGGCTGTTCTTCCACATCCTTGAGCAGAGCCTCCAACCACACAGAGACCCAGCTCATCACCCCCAGGGACCCCTCCCCGTGATGCTGTGACAGAGTGGGCGAGCAGCTCCCTGTCCTAAACCGTGTATACAGACAGCAGGGCCAGGCTCCTGCGGTCCTCCTGCAAGTCTAGGGTGTAGGTGGGCGTCGGCAGAGGGTGCTGGTATGACCGGCTCCCCATTAAAAAGAAAAAAACAACCCTGGGTGCTGATACCCTAACGCAGCCCTGCTGGACACCACACCATTTAATGATGCTGAGCCGCTGTTTCCTCACCTGAAATCCAGGGGTGAGGACACCTGTCCGGCTTACCTGACCCGGCAGCCAGAGTCTATACAGAAATCCGTGAAGTTAAACCTCCATAAACACCATGCTTCCCCATCCTCCCAAACGCGTCTAGAAAAAAACGCTTGGGGAGGAGACGGAAGACACAGCGCACGCGCTCTGGCGGGCTCAGACGTCTCCACCTGCGGCTGAGGGACCGGAACTTGCCAGAGGCACTGCGCTACCACGTGGGGCTCGGGCGGCCAAGTCTCACCTTGAAACTGAGGCTTGACCTCCCAGGAGCAGGAGGCGAAGCCCCCGAACACGTGGCCGTCGCGGTCCTCGAGCAGCACCAGGCAGGGCCCCCCATGTGCGATGCGCCCACAGAGCTGGGCGAAGCTGTTCCCGTGGAGCTCGGTCGCAAAGAGCAGGCGCCAGCGGAGCCGCCGCTCCCGGGGCAGGTGCGAGTTGACGTAGATGACGGACAGGACGTCCAGGACGCTGGCAAACTCCCGCTGCGGGTCCACCTGGCGCTCGGGGACCAGGGTGGCCAGCTCGAGGGACGAGCGCAGGAGGAGGAGGCCCTGGTGGATGACCAGGCTCAGAAACGTGGCCACGTGGTGGGCCCGGAACACCCAGTCCTCGAGCACGGCCCGGTCACAGTCACGGTCCAGCCACTGAGGCCCCAGAAGCTTCCCGCCACCTAGGGGAGGAGAAACCAGCGCTGGGGGGTCGGGGGGCAATGACATCGTCTTCTGTCTGCTTTCCTGAACCAGCTCTGTCCAACAGGGGAGCCACGCGTGTGGTTTGTCCGCATGGAGATGCGTGGTGAGTGTAAAATAACTTTTTTTTTTAACATTGCCAAGGTTAAAGTATATTTTAGAAATTTTCTTAAAATTAATCTCACTTGTTTCTTTTTGCTATTTTCACGTGGTTACTAGAATATTTAAAATTTCACATGTGGTTCGCTTTGGACGTCACATCCTATCCTTGTTGGACGGTGCTCATCTAAACAACTCAACATCAATGCTCTTTTCTCTGCATTCCCAGCTGCATTTCAGACGCCCAGAAGACAGTTACACCCTCCCCCTGGGGCCCTGAAACTCCCCAGCATCCCTTCCTGAGAGGGCCGGCTACACCAAAGCCACTAGCTTAACAAAGCCATCTGGGAAGGATTCAGATGTCCACTGCCCTCCAGCTATGTCAGGGTGGTGGTGGGGTAGTCACTAAGTCATGCCTGACTCTTTGCAACCCCATGGACTGTAGCCCACCAGGCTCCTCTGTCCATGGGATTTCCCAGGGAAGAGTGCTGGAGCGGGTTGCCATTTCCAATTCCAGGGGGTCTTCCCGACCGCATCTCTTGTGTCTCCTGCATTGGCAGGTGGGTTCCTTATTACTGAGCTATCTGGAAGCCCAAGGTTGGAGTTAGCAGATAAAAACTATTATATATGGAATGGGATAAACAACAATGTCCCACTGTAAAGCGCAGGGAACTATATTCAATATCCTGTTACAAATTATAATGGAAAAGAATATATTTAAGTCTAAATGAGTCCTTTGCGGTACAGCAGAAATCAACACAACATAACACAATCCACGATAGATTAAAAAAAAAAAAAAAAGGAAAAACCAAACTAAAACTAAAGGAATCTAAAGGAAGCAGAAGAAAGGAAATAAAAGACTTGAAGATAAATGAAATAGAGGTTAGACAACAGAGAAAGTCAACAAAACCAAAAGCTGGCTCTTTGAAAATAGCAGGAAGTGAACACACCTTTAGCTAGACTGACCCAGGAAAAAAGAGAAGGCTCAAATGACTACCATCAGAAATGATGGTGGGGACGTCACTACGGACCTGGCGGAAATAAGGATTATGAGGAAATACTATGAACAACTCTGTGCCAAGGAAGAGATCATCTCAACAGTCCTCCGAATTTGGAAGATGCACACTTGCTGATTTCAAACTTTAATACAAGATGGCGTGGTACCACTTTCCAACCAAGGTCTAGGGACTAGGGTGGGGCACTTGCCTTGCAGCTTCATCTCGGAGCACAGCTGGGCGGCAAGCGCCTGCACCCTGGACGGGGAGCCTGGGGGTGGCCTCTGACTCCAGCCTCGCAGCTGCCGTCTGTAGTTTAGCACATGCACCACAGAGCCAACCAGGTCCTCTGTAAACTTGGAAGATCACAATTTCACCGTTAACCACACCACTGTTGTACCTCTGACCTACATCAGATCAACATGGAGAAGGGCGTCTTGTCTCACTAAGGCCAACGTGGCAGACCCCAGTGTGGGAAGAAGCACGTGACTTGGGTAGCTATTCAGTTTTCCAATGATGCCCTTGGCTGGTCTAGATGGCTGATGCCTCTTTGTCCGGGAGTTCTGACCTCAACCGGTTATGTGGTCCAGGGCTCCCCTGGGGGGACTTCTGCACAAGGCCTCCATCAGCTGCTGCATCATCCTGAGCCCCCCACCAAAGGACACCAACACTGCCTGGCGTGGCTGTGAAGCCCCTGGTGGCCTCTTACTTTGTGGACGTCTCTTGCTTTCACGGGACCTCCTGTGGCAGAAATCATGTTCAGGACCACGAGACTCTTCTCCTCGGCAGTTCCTTTCAACAGGTGGGACATGGACGCTGTGAACTGCTCCTGGGAGACACGCTCGCTGGGCCCCTTCACCTTCCCGCTGTCGTCCACCCTCCGCATGCCCTCAAACAGTCTGGTGACCATCTCTGGGGGAAGAGCGTCCCCCACATGGCCCTGCGGGGACAAGCGGGTGAAAAGCCCAGACAGGGTGCAAGTCAGACATGGTAGGATGACGGGAAAACAGCTAAGGGACCAAGACCAACTGCTGCACCAGCACAGAACCTTCCCAGACCCCCACTGCACCATCTCTGCCCACTAAGGGCGTCACACCACCCCAGGACACCTAACGTGTCCCGGCTCGTGGCTCATCTTAGTCATCAAACTCTTCCATCATCTGTTCCCACAGTGCCCTCCAGACTTCCCAGTCTCCCCAGACTGGCCATGTCCTTCCTGCCTCCGGCCATCAGCGGCTTTTCACTCTGCTAACATCTTCCCCATTCTAGTTCTAGCAGCTGTCACTTGCACGTCTGAACTTATTTCCATATGGAACATACGGTCTGCGTAGAGCTACACTGGTCTCCTCTATATTAGGGATTTCCAGATATATTAATTATCTATCCAAGTTCTTTGTGCTCAATAAGCATTGGAAAGTGGGGGAGAGATAAACTGGGAGATTGGGATTGACATATACACCCTACTATATATAAAATAGGGCTTCCCTGGTGGCTCAGATGGTAAAGAATCCACCTGCAATGCAGGAGACCTGTGCTCGATCCCTGGGTTGGGAAGATCCCCTGGAGAAGGGCATGGCTACCCACTCCAGTATTCTTGCCTGGAGAATCCCATGGACAGAGGAGCCTGGTGGGCTAGTCCATGGGGTCACAATGAGTCAGACACGACTGAGCGACTAACACACACACACACACATATATAAAATAGGTAACTAACAAGGAGCTGCTGTGTAGCACAGGGAACTCGACTCAATCCTCTGTAATGACTTATATGGGAAAAGAATCTAAAAAAGGAGTGAGTACATGTATTTGTATAACTGACTCATTTTGTTGTTCACCTGAAACTAACACAAGATTGTAAAGTCACCAGATGGGCCAAAGATGTCTGTGATATTGCCACACTCTGAGCACCCAAATGCACATGGTTAAGAGCCCCATGGAACGGGGCCAAAAGATGGGGAAGTGGGCAGTCTTCACTCCTTGTCAGGTGCACCCTGACCCTGAAACTTCGTTATTTTGTCCGGGAAACAACAAAATTCCTAGGACATCAAACACTTACGAATCCCGAAGGCCAAGGTGGACTTGAAACTTGGCAGTTATCAGACCCACAAATACAGCTTGAGCAGCCCATCCGTCACCCATCGTGGAGGGGGGGAGAATCGGGGGATGGTGGTACAAGAGACGGGAAGCAGTCAGCCCCTCTGGTCAACCTCAAGTGGGAAAAGTCCCCGAACAGTGTGAAGGCAGAGCAGAGCAGCTGCCACACTGACCATGGAGCCCACAAGGCTGAAGTAGGCACTATCTGTTCCTTCACAGAAAACACATCTCTCCAGGTTCCCACACCTGCCTTATAGGAACTGAGAGCCAGCAGCAGCCTGACCCCTGCTCCAAACTAAACATGAACTCCCAGCTGTTACCCTTGCCTTCAGTGCCTGCAGAGAGAAGGATCTGGGCGAGGTACTGGAGCCAAGCATCTCCGATGACAGAGCATCGAACAATCTGTTGACTTCGGCCTGCTCCCCGGGGAGAAACCGCGAAGAGAACTCCTGTCCTGGGTGACTCTTGCTGTTCCCCATCTGTCCCTGCGGCTGGCCAGACTCTGCAGGAGTGAAGTTCACACCCAGTTAGAGAGAGAAATCAAATATGTATAGGTGGCTCAGTCGGTAAAGAATCTGCCTGCAGTACAGGAGACCCAGTTTCGATCCCTGGGTCGGGAAGATCCCCTGGAGAAGGAAATGGCAACGTACTCCAGTATCCTTGCCTGAAGAATCCTACAGACAGAAGGAGTCTGGTGGGCTACAGTCCGTGGGGTCGCAAGAGTCAGACTCAACTTAGCGACTAAACCACATATATATTCTAACTATTTTGCTGTTTTATCATATTTTATTGCTGCATGTCATGTGGGATCTTGGTTTCCTCACAAGGGACTGAATCCATGCCCCCTGCATTGAAAGTGTGGCATCTTAACCACTGGACCACCAGGGAAGCCCCAAAATATATCAATCACAGAAAATAAATGTCAATAATTATATGGTCAAGGTAAGTAACACTGATCTACTTGCAAAACGCAGCAAAAATGCAGACTTATGTAATGTTTCAGTGTGGTAGAAATTATTATTATTTTTTTTTGGTTGCTCAGTCATGTCTGACTCTTTGCAACCCCATGGACTGTAGCTCACCAGGCTCCTCTGTCTATGGGGATTCTCCAGGCAAGAATACTGGAGTAGGCTGCCACTTCCTTCTCCAGGGATAAATTAGTTGACAGAAATAAAATGCGAAAACTCAATCAGATTCCTCTGACTTCTCAAAGACTGCTCATAACTGCCAAACAACTGTCTGGATTTCTCTGTTCCAAAATAGTTTCTAAGCTAATGTAACTAAAAGGTAGAAAAATCAGGATTTTATCTAAATATTCATTTTTTTAAAAACCTGAGTTGAAAAAATAATCTGTAAGGGTGGATGATTACATGTATTTAAATAAAATCAACACCTTGCAAATATCACCTACAGAGCAGAAATGCCATGGGACATGTTCTTCCTTTGCGATCCTGGCTTCTCCTGGCTGGCTGTGCAGCCTCAGGTAAGCGACCGAAACTCTCTGCGCCCCAGGTTCTTCGCTTGTAAAGTGGGAATAATCACAGCCCAACCTCAGATGGGATCATGGCGCATGCTGACCAAAGCCGTGAGAACCCAGCCCAGGCCTCATCTCTGGGAGGGATACTAAGAGAGGCTGGCACAGAAAGGCAGGTGGCCCCAGGGGCCGCATTCAGGTCCCAGACCTCATCACAGAAAGGGTTCCAGCACCATCCGATTCGAAGATTCAGATAGAAAAGCACATCCGAGCTGAAACAACCACGTAGGAGGCATAGTGCCATAACTTCCTAACTCCTGTCTTTAGACTACATCTGGGGCCCGCCATGGTCAAACTGCTGGGGAGAGGGGCACCCCCCTAGAGCAACAGCCCACAGGCTCCTCCCGGGTCACGTGGAGGGGGCAGGCTGTCCACAATCCAGGTGGAACATGGATCACAGGCCCAGTGAGACCTCAAGAGGAAGTGGGGTGTACGTGGGACCTTTCTTCTTACTGAAGTGATATTCACATAACAACACAAAATGACCCATTTCAAAGTGAGCGATTCAGTGGCATTTGGTACATGCACAGTGTGGTGAGACCACCACCTCAGTCTAGACCCAGAACACTTCCATGGCCCGAAAAGAAACTCCACACCCATTAGTGGTCACACCCCATTCCGGGCTGCCCAGGCCCTGGCTACCACTAACGCACTGTCTCTGTGGATTTGCCTGTTCTGGGCACCTTGTGTAAATGAAATCATCTAATACGTGGTCTTTGGGGTTTGGCTTTCTTCACTCAGCGTAACACTTTAAGGGTTCATCCATATTGTAGCATGAATAGGACTCATTCCTTTTGATGGGTGAGTAATATTCCAGTATATGAAGATACTGTGTTTGGTTTATCCATTCAGCTGTTGATGGACATTTTGCGCTATTTTCTATCTTGAGAGTGCTGTGAACATATGTGTACAAGTACTTGTTCAAGTCCCTATTTTCAAATTGGGTGGGAGGGAATGGATATACCTAGGAATGGAATTGTGGGACCATATAATCTAATGTTTATTTTTTGAGGAATTACCAAACTGTTTTCTGTTTTATATTCCCAGCAGCAAAGCATGTGGGTTCCCATTTCTCCACACGCTCTCCAACATTCTTGTTATTTTTCCATCTTTTTAATCCCACCATTGTGGGGCAAGGGAGGGTATCTGCCCTGAGGAGGAAGCCTCCAGCACAGGGCTCCTAGGAGGGGCTCCAGCACACTTGCAAAGGCTGCTGGAAACGGGGGCTTATGCAACCCAGTTTGGACTGTCACTCACGGGCCATTTGATCTAAATGCTTCCACTTCTCAGCTTTCTCAGCAGCTTAAGAGCCAAGACGGAAAGCCTCCGGCCCCCGGCTTGGGTTCCAGTCTGCGAGAGGCTTCCTTATCTCTGAGATACAGGGGGCGGCACCAGCTGGTGCCTGGTCCCCTTCAGGGGGGCACAGCCCAAGCAGCCTTGCCAAGGCAGATCCGTCCTCTTTGTCAACTCTTCTAACAGCCCAAGAAACCATCTGATCACGTGGGATGTGCTGAGGAGATGAGCCATCTGCACTGTTCTGACCAGGAAGGGGGCTGTGGGTTATTTTGGGACCCCACACGGTGGCCTGATCTGCCTGTGGTTTTGCTTCTGCTTGTTGCCACCCCAGCTTGGCTTACATTACTGGTAAAGCACAACAGCTTTAGTCAAAAATATTTTCAGATTCATACCCTCCCCAAGCAGGGAATTTCAAGATTTCTCTCAAGATCTCTGTTAATTTATCAAATCACTGAACACTTATCCCTCAACCTTCCCTGCATCCCTATCTTGTTATCCTGCTGAAATCCTGAAAATGCAATATATAAAAATACACCCTAGGAATTCCAGTTTGTTCTCAGGGTCTTCATACCAAAGGTCATCACACTTTTTCGCTTCCTCTAGAAAACCTTAAGGTTTGTGACAAGAGAAGGCCCGTGACTCAAATGCTGGGAGAGATGACTGCCTTCTGAACACCTGGGGGGGGTTTGAGATGTTACCACAGCTCCACCTCAGAGCTGGACCCTCCGGACTAGCTGACAGCCATGCCCATCCCCTAGGCTCCCAAGGCCGACCTGGCAGATGTGTGTGGTCCCCTCGGGACATCAGATGCCAGTCCCCGTGAGCAGTTCCCTTGGGCCCCCCTATCTGGCTCGGAGGGCCTTCCTGTCCACCTCTGCACACCTCACCATCTACTCAGCCTCGGGTTCCAAGACTACCCAGTGTTCCTGACTTTTAGAGAACTGACTGTTGCCCTGAGGGACACGGACCCCTCCTTGCTCACTCTGCTTGGGCCCCACCCACCCTCCAGGGTCATGCCTGACTTGCCCACCCATAGAATCTGAAAATCATAAAGGAGACTCTGCCCCATGGCCACCTGGCGGCGGGCACCCAAGCCAGCCTGGCGCACGCGGACACGCTTGTCCTAGGCCTGTCGTTCCTCGCCCGCCCCTCAGGTGGACAGCCCGTTCCCCACCACCTCATGAGATCCTGGGCGCAAACTCCAGGAGGCTGGCCTGGCCCAGGTCCTGAAAAAACCGGGCCCCCCACATTCGGCCCCCACGGGACACACTCCTAGGCCCCAGGCACTGAGGGGCCCCTTGGATCAGTGCCCTCAGTTCACCACTCATGACTGGTACCTGCCCACCTCTGAACCCCATGGCCCACGGCGCCTGGGTCCCCAGGGAGAGCTGCCAGGACGGGGGATCCAGCCAACACCACCTTCAGCCCCTTCAATGTTGATGCACCTAAATGCCACACCTCAAGATTCCCCACATCCTGGGAGAGCAGCCTTCCTTCTCAGGACTGAGGAATCGCTCTCTCGGGGGCTACCAGCCTCTTTAAGGGGGACATCTGGGGCTGAAAGGCCGCCGACCCGTAAACGCCTCTCCTCAGACGTCCCTAGGTGTTCCACGGCTGAGGGCCCAGTGCAGCCAGGGGCTGTCCCACCAGGTCACGGGGCCCGCCGCCTCCAGGACGCTGGCTTTCCTGACACCCGCACGGGCATCTAAGTCCTTCCACAGATGACGGCGTCTCCTGGGCCAGGCCCCATCAGAGAGCGAGCAGACAGAAGCCTCAGACAGGGCCTGCAGGAGCTTCCCATCCAACAAACGCTGTGGAGATAGGCAGGGAGGGGGTGAGCAGAACACAGGGTGTGGTGAGAATGTGTCCCGAAGGACATATTCCGGCTGGGTTTTCCAGCACCCAGAAGTGGCTCACCCAGGAAGCCGACACAGTGCACAAAGGCGCAGAGTGAATCCAAGATCGTCGAGGTGAGGTCTGGTGTGGGAAGGGTGCCAGAGGCGGCTACAGAGCAAGGCCGGCACTCCTCTGCCTCTACCCAGCCCCCTCCCCTGACCCACCAGAAACAGGCTCCTCCACTGCTGTCCGGAGACAGCAGCCTGGCCTCCAGGGGGTCCGAACGCCAGCAGGAAAGGACCGAGGCTGGGCAAGGCGCCTGCAGAGAGGACCAGGAGGGGAGAAATGCAAGGGGATGTGCAGCCCATGGCATGGGGGGAGCTCAGGGCAGCACCTGGAGGAGATGCTAGGAAAGGCCCAGAAGCACAGCAGCCAGCAACACTGGATTTCCTTCCAGGAGGAGGGAGAACGGGGTGTGACAGCCTCGAGCCGGAGCCACAGGCCTGGAGTCAAGGAGAGCTGAGAGAAGGGCAGCCTCTGAGGCCACACCACTGGCCCCAGCCCGCCAGTCTGGGTGTCCACAGGGCACTGGTGAGAGGACGCATCTCAGGACAGCTCTAGGAGGCTTCCCCGTTGGCTCGGTGGTGAGGAATCTGCCTGCCAACGCAGGAGACACAAGTTCAATGCCTGATCTGGGAAGACCCCTACATGCTGCGGAGCAACTAAGCCTGTGCACCTCAACTACTGAGCCCAAGCTCCCGGGAGCCGCAGCTACTGAAGCCAGCATGCTCTAGAGCCCATGCTCCACAACAAGAGAAGCCACTGATATGAGAAACCCGAGCACCAGAACTAGAGAACAGCCCCTGCTCGCCACAACTAGAGAAAAACCCACCCAGCAACAAAGACCCAGCACAGCTAAAAGTAAATAAAAGTAATAATAATAATAATAATAATAAAAACTGGCTGAATGATTGAATAAGTGAATGCAATTTAAAAGGAAAAGACAGCTCAAGGACGCCCCACCTCCTGCTAAAAAGGCCACCGAAAGGCAGGATGAAGTAATGGCAGTGGTACAGCGTTCCGAGTTCATCCTGCCTGGACGCCATCACCTGAATCAGGCCTGAAACCTCTTCAATTAACTTTGGGGAGGAACTAAAGGCCTTCATTGCGCCCTTATTTCTCCCCAAATGCACATTTCTGAACTTTCAGTCCCTGAAATGGTTTTCTCACAGGACAGTCCTGGGTGCACCTTGATACGTGCAACAGACTTTTTTTCCTGGCAAGCTGTGCATAAAACCACCCAGTGCTGGCCTGAGTCTCCTGCAGGTATATCATGTTCTCTGTCAAGGGGACACACCTAAATGTTCCTTTAAGGTTGTTAACCCCAGTGGTTCTCAACTGGGGGTGGTTTTGTCTGCCAGGGGACAGCTGGCAATGATGTCTGCTTGTCACAGCCAGGTAGATTGTGGTTCTAGCCACTTCTGCCACCTAGTGGTTAGAAACCAGCGGTCCTACTAAATACCCTACCATGCACAGGACAGTCCCAACAAAGAGTACCCCGCCCCAAATGTCAGGAGGGCTGGGGATGAGAAACTGGTGGAGCTGAGGGGCAGAGCAGATGGTCAGCACTGGAGTGCGCTGATCTCCACAGTGCTTGCCTCTCTGGACGGGGGGTGCAAAGATCCATAGATCTGAGTTTGAGTTCTGACATTGGTTGGTGTGACTGTGGGCAAGTTACTAAGCCATTTCCAGCCCTAGTAAAACAGTCCGGTAACGAGCGGGGGAAGGATTAAATGAGGTAACATAGGGCATTTAACTCAGCTTTCTGGAGGCCAGAGGAGACATGTGAGCTCAAAGCAACAAGATCTGAGACCTTGAACTCAGATCTATGCATCTGCCTTGCAACAAGGGGAACAGCCCAGCTTGGAAGAAACAAACCCCTCAGTGCTGGGGAAGGAGCCAGGAGCTATTTTTCCTGCAGAATGGGCCACAGTAAACTGGCTGGCATCCGAGGATGGCTCAGACGACTCTTTTTCAGAGCCTCTCTGAAGGTTCCCGTCCTCAGGAGACACCCTGGACTCCCCACCTCCTCCAAGGGAGCACGGTCCCAGGAGCAGTCACCTGGCCCTCAGTACACCCGTTCTGGGAAGACTCCAACCACCTCATCTGCATCAAGCTTTGTTTACATCCCAGAACCAGCAGCCCTTTGGGAGGGGTCAGCTTGAGCCTGGGCCAGCCGCCGGCTGCGCAGAGTCCCTGCTGGCCAGAAGGTGACCTGTCCTGCTCCTGCCCCATGCTGGCCTCCCTCCCTCCAGGGGGCCCCGGTGACTGATCTGCAAGGGGCACTTTCTCCTCCTCTCCCCTCTGCCCTGAATTTACCTGTCAGCTCCACTCTTCTGGGACAAAGCGAGTAGGTTGTGCCCAACCCAGCACACACTCCACCACAACCCCCTGCCTCGCCTCCTCCGGCAGATGCTCCGCAGTTCTTCCTGAGTCTACACAGCTCTTTCTCGCTCTCCCTCCTGACAGCTGGCCTCTACCCTGTAGACCTTCCGGCAAGCATCTGCCTGGAACCCTCTGACCTCAACGACGTGAAAAGTAGGAGAGGAGTGATTCTGTACTCCAAATGACCTAGCAGGGAGACCCTCCCTCGCAGCTGTCCCGCCATCACTCCCCACTCCACCCCAAGGCAGAGGCACTGGCTGCCAGGAAGGGTCAAGGCCCAGGTCCACCCTAGCACTAACTGCTCCCGGGACGAAGGTCATCATCCTCATCGCTTCGCTGGCCAGGCTGCTCCCTCTGGCCCCCAGACAGATGACCTTCCCCTACCCCCAGCCTCAAGTCCACCGCTCCGCTTACCAAGGTCCTGGCCCTCCTCCCCAGAGCCCACCGGATCTGCCTTTCCGGTTGCAGTCCACAGATTTTCCTCGGGAGCGGCCCAATCCTGTTGCCAGGCGACGGTGCTGACAGACAGCTCTCTGTCCCAGTCGCAGGAGTGAAAGTCTAGGGGGCGGAACGTGATAAAAATCCAGCCAATGGATATGCACAAGCGAGGCGAGGGCGGGGCAGTGGGCAGGGCCAGCTGCAGGAAGAAAGGAGGTGGGACTCCCGAGGTGCCGCGCCGGGGGAGGAGCTGGGAAGTGAGCTGGAGGCGGGACTCGGGAAGAGAGTGGCTGAGGGGAGGAGCCGGGGAGGAGCACGTGGGGAGGCTGGGTTTTTCTGGGTTGGAGCGAAGAAACCGCGGGGGTGTGGCTGGGATGAGGGCGGAGCTGGGAGAGACGAGAGCGGGCCCCAGGGAGACCCAGTGAGAGGCAGGTCACGCAGCAATGGGACCCTTCACCCACTCTGGCACGCCTCCGCTCCCCCTAACTAACCTGGGCGCAGCCTCCCATCCCCGAGCCTGGGCTCCCGCCTCCTCGTCCCCCCCACGTCTGCTCCCCCACAGCCCAGACCCTACCCCTTCCTGGAAGCCCTCCCTTCGGCATGCGTTCTCTACCAGTCCTTTCCAGGAGCATTTTCATGTGCTTAAGTCTGTCCAGTCCTGATAAATTAACTCTCCTTGACCCTCAGGCCTGCTCCAGCTTTTCCCACCCTAGCCCACCCCCATGCTCTACACCCCAGCTTCACTCCATAATGTCTAAGGACTGCTGTCCAGATTTATTAACCTTCCATTCATTCCCCAAACTACTGAAACCCGGCCCCAGGGGCCCTATCACTAAATCTACAGGGCACTTCCAGTCCTTACCTGCAGAAGTTCACAGCATTCCTGCCTTATAAAAACTCTCCTTCCTGGGGATTTAGGTCACCAGCCCTGGCGATTCTCCTCCCCCACCCCCACCCAATAATTTATACTCCACACATCCTCCGTGAGGTCACTTCCTTCCACTGACTGCCTTCCTGGTGACTTCACTTCCCACCTGTCTGCGCTGCAGACCCCCAAGCCTGCACGTCCAGCTGATAGTCTAGCCTGCACCCTGACCCCATACATCTACAAGGCTGCACCTCAAACTCGGCCCAGCCAAACCCAAACCAAACTCCTCCCTCCTGAGGGCTGGCCACCACCTTCAGAGACCTGAAACCACCCCAGGCCTCTCCTGCTGCTTCTCTCCCCATGTTCCATTACTTCCTGAATCTGTTTGACCTCCAAGATTTGGCCTGCATCCACCCACTTCCCTTTGCATCCCCAGAGCCCCCTGGTCTGGGCCAGACCCCAATAACAGCATCCTTCCCTCCTCCAGCCAGAGCCAATAGAACAATCACAGAAGTCCTTATCCTGCCCCCAAGACAGAGATGGCATCACAGGATCAGGCAGGGTAACAGACACAGATAAAACCAGCTGCTGGGTTTTGCTGTCCTCAAGTTCACAAGGAACCGCACTTTTCAAGGAAACGCAGCTGCCGCTGTAAAGCATCATAACAGCCCCCTTTCTTGTGTTGTGACTGTTTTACTCAAAAGGAAACTTTGAACTCTAAACTTACAGATGAGCAGAAACTTTGCTGTTTGCAATTCTACCATTCAGAATGAAACTTTCCGCCCCCCTGCCCCACCCCCGGGGAATTTTAACTTTGACACAGGAGCAGCCTGGATTTCCAACCGAAGTGAAGATCCAGATAAGTGGTTTCTGACCATGATGGTCCACAGCCCTCCTAACTCCGTGGTTCCCATGAGAACAGGAGCCGGGTCCACACTGCAGCCCAGACCAGATGCTGGCCCCATCCTACCTGGCCCTGTTTGGCCCTAAGCCTGCTGAAACACTGCTTTTTTAAAGTTTCACCCAAACTCCACCTTTCTACAATATCCTATGAAAATTCTCTTTGCCTTTGTCAGTTTCAGCTGTCCGGGATTCCCAGTGCACTGTGAACAGGCCTGATCTGTCAGACTGCAGGGCTGACCTTGGTGCTCATGGACCTGTGGAGCTGAGCCCTGCTGGTTCCAGGTGCCCAGACAGTACTGATCACCTACCGCAGGCCAGGCGTGGTGACACGGCAGTGAGCATTACAGTCCGCGCCCTCAGCCTGGTACGTTATCACTCAGTTCCACCCGCTGAATGAGTGGGGAGGAGGAGGATTAAATTGAGGGGAGGGGATAGTCGTGAGGGGGGAGTGTGGTTGTGGAGGAGAGGATGGGGAAGATAAAGGGGAGAAAGACCTGGACAGTGAGAGGCTACGGTGGGAAAACAGATGGGCTATTATAAGATACACAGAGACTTCCAGGCTTACAAAGAGCTCAGAGCTACAGAACTGTATGGAGGCTCCTTAAAACACTATAAACAGAGTTGATATGATCCAGCAATGCCACTCCTGGGCGTGTATCTGGAGAAAACTATCATTTGAAAAGACACATGCATCCCAATGTTCACAGCAGCACTATTCACAATAACCAACACACAGAAACAACCTAAGTGTCCGTCGACAGAGGAATGGATTAAAGAAGACGTGGTACATGTACACAAATGGGATATTACTCAGCCATTAAAAAAAGAATGAAATAAAAAAAAAAGAATGAGATAATGCCATTTATAGCACAAGAACAGACCTAGAGATTATCAGACTAAGTAAGTCAAAGACAAATATGATATTACTTATATGTGGAATCTAAAAAAAATGATACAAATGAACTTATTTATAAAACGTAAACAGACCCACAGACATAGAAAATATAGTTATCAAAGGGGAAAGGGGGAAGGGATAAATTAGAGGAGTTTGGGATGAACAGATACATATTACTATATATAAAATAGATAACCAACAAGAACCTACTGTATATCACAGGGAACTATACTCAATATGTTGTAATAACCTATAAGGGAAAAAATCTGAAAAAATATATATATATGTATATACATATATATATATGTAACTGAATCACTTTGCTGTATGCTTGAAACTAACACATTGCATATAAATCAACTGTACTTCAATTTTAAAAAAAGCAAAAAAAAAACCAACCTCAAGGCCATCTGGGCATTTTCCTCTTCTGCATCAAGGGTCTACTGTCTTCCAAGCTCTTTCTGTCCATCCTCATCCCCATCTTCCTGCCCATCAGGTGCTTCCTGGCCAGAACCCCTTCCTGCTTGCTGCCTGGGGGCTGCCTGGTTGCTGTCAGCTGGCGACGCCTGGTCCCTCATGGAGAGATGAGTCTGAGCACGGAGGCTGTCCCATGAGAGCAAAGTGTCCTGAAGCCCAGCAGCCCCCAGCCTCCTGCAGAAGGCGACATGAGGCAGTAACTCCAGCTCTCCATCTCTGCTCACTCAGGTTTCTGCCATCTGCAGCCAGTGGAGTGGGAGGATTAGATCTGCTGAACTTATGACCACAAAACTCATGACTGTAGTTTCAGGAATATCCAGGGTGGCTGCATTCTATGCCAAAAGGCAATTTCCTGTAGCACAACGAGGGCAGAGGGCCATGGTGGTCCCAAGTGCAAGCACTGGGGGTGGGGGACAGTGGGGGCGCCCCAGTTGTAGAGATCACAACAATAAAACCAACTAAAAACCAGTCTGATTTTCATCACCAAGCACCAGAAATTCTAAGCATCATCAAGTGATATCATTTGCTTCCCTGAAAAAGCCTTTTACTGGGCTATGCACTAAACCAGAGATTGGCAGGCTTTTTCTCTAAAGGGCTAGATAGTAAATATTGTTGATTTTTCAAGCCATACCATCTCTGTCACAGCTACTCAAAGCTGCTGTTGACACCAAAATAGCCACAGGCAATAGAAAAACAGTTGGACGTAGCTGTGTTCCTCTCTGACTTTAAGGACACTGAAATGTGAATTTCACATAATTTTCACACGTCAGAAAATATTATTCCTCTGATTTTGTTTTCAACTGTTTAAAGCAAGAAAATCATTCTTCGCTCACTGGCTGTATAAAAGCAGACAGTGGCCAGACTGCAGTTACTGTCATATTTTAATATTTATATTTTTTATCTATGTATTTTAAAATTGATAGTTATATAAGCTTCAAATTGTACTTTTTGCGGGGAGGGGCCATAACATGCAGCGTGTGGGATCTTAGTTCAACAACCAAGGATTAAACTTCTGCTCCCTCTATTGGGAGTACAGAGTCTTAACCACTGGACCATCAGGGAGGTCCTAAAATTGTGCATTTCTGTTGCATTTCCTTTAAAACCTGGGTTTGTTACATTTCTTTTTAAAAACTGGTGGCTCAGTGGTAAAGAATCTGCCTCCCAATCCAGGAGACACAGGTTCAATCTTTGGTCTGGGAAGATCCCACATGGTGCAGAACAACTAAGCTCCTGTGTCACAACTACTGAACCTTCTGCTCTAAAGCCCAGGAGCTGCAACTACTGAGCCCACACGCCCTAGAGCCCATACTCTGCAACAAGAGAAGCCACCACAATGAGAAGCCTACACACTGCAACTGGAGAGTAGCCCCCACTCATAGGGCAACTAGAGAAAAGCCCGCATAGCAACAGAGACCCAGCACTAGCACCGCCAAAAGTTAATAAATAAAATTAAAAACTTGGTTTACCAATCCTGTTTAAAATTACACTAAAAAGTAATAAAACACCTAGGAAAAAATCAAAAAGTGAGTTGAGAGACCTATACGCTGAGAAATGTAACACATTGATAAAGGAAGTTGAAGATGATTCAAAGAAATGGAAAGATATGCCATGCTCTTGAATTGGAAGAATTTAACATTGTTAAAATAGCATACTACACAAAGCAGTCTATAGATTTAATATGATCTCCATCAAATTACCCATGAAATTTTTTCACATTTTAGAATAATCCTAAAATTGACATGAAATTACAAAAGAACCAGAAATGCCAAAGCAATCCTGAGGAGAAAGAACCCAGCAGGAGGTATAACCCTCCCAGACTGCAGACTACACTACAAAGCTACAGGAATCAAAACAACATGGTACTGGGACTTCCCTGGTGGCCCAGGGAATCCACCTTGCAATGCGGGGAATGCAGGTTCAATCCCTGGTCAGGGAACTAAAATCCTACATGCTACAGAGCAACTAAACCCGCACTCCGCAACTAGAGAAAGCCCGCATGCTGCAACAAAGTGCCCACACAGCACAATGAAGACCCAGTGCAGCCTAAATAAATAAACAATACAACGTGGTGTTGGCACAAAAACAGGTAAGTGGACCAATGGAACAGAATAAAGAGCCCAGAAATAAACCCACACACCTATGGTCAATTCATCTTTGACAAAAGAGGCAAGAATAGACAATGGGAAAGACAGTTGCTTTAGCAGTGCTGGGAAAGCTAGACAGATGCGTGGAAATCAGTACAGTTAGCACACTCCTTCACACCATACACAAAAATAACTTCAACATGGCTTAAAGACTGAAATATGAAACATTACACCCTGAAACTCCTAGAAGAGAGCACAGGCAAAACATTCTCTGATATAAATGTACCAATATTTTCTTAGTTCAGTCCTAAAGCAAAAGAAATAAAAGCAAAGATAAACAAATGGGACCTAATTAAACTCATAAGCTTTTGCACAGCTGTTGGTGGGAATGTAAATCGGTGCAGCCACTATGGAAACCAGTTCAGAAGTTCCTTTAAAAACTGAAAATAGAGTTACCATATGACCCAGCAATCCCATTCCTGGGTATTTATCCAGAGGAGATCATAATTCAAAAAGATACATGTACCTCAATGTTCACTGAAGCACTGTTGACAACAGGCAGGACATGGAAGCAACCTAAATGTCCATCGACAGATGAATGGGTAATGTCTAGAATCATTATGATACTAGATGAATGTATCAACCCAGAGGGGTGGGATAGGCAGGGAGATGGGAGGGAGGTTTAAAGGGAGGGGATATATATATACATATGGCTGATTCATGTTGAGGCTTGACAGAAAACAACAAAATTCTGTAAAGCAATTATCCTTCAATTAAGAAATAAATAAAATTTTAAGAAATAATACAAGAATGCAAAAAAAAAATGTGTACATACATACAATGGAATATTACTCAGCCATAAAAAAGAATGAAATAATGCCATTTGCAGCAACATAGATGGACCTAGAGGTTATCATACTAAGTGAAGTAAGCCAAAGACAAATATTATATGCTATCACTTATATGTGGAATCTAAAAAATAATACAAACATTTAAAAAACAGACTCATAAATAGAAACCATAAATAGAAAACAAATTTACAGTTACCAGCAGGGAAATGGGAGAACATGGGATTAACAGATACACACAACTATAAATAAAACAGATAAACAAAGATCTACTATATAATACAGGGAACTATATTCAGTATCGGAGAAGGCAATGGCACCCCACTCCAGTACTCTTGCCTGGAAAATCCCATGGATGGAGGAGCCTGGTAGGCTACAGTCCATGGGGTCGCTAAGAATCGGACACGACTGAGCAACTTCACTTTCACTTTTCCCGTTCATGCACTGGAGAAGGAAATGGCAACCCACTCCAGTATCCCTGCCTGGAGAATCCCAGGGACGGCGGAGCCTGGTGGGCTGCCGGCTATGGGGTCGCACAGAGTCGGACACGACTGAAGTGACTTAGCAGCAGCATATTCAGTATCTTGTAATAACCTATCATGAAAAAGAATCTGGGGACTTCCCTGATGGTCTAGTGGCTAAGACTCCACGCTCCCAATGCAGGGGACCTAGGTTCGACCCCTGGTCAGAGAACTAGATACCACATACTGTAACTAAGAGGTCCCAGGCCACAACTAAAGATCCCGTGTACCATGACTAAGACCCAGCTCAGCCAAATAAATAAGTATCTTTTAAAAAGAAAAAGAATATGATAAAAGATTATGAAACTGAAAAAAGTGAAAATGTTAGTCGCTCAGTTGTGTCTGACTCTTTGCAACATCATGGACTTCTCCAGGCAAAAATATTGGAGTGGTTAGCCATTCCCTTCTCCAGGGCATATTTCTGATCCAGAGATCAAACCCAGGTCTCCTGCATTATAGGCAGATTCTTTTACCATCTGAGCCACCAGGGAAGCCCCAAGAGTACTGACAAGGGTAGCCATTCCTTTTTCCAGGGGATCTTCCTGACCCAGTGATCAAACCCAGATCCCCTGCATTGCAGGCAGATTCTTTACTGTCTGAGCCACCATGGAAGCCCATATATACATATATGTATATGTATACATATATATGGTTTCCAAGCTATATATATCTTCCCAGGTGGCGCTACTGGTAAAGAATCCACATGCCAAAGCAAGAGACACAGGTTTGACCCCTGAGTTGGGAAGATCCCCTGGAGGAGGGCATGGCAACCCACTCCAGTATTCTTGCCTGGAGAATTCCATAAACAGAAGGAGCCTGGTGGGCTATAGTCCATGGGGTGGCAGAGCTGGACACGACTGAGCACATCCACACACAAATATACAAATAACTCAATCACTGGGCTATAACTTAAAACTAACATATTTGTAAATCATCTATACTTCAATAAAAAATAATTTTTTTAAACAAGAAAACTGTGTTTATTTGGAGAATGCCCAGTTACAGATCTTGCTCTAACATCTCAATAGTAAGTTTGGGAATACCCAGAACTTTCCAAGCTCACTTATGGCACAGTTTAGGTTTCCAGCCCCTCCTGTGGTACATATTCCCAGGTTGAAAGAACAGATTTGAAATAAGCATCAGAAACACGGTGATGGGGAAGACTAAGAAACAGGCCATAGGCTACTTCAGTGCCATCATTCTACACGACCATTTGGACTTTTGGTGGTTACAAAGTCTTAACTGCAGAACAATCTAAAAGCTTTTAGGATAAATCTCAAAGCAACTAAAGTATAAATGGTTTTTCCATTTCTGGACTGTACTATGTAATGAAATTTGTGTGAATCTCTGTCAAACGTAGCCTGAGGCTTTCTCCATTCATATAGCTGTTGCTTCTGGAAGGCAAAGCTCATAAAACATGTTCATATACACGTGATGGATGAAATAAATGTGCAAGAGAACACAAATCTCCCTTTCAAAGAACCCTAGTAATTTGTGGAGCAGCTCCCAATGGGAGGAGGTGGACCATGGCTCCCTCTCCTTAGGCCTGGGCTGCACGCAGTAGCCTCCTTCCAAAGAGGACAGGACTGGAATGAACTGTATGGACGAAGAGACTGACCAGGCCACTGCAGGCAGTGACCGCGGCCGACATCAACTGTGATATGCTGGGACTTCCCTAGTCATCCAGTGGCTAAGACTCCTCGCTCCCAATGCAGGAGGCCCGGGATTGATCCCTGGTCAGGGAACTAGATCCCACATGCCACAACTAAAGAGTCTGCAATCCATAACTAAAGATGCCGCTTATCACAACTTAAATATATATATATATCCTGCATGCTGCAATGCCATAACTAAGACCCAGTGCAGCCAAATTATTTAAAAAAAAAAAAAACAACAGTGATAAACTGCACGGACAGAAGAGGCCCCTTTACCCAGAGGGCCCCTCTGTGACCCTGGTCTGGGGTGCCCTCAGCTCATCACGGACCCAGCAAAGGCAGCTTCTTCACTCTGCAAGCTGGCCTGCAGGCACAGCACCCTTGACCCCTGGGCTTGCCTGTGGTTCTCTGAACCTTCCACACAGTCCCCATCTCCGCCAGCCCCACCGGGCACAGCTCTTCCAGCTGCCTGGACATCTTCTATCATCTCTCCATGAGCTCACATCTCCACAGAAGGGCAGGTGAACGCCTTCAAGGAGGAAGGTGTCAGAGGGTCAAGGTCACGGAGCTGAGGAGAGACGTGTTGGAGGGCTGAGTCCGTCCTCAGGAGGCAGGCGGAGAGCCGGCCTCTGACCTCAGGGCTCAGGGGTGGGGGCCACAGTGCCCCTCCGAGAGCTCCAGCCAGTGGCCACATCGCACATGCCACAGCAGAGGTGTGGGGGCAGCAGGGCAGGGCCTGATCCTGCCACCCTGCCACCCAGCAGACAGTCAGAGGTACGGGATCTGGGACAGGACTAAGGACACACACTGGGCGCAGCCACCTAGAATCACATGACTCTCCCCAGGGCCCCACGGTGATAGGCTGCAGGGGCTCAGCCAGCCCAGGGCAGACTGGGAGCCGCCAGTCCCAGGACAGACATTGCCCGGTCAGGGGAGCTGCAGTGGCCCAGGAGGCCCCCTAAGGAAGCACAGAAGGGATCAAAGTCAGCTCAAATCACAGGCCAGACCCAGATGGCCTGAAGCCAGCCTGCCCCCCAGGAGGTCGAACAGCAGCTCCCAGTGACATTCATGTCTTAATTCCCAGGACCTGTGGGTATGTGAGCTGACATGGCAAAGGGGACTTTGCAGACCTGATTAAGTTAAGGATCTTGAGATGGGAGATCATCCTGGATTATGCAGGTGGGCCCGATGTCCTCACAGGTCCTCGTGAGAGAGAGCGTGTGGGTCAGAGTCAGACAAGGAGATGTGATGATAGAAGAGGTGGGGAGGGGGAGCGGACTAGTAGGAAGGAGGGGCTGGCAGAGGCTATGCCTACTAGTTTGAAGATGAAGGATTTCTAGAATCTGGAAAAGACAGGGAAGGAATTCTCCTCCAGAATCTTCAGAGAGAACACAGCCCTGCAGACACCTTGATTTCAGACTTCTGACTTCCTGAACTCTAACAGAATAAATGAACGTCTTAAGCCACTAAATGTGTGGTCCTTTGCTCCAGCAGCAATGGGAAACCAATAAACTCGCATCGGTCAAATAAAAGCTTTCTGCCTGTCACCACCTCTCCTCCCTCCCCCAACAAGCCTGCAGAGGGCAGAACAGAGTCGCCAGATGTAGCAAATAAAGATATAAAACACCCTGTAGAATTTGAATTTCAGACAATGAATATTTTTTAGTATGAATAATCCCAAATATTGCCTGAAAGTGAAAGGGTCCAACTCAGTCGTGTCCAACTCTTTGTGATCCCACAGACTATAGCCCACCAGGCTCCTCTGTCCATGGAATTCTCCAGGCAAAAATATTGGAATGGGTTGTCACTCCCTTCTCCAGGGGATCTTCCCAACCCAGGGATCAAAGCTGGGTCTCTCGCATCGCAGGCAGATTCTTTACTGTCTGAGCCACCAGGGAAGCAAATATTACCTGGAACACACTTAAATAAAAAGAAAGGATTTGTTCTTCATCTGAAAGACAAATTTAACTGGACATCCTGGTTTTACCTGGCAACCCTAGCCAGAAACAGCAACTGCAAGAGAAGAATGGAGCAGAGAAGAAGAAAACCACCCTCCCCCTAAGATAAAGGGCATACACTCCAGGGGAGGAGAGAGATTTCCTGTTAAATCCAGCTCCATGCCTGTTAGCTAGGTACAACACAGTTTTAATGAATGAACTGGGACCACTTTCCATCTAAAGTGACCCTGGGACCTAATTTCCTAAGAATGGAGAGAAAAAAAAAATCCCAGGGAAGGTCTGGGCTTTTCATCCAAGGACAGAAAAGTGGCTCTCTGCCTCCATCACACTAAGCAGGTAAGAGGGACAGCAGGAAATAAAGCTGGCTTTGTGATGGCACCTGCTAGCTTGGACCAGTGATAACGGGATGGACCAGCTCAGTCTCCATCCCAAGGTCAAGGTGCAAACAGATGCTGGCTGCCACGAGGAACCCTGTGCTTGCTCTTACCACAGAATATGGAACCATCGAGGGGCTAGAAGCAGGACTCTTCCATTTCCCAAGCCCAGACGTGGCACAGCTAATGTAGCCATGTGCCCATTAGGTGGCGCTCGTGATCACCACAAAACAATGTGCTCGGGTCAGTTTTCACAATGAACATTTCAGAACAGTTTTTAGATGTATAAGGTTGTTGAGAGGAGGATACTGAGAGTTCCTGTGTATGTCTCAGTCCCAGACTGAGTTTCCCCTGTGACTAACATCTTACATTAGTGTAGAACATCCATCACCACTGATGAACCAATACTGATCCCTCATTACATTCTTCTTAATCATCACATCTCTTTAGGTATCTCTGGGCTGTAACAGTTTCTCAGACTTTCCTGGTTACTGATAACCGGGAGAGGTGTTTGGTAAGGTGCCTCTCTAACGGGATTCGTCGGAGCTTTTTCTCATGGTTAGACTAGGGTTGGACTTTGGGGGATGAAGACCCCAGAGGTACAGTGCCCTTCTCGTGACAGCGTGTCAAGGGTCCATGTGGTCCCCGAGAATCCTCACTGCTGGGGCTGACCTTGATCACGTGGCCAAGGTCAGCCCTGTCCAGTTTATCCTCTGTACACTTGCTCCCCTTTTCCACAATAAGCTCCTTGTATCATGTGTCTGTGTGTCTGTGTGTTTAAAGATTTCCTTTTTTTTTGGGGGGGGGGGGGGATAGGTTGCGCTGAGTGGCTTGCAAAATCTCAGTTCCCCAACCAGGGATTGAACCCAGGCCCCAGCAATGAAAGCCCAGAATCCTAACCACGAGGCCACCAGGGAACTCTCAAAGGTTTTACTTTTTTAAACCATTTCCTGTCTCTCCTGGTTCAGTTAGGAGACTGGGGGTGGGGTAAAAAGTAGGGGGCCGGGGGTGCCTGTCACATGGTGTGAGAACAAACTGGAGACGTACAGCCCAGAGTCTACAAAGGTTGGACCCTAAGACAGTTACTTGGGGTTCTTGCTTCTTCCGGTCCCACCAATGATCCAAGTTAAACAGCATCAGTGTCCTTGAAGGGGATCACAGGAGGAAAAATCCAGGAGAGAGCAGCCAGGGAGAACGGTGAGAGCGCAGACCATGCCACCATGCCCGGGGACCAGCGCCAGGGGCGTGGGGTCTGGAGAGCCTGGCATCACGCACGTGCCCCCACACCCTATGCGCCCCCACACCCAGCCCCACAGGAGGCGGCCAGGATGGGGGCTGGTTGCCCCCCACTCCATCCAGGCCAGCCTCCTTGTAGCTCAGGGAGGTTCCACCAGTTAAGCCAGATCACACCTCTTTTAAGACACTTAAAAAACACTCCAGCAACTTCCCACCAACCAAGGCAGACCCTGTGGGCCCCACAGCAGGGCCAAGCCACCTCTCTGCCCTCAGGCCTGGAGCACATCGACTCCCCAGCTCACACGGGCCCTCCCACTGCCAGAACAAGTGTCCCACTTCCTCCATCCCCTCACCTTCAGGCCTTGGGTCAGAGCCCACCTCTCAGAGACCTTCCTGCCCCTCACTCCAGATGCCACGGTGAAGTGGAAGCTGAGAGGGTGGTGTCCCTTGAAGACACAACAGGGTTCAAGGGCCGTGTGGGAAAACCTAAGCTGGCCAGCAGGAAAGACCCCAAGGATGAGCCCTGGGGCTCAGGGGTTTAGCCCCATCCTATGACTGCCACTGCACCCCCCCACCGCCCCCATCCCCCAAGGCTTAAGTTCTGAAGTTGATTCCTATGGCCGACCCTTGCCTCCTGTGGGCACACACAGCAGCCTCCTTTGTGGTATTTTGTGAGCCAGGCGCTCTTTGGGGTTAGTTACATCCTGATTTTGCAATAAGTGTCTGGGAGGTCAACCCAGCTCTTCTCATCACGATAAAGCTTTGGGTTTCTGCTTTTGCGGTGCTCCGTCTTTTGGTCTTTTTCTTCTTCTCGAAAACCATAAAAGGTGTCACATCCCCTGTTGCACAGGCTCCGCTGGGAGCATCGTGGGGGCTGGGCCGGGTGAGGCCCCTGCAGCCCGGCTCACCTGTGCCTCCAGGGGTTGCCTTATAAGGTGAAAAGCAGTCGCCCCACGGCTGCGGGTTCAGCGGCTGCGGGTTCAGCCCAGGGCTCAAAGAGGAAGTCCTCAGTTTCGTAGAAGCTTTGCAGGGGTCTCTGCAGTCTGGCCTACAAGCCCGCAGCCAGCTCACTACAGGGTGTCTCAGGGTATCTGCTAACAAGCAGGAGTTAAATGCCAAAGATGCATGGAGACACAGGCCTTCCTCCTGCCCGGCAGTTAAAACCAGAAGAGATGCTCAGGCATTCATCACCAGGGGAAGCGGGCAGCCAGGCAGGAGGGTGTTAGAACATTAGGGGAAGCAGATGAAGCTGCAGCTTGGGCTCTCGACTATGACACTACGAGTACATGTCAGCTCCCAGTGAACAATGGGCCAGGCCTGAACCGGGTGCCTGACATGCAGCTCTCACTTAACGCTCACGACAGCTGGGCAACATAAGTACCAGTATTAGTCCAACTTTGCAGAGAAGGAAAACTGAGGCTCAGAGGAGGGCAGCAACTTATCTAAGGTGAAGAGAAGTAACTTTTCTACCAGATAACCGGCAAGTGGGAGAGACGGAAGAGGCCCCCAGGAACACCCCTCTGAGAAGGATCACTATTCAATGCAGCCTCAGGCCACGTGTGGCTACCAAGCCTTTTAACTGGTCCCAACCAAGATGGGCTGTGAGTATGGAACTCACACTGGAGTTCAGAGTCTTGGGTGTATATTTTTAAATTTTTTAAGTTAAGGAAATTTTAATTTTAAAATAGCTCCAAATTTTCAGCTTCATTTTGAAATCAGTATAGATTCATGGGAAGCTGCAAAGATAGTACCCAGAGGTCCCGGTACCCTTTGCTCTGTTTCATATGGGGACATCTTATGTAGTTACTGTAATTACTGTACAGAATCAAAACCAGGAAACTGACATATGTGTGTATAATGTCTTTCATCATACACGTAGATTCGTGTAACCACCACAATCAAGATATAGAACTCTTCCCATGCCACAAAGGTCACCCTTGTGCTATCTTTCCTCGATTATAAAGTAGAGATGACGAGTTGAAATATTATCTTGGCTGTGTTGGGTTACACAAAATAGATCATTAAGGGACATGCCCAGTGGTCCAGGGGCTGAGACTCCGCACTCCCAGTGCAGGGGGCATGTGTTCAATCCATGCTCAGGGAACTGGATCCTATATAACACAACTAAGACCCACTACAGTCAAATGTAAGAAATAAAAAAATTTTAAAATAGATCATTTAGATTAACGTCGCCCGTTTCTTTTCACTTTGAAAATACTCCACTATATTAGAATCATGTACAGGGCTTGCCCCTTCCTGTGAACAGCTCTGGCTTAGAAGTTCAGACCCAGCTCGGCCATAAGAACAGGTCACCTGACCTCCCTGAGCCTGGCTCCTCTGGAGCAGACCAGGCTTTCAGAGTAAATGTACAACTGTCTGTTCAATCAGTGCATTTATTGAGTGACTGTTGTGTACCGGGCATTATCCTAAGGGCTGGGGACACGGAAGCAAAGACTCTGGCTTAAACAGGAATCATCCCTAGCCCCCAGGGCACGAAAATCCAGCAGGAGATCCCAGAATCCCGGGCCCTTCCTGAATTCCCACTTCTCAGAACTCAGTGGGAGGCAAGCCGAAGGAAGTGACAGTGGGAGAGAAACAAAGTGCTGATGTATATGTTAACACACAGCTGCAGTTCCCAGGCAGAGAACTCAGCAGCCAGCCCTGGACTCCAGCGCCTGACTCCCAGGCATCTCCCATCCCCCATGCGTCCACCTGTCCTTCCACCCATCTCAGACTCAAGGACATGGAGAACAGACTGTGGTTGCCAAGGGACAAGGGGTTGAGGGAGGGACTGAGTGAGAGGTTGGGGTTAGCAGATGCAAACTAGTATACGTAGGATGGATAAACAACAAGGTCCTACTGTAGAGCACAGGCAATTATATTCCATATCCTATGATAAACCTTTTAAACTGTGCTGGAGAAGACTTTTAAGAGTCCCTTGGACAGCAAGGAGATCAAACCAGTCAATCCTAAAGGAAATCAATCCTGAATATTCATTGGAACAACTGATGATGAAGCCGAAGCTCCAATGCTTTAGCCACCTGATATGAAGAGCTAACTCATTGGAAAAGACCCTGATGCTGGGAAAGACTGAGAGGAAGAGAAGGGGGTGACAGAGGATGAGACGGTTGGATGGCATCACCAACTCAATGGACATGAGTCTGAGCAAACTCCAGGAGACAATGAAGGACAAAAAAGCCTAGTGTGCTACAGTCCATGGGGTTGCAAAGAGTTGGACGTGACTTAGCAACTGAACAACATGATAAACCAAAATGATAAAGAATATTTTTAAAAGAATGTATATCTATGTAAAGCTGAATCACTTGGCTGAACAGCAGAAATTAATAGCATTATAAATCAATCTCAATTTAAAAAACAAAATAACAAAAAAACATTCACACTTGCAAAAAAGAGAAAAATTTCTAACATGAGGAAAAGCAGATTAACAAACCTTACGCCCACCATCTAGATTTAACAACTGTCAACATTTTGCCCTATTTCCTGTTGTTCTTGGGAGTATCTGAAAGAAAATGATAGTCATCCTAACATTTTAGCCTTAAATCTGTCTGCATCTCTGTAAAAAAATGATACTTTCTTACCTAACCACAATGCCATTAACAATATTTCCTTAATATAAGCTGGTCTTCACTCCGCGGACTCTGATTAGAAATGCTGAGTCCTGGGCCTTGCCCCAGACCTGCTCAGTCAGAATCTGCATCCTCATAAGGTCCCCAAGAATTCGTGTGCATGCTAGTTGGAGAAGCAAACGTTATATTCAGTCTGTTGTAGAACTGTCTCCCTCAAGATCCATCCAGGTCCTAACCCCAGGACTTCAGACTATGACTTTATTTGGAAGTAGGGTCACTGCAGACATAATTAGTTCAGATGAGGTCAGACTGGCATAGGGTGGCTCCTAATCCAATATGACTGGTACCCTTATTTTAAAAATTAGAGACAGACGTGCATAAAAGGAGGAGGATGTGAAAAGACAGAGTATAAAAAAGAATGAAATAATGCCATTTGCAGCAACATGGATGGACCCAGAGATTATCTTATTAAGTGAGGAAAGTCAGAAAGACAAATACCATATGATATCACTTGTCTGTGGAATCTAAAAAATAATACAAATTAACTTACTTAAAAAACAGAAATTGGGGGCTTCCCAGGTGGCTCAGTGGTAAAGAATTTGCCTGTTATTGCGGGAGACACAAGTTCGATCCCTGATCTGGGAAGACCCCACATGCCACGGAGCAACTAAGCCCATGGGCCACGACTATTGAACCTGGGAGCCACAACTACTGAAGCCTGTGCACCCAGAGCCCCTGCTCCACAACAAGAGAAGCCCGTGCACCGCAACTGGAGAAAAGCCCATGCAGCAACAAAGACCCGGCACAGCCAAAAATAAATCAATAAACAAAATTATATTTTAAAACACCAAACAGAAATTGACTCACAGACATAGAAAACAAACTTACACTTACCAAAGGAGAAAGGTGAGGGAGGCGAATAAACTAGGAGGTTGCAATGAACATATACCCAGTACTATACATAAAATAGATGATCAAGAAGGACCTACTATAGGTTAGGACTTGGTGCTTTCACTGCAGTGGTCTGGGTTCAATCCTTGGTCAAGGAACTAAGATCCCACAAGCCATGCAATGTGGCCCAAAATAATAATAATAAATACAATTTGCAACCCACTCCAGTGTTTTTGCCTGGAAAATTCCATGGACAGAGAAACTTGGCAGGTTACAGTCCATGGGGTTGCAAAGAGTGGGGCACGACTGAGCGACTGAGCACGCACACACCACGAAGAGCCCAAATAGCCAAAAGCAACCTTGAGAAAGTCAGATCACCATCATACTTTCTGATTTCAAGTTATATTACAAAGATACAGTAATCAAAACAATATGGTACTCCCTCTTGCAATCAATTTAACAGAACTGACCTGCTGTCAGCACTAAGACTCTTGCATGAGATGCAACAATCCACCAATTCAGCTCCTGGACTGTGAAACTTAAAAGTTTCAAAGGTGGGACTTTAGAGGAACAAAATTTGCCACATCAAAATGCCTTTGACACGTGGATTATTTTGAGCTTAAAAAAAAAAATCACACCACAAAAGATGGAGGAAGAAATTTTGACTTTCCTCTAACTGCCTGGGCTTCCCAGGTGGCTCAGTGGTAAAGCATCCACCTGCCAATGCAGGAGACACAGGCTTAATCCCTGGGTCAGGAAGATCCCCTGGAGAAGGAAATGGCAACCCACTCCAGTATGCTTGCCTGGACAGAGGAGCCTGGTGGGCTACAATCCATAGGGTTGCAAAACAATCGGACACAACTTAGCAACTAAACAACAAATTCCTGTAAGAGAGCCTCCATCACCAGATACCTGCAATGAAGACAGGCAATAAATGTTTACCAGTAATTTACCCAGTAAATGTTTACCAAACACTTGCTGTTCCATCTCCACATGAATTACCTTCCTCAGCTTTGAAGTCCCAACCCCCTACGTCCAACACCCGCTTTTGTCTTTAGCTGAAGACATTATTTAAAAGGTGAGGTTTTTGGCCGTTTGGGGGAGTTACTCAATTTTTATGGGTCTACCCTATGTGCACGTTATTTAAAGTTTGATTTTCTCCTGTTCGTAAAAACAAACAAAAACAAGGACCTACTATATAGCACAGTGAACTTTACTCAATACTCTGCAATAACGTATAATGGGAAATAGAATCTGAAAAAGAATAGACATTTTGTTTATGTATAACTAAATTCCCTTTGCTGTACACGTGAAACTAACAACACTGGAAATCAACTATACTTCAATATAAAATAAAAATTGAAAAAAGGAGAGAGAGACAGTAGACGGATGACTACAAGCCAAGGAGAAAGACCTGGTGAACAGATCTCCCTACAGTCAGAAGTTCACACTGCTGGCTCCCAGAGCTGAGAGAGGACACACTTCTCTTGTTCATGCCATGCGGCTTGTGGTATTCGGCTGCACCAGCCGTAGGACACTCGGTATTCAAAGCTCCTCCCAGATGAGCCCACACTGAAAGCATCTGACATAGCCAGTCTGCAGTGGAGGCTCAGGTGTGGGTATCTGTTATGCTCCCAGGGGTTCCCAGCTTCAGCCAGTCTGGGATCACTGCTCTGCCTCCCCAGTTAACCATCACAGTAGCCGGCGCATCCCCCATCGGCTGCCTACTGCTTTGTGGGCAAGCGCTACGACAGCAAGTTATCTGGGGAAAAGAACATCCAACTCCAGGGCTGGAGCACTCGAAGCAGGGGTCCTCAACACAGAGTCCTGGACCAGCAGTGCAGCATCACTGGGAGCCTGGTAGAAATTCAGACCCTCATGCCCCAGGCAGACCTGTCTCGGAGACTCTGGGGTGGGGCCTGGCCAGCTGTGTTTGAAGGAGCCCCCGCCTCGAGATTCCCACATACCTCAAGTGTTGAGAACAAAGCCTCAGCGAGATGAGAGCCCTGAGCTCTGTGCACATTTAATAGCCTCCAACCCGTACCCGCTGGTAGGAATTTCAGAACCATCAGCATAAAGAAGAAAAATCCATCACTGGCCACAAACCAGCTACTTCCTTCCTGACCAACATTCTCCTCCAACTCTGGCTCCCAGATTCTTTGTTAATTAACTTGTTGGTTGAAACCTTAATATGCGAACGCAGTAAACAGTCCGAGAGAGGAAGGAAATCTAACCGTGGTGCCCAGGCCTGCTTCTCAGAGGCCACCACGGCCAGAAGCTCGCTGTGGGTTTTCTCAGAATTCTTGTTATGAATCTATCTTTGCTGCCATCCATCCCCCTTAAACACACACTCCAGTGGCCAACTGCACTTTGATACCTCTCCATCCTCCACTTCATCGTGGAGCCCCACCAGCCTCTGTTCTCATTACATGCCGCTGTCTGAGGACATGTAACTGATGAAGCCAGTGCCCCATGGATGCTCCCCATCTTTTGCTTCTACGTGTGATGCTGCACTTAACACCCTTGTGCATGTACCTTTACACCCATGGCCAAACCCTGAGGTCTCCTGATTTGTGGATTACAGGAGCCAATTAAAAACACCGAGGGGCTAATAAGAGGCTGTCTGCTTCTTGTTTATTGATGAGGACGTCAAAAAAAAAAAAAAGTAATACCATTTATCATCACCTCTGTTTCATAAAGTAAAATCACTTTAACACTGAAATCTTAGAAAGACAAGATATTTTTAAAAGGCAAAAACCCCGACATGCATTGCTTTGTAGAAGACTCACGTTTCTCAGTTACTCCAGACCTGCAGTCACTTCCTCCTGGGCTGGTTTTCAACACCATCTTTCGAGGGAAGCAGGGACCCAGGACTGCACACATGCACTCACCCAGCACCCCCAAGGGCATCATTCCGTAAGGAGAGGCTCCACGAGGTGCCCCATCCTGCCCTAGGGGCCACTGCCCGGCTGCCCCAGGCACCTCCAGAGCCAAATGAGCCTCATTCTCAGGCAGAAGGGCCAGCGAGCTGCCGGGGAAGGGAATTCCAAGCAGGCACCTGATAAGATTTTTCAAGGCAGCTGGATTGTTTTCAAAGAACTCCTTTGGCACGTGCTCATCCACCCTGGCTCAGCAGTAAAGAATCTGCTTGCCAATACAGGAGACGCCCTCCAAGAGAGGACCTGGCAGCCTCTCTGCTCCCAGCCAGGGACAGAGCCACTGCTGCCCCACGTGGGGCTCCTGTCACCCCACCTTCACCGCCCTGCAGGCCGAGCCTCTCCCTTCTCCCTCTCCTTTCCCCGGGGATCAGACCCGCACCGGGGCTCTCCCATCCCGCCCCCTCCCCGCTGATCTATCACAAGTGTCCCACCCGATCAGTCTCTGGCAATGTCTAAGTCCAACCAGGCATCTGAATTGACACAGAGTTCAACTTGGCATTGAGCTCAAGACTCAGCAGGGGGTGGGTCCCCACAGCCAGGAATGGGATTCGAGATGCACATGGCCACCACACAGCAAGGGTCCTCTGTGCTCATCTCTTTCCCAAAGCCCCACCCCAAGCAGTAGCGACCCCATCCCTCCCCAGGACTCCTTGCTCTCCCCTCTCTTCCAGGCTTTCTCCCCTCCTTTTAAAGACCCTGTCTCATCTTCCAGGCATCCTTCCACAGTTCCCTTTCTGATAGAAACACAACCCGTTTTTACAAAAGCAAACATTTCAGGCTCTCAGGCTATGTGGCCTCTGTCACAGTCACTCAACTCTGCCATAAGGGCACAGAAGCAGACATGAACAAATAAGTAAGGCTGTGTCACAGCAGAACTTTATAAAAGGATGCGATAGAAATGAACTGCGATATGTTCCTCTAGTGGAATATCACACAGCAGTGAAAATGAAGTGATCAAACCCACCGACACTTTAGAACATCAAATGAAAAAGGCAATTACAAGAAACATATTGCATTATTTCCATCTGTATAAAGTTTAACGCAGGCAATACTAAGATAGATGTAAGTAGTAAAGACGGTATTTTTAAAAATCAAGAGAATGAGTAATACGGAAGTCAAAATAGTTGATAGCCCTTGTGGAGAGGAGGAGTGAAAATGAGGTTTGGGGTACATTATATATTCTGTTTCTTGGTCTTGGTGGTGATTACATGGCTTTTTCATATCATTGTACTTTAAGTGATAAATATGTATGCTATGTGTGTACTAAAGAAACAAAGTTATACAGAAACAAAAAAGAAACATAACCCATTTCCCTGCTCACAGCTGTAAAGATTTGAGAGGGGCCAGCATGCAGCCCCGTCATCAGTCCCACTGGGGAGATTAGAGACAGACGTGCATACTTTTTGTTAAGATTTTCCCCATGGACACCAACTTATTACAAGGACTCAATAACTTGATTTTTTCAGTTATGGCTAAGCATCCCTTACTTGGGATTCCCAGGTGGTGCAGTGGTAAAGAACCTGCCTGCCAATGCAGGAGACGCAAGAGACATGGGTTCCATCCCTGGGTCAGGAAGATCCCCCGGAGAAAGAAATGGCAACCCACTCCAGTGTTCTTGCCTGGGAAATCCCACAGACAGAGGAGCCTGGTGGGCTACAGTCCATGGGGTTGCAGAGAGTCAGACATGACTGAGCATACATACACACACCCCTTTATGTAAAGATGAAAGTCCAGGGAACCGCTGAGCACTGGCCCAGAAGAACGTAAGGAAGGCCCCCTGACCAGCCAGTGGTCCCCAGACTACACTCTCAGGAGCCCTGTCTTAGGTGTGTCCCCCTCAGTGATTGGCCCTGACCCTCACAGCCCCCTTCCCTAGCCTGACCTCGGCAGTGATGACAGGGGCAGGGGGGCAGGCTGCCCCCAGCCCTTGCAGCCCTGTGTGCAGAGAAGCATCTCAACCCCAGGCTGGGGGAGGTTCCCCCTCTCCTGCTCACCCCCAAGCCCCCTCCTCGCCTCCCCGCAGTCACGCAGCACAGGGCTCTGTCTCCCTCTTTTGTTCAGCCGCACCAGCCAAGCTAAGAAGTCAAAAGACTCCATATCAATCACCCTTGGAAAGCACAGTCCGCCCTTTCCAGCCCTGCCAGTCCAAGAGGCTGCCCAGACCTTCTGGAACCTCCAGCTCCGGAAAGCCACCCAGAACAGTGGGGAAAGGCCCGAGCCCCAGCACATCCTCAGTGGAGGTCGAGGTCTGGGAGAGCCGCGGGTGAGCTGCCTCCTGGGTCAGGACTGAGAGCTCCCCTCACACACTCACTTCTGATGCCATCAACCCTACCGTGGAGGTGACAAACCCACCCCTCCACAGCCCACAATGTGGGAAATGGAGAGACAGTGCCTGTAGCTTTTGAGGCTGAGCCATCAACGACCCAGGGGCTTTCCAGCGGTGCTCACTCCAGGCTCAGAGAAACACGATTCCGCCTCGGAAGTCATATGGTGTGAATCGTAGATCCTTGGTTCTGAAGAAGAGACCCTCAGGTTCAGCCCCTTGCTGAAGACCCAGGATTTCTCTGACTGCTCAGAGGAATCTTGTGGGGAGGACGAGCCCTGCTTTTGCAGATGGGAGAAACAGTGCTCAGAAAGGTCGAGGAACTTGCCCAACGTCACACAGCTGAGAGGCCAGGGCCAGGGCTAGAGCTAGACCAAGCAGAGCAGACTGCCGGTCTGGCCACCGAGGGACCAACCAAGAGAGTCTTCTAACAGAGATCTGTTCTTTGCACAAACATAGGTTTGTTGTTATTTTAAAGTATAATAACACCAAACCCAGGAATCGTGCTCACGACCTGCCCAGGTGCTGCTCTGGGCCCTTCAATGGCAGATTTATTTGATCATCTCCACAATTCCAGGAGGTAGGTTTGGGCATTAGCCAAGTACTACATCTGGGAAAACGGAGGCACAGAAAGGCTAACAGACTTTGTGGAAATCACAGAAGGAGGTCGGACCTGGGATTTATATCCAGGCACCTGGTTCAGAATCGGTGAGCTTAACTACTGCCCCCTGCCACAGAGGAAAGAAAGGAAACAGAGAAAAGAAAAGGAAAAAGAAAGAAAAGAGAAGCGGGTTTGACTCGTGAACAGGATCCAAACTCACTGAATTTAAGGGCAAATATCCCCTTGACCAGTATCCATCGGACAGATTCTGTGATGCACCCACCATCCCCCAGAGAGGGCCGAGGAGCTGAGCTCTGCAGATTCCCTCACTGTGCGACCTGCACCAGCTCTTCAGCTGGCCTCAGTCTCCCCGTCTGTAAAATGGACGTAATCCCTTAATCCCAAGGGCTGGGAGGATAGTACAACAGAGCGGGGAGAGGAGAAAGGGCCTCAAAAGGATGGGACCTGGTCAGGGAGGGTGAGGGCTTAGGAGATGGACAATAGGGAGAGAGAGCAGATCAGGCCACTCTGTGGGACAGTATGGTCATGGCCCAGCAACACCAGGGTGGCCTGAGAGTCTGTTAGGAGGGTGGAACCCCAGCCCCCAGCCCCCACCCCCGCCCCAGACTCCAGAGTCCACATTTTAACAAGCTCCTCCAGGGAATTTGTACGCACATTAAATTTTGAAAAGCCCTGCCCTGCCTCTCTTCTCTTTTCTCGTTTTAAATTTTATTTTTGGCCTCTCCACGCAGCATATGGGATCTTAGTTCCCTGAGAAGGGATTGAACCTGTGCCCCCTGCAGTGGAAACAGAGTCCTGACCACTGGACCACCAGGGAAGTCTTTTTTTTTTTTTTTTTGCTACTTCACAGGATTCTTGTTCGGAGTGAATAAAATGTAAAGTTCCCGGTACTTTATTGACTTTAATAAAGACTAGTAACTCCTCCCCTCCACCCTCGCTCAGCATATGATTGCGATGACCCTAGGAAGCCAGCAGTTAACAACGCTTGCCCAACGCCTGCACTTTATAGACACAATTTCATTTTAGCCTCAGTGCCTTTCAGGGTGAAGTAGAAACCACGGTCACCATGTTACAGATGATGAAACAGACACTCAGAGGCCCTGTGATGCCCCAGTCACTGTGACCGTGGAAAGCTGGGGCGGGGGGGGCGGGGCCCGAGTTGTCTGATGCCCCAGCCCTTGTGCTAACCACTATGCTCTCCTGCTATGTCACTCCGCCTGCCCGTTTCGGACTATGGGTTTGTCTGCTCCCTTTCGAAGAGGACCCGCAGGCCCACTCCCACTCCCTTCCTCCGCCATCCTTGGCTTCCATGGGCCAGGACAAGGGGCATCTCCTGGGTGAGCACAGCCCCCTGGGGACCAGTTGGGAAACTCTGGACAAACGAGCTGTCCCAGCAGGCAAGCCAGAACTGGAACAAAGGAACACAAAAATCTACCGACTTGCAAATGTATGAGCAATCTGGGCTGCTGGGTTTGCATTGTTGACACAATGATTTCTGCCTGCTGAAGTCACTCTGCTCTGATCCTCTCACTCAGGGGCGCAAACAGAACAGTGAATGTGATGTGAGCAGTGACGTTTCCAGAAAAGAATGGCCAGTCCCGCCTCTGCATTCCTGAGAGGAATTCCCCCGGAGCCACTGAGGACCCGGGTACTGTCTCTGGAAGCATCCTCCAGGGCTGCTCACAACCTCCTCTTCTATTTGGGAGTTCTGGGTTCTGGCTGCCAAGCACATTTGGTTCCCTTCCAGGGGGCGAGGCCCGGCTTCAGGACACCGCCGTCATTTCCTGCCTGCCGTGGCAGGAGGAGAGGCGGGCGTGGGTTCCGACCATCTCCTCATCGGAGGGAGGTCGGAGCCAAGGGCCAAGGGTAGGAAGGAAGCCACCAAGCTGAACAGCTGCTGGAAACATCCATGCAGATGCTGCTCTTAGAAAGTGATCTTGTTGCTGAAACAACACCATGGCTGTGCATTCGTCTGACAAAATCTTAAAGCTTATTTGTTCGTTCCATGAGAGAGTAATATAACTACCTTCCAGAAATTTACAGCAAGAAATCACACACACCCATGCTGGCGGGGGTCCCCAAGCCATGCCCACATTCAGAGACTCCCTGGAAGAACTGAGCAGCTTCCACAGCGAAGATGTGTTAACAGCATCCGAGTCAGGCCACAGAGCCAGGTCAGAAGGGTAAGACCCACAGCCAGATGTTATTGCCTGAATGTTCGTGTCCCCTCAAATTTCATATGGTGAAGCCGTCACCCCCAAATGTGATGGCAGTTGGAGATGGGCCTTTAGGGGTGTTATGGGATGGGAATACTTGAACTCATGATGGAGAATGAGAAGAGGATTCAGTTAACCCCTCGGTTACTTAAACACGGCAGCAGGCACCAAAGGACAGGTGTGCGGCCGCATCACTGAGAGGTTCCCGTGGTGCTTTGTGGCCCGCTCTCCACACTGGGCGAAGGGGACATTCTCCCTCTTTGCTCTGATCTGGTCCAGGCTCCCCTCTTCACTGATATGTGCTCTGGTGGCCCCCATGTGAGGTCTGTGGGCTGCATGGCTCTGCCCTCAGCGCCTTCCTCCCCTGGACCTCGGGCTCTGTCTGCGATCACCCAGTGGTAGGGAATTTAAAGGAGTCTGTTCCCAACTCCCAGCCCACCCCTGGGCTCCCTGCTAGACGTCGGCCCTGGGAACATCTTCCTTTTATTCCTTGGCTTTTTTCTGTCCATTCTGGTTTCCCAGCCTACGGCTGCCTTCTTCAGTGTAGCTCTGGGAAGAATTTTGTAACAACTTTTGTTCAGGTGGGAAGGCCACCTTTTCCGCCGGGTCCTGTCTGTCTTGCTCAAGGTTCTTTGGGTGGCAGGTGACACGAACCCAGGGCCGGCCCCCACGGGCCCACAACCTGCACAGTCACAGGGCCCAGCTCAGAAGCACCCCCTCACACTCGGTTTCCTGCTCTGCTGCTGTCCCCTTAAAATTCTTAACAACATCTGAACAAGGGGCCCTACGGTTTCCTTTTACACTAAGACCCTGTGTTATGTGGCTGATCCTGCATAAGGCCATTCTAGAACCCTGGATCATCAAAGGGAACTTCACTGGAAGGCCAAAGGCATGCACGTGGTTGGGTCTCACGGCTCTGGAAACAGGGCGTGGAAAACCAGGAGGAGGTCTCTTCCTCTTTATCTCCACCCCTGGCCCCGCTGGCCCCCTCTTGCTCCCCGTCTGCACCCATGCTTGGTCTGTGAACAAGTTACACAGGACTGCCGGGCCCACCCAAGATTCCACCTCCTCTTTTCCAGCATCAGCCCTGACGACACCTCACGGGCCAGAGACGCCGACCGGCCCAGCGTGGGTCAGATGTCCAGCCCTCGTGCAACCAGTTGTGGCCTGCGGGTGGTGGGTGGGGCAGGGTCCCACCGATGCGGCCTCCAGAAAGCAGCAGAGTCAGCAGTTGGCAAGAAACAAATGTGCCTTGAAACTTCCCGGGACAGGCGGTCCACAGCCCCCAGGCTGCCTCGGCCTGGGGATCACGGCTTAAGAACCGTGCTCACTCTCCCATGAATCTCACCTCTAGGCCGGAGTGCCTCAAAGCCCATTTGGTGATTGATTGGCTGACCTCTGATCTTAAGACCATCTCCAGCTGAGCTATTGATGGGGCAGCAAATCCTACCCCCTCTTGTCATCTCCTTTCTCCTTCAATTTAAAAACAAACCAAACTGAAATAAATAAACAAAACTTCGAAGAGGCCAGGAGTATGAAGGACACAGAGATCTGGGAAATGGCTGGTCTGGGAAAGAAGCTACACTCATACACACACAATAGAATGTGTATTTTCTAAGACGCTGTGAGCAAGCTATATATCTTGGGCCCTTCAAAGTCTGATCCTTAGTAACTCATCGAAAGCATTCTCTGGGGGGACATTCTGAGTTCTGTGCGGGACAGATAGTGGCCACCCCAGAGGAAGTTGATTAGACTCCGGGAGATAAATCTTGTTGGCTTCCTTCCTCTCTGAGATGATTACAAGCAAAGTGCTCCTGCGGTCCCCTCCGGGAACAAAGGCCCTGTGTCCGGCAAGGTCCCCCCACCTGACCCCTCATGCATTATGAATTGCGACCTCATGATCATTTCATGAAGCTCCGCACCCTGAAGTGGAGCCCTCTTGGCCCAGCAGGCTGCCCCCCCCAACCCCAGCGTTGCCCCCCGGCAGCCACCGGGGACTAAGCCCCAGCCTAAACGCCAGCCAGGCCTTCTGCTGCTGCTGCTCTGGCTGACGCCTGCGGACGCAGGGTCCCTTTTCTACAAAGCTCTTCTGCTTCTCCTGGACAAGCTGGCCCAGACCTATGGGAGTCCAGACCTGCAGGAGGCCGGGTGCCTAAGTGGGGAACGGGTACAGGTTTTGGGAACAGAAGCCACAGGCTTCAAACCTGCCCGATGCCCGCTTCCCAGCTTCCACTCAGGAGGCTACTTCCTTGCTCCCTGTCTTCAGTTCCTTGTCTGCAAAAGGGGGTGACAACAATAATGCTGATTTCACAGGGGCCGTGAGAGGCTCAGTGTGATCACATGTGTGAAGTGCTTGGCAGAGAGCCTGTCCCCGGGGAGAAACTCCAGCCAGGGCCACTGCGGAATCTGTGAAAATGTGGAGCCCTTGTTCAAAAGGCAGAAAACACCTTTTTCTCTTCTTCATCCTTCCCTTCTTCTGTCTCAATCGGTCATGGTGTTCTTCATTTGCTATTTAATGACAGGCTCCCCCAGACAGAGGATGGCCACAGGACGAGTGGGTGGAGGGCAGTGGAGGTAACTGCGGGGTTGGGGAGGGGGTCAGTGAGCCAGTGACTCAAACTCATTCTAGGAAACAGGGAGGTAGTGGCAGGCAGACCCATCGAGCCTCCAGCACATGCACTGTTATCCTATCACACATCACTTACAAAACACACACATAAAGATAAAATTATTAAGAATTTTGAGAAGCCTCCTGCAAGCACTAAATCCCAAGCCCAGGCCCGTCTGAGTGCAGGACCATCTGCCTGGGAGGCCTGACTGCAGAGATGACTTCAGTTTATACATCACCCTGATTCTTGGATTCAAGAAGCCATTTATGGAATAAACACTTTTCAACCATTTGGGAGTAGCTACTAAAGCTGCATTGCTAGAGAAGTGTCTTGAGAGTCCCTTGGATAACAAAGAGATCAAACCAGTCAATCCTAAAGAAAATCAACCCTAAATGTTCATTGGAAGGACTGATGCTGAGGCTGAAGTTCCAATATTTTGACCACCTGATGTGAAGAGCCCACTCTTGGAAAAGAGCAGGATGCTGGGCAAGATTGAGGGCAGGAGGAAAAGGGGGTGACAGAGGATGAGATGGTTGGATGGCATCATCGACTCAATGGACATGAGTTTGAGCAAGCTCTGGGAAATAGTGAAAGACAGGGAAGCCTGGTATGCTGCAGACCATGGGGTTGCAAAGAGTCAGTCACAACTGAGTGACTGAACAACAACTAAAGTTGCACATAGACATACCACAACCAGAAATTTCTCTCCTCTGTATATACCCAACAGGGACGCCTACATGAGTGACAACTTGTGCTAGGATATTATTTGCAGCACTGCTCACAATAGCCCTACATGGAAATGTGACAACCAAACACCCACCAACTGTAGAATTCTTAAACAAACGTGGTCTTCCCAGGTGATGGAAGCCACACAGAAGGAAGAATGGTGAGTATGACGACAACAGGGCTGGATCTCAGACGTTACTGTGGGGATGATTTAGGGGGTTAAGGAGATGACGCAGGCCCCTCCCCCAGTGCAGCCCCCCGGATCCTAGGTTTCCTTTGCCTTCTATCTCCTTACACGATTTTGTGACATTGAGACTATCTCGAGGACAATGGTGATGAAAGATAACCAGTGTGTTCAACTGGCCATTCAATATGGTGCCGAGGCAGTCTCTTGGTGGTATCTGTGGACCTTGTTTGACTCCAACTAACGCTGGATGAGAACCTACTATGTGTTCAGTATTAGGGGACAAGGATGAGGATGTCCTTGTCCTCCAAGAGCTCAGGATCTGGGAACTTCCCAAGCATTCCAGTGGTTAAGACTTCATCCTTCCACTACAGGGGGTGAGGGTTCGATCCCCGGTCCAGAAACTAGGATGCCTCGAGGCATGGCCAAAAAGTAAAATAAATAACATTTTTTTTTAATATAAAAATTTTTTTAAAAAAGAGCCCAAGATCTACAAAATAGAAAATTCCAGGGGCTCAGAATCAGCTGGGCCTCAACCTACAATGGGCATATCGACACGCCAATGCTGGCATCCTGTCATTTCTATTTATCATATGGAAATAGTCACATGAGCGCCAAGCTCAGCTCCAAGACGGCTCACTGCAGCATTGTTTAAAATAGGCAAAAAAATTAAACAACAAGGTCCTACTATAAAGCACAGGGAACTGTCTTCTATATCATGTGATAAATCACGATGGAAAAGAATATGAACAAGAATGTGTACATACATATAACTGAATCATTCTGCCATACAGCAGAAATTACCACCACCTTGTACATCAATGATACTTCAATAAAATGTCTAAAAGGCTAAAATGGTGAAAAATTTAAAATAACGTACGTTTCCAATGATGAGAGATTGGACCAGAGAGGGACAGGAAAAGAAAATAAGGGACTACTGCAGAGCCACTGGAGATCACGCTGGAGAAGACCGTGGACATGCTCGCCAGGCCTGTGATGAGCAGAGACTGTACCTAACGTGCAAGCCCACAGGTGCACCTAGAGGAGACCCGAGACTCCCGGATCGGAGACAAAGGACTTGACCCCTTACTGCAGCGGGCCTCCTGGCCCAGGTCCCCTGGGGCAACGCGAGGGGGCCCCAGAGGGTGCCACACTCACTGCCCGTCCTCCCCTGCTGGGGAACTCTGAGCTTCGGGCACCAGGGTCTCTTCTGGGGAGTAGGCAGCCTGTTGACCTTGTCTTGGAGGGCGATTCTGTATTACACGGAGCAGAAACCAATCTTGCTCTCTTGTTGAGAGGGGAAGCACCATGTCTACCCACCACTATACAAACATCCTTGAACAGAGGGTCCATGCTTCTGCCTGAAAACATGCAGAAACCTGAGAGGCCCACAGAGAACGGCTCCCAGTGACAGAGAAATTGCGGGTCACTGCAAAACTGGTTACCAAACAGTCCCTCTGTTATGATGTTGAGTAAACACACATGCACGTTAGATAAGCACTGATAGTGGGCTGGCAAAATATACTCACAAATGGTTTTGGTTTTTTTTTTAATAATTATTCCCTGATAGCTCAACTGGTAAAGAATCCACCTGCAATGTGGGAGACCTGGTGGGTTCGATCCCTGGGTTGGGAAGATGCCTTGGAGAAGGGAAAGGCTACCCACTCCAGTATTCTGACCTGGACAGAATTTCATGGACTGTATAGCGCATGGGGTTGCAAAGAGTCAGACACGACTGACAGACTTTCATACACATTTATTTGGCTGTGCCAGGTCTTAGAGTGCAGTGCGTGGGACCTTTAGTTGTGGCATGCAGGATCTTTTTTTTTTTTAGTTGTGGCACATGGGATTTTTTTTAATTGCTTTACAATGCTGTGTTGGTTTCTGCTGTATCAGTCATAATTATATATATATATATCCTCTCCCTCTTGAACCTCCCCCCACCTCCCTCCATCCCACTTCTGTAGGTCATCACAGAGCACCAGGCTGGGCTCCCTGTGTTACAGAGCAACTTAGTTGTAGCATGCAAAGTCTTAGTTGCAGCATGTGGGATCTAGTTCTCTGACCAGGGGTAGAACCCGAGCTCCCTGCATTGGGAGCACAGAGTCAGCCGCTGGACCACCAGGGAAGCCCCAATACATCATGTTCACAGAGGCTTTCTCTCTGAGTATTCTAAAGTTTCTGTAATGAACAAATGTTGGTTTTATATGCAGGAAAATACACCTAAAAAATAGTTCTTAGAGCTAAAAATAAATAGCTAGACCTTGCTATGTTTACAAAATGCCAAACCCTGTTCTAAGCACATGACATGTGTCGCCTCATTCAATCCTCACAACAAACCGTGAGGCAGACACTGTTTATTGTCCCCATTTTCCAGATAAAGCAAACTGAGACCTGGAGAGGTCACACGGTGGGAAATATAACTAGAATTCTGGACCTAAGTAGAACGGCCACAGACTTCATGCTCTTAAAAGCATTTTCCTATACACCTGGCATTGGAGAAGGAAATGGCAACCCACTCCAGTGTTCTTGCCTGGAGAATCCCAGGGACGGCGGAGCCTGGTGGGCTGCCGTCTATGGGGTCGCACAGAGTCGGACACGACTGAGATGATTTAGCAGTAGCAGTAGCAGTATACACCTGGAATAAAGGCTTATTATTGAGAGAGGAAAAGCTCTCTTAGCAGCAGCCCTTGTATTCACAGATGTAATGATAAATCTAAAAACAGAGACAGGAATTATTTTCTCTCCACTCAGAAAGTTAAATGAATCTAAAACCAACCACAGTTGGACAGGAAGACTGTGTGCTGTGTGTGCATGTGTGCTAAGTCGCTTCAGTCGTGTCCATCTCTTTGCGACCCCATGGACTATAGCGTGCCAGGCTCCTCTGTCCATGGACTTCTCGAGGCAAGAACACTGGAGTGGGTTGCCATGCCCTCCTCCAGGGGATCTTCCCGACCCAGGGATCGAACTCATGTCTTCCACGTCTCCTGCATTGCAGGAGCATTCTTTACCCACTAAAGCCACCTGGGAAGCCCAAGGAACACAGTGTAATAACATGCAAATGCTTATGACTGAGTCTAAAAGGCAGATATAATTTATGCAGAGCAGTCCTGCACATTTATAAGAAAAACAAACAAACAAACTTACATCCAGAGGAGGGAGAAAGCCCTAGAAAACGGTGTACAAAGATGCTACCATGTTTGCTTTAGGGGGGGAATTCTCAGGGATAATTTTTTCTATTTTTCCTGAATTTTCTTTTATAATGAAAGGTGTTATAAAAATTTAAGAAGCAAGACAAAAACATCAGCGAAGCTAATCTCAGACCATGATGGCTAATTCAGACTGTCAAGTTCAACCCAGCCATAGTTTACAAACTGGCTGCCAGCTGGCTTAATCTGCCTGAAGAATGTTTTACTTGGCTGAATCCTTGTTTAAACAAATATTCATTGCTTTCTGTCACTATAAAGAAGGGAGATTTCACACTAAATTCAGCTTTCTCTGAATGTCTGCCTCCCTATGACACACCCCTGTAATTTGATAGAAATGTGTTCATCTGTACCCCAAAAGGCACAAACTAAAATGTTCATAGCAGCTCTCTTATTATTAGCCTTACACACAAAACCACCCAAATGCCCATCACAGCACAATGACTCAATTGATTGTGGTACATTCATACCATGAAATACGGTACAGAAGTTGCGAGTGAATGGTTTTCAGCTGAGCCCCAAACTTGTCTGGATTTCAGACATAATGTGGGGTAAAGAAGCCAGACACAGAAGTGCACATCGGGGACTTCCCTGGCAGTCCAGTGGTTACGACTCAGTGTTTCCAATGCCAGGGGTGAAGGTTCAGTCCCTGGTCGGGGAGCTAAAATCCCACCTTGCCTGGCAGCCAAAAACACCAACACATGAAAGAAACAATATTGGAACAAATTCAATAAAGACTTTAAAACCGGTCCACATTTTAAAAACAAAATAGGAAGTATATCCTGGATGTAAAGTGTTGATACTATGCAAACCAGCAGAGCTGATGTCCAGGGTTACAAGTTGGGACAGTGGCCCCCTCTGGGGGTGAGGGATGGGGAGACACCAAGGCAGTGATGGGGGGAGTTGGGAGGAAGGTGGGATTTCAGGGCAGGTGTGCCCTGCTTCTGATGTGGGTGCTGAACTGTGTGTTCAGTTCTCAAAGGTCCATCTAGCTGGACATTTGAACACCTCTCGCGGGGCATGAATGTTGTGTGTTAATGTGAAAAACTTCAAAATGACGAAAGCAAATACAGTAAAATCTTAACATGAGACAAAATACAAAGCTCTGGTTTCTCTGGACAAATGAACAGCCCTAGAAAGCCGAGCCCTCATTCCCACTCGGTCAGCCTGGGCATGACCCCACTAACTGCCTCAGCCAGCCCTTGGCCCCTGGACTCTGCGAACCTCTCACTTCTGAGGTGAGGAAGCTGAGACTCGGAGAGGAAGCAGCCTACTGAGGTCACATACTGATGCGGACGCGAGACTGGCAGTTGGGACCCCGGTTTCTGGGCCGTCAAGACATCATCCCATGCAGGACAGGTTAACTGCATCTGAACTGGAAGGAGGCCATGCCGCTGTCAAGGTTAACACTGCGTTTGGGCTATGAGTGCAGGACAGAGGCCAGCAGCCCGCGGCCCGAATCCTCTAGATTCTCACTTCACTGACTGCTTGGAAGAAGACAGTGCTTCAAGTGCAGTAACTCTCGATTTTTCTCTCAATTTTAAAAAAAAATTGGGGAAAGAGTACCGAGCGCCTTGTGAGGCCCAAGCTGAGGGGTGACTCTGCTAGGAGCTGGAGCATTAGGAACCCACCCCAAGATCCGGGGGACCCGTGGGTGTCGATGCAGGCAGGTGTCCTGTGGGCCAGAAAAATCACTGTGACACAGAAATGGAAAATCTTGCAGTCAGATCGTCCCCCAACATGTATCCACTTATTGCCAGCAATTCCATGGGGCAACTTCTGGGAGAAGGAAAATGGGGCTTAAAATCTCCCCAGAACTTCCCTGGTGGCTCAGCAGTCAATAATCTTGCCTCCCAAAGCAAGAGACACAGGTTCAATCCCTGGCCTAGGAAGATCCCACATGCCGCGGAGCAACGAAGCCCATGGCCACAACCACTAAGCTTGTGCTCTAGAGCCCGGGGTTGCAACTACTGAGCTCACTCGCTGCAGCTACTGAAGCCCACATGCCCTAGAGCCTGTGCTCCACAACAAGAGAAGCCACTGCAATGAGAAGCCCGAGCTCCGCAACTAGAGAGTAGCCCCCATTCACAGGAACTAGAGATAACACCAAGCAGCAACGAAGACACCCAGCACAGCCAAAAATAAATTAAAAAAAAAAATCCATGTTTTCTCTTCAAGGGGCTCAGGTTCAATCCCTGGCTAGAGAACTAAGATCCCGCATGCCGCTCAGTGTGGCAAAAAAATAAAACAAAAATCTTCTCTCCGTCCTGATGCCTGAAATTCCAGTACGAAAGCCTCCGTCCTTGTCATCCCCTGAAGGACACTGCCCTGCTGCTCTCCGTCCTTGGTCCTCACCTGGAGGAAGGCGCAAAGAGCAAGTGTTCTATGGTGGGGGCCAGACACCTGGGATCCAGGGGAACGGAAGACACGGGTCCCCTCCATAAACCCCACTGAGCACTTCCTGTGTTAGGGGAGGTCCTCATCCTCCAGAGAGGGCACTGGATGGGCAGAGAATTGTAACAGAGTCGTGGACAGATCTCCCGGCACATGGGTGGGAAGAGAGTTCAAGTGGCTTAGCTTCACTAAGCCTCTGTTCCCTCATCTGCAAAGTGGGGCTAACTATGAGTGCCCTCTGAGGAGGACTGGCATGAAGACAAATGAGAAAGTCAGGTCAACCACTAAGTATGATGCCTGGGAGGCAGTAGGTGCTTAATAAAAAAAAAAATAAATGCCAGCTGGGGAAGAGGGGTCTGGCCTAGACCTGGGAATTCTCACCAGCTGAGTAGGAAACTGAATCCCCCTAAAACCAAATTCCCTTACCAATTCATGATTAATCTAACATTACTCCCTTTCTTGTCCCCTTTGACCTTAATTCTGTGCTAACTGAACTAATCGACCAGAATCAGATGACTAAGATTGCTGTTGTCAATAACATCGTCACTGTACTAAAACTGCTACTATAGATATCATCATAAATGTACAAACTCAGGTTGTTTCTCCAGGGCAAAATGAACTCACAGGACCCCCACCCCCCACCCCCAGACCACCTGGCCAGAGAATCATAAACCAGAGATATCCTGACTCCCAGAGCTATGGTTAAGAAAATGTCACAGAAACATCACAGTTCAGTTCAGTTGCTCAGTCGTGTTCAACTCTTTGCGACCCCATGGACTGCAGCACGCCAGGTTTCTCTGTCCATCACCAACTCCCGGAGTTTACTCAAACTCATGTCTGTTGAGTCGGTGATGCCATCCAACCATCTCATCCTCTGTTGTCCCCTTCTCCTCCCGCCTTCAATCTTTCCCAGCATCAGGGTCTTTTCAAATGAGTCAGTTGTTCTCATCAGGTGGCCAAAGTATTGGAGTTTCAGCTTCTGCATCAGTCCTTCCAATGAACATTTGGGACTGATTTCCTTTAGGATTGACTGGTTTGATCCCCTTGCTGTCCAAGGGACTCTCAAGAGTCTTCTCCAGCACCACAGTTCAAAAGCACCAATTCTTCAGCGCTCAGCTTTCTTTATAGTCCAATTCTCACATCCATACATGACTACTGGAAAAACCATAGCTTTGACTAGACAGACCTTTGTTGGCAAAGTAATGGCTCTGCTTTTTAATATGCTGTCTAGGTTGGTCATAACTTTTCTTCCAAGGAGTAAGCATCTTTTAACTTCATGGCTCCAGTCACCATTTGCAGTGATTTTGGAGCCCCCCAAAAATAAAGTCTCTCACTGTTTCCATTGTTTCCCCATCTATTTGCCATGAAGTGATGGGAACCAGATGCCATGATCTCAGTTTTCTGAATGTTGAGTTTTAAGCCAACTTTTTCACTCTCTTCTTTCACTTTCATCAAGAGGCTCTTTAGTTCACTTTCTGTCATAAGGGTGGTGTCATCTGCATATCTGAGGTTATTGATATTTCTCCCGGCAATCTTGATTCCAGCTTGTGCTTCATCCAGCCCAGCGTTTCTCATGATGTACTCTATATAAGTTAAATAAGCAGGGTGACAATATATAGCTTTGACGTACTCCCTTCCGGATTTGGAACCAGTCTGTTGTTCCATGTCCTGTTCTAACTGTTGCTTCTTGACCTGCATACAGATTTCTCGGGAGGCAGGTCACGTGGTCTGGCATTCCCATCTCATTAAGAATTTTCCAGTTTGTTGTGATGAAATGTCACAAGATGATAATCAACCCCAGCTTCTTTGTTCTTTGACCTTAAAACACACCCAATTCAAACACCAAGTCTCACTGGGTCTGAGGCTCATCTCCAGTCCCTTGCTGGGCGTTCTGCAATAAATAAACCTTACTCTGCTGCAGACTCTTGATGCCAGGGTTTGGTTTTCTGTGCCTCAGGCACGTGAGCCCTTTGCTGGCTTACAAGCGGTGGTTTAGTCACTAAGTCGTGTCTGACTCCTGTGACCCTGTGGACTGTAGCCTGGCCTCTGTCCATGGGATTTCCCAGGCAAGATTACTGGAGTGGTTTGCCACATTTCCTTCTCCAGGGGATCTTCCTGACCCAGGTCTCCTGCCTTGCAGACAATCTCTTTACCGACTGAGCCACCTGGGAAGCCCTAGGCTTACAAGTATTATGGGTCAAAGGCTGGCACCTGGCTTTGCTCTCATCCCTACCAGCTGGAACCAATCCCCTGGCCTGTAACAAGGGCTGGACCTTGGTGTTTATTTCCCTGGTGTGTCCCCAGCATCTAGGATACTGTCTGCACAAGGCTGAAACTCGGTAAGTATTTGGTGACTGGATGAATGAATGCACCTAATTTTAAGGCCAACTCAAATGCCCTCTTCTCTCTGGTAGGTTCCTGCCCGGGGCTCCTGGGCTCTCACACCCCCACATCAGAGTGGACTCTCAGCCTCATGACAGCCTGTTTTCTCATCAGTCAATACTCTCAGGAATGAATACATGAATGGAATGAGTTACCAGAGTGAAGGAGGAGGTTAGTGATTAGCTGATAACCCCACGTGTTGAGCCTCTGGCTCCTTCCTTCCCCACACCCCTTCCTGGTTCCTCACTTGGTTCAGGATGCAGAGAAAACACCCAGGCAGGTCCTCTGCATGCCCCTCGGCTTGGTGGGGATTGTTCCGGCTCAGAGGGACCATCTAAAAAGCCAACAGGAGGCGCTCTTTCCTGAGCCCAACAGGTGGAGCACCCCTGGGGGAGAAAGGCTGATAGGGTATCAGCAAAGGGTTCATTATCCTTACCCAAGAAGCTCCCCGAGGCCTTCATTCCTAAACTTCAGGCTGTGGGTGGAGTCCTGACAAGGAGTCCGCAATCCACTAGGGAACAGAATTTTAAAATGCCTCCAAAGTATATTTGCTCTTCCACAAATTCATGTCAACGAAGTTTTAAGGAATAAAACACGTGCTCCCTTACCATTGGCATCTTAAGTTTGCAATGGCTTTTTGTCCTTAAGCATTTTCTGTATCACTACGTGATGGAAGGCATGGGTAGGAGGCTCTGTCCTGGAGCTCAACCACACACTGCAGATCCCTGCGAAGCTGGCCCCCAGCCCCTCCGGCCCCAACTCGGCCGCCTTATTTGCACCTTGCAAGTCAGCTGCTCAATCACTCGTAGGTGATTGGACCAGGAGTGGTCACCTGATTCCATCTGGGCCAATCAGGTTCTTCCCCTGAGCATATGCTTACCATATTGTGTCTTGGATTTGCAATTCATAATTTTAGGCGCTGGGGGCAGCTATAGGCCACGTGGGCAGAGGAGAGTAAGTAGATTGGCAGTGAGAGGATGGAGAAGGGATGCATCTGGTTCCGCCTCTCTCCTGAGGCACTGCTGCCCTTGGTCACTTCCAATAAATTCCCTTCATTTCCTGTTAAGCTCGCCCAGATGGCTCCCAACAGCTCCAACACCTGCACTCACACTTTCTACACTTGCCTGAGGCAGGGGGCTTGCATTTAAAAGGGTTCAGAACTAATGGTCCAGGCTGCGTAGAAGCGCAAAGTTCTGTCATTAAAATAATTATATGTTAAAGCAACATCAGAGGAGATCTGGCTTCTCTTCAAAATAAGATTTTTGAAAAATAAACTAGGAAAGGGCAGATTTATCCTTCCTTCTGAAGATCTTGTTTCATTAGCTTCTTTGTTTTGAAAAGTCAACCAGCAGCTTCCTTTAATTGGGCAGTTATCTCTAATAAAACCTCAAGAGCAGCTGGGTCCTTGTGGCCCCTCCAATTTGCCAGGAGATCTTGTTACTTGTTCAAGGTGCTTATGTTCAGGAACAATCTGAGATCCTGTAATAGAGATCTTGGAAGGGGTGTGGGGCGGAAGAAAGTGGGGGCAAACAGATGTCGGGATGGGTGAACTGTGGTCAGCAGTTTGCTATGGGACCCTGGAGGACATTCTCAGTCTCTGCACCTCTTTTGTGAAATAAGGGACTGGACTCAGAAGTACTCAGCTCCCTTCCCATGGGGCTCTGTAGACCCAGGGAGGACCATCCTCACCCATGGGCTCGTTGTGGGCACCCACAGGCAGCCCTCATCCCCCTCACAGACTGCCTGGAGGAACAAAGGGCAAAGAGCCCTGCCTTGGGTTCTGCCCCCTAGATGCCCCTTGCTCACCAAAGCCATGACCTGTGACCACTTATGAAGGAAGCTGTCCCCATCACTCCTTAGACAACCTAGAGCTTTTAAAATGTGGATTAATTCCAAACCATTAAAATTGAGAAATTTCACACAAAATCTAGCTTTTTGACTCTTCTTGAAATGTTATGATGATCTGGCAGAACTGATCCACAGTCCCAACATGGTGAAGTTTGCTGAGCTAGGTGGGGCTGTCACTTTGGAGGAGGCACCTGCTCTGCACAGCCTCCTAGTCCCCATGGGGAGGGGGGCAGTGAATTGCTTGGGACATGGACCTTCCAGTTTTAAACCTGGACCGTCCTGGGACAAACGGAGGCGGCTGGTCACCCTGGTCCCCACCCAGACCATTTGCTCACTTTTGGTCCCTCTGGCCCCAGAATCATAGTTTGAGACCTTGTTAATGCTATATTGGGAAAAAAAGTGAAAGTGTCAGTCACTTAGTCCTGTCTGACTCTTTGCGACACCGTGGACTATAACCCACCAGACACCTCTGATCATGGAATTCTCCAGACAAGAATACTGGAGTGGGTAACCATTCCCCTCTCCAGGGACTCTTTCTGGCCCAAGTATCAAACCCAGGTCCCCTGCATTGCAGGCAGATTCTTTCCCATCACATGTTAATGATATGCCTCCTATTTCTTTTGCCACTCCAGCCCTTGACTCCCATTTGCCTTTATCATGTGATGTCCCCACCTGTCCTTGACCACCAACACCTGCGTTTCTCTGGCCGCTTTCTTTGGCTAGGATCCACTTTATCCACCTGTAAAGCTGGCCCACCAGATGGAGTGAAGGCAATCCTGAGCCAATGCCTGAGCCTGCGTGGGAAGACACTGGGGTGCATCCTGCAGGCAGCCTATGACGGTCACAACCCCTCCCGTCACTGGCTCCTTCCACTCCCTGTCTCATCCCCACTCTCCTGATCGCTATCCAAGGCCACCTAAATAAACCCCTTGCACTTGAATCCTTGCCTTGGGTTCTCTTGGTTTGGGAACCCAAACTAAACCAACCACAAGGTCTCCAGCACAGAATCCAGCCCCAGGGACACTCAAAAACCATTTTTGAACAAATCACAGAAGAAGCAGTTTCCTCAGGGTTTGTGAAGCTTTCCTGCTGTGCGAGAGGCAGCACATCGTGGTCTAAGAGCAGGGCTTTGGAGTCAAACCTGGATTCTAGTTGCATTTGTGTCCCTTATTACCCCTCTGAACCTCAGTATCCTCATCTGTGAAATGGGGATAATCACCACTCACCCCAAAGGGTGTTATAAGAATGAGCTGGGTAAGGCAGGAATACTCATAGCACTGTCTGCATTGGGTGCTTGTGTGCTCAGTCGCTCAGTGGTGTCTGACTCTTTGCGACCCCATGGGCTGTAGTCCACCAGGCTTCTCTGTCCATGGGATTCTCCAGGCAAGAAGACTGGAGTGGGTTACCATTTCCCACTCCAGGGCATTTTACTGACCCAGGGATCAAACCCACGTCTCCTGCATCTTCTGCATTGCAGGCAGATTTTTTTTTTTACTGCTGAGCCACCAGGGAAACCCAAAAACCAACCATAGACAACAGTAAATGAATGGGTGTGGCTGCATGTGACTCAAGGCTGTAGTCTGCCAATCCTTGCCTTAGAGTACAGAAATTAAATCTGCTCATGTAAAATATACAGCAAGATAAATAATAAATTAGGGCCTAAAAGAAAGATATATAATCTTTTCTTCTAGTCCTTTAGGAAAACCATCCTGTAATGCCTATAAAGTATTATCTACTTTAAATATATCTACACAGTCTCATTCATTTCTTACCCAAATGTGGTACTGACCCAATGGTGTGCACCCCGTTGGCATTCCTGGTGTCTCAATCTACCCCGACCAGCAGGACCCCGAGTGGTCCTGTAATGAGGCTGTCAGCACCCTGTGGGACTGATTCCTAGGCACCCAGGCTCATGCTACCCTGGGACACAAGAGGCTGATGTATCCACATCAGGATGAGCCAGATTCATCTTCAGTGAGCATGCCTGATGGGCAAGCTTCTGAACTGACTCGGAGCAAACATCTCCCCATGGCCAGTGCAGAAGCAGAGATCTAAGAGGAACCCACGGAGCATCCCAGAACAGATTCCGGATCTCAGGGAGAGACCCAGGCAGAGGAGTGAAGATTTTACAGCCCAACTCTGGAGGCCAACATTATGAATCTCCAGCAGGGGACAGCTAGATGTCAAGTGTGGACAGCTAGACCACACTCAAAGCAGACGTCGGAGTGTGGACAAACTGCCACCATGGTCGGTGATGGAGACACTGTCCCTGTGTCTCCATGGCTGGCAGACCTCCCCTATCCTTCTTTATAACCCAGCTACAGTAGCTGTAGTGAAGCTCCCAGTGTATCACGTGACTTTCCTACCAGGAGATCCTGCATTTGTAGTGGGTTCCCACTGCTGTGTGCAAAGCTTGGGAATCCCAAGACCACCTCACTTCTGACACCAATCGCACGTGGGAGTCCCCAAAATCACCTTTCAGTTTCATAATTCAAGACTCACAGAATTCAGAAAAGCCATTTTACTTGTGGTTACAATTTGCTGCAGTGTTCAGCAAAGGGCAGAGTCCAGGAGAGACCAGGCATGACCAGGCACAAGTGCCCCACTGCCCCTCCCAAGGGAGTTCGGGTGGACAGCACTTTCTTCTCCCAGCACTGATGTGACCACATGCTCGGAAATACTGCCAAGCAAAGCAGCTCACCCAGCCTTGACGTCCAGAGTTTTTATCGGGGTTCAGGCACATGGACTTGGCTGACCACATACAAGATTGATTTCAACCTGCAACTCTCCAGAAGCTGAGTCCAAGGCCCCCCTGGAAGTCACATTGTCGGCACAGACCATTCAGTGTGGCTCCAGGTAAACAATTTGGGGCAGGATATTCCAAAGGTGACTCCCAGAACGAGTCAAATCAGGCAGGGTTAATCCCTGACTTCTCGATGTTATAAAAAATCACCACAAAGGCAGGGGCTTCAAATGTTGCAAATGATCCTGTTACAGTTCAGCGGGTCAGAGTTCTGAGATGAGTCTCACTTGGCAAAAATCGAGGTGTCAGCAGAGGGGTTCCTCCTGGAGGCCCCAGGGGAGAATCCATGCCTTGCCACTCATACCCCCCAGAGGCGCTCGCACTCCTTGGCTCCAGGCTGCGTGGCTCCAATCGTTTGCTCCCATCACCACACCTCTTCTGTGATCAAAGATCCATCTCCCTCCCTCTGAGAGGAACGTGTGTGATTACATAGGCGCACCTGGATAGTCCAGGGTCATGCGCCCCATGTCAAGGATCTTAATCTCACCCACAGAGTCCCTTTGGCCCTCATGAAGTAATGTTTGCAGATTTCAAGGATTAAGATCTTAACGTTTTAGGAGGCTCTTTTGCATCAACCACCATTCTCCCCAACACGCCCAGATCTTCCCTGGGCCACGCCTCTGCAGCCTTCTGATTTCAGCATAAACTGTATCATTCAAAGGAGTATTTTTAGGATCTCTCTGTTGAAAGGGGCTCTGGCACCTCTCCCATCCACAGCTCTGCCCTTAGTACCCCCTCCCTTCTCTTGCTTCTTTCCTTCGTGGCAGTAACTGCAATGATGCAGAGTATTTACCTATTTTATTTTCTTATACTCTCTGCCTCTGTGTCGTTGGCTTCTGCCAGCCCAGCACCCAGCACCAAGCCTGGCACATAGTATGAGCACAATAACTATTTGTTACATGAATAGATGAGTTGGCAGTTTGTCTCACAAAGCTTTCAGCTGACTGAGAGGCCCTGTGATAGCACAGTTGATGGGGAGGAATTTGAGATCAGAGAGTCCGGAGGTTGATTTCCAGATTTCTCTATGACTTCTCTACTCTTAGCCTCCCTGAGCCTCCATGGGCAGACAGTCCTCTTCAAGTAACGTACGCAGTGAACAACCTCGACCCGCCCAGCACATCCGAGGTATGCATGCAGTCAACACTGGTTCCGGTCCCATGAGAGCAGCATGGGCACCACGTGAGGCCTTCAAGAATTTCAAGATTCTTGGGTCCCACCCAGACCCACTGGATCAGAAATGCTAGGGGTGGGCCTGGGGATCTTTAACATGCCCTCCAGGGGGTTCTTTGCATGCCCAAGTGTCAGAAGTCCTGGGGGACTTGTTAGCTCTCTACACTGCACATTTTTTTTTAATTTTATCTATTTTTGGCTGTGCGGGGACTTTGCTGTTGCGAGTTGTAGCAGGGATTGCTCTCTAGTGGTGGTGTGCCACCTTCTTGTTGCAGTGGCTCCTCTTGTTGCGGAGCACAGGCTCTAGGCACATGGGCTCAGTACCTGCGGCTCCACGGCTCTGGAGCACGCAGGCTTCAGTAGTTGGGGCCCATGGGCTTAGTTGTTCCGCAGCAAGTGGGATCTTCCCAGACGAGGGCTCAAACTGTGTTTCCTACACTGGCAGGTGGATTCTTTACCACTGAGCCACCAGGGAAGTCCTGCATGTGTACCTTCTGATCCTGACATGGTGACTAACGTGAACGACTGTTCCTCTGGGTGTCCCTAAATCACCATGCGAATTGCCTGGGGAAGACTGACCGAACCCTGGGGACACTGAGAGCCATGGAAGCAGAAGGACCGCCCCAGGGCCACACAGCTCATCCCCGGTAGAACCAGAGTCAGAGTCGGGACTGCTGCTCCCGACCCTCTCTTCTCTGCCGAGGGCCCCTCTCAGTGACGCTTTGGGTGGAGCAGATGCTTTGGGCATTTTGACTTCTCTTACTTTGGTGGGTGTGCTGATTCTCAAAGCCCCCCCTGGGTGAAGGGAACCTGATTTCATGTGAGAAAGTGCAGGCTTGGGGGTCAGACACACAGCCTTTCAAGTGCCGGCTCCATCACTGCTGGCTGGGCGACCCCATCCCCGGGGCCGGGCTCCCATTCCCAGCTCATGGTGGATGGGGACATTGGGTCAACACCTGGCACCTGAAGGCCAAGGGACCCAGGTCATCCCAGGGCTGAAATCGCCCTGAAACCAGAGCTCAGGAGCAGTGCATAAGAGGGGAACCTGAGGGCCCCACGACTCTGACTCCTGGAAATAACTTTTTCCTTTTTTGAACTGAAATAAAATGTGAATCATGAATAATTAAATAGCTTTCATGTTCGATCCTTAGGGTAGATTTCCAGGGACTCCAGAGCATTTGGGGATGTCAGGATGGGGGTGGTCATTGCCAGGGGTCCCCAAGAGTGGGTTGTGTCTGCCAAGGGTCCCTGAGGAGGACATTTGTTATAGAGAGCACCTGCGCCCTCTCCCCCCTGACCTGGAGCCCCTACCCCTGCATCCCCCACCCTCTCCTTTCAGGTATGTTAAAGACTGTTTTGACTTCAGTACAAATAACTGGTAAAGTCACCAGGCTAATCTTTGGAGAAGTTGACATACAAACCATCTCAACCATCCCCAGCTTTTATGTCACAAAAGCCTCATCAACACAAATTCTGAAAGGTTTCCCACATTCCTTCCAGCACAATGCTGAGACTTCAGGGCAAAGACAGTAACCCCACCCACCAGTCACCCGCTGCGGCCCCGGCATCCTTCTATGTGCTCCCCGAGCACCCACTGCAGCCCAGGCATCCTCCTAGGTGCTGGGAAAGTAGAAGGGAAGGAGCAGACAGTCCAGGCCTGGACCCACTGGATGCCAGGGAACACCCCATACCCTTCCAGCTGAGAGCATCAAAACCGTCTCCAGTCAACTGTGTCCTAGGGGGCGAAGGTGCCAGTGGTTGAGAATCACAGGTCTGACCTCAATCAAGGACACCAAAATGAGGTGGAACAAAGTGAAACAAGGTCACAGAACTGTAGGCATCTTTTAAACCCCCTAAGCTACTTATCCACATAGCTAGAATTCCAGGTAGATAGGCATAGAGACACAGACGTAGAAAGAGTTGTAGATACAGATGAAGATATAGATAGGGATACAGACAAACAGGGACGTAGAGATAGATTCCTTCTGGCACAGGTGGTGATTAGAACTCTGAAGAAAAGTAAAACAGGTCCAGGGGCTGCTTTAGAACAGGGGTCAGGGCAAGCCTCTCTGATGAGGTGATGCTGGCCAGAGAGCGCTGTAAAAGAGGGAATAGGCACAAGGATGTCAGGGTAAAAGAGCTCCAGGCACAGGAAGGGGAGGGAGTCAGGCAAAGGCCCTGAGGCTGACTGTGCCAAGTGAGCCTGAAGCCCAGTGAGAAGGCCAGTGTGCCTGGGCCAGATGTGGTGGTGCGGGGGCAGGTGATGAGGTCAGCAAGACGTCAGAGTCCCAGTCATATTTGGCCTTGGTGCTGTTGTGACCATTTCGGGTTTTGCTCTGTGTGAAGAGGGACCCATAGAGCATCTGATCTGAGCAGGGGAAGGATGTGATCTGACTTAGATCTTGAAAACCAGGCAAGAAAGGGAGTCAGGAGACTGTGGCGATGGTCCACGCAAAGGATGGTGGCAGCTTGGAGGTTGGAGGAATATCCAACTTGGAATATAAAAGATCAAGGGATGGATGGTTCTAGAGATGATGGGGAAGGAGGGAGGAAGGAAAGGAAAAAGAGAGAGGGAAGGAAGGAGGGAGGGGGAGCAACGGATGGACTTTTGGGCCAACAGACTGGGTTCAAATGCCAGCCACACCACTTCCTAGCTCTGTGACCTTAGGCAAGTATCTTGCCCTCCCTGAGCCTCAAGTTCCACATCTGTAAAATGGTTTAATAGTATTGCATCCCGCCAAGATGAGAACGAAAGAGGCTTGTCACACAGCAGGCCCTCAATTAAAAGGGTCTTCCTTCAAGGGAGGGGTTCTTGCTCCTCCTTCTGAATCTACCCTGCCAATTTCTCATCACACAGAGGTTTTAGGCAGTGGGCTCTGCAGGAAGCCAGAGCCAGTGCCCTCCCATGTGGAAACGAAACCTGAGATCTTAAGTGACAGCAGACCCTGGGGCCTGATGACTGTTGTCAAGAAGAGCCTTCTTTTTTTTTTTTTTTTTGGCCATTCCACACATGGCTTGTGGGATCTCGGTTCCCTAACAAGGAACTGAACCCAGGCCCAGCAGGGTAAGTCCTGGATCCTAACCCCTGGGCCAGCAGGGCACTCCCAATAAGAGCCTTTTAGAAAAACTTGCAAGCAGGAGCCAGGTTTTAAGGCCCCAGCCGGCTCTTAGAGCCAGCATCCCCTGCCCCCACCCCACCCCACCCCCGCTCCCTGACAGCTGGTGTGGCCGCAGCCTGCTCCCAAAGCCGGGGGCTGAGGTTTCTTTCTTTCAGCCCAGTAACAGCCCCACCCCCAAGGCCATCTCAGCACAATTCAGCAGGCTGTGCAGGTCGGAGCCCTCCCACAACATCAGCTCAGAAAACCACCCGTACACCCCCACCCGGCGGGCATCCCCCTGTCACACGGGGTGGGGTACCTGCCCCGGGAAAGCCCGCTGCTCTGCAGACGCTCTGCAGATACTTGGTACTGCTATGGAAACAGCCACAGTCACAGGGGCAGCTGAAGAGAATGTTCCAGACTCCTTAAAGGGCCTGGCAGCAGGGAGCAGGACCTGGAGATGAGACTGGGGTGCCTGCCTGGGGCTTTTCAAGCCTTTGGCAACCTGGGACCCGCTGTCCCCACACCTCTTTTTGGCAGAGGAGTCGCCTGCAGGGCGAGATGGCTCCAGGCTCCCACCGCCCCTGCTTCTCCCAGGTTGTCCAGAACAAGGAGAACTTGCTCTCAGAATGAGATGCCAAGCCTTCTTACATAAATATCCAGATCTGGGGCTTCTTTTGAAAAATCAGAAGATCTGGGAACATGTAACCACACAGAGTGGGTGAGGGTGTCCTCTTTACCAGGGCATGGCCTCGCCTGGCAACCTGAGTCCCCACCCCTCCCTGCTGTCTCCCTGGCACTCAACCCCCTTCCCCGCCCTCAGCCCCCTGCCCAGAGAGCCCTCTGGGGTGCTGTCCAGGTCAGAGGAGGAACTGAAGTGGGCTGGGGGCAGGATAAGATGCAGGAGGCTTTCCTAGTTGGAATCAACAGAACTCAGACAAGGAAGAGAGGGACACGCAGGTCTCGAGCTGAGAGGTTGTTGAGGCTGAGATGGGGATGGGTGGAGACGGGGAACCCGAGGAGGGACAGGAGGGTAAGGATGTGTCCACTTGGTGTTTGTTGAGCCCCAACTGAAACACACAAGCCTGAACTCAAAGAGGAGGTGGTGCGCCATCTGATCGTCAAAGCATTTTGCAATAAGCACCCCATTTGCATATCCGATTGGCTAAAAAAGTAAAAAGATTACTAATAAAACAGAAAGCAGTTTAGCAGCTGCCAGAGGGTAGGGGTAGAGATAGGGAACAACTGCTAAACTGGTATGAGGCGTCCTCTGGAGAGACAGAAAGTTCTGGAATGACATAGTGGTGATGGCTGCCCAGTGTTGTGAGTATAATGCCACTTGAATTGTTCACTTTCAAATGGTTAAAATGGTAGATTTTATGTTACGTGCATTTTAACCATAATTTAAAAAAAGGCCTAATAGCCAGTGATGGTGAGGGGTGTGCGGACACAGGAGTAGAACGTCAATCAACACAGGGCTTCAGGAGAACGGTGTGGTCGTTCATGTCATCATCTAAATGCTTGTACCCAAAAATCTTACAGAAACTCCTGTGACATCAATATACATGTGCGAAGAGGTTTGAGATGGAGCTGTTAATTCAAAACAAACAGGGCCCTCCCTGGTGGTCCAGTGGCTCAGACTCTGCGCTCCCAATGCAGGAGGCCCAGGTTTGATCCCTGGTCAGGGAGCTAGATGCCACACGCTGCAACTAAATATCCCGCTTACCGCAACTAAGACCTGACACGGCTACAAAAAAAAAAAATTTAAATAAATAATAAAAACAAACGAATGCACAAAAATTGAAAAAACCTAAATGCCACATTAGTTTTCTGTTGTGTTAACAAATTACCCCCAACATGGCAACTTAAAATGAGACCTCTCTTACACCCTTGCCCACCTAGGATCTCCAGGTTCTATGGGTTAGAAGTCCCTGCACGATTGGGCTGGGTTCTCTGATCAAGGTATCAAGGCCAAAATCACACTGTCAGCCTCGCCTAGAGATCACGGTCCTCTTATAAACATATTTGGGTTGGTGGCAGAATTTGTTTTCCCCCGGGTTTATAACTGAGGCCCCCTTTTCTTGCTGACTGTTGGCCTGGAGTGGCTCTTCCACATGCCCCCCACCCCTCAGCCATGGAGAATCTCCCCACCAGGGAGAACCCATTCCTTTTAGGGGCTCACCTGACTAGGTCAGTCCCACCAAGGAGAACCTCCCTTTCTAGAAATCCACAGTACCAACCACACACACTCTACTCACAGGCGCGACACCCCATCGTATTTGTAGTTTCCTCCCATACTCAAGAGGAGGGCATGGCAACCCACTCCAGTATTCTTGCCTGGAGAATCCTGTGAACAGAGGAGCCTGATGGGCTACAGTCCATGGGGTCACAGAGAGTCAGACATGACTGAGCAACCACAGTAGCAGTAGCAGCCCACACTCAAGGAGAAGGACCCATTTAAGGGTGGAGTCACCCTGGGTCATCATAGAATTCTGCCTGTCACAGTGTCCATCAGTAGGAGAACATGTCAGTTAACCATTATAGCTTCATGATCTCAAAAACTGGAAAGAATTTAAATAAAATGAGAACTATCTATATGTACTCATGGGGAACATCTTCCTTGATGCCCTGTTAAGTGAAAACAGCACATTGCAAAACTATATATATATTTTTTCTCTCTGTGTGTATATATAAAACTTCTTATAGATGTGCAATTTTACACATACAATTTCATTTGATCAAAAACAGCTATGCATGCCTGTACGTGTGTGTGTTTGTACATGTACAAAGAAAAGTCTAGAAGAATACAGATGGTTGAGGTGCTCACCATTTACAGTTTGGTCTCTAAACTTCATTTGATATAGTTCTGTATTGTTTAGAATTAATTGCAGTGAGTATCTATTACTTTTGTAGCTTAGACAGATTAACACATTAATAGGAAAAAGCTCATGATTTAGTCACCAGTTGAATCACTACATTTTAAGGCACAGAAAGGAAAACTGGTCCATGCCTCCCCCTGCCCCCCAGGTTTTTATGATATGACCATGTTGGGAGTAATTTTCAAGCCAGACTCATTTTCTCATTTTGAAATATTCCTTAGTGACTCTTGAAGTTACTCATTGCTAAAGGTGCCCTCCCAGCGATCAGAGCAGGGAGAATTCAGAACCACACCCCTGTACAACACTGGGGGACGGGAGCAAACGCCTCAGGGCAGGCAGGTTGGAGTTTGAAGTGGGTTGTCTACACTGGAGGTAAGCAGCAGCCCATGAGATCTGAGTCAGGCTTAGTGTCACACCCAGCTGCTGATGGAAGGGCAGGGCAGCCACACAGGCCAGGCAGTCAGCAGGACTGGGGTACTGGGGAAGAGGGGTGTCATGAGTCAGGCTCCATGAAGCAAGTAGAAACAATTTGAAGTCTTTCCGGCAGAAAACAGTTTTGCACGATGCACTGGGTGTTTACAAAGCCGAAGGAAGGCTGGAGGAGCAGCCCTAGGCTCCGCTGCAGCCGTGACCCCTCAACCCGGCAGAACAGGAGCTGCCACACTCAGGACTGAGAAACACAAAGCTGCGAGGGGACTGTTGAGTCAGGCGCACACCTTCAGCGTTGCGGTCGAGGAGTGAGAGCCCCCACTGCTGCCCTGCACCTGCTGCTAGACACCCCCAGAACTGGAGACTGAACGCCAGCATCCCCATGACCTTGCTGGTCAAGAGAAAACAGGCCACAGAGAGACAGCTGCCATCTTCTTCCCATCTTCCAAATCTCATGAGAATGCATCCAACTGGCACGACCAGGCTCACACCCAGAACCGGAGCTCCAAGAGAGTTTGGGAAATTCATTTTCAACTTTTCAAAAAAAGTTAGAATGAACACGAAGCCAACCACACACTATGAATGGATACAGAAATTGTGGTACTTATATACAATGGACTCTTACTCAGCTATAAAAAAGAGCGCATTCGAGTCCGTCCTAATGAGGTGGATGAACCTAGAGCCTATTACACAGAGTGAAGTAAATCAGAAAGAAAAAAACAAATATTGTATATTAATGCATATGTATGGAATCTAGAAAGACGATACTGATGAGCCTATTTGCAGGGCAGCAGTGGAAACACAGACATAGAGACCAGACCTGTGGACACAGTGGGGGAAGGAGGGTGCAGGATGAATTGAGACAATAGTGTGGAAACATATACATTACCATATGTAAAGTAGACAGCCAGTGGGAATTTGCCGTATGACTCAGGGAACTCAAACTGGGGCTCTGTGACAACCTAGAGGGGTAGGATGGGGTGGGAGATGGAGGGAGGTTCTGGAGGGAGGGGACATATGTATACCTGTGACTGATTCATGTTGATGTATGGCAGAAACCAAAACAATATTGTAAAGCGATTATCCTCCAATTAAAAAAAAAAAGAAGGAAAGAGAAAAAAAAATTTTAATGACTATTCTGTATCAAGTGGCTGCCATTATTAGCTATGTACGGTGCTGAGTGCTTCATGCATTGTCCTGTATCAGATATTTTGCAGCAACCTTGTAAGATGGAGACTTATTGCCGTTGTTATTGTTAGTTAAGATTTTGTTTTTTATCTGTTTTTTGGCTGTGCTGGGTCTTCATTGGGCTTCCCTGGTGGCTTGGATGGTAAAGAATCCGCCTACAATGCAAGAGACCTGGATCTTCATTGCTGCACGGGGGCTACTCTCCAGCTGCAGTGCACAGGCTTCTCACTGCAGTGGCTTCTCTTGTTGCAGAGCACAGGCTCTAGGCACACGGGCTTCAGTAGTTGAGGGACACAGGCTCATGTGTTGCGGTTCGAAGGCTCTCAAGCCCAGGCTTCATAGTTGTGGCATGCAGGCTAAGTTGCTCTGAAGCCTGCAGGATCGTCCCAGTTCAGGGATCGAACCCATGTCTTCTGCACTGGCAGGCGGATTCTTTATCACTGAGCCACCAGGGAAGCCCCTACTGATATTATTTAAAAGGTAATGAAACTTAAAAGAATGAAACTAGAACACTTCCTAACACCATACACAAAAATAAACTCAAAATGGATTAAAGATCTAAACGTAAGACCAGAAACTATAAAACTCCTAGAGGAAAACATGGCAAAACACTCTCCGACATAAATCACAGCAGGATCCTCCATGACCCACCCCCCAGAATATTGGAAATAAAAGCAAAAATAAACAAATGGGACCTAATTAAACTTAAAAGCTTTTGCACAACAAAGGAAACTAGGAGCAAGGTGAAAAGACAGCCTTCAGAATGGGAGAAAATAATAGCAAATGAAGAAACAGACAAACAATTAATCTCAAAAATATACAAGCAACTCCTGCAGCTCAATTCCAGAAAAATAAACGACCCAATCAAAAAATGGGCCAAAGAACTAAACAGACATTTCTCCAAGGAAGACATACAGATGGCTAACAAACACATGAAAAGATGCTCAACATCACTCATTATTAGAGAAATGCAAATCAAAACCACAATGAGGTACCATTACACACCAGTCAGAATGGCTGCTATCCAAAAGTCTACAAGCAATAAATGCTGGAGAGGGTGTGGAGAAAAGGGAACCCTCTTACACTGTTGGTGGGAATGCAAACTAGTACAGCCACTATGGAGAACAGTGTGGAGATTCCTTAAAAAACTGGGAATAGAACTGCCATATGACCCAGCAATCCCACTGCTGGGCATACACACCGAGAAAACCAGAATTGAAAGAGACGCGTGTACCCCAATGTTCATCTCAGCACTGTTTACAGTAGCCAGGACATGGAAGCAACCTAGATGTCCATCATCAGACGAACGGATAAGGAAGCTGTGGTACATATACACAATGGAATATTACTCAGCCATTAAAAAAAATACATTTGAATCGGTTCTATTGAGATGGATGAAACTGGAGCCCATTATACAGAGTGAAGTGAGCCAGAAAGAAAAGCACCAATACGGTATACTAATGCATATATATGGAATTTGAAAGATGGTAACAGTAACCCTATATGCAAGACAGGATAAGAGACACAGATGCATAGAACAGTCCTGTGGACTCTGAGGAAGAAGGTGAGGGTGGGACGTTCTGAGACAACAGCATTGAAACATGTATATTGTCATATGTGAAGCAGAACACCATTCCATGTTCTATGCATGGGACGGATGCTCAGGGCTGGAGCATTGGGATGATCCGGAGGGATGGGATGGGGAGGGAGGTGGGAGGAGGGTTCGGGAGGGGGAGCACATGTGAACCCATGGCTGATTCATGTCGATGTATGGCAAAAACTACTACAATATTGTAAAGTAATTAGCCCCCAACTAAAATAAATAAATTTATTAAAAAAAAAAAAAAGGTAATGAAACTGAGACTCGGAGGGGTTTTGTAACTTGGCCAAGGTCACACAGCAAGTGAATGACAGCGCCAGGGTTAGAACACATATATTTAACACGATATGACATCGGCTACCATGATTCATTTTTGATTTTCTTTTTAAATAAGAAAACAAATCTGTACATCCTAAGTGCTGTTTGTTTGGAAGACAACTGTTCCCAAATATGGGATGCATGGGTATATAAATAATAAAAGGAATCCTTCGTGGAGGAGGAGCTGGAATCTACAGGACTAAATAGTACCTGTGCTCCTTTCAGAGCTAACATTCCATTCTGTAAGCACACCCACTTCCCCCCCATTAAAAAGCCACTGTAACTATAGCCTTGCTGGAAGTGACTCCCACCAGGTCGGGTGCTGGGGGAGGGAGGGATACTACTTCTTGGAAGATGCTCTGTGATCATCCCTGAAGCAATCTACAGTACGGTCTCAGTGTTGCTATAGCAACTCCCCATCTGCGTTGTTTCAATGAAACAGAAGAAGCATCTTCCATCTCTAGGCTATTGTGGCTTTGAAAAGTGATTCGTTCATTCAACAAGTATTTAAAAGTGTCATCCAGGGGTGGCAAATTCAAATGCTTATAGGATCAGACTGATAACATAAAAGAGTTCATTTAAAAGGTTAGCCAGGGGTTTAATCAAAGAGTTAGGGCCAGTAAGGCCCTGGAGAGCATGCACACCCCCACATCCGTAAGAGCAGCCATTTCAGTCCCGCCCCTCATCTCTCTGCTGGAATGTAATCCCAGTGTTATTGGATCTTCAGATTTGTTGAAAGCTGAGAGTTGGATTTTTATGTGAAATCTTTCCATTTTGAAACATTGTCAACCAATTCAAGATTTGAAGTTGGGCTTCTGAGTACTATTATGCAGGTCGTACACTGCACAACTCTGGGCTCACTAGTCTTGTGTAAATTCAGGGCAAATTGTGCCGCTATATATGTGTAATCCCATCACATCATGGAGCCAAATCTAGCTTGTGGGTCACAACTTGCCAATTCCAACTCTCTAACCCAGCCTTAGAGGTTCGGCTAAGTTAATGATTGTCCAACTATCCAACATAAGCCACAAAAAAATGATGATGATAGTAGTATTCAGGAGCTTTCCAGGTGGCTCAGTGGTAAAGAATTCATCTGCCAATGCAGGAGACACAGGTTCGATCCCTGGGTCAGGAAGATCCCCTGAAGAAGGAAATGGCAACCCGTTCCAGTATTCCTGTCTGGAGAATCCCATGGACAGAGAAGCCTGGCAGGCTGCAGTCCATGGGGTTGCAAAGAGTCGGAACATGATTGAGCACGCACACATTCACACACAGTAGTATCCAGTGATGTGAAAGAGTGTTCACCGTATATTGATGAGTGGAAAAAGCAAGTGACAAAAACATGAACAGAGTACAATCTCAATTTTTGAAAATAAAAATGTATATGCTGCTTTAGAAAATCTGGAAGGATATACCCCCAGTTAGAATAAGAATTCTATCTTGAGATAGAGTATTGGATCATCTTTATCCTCATCTTCTTTATCTCTGCTTTTTAAATTCTTTTATGATGGTGAGTATGTGCCTTCCCCAGTGGCTCAGAGGTAAAGAATCCGCCTGCAATGCAGTTTGATCCCTGGGTCAGGAAGATCCCCTGGAGAAGGAAACGGCAATTCATTCCAGTATTCTAGCTTGAAAAATTCCATGGAGAGAGGAGCCTGGTAGGCTGCAGTCCACGGGGTTGCAAAGAGTTGGACATGACTAAAGCGACTGAACACAGACAGACACATAGACATGATGGCGACTAATATTTATACAATGAAAAAATTTAAGTTCGTTTCAAAATTTGTTTTTAAATGGAATCAAAGCTTTTTTCCTAGCAAAAGGGTGGAAAGTGGGGTTGTGGTCAAAAACAGAGGTTCCCAAACTCAAACATGTATCAGCACTGACCTAAGGGTGTGTTTAAATACAGACCCCACCCTGGGGGTACTAGGACTCAACAGGCCAACGACTGGGCTGTGGAGTCTGCCTTTCACCAATTCCCAGGTGATGCTCAAGTTCACAAGCTCACGCAGGGCCTGGACCACACCCACCAAGAACCAGTGGGAAGAGCATGACTAGTGTCTACCCCTGAAAAGACCTTCTTATCAGGGTATCTAAGAATTCCTCTGTCAACATGCTAAAAATGCAGATTCTGGGATGATCCTCAAAGACAGTGACTCCTAGGGGTCTGAGTTGGGGCTTGGGAATCTGCATTTTAGCAAATATGCCAGATGGTTTTGCTGTGGGTGCCTGGGGACACCCTTGAGAAGCACAGCACCTCTTTGCAGTGCCAGCTCATTTGGGTGATACCCATTTACTGGTATGCAGTGGATTCCTGCTGTGTGCCCAGCACTGTGGCAGGAACTGGACAGACCCATAAGCCACACCCCTCCCTCCAGGGGCGGCCCTGGGGGCAGAAGGAACAAGCAACCAGTGGAAGGCTTCTGCAGAGGCTTATGAGCTGGGGGATGCGGAGACAGGAGGCAGGGCCCTGGGCAGCACGTGTCCTGGGTCTAGAGGGAGGCAGCCTGGAGGAGGGCGCTGGGAGTATGTGGAGATGTTCTTTCTCATGATCTTTCAAACCAACAATTTGTTCTCAACAGCAACCAGCTTCAGTTAGCGTTTGATCATCAAACTCAAAATATGTGCTGTTGGGGCACATGAAAAGGTGCTCAAACTTGCTAATTATTAATATTAGAGAAACACAAATAAAAACTACAAGATATCCCCTCATACCAGTCAGAATGGCCATCATCAAAAAGCCTACAAATAACAAATGCTGGAGAGGGTGTGGAGAAAAGGGAACCCTCCTACACTGTTGGCAGGAATGTAAACTGATCCAGCCACTATGGAGAACAGTACAGAAGTTCCCCAAAAAACTAAAAATAAAACTACCATATGATCCAGCAATCCCATTCCTGAGCATATATCCGGAGAGAACCATAATTTGAAAAGATCCATGCACCCATATGTTCATAGTAGCACTGTTCACAATAGCCAAGACACAGAAGCTGCCTGAGTGTCCATCAACAGATGAAGAGATGAAGATATGGTACATATACACAATGGACTATTACTCAGCCATAATAAAGAACAAAATAATGCCATTTGCAGCAACATGGGTGCAACTAGAGATGATCACGCTAAGTGAAGTACGTCAGAAGGAGGAAGATGAACACCCTATGATATCGCTTTCATATGGAATCTAAAATATGACACAAATGAACTTATCTACAGAACAGAAACAGACTCAGACATAGAGAACAGTTGGCTGCCGAGGGGGAGTGGGGGATGGAAGAAGTGGGAGTCTGGGGTTAGCAGATGCAAACAATTACATACAGAGCGGATAAACAAAGTCCTACTGTTTGAGCACAGGGAACTATATTTAACATCTGTATACACCATAATGGAAAAGAATATGAAAAAGAATGCATGTATATGTATAACTGAGTCGCTCTGCTGTACAGCAGAAAAGAATACAACATTGTAAATCAACTATATTTCAATTAAAAAAATAAACATGCTGTTAGGCAGCAGCCTGGCTGTTCTGGGCAGGACCTCTGAGAATTGGCTCACGGCTCTTCCCTCAGCTTCCGCAGTCCCGTCCCTTCGTCATACTTCAAAGTTCACCTGTCCAGGTGAGCTCTCTGTCCCTTCTCCCTGCCCTTTCCTGGTGAATTCTTTTGTGTCTTTGTTTTTAAAATGTTTTGAAACTTCTGTACTCCAAACAGACAGGAGATCAGAGAAAACCACCTGACGAATCCCCACCTGCCCATGACACAGGTGCTCCCATTTTGTAGATTTTCTTCAGCTCTTTTTGGAATAAATGAAGCAAAGAGACACAGCAGGAGCCTCACTCTGACCTCTCGTTTCCCTGTGGCCCCCCTTCCCCGGCTTACCCCTCATTCTCACGGCATTTGATGCATTTTTGCTCATGGGTGTGTATGCACAACCAACAGATCGTGTTATTTAGCCTGAAAATTTAGCTCCGATGTTACCACTTATCACTTTGCAAGTTGCCTTTCTCACCCACCTTTATGTTTGTTTGGAGACTTATCGGAAGGACCAGTTTGTCTTGCCTGTATGCTGTCCACGGCTCTGCATGTCCTCAGCGGTGACGTCAAACACAGGCCTGCGGGGGTGAGCCCAGGGCGTATTAACATCTGCGCTACTTCTCTTGGCTTTACCAGACATAACCCACAGTAGGCTGTTAGTCCTCGGTTCCTCACTCATCCCCCAGCTGCCGGGCAGCTCCCCCAAACCAGAGTTGGCTGACGCTGGGCTCCCCTTCCAGATCTGGGGCACAGACAGGCAGAACCGCCTCCTCCCCGGGTTTGCAGCGTGGATTTCGAGGGACCTTCAAGTCTTGGAAGGCTGAGTCCTCACCTGAGCTCCGACTCTCTGGCTCAGCTCTTGGCCTCAGGGCCAACCTGCCCTCTCCTGCCCCATCCCTAGGGAGCCGTGGGGTCCCCCGGCCGGCCCAACCCGGGGGCACACTCCAGCCTCTGCAGCAGCCTCCCAGAGACATCTTAAAAATCTTCCAGAGGCAATGATAAGAGAGAAGCAATCAGGATATGGGCTTGAGCCCCCAGAGGTGGAGAAGCTGGACAGGTGGGAGGGACCGGTAGACAGGTAGATGAGGTACATACCTGCCCTTTGGCAGAGCCAGAGGTAGGAGCTGGAGGAGGGGAGGAAGCCCTTGGGGCCCTTTGCCTGGTTGAGCATGAGCCAAGTCTGACCCTACTCTAAGCTTGTCCGGGTTCTGTGTGGGGCTCAGAGAGCAGGCAGAGGCACACCTGCCCCAGGGGAGCCCCATTTATGGACTATTTACTGAGCACCCCACTATGTGAAAGGCCCTGGGGACAGCTCCCTGCCCTTGAGAGGGTCACAGTGAGTGGGGGAGGGGAGGAGTAAAATTAGAGCAGAGTTTCCTGAGCCTCCTGGAACAATCGATCACGACTGGGGCTTCAAACAACGGAAATATAGGCTCTCTCACCGTCTGGAGGCCGATAGTCTAAAATGGAGGTGTCAGCGGGACCAGGCTCCCTCCAGATGTTAGCAGCTCTGGGGGGAGTCCTTCCTGCCCCTTCCTGCCCCTACCAGCTCCTACGGCTCCAGGCATCCTCGGCCTTTGACTATCTCCCTCCAGTCTCTGCCTCCATCTTCTCGTGGCCTCCCTCCGCTTTCTCTCATAAGGGACACCTGGCCTCGGCTTCAAGGCCCACCCTAAATCCAGGATGGTTCACCTGGAGATCCCTAACTAATTACAGCTCAGTTCAGTCGCTCAGTCATGTCCGACTCTTTGCAACCCTACGGACTGCAGCACGCCAGGCTTCCCTGTCCATCACCAACTCCCAGAGCCTATTCAAACTCATGTCCATCGAGTCAGTGATGCCGTCCAGCCATCTCATCCTCTGTCATCCCCTTCTCCTCCTGCCTTCAATCTTTCCCAGCATCAGGGTCTTTTCCAATGAGTCCATTCTTCGCATCAGGTAGCCAAAGTATTGGGGTTTCAGCTTTAGCATCAGTCCTTCCAATAAATATTCAGGACTGATTTCCTTTCGGATTGACTAGTTGGATCTCCTTGCTGTCCAAGGGACTCTCAAGAGTGTTCTCCAACACCATAGTTCAAAAGCATCTATTCTTTGGTGCTCAGCTTTCTTTGTAGTCCAACTCTCACATCCACACATGACTACTGGAAAAACTGTAGCTTTGACTAGATGGACCTTTGTTGGCAAAATAATGTCTCTGCTTTTTACTATGCTGTCTAGGTTGGTCATAGCTACACCTTCAATGAGCCTATTTCCGAATAAGGTCCTGCACACAGGTTCTGGGGGCTTCCCAGGTGACTCTAGTGGTAAAGAACCCGCCTGCCACTGCATGAGACATAAGAGACATGGGTTCAGTCCCTGGGTTGGGAAGATTCCCCTGGAGGAGGGCATGACAACCCACTCCAGTATTCTTACCTGGAGAATCACAGGGACAGAGGAGCCTGGTGGGCTACAGTCCATGGGGTTGCAAAGAGTCAGACACAACTGAGCAACTTCACACGCATGCACAGGTTCCGGGGCACAGGTGTATTAATATCTTTGGTGGACAACCACTCAACCAACCCCACAGGATATGGGGGACCTTCCTGAAGAAGCAGGTCAGAGCAGGAGCCAGTGTCTCTAGAGGGAGAGAGGGGGGCGTTCAGACAGAGAGGAGGAAGGATGCCGGATAGGGATCAGGGATCCAAGGAGGAAGTGGACAGAGTCCTGAGTGGAGGGACAAGCAGGGCTCCTGGCCACCGCCCCCCCACCACTGGGAAATTTCCACTTGATCCCAGAGCAGTGAGGCGCTGAGGGGCGGGGATTAGCAAAGGACTAGGATGTAGCTGTAACTGGCGAGTGCAATTCCCTTCTAAGTTTAGGGTGGGCTTTTCTGATGGGCTAGACGAGTCATGAGAAGGAAGCTGAGGTGCATCCCTCCTGGCCGGCCACTTCCGACCCCACTCAGCCTGAGGGCAGAGCTCCCTCCTGTCTCTCGGTCTCTAGTGAGTCATGTCCTGGCAGCCGACCTTTTATGGCTCTGTAGGCACCTCTCTTCTGTGACTCACTAATACATGGGGAACAGGAAGCAGTGGGGAGATGAGAACAGGGACAGCACATCCTGGGGGTGGGGGCAGTGGGAGGCCCCCCCACCCCACCAGGGCGGCACCTGGGGCTGGGCAACCCCCTTGCCAGCCTCAGATAGCCCCCTGGAGAGTAAAGGTCCATGGGGAGGCTGGCAAAGTTGAGAAGCAGAAGCCTCCCCCAGGGATCAATCAGCAAAGATAAGTGACATGCCCTCCCCCCTCACCACCTCCCCCCCCTCGCCCCTGGAGGGCACAGCAATCACTAGCACAGCAGCTGTTGGCTGGTTTCCATATAGATCTCCTCTGCCCTCCACCAGCCCCGTGCAAGTCCCCAGAGCATGAGGCATGGGCCTAGCACAGTGCCTGGTCATGGCAGGCGAGGTGCTTTTTTCGGAAAAGGGGGTGCGGGTCTTGACACTCCTCCTACTGAGAGGTGGGGTCAAGCCTCCTTCCCTTGAATGTGAGAGGGGGTGGTGCTCATGACCACTTCCCCCTAAAGTCCAGTGGAAATGCTGCCATGTAACGCTGGAGACTTGGTCAGAAAAAGACACACAGCCTCACCCTGGTCCCCTGGGATGCTCACTCTGGGGAGGGCTGGCTGCCATGCAAGCCCACAGCCCTTAATGAAGTTAAGGTACATATGCACAATGAAACGCTACGCAGCCATACCAAGGAATGAAATAATGCCATTTGCAGCAACACGGATGGACCTAGAGGTTATCGTACTAAGTGAAGTGAGCCAGACAGAGAAAGACAACTATCATTATGTGGAATCTAGATTATGACACCAATGAACTTATCTATGAAACAAAAACAGACTCACAGACATAGAGAACAGACTTGTGGTTGCCAAGGACAGGGGAGGGAAGGATGGAGTGAGAGTCTGGGGTGAGCAGAGGCAAACTATTACATATAGAATGGGTTAAAAACAAGGTCCTGCTTCTAGCACAGGGAACTAGATGCAATGTCCTGTGTTAAACCATAATGGGAAAGAATATGAAAAAGAATGTAAGTATATGTGTGACAATCATTTTGCTCTATGGTAGGAATTAGCACAACATTGTAAATCTACTATACTTCAATAAAATACATTTAAAACATTTTTTAAAAGGTCACAGCTTGATACATTGTGGCAGGAGAACGCGCTGGGTGCACTGAGCCACAGACCAGCCTTGGCTGCCGGCCGGCGGCCGTGTGAGACGGTCAGCTTGAGCCTCCAGGCTAGCTGATCCGACCACAGCCAAAGGACAGACCCTGCTAGGGAAAATCACCCTGCTGAACCCTTCCTAAATTCCAGTTCCACAAATCCAAGGGCCAAACCACACAGCGGTTGGTTTACACCATTCAGTTTGGGATAACCCGGAACAGCTGCTGAATGTCCAGTGTGTCAAGTAATTAAGAGTTGGCAAGCAAGGAGGCTTCACCCCAACTCCTGCCAGACCCTGAGGGAGGCCAGACTGGGGCGCCCACGCCCCGGGCAGCATTGGGAGCAGGTGGATGGAAGCAGCCCCAGGCAGCACTACCTGACACCTGCTGGACGCTGGTTAGAGGGGTGCGGGGGTGTGTGTGGGAGCTTCCCTGGTGGCTCAGACGGCAACAAATCTGCCTGTGATGCAGGAAACCCAGTTTCAATCCCTGGATTGGGAACATCCCCTGGAGAAGGGAATGGCAACCCACTCCAGCATTCTTGTCTGGAGAATCCCATGGACAGAGGAGCCTGGTGGGCTACACTCCACGGGGTCGCAAAGAGTCAGACACGACTGAGTGACCAACACTTTCACTCTCAGAGACATAAAGCAAGGTCTCTCTGTCCTTGAGGACATCAAGATACCATCAGCCAAGTTCTGAAATCCCAGCAAAGGCCTGAGCTGCAGTTATTGACTAAAACCCCAGCTCCTTGACACATAAACCCAGCTCCACCCTCTCTGCCCTTCTTCTCGGCAAACATCCCCCCCCAGAGCCTTTGTCCCTGGTCCCCTTTTCCCTACACCTCTTAGCCGGCTTCCCTCCTCCCCTTCACGCCTCAGGTGTTACCTCCTCAGAGAAGCACTCCTTGATGCCCCTAACCAGCTCCAGCACCTTTGTAATTTTCTTCCTGAGAGGGCTTATCTACATGTGTAATTATCCCAGCTCTCGGCCAGCGCTAAAAGCCAGGAAGCCAGAGACCTACTTTGGATCCCTTTGTTCTAGGTTTAGGAAAAACTGGGGCACCCAGAGCTGTCAAGACCTAGTGGCAGGCCTGATGGGATGACAGCCTAGCCCTGCCAGACAGCCGCATAATCCTTGCCGCTCCTTAAGGATTTCACGAATGAGGAAGCTGAGGCTCAGAGAGGTTAACCAACCTGCCCAAAGTCGCCCAGCCATGAGTAGAGGAGCCTGGCTGAGGATGGGCCCTGGGCCACCTCGGACCTTGCCCATATCCTGCAGAATTCCTTCTTGGTCTCCCTGCACCCTCCCCGCCCCACTCACAGCTCCTCCAAAGCCGACTGTGCATCTGAAACTCCTCTGGCCTGATTCTGCGCTCCCAGCAGGGCTGGCGTGCTGGAAATCTTGTTTTGAAGCTCAGACTCAGAAATCATGTCATACCCTAGCTGAGGGGGACGCCTTCTCGCAGCTTTCCCTGAATGCACAGAGTGGAGGGTTCTGACCACACAAGACATGTCACAATCCCACCGTCTCATCACTATTTCGGGGCTGGGCCTCCCCCACTCCAGTCCTGAGCCACAGCACCAGGGCCACCAGGAGACTCAGGTTCGAACCCCAGCTCTCCCACCTGCCAGCTGGGTGGCCACAGGTGAATCTCTGAGTCTCTCTGAGCCTTGGTTTCTATAAAATGGGGATGCAAACAGCACTTTTTTTTTTTTTTTTTTGGCCACTCCATGTGTGGCATGTGGGGTCTTAGTTCCCCAACCAGGACTCAAACCCATGCCCCCTGCACTGGGAACTCAAGAGTGCTAACCACTGGACTGCCAGGGAAGTTCCAAACAGCACCAATTTCTTACGGTTATTGCTAAAATTAAACAAGCTATGGAATATGAATACAACCAGCCCCCAATAGCTCTGTGAAGGCCAATTAAAATCTGATACGACAACCACCTTCGTTTTTCCAGGAAAGAGAGAAGTTTTATAAGACCAATTAGACAGCCTTGTTTTTTGAAAAACAAAAAAACTTTATTTCTGTAAACCGTTTTGAGTGCGGATGCTCTTGACGACCCCAACGCAGCACAGACTTCCCCCAACGAAATGAGCAAGGAAAAGAGAAAAAGAACGCTACCAAAAGTGCTCATGAACAACCAAGCCAATCGCATCTTTCTTTGAAAAAAAGGAAATCCTTTGGCCACTGTGGTGCTACCGAGGATTAAACCCACAGACTCTCTGGTCCCGCAAGGGCGGGGCTCCCGCTGCACACGCTCTGTCCCCTGCTGTCCTTGCTGATCGGCTGGACCTCAGTTCCCATCCCGCACCCTGGGCCTCTCTCCCTAACGTCATCACTTGGGGAGCCCAGGACGTGACCCCTGAAAGACTCCTCCTGTTGAATCTGGACTTAGACCTTTGCCTCCACGCCACGCCGTCCTGAGATTTCGATCAAGAGGGTGGGAACGGGCCACTTCAGACCGATGGCAAAGCCAGGCAACTTTTAAGGCAAATTTTCCCTCTTCTCTTCTGGTCTGAGTCAGGCCTGCGCTTCTCTCCACCAAGCACCGTCTCAGATGGGCATGGAGCTTAGGCAACTTGGAATGGGGGGTTGGGGGGGCTCTGGAGCAACTCTCAGGGGCATGAGCCTGGCCAGCGGGACGCATGTGTGCTTGTGAAGGCCGCTGTTGAGGGCACGGCTCCCGGCACAGCCGTCGCCTCAGCGGGAAGCAGGCAGGCGCCAAGGAAAACCGAGATAGCAGCGTGACCCAGGTGCCAGAAGCGACACGAGGTTGGTGGGTGAAGCCGGGCAGGCTGCTTGTGCGTCAGAGAAATATCAGGAAAGGGTCACCACGGGAGGTGCCTCCAATCTGATGATGTGCGTGACCTTGGCATCAAAATGATTTTTCTTTAGAATAAGAAAGAAGGGCAAGGAGAAAGAATAAAAGGGAAAAAAAAGATGTTCAATGAGCTTCAAGGGCTAGGACACGGCAGGTGCACAAGGGAAGTGGGGAGGGGAGGTGGATATTGGATGGGGTGATGGGCGTCGCCTCTCATCACGTCTCCTCTCCCTGGTGGGCTGGTGGGCTGGTAGCTGAGGCCGCGATCCCCTCCCCTGGGGAGCAGGCAGATGACTTTGGCAAGGGGCGGGGTACGTGGGGGGTTACTCCGTCTGGGCATCGTAATTGGCTCCGCCCGCCTTCTTGAGCTCATTCTTGATGAAATCTTCCTCCAGCTCCTTCCGATCGCTGATCACAAACTCTTTGGCGAAATTCTGTAGGAACAAAATAAAACACAGAGTTCCCATTAAAAGAGAGGGGACGGGATGTGAGTGTTGCTCAGGCGACACACCAGGAAGTCTTGGCAACTAAAATACTAAGAAATGATCAAAACGAAAATGTGGGGGCAGAACGGTTCTGCAGGGGGAAAAAAAAAAAACGTGGCCAGAGATCAGGAAATCAGAGATCCCGAGACCACGCAGAAAGGCCAGGGTCAGGTCTGGGTTCGGATTCTGGCTCTGTTGTTTTCCAACTGTGCAGCCTTGAGCAAGTTCCTTCAACGTTCTGTGCCTCCATTTCCTCATCTGAAAACCCATCTTGTTAGGAGAATAACAGAAGAGGAGGTTGGAAAGGCAGGCTGGCCTGCTGGTCAGTGTTTAACACCAGGCTCTCTCACAAAAGGGGTTAGGGGTGGATGGTAGCCTTCTACCCAGTTCCATGGCTGGCATAAATCTCCCCACATTGGCTGATTACAAACTATCAACAGGGGCTAGTAAGTGGAGCTGGGAAGAGATGCATGACTGGCTGTCATCAGCTGGTACAAGGTAGTTTCAGACACTCCTGTGAAGTGGGGCCTCTGGTCCCAGGTCTGAGTGATCAGCCCAGACACTGGATGCAGTGAAGGTTGTACAGGGTTCTCCAGCCACACTCAGTTACTTGAAGGTGGGGGAATTGTTTGCATTCACTCAACAAACACGGTGCCATGAGATGGAGCTGTAGTGATGAGCCAAACGGCTGTAGTTGTTGTGGTATACATGTGTCCATCATAAAACCCCACAGACCTAGCACACACGAGGCTCTCATAAATGTGTGTGGCCTGAATGAGTGAAGCAGGTGATCTAAGCCATGAAGAGTCAACAGGTATTTGAATACATGCATTATAAAACTTCCATAAGGAAAATATCAGGATGGTGACAGGTAAGAATACGGATAAGTTACCAAAATATGAATAACAAGTCTGAAGGTCAGAACATCATCCACATAAAAAAAGAGTCCATGAGGAAATAATGTAAACACTGACCACTGTATACATAGGGCCTATGTGCCCAGACAGTGCCACAGATTAACAAACTTAATTCTTAAAACTTTTTAGCATGACTCAGCAATTCTACTCTCAGATAGCTACCCAACAGAAATGAAAGCATATGTCCACACAAACACTTGTATTCACAAACATTCATGGCAACATTATTCAGAACAGTCAAAAACTGAAAACAACTCAAATGCCCATCAACACATGAAAGGGTAAACAAAATAGGGTCTATCCATATGATGGAATATTACTCAGTCATAAAAAGGAGTGAGGTACTGATTCAGGCTACAACAGGGATGAACCTTAAAACCATTATGCTCAAACAAACAAACCATTATGCTCAGTGAGAGAAGCCAGACATGAAAGACCACATATTGTATGATTCCATTTATATGAAAGGTCCAGAAAAGGCAAATCCAGTGAGACAAAGTAGATTCCCGGTTTCTAGGAGCTAGAGATTGGAACAGAAAATGATGGAAATGCTTGAAAATTGAATTGCAATAATAGTTGCACAACCCTTAAATTAATACTAAAAATAATTGAACTGTAGGCTTAGGGTGAGTTAATTTTGTGATGTGTAAATTATACCATAATAAAGCTGCTTTTAAAAAAAATCCTGTAATATATTAATAATCAACAGTATTTCCAATATGAAGATGACAAAACAAAGGCTGGAGATCATGACAGTTGCCCAAAGTCACACAGCTAGCAGGTACAGGTGACTCTAAAGCTGGCCTTCTTCTTGTTTTTTTTTACTTTTATTTATTTTTTAATTATTTTTATTTTTGGTTGCATTGGGTCTTTGTTACAGTGCACAGGCTTCTCCCTGCAGTGGCTTCTCTTGCTGCAGAGCACAGGCTCTAGGCACACAGGCTCAGTAGTTGGGGGCACATGGACTTAGTTGTTCCACAGCATGTGGAATCTTCCTGGACCAGGGATCAAACCCATGTTCCTCACATTGGCAGACGGATTCCTATCCCCTGCACCACAATGGAAGTCCTAAAGCTGGCCTTCTTAAAAGTGTCACCATCTCCTTTAGGAGTGATGAAAATATTTTGGAATTGGATAGAGGTAGTGTCTGCACAACATTGTGAAGATACAAAATGTCACTGAATTGTATATTTTTTAATGGTGGTTAATTTTATGTTATGTGAATTTCACCTCAGTTTTAAAAAAGAGGGAGAAAGAAACAAAAAAAGAATGACTAAACCAGAAGCAATCTCAAGGTCAAGTTTCACAATATTAAGGCAAAACATGCCAAGCCACCAAGAATACTAACAGGAAGGAGGAAAGGGGAGGTTAATATTTATCAAGCAACTAATACGTGCCAGGTGCAGCCTCACACATTTTCTCGCTTATCCTCCTTCAGTATATTAGCTTTTTTTTTAAAGATAAGTTCCATGGGCTGGGCTTGAAGAGATTGTGTAATCAGCCCAGATGACTAAACATCCTTTTCTACTCCCAGTCCGCCATGCTGCTGCTGCTAAGTCGCTTCAGTCGTGTCCGACTCTGTGCGACCCCATAGACGGCAGCCCACCAGGCTCCCCCGTCCCTGGGATTCTCCAGGCAAGAACACTGGAGCGGGTTGCCATTTCCTTCTCCAATGCATGAAAGTGAAAAGTGAAAGTGAAGTCGCTCAGTCGTGTCCGACTCTTCGCAACCCCATGGACCGCAGCCTACCAGGCTCCTCCGTCCATGGGATTTTCCAGGCAAAAGTACTGGAGTGGGTTGCCATTGCCTTCTCCATACCCAGTCTGCCATACTGTGCTGCTAAGGGTCTGTGTAAGTCAACAGCATCGAGTGAACACAGCAGAACAGCAGAGCAAGAAAGGGGAACCCAGAAATAACGTGTTTCTCAACCTGAATCCCAGCAGCAGGGGTGGGGCGAAGAGCAAACCAGGAGGAGGAAGCCCCACAGCTCAAGATGCCTATAGAAGGAAGTCCAAAGTTCCTCTGCCCCGTGATAGCTATATATGGCTATCTAGAGAAACAAGAACACTTGTGCTTGTGTCTGTTAGCCATTAGACAATTTAGATTAAGAAGAGGCTTGATAAGGTCTAAGAAATCCACAGTGAAAGCGCACACAGAGCACGTCCCCCTTAAAACCACAAGTATATGGGAAATCGAATCACAGCTAAAGAGGCAAACCAGGGTAGCAGAACCCAGTGAAACACGGCACAACAACAAAGGTAAATGAACAAAATTACATTAAAAAAAATCCGTGTCTCAAACGGTAAAGATAAAACTCAAACCCTTTACACTTGAGAATTTGAGACGTGCTTAAAACCAAAATTTTTTGACATGTTTGCCAAAACTGCTTCTTTCGAACAAAAGTACAGAGACAAGCAGGCTCATCCATGCCTACTATTGGAATCAGCCCCCTCCCTCCAGAGGACAGACAGGAAGTGGCCAGCCACATAGAGGTGGTCCTGGCGGGCCTGGGGGGGCTCCCCCACCACAGGATGTTGGGGTGGAGTTTGTGGGAGGGCAGAGGCTTCAAAAAGGTGAGATGCCCTGAGGGTGTGGACTCTGCAAAAAGTCCCCCAAAGGTCTGAGTCAACCTAAACCCAACCCAAAATGATGGTACACTTCTCCACCTCTGTTCTTCCTAGGGTCCTCACAGAGTGGGCATTCAATATGGCAAGGGAGGCGCCACCACCTCTGGGGAGTGGGCTTACGTGTGACTTTTCACAAACAGGCAGAAACAGCAAAAATGATTCTGTGGACAGCCAGACCTCGATGTAGGAGCAATGCCCGTGGGACTTTGGGGCCTGCAAGGACTTGCCCACGCTGAAAACCACAAAGAACACATCTACAGAAAGCAGGGCCACAACTCGCCATGTGCACACCCTGGCCTCTCAACCACAGTCCCTGGCATCCTCCAGGTACCACCAACACCCCCGGAGAAGAGGCAGGCCACACGAAGGCTGCAAGCTGCAGGGCGCAAGTCCTCGCCAGAAAGGAGACCAGCAGGGCATAGGGAATCGTAAATTTGCAAGAAGCCACACCGAAACAAGTAATTTTGTTCTCCATACTGAATCTCAGAAAGCCAGTGCACTCGGCACACAGCAGTGTGACAAGCCAGGATGCACATGCTCTGTGGCCACACGTGGCCAGTGGCAATCCGGGTCCAGAGAGAACAGGAAAAAGCCTGAAAGAATAACGTGCTCAGGGACCTCCCTGGTGGTCCAGTGGCTAAGACCCTCCCAATTCAGGGGACCTAGGTTCGTTCCCTGGTCAGGAAACTAGATCTCACATGCCACAGCTAAGAGTTCGAATGTTGTGACTTAAGATCTCGAGTGCTGCTACTAAGACCCAGAACAGCCGAATGAGTGAATAAGAAAATGTGTATGGCTGAGTCCCTTTGCTGTGCACCTGAAACTATCACAACATTGTTAATCAGCTATCCTTCCATATAAAATAAAAAGTTAAAAAAATAAAAACAAAAAAGAATAATGTGCTCAGTCAAGCAGACGCATTAATCATAAAATATTAGAGCTGATCTGGGGGGGGGGGAGGAGAGCCTCCTGGGGCAGGAGTGGGTGGGTGCTGGATCCATGTCTAGATCTGGGCGGTAGTTTCATGGGTGTGTACAAAAATTCCAAATTTTAGAATTCATAAATTCATCAAACTGTACACCTAAGATATATGTGCTTTCCTCTAAGTGTACCAGAGAAGGCAATGGCACCCCACTCCAGTACTCTTGCCTGGACAATCCCATGGACGGAGGAGCCTGGTAGGCTACAGTCCACGGGGTTGCTAAGAGTCGGACACGACTGAGCGACTTCACTTTCACTTTTCCCTTTCATGCACTGGAGAAGGAAATGGCAACCCACTCCAGTGTTCTTGCCTGGAGAATCCCAGGGACGGTGGAGCCTAGTGGGCTGCCGTCTATGGGGTCGCACCGAGTCGGACACGACTGAAGCGACTTTGCAGCAGCAGCAGCAGCAGCAGCTCTATGCGTATCTTGGTTAACAAAATAAAGTCAGGCTGAGGGGGCATTGAGCTGAAAGAGCCTTTGAGACCCTAACATTCACCCCCCATTTGATAGAGAATAAGGAAAGGACCCGGAGAGGGGGAGCGATTCATCCCAGGGAACACAGCAGCATCACACTGGGGCCCCAGGGACAGGCCCTCTCTCCCCGACATACTACCTGGTGGGCTGCGCGCCCCTCCCACGCCAGCAGCCAACACACCCTTCAGGCTGCCAGAGCCACATGCCAAGGACTTCAAAGCAAAATGTACTGGCCTGGGGGCACTGTCACCTAGAGTTCTAGCAAGATCTTTGTCATGTCTGGGAACTCGGTGTCCCTGGCTGACAGCCTGCAGACAGGGTTCTCTCCCTTTTCTGCCAGGGCAAGACTTCTCAAAGGAAGACGCCTCATCCAGCTAACCAGGACTCCTAGATGGCTTGGAGACACACTGATCAAATTCAGGACACATTCTGTCCCCGGGACGTTTCTCAAGAGCATTTAAGCTCATGTTTCAAAGACAGAGGATGGACATTGGTCTGCTTCCAAGGAGGGCAACTCTAGAGAAGGACGAGGATTAGGAAGTGGTGCTCTATAGACAGTCAAGAATCTATTTGCAAGGCTGGTCTAAAAAGTGCATGAGTGTTGTATTTTCCCATCTTGGTTTTAAATCATCTCACTTTTATTACTTTTAAAATACTATTTGCTTGGCTGCGCTGGGTCTTAGTTGCAGCAGTCAGGATCTTTATCTTCGTGGCAGCATGCGGGTTCTTTAGCTGTGGTGTGCGAGCTCTTAGTTGTATGTGGGATCTAGTTCCCCGACCAAGGATTGAACCCAAGCCCCCGTGCATCGGGAGAGTGGAGTCTTAGCCACTGGACTGCCAGAGAAGTCCCAAAATCATGTAGGCTTTAAATGGCCCCCAACTGCCTGGGTTTAAGCCCCGGCTTCAGTTCTAAAATGTAGTGGGAGTGGCCTGGGCCACACACCGAGACAGCTGCCCATGCGCATTTCCAGCAGCCTGACCCTCCCCAGAAACTTACCTACCAGTGGGGACAGTAAGAGGACCTACATCCTGTAAGGATCTGATGAGTGTGCCTAGTGCAAAGCAAGTGCTCAAGAATGATTAGGTAATATTTCACAAGATCATGGATTTTCTTCATTCTCAAGATTGTTAGGGGAGTCTGTGAGCTCTAAAGAAGTTTTCTGAAATGCTCAGAATGTATAGGGTGTGGCTAAGTTCCCTTTCTCTCACCCACACTGACTTCTTCATCCTCACTTTACTTTTTAATGAAGGGAATTCTGGGGAATTTCTCAGAATAAGCGAGATAGTGACACAGGCTCTCCTCGACCTTGCAGAAAGAAGACACCAAATCCAGTTGCTCACTCAAAAGCTGGGGACAGAATTAGCCATGGGAAGACAGAGAGGAGGCCCGTGGGGGCAGAAGTGTGTCTGGTCTTCTACCCAGAACATAAGGACCATGATGAGTTGCTACCCTACACAGAGAACACAGGTGCCAGGAAGGTCAGGGGAGAAAAAGTGAGTTAAGTCTGTGATGCCAGCAATGTACATTTCTATGAGGTGATGCCAGGGAGGAGGGTTGACCTTCATCGTATCCTAAGATATTGAGAGCTAATGCAAATCACTTTTCCAATTAACACCTGCCTACTGAACATCTATTATATGCCAGACACTCTCTGAGGCCCTGGGAAGTCAAAATCTGAGACTAATAGGTCCCTCTGACAGTCTCAGAGCAGAGAAAAAGAACCAGGAGGGCTCCAGGAAGCAGTCAATGGCTCTAGGCCCTGGTCTCCATCCCCATGAAAGAAGCGGTCTGGATGGTGGGTCTGCCGGCTCTTTCCCCACCAGCCATCCTCAGATATGCACCTGAGCCTCCAGAGCCCACGGGACAAAGTTCCACCTTGGACACCAGAATCCAAGGAGCAGTGAGAGAAACCAGCACAGAAATGTCAACTTTGGGGTTTGAGCATGACTTTTGAAAAGAAGGCTGTGTGCTGGCTTCAGGCCCATCCCAAACTCTTGCAAAAAAGGGGGTGGGGCGGGGAATGGAACCTCCCCTCCCACCTGTGTGAGGTGGGGCAGTGTGTGTGGGCAGTGAGATGGGGCAGTGGGTGGATGGGACACATGCTGGCCGCAATAATGTATCTTTTCCCCAAGTGGGCGAAGATTAATTATAAACTAAAGACCTGGACGTGCTGAAGAAAAGCAGTTGGCCCCCAGCAGCCTGCATCTTGCTAAGAGAAAAGGCACCCTCCAAGGAACACGGGCCAGATGAAAACGCACAGCATTAAACCTGCCAACCCCTCCTGGGCACCCTACACCTTTCCTCCTACAACTATTCTACAGAGCCTCAGAGACCAAGGTTTTAAAAGTCCTTCCAGTAGGGTATATTTACTGAAAAAGAACAGGTTCCTGTAACTGGCATGAGTCGTCATAGACAAGGGAAAAACAAGTAGGTTGAAATGGTATGGTCCAATGATTGACAGAATTTGGGAACGTAGGCACCTCCATCATTGTCACAGGTCAGGAATCACACGACCCTATTTCACTAAGGAGAGGACAAAGGACCAGAGAGGAGCATGTGGTGGCATTCCAAGTGGACTCAAAGTAACTGCCCAACGTGGATGGATGGTGGAAAGGCATGATGTCCTCCAGCATGCTGGGCTTGGTCTGAGTTCAAACCAACTACAGGCAGCTGTCTCCGTGCCTTGAATCCTGACCCTGCAGGGCCACCCACCTCTTTAGCATTTGAGTAACTGCCTGGATTCTGACCCCTGCCTTCCTGGACCATGAATATTTACAAGAGCCCGACTCCACTTTGCCTGATTTCTGACAAGACTCCATCTAGATCAAGGATGGTAAGAATGTGGTAGTTGTGGGCTTCCCTGGCGGTCCAGTGGTTAAGAATCTGCTCTGCGGTGCAGGGGACATGAGTTCAATCCCTGATTGGGGAACTAAAATCCCACAGTCCATGGGGCAACTAAACCCAAGCATTGTAATGAAAGACCCTGCATGACACAACAAGACCCCAAGTGCAGCAAGTAAGAGCCGACACAGCCAGATAAATAAATATATATAAAAAGAAGGGAGGACCAAGCTCCACTCTCTCCTCCGGTACCCACAGCAGACATCACAAATCAGTCCTGACACCTTCCCCACGGAGTCCAGACTTAACCTCAGAATCCTTCTTAATCTAGACCTCCAAAGAGCCCCTGCTATCAATCAACTGACAAGAAATATTAATCCAGTTTAGGACTTCAATTTCTGCCTGGTTGAAGCTGTGGCTAGCACTTCTTTCCTTTTTTAACTTGAAGTATAACTGCTTGAGAAAACCAGAGTTCAAAACGACAAATGCACCCCAGTGTTCACTGCAGCACTATTTACACAATAGCCAGGACAGGGGAACAACCTAAACGTCCATTAACAGAGCCATGCATATTGCTCAGCCATAACAAGTGGTTAGTGTTTCTCGCTCCTCAGCAATACTCACTTTTGGGAATTTTTCCCAAAGGAAAAATTCAACAGAATTTTTTAAAAACTACAACATGTATACTCACAGATGTTCACTGTCAGTAAATACCAGACTGCTTTCACTTTTCAACAAAAGTTGAGTAAATAAGTAAATAGCACCTACATTGAACAGTTCCTACATGGCAGGTACTTAGGATACACAATATTTTATTTAATTTTTACGATTCTATGAGTTAGATATTATCATCCCCAATTTTCAGAGAAAGCTGAAGCTCAGGGAAGTGAAATAGCCAGCACAAGGTCGCACACATCGTGGGGTGGGGCTGGGACCCAAACTCATGTTTAACTCCACACCAAGGTCTTCACCAGAAGAATGAAAACCACACACACACACACACACACACAATCCCACATCCACTGAACAGAATAGTATTCAGCCATTAAAATTATGAAAACAGAAAACATCTGTGAAATGTTACATAAAAGGACACACCCTGCACCTCTGCGATGGTTTGTAATAACACATATCACGCAGCCAGGGCTCCTGGGGAATTAGCAGACTTAGCTGTGTGGCTGACCATCACCTAGGTCCTTAATTTTGTCCTAACCATTTTTTCAAAACCACACCACCCAGGGATTAAACCACCACAGGGGAAAGAACAGAGAGCCTAGAGCTCGTTCTAGGAGGGACTCTCAAAAGGCAGGGTGCCAGGGACAAACTACGACAAGAGAAGGACAGAGGTGAGGGTGGTCCCTGCAAGGGAAGAGACTGAGGGAGGGAACACCTGAAAGATTCAGAGGTAGAGGGCACAGGCAGCTTTCTCAACAAGCACCATGGGGTGTGCAGGTCATACTTGGAGACCTGTCTGGACTCAGCGCTTGGCTCCTTTGGTAAAGACCTGCACGGCTCTAATCTGATGTCCCCAGTGCATGGAAACCGTCTGCTGTGAGTCTCGGGAATCACTGTGTGGCCATCAGGAGGCTGGCCACTGGGGGGATGTGTGTGTGTGGGGGGTGGCAGGCAGGCACCATGCCAAGGCAAGCTGGCCCAGGGCTGGGACCCATCTGGGGTTTTAGTGACGGGCACCCAGCCACTACCTGCTGGCAGAGCTCTCAGCCTGTGAAAGCGACTTGCATTTACATGCCAGGCTCAGGGTGTGGGCATCTTCCTGTTTCTCCCATGAGCTTTTAACCTCTTGGTAACAGAAGTATAGAACCACATTCCCCACTGCCCTCCCCATGACTAAATTCGCCTCTGAGCCCCATCATCTGGCTTCTGTCTCGACACTCATCCTTGGCTTGAGGCGGCACCCCTCCAAGCCTCAGTTTCCTAATCTGTACATTGGACGCAATAATGGCACCTGCCCCTCCACACAGGATCCTGGCACCACCATTCACAGGCAGCTTGGGACCTTACTGTTTGTGTGTGTGTGTGTGTGTCTGCCTGTCTGTGTGTTTACATTTATATATATATACATATATTTATTTATTTATTTATTTATTTATCCGGTTGTACCAGATCTTGGTTGTGTTGTGGCATATAGGATTTAGTTTCCCAACCAAAGATCAAACCCATGCCTCTTGCATTGGGAACATGGAGTCTTAGCCACTGAACCACCAGGCAAGTCCCTATGTTTTCAATACAGGACTCGATCACCGGAAAGCCCCCTTGCGTGAGTCCAGGCCCAGGTGAAACACATGAGCACAAAAGGCCCTTTCTGGTTCTGTGAAGACTAACGGGCCAAACCACAGGCTTGAAGAAGCATAAAGCTCCCCATAAAAACAGCCCTTTTAAAGAGGGATCAGGCATCTAAGCTGGTCCCCCAAGTGGCGGGCAGCACTGATGCTCTGCAAGCGACAACAGCAGCCTCATAAATCTCCCGATACCGAGGTGCATGGGTTCTTCCCACTGATCCAATCAGCTCTCACCTCTGCTTTCCACTGAAACAAACGAGGAGCCTGTGGAAATTCCAATCCACCCTCAAGCCCCTCCCCGAGTGTAAATGGCTTTCACAACTTAATTCAGCCCAAAGAGCAGTTGCTGAACATTTACTAGCTTTTGTCCTAGAATAAGAATAAGGCACAGACTACAGCCTACATGAACAGATCTATTTCTTCACATTTTAGCATGTTTTAGTACTTTTCTAGGTACAAGAAATGCAAATAAAGCAGCCATGGTCTCTGCCCTTGCGATTACTTTCTAGGGCCACTTAATTATAATTCAAGGCATTTGGGCTACAGTACAAACACAGGAACAATTAATTCTGATTGAGGCTGGTAGGAGAATGGGATAAAAAATTAGGGTTATGAAGGATGAATAGGAGTTTATCAGTCACTAAAAGGAGAAATCTTTTCACTTCCTTTGTTTTTCTTTCATCCTTCCAACAGCTCTGTGAGAATCTACATTCTCTTTAAGTGAGAACAGCTTCTAGAGATAAAGTTACTTGCCCAAGGTCCTAGAGCGAAAGGTTAAGAAAGCTGGAATATCAACTTGGATCTCACTTCCCTTAGGCCCATGATCTCTTCCATTGGACACAGCAGTATTTAAAAAAGAAGGCAACACTGTGCAATGATGTTCAGTTTCCAGTTTCAAAAAAAAAAAAAAGCTCTAACATCAAGGAAGATTGAGAACCAGGTCAGTAAATTTAAAAATAAGTGTAAGAGGTTTGTTTCCTGCAGATCTTCTCAGAGCCTTTAATGTGTCATGCAAGTCTATAAAAGTAGAGTTTCCAAAAGGTATGTTGGCCTCAGAACATTCTTCTTGCTGCTAGAGGACTTTGGGAAACGTGTAATGGGCTGAAGTGACAGAGTCAGGGTCCCTGGCCAGTCTGCAGGCACAGGGGACCTTGAGCAACTTCCCCAACTTTTCCTGGTCCCCAGATTCCTCATCTATAAAATGCAGATGATGGCAGAACTGGCCTTGTGAAGAAGAAATCACTTCAGTATGTGGAAAGTCCTTGAAAGTGCCAGGCATAAGGCAAGGGCACAGTAAAACTCTTGTTATAAACTACCGTACTTGTACATAACCATAACCCCCCTGGAAGAGAGTTAGGACTTCTGGTCCTGGCCCTGTGGGTGGACAGGTCCAGCATGTAAACTGCCCCTGCTCCTGGGGTTCAGAAGCATTACATTACACTGAGGGCTCCATGCAGTCACTGACAGGCACGTCCTTCCCACCTCCACTTCCCCTTAGAGGAAACACTCCCTGCTGTTCTCTTCCCAGAGCTGAAAGCCAAGATGTACCTCCGGGTAACTGGTTCCATGAGCATTCATATAATGTTCAAAAATAAAAAAAGAGATAAAAGGACCACGTGAATACAGAGCTTCTGCAAGACCAGCACAATGCTCCATCGACCGAGTCTGTTTCTAAATCGAGACAGCCTGGCCCGGCGCAGGCTGGTCTCTGACAGGGGCCACTGCATTGTCCCTCTCACCCCGCAGCGGCGCCGGGACAATGGGCTGGGTGTTGTGTCACCAGCACCAGCCAGGCATTTCTGTGCGGCAGATGACGGCTGTGACGAGGCAGCCACACACCCTGTCCACTCAGCGCATTCCAGGCCCAAGTCTGGGTGCCACCGTCGCCCAGCCCAGCACCCTGTTGCTGCCCCCAGCCTTGCTGGCCTCGTCTTGTTCTCCACCAGCCTCAGAGGCAGCTCAGCATCTCAGCCTGGCTCTGAACACAGACTAAGAGACCTGCCATCAAACCTCCTGACTTTTGACTCCTCGGGGCTCCAGCCCCAGGCCGGCTGCTTGTTAGCTGTGGCTTGAGGCAAGTCTTATCACTGCTCAGGGCTAGGCTTAGGGTTACTCTCCTACCTGATGCACCTAGGCACAGACCCCAGGTGAGGTTCGGATTGTTTTGAGGTCAGCACCAGCAAGGGTGAGTGAGGCTGGAACATTCCTATGTTGCTGACGGTTGTGACTTTGGTCCAAGCCATTTGTAAGATAGTTAGGCAGGATGGTTCAAAAACAAGATTCATGCCCCGCGTCAGGGACTCAGCATGTAGACCTGTCAGCCATCAGGGAAACTAGAAAGCTGTGTATCACAATGGTGTCGAACCAGGAAAGCTGGGAGTAATTGCAACTACACTCCCAGAATGCTACCAGACACTGTTCTAATCGCATTTCCTGATAGTCGCTCATTCAATCCCCACAACAACCCCAGGAGGCAGATACTATACCAGCCCTGCTTGGACATCAGGCCCAGAGGAGAGCAACATGCCTGGGGCTGCACGCTGAATGGCAGGACTGAAACCTGAACTCACTCCATCTGGGTCCAAAGGCTACACCCCCAGACCACTGCACTGCACACTGTCTCTTTGTCTGACAAAGTAAAACTTCCTTTAAAAGTAATACGCTGTGATAAACAAAGTACCCCCTAAACAAATGAAACAATTTCAGAATATATACAAACAGAATAGGAAACAGCAGGAAAACTCATCCAATTCATTTTTTTTGTAAGAAAAAAATTTTTTTGCTGTGGACCATTTTTAAAGTCTTTATTGAATTTGTTACAAGATTGTTTCTGTTTTTTGTTTTGGTGTTTTGGCCAGGAGGCGTGTGGGATCTTAGCTCCCCAACCCAGGATTGAACCCACACCTTCTGCACTGGAAGGTAAAGTCAACCGCCAGGGAAGTCCCAATCCAACTTGTTTTTAAATGAGGAAACTGAGGCCCAGGAAGGGAGAGAGACCTGCCTACAGGCAGGCAGGTGCCATAAAGACCCACGTTTCTTGATTTCAGTGGCTCTACATTCATTTATGGGCTTCCCTGGTGGCACAAGGAACGCGCCTGCCCATGAAGGAGATACAAATTCGATCCCTGGGTCAGGAAGATCCTCTGGAGAAGGAAATGGCAACCCACTCCAATATTCTTGCCTGGAGAATCCCATGGACAGAGGAGCCTGGTGGGCTACAGTTCATGGGGTCGCAAAAAGTCGGACATGACTGAGCAACGGAACTGAACTGAACGTTTCATACAAAGCATAAGGATGTGGGGTATTTTTATTATTACAAAAAAAGGTTAGGAATAATCTTAAATTAAAACTCAATCCATTTATTCTTCACATGAAAATTGTGGTAAAAGGCAGCTGGGGATGTGATCCTGTCCCAAGACAAGGAATCCAGAATGGCCATCTGGAGACCCCTTAGAGAACATCTGCTGAGTCCCCGCTAAGCAGAGGGGAAAACTGACCTGCCAGCATCAGCATGATTTTAATGACTGTTGGAAGATACCATTACACCAGTAAAATCAACCCTTTGTAACATAAATGGCTGTATTTACAACTGTAGTATAAATGTGAAGTCTTGTAACAGCTTCAGGTGATAAACCTTTTTACATGCAGAGGTGGGAAATGCAAAAGGTAATGGTCAAAATATCACATTGCACCTGCAGTTCAAGATCAAGCAAGCATCCACTGTGCTCTTCATCTACCAGCATCCTTTTAACTGGAATCAGTTTGGAGCTGCCAGTCATGAGGCCCCACCTCTCCTGGCCCCATAGGATGTGCGTGTGACCTAAGCTGGGCCAATTGGATCATTTTAAGGGAATGATTGACACTAAGGGAGGAAGATTCTCTCTTCCCTTGGGATCAAGACCCAGAACAGCCACCAGGCCTGGACCATTTCTCCTGCTGCACAGAGGCCACCTGGGGCCACACACAGAGGAAAGAGAAAAGAGAAAAGAGAAAAGAAAAGAAGCTACGGCTTCAGCTCTGGATCCAGCCACACCTGCAGCTGGCAACCCCTGCACTTCCTAGATCAGAGAGCCAAGCAATTCCCCTTTTGTTGCAATATGTTAGAGTTTACAAACGAATTATAACCAATACTCCCAACTGAAGTCTTTCCACCAAAGAATCATATTTCCCCAAACCACCCTCTACCCACTTCACCAAACTGAGAAGAGTTTTAGATGTAACAGGAACTCTGCAGATTGCTACTAGGGACAGAGTTTCCCTTGGGGGTGATTTTAAAAGCTCTGCAATTTTTGGACAACGGCGGTGACCGCCCAGCACTAAATGTATATCACACCACTGAACGGCACACTAAAAGGACTAATATCTTATGTTATTCCATTCTACCACAGTCTTAAAAATGGAAAGAAAACAGGGGCTCTGCAAGATTCAAAAGACAACCCTCACTGGGCGCGCCCCAGCCCACACCCTCTCCCACAGTGTGCTGCTCTCCCGGCCATGCTGGGCTGGCTGATGAGAGGCTAAGCATGCATGCTGGAGTCCAGTGGGAGACCTCTGGTCGTGGACATGCATTCTTCTGCATTTTCCATTCTATTGCCACAAAGGAGACCCTTGAAAGCTGGTTAACCATTAAAGCCTCCAACTGTCCAGGAGAAAAACAGCCCGAGGGGTTGAGTAGGCGGCTGCCCCAAGAAAGGGTGCCAGTGCTGGACAGGGCGCCAGCTGCAGTATTCACTGGAAATGCTGGTTAGACTAGGAAGTGAGTGACATTTATGGAACATTTATTACATCCCAGGCATAGTGCTGGCCCTTTAGGAGGTAATTTGACATACACCTTTTTTTTTATGTGTGCTATATATATATATATATATATATATATGTATGTATATATATTTTAATTTTGGGCTCAATTATTTTAAAATTTCATTTTATTTATTTTTGGCCGCACCAGCACATGTGGGAACTTAATTCTCTGGCCAGGAATTGAACCTGTGCCCCCTGCATTGGAAGTGAAGAGTCTTAACCACTGGCCACCAGAGAAGTCCTAGCCTATTCCTTTTTAAAGCAATTCTCACCCCTGTTAACTCCAGAACACTGCCCCCCCTGAAAGGGCGCTCTAAAGAAACAATTCAGTGTAGGACGGGAAGGAGCTACACGTATTAAAATGTTGGTTGGAACGTATTATTTATAATAATAAAAATGGGAAGGAACTCAAGAGGCTAACACCAGGGGGATTTTCAATCCATCACAGTACACTTGTGAAACGGAACGGTCGGCAGCCGGAAAAACGTTCATTACAAAGACTCTGCAGACACATAATTTATGTAATTATGTTATGTTAGGAAAAATGAAGCTGATTAGGTGTGATTCATAGGCTGTGACTGTAGCAATGCAGAGGGGAGTGAGCTCACCCACAGGACTGGTAGGAGAGATGGAAAAATTGGCCGTAATAATGGAATGATAAGAGTTCTCTCCTATTATTATTTTTTAATAGAAGTTTTATTTGGGGATAGTTTTGGATTTAGAGGAAAGTTGCAAGAGACGGCACCAAGAGTTCCCACGTACCCCACGGCCACTTTGACAACTGTGAACATCTGATGTTACCATGGTACATTTGTCACAGCCAGGAAGCCAACACTGGAACGTGATACTAACTAAACCCCAGACTTCATTCCAACTTCACCAGTTTTTCTATCCTAGGATCCAATCCAGGACACCACACTGCACTCGGCAGATTTTTGTGTGTATGCGTTTCTTGTTTTTTAGGATTCAATGGCTTTTTGTATATTGACAGATATGAGCAACCAACCACCACAGATTTTAGAACAGTTTAGAATATTTTCATCACCTCTAAGGAAGCTCTGTACCAGTTAGCCATCCACTCCCTATCATGGGTTTTGGGAAATCCTTCTGCAAGATGGAGATCCCTTTGGTAGGGAGAAAACCCTCTCCCCTCTCCACCTCCTTTCCCCAGATTATCGTTCTGGAATTTGGATTTTTTTTAAATAATTTTATTGATTTGCTTATTCAGGCTATGCTGGGTCTTCACTGCTGCATGGGCTTTTCTCTAGTTGCGGGGAGCCGGGGCTACTCTCTAGTTGTGGTGTGAAGGCTTCTCATAGTGGTGGCTTCTCCTGTTGAGGAGCACAGGCTCCAGGACGCACAGGCTTCAGTAGTTGTGGCTCCCTGGCTCTAGAGCCCAGGCTCAATAGTGTTGGTGCACAGGCTTAGTTGCTCTACAACGTGTGAGATCTTCCTGGACCAAGGATCAAACTCCTGTCTCCTGAACTGGCAGGCAGATTCTTTACCACTGAGCCACCAAGGAAGCCCTAGAATTTGGATTTTTTTTTTTTTTTCTCAGCATGACCCTATGCCCTAGCTTCAAATGAACTGCTTTGGAAGCTTCCAATAGTGTCAATTTTTGTTATGTCCAGAATGTAAAAATAAAAAACTTTAAAATGGGGAGCTCTACAGGTAGAGCTATTTAGAAGCCTAGGGACAAAACCAAGGGTACACTATTTTCCCCTCTTCCTCTCAGTCTAATAGGGACACAGGAGTAAATCAGCTACCACCAGTGCCCAGCTACCCAGTCTAAGGATCTGTGCCATTGCTGATGCAGCCTTTGTCATTCTAGGGTCATAAAAGTCATCTTTAAACCCCTGCTGGTGTCCATGTGATTGACATTTATTCATTCATCAAGTGTCACTGTGCTCCTACTGTGTGCTAGACACCACTCAGAGGGCACTCGTGAACTCTCTCTTTGGGTCCTCATGGCCATGGCTGGAATTCCTCCATCACCCACAGGAAGTGGTGCCATTTTGGTCATTCCTCCAGCCCCCTTCTCCATGAGCTGCCTGCCCCACCCAGAAAGGCAGACACCAGCCACCACGTTTCTAGTATTCTATGGTCAGGATCACAAATGCGGCTACTGTACCCAAGAAGCAATTTGGGGTCTCTCTCACCAGTGTCACTAGTGATCCAGGGACTTAGCACGACATGTTCAAGTCACGGACCAAGAAGCCAAGCCAGCCCCTTGTGTCCCTACTGGATGGTGACCCTTTGCGGAATGTGACCCCCACCCCCCAGACCCTAAGAGAACACAGAGACGGTTACCTGCACCACCTCCTTCACCAGGGTCTTGTCGGTGCCGGTCTTAGCGCGCTGCAGCCCGCTGACGTTCTCACCAATCCATGTAATGAGGGCGAACTTGGACCTCTTGCTCATCGCATCCCCAGTGGTGAAGCGCACAAAGGCAAACAATCGGATGTCATCTGCACCAACAGCAAAAGGAGGGCAAAGTGCTTGGTTAGAACACCCAGATCCACACCCCCAGGCGGGGGTCTGAACCTCAAGGGCGCCCAGAGCGACACAGAAGGCGCCACCGTTCCCTCCTTCGATCCTGACAACAGTGCTGCAGGCGGAGATGCCTACTTCACAGAAATGAGGCGGAAGCGCAGAAGGCCCCCGGGATACTCCTGAGGCTGCACAGGCAGAGGGAGCCCAGGCCTCCCTGGCTGCCACGCCTGCCACCCTGCCCTCCCCTCAAATAGTCACGCCTCAAATTCTGAATCTGATTCAGGGAACAAAAGGTTGTCATCTGTTTTTATCCCAAATCTTTGCGGCCCTATTTGGAACAGGAAAGCCACACAGTAGAGAGATAGGAACCGAGCTGAGGTGGGGGTGGGGGGCAGGGAACAAAGACAGTAGCCCTCCTTCTGGCCTGGGATTCAGCTTGGGGCCCCCGGGCGTTCTTAGATTGTGGCCAGACAATTAGGCCAATAAAGAATTCTGAGCATTTTTTCACTAGGTATGTTATGCTTGTTGTGTATGTGTGTGTGTGTGTGTGTGTGTGCACGCGCGCGTGCACGCGCACGCGTGCATGTGTCTCCACCTCGGCACTCTGGTCATTTGGGGCTGGCTGGTTCTTACTGGTGGGGTCGTCTCGTGCATTGGAGGACCCTGAGCAGCAACTCGGGCCTCCCCTCCTCCATGCCAATATCATACCCCTCACCCCAGGATGACAACCAACAATGTCTCCAGCCATTACCCAATATTCCCTGGGGAATGGAACCACCCCCCAGCCGCTGCCAGGTGAGCACCAATTTCTAGACATACTTTATATCCCCATTTAATCAGGGCCCCTTTGAGTTTTGCACCAAAATCCAGCACTTTTTGTTGAGGGGATCACATATCCTTACTCAGATTAATCCCTAAATAGTTCACATGTCAACTGCAGTTATCAGTGAAGTCTCAATTCAGCCCCTCCCTGGTGATGGCCAGGACGCAGGTTGCTGTTCAGTCAGTTCAGTCCCTCAGTTGTGTCCAACTCTTTGCGACCCCATGGACCGCTGCACGCCAGGCTTCCCTGTCCATCACCAACTCCCGAAGCTTGCTCAAACTCATGTCTATCAAGTCGGTGCTGCTGGTTTGGGTTATTCATCCTGTACCTGCCCCCTGACTCAGCTCATGCTCTCAAATGGCTTTTCCTTGCTGGCTTTAGGATTTCTCAGGGACCCAGTGACTCATGGAGCTGTGTTTCACAAGCACTGTGTGCGTCTGAATCACCTGACATCTCACTTAAATGCAGATTCCAATTCGGCAGGTCTAGGACGGGACCCTGGGGCCTGCATTCCTAACTAGCTCCGAGGTGATACTGATGCTGTTAGTCAAAGGATCACTCTCTGAGGTTTCGTGACTTTACTTTCTTAAAACAAAGGCATCTCGGGCTTCCCTGGTGGTCCAGTGGTTAAGAATCCACCTGCCAATGCAGGGGACATGGGTTTGATCCTGCTCTGGGAAACTGCCACATGCCAAGATGCAACTAAGCCTCTTCACCACAAGCACTACACTCTGAGCCTGCACTCTGGAGCCCGTGAGCTGCAACTACTGAGCCCATGTGCCGCAATTACTGAAGCCCTCATGGCTGAGAGCCTGTGTTCTGCAACAAGAGAAGCCACCGTAATGAGAAGCCCAAGCGCTGCCACTAGAGAGAAGCCCCCGCTCTCTGAAACGAGAGAAAGCTCTCAAGCAGCAAAAAAGACCCAGCGCAGCCAATAAATACATAAACAAACAAAAACCAAGGCATCTTGATCCTAGAATCATTCCAGGTGCCTCCATGTGGAATCCCACACAAAGTATAGGCTCACACAAAGACCCAAGACCACTAGCCTTCTGAGTGTGATGGAGACAGTCCACACTGGCTGGTTAGTACCTCAAAGCCCAAGTTCATCCTAGACAACAAGCCAGCCAGTCTAGCGGGGAACCATGTGACGTGGGGGAGCTAAGACACAGCCCTCGACAGGGCACGGACTTCAGATTCAAACTCTACATCCAGGCATTTCTTAAAGGAAACAGATCGTATCGCCATTCACGCTGACACAGCACCCTTCAGTTTATGGGTTAGTATTCATCGGGTCTTCATAAGGATGTGGAGAGGTGGGCCATGGTGGGCATCGTGGTCACCATTATCTACATCCAAACCACCATTTGGGAGATGAAGCCAGGGGGTCATGTGACATGCCCAAGGTAACGCACCAAGGACAAGCCAGCTTGGAGCCAAGGTATGTCTCAGGTGTGTCTGCCCAGCCCTCCTTCTTTAGGGAACCGCCCCCACCGGCCATGGGAGGCTTGTGGGAGCCCATCCCAGGACTTGACCACAGGGGTCAGTGGGTGACAAAGCGGTGAGGACAGAGAAGAAAGACAGGTCTCAGGGACACTTCATGGGCCAAATTAACATGGCTTAGTGACCGACATACATCTCACATGTATGGATGTGAGAGCTGGACCGTAAAGAAGGCTGAGCGTTGTAGAATTGACACTTTCAAACTGTAGTGCTGGAGAAGACTCTTGAGAGTCCCTTGGACGCAAGGTGATAAAACCAGTCAATCCTGGAAGCAACTCTGAATATTCACTGGAAGGACTGATGCTGAAGCTGAAGCTCCAATACTTTGCCACCTGATGTGAAGAGCTGACTCACTGGAAAAGACCCTGATGCTGGGAAAAACTGAGGGCAAGAGAAGGGGGTGACAGAGGATGAGATGGTTGGATGGTATCACTGACTTGATGGACATGAGTTTGAGCAAACTCAGGTAGATAGTGAAAGACAGGGAAGCCTGGCATGCTGCAGTCCATGGGGTCTCAAAGAGTCAAATTTGACTTAGCAACCAAACAACAAGTGACCCACTGGCTGTGGGAAATGAGGAAGGAGAGAAGTCTGGGAACAGGAGACCACATGAGTGCCATCTCTAACTCCCTGAGGAACCTGACTTAATCCCCAAACATCTGAGCCTCAGTTGGCCTCATCTGAAAAATGGGGTGATTTTTCAGTCCTCCCCATTTTTTCTTTTATGGAGGTAAACGTCACACCACAAAAAATTCACCATTTTAACTATTTTAAAGCATCCAAGTCAGTGGCACTTAGGACATCCACAATATGGTGCCATCATCACCACAGTCTAATTCCAAAACATCTGCATCGCCCCCCAAAAGAATCCCCTACCCACCCAGTCGTCACCCCTACCTACCAGCCATCACTCCTCACCCTTCCCCCGTCCCCCCAGTCCTAAGCAACCACTCAGCTACTTTCTGTCCCTGGATTTGCCTTTTCTGGACATTTTACAGATGGAAGGAATCTACACTATGTGGTCTTTTGTGTCTGCCTTCTTTCAACTCAGCATGTTGGCAAAGTTCATCCACGTGGTAGCATGATCGGCACTTCATTCCTTTTTTTTTTTTTTTTAATAGCTTGAAGCTTTTATTTATTTATTGGCTCCGCTGGGTCTTCATTGCTTTGCAAGGGCTTTCTCCAGTCACAGCGAGCAGAGGCTGCTCTTTACTGTGGTGGGCAGGTTTCATCACGGTGGGTTCACCTGTTGTGGAGCAGAGTCTAGGTGCGTGGAATTCAGCAGTTGCAGTGTGCTGACTCTAGGGCTTGCAGGCTTCAGTAGTTGCAGCTCACAGGTTCTAGAGCTCCAGCTCAGTAGTTGTGGCACATGGCATGTCAGTCCGCAGCATGTGGGATCTTCCCGGACCAGGGATTGAACTCATGTCCCCTGCATTGGCAGGCAGATTCCTATCCACTGCACCACCAGGGAATTCTTGTACTTCATTCCTTTTATGGCTGAATAATACTCCATTGTATGGATGGACCACATTGTGTTCTATCCATCCATGCACCCATTGATGGACTTTGGGAGTTTCCAAATCAGGTGATTTTATACCTCTCTTTTACATCAGCCATGAGGATAAAATGGGATGCTGTGAAACCTGTCTGGCCTGACCCGGTAGAACCTTCTCCCTGGAGTGGAGCTGCAGGTGAGGTGCAAGCACAGGAAATGAGGCTGGTGGGGCTGAGGAACTGAAACTCACACAGCCACGCACGGCTGGTACAGGAGCCCTTTCATTCCCCAGTATTTCCCGGCACTGGAGGCTGAGTTTGGGAAGCCAGCACACTCTTCTGAGTAGTGTTACTGGAGGAACAGGAGAAGCAGTTCCAAAGTGTTTAATTAAATTGCAGCGTTGACTTGAGGGGGAGGCAGACCACACATCTGATGCCTCCTGACTTGCTAATGCCAAGACAACACCAGCAAAAGAACTCGCAGCCTGTTTCCACAGCAACCACTCTATTTCCCTTTACCTCATTGGTCAGTCTGGATGTTTGGGATCCCGTGACCACACTTGGATCCATCACTGGCCAAAGCCACTGAAAAAGTTACAAACCGTGTGTTGCAAGTACCAGCCTAGGACCTGTCACAGGACAGATGCCCGAAAAGTCAGCCTCACCCCCACCCCCAAGGACACAGTCGTAAGACCTTCCAGAACTGCAGGCCAATGTCATTTAAATTATCAAGGCAGGAGAGACCACTTTCTTGGGTGGCTGTTTGGTGCTTATCTGACAATGGTCTGGCCAAGAAGATTGCTGATGTTTTTGAAAATCCGAGGGTCACATTTTGCTTACAAATGTCTGCCACTTGGGATGTGGCACAATACTGAAAGTCAGCAGAAAGTCTGACGTGAAAAACCTGTTGGTCTGGGAGACCTTTGCACAGCAGCCCACACAGACCTCCAGCCCCACACCTCCTGAAGGAGGTTCTAAGCCCATCTGACCTCCAGTTAGTCAACGCAGGAGGAAGTTCTCATTTAGTCACCAACTTCCCTCCTCTGAACAAACTGGGCAGATCAAACACGGATGTGCACATAGGTGTATCACCTGGAAGGGAGAGCTTGACCTCATCACATACGTGTATATGAAGCGTGTCTGTGTGCGCCCATCTGTGTGTGTGTGCATGCTGATGCATGAGTGTGAATGTATGTGCAAGCACCTACACACTAGGATAGCAAACTTGGGTGGAAGATTGGTACTGAGGTTACTGCCACCCCTGGGGTGTCACTCGGGGGACTCAGTGGCACATCTTTCCAGTCTGGGGTTGAAGGGGTAGAGGAGTTGAGGTGCAGCTCTGGATAACCCCAATGGGGGGACCTGGGCCCCAGATTCACACCAGAGGACACACCCTGAGTCTCCTCTGAGAGAGGTCCCGGAACAGCTGTCTACACCTGCTTGCCCCGTGAACCATTCAGTCTCAACATTCTGGTCTACAGCATCCAGGTTGAGTCCAAGTTTTGGAATCCACTGGAAACTCATCCCTACTCTGTCCCAGCTCTGTGATGAGACCAGATTCCGTAATGCCTCTGAGCCTCAGCTTCCTCATCTACAAAATGAGTCACATATATTTCATAAGGTATAGTGAGGATTAAATGAAAAAATAAAGACCCGTAAAAGGCTTAGCTGATGGGGCTGGTGACTATATTTCTCTCCCCACCTGTCTGGTGAAATGAGGTCCACAGTGGCCTCCACTGTCAAACGCTAGGGGATAGCCTCCTTGCCTTCCAGCTCAGCTGGCTTTCGGCATCCACCAACTTAACGTTCACTCTGCTGGGTCTCAAAGTAGGGGCCCTCCTAGGCACATGATCATGGAACCACTCGTCTCATGAAGACTGCTTGAGCACCTACTGTGTGCCAAGCACATTGCCAAGCATTAGGGGACACAGATAAGACCAACGAGGGTCCTGAAGATAACAGAAGCTGTTCACTGAGCACTTGCTACGTGGGAGGTGCCATCCTAAACACTTATGCGTGATTGCACATTTTCTCATCCTAACCTCTCCATCTGGTCAGCACTGCCCACAATCCCATTTCACAGATAGAGAAATTCAGGCTCAGAGAGGTGAAGTGACAAGAAACCAGACATCTCTTTTCCCTGGTTCCATCTAGAGCAGCAGCTCTCGAAGTGTGCTCCTCGGACTAGCAGCAACATCATTTCCTAGGAATTCATTAGGCTGTGAATTCAGAAACTCTAGGAACGGAGCCACTTCTAAACAGAATTGAGTTTAAAAGAGACCCTGGGGGAGATTCTTATGCCTCCATAGCCTGAGAACCACTGATCTAGAGGAAGAGGTGAGAAGAGGAGAAGATGGGGTTTTCAACTCGGAGGACCTGTTCTCCCCTAGCTGGGAAAGAGGGTGAGACAAGGGTCTTGCGGGCAGAAAAGCTGAAATGCCCAGAGTTCAACCCCACCCCCATCCTCCCTACCTGCACCCTTTCATTTTAAGGAAGTGATCATATAAAGGAGCTTCCTGTATGGTCTGTCTTCTCAATGTTATAATTTACAGAATTCGAGGCATGGCTCCTTGAGCATCTTACCATCAAAGACCACCGGGACTGTCCCCCAGAGACTCTCCCTCCCCCTGAATCCCACAGCCTAAGACAAAGAAGAGTGGTCTCTAGAAAAAGGGATGCTGAATCATGGCACTAGTAACAGTGTTTCTGTGACCTCTGCGTGTCTACTGATATAAGTCATCACTAACAGGGATTCCCAAATGCATTACAAAACCACACAGAGCCCCACCTCAGGGGAGCCATCATCCAATGACAAAACAAGGTCAGGAGCCCCGTCCCCAAGGACCACCAATGCCCCCCACATACTGCCTTTGGGCCCTCACTGTGGTGGCCTTAATTCAGGGCTGTGGACACCCTCCCTTTCCTGCCCAGGGAGAGTCTTGTCTGTGAAGAGATGGTCCTTATAGGTTGTTAAAAGAAGTCCCCTCTCAAAAGAATCTGACCCTTTCATTGGTCTGTGTAGCCTCATCACAGGTCAAGGATGGGTTGTTAGTGTGAAACATCTCCTGCACCAGCCAAACCCACAGCCCTAAGGACCCCCAGGACCTAGAGACCCCAGACAGAGCCCACTTGGTTCAAAGCCCTGTTCCTCTTTTCAAGGCTCCTCGCCATCACATATTAAGTACGTTAATCTGCAGCATAAAGTCACTGCATGTAAAGTTCTTGGGACACTGCCTGGCAGAACTGTGCTCAGAAATGCCGGCAGTGGCCACTAGGCGCTCTCTCTCCTCTGCAGCCCCTTCCTCCCCCTGCCCTCCTCTATCCCCCTCCTCGATCCTGCAAGGAGATATGAAGGACACAGAATGCTACAAAGAGAGAGACGTGACCACAGAGGGCATGGGAAGAGGAGTGAAGAAAAAAGGGGGGTCAGATTTCTCCGGAATCACCAAGACCTCAGGGATGAGCTGCTCTAAAAATCTTCCCCCCAACTATGAACAGCACATAGTCCCCACCAAGCTCTCAAGAACCCCCTGCCCTCCTCCACCCCTCCCAGCCACACTGGAAATCTCATAAGGTTCAGAATCACAGAGGGGCAGAGTCTGACCCGTCACACTCAGTATTCTCACCATGGCGACCCTGACACAGGATCCACATTGACCCAGAGCCCTCATCTTCCCTGCAAAAAGACCCATCTTCCCGTCTGCATTTCCCACAGCTGGCACTGGCCGGAGGACAAAACCCAAAGGAGACTGAGACTCTGCCATGAGCCAAGCAGTGTGACTCTCTCACACTTTTGCAAATGTTTTGAGCAATTTTTTTTCATTACACACAAAACACATATGAGGTGTAGAATAACTAGAAATACAAACAAGCAAAAAAAAAAAAAGGCCTCACCACCACCAAAATAGCCTAGCAAACTCCCTATGGAACCTAAGCAAACCTTTGGGGGCATGTCCTTTGATCTTTTTAGCTGCTTCATACCTGTCCAATTTGTGTCACATCTCCAGTGCCAAGCACATAGCAGGCACCCAACAAAACATTTACCGGTCAACAGAAAGAAAAAAGAGAGGAGTAAACATTTCATAATTTCCACCCAATACTGAAGTTCAGAGCAAGACAAAAGAAAGGGGGAAGGAGACAGCAGGAAATTGCCCCAGAGTCGGGCTGAAGCTGCCCTTACCTTATATAGACTCCCTAAGAAGTTATGCAAACAAGGTTCAGTAAGGAAGAAAACAACCCACACACCAAAAAGCTGAGCTGTCAGCTTCCACTGAGCAAGCTCCCCAGAGTGGGCATGAAAGGAAACAGGAAAGAATTCAAACATCCTGCCGCCTGGGGCAGAGGGACAGCTGGACAGAAGCCACAGCTGCATCATTTCCAGTGGGCTGCTGACGGGGGAGCCCAGGCGGCCACAGACGAGGACCTGGAAGCGGGGATAACAGCCCCTCTCTCTCTGACACAGAGGACAAGGGCTCCATGGATATGTACACAGTCCTTGCACATGAGCTCTCACAGCCCATGCACATTGATTCTTTGTCCCACCCCTTTCTCAGAGCAGGAGACTTCTCAAATGATTCCTTCCCCATTGAATTTTTGTGAAATGAATGACCCTGCTTTTCTAGTCTGACACAGAACACAAAAAAATGGAGTACAGGATAGCCAGAGGAAAAGAAAGATGATTACTACAGTAGAACCCTCAGGGAAGGACCTGATCCGGAGACTGAAAAGATCAGGACAGCTAAAGGTTTTCCCCCAGTGACAAAGCACCAGAACTTTTTTTTTTTAAATGATTACTTTTACTTCCTTAAATGGAAGTCGGTGTGCTACACCCAACTGCATCTCCTGACTTAGAGAACCAGTAGTTGCAACCAGTTCCTGGAGGCTATGAGCACACAATGGCCTCTCGTTGACAGTCAAGGAGACACTCTGGAGACACAGAAGGATTCAGCGTCTGATGGCCTGAGCACTAAATGCCCTGGGGTACATGCTCTGCCTTCTTGTAGAGTTTTGCTGTTTCTTCCATTGCTGTTAGTCATTTGACAACACTTGTTGACAATTTGTGGTTCAGAGACTGCTAAATAAGATATAATCCGAACCCTTCAAGAATATACAGTCTAGGGACTTCCCTGGTGGTCCAGTGGTTGGGACTCCGGTGCTCCCAATGCAGAGGGCCCAGGTTCGATGCCTGGTCAGGGAACTAGAGATCCCACATGCCGCAAGGAAGATCAAAGATCCCCCATGCTGCAACTAAGATCTGGTGCACCTAAATAAATAGATTAAAAAAAAAAAAAAAAAGAATATACAATCTAGCAGGGCAAAAAAAGAAAAACTAAGCATGTGAACACAGTGAAGTTAGCACCATGACCTCAAGGCATCACAGGGCAGATGGGAACACCAAAGAAAGAAAGAAATTAACTCTGCCTGGGGGGGCAGTGATAAGGGCAGGCTTCACAGAGTCGGTGATGTTTGATCTGGGTCTTGAAGGAGGACCTAGAATTCATGTAGCTAACCGGGTAAAGAGGAAGAAGGGGGCTATGTTAACAACTTGAGGGTTAAATTCTAACAGAACTCCAAAGACAAGAGCACCAGCTTCAGTGGGCAAGTTCAAAATGCCTTCCTCTACCAGCCGCTCTGTTTCTGACTTGCCACATGCCAGAGGGGCATATAATTAGCTTATTATTACTGTGTGTAAAACAAGAGTTGAACGGCTCAGAATGGCATCCCTTAGGGCTCCTGCAGTCTGCTCATCCCTACACCAGGAGGACAGGCATTTTGTCCCCTAGGAGGACATCTCCAGTATCCAGAACAGTGCCTGACACACTGCCCATACTCAATAAACATTTCTTGAGTAAATGAGGAGCCTCTGCCCATCTATCTTAGCAGCTTAGAAGCATTTCGGTCCCCAGTCCTCAGCTGGGTCACTTCAGTGGGAGAGTCTGTCTCATAAGAATAAAACCAATCCCCTCCCCGGATTTTAAAGGTGTGCCTTCTAATGAAGAGACCGGCAGAAATAATCAGATGTGAACAGACAGGTAGCAATTGACTGATCTGGACAAAGGTGCCCTGTAAATAAAAGTGCATGGGAAGGGCAGCCCAACACCACGGTGTTGCTAGGATTAGCAATGCCTGCATCACGTGGGCCTTCTCTCCCTTCCCTGCTCACATCACCAAGCACAGGGCCCCAGAAGAGCAAAGCAGACACCAGCCCCCAACAGCTCAGAGAGCCAGGAGGCCCGGGTTCAAGCCCTGGCTCTGCCTCTCTCTGCTGTGTGACCAGGGACCCACGGCATCTCCTCTCTGATCCTCAGTGTTCTAAGCTGCGGGTGGGAGGGGTAGCTTCTCGGTCCCTGTCGCAGAGCCCCCTGCGTGGTGGGGACAAACACACAAGTGGGTTTCACCCCCACTGTGGCTGTTGACACTTCCAGCCCTCGAGTTCGCCCACACATTTACAGCTGACTCATCCCACTCTTTTATTCATTCACTTAGCTACTAACCCACATGAATACCCAAGACAGACTTTCCCGCTTTAAGGACCCACTTCTGAGGAAAGATTGCAGGCAACATAATACCCCCCCGGACACCAGCTCGGTGCCAGGTGCTGGACTGGAAGATGAAAATCCAGCCGTGGGGACTGGTGCTGGGTCTCGTTATCAATCCTCATCAGAATCGTGGAAAGGAAAGCTCAGAACTGAACCTGACACAGAGCGAGAGGCACTAAAAATGGCACAGGGTGACGATAAGGATGTGGACGACAATGGCAGAGCGCACAGAGGAAGCGAGAAAGGAGAGCGCGCGAGATCAAGTTCACGCGTGAGCTCAAGTTCACGCGGGCGCGCATGGCGGGGCTGAGCTCATCTGGAGCACGTGGACCTGCACAGCCGCCCTTGGGGAAAGGCAAGTCTGACACGAAGGGGAAAATGGCAGAACCAGAGATGTCGACCTGGGAATGAACCACAGGAAGGCCAAAGGCGAAATTCCCCAAGGTCGTGGACAAAAGTCGTGGGAATAAAATGCAGGCTCTTCAGGCAAAGTCAGAGTCGTGGCCATAGCCCTGAGCCCCACCTCTGACCCCATTCCCTGCACACTGCGAGGCCATCACCCTGCTGGATTTCTGCCCTCCTTCCACCCCGTTTCTTCTTTACGTTTTAAAAACTGAGAGGTTTACATACCATAAAATTTGCCCCTTTTTAAGTGTAAAATTCACTGGTTTTTAGTATATCCACAAGGTTGTGCAACCATCACCATTGTCTATTTTAGAACATTTTCATCACCCCAAAAGGAGACCTGGTGCTCATGAATAGTCACACTTTGTCCTTCATCCTCACTACTGGCAACCACTAAATCTGCTTTATATCTCCATGGATTTGCTTGTTTTGGAAACTTGAAATAAATGGAATCACACGACAGGTGACCTTTCACATCTGACTTCTCAGCATAATGTTTCACTCAGCAACATGTTTTCAAGGTTCACCCATGTTGTCTCATGAATCAGTACTCCATTCATTTTTATGGGTGATTAATATTCGATTCATGGATGGACCACATTTTGTGTATCCCTTCATCAGTTGATGAACATTGGGTGGTTTCCACTTTGGGGCAACTGTGAATCATGCTGCTGTGAACATTCATGCACAAGTTTTTGTGTGTTTTCATCTCTCTCGGGTAGATACTAAGGCGTGAAACAGCTACGCTTAGCCTTTCAGGAACTGCCAAACTCTTTCCCACGGTGTCTGCACCAGCTCTCTTTCCCCCCAGCAGTGCACGAAGGTTCTGACTCGCAACACCTGTTGTCACAGCCCCCTAGTGTGTGTGAAGTCACATCTCATTGTGGTTTGATTTCCATTTCCCTAACGACTACTGATGCTGAGCATCTCTGCTGGCCACGTGTATGTCTCCTTTGGAGACATGTCCATTCAAATCCCTTGCCCATTTTCCACTTGGGTTACTGGTCTTGCTGAGTTGTATGAGTTCTTTACATACTCTGGCAGGTGGACCATTACAGGATGCATGGTCTGAGACCCTCCCCTTTTGCTGGGGTCACTCCTCACCCAGGCATGCCCAGTTCCTTTTCATTCAGGCCTTGCCTTCGTGTCCCCTCCACTTCAGGCCCTCCCTGACCACCCCGGCTAACAGCGGCCTCCCCACAATGTGTCTCTGGACCACTGCTTCATTTCATTTTCTTAGCACTCATCTCATTCTGAAAAGATCACATCTGCTAGCTTGTCTATTGGCTGCCCCTGCATTTCCTGGGAATGTAAGCTCTGTGATCTGGATCGTTCAACTTCCCTAGTGTCTAGAGTCCCTGGCACATAGTAGGTCCTCAATGTACATTTGTTGGATAATGAGTGTTACAAAGTGCCAAAGAAGAGATTAAGTTACTTTCCCCAAGTCAAACACATGGCAGTAGATTTTGCCAAATCAAGAACAGAGCAAGTGATATAAATCAACTATATTTCAATATATATATTATATATATATATATATATTTTTTTTTTTAAATGGGCTTCCCTGGTTGTCCAGGTAAGACAGATAAGAATAGGTAAGAATTCACCTGCCAATGTAGTGGGCATGGGTTCAATCTCTGGCTTGGGAAGATCCCACATACCACAGAGCAACTAAACCCATGTGCCGCCACAACTGAGCCAATGTGCTGTAACTACTGAAGCCCACGAACCTACAGCCCATGCTTCACGACAAGGGAAGCCATCACAATGAAAAGCCCTCGCACCGCAACTAGAGAGTAGCCCCTCCTCACCGCAACTAGAGAAAGCCTGCGTGCAGCTGCAGCAACCAAGACCCAGCGCAGCCAAAAATAAATAAATAAATAAAATTTAAAAAGCAATGCAAGTGGCATTCCAGTTCAGGGCTACAAGAGCTCACCAGAGTGAATACAGGCCCTCCTTGATCAGGCAGGGGGCTCACAGGGGCTGCACAAAGTCTGACTCTTTTCCCTCCTCCCCAAAAGCCCCAGCATGTGACCCAGAGGGGCCCCTGGCCAGCCCCTGGCCGGCAGCTTCCTTTATGTTCAAATCCTGAACAATATACTCCATTCTAGAGTCAGGGTAGAATTATAGCCCAAAAAAGGGAAGAAAACTACTTCCGGGTCAGATCAGATGACCTCCAAGGGCCATCCTTTCAGTCAAAAGCAGCAGAGTCAGAAATCTTTCCTAAGAAAAATGGAGGCGTTTGAATGAATGAGTGTTGCTCCCCAGAGACCATCACAGGTTTTCCACTTGAACAAAGGCAGAAAAATTACCTCTGAGCTGTGTATTCTTAGAAATGTGCCTCCAGCCAGAGGCAAAGGCCTCCGGTCTGCCCCTTGGCTTTCAGAAAAAGAGCTTGTAGAAAACTGTTCAGAGAATAGCTCCTAAGAGTTCTTACTACAAGGAGAAAAAAAATATTTTTTTGTTCTTTTTATTGTATCTGTATCAGAGGATGAATTTTAACTAAGCCTATTAAGGTCATCGTTTCATGATATATGGAAACCAAACTATCATGCTGTACCCCTTGAGCTCATACAATGGTGCATGCCGATTATTTCTCAACAAAACTGGGGGAGGAAGGAGAAGGGAAAAAAGTAAAAAAAGCTCGCTCATGGTCTTCTCTCCTTGTTTCAAAAGAATTTCAGCTGCACGTGTTGGGAAGCAGTGGGGTGTCAGGAGTGGCAGCCAGAAGGGCAGACACTGGATAAGGAACACAGCTCCACCTCCACACAACCCAGGATTGGTGCTTTCTCGGCTCTGAGCCTTAGGTTTCCTGTCTGTGAAATGGGAATGACAACAGGACCCTGGTGCCACATGGGGCCATGGTGTCACAAAATAAAGCGAGGATTAAATGACTCTAGCTGGCAAGACAGTGGCCCCCAAAGATGTCCATACCCTAATTTCCAGAACCTGTGACTCTGACTGGACATGGCAAAGGGGACTTTACAGATATGATTAAATTGAGGGTCTCAGCATGGGGAGATTGTCCTGGATGACTAGAGTGGGCCCAATGTCATCACAAGGATGACAAATACGGAAGAGAAGAAGGCAGAAGAATCAAAGATATGGCTTCATAAGAAGGACTCATTCAGACACTGATGGCCTTGAAGATGGAGGAAGGGGCCACAAGCCAAGGGATGCAGAACCTGTAGAAGCCGAAAAAGGCAAAGAAACAGATTCTCCTTTCAAGCCTCTGAAAGGAATACGGTCCTGCCGACACCTTTATGCTAGCTCAGTGAGGTTGATTTTGGACTTCTGCCCTCCAGACTCTAAGACGAGAAATTATGTTGTTTTAAACCACCGAGTCCGTGGTCATTTCTTACAGCAGCCACAGGAAACTGATACAATGACCTCAGCACAATTTCTGGCACAATAAAAGCCCAGTGTTCGTCATTATTTTTAAGGATTATGATAACTTATGATTGGCAAGGACAGTTACAGAAATGCACAGATGATTAAAAAAAAGAATAAGTGGATGAGGAAAAATGAGACAGATGACCAGAAATTAAGTCCAGAACTAAAACAGGATGTCAGGCAAGTTAATTTCAAATGCACTGATGAAACAAAACACAAAATGCTGAGGTTAACAGCCCTGCCTTACACACAAGCCTCTGGGGACTTGGCCCTGCTGAGGCCACTGAGCAGAATCCGAAAAGCCAAGGCATCAAACTCAGTTGGAGAGGAAGACACCTAGGGGCTCCAGGGCAGGAATGTGGGCCAGAGGCCAGAGTGGGGCAAGGGTTTCAGAGCTTAAGTACCTGAAGACTCTCCATACAGGCCACTGGGCTGTTATGTTGGCAGAGGGCACAGTGGATTGTCCAGGGGTGAGCTCAGCTCTCAAACATCTCAGGGAACCGTGTTCCTTCATCTATTCAACACACACTTGGGGAGAAGGTCAGGTGTTGTTCCAGGTGCTGATGGCCCCAGCAGAGAACCAGGCCAACCAGGTTTCTGCCCCCAGGAGCTCAGATTCCATCTAGCAGGAGAGTCAGACACCAGATACCGGAGCGCTCCTGTTTTGGATATAGCTTGGGGAGTTGCTAAGGGCTTGCTACCCATGACTTGGGTCCACACAAGAGAGTGACACAACCACTGGGGAAAAAGAGATTAGGACTGGGTAACCGTGAGGGGTGAGGAGGATACTCCACTGAGGTTACCACCACCAGAGAGACAAAAGTCCTTTCCAGGATCTCACCGCGGAATGGAAGAAACAGATGTACACGTAATCACCGCAGAATGGGATGAACATCACAAAGGCAAGGAGGCCATCTGAGTGGAGGGGATATTTACACTGGGCCTTGAAAGATGTATAGAAGTCCTCCAGGAAAGCAAGACCGATGAGGACAGGCCAAAAGAAGGAAAACCGTGCACAAGTTCCGAGGAAGGGGGAGGGCAGGGCAGTGCAGCATGGGGAAAGGCTGGGAGCTGTGGACACAGATCTGGATTCAAAGTCCAACTTCTCTACCTACTACGCCATCTCAAGCAAGTGATTTTTTATTATTTTATTATTGAATGAAAGATTCTTTAAGTTCTGTAGTGCTTTATAATCTTCAAAAGTTTCCCACATGATGTCATAAAATCCCATAATAATCCTTTTTCTCTCACTACCCCTATCTTCCCCAGTGGCTCAATAGTAAAGAATCTGCCTGCAATGCGGGAGACCTGGGTTGGATCCCTGGGTTGGGAAGATTCCCTGGAGAAGGAAATAGCAACCCACTCCAGTATTCTTGCTTGGAGAATCCCATGGACAGAGGAGCCTGGCGGGCTACAGTCCATGGGGTCACAAAGAGTCGGACACAACTGGAGAAACTTAGGGCACACCCCTCACTTGCCCCTTCTCGCCCCTCTCCCCACTGGTAACCACTAGTTTGTTCTCTGTCATCTGTGAGTCTACCAAACAAGTGACTCTGGACTCTACGAGGAAACAATCAGATTCCTTATCAGTAAAATGGAGATGACTCCTACTCTGGTGTCATTGTCCTTATTACATACACATCCCTTACGGGTAAGAAAAATTAGATGAGCTAATACACGCAAAGTGCCTACCTACTGCAGGGAAGTTGGCATCCATGGGGTCAGAATCATGCATTGGGATGTACATGAGAGGGGTGAGCTGCTGAGCATCCCATCCTAAAGGACATTCTGGGTCATTTCTAAGCATTTGGACCTTGTGGGCAAAAGCGACAAAATGTTAAGGGGAGAGAAAAGCTCTCCCCACCTCCCCACCCTTACCTGGACTGCAAGCTCACCAGGTTCAGAAGGGGTCAACTCAGTCCTGGGCAAAGGGCTGGCACTCAAGAAATGCTCCGGAGAAGGAAAAGCCAGGGTCAAGGGTGGAGCCCGGGAAACACCCATACTCCTGGGGCATGAAAGGGAAGCAGAACCAGCAGACAGAAGTGAGAGCAAGAGATGAGAAACAGGAAAGGAGAAGTAGGTGAGCTTTGCAGTGCAGAAGCAGACGAAAGGGGAAAACCATGTTTTTAGTAACTAGCGGTCGCTGCCGAAGGCTAGAAGGAGGGAAAGTGAAACAAATACAAAGAAAAGTCCACTCCATTTGGCCACCAGGAGGTGACCGAGGACCTGGGCACGGGATGCCAGGCTCCAGATGTGGGGCAGTGGAATGCCAGGATGTAACAAGGTGAAAAAACGGTGGGAGATGAAGACATGGATGTAACATCTACATGATTCACCAGCAACAATTTCCAAAAGTGTGCATTAATGTCTAGACTTTCAAGGAGGGAAAACTCAATTCATTTCAACTAACTGAACATTTTCGCTGAAGCAGAGACACCCTACTTAGCAGGAAAAGGGACATCTACCAACCTTCTCCACGGAAGCATGGTCACAAACTCCACAGCAAGTGCAAATATCACCCAGAAGAGCTGTCACAAAGCCTACGCATCTTATGACACAAAGAAGCCACACAATGCAGCTAAGGAAACCCCAACAACACATGCGTGAGCCAAGAAAGCAGTGGGAGACTGAATTTTGCAGAAAACTGTGAAGAGAATGCCTCCAGAGCACTTCAGGTACCACTGAAGAATCACTACCCAACACTGTTTCTGGAGCAACAGAAATGATGTGTCAATCAATCCCGTTTGTTGATTGCATGACAGACAGACTGTTTAGCACTGTACAAGGTCCAAAGCCCTGTCACAGATCTACAGCTTGCTTCTGACCTCATATTCCCTTCGACTCACTAGATAATTTCTCTCCTTCCTTTCTCACTCAAATTTCTAAATTTGAGTAAAGCTACAGTGGAAAAAAATGCATATGTGCAGCTTGAGGGAAAAAAATCCAGTGCAGAAAAGCAAAATAGAGAGACCGCCATACATATGTGTGCTGCACAGCTGCACATGCAGAGGCCGTGGACAACGAGTGAATTTGTCTCTTTCCCAACCTGTCCCTCTTGCAGTAATAGCAAAGGGTCTCTCTTTGACTGAATTCTAACCATGCTCTTCTGAGCTCTTTTTCATCTGGGTCTCAACTTCTGGACTTCTGTGTTCATCTTGGCCTTCGCCGATTTTGGCAAGGATTCCGCCGAGTCGACTGAGCCAGAATTCCCCGTCCGCCACATCTGATCACCCCTCGGTATCTAATCAGGCTCCTTGTCCTCACCCTTCCCCAGTGATGTCTGATCCCTGGCGTGCCTTCAGCAAGAATCCTGTTAAGTCAGTTTAGCCAGCTTCTCCCTTCACCCCCGACCCTTCCTCTTGGTAACTTTCCAGCCATTGATCCCTATCTGGCTCCTTGACTCCAAATTCTCACTTTTCTTTGTGGTATTCAGAGTTGAGTTTGATCTCTCTCCCTTGCAGTGGTCCCTACACCTATCACAACGGTCCTCTGAATAAAGTCTGCCTTACTGTTCTTGTTTTTTTTTGGCTGCACTATGTGCCATGTGGGATCTTAATCCCTCGATGAGGGATCTAACCCATGCCCTCTGCATTGGAAGGTGGGCGTCTTAACCACTGGACCATCAGGGAAGTCCCTGCCTTACTGTTCTTTAACAAAGTGTTGGAAGGAATGTTTTTGCCTTTAACAGTAAAGACACCCCTGTTTTCCTTAACCATCCCGCTGCCAAACTCAGTCCCTGAGAAGCAGTTGCAAGGTGCTATGTTACTGATAACCACATTAATTGAGCACCTATTGTATAGCAGGCATTGCCTATAAGCTTTATGTGTATCATGTCAATTTATCCTCAGTTTTAGCAACCCTGTACCCTGTGTGCAATCACTAACTGAATCTTACAGATGAAGAAACAGAGAATCTGGGAGACTTGCTCAAGGTCACACAGCGCAGCAAGGCTACAAGTCAAAGCAAGACACCCTGGCTCTACCATCGATGCTCGTAACTGACTGGCTCTAAAATCTGTACCAACAGAAAATTGGATTAATTCCCAGATGGCTAGATTCTTTCTAAAATAAAAATGCTTGCAACAGAGTATTTTGGGGTCAGTTTATCAATAAAAGATCTGTTAAACAATGCTACATTTATACAAGAGATAGATTAGGAGCCACTTTAAGGGCTGGATGATGACAATCAAACATCAGTGCCATGAGAATAGGGGCTTTCTCTGCTTCTAGATTTACCCTCAGTGCCTAGAACAGTAACCTACAGAGTAGTCAATTGAAGGAAGGAAGGAGGAAATGAATGAATGAATGAACAAATTTCTGAGTGTTAAACTATATTTGAATTATATCTGGTTTTTATTCTCTTTTTCCTTTTGCTTAATCTTGCTTTCTGAATATTCTGCAACAGACCTGTACTACTTATACGGTGAAGAAAAAAAACATTTCACAGACACCCTGAACCATTGACCCAACACATACACATGATCTGTAAGCCCTTCCTACAGAGATCAGAGAGATCACACCATCAGTCAGTCTGGCAAACGACTCTTTTCTCCTTTGCCAGCTTAGCCCTGGCTCCTCCCCACTCCCCATGGCTCTGTCAGGGCAACCAGAGACCCTCCAGACAGCTCAGAATCCATTCCCCATCATCTCTTCCCTCCCCCCATCTCTCTGATCACATACTTTACTTCCACATCAATTAAATTCCACTAATGAGATGACAATCACAGTGACTACCATTTATGGAGAACGGACTGCATCCTTGGCACCATGAACTTGCTTCCTTAATCCTCTCAATAATCACATTATAGCAAAAGGATGAGCAGGTAAATAATTCAGGTCACATGATTGGCAAGCATTTGAACTCAGACCATCCAAAGCAGCCTAGACCTTTAACCACTGTGCTAACCACCTCTTACCCTGTACTGACCACCTACTGCATGCAGACCCGGGCCAAAGGTCTCAAGCATGCCCACATGATGCCTACTGCCTGCCAGTCTGGGGTTGAGCACCTCTACTAAGTGAACTCAGAGTTGAGTGCTTACTGTGTGCTGAGCTAGGGTATGCACAAAAAACTTCAGAGCAGAAAGCACACTGTCCTCCTAAATGCTAGGAGAATAGAAATAATAATATTAAAAGTAATAGTAATAACAACCAATATGATGCTAGGAGAGTTAAAAAAAAAAAAGTAACAGTAACAACAGCCAACTGCATCACTATCTCTGGGCTCTCCATTTAGATATATAACTTTAGTGAACCTTCTCAGTCAGCATCAGAGGCAGGCACCATCAGAACCCCATTTTACAGACCAGAAAACTGTGGCACAGACAAAGAAATGCCTGAGGTCACATGGCAGGAGTCAGAGTTGGGATGTGAATTTAGAATTTCTCTGATTACAAAGGTCCTGGCTGTTGAAATACAGAAGGGATTGCACTAGGCAGGTTTGCTGGCTCAGTCTCAGATGGACAGATACAGGGAAGAGGAATTCCACTCAGAGGGAATCACTGGCCTGTAGGCTGAGAGTGTTACACAAGGTCAGGCTGCAGGTGCACAAAGGAGGGTGTGGGAGCTACAGCACAGGAGATGTGGGTGGGGACAAACGGACTGGAAGGCCAAGTAGATACCCTGTACTTAATGGTTAATGAGCAGAGAAGGAACTTGAGGAGACCCATGCTTTAGGAAGAGTTACTTTGCAGGCTTCCCTGGTGGCTCAGTGGTAAAAGAGTCCACCTGCCAATTCAAAAGACACAGGTTCAATCCCTGGGGGAAGATCCCCTGGAGAAGGAAAGGACAACCCACTCCAGTACCCTTGCCTGGAAAATCTCATGGACAGAGGAGCCTGGTAGGCTACAGTCCATGGGGTCCCAAAGAGTCAGACACGACTGAGCGACTTCACTTTCACTTTCACTCCCATGTCAGGGGGTGGAGGGGGATAGAATGAATTTAAGAGAAGAAAGACCATGGCGTGAGAGACTGTTGCCATAAAGGGTAGCCATGGACATCATGAGAAACGCTGGGCTGGAAGAAACACAAGCTGGAATCAAGATTGCTGGGAGAAATATCAATAACCTCAGATATGCAGATGACACCACCCTTATGGCAGAAAGTGAAGAAGAACTAAAGAGCCTCTTGATGAAGGTGAAAGAGGAGAGTGAAAAAGTTGGCTTAAAGCTCAACGTTCAGAAAACTAAGATCACGGCATCTGGTCCCATCACTTCATGGGAAATAGATGGGGAAACAGTGGTAACAGTGTCAGACTTTATCTTTTTGGGTTCCAGAATCACTGCTGATGGTGATTGCAGCCATGAAATTAAACGACGCTTACTCCTTGGAAGGAAGGTTATGGCCAACCTAGATAGCATATTTAAAAGCAGAGACATTACTTTGCCAACAAAACTCCGTCTAGTCAAGGCTATGGTTTTTCCAGTGGTCATATATGGATGTGAGATTTGGACGGTGAAGAAGGCTGAGCGCCGAAGAATTGATGCTTTTGAACTGTGGTGTTGGACAAGACTCTTGAGAGTCCCTTGGACTGCAAGGAGATCCAATCAATCCATCCTAAAAGAGATCAATCCTGGGTGTTCATTGGAAGGACTGATGTTGAAGCTGAAACTCCAATACTTTGGCCACCTCATGCGAAGGGTTGACTCATTGGAAAAGACCCTAATGCTGGGTAGGATTGGGGGCGGGAGGAGAAGGGGACGACAGAGGATGAGATGGTTGGATGGCATCACCGACTCGATGGACAGGGTTTGGGTAGACTCCGGGAGTTGGTGATGGACAGAGAGGCCTGGCGTGCTGCAATTCATGGGGTCGCAAAGAGTCGGACACGACTGAGCGACTGAACTGAACTGAACTGAATGGACCTCTTTTGGGTCTGCCCCTCTTCTGGAAGCAGCATGCCCTCGCCTTCAGTCTTCCCTTAGGAACCCACCCTCCCCTACTCTACCTGTTGATTTGGTGGGTCTACCCCTCCCCCACTGTCTCCTGGTTTGGTGGGGCTGCCCCTCCCCCACTCCAGGCGTGGGCACTGATCCAGGTATAGTCAGCCAGAATCATAGGGATTGGTTCACATGCACACATGAACCCAGCCAGACTGTCTGACAGACGAGAGTCTGTCAGTCTGGAGACTTCTGCTGAAATCGGTGGCAGTTGGTCTCTCTCTCCTCCCTGAAGCCTGGAAACCGGGTGGTTAGAGGTTATCACATCACCGCTCAGGGAGAACCTGCCCTGCTCCCAAGACAGGCAATCAAGGAGGAAAACAGGGCTGGGGGAGCGGGGGGAGTTCGGACAGCCTTATCTGCAGCTAGTACTTTACCTGGACTTTCCAACCACAGAAGCTAAGGCTGATTTCTTTTCTTCGGGGTGGGGGAGTGGGTAAGTTAACTGCACTGGGCTCCTCTCACTGCACCTGACAGATCTCCAACCATCCCACATGGACTGAAGTTCGGGGTAAGAAGCAAGGGCAGAGGTGGTGACGGAGCGGTCAGTACAGAAGGAAGAGGCCAGGTGAGGCCAGCGCCAGAAGAACCAGTGCAGGGGCCCAGAGGGCTCCAGATCCTGTCAGCAAGAAACAGGAGGACAAGGGCGGCCCAGTGACCTTCCAGTCCATGACCTTCAGGAACCAGCGCCTGGGGACAAGGACAGGCCAGTCTGGGAGGTGGAGGAGGGGTGACAGGGAGAGGCTTAATCGGCAGATTCCATTCCAAAGAACCCAGGGGAAAGACAGAAGGAAGATAGTAGCCAGAGGCAGAGGAGGGGTAAAAGAGGGTATTTCAGAGCAAGGATGGGGGGGTGCAGGGTGAAGATGTCAAGGAGGAGGGAAAGCCCACAGTGGGGAGGGGGAGCCCTCCACCCCTCTCATTCCCCCAGGGCAGACGGAGGAGTGACCAGGTACTGTTTTTAGGCTCCCAGGTCCCCTGTGACCTTGTAAGAGGTTTGGAAATAGGAAGGCCATACCAGACCAGGAGCACTAGACCCTCTGACTTGGCAGGACACCTGGCCAGAGATGAGGGCCATGGAGAGGCCTCCCTGCATCACATGAGTGGGTGAACGTGCCTTCCATAACTGCCAACAATTCCACCAGACCCGACCAGAACCTGCTGGACATCGAAGATGCTCCACGACTCAGAGATGAGCCTCTAAACCACTTCTTTAGTCAGAAGAGGCCAAGAGCACAGGCCTCAAAGCCACCCTGCCCGGGTTCAAGGCCCGGGCCTGTCACGACCTTGCTGTGTGATTGCAGGCAAGTCACTTAACCTCTCTGGGTCTCCGTTTCCCCACCTACAGAAGGGAAGCAAGCTCAGAAACGGAGACAAGGTGTGCCCAGTGCAGTGACTTGCGTGTAGAAAGTTACTAGTCAGCGTTCTGAATCCTTGGTCACTGGGTTATGAGGACACGGTGGTGGGATGGAACAGGCTTTTCTAAGACAAACATGAGCAGACACGGCAACCGTAGCTCGCCTATACATTTGTCCAACAGATGGCTGGGGAAGGAAGGCGGACTTCCAGCCAGAGCAGACGGAGCCTTCAGATCCCACAGCCCATTCATAAGATTAACAAGCAGCAGGGAAAGCATTTTTAGTTCTCCCACCAGGCCCCCCCCCAACTGCCATCCCTATCACTGGGGGAAGGGTTGGAGTAGCAAACCACAAAGCCCCAGGGAGGGAGGAAGTGCTCTCTGACCACAGCCTCCCCAATTCAGAATCCACTCACAGGATGCTCTTTATTCCTGGGGTCACCTTCTTCTACTCAGTGGACAGAACAATAGCTTCAGAAGCTCGGGGGTGGGTGGGAGGAGAAGACCCCAGTCTGATGGCAGGGGGTGGGGATGATGGATGGCTATCAGGAGGAAACTGCTACTTTACTGTCCAGAGAGGAAGGAAGCTGGCTTGTGAGAAAAGCTCGGAGCCGGCAAGGCAAAAAACACCACTGAACCTCCCAGTTATACACCAAACCCCAGGAGTCTGCACTTACTCCACTTGTGAAAGCAGGCATCATGGTGGTGGAAGGACAGAGGTGGCTAAGAGACAGGGTTCCTGATTCAGGGGCCTGGCTTTCAATCCTGGCTCCATGCACCTCAACAGATGTGAGTTGTGATAGTACTTTACACATCTGCTTTTAAACAAAGGGTTCCTCAGATGGCTCAGTGGTACAGAATCTGCCTGCCAATGCAAGAGACTTGGGTTCCATCCCTGAGTCGGGAAGATCCCCTGGAGAAGGAAATGGCAACCCACTCCAGTATTCTTGCCTGGGAAATTGCACAGACGGAGGAGCCTGGCAGGCTACAGTCCATGGGGTCACAAAAGAGTTGGACACGACTTAACTAAACAACAACAATTTAAAGAATCCTGTCCAAAATCAGTGAGTGAAGCTCTAGAGGTAGCTCTGGGAGATGTTTTAGTTGGGAGATTTTTTTTTTTGGGGGGGGTGGTAAATCTCAGTACAACCCAGCCCACAGCAGACACTTTATAGATATTCTTTGAATTAGAATAAATTCAAAATAATCATTTGAATAAAGGAAAGGGGCCATTGCGTGATCTTGAGCACAGTGTTGTATTTTTTATTTATTTCACAAATGACCATGTCATTTGTACAGGCACTGACTCACCTATCCCCTCAACAGCCCTCTAAGATTACAGGGGAGGAAACCAAGGCCCCAAGAGGTTAAGCAACTTGCCCCAAACCACACAGCTAGAAAGTGGCCACAAGGGGATTCAAACCCACCTTGCTGACTCTAGGTCCCCACCCTAACTTTCAGGCTGCCCTGTCTTTGTCTGAAAATATCTATTTCCAAGCTAGAGACCAGAGCCCAGAAAAAGAGCCCATCCTCCAATCTTAGCTTTAAAGGGCCCTATTACCAGTGATGCTGGGCCTTTTGTTTCAGGGGGGGGGGGGGGGGGCGCATTCTAGGGGGTAGGGATTGGAGGTTGTGGTTGTACATGCATGTGTTTTTTCCACTTAATGGTTCAAGACAACCCAGGGAAAGGCACAAAGTCTACACATCCTAAAGATGTTGCTTGAAAGACTTCTTATATGTGCACACCTGTGTAACTGCCTCCCAAATCAAAATACAGAATATTCCCAACTCCTTGAGACCCCACCCCACCTTCTGTGTGCCTCCCCCAGTCAGTGGCTAGCCACCCACAAGCGGGACCACTTTCCCGACTTTTCACATTACAGATTAGCTTTGCCTTTTCTAAAATTTCACATAAATGGGATCATATGGTATGTACGCTTTCATATCCTGCTCTATATTCTACAAACAAAAACATATCACAGCACATGGACAATGATTGTAGGAGAAAGGAGGGGGCTGCCACTAACCATTTCTTTCTCCTTCATTAAGCACCAGGATTGTTTTTATTTTGGCTCTCCGACCGATAAAAGGGGAAACCCGGGAGGGCTGGACCCTGGAGTTTGGAACCCTGTGAGTTAACGGTGGAAAGCTAGTGACCATGCGGGCAAAGGAGCTGTCCCGCCTGAAAAGGTTACTGTGAGGGGAAGGAGGCTGGAGGTCACCTCTGTTTGTTCTGGATGCCCAGAGGAGAGAAGGCTTGTGGAGGCTTTAGAACGCTCCAATCTCGTTCCTCCAGCGCTGGGGGCGCCCAGGGTGGCCTCAGGCTCCTCCCTAGCATTGACCATGTTCCGAAAGACCGGGAGTCCCCCCAGAAGGCGCGTCTCCCTACCTGTGCACTGTTGGATGAAGTCCTGATATTCTGCTCCCTGCTCGCCGGGGACGATGGTGGAGCCGTCATATTTAAAAGTCACCCTTTGGATTGGGAGAAGAGAAACACACACACACACATACACATCAGCGTTGGTGGCTGAACGGTGCCGAGCTTCCACAGAACAATCTAAAAGATGCTCTGGCTAGCGAAAAGCCAGCGCTGGCTTTCCACGCTGTCCCGGGTTAAGGCTGCGGGGAGACCGCACGGGGATGACCCTTAATCCGTCCCGTCTGGAAGACGGCTCAGCGCACCAGGCCCCTTGCGAGCTCGGGCAGCGGGGCTCGGAGAGCAATGGAAAGTTCCTCACCAGATGACGGCCGAGCTGTCGTCGCGAACCAGGTTGTACGCCGCCCGGCAAGCCTCTTTGTCAATCTTGGTGGCCATCGCCGCGGGGCCGCAGTGGGGATACTGTGCTCGCAGCGACAGATGAGCGCGCTTGGGGCCGGCTGCAGGGACCGGAGCGGAGCGGGGCGGGGATGCGCGGAAGAAGGGCGGGCAAGCGGGCGGGCGGGCGGGCGGCTGCTGCGACAGCAGCGAGAAGAAGCGAGCTCAGAGCCCCGAGAGCGGCAGTGGCTCCGAGTGCGCGAGGAGCTCGAGCTAGACCCAGGCCACGCAGTCCCGCCCCCCTCCTCCCATTGGCCTCCCAGGACGCATTACTCCCCGCCCCCTATCGCTATTGGTGGTAGCGCGTGTCGGGGGCGTGGCGTCTTTACTCACCAGCGGCCAATCCCAGCCCGAGTGGGTTGCGAAACCTGGCGAAGGGGGCTGGGGAGCGGGGCTTTTTCTCCCCTCCTTCCCTCTTCTTCTCCTCCCTCCTCCTCTTCTCTATCCCCCAACCCTTTCGTTGTTCTCCCACTCCCCTAACTCCTCCCCCATTTCCTCCTCCCCAGCCCTGTTTCTTCTTTCCCTCTCTCTACTCCCTCTCCCTCCTCCCTCCTTGAGTCTCCCTCCTCATTCACTACCCGCTCCTTGCCTCACCTCCTCCCCTTGCTCTTCCTACTTCCCTAACCCCTCCTCCCTCCTGCCTCCCTATTCCCACCTCCCCTCCCTTCCCCCATCTCCTACCCCAGCCTCCCCTAGTCCTCCTTATCCCCTGGAAACAACAACTCCGTTTACTTCCTCCCTATTCCTTGTCTTCAAGCTCTTGTCCTCTCTCCTCCTTTCTCTCTCACTTTACATCCCCCCTCCTCCCTATCCCTTCCTCTACCTCCCTCCTCCCCACCAGGGCTCCTGGGCTGCAGAGCGCCACAGGGAACCTCCACATGGGTGACTTACTGCATCAAACTGCCCTGCCCCAGTGTTGGGCTCTGTGGTTTCTAGGTAGGGAGAAATCGGAAAGAAGTAAGATTGTTAAATAGGAGGGGATAGAAAGTGGACTGCTTCCAAAACACTGGTGGGATCACTGTTTACTTTGTGCTCTGGTTATTTGCATTCACATCTTATCTCCCTCCCCCTTTGGGTTCCACCGAGGGCAGGAGCTGACTCATTCTGTCTTCTTCCTTCCCTCACTGACTCACTCATTCATTCCCACCTGCAATCATTCCACAAAGACCAGTTACAGGGTCGAGGCAAGTAAAAAGGCTGGACCCCTCAAGACCCGGCTCTTGAATTGCATCCAGTGTTGTCTCTTTTTAACTGTGGGCCTTTGGACAAGCCTCAAAAACTCTCTGATTACTTTCTTCCAATGGAATAATAATAGTACTGACAACCTAAGAGTCGAACATAACTTAGTGACTAAACAACAACTACAACTGACATCATAGGTTTGCTTTATGATTTAATGAAACTTGTAAACAAATATGTGAGACATTCAACAAAAGGTCATCGTTGTTGGATATCAACTAAAATAAATCATAAATAAAAACACCAAAGGTCAGGGACAATGTTCAATTAGTAATAAAATTCTCAATGGTAAACAAACAAAAATCAATCAAGCATTGAACAGGCAAATGGGGGAGGGCAAATGGGAAAAGTAGGAGCTGGTATTGCTATAAATTAAAAGGCAAAAACAAAGAAATTCCAGTTGGATACAGCTCAAAGCAGCTCCTATCTTACTCCCTGATGAAGGTAATGGGATAATTAGCCATTAGAAAGCAAACCAAAGATGGATCCATACCTCACACTGCAGATCAGGGTAAATTCCAAAAGGATCGAAGATTTGCCTGCAAATAAAGGAAACCACAAAAGTGCCATAAGAACACATGGGAAGCGTCTTTATAAGACTGGAATGGGAAACCAAACTAACCATGACTCAAAATCCAAAAGCCATAACGAAAGATAGATACATATATTCAGATATGTAAAAAGTCTTCTTCGAGGGGGAAAAAGAAAAGAAAACAAAACAAGGTAGTAGAAAGTATTTGCAACTCAAATCAGGAAGAATATATCTCGCTGACATATAGAGAAACCAACCTAGAAGAGAGAAAAGAGGGAATTCCCTGGCAGTCCAGTGGTTAGGACTGCATGCTTCCACTCCTGGGGAAGTGAGGAGGGTTGGGTTTGGAGAACTAAGATCTTGCAAGCCTTGTGGAACAGCCAGAAAGAAGGGAGAGAAAAGAAAAGTGAGCACAGGATGTGACCAGACAGATCAGAAGGCTCTTGGACAATGAGCAGATGCTCAATCTCAAGCCCTAATAAGAGATATGCAAATCAAAGCCAAACTGAGATAACTTAAAAAAAAAAAAACTAACAGTTTAGCAAAAAGTAAAATTTGACAAGCATGCTCTGTTGGTGAAGCCATGAAGACCCAGGCCATCTTGTACAAGCTGGTGGGAGTGCAAGTTGGCACAACCAGGCATGGAAGCCGCTAGTCAATATCTAGCAAAGTTGCAAATCTATGTACTCTTGGCCAGTTTCCCCTAGAAATATCAACTGGACGTAGGGCACCCTGTGTGCCTTGGTCCCACACTCAGAGATTCTGATGTAGTTGATCTGAGGTGTGACATAAAGGGTGGGATTTTTAAAATCCTCTTTCATCATTTTCATGTGCAACTGGGGCTGATGGCTGCTGCTATAGACACATTCCAGTGTGCAAAATATATTCAAGTAATCATTGAGTAATCATCATTCAAGTAATCACTGACTTGATGGATGAGTTTGAGCAAGCTCCAGGGAGTTGGTGATGGACAAGGAAGCCTGGAGTGCTGCAGTCCATGGGGTCGCAAAGAGTCAGACATGACTGAGCGACTGAACTGAACTGAATCATTGAGCTTTATTGTGAGTAGCAGAAGCCCCCCATTGATGGTGGGCTGGATGAAGAGATAATGATACAGGTGTGCCATGGAGAAATCTGAAGCTGGAAAAACAAAGAGAGTAGGGGGCTTCTCTCTATGCACTGTTACTGATAGATCTACAGTCTACGTTAATGACAGATCTACAGTCTACATCATGACGGAACAAAGCAAAGTACAGAACGGTATGCTCAAAACACCTTCTTGTGCGGCTACCTTTTGGGTAAAGTTGGGGGAGGGTGTACAGAGATATTTTTGTTCGTTCATATGTGCATAAACACCTCTGGAAGAGCACACAAGAGAAAAATAAAGAGTTGTACCTGAGATGGAGATCAGGAAGGAAGCCAGGTACAAAGGGAAGAGGAGGAAGAGAGAGATTTTACCATATACCATTTTACTTCTATCTATTCTGTTCTGTTTTTGAACATATGAATGTACTATCTATTAAGAATGTTAAACAACAACAACAAAGGGTTTCTAGCCTGAATTTGATTCCAGAGTTCAGGGGCCCTGCCTGGTTGCCTTGACTGTATTCCATCTTTGACTGTGTTTCTCCTATTCGTAGTTGCTGTCGCCCTCTACTGGACTGAAAGTGTAAGGTGGGTTTTGAAGCAAAACCTGATTTTTGAGCATTGTGAAGTCAACATGCCCAGCTAAGACAGAACAATAAACTGCACACCGGTAACAAATGCAATGTGTGAATATTTGTTTAAATCTGAGATCCACACAATATAAAAATCAATCTAATCAAACTCACATTTCTTTAGAAAAAAATCAAATCAAAATATTTGACATATATTATGTGCTATGACAAACCTAGACAGTGTAATAAAAAGCAAAGACATCATTTTGCCGAGCCATCACAAAGGTCCATATAGTCAAGCTATGGTATTTCCAGTAGTCATGTAAAAATGTGAGAGGTGGACCATAATGAAGGCTGAGTGCCAAAGAATCGATGCTTTTGAACTCTAGTGCTGGAGAAGACTCTTGAGAGTCCCTTGGACAGCAAGGAGATCAAAGCAGTCAATCCTAAAGGAAATCAACCCTGAATATTCATTGGAAGGACTGATGCTGAAGCTGAAGCTCCAATACTTTGGCCAGTTGATTCGAAGAGCCGTCTCATTGGAAATGACCCAGATGCTGGGAAAGATTGAGGGCAGCCAGAGAGGAGGGTGACATTACTGACTTAATGGACATGCGTCTGAGCAAACTCTGGGAGACAGTGAAGGACAGGGAAGCTTGTCAGTCCATTCTATGGGGTCACAAAGAGCTGGACACGACTTAACGACTGGGTAACAACAACAATGTGCTAGCTACTATGTCAGGAATTGGGGGAGGGATTTCCCTGGTGATCCAGTGGATCTGCACTTCCAATGCAGGGGGCTTGGATTTGATCCCTGGTCGGGGAAATAAAATCCCACTTGCCACATGGTGGGACCAAAAAAATAAAATTGAGAGCAGGCATAAATTCATTCATTTATCTATCCATCCATTCATTCATTTATTCCTGGCACTGGGCCCATTGTGTGTCTAAAGGGATCACAAACACACTTGCCTGTAGGGGGCAGGCACGTAATGGGAATAAGCCAAGTACACAGTCTAAGAACATTTTTTCCTGAAGGTCATTTTCCTCTGGATGTCAGTTTCATCTTCAAAACTGCCCTTTAAAGGGGCACGCTGGTTCTCAGATCCGTCCCAGTTGCTATGCAGGAATCTTAGCATGATGAGGCTAAGCCTACCAGTTGTCTAAGAAAAGCAAAAAATCTGAATCTTTTTGTGAAATCTCATCTCTAGATTCTTAAACTTGGGCAGTAACAATGTTACATGTAAGAGCTGCCTGCATGCATATTTGAACTAGACAAACATGCTCCTTGCCCTCATGGGAATTACGGTCTTGGAGGGAGACAAGCCACTTTGGTGTGGGTAGTCTTCTTGCTTGTTAACACTTGAGTGTTAGTCGCTCATTTGTGTCTGATTCTTTGTGACCCCGCAGACTCTAGCCCACCAGGCTCCTCTGTCCATGGGATTCTCCAGGCAAGAATACTGGAGTGGGTAGCCATTCCCTTCTCCGGGGGATCTTCTCGACCTAGGGATGGAACCCGGGTCTCCTGTATGCGTTTTCTGCATTACAGAGGGATTCTTTACCATCTGAGCCATCAGGGAATCCCAAAAGAAAACTCAGTTCAAATGGGCCTGGACAGTGGAGAGAAAGCAATGACTCTGTGATAGGAAAGCCCAGAGTTAGTAGAATTCAGGTATGTTTTAATAAAAAATAAAAGACAGGTAACCAAATTTAAAAATATTGAAAGAGGACTTCCCTGGTGGCTCAGTGGTAGAGAATCCACCTGCCAGTATAGGAGACACAGGTTCTATCTCTGACCCCAGAAGATTCTCCCATGCCACAGAGAAACTAAGCCTGTTGGCCACAACTATTGAGCCTGTGCTCTGGAACCTGGGAGCCGAGACTACTGAGCTCTTGCACCTTAGAGCCTGTGCTCTGCAACAAGAGAAGCCACTGCAGTGAGAAGCCCGCTCACCACAACTAGAGACAAACTCAAGTGGCAACAAAGACCCAGCACAGCCAAAAATAAACAAATAAAATTAATTTAAAAAAATTTTTAAATAATAACAATACACAAAGGATGGGAACTTCCCTGGTGATCCAGTGGCTGAGACTCCGCACTCCCAAAGCAAGGGGTCTGGATTTGATCCCTGGTTAGGGAGTTAGATCCTACATGCCACAACTAAAGACCCCACATGTGTCAACTAAGACCCAATGCAGCCAAGTAAATAAATAAATAAATATATATATATTTTAAATGGGACAAGCCAGGACCCATCCCTGTGATATTAGTCAGGGGAGAAGAAGGGGACAGCAAGTGGTGAGGGGCAATGAGACAGTAGACAAATTTTAAGTCTGTTAATGACCCAGAAAATGGACAATGGACAGACAGATACCAGTGCAGGCAGGTTCCCCAGCAATTGACTGGTACTGCCTCTTTTGAGTCCCACCATTAGGCCAGATGGGCAACTTATATCATCTATACTGATATATTATTAATACAGCAGCTATATATCCTATTCATGATATAGTAACTATATTATGCAGTATTAGGGATAGTAATCGGGGGACTTCCCAGGTGGCTCAGTGGTAAAGAACCTGCCTGCCAACGCAGGAGACATGAGAGACACAGGTTCGATCCCTGGGTCAGGAAGATCCCCTGAAGGAGGGCATGGCAACCCACTCCAGTATTCTTGCCTGGAGAATCCCATGGACAGAGGAGCCTGGTGGGCTACCATCCATGGAGCTGCAAAGTGTTGGACACGATTGAAGAGACTTAGCACTCATGCAGGGTGAGTAATAGCTTCCTGTGTGTTGTGTTCTCTGTGCCGGCCACTGTGCTAAGTGCTGTACAACTATTTTCTCAAGTAGTTCTCACATCAGCCCAAGAAGATAGTGTCACTAACTGCCTCGACATAAAGGGGGGAACTGAAGCACTGAGAGGTGGCACCATCTCCCCAAGGTCACACAGCAAGAACCTTGCAGAGACACTGTTAGAACCCAGGCGGTGCGACCTTAGGGGTCTGAGCCTCCCCAGAAAGAAGCAGAGTTTGGAAACAGTGAAACTGACCCAGAGTAGCTCAGCTGTGTATGCTAAATACTAGAAACATTGTGCTGACTTTTTAAGACCATCATTTTTGCATGAGCTTTGTTTCTGTCATTGCAAATAATAATAATAACCTACAGAATTTTGAAGGTCAGTGTCCTGGTTCCCACATTTTCCTTGTGGCTCTACATTAAAAGAAGGAAAGGAAGGAAGAAATCCCATCTCAGCTGTAATTATAGATGGAAATAAAACATAACCCTGAAATTTGCTGTTCTCAGCAAGGTGGTTGTCATTCTGAAGCAGGTGAATTACATGGAATGGATATTTATAGAAAATGGTATTTATAGAATCGGTGCTGAGCTCACTCATTGTCAAATCTCTGAAAAGAGGGCCCCTGGAGCTTTTGGGACGTGAAGGTGCTGAACTATTGACAGAGGGAACGTAATACCTACCTCCTCCCAAATGGTCTTTCTCAGGAACTGTGAGTCACTTGGAGAGAACTCCGCTTGGACTCCAGAAATCCAGCAAAAAGACACTGAAAAGGCAACGTGACCTGGGATTTTACCTACCAGTGAGTGAGGGCAGGGTGGGTCCAAGCCTCTGAGTGGGGCAGTGTGGTCTAATGGCTGAAGGTTCGGAAAACTTCTCTTCCAAACCCTGGCTCGCTATTCCCTTCCTGAGCCTCAGTCTCCTCTACCATGAAGAGAGGACCACATGTGGAAAATCATATCAAAGGCAATAAAAGCAACTATTTAAAAAATTTTTTTATTAGTCACACCCATGCAGCATGAGAATCTTAGTTCCCTGACCACGGATCAAACCCATGTCCCCTACATTGGGAGTGAAGAGACTAAACCACTGCACCACTAGGCAAGTCCCAAAAAGCAGCTGATATTTTAAGTACCAGCCACCCCCCTTCCCTTTTCCAATCAGTATGAAACTTAAAATTGCCTTACTAGAAGTGGCACACAAAACTCCACCAGGAAACAGCAACTGTGTGTATAGAGATCATTCAGTGAGTGGAGAAGTATATAAGCAAGAAGAATTGAATGCAGGATATTGACTACAGCAGGGATGGGAGAGCAGAAAAGTCCAGCAGGTTGGTGAAGCACACCCAAGAAACCAGCCACAGTCCAGAGATGGGTGACCAGCCCTGGGTCAGAGAGACAGGGCGGGGGGACACTAGGGCAGAGCTGAGATCACCCAAGGGATGTTGCAGCTCAGAGAAGGTATGGCTACTGGAGATTTGCTCCAGAGAGGGGTAGAAATACCCCTGCCGTTTCTTCCCTCCTGCCCTCCACTCATGTACTTCCTACCACGTAAGGCAGAGGGTTCAGATTTCTCTTCCCCTTAAACCAGAAGTTCAGGTTCTTCATGTTGACAGTATGAGGGAGAAAGCAGACTATTCTATAAGCCATTTTGGAAAACTGACAGATAAGTAGATTGAATGGCAAATTTTCCCAGTGTTTGGAGTCAGAGTGCTGACAGCAAACAGAAGGCACATTAAATGGATTCTGAAGATAATTTATTTTTTTTGAATAAGTGTGTATGTATACATCTATGTTTTATTTAGTTATTTATTTATTAGGGCTTCCCAGGCGGCTCAGCTGTAAAGAACCTGCCTGCAATGCAGGAGACACAGGAACTGCAGGTTCAGTCCCAGGGTGGGGAAGATCCTCTGGAGGAGGAAATGGCAACCCACTCCAGTATTCTTGCCTGAAAACGCCCATGGACAGAGAAGCCTGGCAGGCTACAGTCCACACAGTCACAGAGTTGGACACGACTGAGTATGAGAATACATTTATTTAATTGTCTGCACTGGGTCTTAGTAGGGACACTCAGAATCTTCAATCTTCACTGCAGCATGCAGGGTCCCTTTTTTTTTAATTAATTTATTTTTGGTTGTACAAGGTCTTCATCGCTGCACGTGGGCTTTAGTTGCGGTGAGCGGGGGCTACTCTCTAGTTGCAGTGCATGGGCTTCTCATTTCGATGGCTTCTCTTCTTGCGGAGCACAGACTCTAGAGTGCGCAGGCTTCAGTAGTTTAAGCACAGGGGCTCAGGAGTTGTGGCTTCATACTGTATGTAGGATCTGTTAGTTGCCACATGTGGGATCTAGTTCCCTGACCAGGGATCTAATCCGGGCCACCTGCATTGGAAATGCAGCGTCCTAGCCACTGTACCAGCAGGGAAGTCCCTGAAGAGAATCTAAATTAGGGACTATAGGGAGTTCCCCACCTCTCTCCTCCTACCCTCCAGTCTCCATGTGGTGCCTCCCACTGGTTGGACCCAATAGGAAGTCACAAGGGAGGGAGCCCAGGTGATGCCTTTCATCATGGTCAGACTTCTAGGACACAGAGAAAGTGAAGAATGAATCTGAGTGCAAGCAGATGGGTAACAACCAGAGCCCACCTCGCTTGCCAACTGGCATCATTGACAGAATTCTTTTTTTCCTTTATGGTGTTAAGAATTCTCTGAGACTGATTCAGAAGGAAGGGGCAGGGGGAGGACATTCCAGCCAGGGCCGTATTGGTACCAGCCCACCAAGGGGGTCCGAGGGAAAGGGTAGCAGCAAGGTCCTACAGTATAGTGCAGGGAACTGTATTCAACATCCTGTGATAAACCATAATGGAAAAGAATATAGAAAAGAATGTATATACACATATAACTGAACTACTGTGCTGTACAGCAGAAATTAACACAACATTGTAAGTCAATTATATTTCAATAAAATAATACATACACAAGTAAAGCTACTTCAACCACCCTAGCTAGGCACCCAGCTCACTGCCAAAGGGTTTCTGTTCTCATAGAATCCAGCTTCCCCTCCAGGGACCCCTGCAGGCACCCCATGTCCAGCCAACCAGAGTTCCTCCTCAACTGTCCACTGCTTCACTCCTCTGGGTCTTTGCACATGCCGTTTCCTCTGCCTGGGACCCCCTTCTCCACTCTCATCTGCCTAGAATCTCCCACTTACCCTTTCAAACACAGCTCAGGTGTCACTGCCCCATAGTCTTAAGTCAGGCACAGAAAAGCTTTATCTCAGGGGTGCCAGGGAAGTTTAGCATTTGAAAAAAAAAATTCATTTCTGGAATTAACCATGCCAACAGAGCAAAAAAAGAGTAAAAAAAGTCTCTGGGGATCTGGAGATGTATGTGTGTATGAAAATAACAGTGAGCCAGTATCACACACAGGTCATCATGCTAAGCCCTCTCCATGGAAGGGGAGGAAGGTAGGCTCTACTGTAAACCTCATTTCTCAGAGGAGGAAAGCAAGGTACAGAGAGGCTGAGTAATTTGCCCAAGGTCACACAGCTGGCAAGTGGTAGAAACAAGGGTTGAACTCTGATATCTTCACACCACATGTTGTAACCACGTGGCATACTGAATGAATGATTGAATGAATGCAACCAGCAGAACCAAAATGATGGTTGATCCAGAGAGAGGACAGCCCTGCTGAGTCAGGGTGGGCTGCCCAGGTCAGTCCCTGCATTGGGGGAGAACAAGAGCAGGGACAGGCAGTTCAAAGATGGAGAAGGATGACACCCCCTCCTATGGAGCAGACCCTTCCCTGAGGACCTAGTGTTCCTCCTCCCCTGGGTCCTGATGGCTGGGGGCCAGCCTCCACCCTCCCCTTATCTCACTATATTACAACTGTGAGTTCATGTGTCTCTCTCCCACTTTGGATGCTGGGCCCAGTTTCACTCAAACTTTTCTGGCCAGGACTGTTTGTCCACCTAGGGACAATCCACTTTTCTTGAATAAAGGAGACAAACGATATTCAAGACTGCAGGAGCCCTGGTGAGAACACGGCCAGACTCCACTCCAAGAAGCAGTGGAGCAAGAAGCCAGTTGCTGGCAGGAGGTCAAAGCAGGACAAGCTGCTTGGCTGACGAGGTATCAAACAGGCACTTGCTCTTTTCCCTAAGAAGGGTCAGACTTGGGCCTGAAGTCTCAGCTTGAACTCTATAGACAGGAACTAAGGGGGCCTGCAGCTTATGGGGGAGCTTGGAAGAGATGTTGAAAAGGATGTGTCTGAGAGTGCTGCTCTGTGCTGTTCCTAGAATCCCGTCAGTGCCTCTGGGCTCAGTGGGAAAGTGCTGTGATCAATGAGCGATATCTGCCACGTGTACTCCACCATGTAGAGGTATGCATGCTATCTGTTTACCATCAGGTGGCAGGGCTGTGGGAGAAGAGGCTGGGCAGACTGGTAGTCATAACAGAATGAACATTTCTCAAGAACTTGGAATGTGCCCTGTTAAATGCTTTGCCTGTTCTATTTTATTTAATCCTCAAGATAACTCTCAGAGATAAGGGGCCCTGGTCCCTCCCTTTTGGCAGCTCTACAAGAGTCACAATTTTACCTACTTATATATTTTTTAATATTTATTTATTTATTTGGCCTGGCTAGGTTTTAGTTGTGGCACATGGGATCTTTAGTTGGGGCATACAAACACTTCAGTTCAGTTCAGTTCAGTCTCTCAGTCGTGTCCGACTCTTTGCGACCCCATGAATTGCAGCTCGCCAGGCCTCTATGTCCATCACCAACTCCCGGAGTCTACCCAAACCCATGTCCATCGAGTCGGTGATTCCATCCAACTATCTCATCCTCTGTCATCCCCTTCTCCTCCCACCCCCAATCCTACCCAGCATTAGGGTCTTTTTCAATGAGTCAACCCTTCGCATGAGGTGGCCAAAGTATTGGAGTTTCAGCTTCAACATCAGTTCTTCCAATGAACACCCAGGATTGATCTCCTTTAGGATGGATTGATTGGATCTCCTTGCAGTCCAAGGGACTCTCAAGAGTCTTCTCCAACACCACAGTTCAAAAGCATCAATTCTTCGGCGCTCAGCTTTCTTCACCGTCCAACTCTCACATCCATACATGACCACTGGAAAAACCATAGCCTTGACTAGACAGACTTTTGTTGGTAAAGTAATGTCTCTGCTTTTAAATATGCTATCTAGGTTGGACATAACCTTCCTTCCAAGGAGTAAGCGTCTTTTAATTTCATGGCTGCAATCACCATCAGCAGTGATTCTGGAGCCCAAAAAAATAAAGTCTGACACTGTTTCCACTGTTTCCCCATCTATTTCCCATGAAGTGATGGGACCAGATGCCATGATCTTAGTTTTCTGAACGTTGAGCTTTAAGCCAACTTTTTCACTCTTCTCTTTCACCTTCATCAAGAGGCTCTTTAGTTCTTCACTTTCTGCCATAAGGGTGGTGTCATTCGCATATCTGAGGTTATTGATATTTCTCCCAGCAATCTTGATTCCAGCTTGTGTTTCTTCTAGCCCAGGGTTTCTCATGATGTACTCTGCATATAAGTTAAATAAGCAGGGTGACAATATACAGCCTTGACGTACTCCTTTTCCTATTTGGAACCAGTTTGTTGTTCCATGTCCAGTTCTAGCTGTTGCTTCCTGACTTGCATACAGGTTTCTCAAGAGACAGGTCAGATGGTCTGGTATTCCCATCTCTTTCAGAATTTTCCACAGTTTATTGTGATCCACACAGTCAAAGGCTTTGGCATAGTCAATAAAGCAGAAATAGATGTTTTTCTGGAACTCTCTTGCTTTTTCGATGATCCAGCAGATATTGGCAATTTGATCTCCGGTTCCTCTGCCTTTTCTAAAACCGAAAACCGAGCCGGGGGCTACGGGACCTAGGCTGGGCCGGGGGCCGGGGGGGCGGCGGCTGACAGGGCCTAGGCCGGGCCGGGGGCTGGGGGCCGGGGCCGGTGGCGGCGCTGACAGGAATTACCCAAGGCCCAAGGTAAGAGAAACCCAAGTAAGACAGTAAGTGTTGCGAGAGGGCATCAGAGGGCAGACACACTGAAACTAAAATAACAGAAAACTAGCTAATCTGATCACACGGACCACAGCTTTGTCTATCTCAATGAAACTAAGCCATGCCGTGTGGGGCCACCCAAGACGGATGGGTCATGGTGGAGAGGTCTGACAGAATGTGGTCCACTGGAGAAGGGCATGGCAAACCACTTCACTATTCTTGCCTTGAGAACCCCATGAACAGTATGAAAAGGCAGAAAGATAGGACACTGAAAGATGAACTCCCCAGGTCAGTAGGTGCCCAATATGCTAATAGAGATCAGAGGAGAAATAACTCCAGAAAGAATGATGGGATGGAGCCAAAGCAAAAACGATACCCAACTGTGGATGTGACTGGTGATAGAGGCCAAGTCCGATGCTGTAAAGAGCAATATTGCATAGGAACCTGGAATGTTAGGTCCATGAATCAAGGCAAATTGGAAGTGGTCAAACAGGAGATGGCAAGAGTGAACGTCTACATTCTAGGAATCAGCGAACTAAGATGGACTGGAATGGGTGAATTTAACTCAGATGACCATTATATCTACTACTGTGGGCAAGAATTCCTTAGAAGAAATGGAGTAGCCATCATGGTCAACAAAAGAGTCCAAAATGCAGTACTTGGATGCAATCTCAAAAACGATAGAATACAAACACTTAGTTGTGGCATATAGGATCTAGTTCCCTGACCAGGGATCGAACCCAGGCCCCCTGCATTGGGAGCATGGAGTCTTGGTCATTGGACCACCAGGGAAGTCCCACCATTTTATTTATCTGTGTTTAGCACTATATCCACAGCACCTAAAAGAGTACCTGGCATATGGCTGGCACTCAATAAGCATTTGCTATTGAGTAGATGAACTTCCTGGAGAAGGAAATGGCAACCCACTCCAGTATTCTTGCCTGGAGAATCCCATGGACAAAGGAGATTGGTGGGCTACAGTCCATGGGGTCGCAAAGAGTCAGACACAACTGAGCGACTAACACACACACACACACACACACACACACACACACACACACACACTTCCATTTTGCAGATGAAGAAACTGAGGCCCAGAGAGACAAGTAACTTACTCAAAGTCATGCAGTTAATAAGAGCTCCTCTAGGGCAGCATCTCTGGAACGTTCTGAGAAGTGTCATTGTTCTATAATCCGTGCTATGCACTAGCTACAGGTGACTAGTCTAGTCAGGACGTGACATGGAGGTAAGGCAACTGAGAAAGTGAATTTTAAATTTCATGTAATTCTAACTAACTGAAACAGAAATGGCCCAGCACAGCTCTAGAGCTTGAGAGCTCAACCACCCTAGACCGATACCAAACACCCAGTCCAGGTTTTCCAAGTCAAAGGAAAACACCAAGATTTTTCCAGTTATAATTCCATCGGGAAGGGCAGAGGGTGTAGCAGTGAATGAATCTACAAGTGATTGTATTACTTGTGTGGCTCTCCTGGCCACACAATTCTGCGAAGGCTTTTATCCATGTGCCAGATTTCACACGAGAGGCTTGAGGATTCCATAGGAGATGTGGTTAGTCAGGGTTACCTGCTGACCTTGGACCACACGCAGCTGTGCAACCCTGAAATGCCAAGCATTTCATTTGCACAGCTGGCAAGCAGGGAACCATGGCAAACAGAGTCAGGCTGTGGGCAAGGCCAGCTTCGTTAGAAACCCCAGCAGTAAGTGACCAGAAGTTCTGACTTGACAGGGCCCAAGACATCATCAGCTCCAGGAGAAGCCGTGACACGCAGGAAGCTTCGTGTATATTTAGTGCCTCGTATCTGCCTCCCCTCCCCTCTTCTCTCTACCCCTCTTAGGGGCTGGCCTCTTCCTTTGCTTCTGGTCACAAAACAACATGATCTTGAGAAAGCGCGGGAAGCTGATGAATGAATGCTAAGGTGTCAATGACTCATAGAGTCCATTTTCAAATGATTTCTATTTTAACAGGAAACAAAGTCTTCAGCTAAGGAAGAGTTTTCTAACTGGTAGACAGGCATCATCAACAAAAGTTCAAATTTATGGAGCTTTGTGCACGGGGCTTTATGCTTCCCTGGTGGCTCAGATGGTAAAGACTCTGCCTGCAATGCAGAAGACCCGGGTTTGATCCCTGGGTTGGGAAAATCCCCTGGAGAAGGAATTCCAGTATTCTTGCCTGGAAAATCCTGTGGACAGATAAGCCTGACTGGTTACAGTCCATGGGTCACAAAGAGTCAGACACAACTGAGCGACTAACATGCACAGGGCACTGATGGAAGTGGTCAGCATGTATTAATTCATTTATTGTTATTATTCATTCATTCATTCATCATGCATTAATTTGTCAATATCACGAAAGGAGCAAAGGCTACCCCATTTGGAGATGGGAAACAGAGGCACACGGTGCAGCTGGTCCAGTTGGCACCAAGCCAGGGCCCAAATCCAGGCACAGCTGGGGAGGCAAGTCCTGCGGAGAAGGAAGCAGGAAGCAGGAATACCGACCAACGGGAAGAAAGTCTTTTCTCTTTTAATCTGAGATTAGGGACGGCCAAGACCTGGGCCAGCAAACCTCTGTGGCTTCACCCATTTACTGGTCTGTTGCTTCTTACTCTCCAATCTAAACAGTTACAAACTTATTGGAGGGATGGAGCCAAGAATTCTGCTTGCAGAAGTGATCCAGGGTGGCCCCCAGGCCGGCTCGCTTATGCTGGGCTGCAATTTTTCTGGATTACTCAGCCTTTGGGAGGAAAGCTGGGCCAAGGACAAACCTCTGGTGAGAACAGAGTGTTTAGAGAGCCGCCTGCCTCCTTCTACTTCCCTCCTCCTCCAAGAGACTCAGGGACCTGGAGGCTCCCTGGGGAGCTAGGGCTGCAGCTGCAAGGAGCAGTTCTCCTAGGTCTCACCCCATCCCCAACACCGCCTCCCTCTCCATCCCTCCCACCTGGCCCCCACCCAAGGCCCAGCTGTTCTGGGGACATGGCTGGCAGTTCACTGACACCTCTTCAAAGGGCCTGCACCACACAGAATCAAGTGCATGCATCCGTGAAGAACACAGGCATGCAAAAAACACAGGGCTGATCTACACTTAAGTACTGACAGCTGTTCTCCTCGGATGGGTAATGTTTTCCCTTTTGTGCTTGTCCCTTTTGATACTGAGTACTTTCTTAGTTTTAATTTTTTTTAATTTATTTTGTCTGTGCTCTGAGGCTTGTGGGATCTTAGCTCCCCAACCAAGAATCAAACCTGCTCCATGGCAATGAAAGTGCCGTGTCCTAACCACTGGACCACTGGGGAAATCCCAAATCCACCCTTTTAAACTGTACAATTCAGTGGTTTTTCATATATTCAGAGTTGTGCAATCATCCATATGACTGAATTTCAGAACATTTTTATTACATTCCCGCCCCAAAACACCCCTTAACAGCCACACCATTTCCCTCAACATCCCAGCCCCGAGTAACCACTAATTTCCTTTCCATCTCTATGGATTTGCCTGTTCTGGACACTTTATATAAATGGACTTATATAATACCCGTTCTGTGTTTTTCACTTAGAATAATGTTTCCAAGTTTCATTCAGGCTGTAGTATAAGTTTGACAATGATAAATCCGTGGTGGTTAAAGCTCATTTATTCCTCAAACACTTAACTGAGAGGCTACCAGGTGCCAGCCTTGGGGCTGGCAGCAAACCCTGACCCGGAGGGTTTCCAGCCGAGGAGAGACAACAGTAAGTCAAATGAACAAGGAATGATTAAGAAGATTAGACGGTGGTAAGCGCAGAGCTGTTTGGTAGTGAAGAGAGGAATGGTGACTTTAACACAGGGGGCCAGCGAAGGCCTCGCTGTAGGTGAACGCAATGGGGCCGGCCGAACTAAGGCTGGAAGAGGGTGAAGGTGCGAAGGTGCCCCCGCGACGCCCCCTCCCAGCACTCAGGTCCCCCAGGCCCGGGACCTCGCCTATCCGGTCCACGTTGTGTCCCTGCGCCTGGGACGGCAGTCGACACCCAGGAAGCAGGTCGCGATGCTTGACTCTTGAGTGGCCCGCCGGGGCCGCGAGCGAGTCCCCGGGTCAAGGGTTTGCAGGCCGAGGACCCCACGCAGGCCCCGCCCTCCCGGCGCAGGCTCAACCCCCAGAACAGGCCCCGCCCCCGCGCCGCCTGCGCCCACCCGCTCCCGGCCGCCGCCATTGGCCGCGCGCGCCTCCGCCCTCGGCCTCGCACTTCCTGGCGGAGCCATGGCCCGCGCTCCCGGCCGGCCCGCGGGCTCCGGCGCTCCGGCCCCGCCGCCCCGCCCGCTCGGCCCCGCCGCCGGGGGTCCCCGCGCCGCGCCAGTAGCGCGCCCTCCCAGGTGGGCCTCCGCGCGCGCGCCCCGCTCCTGCGCGGGCCGGGCCGGGAGCCGCGCGCCGTCCGGGGGCCGGGGCGGGGGGCGAGGGGCGGGCCTGCTTCGGGAGGGTCGCCGGCACTGCGGTTCCGGCCGCGGGAGCCCTTTGTGCTCGGCGAGCGGCGGTGAGGACCGCGGGGCGAGGGGCGGGCCCCGAGGCTCGGGGCTGGGGAGGGGGCCGCCGCCCCCGCAGGTGGGACAGGTGCGGCCTGCGCGGCCCAGGTGGGCGGGCGTCTCCGCGTCCCGCCGCCGGCGCCCTCCCCAGGCGCCATCCCGCTCCGCGCCCTCCCCCGCCTCGCGTCCCGCACTAGCCCACCCGGGCGGCGGTTGTGCAGGCGGTTGCTCCTAGGGGTGCCAGGTCCGAGGGAGCGACGGCGGTGTCCGCCAAGAGCCGGGACCGGTGAGTGCGGGCGGGCGTCCACCTCCACCTCCACGACGCGGTTTCCCCCACGCCCGAGCGCCGCGTTCCGGCAGGTTTCAGGGTTGAAACCCGGGCTCCCTGGGGACCCTGCCGGCCGCCCGGACGTGGCCTCTGTTCCGTGTTTAGTAAAGATCTCTCAACGCCTCACTGGGTATCGCCACCGTCCCTGCGGATGGCCTTGACCCCTCACCTGCTTGCAGAAAGCACAGGAGGCAGCTTGACACCCACACTCCTGGAGCAGCTGGGCCCCCGAACCGCTTGCCCGCAGACAAAAGGGAGCCTCCGCACGGGGAATACTCTCTCTAGAAACGTTGGCCTAGAAAACAAAGCTTTTAGCACTGAAGGCAGACCTGAGACCTGGCAGGCTGCCTAGGGTGGTGAAGACCGTCTGCTGCGGGTGACCTTGGGCGGGCCCCACGGCCACCTGAGCCTGGGCATCAGGAGCGGCAGTGACACCTGTCTCAGAGGGTGAAGGTGAAACAAGGAAGTCAGGGGTGAAGAGTTGGATGGATGCTGGTGTCCTTCCCTTCAGTCTCTGAGTCCCCGGCATCCTAGGGGCAGTCAGAAAGGATTGGGGGGAGGGCTACAGCTGGTCTTTGTCACAAAGCTGCTACTTTGCCAAGAGAAATCTACTTATGCCTTCCTTCCCCCCAGGAAACTGGCAGGGTAGACTGCACCAGGATCGCTGACCACGCCCCCCCACCCCCCCAGCCCCACATCACTGGAGCCCCCTCTTGGTTTCTCTGATTATCTTAACAGAACGCTGACTCCTTGTCGCACTGTTATTTATCAGCAAAAGCTGTGTATTCGGCAGGTGACACACTGACTCTTCTCAACTCGGAAAGCAGGGGATAGATCCCTCTTGTAAATCCTCTGTCCCAGTATATGACTTGTTCCCATGTTGCTGGCTTAATCCTTCCTCTGTGTGCTCCCATCCCCCGAGGTCCTCCCAGAGCCCAGCTCTGTGCTGTTCGTGAGTTGCTTGACATTTCAAAAACTGGAAGAAGCCTATCATGGTGTGGGTGCACCAGCCCTCGCCATAGACTCCACCATGAAGTGTGTAGAGAGGTTAAATTGCTTGTTCAAGTTTCTCTTGGATGTTCCAGGCAGGGCATACCCCCCATCCCCTCCCCCATTCTCTCACAGAGGTTTCCTGCCTGTGGGTGTTTGTTTAATGGCCAAGTGGAGTAGCCTAGGGGTTGAGAGCATGGAAGCCTCCTTACCTTGGAATCCTGACTCTGCTGCTGCTTCCTGAGTGTGAAGCTGAGCAAGTTCCTTCCCCTCCCTGCGTCAGCTTCCTCCTCTGTAAACTGAGGATAATAATAGTGCTGGCCTCCTGGTGATGTTGTGGGGCTTAAATCAGTGAGACACAGAAAACAAGACAGTGCCTGTGTCCAGAACATATTTTATACTTGGTAGTCGTCACTGAACCATATCCTGAACGTCACAAAATTTTTACAAGGATGAGACTCTCAAAGCCGAGGACCCATTCAAGGGCCTGTGTCTATCCAGTTTTGAAGCTGCACAGATTCAGGTTTGATTCCCAGTCGTTCACTAGTTTTGTGACCCTGAGCTCAACATCTTCATCTGTGAAATGGGTTAAGTGACATCCGCTTGGTCAAGCCATTGTGGAAGTTTAAATGTGATAGCAGGTGTCAGTCCCTTAATTTGGTCCTGGGGTCATAGTCTGGGTTCTGAAATGACAACTGTTGATATTGTGGTCTTGATCTATTGGAAAGACGTCCTTCTGATCAAACATCCAAAGGTAGATGTTTGTAGGCGAGCTTAGAGACAAGACGTGGTGGGACTTCAGTTGAGAAGGGAACGCTTACTACGGGTTCTGTCTGATTTTAACACCCGAATGTTTTCAGCGCTCAGCGTTACAGAGTGCTTGGAAGTACAGTGTTCTCTCTCTCCCCTCCCTTCGCTCTTGCTGTCACTGACACCTGCCAGCAGAGCCTGCGGTTTGTGAATGACCTCGAGTTATTACTACACGCTCAGAAACCCCGTTCTTGTCATAGGGCTGCGATCTCGTTTATGATGGAGGGAAGCCGGCAGACGCGAGTGTCTCGGCCGTACAAGATCAGCGAGTCGTCAAAGGTCTGTGAACGGGTCACTGTGACGATTGCCCAAGAAGCGTGAGGTTTTTCTAACAAGCTCATTCTCATTGTACAGACTAATTTTCTATTCTTGGCATTGGTGTTAATCTCCTTAACAATGACTAGAGGTGGCACAGGCAAGGAGTGGAAAAATCATACAATCAGAGCAGGGGTTGAAGGGAGTGGTGGATGTTAGAAACATAACTCGACTCCTTTATCCTGCACCTCAATCCTGAGAGGTGTACAGGACAGGGTGGATGCCGTGGGATTCCTGTTTCCACCTGAAGCTCCAAAGATGTCTGTTAAGAAACTAGCCTCCAACCTTATAGTGGAGGCAGCACTTTGCATACCTGATATGAAGGGCCAGAGCCTTTCCTGGTCGTGACTTGCTGGGACCCTAGGGGTGAGTGAGGGTAAGTCCCCAGGGCGCTGCTACCTACCTGTGTCACACTGACTGCATCAGACTCATCCTGGGAAGAGAGAGGGGGCAGGTTTCTCATTGGCAGTACATGTACCCAGCCCCACCCGAGACCTGCTAAATTAAAGTCTGGGAGCAGGACCTGGTAATCTGTAACCTTTAGCAGACTCCTCAGGTGACTTGAAGTGGCCCTTGTCCCCACAGCCACTGTAGATAAGGTTCAGGGGACCAATTTTTGGGACAGTCCCCATTAACACTTGTCTTTTTATAAATATCAGTAGCATCCTTTTCTTTAAAAGTCTCCTTGTTTGAGATTAAATGTCATGGTTGGACTAGATGATGCATTCTCCATGGGGCTGACGTTGCTTACAAGGAGCTGCAATGTGTTCTTGGGGGTGTGGAAAGAATTTTATTCTTTCAAAGTACATATAATACGTGCCCAGATACATAGACTGTATGTTATGTGTTTAAATGACACGGCGAGATTTTAGGAAAAAAAATATCTTAAAAGACAAATGAAGAAAGATGAAGAAATACCATTTTAGATAAAGGGAGCTGCAAACAACTTATAGATGAGAAAAAGTGGGAGTGAGGTTCAACAGAGGTGTGAAAAAGAAAAATGGGGCATAATTTTCAGGGGAGGCTGGTCCTCCTGAGAACTCTCCTGTTTCCATTTGAGCCGACTGAGAAGGCTTTTGCCAAGCCCGGCTTTATTCTGTGAAAACCCAGAAAGGTCTCACTGCTGCCTCAATGGGGCTTTGTTTCAGAGCTTGGCTGCCGAGACAGCATAGCTATCTAAGTTCCACAGCGCCAGAAACCTTTGTCCCTCCAAACCAGATTCTGAGCCTGTTTCTCTTTGAATTGAAGCTTTCAGGAATAGGCTTCTCTATCCCTTGGTTTGTTGTATTTGTGTTCCTAATATTTTATACTTACCAAGTGCCCAAATCATAACGTGCCCTTGAGTTTCTAGACATTCATCACACCCATGTGGCCAGAACCTGGATAAGTTAAAAAGAACATTGCCAGACCCCTCCGGTTCCACTCTCCCAGCTTCCAGCTGTGCGGTTTCACCTGCCCTTGAACTTCTATGAATGGAGTCGGGGTGGGGGTGTGTGCCTGCTCCTTGCTCTCGTTACCCTGCTTCTGAGGGTCACCCCAGTTCCTGTGTGTGGTGGTATACCTTGCCTGTCTCAGATCAGTGGAGTCTTCCATTCTGTGGCTGCCACTGCTCATTTATCTACTCTAAAATGTGTCGATCCAACTTGATGCTGAATTCTTTATTTTTTAATGTTTATTTATTTATTTTGGCCATGCCATGTGGCTTGTGGGACCTCAGTCCCCCGACCAGAGATGGAACCCACACCCCATGCAGTGGAAGTGAGGAGTCTTAATCACTGGACCACCAGGGAAGTCCCTGAATTCTTTTTTAGTATAAGGTGCCCCGTACCTCAGGTTCCCTGGTGGCTCAGCAGTAGAGAGTCCACCTGCCAATTCAGGAGACACAGGTTTGATCCCTGGGTTGGGAAGTTCCCCTGGAGGAGGAAATGGCAACCCACTCTAGTATTCTTGCCTGGAAAATCCCATGGACAGAGGAGCCTGGCAGGCTACAGTCTATGGGGTTGCAGAGTCAGACACGACCTCACAACTAAACAACAGCAACCTCATATCTGCTTCTTTCTGCCCAGCATTAGACCTTGAGTACCTGTGTTTCTTCACCTTGCCTAGCCTTTGATGAAAGTGCTAAAATAAGAAGTGAAGGAATAAACAGGGTTAATATCATGGGAGAAGGTCGAAGGTCAGAGTTTCTAAATTACATGAAGTGCTGCAACTCTGTTACTGATGAGCCTTTGAAGTCGGGAAGTCACGTTTGTCTGTTTTTAGTTCTTGTCTCTGCTGCTACACTAAACAGCTGGAAACAGGCTGTGGTGGAGACCCAGGTGAAGAACTAAAGGAGCGCACTTAGCCTGGAGACCCAGCTGTGGAAGCAGTGAAGCCATCTCTGCCCTGGCTGACTGCAGCAGATGGCCCCGTGGCAGCTGTCCTCTGGGGCTGTCCCTGTCCTTGCCCCTCCCCAGGGCTGTTTCCTTTTCACATCACAGCTAGGGGCATGTGTACCCCTATTTAACTGTGATAGTTCCAGTCTCCCGCCAGCTTGGAAGCACCCAGGAGACCAGGGTGGGCTCAGAGCCCACCTGAGGCCCCTCACTTGCTTCTCAAGGACACTAGCCTTCACTGCCACTCGATAGCCTGCTCCTGTGCTGCCTCTTTATTTCCTTATTTCAGTCTGCGCCCAAGAGGGGCCCCAAGCCAGCGTGTGCTGGAGCCCAGCCCTTTCCTGCTCAATTTTAAGCCAAAACCAGGCCAGCCCAGCTCTCTCTGGATAACCAGAATAGGCAGAAATATCCATGTGTGGATCTCCAAGAAGCCACCCTGTAATGTCAGGCGGGAGAGCCTGGCTCTGTGGACTTGGAAGGGAAGGGAGCTATAGGGATTGGCTGCATGGTGTCCTCAGAATATGAGGATGTTGCCTGAGACTTGTATGGATGGAGCCATGGATGTTGGAACTGGCTGGATGGGAAGGACCACAGGGAGATAAAGTGGCCTGTTACTGGTGCATCGGAGGCAGTAGAGAGCAGATTTGGAAGGGAAGGAAAAACTAAGCTTAGTGCCATAGAACACACGTTGAGAAGTAACCCCTAGGGACCTATGTGCAAGTCAGCCAGCTGCTTGCACCTGCCCAGCCTCACCCCCCTGTTTTCCTTTGCGTCATCCACCCCCACCACCAGACTTAATGCCCAGCCCACCCAGCGCTTTTTCCCAATCACTCTTGAATTGCCCTGCTGATGTTTCTGAATGGTGTGTTTTCCCATATGTTGAATCATCTTGTTTTTATAGGGAGTAAATGGAGCAGTGTGAAATACTCTGATTACTCCATCCAGGATTTAGAAACTGTTGTCTAAAGTCTGACTTTTCTGTGTCTTTAAAAGCCCAGGGCAGGCAGACAACAGTCAGTCAGTGTCCACCAACCTGAATGTATTGAATTAACTCCTATTAATTATTCCTATCAATTGATTTGTTAATTCCTGTGTAGCGTGGTAATTAAAGGTTTGGGCTCTGGAATCAGATCTAGGTTCAAATCCTAGCCCTGCCCCTCAGTCACTGTGGGATTTTGGACAGATTTCATAGTTTCTCTGAGCCTGACTTTTGCTCATCTGGAAATATAATTGATGTTCCCTTGGAGGGTAACCATGATGCTTGAATGAGAGCATGCAGTCACGTGTACAGGGCGATGTGTAGCACATACAGCCCCCAGGAAAAGGCAGCGTTCCTGCAATTTACATACGTTTCTTTTACCCCTGGCCATGACGGCTGAAGCCATGTTTCTGAAAGTAAGATTCCCCAGGCATGTTAGTCTCTGGGCCCCACGACCTTGCTGGATGGTCTCTGTAGCCTAAGTGTCGGCACTGCACCTCCATGGGAACTGAGGCACCCAGCAGGTGACTCTGCTGCCGCTCCCCTGGGGCCAGCTCTGTGCCAGGTTCTGTCTCATGACCCTTGCTTCTCAGTCGTGTCTGACTCTTTGCGACCCCATGGACTGTAGCCCACCAGGCTGCTCTGTCCATGGGATTCTCCAGGCAAGAATACTGGAGTGGGTTGCCATGCCCTCCTCCAGGGGATCTTCCTGACCCAGGGATCAAACCCGGGTCTCCTGCATTGCAGGCAGATTCGTTACCATCTCAGCCACCAGGGAAGCCCAATACAAATACACACACACACACACATACACCCTTACTTTCTGCGAGGCACTCGGGCACTTTATTTCCCATTCTCTCTCATTCTGCTGTATGTTAAATGCTGGTTGGGTGGCACTAGGTGGGTCCGGGGCCCCCTCCCCTCCTGACAGGCGCTCTCGCCACTGCAGGTGTACCGCTGGGCCGAGCACTCAGGCACGGTGCTGCAGCGGCTGAACGAGCAGCGTCTGCGCGGCCTCTTCTGCGATGTGGTCCTGGTGGCCGATGAGCAGCGCCTGCCAGCCCACCGCAACCTCCTGGCCGTGTGCAGTGACTACTTCAACTCCATGTTCACCCTGGGCATGCGCGAGGCCTTCCAGAAGGAGGTGGAGCTGATTGGCGCCTCCTACATCGGGCTCAAGGCCGTGGTGGACTTCTTGTACGGTGGGGAGCTGGTGCTGGACGGCGGCAACATAGACTACGTGCTAGAGACAGCCCACCTGCTGCAGATCTGGAGGGCGGTGGACTTCTGCTGCGAGTACCTGGAGCAGGAGGTGAGCGAGGACAACTACCTGTACCTGCAGGAGCTCGCCTCCATCTACAGCCTCAAGCGGCTGGACGCCTTCATCGACGGCTTCATCCTCAGCCGCTTCGGCACGCTGTCCTTCACACCCGACTTCCTGCAGAACATCTCCATGCAGAAGCTGTGTGCCTACCTGGGCAGCAGCGAGGTGCAGCGGGAGTGCGAGCACGACCTGCTGCAGGCTGCCCTGCAGTGGCTGACACAGCAGCCCGAGCGCGAGGCCCACGCCTACCAGGTGCTGGAGAACATTCACTTCCCGCTCATCCCCAAGAACGACCTGCTGCATCGCGTCAAGCCTGCCGTGTGTTCGCTGCTGCCGCGCGAGGCCAACTGCGAGGGCTTCATCGAGGAGGCCGTGCGCTACCACAACAGCCTGGCAGCCCAGCCCGTCATGCAGACCAAGCGCACGGCCCTGCGCACCACCCAGGAGTGCCTGCTCTTCGTGGGCGGCGAGGTCTCTGAGCGATGTCTGGAGCTCAGCGACGACACCTGCTACCTGGATGCCCAGAGCGAGCAGTGGGTCAAGGAGACGCCCCTGCCGGCCCGGCGGAGCCACCACTGCGTCGCCGTGCTGGGGGGTTTCATCTTCATCGCCGGTGGCAGCTTCTCACGGGACAACGGAGGGGATGCGGCCTCCAATCTCCTTTATAGGTATGACCCCCGCTGTAAACAGTGGATCAAGGTGAGATTAAAGCCAGATTATTTCTTTACTCTTGAGGACTTTCGATCTCCTTAACCTTAGTCTTGACTGCCCCGCCCCCCCGCCACCCCTTTTTCTCAGGCCTAGAGGGCTGTCCTGCTTCTAAACTAGGTGTGATGATAAAGTGACGAGCCCCATCACGGCCCCCTGCCTGGTTGGGGGCAGTGAAGGGCTGACTGGCCACCTTCTGCAGGGATGGGCCACGTCCAGAGCACCGCTGCCCCGTAGAACTCTGCACCGGCAGAAGCGTTCTACGTCTGTGCCGTCCAGCAGTAGCCACCAGCCACGTGTGGCAGTTGAGGGCTTGAAGTGTGGCCCATGGGACTGAAGAACTGAGTTTTCAGTTTTGTTTGATTTTCAGTTTCATTTTCAGTTTTGTTTCGTGTTTAAACTTGAGTGTGAATGGCCACGCGAGGCTAGTGGCTACTCTCCTGGATGGCGCTGGTCTGGAGACTTTACCCATACTTCTGACAGCCTTCCCACATCTCGGAGTCTCCGCCTGCCAAGCTCCTCTTTGAGACGAGTTTGGAGGTACTTCAGGGAGGCTGCAAAGGCTCATGCCTCATAGGAGCCATGGCCCCTTGGCAGGTGGGGTGGCTAATTCTGGGAAGGGCCTGGGTCTTGGTATCAGACCCAGGTTCACAGCCCAGCTTGGTTAAATTGTACCTGAGAGTTTCAGGCCGGTTCCATGCCCGCTTCAAATCTCAGCTTCTCCCTCTGGAAACGGGTAGGGGGACATTGACCTTCCAGGGTTGCGGTTGTAGCTCACATTGTTGGGGGGGGGGGCGGGGTTGTGCTCCTTCCTCCCCAGAACCACAGCGCCACCCATGAGAGTCTGTCCCAGTCTTTATACTCACATCTCAGTCTCCTGACCTAACTCAGTGCTTTCCTGAGCTCAAGGCTCAGAAGGGACTGAGATGACCTTTCGATTTTATTCTCAAAAATCTAAAACCAACCACTTTGTAAGTCTTGCCCCAAGAAGGAATCTCCCAGTCTTGAAGTCTGGCCTCCAGACCTTCGTAGTGGTGGCGGCCTAACCGTACAGTCTCCTGTGGGACCATGTTCATTCGAATGTCCTGCTTGATTTAAAAAAGAAAAAAAAACCTTGGGTCTCCTGTTGCTAATTTCCTGCTGAGTGCCACTTTCTGCCTGTCAACACAGATGGCAATCAGTACTAATTTTTAAAATATCTGATTGTGGGGGGTGAGGGGAAAGGTGAACTCACATTTCAGGAAACCAATCCATCAGCAGCTGGGACCCGTGTGTCCTGCAGAATTCTAGTCCACATGTGGCCAGACAGTTTTGGGGAAGTGAATTCTCCATGCCCTTCATGGAGATTCACAAGGTCACCCAAAGAGCCCCCCTTTCTTCTTCCAGTTTGGCTCCCTTCCCCAGACTTACGTGGCCGCTGCCTCACCTGGGCTGTGTCTTCCGTGGAGCATGTTGGGGACACAGTGCTGGATGTTGATGCTGACCCGGGTTTGGGAATGGGGAAGTACAGGTGTGTCACCTCTACAGGTAGCCTCCATGAACCAGCGCCGCGTGGATTTCTACCTGGCCTCCATCGAGGACATGCTGGTGGCCGTCGGCGGCCGAAATGAGAACGGAGCACTCTCCTCGGTAGAGACCTACAGCCCAAAGACTGACTCCTGGTCCTACGTAGCCGGCCTGCCAAGGTGATTGGGGTTTGGGGGCAGACCTACAGACGCCGAAGCTCTGGGATGGCAGTTGAGCCCACCTGCCTTCCTGGGTATCTTGGCCTCCAATTCCAGGCAGAGTCTCCTGGCTTGTGAATAATAGCATGAGGAGCAGAGGGCGTAGTTGTGATGTGTCAGGGCGCCTGTTCTGGGCCGCCCGAGTGCGCCGTTTCCAAGTCTCTTCACTGCCTGAGTTTCAGGGAGTGGGTACTAGGTTCAGGGAGTGAGAGATTCACTGAAAACCTCTCAACTTTGGGCAGGAGGAGTTCAGAGGGTAGGAGTTGTCTGTGCTCCATCTGACTCGAGCAGGTGTCCCCATCCCATGCCGTCTCTGCTTCTTCATCCGTGAAGGGGACGTGATGACTGTTCCACACTGCCCAGGTGTCCGTTCACTGCGTTTGTTATCATCCCAGGCTTAGCAGAAGGGCCTGTTGTTTATCCGACCAGCTCCCTGCGATCGAACCTGCAAGGGCACCCTCTCAACCAGGCTTGCTGTGGAACACGTCTGAGTGTCTAGGGGACTTTGTCCTTAGGAGTTAGAAGAGGGTATGAGGTGAGCGTCTGGGTGTGGATCCCAGCTCCTCCACCGAGCCACCAGAGAAGCCCTACCTGGACACCTGTGAATAAGATGATCAGACAGTCATGATAGTAGCTACTAATGGCCATGTACCAGCTTGGGCCTCGTGCTTCACGTGATGAGTTGAGTCCCTTGATCCCCAAAATAACTAGCAGGGTGGATGGTAACCCACGTAGTTTATCACCCAAACCCAGGTGACCATGGATGGGGAAGCCGACCGTGGGAATCTTGACCTTGTCCTAGACAAGCCCTAAGCTTCCTCTCTTCCTCTGTCTGTCTGCCCATCCGCAGGTTCACCTACGGCCACGCGGGCACTATCTACAAGGACTTTGTGTACATCTCAGGGGGCCATGACTACCAGATCGGCCCCTACCGCAAGAACCTGCTGTGCTATGACCACCGGATGGATGTGTGGGAGGAGCGGCGGCCCATGAGCACGGCGCGCGGCTGGCACAGCATGTGCAGCCTGGGGGACAGCATCTACTCCATCGGTGGCAGCGACGACAGCCTGGAGTCCATGGAGCGCTTCGACGTGCTGGGCGTGGAGGCCTACAGCCCGCAGTGCAACCAGTGGACGCGCGTGGCGCCCCTGCTGCATGCCAATAGCGAGTCGGGCGTGGCTGTGTGGGAGGGCCGCATCTACATCCTGGGGGGCTACAGCTGGGAGAACACGGCCTTCTCCAAGACTGTGCAGGTCTATGACCGCGACAAGGACAAATGGAGCGAGGGCACCGAGCTGCCCAAGGCCATCGCCGGCGTGTCGGCCTGCGTGTGTGCCCTGAAGCCGCGGCTAGAGGACAAGAAGAAGAAGGGCAAGGGCAAGAGGCCCCAGGACCGCGGCCAGTGACCCCTGGCTTGCCGGCAGACCAGCAGCCACCCGGGAGAACCCCGGCACCATTATGTACGACTTAGCAGCTTTTTTTTTTTTATTTTTTTTATTTTTATGATTCTTGGTATTTCTATGGTATCACAATAACCGATTAAATATTCTATATGACTTGACATATCACCTTGCTTGAGTAATTAACCCGGGGCCCAGGCAGGAGTGGTCCCTGTGTCTGTGCGGGGCTACTTCCCAAGTCACCAACCCCTGTGGGTGCCCCCCCCCCAACCATCCCGCTGACAGCCGCCAGGGCAAGAGTGACGCAGAAGTTTCTGTAGTGGAGTGAGGGGCTCAGATGGGACAGTGCAGGCCCCATAGTCCACGCCTCCCCAAACCTGGCTGAACTTTTCAAAAACCAGGTTCCTGGGCCCCACCTCAGAATTATTGATTCTGAAACCACCAGGGGTGACGTTAGGGGTGGGGGCTAAAAACTACTGTCCTCAGAATGAGCATCAGCCATGCTTGGGAATCACTGGCGAGGTGTTTTTTTACAAGCAGGGCACAGAGACTCCTGGAGAGTGACCAAGGGTCACCAGCAACCCAGGCAGTCAGGTGAGGCGCGGGACTTCTCATCAGGGAGGTCTCCCTATGGGGCTTTCTTCCTCAGGCGACCGTTTCTCCCACTTGGTCATCTTCCCGAATTCTAAAAGGGAACAGGTATTCAAGGGAGAAAGGGAAAGAGGCACAAGGCTCTTGATAAGCGTTATTCTGTAATTTGTGCTTTGGTCCTTTTACTGTCTTCTTCTGTAATGTGTTGCTTCTTAGATTACTGATGTACTGATCCCCGCGAATCTCCATTTATCACTCAGGAAAGAAGGGAGCAGGTGGAATGTGCCATTGTGTTCTATGACCCCCGCTCTGAGACGCCCCAGGAGGCTCCCACACGAGGGAGAGCCCGGGGACCCCTGACCAGAGGAGGCTGTCGGAGCATCTCCCCAACTCCAGCACCAGATCCTATCCCGCCCAGCTGTCGCCAGGTAGTCCTGTGCTGGGGGCACACTCTTCAACAAGTCTCGAGCTGTTTCCCACTTCATAAAGGACGGGTGAGATCCTGGTCAGGCCTCCTCCCAAGGGTTGAGGTCTCCCAGTCTGTATGAGCTGTGATGGTGGATTCAGCACCTCCTCCTGAGATGTGCGACCATCCCCGCTGGTCCTGCAGTTACCAGAACTGACAACAGTAGCATGTGCCCTTTAAGGAGCATTCGAGACTCCTGTCCAAACCACCTATCACACCAGGACGATGGGCATGGAGTGGGTTTTAATCACCAGCCAAGGGAGGCATTAGTGATCCGTGGTGTGGCAGAGATCTTACTGCAGAGACGAGAACGCCTCATGATTTGTCGTTAACGTTGGCATTAGAATTAGAAGCTCAGTGAACGTCTTTCTCCTTTTCCTTTTTTTCTGTCTCTTTAAGGCGCTTCCTCCCCCTTCTCTTGAAGGTTCACTGTGGTTTTGGTTGGCCTGTTTCCATAGTGACCAGGAGAGCTGAGAGCCAGCTGGGAATTGAAAAGTTGGTACCCACATGACCACTGCCTCTCATGAGATTGGTGACCTGTCTGCATGTTTAGCCTATGGAAGTTGCTAAAGGCTTACAAACCCTTGAGAGGTTCTGCAAGGCATACAAATAATCAAACCAAAAAACTGTCCACCTTCTTGGAGCTCCTTGATACAACATTTCAGTGTATTAAAGGCTCTGAGAAGTCCTGTGTCACCTGTTAACCCTCCATCAACCCTGCACCTCCAAACTGTATCGAAGCTGAAATCCTTCTTTCGTCTCAAACTTAATCCAGCCCTCCACAGAATCCGTGTTACAGCACTACTGCCAAGTTTGGGACAGCTTGCCCTCCTCCTGTTCCAAGGCAGGTTTCATTATTCCCTGAAAGGCACAGAACCTGTGGTCTGTTCTCCCTAGCTCAGCCCAGGTCATGAGCAAAGAGGTGTTCATTCAACCAGAATCCAGGGGCAGATTGGGCTGAGTACATGGAAAGACCACGCTTGCTTTGAGGAGCAGGAAGGCTTTGACCTTAGAAGGAGGACAGCTGTGAATTTTTAGCCTAAGCTAGCTGTTGTGCTTTTGACAAGAAGGGTGTGCTGCTGGCCTCTATTCTGATTTTCTCGTGCCTTGATGTCTCTCTTGCCGCTATGAAGGATGTTTGTGATCTACACACCTTAGAATCTGATATGATTGAGGCGTGAATGTTCTTCTAAAGGTAGGGTCGATGAGGAAAATTTCTTCTTGTAGACCAACTTCAAATAGTTGGCGGTGGCTCCACTGTGCTAAGAAAGGTTTTTCCGAGCTCTTTGGGGTCCATGGAGAGGAGCTTTGTGACCCGGGGGCGGTGCCTGCCTGGGTGCAGGACAGCGCAGTGGTGGGACTATGGCAGGTTTCTGCTATCTGTGCTTTTAAGGTGGAAGTCAGTGTGCTGTGCAATCCAACTAAGACTGGAGGAAAACTGTCTGTAACCCAGGTGGGCAGAGCTTTGGGGCACACTTATCAGGCGGCCCTTCGAACTGAAGAATCACAATGATATGATTTCCAGCTGCAGTGACAAAGGTTTGGGGTCTCCTGGCCACCACATTGAGACAGAAATGGCAACTTTCCCTATCGGGTTGTCAAGCTCAGTGCTCCCAGCTGTTCGCCTTGAACTTTGACAACACCTTGATTGTCTTATTTTGATCTTTCAGAATGATGGGCTTTTATTCAGGTTCTGTTTTTTTTTCTTTTAAAGAACTAGAGTTCTGCCTTCATATGAGTGGTAGGTTTTGAGTTTGCTCCTCACCCGAGTTGGAACCCTGTTTGCTTAAGATGTTAATGCAATGACAGAAAGAAAGCAGAGTAGTAAAGCTGAAGAATCCTTGTTACTTACAGTGGTCTGTCTGCTGCTTAAAATATACAGAGATTAGCCTAGCACCTTGCTTGTGTGTATGGCTCAATCTGTATTTCTAACATCCTGCCGCTTTTAGAAATCTAGACTGCCAGGTGGTAGGTCTAGGTCTTTCTAGGTCTTAATCTGAGCAGAAAACCTCATGTGCGTATTTCTATTTTGAATGCCCTTCCCTATGCCCCTTAAATCATAAGTTGGCCACATGGTGACTTAATAGGAACTGCAGAAGTCAACCCTAAAGGGTGTTCAATGTTGGATGGCAACCCAGATGCCCAAGGGAAGTGGCGTCCCTCGCAGGTCTAGGGTCCTACTCTTGAGTTCAGGTGAGTTAAGGGCCTGGCCCCTAAGCCAGTAGGGACCTCTGGGTGACGGGCAGCCATGTAGGAAGTGAAAGGACTCCACTCCCACCCCTTGTAGACCTAGCAGCCTCCTTCTCCTCTTACCCTTTCCTCCATGGCATGTGCCTCGGCCAGCATCTCACTGAGCTTCTGGCTCGCGGGTCTTCTGGTTAGAATCTGAGACCCTTATTCCCAAACCTGGAGGGGCAGTTCCAGCCGTGAGGCGTGGACATCCTTGCTGTCTCCATGGATTCTGAGCATCTTCAGAGGGGAAGGGGCCATGTCCCTGACCTCCAGGATAAACCTCTGAAATGTAGGGCCGCTCTCCAGGTGCTTGGAGAGCCCGTCCCCTGTGTCCGCCAAGCCTGGCAGTTTTTAAAGTTTTTTGAAATGTTTTGATACTTTTTGATACCATTTGCTAATAACCATTTTGTAGTTGCCTGCCGGGGTTTTCACTTTCCATCTCCCCACCACCATGCCTCCCGAGGTCAGCGCCAGGGTCCTGTCATAGCCACCTCCCTGGCCATGATGCTCTGCCATGGCTACGATCTGATCCTTGCTTTTGAGTTGTATGAGGTCACACGTGGCCCAGGAATGTGACTGTCTTGGCCCGGCAGCTGAGCAAAAGGGCAGCGGTGTGTGATGAGGACGCACTAACACCCTGAGACGTTGAACATTTCTTCCAAAGCTCCTACCTCAGCAGAGTGTGTAGAGTTGAAAAGATCCCTGAGGGCCGATCCATCTGTCACCTTTCCAATATAGGTCATTTTTCAACCCAGGGCCTGGCTGGGTCTTGAGTCACTCTTGTCCATCCACCTTTTCTTTTATAAAGCACATTAACGTGAAATCCAACAAAAGCTGTACCCTAAACCATCCTGCACTTTACAGAGTTTTTGAGATCGCTCATTTTTTCTTTTTTTCCTTTTTACGTGGGTAGAATTTGTGGTTTTGCAGGGTGTTCGGTTCAGTGGTCTCAAGAGATTGTATTTTGGTTGCCTTAGAAGAATTAATGAATGTACAAATTTGGGGGAGGGGGGCCGGAGGAGAAAAACCTTCCTGTGTCAGTTTTCTTTGAGAAAAGGAACTCTACTTTTCCAAGTTACTTGAGCTGCCTTTACAGGTTTGCTTGTGATGGAAGGAAAAAGTTCTTTGGATCAACTGAAATCCATCATTACTACCAGCTCCCTCGCAGAATTAGATCTTTGATGATTAAGTATTGATAATTCACTGGGTATGTTCTGGCTGCTGATGTTACTGAAGCCTGTTATCATGTGTATGCTATGTTTTTCATTTGTTGCTATTGTACTGTAACTGTATGACACCCAAAGCTTTTCCGTTTCTTATCTCTTCTTAATTAATTTCCTGCACGTTGAATTTTTTCCCCTTTCGTTTTTAACTCCATAAAGTATTCAATTGTCAAAACACATTAAAAATGATTTGCCTGCTAGGGTATGGCTTATTTTATAATTAAAGCCCTAGTCTTGTGTGGTTATTGTAGTAACCTTCAGTCCTATTTTCTCTGCCCAAATGAAAAAGAACCCCTTTGCATGTTGAGCCCAAATATAATTTGGAAATTAACCAGACTGCCTTTCGGAGGCAGGGGCATTCCCAGTCAGCTCTCACTATGCTCCTAATTACTGTATTTTACCAGAAGTTTGGTTCAGTTCCTTGATGACAGCCGTAAGTCCTGTGACCTGAAATGAAACTATTTGCTTAAATTTGTGTCAGTTGGGATAATCTGATTAGAAAAGAAAAACAAGCTATGGCTTATCTTTATCAGAAAGATACAGTAGCAAGAACAGAGTCCCTTTACTGCCCTTAGGGCCCAAGAAGAAGCAGATAGATAGCGCTGATGCCATGCAGGGGGTTCAAGGCCACCACCAGCAAGCAGACAAGCCCAGACACCTGTGGTTGGGCATTGCTTCCCTGAGCCTTTGGTAATTCAGCTTTAGGAGAATGGTGGGAAGAACCTGCCTGCCAGTTTCCACCTGGAAACTGGATTCAGATTTGCCTCTGAGCCACTGAGCTGCCCCAGATGGCATACCAACTAACAGATGGTAAATTCTCTTGGATTCTTTTATTTCCAGAAGAATCTTAGGTTAGAAATGAGACACCTCCCATTTTCCAGATGAAGCACCCGAAGCTCGGGCTAATTATATTACCCACATTGAACTACCTCACCTCCCAGAAAGTCCACGTCCGTTTGGGTCCTCTTGAACGGAGAGAGAACCTTAGACAAGGACTTGGAGGCAGGTGACTGACCTGGGGAGCTGGTCCTCACGGCGCAGGAAGCCTAGCGAGACCAGGAAGGAGGAAAAGCTGCTCACAGAGTGCTTTATCTATGGCTGAGTAGTGAGTCACCCCAAGCCGTGGCTTAAAGCCATAGCGGTTATTTTTGCTGACAAATCTGAGGGTTGACTGGGCTCATGGAAATAGCACTCTCCTGGGTCTCACAATCACAGCCAGATAGGAGACTCACTACATGTCGGGGTCTGAGACAGCTGGGGCCCCTCCCCCCTCATTTCTTTCCCTCTGCTCTGCTCCCCACATCCTGCTGGTCTCTCTCTTTCCCCCAAAGTAGGAGGGTTAGTCGCTCAGTCTTGGCTGACTCTTTGCAACCCTGTGGACTCTAACCCACCAGGCTCCTCTGTCCATGGAATTCTCCAGGCAAGAATCCTGGAGTGGGTTGCCATTTGCTTCTCCAGGGGATCTTCCCGACCCAGGGATCGAACCTGGGTCTCCTGCATTGCAGGCAGATTCTTTACTGTCTGAGCCACCAAGAATCTGCTGTCTCTCTCTCTAGGTCTCTCTTTACCAAGTTTCTTACCTGGCAGCCGAAGTCTCCCAGAGCAAGTGTCCCAGGTGTGACTAGCAACAGCCATGTGGCTGCCATATCCTGCTCCTTGAGGGCATCACAAGCGACCCCCGTGGCCGTCCCTGGTAGTCCCATGGTTAAGGCTCTGAACTCCCAGTGCAGGGGGCATGGGTTTGATCCCTGGTCGGGGAATTAAGATCCTACATGTGGGCAAAAGCAAAGATGCCCTAGGTTAGAGGTTGAAGGGTGACAGAGATGGCACCTTTTTCAAGGGGTATCAATGAATTGGAAAGTCCCATAGCAGCCGGTGTAACCTCACACATCTTCTGCCCAAGGAAGGAGAGTGGGAGCTCTCAGAGGCCCTGGTGACGTCCACTCCAGGGCTGCCCTGCTCACAGAGCTGGCTGTTCAGAGAGCTCCCACCCTCCTTCCTTGGGGCAGAAAGAAGCACCATGTATGACGCAGGGGCATCCTGTCGGTGTGTGGCCAGCCCTGAAGCAGAATCAGAGGAGGGCAGAGGGTCCGTGTTGGACCCCAGAGGCACCTGCTACTCCTGGAGCTGGATTTTAACCTAAGTCAGCCAGCTCGGATCCAGCTCTTTCAACTGCTTGAAAATGGCCACCATGTATGTTCCCTGCATGGGATGTTACGCCCCAGAAGGCACTACTGGGATGCAAATACCAAAGAATGGAGTATTACTCAACCATGAAGAGGAATGAAGCATGACACTGGTGGCAGCATGGATGAAACCTTGAAAATACTGTGCTGAGTTGAAGAAGCCAGGCACAAAGGACACCGTATTGTGTGATTCGTTTACATGCAGTGGTCAGAACAGGCAAATTTAGAGACAGAAAGTGGGTTTAGTGTTTGCTTAGGGCTAGGGGAGGGGTGTGATAAGAGAAGATAGGGGTGCAGGAGTTAAAGGATATGGGTTTCTTCTGTGGTGATGAAGATACCCTAAAATGAACAGTGTGTGGTTGCACATGTCTGTGACTGTATGAAAAGTCATTGAATTGTATGATGTATGAATTATATCTCAATACATTTGTTTAAAATATTAAAGTAATACTTTACCCCAGAGACGTTCCTGGCAATCCAGTGGATAAGACGCTGAGCTCCTAGTGCAGGGGGCCTGGGTTTGATCCCTGGTCAGGGAACTGCATCCCACAAGCTGCAACTAAGAAGTTTGCATGCTGCAACTAAGAGTTCACATGCTGCAACTAAAGATTCTATATGCCGCAACAAAGACCCAGCATGGCCAAATTAATACATATTTTAATTAAAAAATGAAAATAGTAAGTAATTCACCCCATTCTCTGGGTTTTGTATATTGGTCTCCCAAATAGTTACAGGTTGAGATTCAGACTAGAAACCCCCCTCCTTGGATTCTAAAATTGGGGTAAGAATAGGACTTCGCTGGTGGTCCAGTGGTTAAGTCTCTGAGCTCCCAATGCAGGAGACACGGGTTCTGTCTCTGATCTGGGAGGATTCCACATGCCACAGGGCAACTAAGCCCGTGCACCACAACTACTGAGCCTGCAAGTCCTAGAGCTTGAGTTCTATAATGAGAAGCTGGAGCACCACACCTACAGACTGGCTCCATGAAACTAGAGAAAGCCTGTGTAGCAACGAAGACCCAGTGCAGCAATAAATAAATAAATAATATTTTTTAAAGGGTAAGCATTCTTTTAAAAATGTTTTTTTTTTAAAAGGTAGCATTTAAAAAAAAAGTAGCCTTGATTTCAGGCCTGCCAAGGGAGCAATTCTGTGTGTGCAGACCTCGGGGTATCCTTCAGAGGGTGCTCTAGAGCGCAGTCCTCAAACAGTGGTTCTTGGATCAGCAGCATCTGCATCCCAGGGAACTTGGGAAGGCAGATTCTCAGGCCCCACCCCAGATCTGCTGACTCAGCTACTCCTGGGGTGGAGCCCAGCAATGTGTGTTTTCATGAACCCTCCTAGGGAGTCTAAGGCAGGCTCGACTGAGGATCACTGCTCGCTAGATGGTTCGGTCTCCTTTCTGCCTCCTCAGGCTTTCCTGAGCTACGAGTCTGCCAGATCCCCAACAGCTGTGCCCAGTTTGCACTGAACAAACCTGAACCATGGGGCGTCCCTCTGGTTAAGTCCAACTCAGCCCAGGGGTAGCCAAAGACTTGGGCTCGAGAAGGCTGGAGAGGTCTCCAAGCAAACCTCTGCAGGGCCACACACCTGCTGTATCCCAGGGAAAGTGAACTTCATCTGTGCACTTCCTGTTGATGGGAGGCAGGAAGTCCTAGGGTGTGGCCCGACCCTTTGAATCGTCTCCAGCATCCGCTGGCGCTGGGACTTCATGCTTGGTTCAAGTGGAATCTTTTGACCAGGCGTGCCATAGCAGTGATTCATCTTCCCAGGGGTCACCTAAAGGCACTAAAAATATCACTCCTGTCTGCAGTTCTAAGCTCCTCAATGCTGTGGGCTTTCTTTTTTTGTTTCAGACTGAAATTCAAGAGACCAAGGATTCCAGTCTGATCTTCCTAACTAATTAGCCTCAAACAAGGCTGTGCTTCATGTCTCCTGCTTTTAGAACAGGGACTAGATCTCACCTCGGCCACATGGATGGAGCACACAGCTGTGCTTCAGGAATGTGGTTTTTGCTTTCACTCTGTCACATGCCACCTGGACAAGAAATTTTTATCTCTTAAATCTCAGTTCCTTACACTTTGGATGAGATGTCCCTCAGGGTGTGACCTGCATCACCCTTGTCTCCTATGCAGCTGCCCTAGAGGAACTCTGGTCAGGAAATGTTTAGGGAACTCTGAGCTGAGATCTTCCTGTTGGAGACTCACAGCAGACTACACATTTGTATATTACAGCCTCTGAAAGTCCCATTAAAGACACCTACCTAACTTTGGTTAGGACCCTTCCCTGGTGGCTCAGATGGTAGAGTCTGCCTGCAATACAGGAGACCCAGGTTCCATCCCTGGGTCAGGAGGATCCCCTGAAGAAGAGCATGGTAACCCACTCCAGTATCCTTGCCTGGAGAATCCCATGGACAGAGGAGGCTGGCAGGATATATTCCATGGGGTCACAAAGGGTCGGACACAACTGAGTAACTAACACAGCTTTGGTTAACCCAGGGTTTCTCAAGCTTGTTTGTGCCTGGGGCCCCCTCCTTGCTAATAACTATAGAGGGCTTCTCTGGTGACTCAGTGGTAAAGAATCCACCTGCCAATGTAGAAGACATGGGTTCGATCCCTAATCTGGGAAGATCCCAGATGCCTCGGAGCGTCTAAGCCCATGTACCATAACTATTGAGCCTGTGCTCTAGAGCCCGGGAGCCGCAAGTACTGAACCCCACACTCCCTAGAGCCTGTGCTGTGCAACAAGAGAAGCCACCACAAATGAGAAGCCCGTGCACCCCAAAGAAGAATAGCCCCTGCTCACTGCAACTAGAGAAGAGCCCATGCAGCAAAAAAGACCCAGAACAGCCAAAATAAATAAAAATTAAAAAAAATTAAAAAGTAAACAAAAGTAACTATAGAGATTTTATGTCATCGTAACACCTTTTAGGAAACAGGAATCTAAAGGATTTCTGTGTCTCATCAACTCTGACAAAGATTTGGTGATATTCCCATCATCCATTTGGAAAGATGTCACAGAGATGTCAAAGAATCCTCTATAGGATTCCTCATGGAGGACAGTGGCATGATGTGGTTACTATGTTTTAAGGTCTGGCTCTCAGTTTTGCGTATCTAGAATCTTGGTCTGGTTAATGCATACGTGATGGTTAGTTATATGTGTCATCTTGGCTGGGTAGTAGTGCCCAGATAATTAGTCAAACATTACTCTGAGTGTTTCTGTGAAAGTGTTATTTGGATGACATGAACACTTAAATTGGTGAACTTTGGGTATAGCAGGAGGCTCTCCATCATGTGGGTGGGCCTTCAATGAGATGAAGGCCTGACTACCACAGAGACCAACCTCCCCAGAGCAAGAGGGAATTCTGCCAGCAGACAGCCTTCAGACCTGAACTGCAACACTGGCTCTTCTCAGGGTATCCAGCCTGCCAGCCAATCCTGCAGATTTGGGGCTTGCCAGCCTCTGTAATTGTATGAGCCAATTTCTTAAGATAAATGTCTCTCTCTCTCTCTCTCTCTCTCTCTCTCTCTATATATATATATATATATATATATATATATATATATACACACACACTTTCTATTTGCTCCATTCTCTAGAAAACGCTAACATAACAGCTCCAAGAAAACAGACTCAGGGAACTGACTACATGGGCCAAATTCTGAAAGAATTCAGCCTAGGGTCCTGCGTACTGTCCATCCTTTTCCCTTTTTTAAAAATCTTAATATAAAATATATTCAAGCCTGCAGGTGGCCAGGGCTCTGCATGCAAAGCTTTCTTTACTCTTTAACTTGCTTTGCCACCACCAGTAAAATGGAAGCAGTTTTGGAAAAGCAGCATTTTTTTCTTTTCTTTTTTTGTCTGCGTGGCATAGCATGTGGGAGGTCTTAGTTCCCTGACCAGGAATTGAACACTTGCCCCTGCAGTGGAAGTTCGGAGTCCCAGTCCCTGGACTGCCTGCAGTGGGGGCAATGTAGTCAGGTACCCCTCTCCTTTCCTGGGAGGCTGCCCTCCCCAGAACCTGCACATGCTGATAAATTAAAAATTATTGTATAACTAATATATCAATACTGCTAATAGCAGCAACACTAACTTATATGCAAAACACTTTCATTTAATCATAGAGCAAGCACAGCATAGTAATTACCTACCCAATGGTAATTATGCTTTTATTATTTTTTAAACCTCCGTAAAAGAAAGCTTCTTAAATTGGAAAGAAACAATCCATGTCACAAGCCAGTTAGTCAGAAAATGTTTGTCTGTTTGGGGAACCCAGAATGATCATGGTAATTTCCACCCCTTATAAAGCACTTATCATGGACCAGGCATCATGCAGAGCCCTTGGGCTTTGATGTGTCTTCACAGCCATGATGGAGATGCATCTCATAAATCATGATTCGAGATGAAAAAACAGAGGAAAAGTAAATCTCTTGTTGGGGGCGGGAGCAGAACTGAAATTTAAGCCTTGGAGCATTTAACTCAGAAGTAGAGCAATGTAAGCCAGCATGTGGCCTAGTCTGTAAGGGTGTGTTCTTCACAAAGCCCTGTTGATGGAAAGGAAGAAAAGATAAGGCACTGTGCCTCTGAATGAGGACTGTCACTCCCTTGGCTTGTGTTTCTCTCTCTCACCGGGCTGAGCAACCAGAGAGGTTCTATTTCCGAAGGAAAGTTCGTGTGCCTGACGCAGTGAGGTCAAACAAAACAAAACTTCATATTTTGAAGCACAGAAAGATTAATTGTAGGGTCAAGCAAGAAGAATAGGTGGCTCGTGCTCAGAGAAACCCGAACTCACTGATAGTTGTTAGGAGAATTCTCATAGGCAAAATTTAGGTGAGGGCTGCGGGAGGTGTGACTTTCTTCTGATTGGTTGGTAGTGAGGTAACAGGGTGATGCTCCAGGAATCTTATGTTCAGCCTGAAGTTATCGACCTGGCTGGGGGCCTTAATTTCTGCAGAAGAACCCAAAGATACTGTCTGAGGGGGAACCAGGACCCTACCCCAAGTCTACACTATGGTCCTTCGCTGCTCCTTACTTGTTTCTGCATCCCCTGGGCTTCCCTGGTGGCTCAGATGGTAAAGAATCTGCCTGCCCTGGGTCAGGAAGATCTCCTGGAGAAGGGAATGGCTACCCACTCCAGCATTCTTGCCTGGAGAATTACATGAACAGAGGAGCCTGGCAACACATTTTCTTTCCCTTCCCTGATAGACAACTATCTGAATCTGCCCTTTGGAACTCAGGGAAGGTCAAGAGGGCTGAATGAAGCCTATTTCTTACAAATAAGAAATGATACACACAGAAAGGATTTGTACCATGGAGGGCACCACTAGGTCCACTCCATTTCAGTTCTAATTATAGTTAAACACTTCATCTTAGACTGTTTCCTCTACCCATTAAAACAAATCAGAAATCCATATGGCATTAGGATAACATTGCCCCTCTTACCTTTGACATCAGCTAACAGGTTCCATCATATCAATGTCTTTCCATTATTTCCCCTATTAACTGGCTCCTCTGTAGCATCCTATTCAGGATGGCTTAATTGGGAAGTCTATAAACTTTCTCTAGCTTCAGGCATGGCTATATCCAGGAGCTCACAAAGTATCTCCAGCCTGGGATTCAGTTGAAGGCTCTTAACTAGTACCAAGCCCTCCTTATCTCTTTTTGCTCCTCCAACCTCACCACCTTCCCACCTCCAACAATTTACCTGCCAATACCTGAGTTGTCTTTCGAAAATGAAAATGTGGGGACTTCTTGTGGTACACTGGTTAGGACTCCGCACTTCCACTGCAGGGGGCATGTGTTCGATCCTTGGTCAGAGAACTAAGATCCTGCGTGTCACACGGAGCAGTCAAAAAAAAAAAAGTTCCCAGTGTTCTTTCTTTCTTTCAATAAGTATACAGACTCTATCTTACATCCTTCCTTGAATCCATCCCCCCACTCTGCTGCCTTCCTTATTAATAAGCTTAGTGAACTTCTGACATGGGTTCACTGTTATATTTGAATGTCATGTTCTAACTTTATGAAAATGATACTTACACACCAGCAATATTAATGTATTTATGGCACTCATTTGGTGGTAAGTAACAGAATTCCAGTCCAAAGTGACAAAAGTTTGAAGGGGTCGGCGGTCTCAGTTCACGTGGAAATCTGAGATGTCCGCGGTTTCAAGCTGCTGTATCCAGGGGCTGAAGAAACATTGTCAGCTGTCTCTTACCTCTGTCTTTGTGTCTGTCTCTCCATCTCTCCATCTTTTATCTCTGCTGAAATCTGCTTTTTTTTTAACTGACGTGTAGTTGATTTACAATGTTGTGTTAGTTTCATGTGTACAGCAGCGTGATTCAGTTATACATAAGTACACAGTCTTTTTTATACTGTTTTGTATTATGGTTTACTACAGGATGGGCTTCCCAGGTGACTCAGTGGTAAAGAATCCACCTGCCAATGCAGGAGATGCAGGAGACGAGAGTTCAATCTCTGGGTTGGGAAGATCCCCTGGAGGAGGAAACGGCAACTTGCTCCAGTATTCTTGCCTGGAATAATTTCGTGGACAGTGAAGCCTGGCAGATTACAGTCCATGGGGTTGGAAAGAGTAAGACATGACTGAGCGACTGAGCATGCACACTATTACAGGATGTTGTTTATAGTTCCTGCTTGGCTTCGTCTAGAGTGGGGATTCTCACGTGACCACAAGCTGCCCACCCATTAGAACCTTGGTATGCTGTGTGTGGCTGCATACAAGACTGTCTTTCTCACTGGGCTCTGACCTATCTTGGTGTTACTGAGTCTAAGCTCATACTGTTCACCACACAACAGGTCAATAATGAAGAGATGAGTTTTGGGGGCAAAGAATAGCAACTTTACATGGAAAGATGGCAAACCGAGAAGGTGGGCCCACCTGTGCACCAAAGAACCATTTTGCCTGAGGTAGAATTCAGAGTTCTTTTACACTAAAAGAGGAGGGAATAAAGTCAGACATTTCCTGGTTCTGGGCTACCTCTGGAGGGGTGTGTTAATTTCTTCCTTCCTGCAATCATTCACAGGTGGGCCTGATCAGGATGTTTTCTACGGGCTAAACAAAGGTATTAAAAAATATATATATTTTTGACATGCTTAATCTTTAGACTTGGCATGCAAACTTTTAGTTGAGGCATATGGCATCTAAGTTCCCTGACCAGGGATTGAACCCAGGCCCCCTGCATTGGAAGTGCAGAATCTTAGCCACTGGACTACCAGGCAAGTCCCCCCAAATCTCTTCCATTATAGTAATCAATCTTCAACTTAAGAGTAGAAAGGATACTTATTTTTCTAGGCTAAAGAAGACTGAAAGAAAGCTATCCTATCTCTCCCCCACCCCCAGCTGTCTGTTTCACAGAAAAAAAAAAAGTTAGATGAATATCAATGAAAAATAAGAATTTCTTGGCTGAATGGGAAAGGTTGGTAGGGGTGACTAGATCAAGAAACATGAAAGGGTATTAAATAGTGATGTCACCACTTCAACTCAGTGGTAACATGAACGCATGGCAGCTAATGGGTTAGTCTACGTGATATAAGCTTCCTTTCATCATGCCAGTCCATTTCAGCATCTATCCTGTGAGGCTGGCAGGACACACTGGACTTTCCTCCTATGTGAGAACTGAGTTATAGAAAATCAATGATTCCTTCAGGGATTCAGAGTGACTTGAGGCCAGAATCAATGCAATCCAGACCCTTGGTACTTCTCACCTTGGCTTACTGCTCTTCTTGAGCACTTTCCCCCTGGCCAAGGTCCTTTAAGATAGCGGCACCTGTTCTGTGGTCTGAAGACAGTGCCCAACCTCGGGGAGGGCAGAGATGAGGAAATAAGTACGACAGAGGAGAGAGGAAATGCATTGTGTAGGTGTTCTGCTCCAGAAGAGACTTCGACTACATGAGTTCTGCCACTCAGAATAAAAGGACGAAAGGAGAAGAAATGAATGCGTGAACACGCCCTTTGGGGAGCTGATAGGAGAGGCAGCAACCTGCATTTCCTGGCCCATCTGCTCCCTTCCTTCCTTGGGCAGGTTGCTGGGCTGAATTTGAGATTGATGTTTAAAGATTAAACATACTTGACATAACATGCCCTGCAGAGCAAGCCGTGATTAGGGGGGCTCCAGGGGGACAACCTGAGGCTCCATTCGGCTCTGGGATGAAAATCTCCCAGAGCTGATTTTATTAACTGACACAGAGGGAAGAAGGCCGCGCGTGACAACGCAGGCAGAGACTGGAGTGCTGAAGCGCTAGGCCGAGGATCGCTGGCAGCACCAGAAGCTGCAGAGAGGCCTGAAATAGATGCTCCCTCAGAACATCTGCTTGTCACAGCAGCCTTAGGAAACTCATACAGCTACTAGGCAGGTTCTTTCCTTACCTAGAACAGGAGGAAGAGATTACCCGGATGCACAAATCTGGCTCAAGGGCTTTTACCCAGCCCTTCCCCATCCCCACTCCTGCCCAGGGGACAACCCTGCCAAGCACCTGTCCAGCTCTCTCCCCGCTTCCCCCAGCCCCTTCCCATTTTCCCTCTTGCTTCTCAGAGGACCTAACCAGATACTCTCATATCTTAGATTCAACAGTTCTCAAGATTTCATCTTGTTTGCTTCACTTACTCCTTTTCCCTTCCTGTTTTTTTTTTTTTTTTTTTTTTTTTTTTTGCCTTAAATATTTTTCAAGCAAATCCCATACATCCTGTCATTTCACCTGGATATATTTAAGCACTTGTTAGTCGCTCAGTAGTGTCCAAGTCTTTGTGACCCTGTGAACTATAGCCCGCCAGGCTCCCCTGTCCATGGAATTCTCCAGGCAAGAATGCTGGAGTGGGTAGCCATTCCCTTCTCCAGGGTATTTTCCCAACTCAGGGATCAAACCTAGGTCTCCTGCATTGCAGGCAGATTCTTTACCATCAGAGCCACCAGGGAAGCCCATATCTCAGCAACAGCCCTTGAAACAGGAAGTGGGGTTTGCTAGAACAGCCCGAATTCCACTAGCACACCCAATACATTTGTGGTCAGTTAATTCCCTGGTCTCCAGGCCTTACCCACACTACTAGATTGTCACAAAAATGTCTTTTTATATGAAATAATGCTGTTTTCAGCAACATGGATGGACCTAGAGATGATCACACTAAGGGAAGTTAGAAAGGGAAACAAACATTATAAAATATCACTTTTATGTGGAATCTAAAATATGACACAAGTCACCTTATCTACCAAAAAGAAACAGACCCACAGACATAGAGAACAGACTTGTGGTTGCCAAGGGGGAGGGGAGTGGGGGAGGGGTAATTGGTGGTTTGGGGTTAGGAGATACAAGCTAGTGTATAGAGAATTGATAAAGAACGAGGTCCTACTATAGAGCACAGGGAGGTATATTCAGCATCCTGAATCAACCACAATGGGAAAGAATATGAAAAAGATTCAACTATATGTATAGCTGAATCCCTTTGCTGTACAGCAGACATTAATACAATATTTTAAATCAATTAGACTTCAATAAAATAAAATTTTTAAAAAGAGAGAGAGAAAGGAAAAAAAAAAAGGATTTCCCTGGTCTAGTGGTCAACATTCCATACTTCTGCTGCAAAGGGCACAGATTCAATCCCTGGTCAGAGAAGTTCTGTGTGCTACATGGTAGGACCAAAGAAAAAAAAAAGAAAAAATGTAAAAGTGTCTTTTTATGGTTTGACTCAATTTCCAAATCAGACACCAAGCAGGCCTTTAGCAAATCTATTTTTTTTTCACCACAATCCACCCCACTTAGAAGTGGTGATCTGAAAAAAAAAAAAAAAGTGGTGGTTTGGGCTTCCCTGGTGGTTCAGTGGTTAAGAATCTGCTGCAAATGAGGAGGACATGGGTTCGATCCCTGGTCGAGGAAGATCTCATATGCCACTGAGCAACTAAGCCCATGTGACAACTGCTGAGCCCAAAGGCTGTAGAGCCCTTTCACTGAAACGCAGAGTAGTGCCACTTGCCGCAACTAGAGAAAGTCTGCCCATAGCAATGAAGACCCAGTGTAGCCATAAATAAATCAATCTTAAAAAACAAAACTATAGTTCTATCTCATGAAACTGCTTTAAAAAACAAAGTAGTGGCTTGACTTCTTTCAGCTTTCAGTACTGGAGTGGGTAGCCTATCCCTTCTCCAGTGGATCTTCCTGACCCAGGAATCAACCCGAGGTTTCCTGCATTGCAGGCAGATTCTTTACAACAGAGCTATCAGGGAAGCCCCTCTTTCAGCTTCGTCAGCCCCCAAATAGGGAAACCAATAGTCTTCACCTCACTGGGCTTTATGAGAATTAAAAATGGTCACTTGTTCATTCATTCATTCATTCAAAAAATATCTACTGAAAGGCTGCCAAACATCTGGAAGGGTTCAGTTCAGTTCAGTCGCTCAGTCATGTCCGACTCTTTGCGACCCCATGAATTGCAGCACGCCAGGCCTCTCTGTCCATCACCAACTCCCGGAGTCTACCCAAACCCATGTCCATTGAGTCAGTGATGCCATCAAACCATCTCATCCTCTGTCGTCCCCTTCTCCTCCTGCCCCCAACCCTACCCAGCATTAGGGTCTTTTCCAATGAGTCAACTCTTCTCATGAGGTGGCCAAAGTATTGGAGTTTCAGCTTCAACATCAGTCCTTCCAATGAACACCCAGGATTGATCTCCTTTAGGATGGATTGATTGGATCTCCTTGCAGTCCAAGGGACTCTCAAGAGTCTTCTCCAACACCACAGTTCAAAAGCACCAATTCTTCAGTGCTCAGTTTTCTTCACTGTCCTGGAAGGGTTACAGGTATGTAAAAATATCAGGGAATAAAGGTAAGCTTCCTGGAGCTTAGAGTCTAGTGGAGGAGATGGATAATCCACACCTAAAATAAATATTCTGCACACTGTCATCCAGTGAGAAGTGCTGTGGAGGGGAAAAACAAAAACAGAACGGAAGAGACTGTGGTTGGGCAGAGAAGAGGTCCTTTCAGAAAAGTCCTTTTGGAGCTGGTGGCCATCAGAAACCAGAGATCTGAGGGAGTAAGGAGAAAGGAAGTTTCAGGCAGGCAGAGGGGCACATGAAAAGTGAAGTGGGGGACCTGCTTGGTGCTGAGTTGTCCTTCTCAAAATTCTTAGTGTTTTTTTTTGGCTGCATTGGTTCTTCACTGCTTTTTGGGGGCTTTCTCTCATTGTAGTGAGTGGGGGCTGCTCTTTTGTTGCGGTGTGAAGCCTTCTTACTGTGGTGGCTTCTCTTGCTGTGGAGCGTGGTCTCTAAGTAGTCGGGCCTCAGCAGCTGTGGCTCACGGGCTTTAGGCAGTCAGCCTCAGTAGCTGTGGCTCGCAGGCTCTGGAGCAGAGGCTGGAGACTCTGGTGCCTGGGCTTAGTTTGCTCTGGGTCATTTAGAATCTTCCCGAACCCAGGATCGAACCTGTGTTCCCCTGCATTGGCAGGCAGATTCTTATCCCCTGTACCATCAGGGAAGTCCTTCATTTTACACAATTATTGCTGATTCCCAAAACTTTTGTTTTTGTGAATTCTATCTTGTTGCCATTTACCAGTTAGGAATGAAAACCAAAATATTTATAAAAATGTATGACAATTTATTTCTCATAAATTCATTGTGTATCAGTGTAAAGAATATTTTTAACTAAATATAATTTTTCAAAACAACAACAACAAAATGGTGTTGAGAAGAGTAGCATTGTTTTGTATTTTGCAGCTGCATTCTCATACCTGCTTGTGACTTTAGTTGGTTGTGATATGTCGCTTTGATTGAAGTGTGAAGAAAATCCAACCTCACACAGGGCATGCAGCTGGGACGGCAGAGAGGAGTATTTTCCTAAAAAGTATAGTTCTCAAAAAGGAATGGCCTTTTTTTTTTTTTTTTTTTTAAATTAGGAAGGGCCTTTTTCAGTAATTGTGTATATTTTTATTTGTTGCTTGTGAAAAGCAAATTTCTTAAAGGAAAACTGCAAAGTGGAATGTGGAATCATCTAAATGAACTTTTCATACTCTGTTAGATTAAAATCCACTGGTCTATCTTAGTACTTTGAATGGATCTTTTATTCATGCATGATTTTATAACATCCTACATGGGTCATTTGGAAAATACTGATTCACTGAGTTATGCACACCTTCCAAATGTTGAGATGTTCCATTAGTATTAAAAAAAAAAAAAAAGCAACAATCCTCATTTGTTACGATCACCATCAATCTCATCAGAAAAGTCTTTAAATGTTGGGAAGCTGCTCAGCTCACAATGGTGGACATGTCTCCCCAAATTCCAATTTTGCTTAGAAAGGTTGAATTTTATTATTGGCAATAACATCCTGTCAAATGCACTGAGCCCTTGAGAACATTATCTCCCTTTCTAAAATGTCTGGGAATCATGACGATAATTTCCATCATTTATTGAGTTCTTGCTCTATGCTGAACATCTTACTAAGCAATTTACATAAGTTTTCTTGTTATTGTATTAATTTCCACTGCATTCCTGAAAGGTATCATTCCTCCTGTTTTACAGAGGAGGAAACTGAGGTCCAGAGAGGTAGGTACTTGCCCAAGGTCACACAGCTACCAGTACTCTTCTATACTATCAGAGTTCCAGAAAAGAATTTACCATGTAGGATAGGTCTAAATGAAATAGTCTAACCCCTTGGACCCAAGAATTAACTCCTGCTTGTCAGACCATGTAGCCATTGGTTTAGATGGGAAAATCTAGGGCCCCTCTCAAGATGTAGTTATCAAGGCTTAGCTCAAATGTTACCTCCTTGGAGAAAACTTATACATTCCCTGGGATATAATAAAAAGTCCCTTATCACTAATTGATTGGTAGTTAACAAGTGCTAGGCACCATATTCCATGAGATAGATACATTAGTTTCCTCCTGGCAACATGCTTGCAAAGTAGATTGTATTATTTTCCTGTGTTAATTTTCTGTTGCTGCTATAACAAGTGGTCACAAATTTACTGGTTTACAAATTATTTTTCAGTTCTGTAGGTCAGAAGATTCACTGGGCTGAAGACAAAGTTGTAGGCAAGGCTGTATTCGTTATGGAGGCTTTAGGAGAAAATCTGTGCCTTTTCTAGCTTCTAGGACTTCCTGGATTCCTCCATCTTCAAAGCCAGTAGCCCAGCATCTTGAAATCTCTCTCACTTTCTCTGTCTTCCCTCCCCACTTAGTTGTTAACTTCTCTGATTGTCTGATTCTCTGGCTTCCTCCCTCTTTCTTTTTTTAAGGACCTTCACATTTACATGGGTCCCACCCATTTAATCCAGAATAATCTCTCTATCTCAAAGTCTTCAGTTTAATCTCATCTGCAAAGTCCCTTTAGCAATGTAAAGTCACATCTGTACAGGTTCTGGAGATTGGGAAGTGGACATTTTGAGGATGGGATGACTCTGCCTACCACACCTCCTTTTACAAAAAATTCACAGAAAGTTTAAGAAAGTTTACCTGCTGAAATTCATGCAGCCCAGTGAGTGGGGGTGTTGGGATTTTATTTCAGGCTTTCTTTGGGGGGTGCTGTGCTAGGACTTTGTTCCAGTGTGCAGACTTTCTAGTTGTGGGATGAAGACCCACAGCATGGAGGATCTTAGTTTCCCAACCAGGGATTGAACCTGTGTCCCTGCATTGGAAGGTGGCTTCTTAACCACTGGACCACTGGGGAAGTCTCTTTCAGGTCTTTCTTGACTGTGTTTTCCTCCCCTGGCTCTCATTGCAAGTAGAAGGGCCTGCTAAGGACTGCAGGGCCTACAATGAAGTGTGTTAGTTGCTCAGTCATGTCTGATTCTGCAATCCTATGGACTGTAGCCCGCCAGGCTCCATTGTCCATGAAGTTCTCCAGGCAAGAATACTGGAGTGGGTTGCCATTTCCTACTCCAGGGGATCTTCCCAGGGGTTGAACCTGGGTCTCTTGCATTGCAGGCAGATGCTTTACCATCTGAGCCACCAGGGAAGCCCAGGGCCCACATTGCTTGCTCATATTTCCCTTTTCATATGTATCTCCTTGTATTGAAATCAAGTGGTGCCACCATTAAAAGAAACAAACAAAACATGCTGTTGAAATTCCCTGGCAGGCCAGTGGTAAAAAAAAAAAAAAAAAAAAAAGAAAATAACGTGGTATCCTGGTACTGTCTCCGCAAGTGATTTGAAAATTAGAACTGGGTCTCATCGATCATAATTTAGATTTTTTGTTCAAGCACCGTTACAATAAAAACCAGATGTAAACCACCATAAGTCATCAATGGATTTTCATATCCCTCCCTGTCTTTATATATAGGTAGATCTTTTTCCTGTGGTTTTAATCACAGCATGGATACAATATTACTGTTTCCCCAGCTTTTTAAAGTTTTTTTTTTTTTTGCCACTGTGTTCACACTCATTTAATTTGCTCCTCACAGAAACCTTATGAGTTAAGAAATTTTATTAACCTTATTCACGGGTGACGAACCCAAAGACTCAGCTGGAGAGGCCGAAGCAGGTGGTACCCTACATAGTCAGGTGGGGCTCACAGTTTCTGGAACCAATGACCCGAAAACTGGTCTGTCCGCACACATGTATGCAGGTGTGTGATAGGTAACACTTACTGGATGCTTACCATTTGCCAGGCCCCAATCCTAAACGCTTTACGGGTGCGTTTTTATTTTTTAAAAATATTCCCCGATACCTAGTTAAAGGCGTGGCACAGAGCAGGCGCTCAGTGTGTTTGTGGAATGAATTAAAAGTGGACAAATGAATGAGCGGGTGGATGCGACCTCCATAAACGCGACTGCTCGGAGATCTTCAGCTCGCACTTCGGACACCCCAGCCCAAGGGTTCGGCGGAGCGGGCCGACCTCAGGCCGCAGCTCCCGGCCCGGACTTCCCGAGTCCTGCCCAGCACCGCCCAGGTAGCCTTCTGGGTGGTGAAAAGCTCGGGCCGACCAGGCGCTCCGGCGTTATCACCTCCGTCCCACGCGCTTTCCCCTGGGGCCCGGGAGCTCTGGTCTGCAGCGAGCGGGCCCGTATCCGCCTAGGGCCGCGGGCTCAGGGTCCACCCCCGGCCGGCTCCCGCCGCGCACGCCCACCTGTCGGCCGCGCATGCGCAGCGCACGCCCGGCGCGCCCGGCCTCCCCGCGCCCCGCGGCGCGCGGCCAGTGCGCAGGCGCGGCGGCCGATGCGAGTGTGTATGTGCGGGCGAGAAGATGGCGGCGGCGGGGGAAGCAGCGTGAGGAGCCGGGGGAGCGCCGAGGCTCGTTGAAACGGGCCGCCATGGCCCTCCGCAGCCCGCAGGTAGCCGCCAGCCGGCGCCCTCGGCGGGAAGGGACCCCGGGCCGCGAGTGGGCGGGCGCCGGGGCGCACGGGCGGGCGGGCGCACCCCGGCCCTGAGCGAGCGTGTGGGAGTGGGGGAGGGCGCCGGGACACGCTGCCCGGGACTAGGCCCCGAGCCTCCTGCCGCCTCCTCACCTCGGCCGCCCTCAGCCCGGCCCGCCCCGCGCCCAAACCCGCCGGGCCCCGCCTCGTGGGGGCGGCGGAGAGGGGGCGCCCGGGCCGGCCTGGAGAGGGTATGGGTGGGGGGCGCGAAGGGGTTAACCTCAGGGCTGTACCGCGGGGCGAGCCGGCGGTAAGGATGGGGCCCCGGCCGTCCCGGGAGGCGGCCGAGGGGGTTCGGGAGGCCCGGTAGCGGCAGAGCCTTCCACGCCCTCCGGTTGCCTCTCTGCCCGCAGCGAACCAGCAAGATTTGGGGGTGCACTGTTTTCCCCGTGGCACCAAAGGTTGCTTTCGCAGTTTGATTGACCCCGTGGCGGGGGTTGGTGTGGGGTGGGTGGGGTGGGGTGATGGGGATTGCTGGTTTTCTGGCTTTTAGATTTAAGTGACTGAGGAGCACCTTAAGGTTACTGTTGCAAAGGGGACTTGAAATAACTCTCCAGTACCGTACTTTTATTAATACCTGCCTTTGAGTGACATCCTTTGCTTGAGTCCGTCTCAGCCCGGCTGACACTGTGCTAACGCACACTGTCAGAGCGGTCTCTCAGGGTTAGGGGCCACTTATGATAATCCCGTAGTGGAAAGAAAGAGGAACGAGCACGCTTTTAGGGAGATAGTGTAGAGTTGAACTCAGTCCTCCCACTCCCTCAATACAGTTGCTCTGTTTGAAAATCAGCATGTGGTCTTATTTGTCGGGCTTGCTGTGTAGACCACTGATTTGTTGACTTCCAATCCCTAGAAGTTGTTGCACTTTTTTGTATCAACCCAGTGTGCTGTAGTATTAACTTTGTATTAACTATAGGGAAATGGAACAAAGTAGCTATTGGAAAACTGGTGGCCGGTAAATCATAACCCCTCTCTAAGCAGTTGGTTTTTGTTGCCCTTTTGGGAATGGAGTAGGTTTTAATAACTTGTAATTAACGCGTGTTGCGGAATTTAAGACGCGATAACTTAAAAAAAAATGAGATCTTACAGGAAGCTGCAATTTTGTTAAATTTTTGGCTCTTCAGTTTGCTGTACAACTTTCCGCCTTTAACTTTTTGTTCACTAGTACGTCTGCTTTTGAAAGTAACGCAGTAAAGTTCTATGCACAAAAAAAGGGCTTAGTGGTTGAATAAGTTTTACAAGTGTGTAATTCAAAGATTTCTCTCCTTAAGAGATTTAGTATTTGCCTTTTTCTCAACTTAAATTTTAAGATAAATAGCTACAAAATGGGTACAAGGTTCATTGTGAACTAATGGGTCATAGTCATAGTGATTTTGAAATGAAAGAAGCACGTTTAGGCATAATTCACTTAATTATCATAAGCACCAGTCGCAGGGCAAAATTGAAATGTTAATGAGCAGTGATAACATGTAAACATGATTGTAATTTCGCTTGCTTTCCTTGTCCTAGTATTTGTTTTATACAGCATTATTGCCTGCGTGTTGTACATCTTTGGAAAATTAAGGTGGCAACATAAATGTTAGCAACACTTTGGGTTTATTCTTTTAAAGTATGATTGAAATGCTTTTAAGTTCTAACATAGGGAAGGTAGGAAAGGAAATGGTATGATTTCTCATACTTTTCATAATTTTCTTTTTAGAAGAGTAGTAATGAAAACAGGTAATGAAATCATGTATGTGACAGGATTTAATGGTTGGATCCTGCTTAAGTCAGGCTGAATATTTTAATAATTTAGTTTTATTCAGTTACCTCCTTTCCTAAGGGTACTGCCTTGGTCATTGCCATTCATTAATTCAACAAATACTGATTGAGCGATCACGCTGTGCTAAGCACGATGATGCATATTCCGTGTTTACTGTGGGGGTTAACAACCACAAATTATTAGTAAGGGCTCTTTTATTTTTTTTTTCTTAGGTTTTTATTAAGGGTCCTATTTTAAAATTGGATTTTTAAGGTTACAATTTAAAACATAGATTATATTTTATTTTCATAGTATTGATTGAACTCTTTTCCCTGGATTGACATAAAACAGTGAAAAACTTGGGAACATTTCTAATGTGGATAGCTTTCAACACATTTTAAAAACCCAAATAATGAACTTTGACAATTGAGGTGAAAGTACATCTCTAATTAATATTTGTCGTTACAAGGGAACTGATGAAATGATTTGGGATAATTAATTTGAACTGACCAGTGCTGTCTTAAACCAGAAGAAGCGTTTGTGATCACTGCAGTTGTTCTTAGTGAAATCTCTACAGTAATGCTTCTTACACCCTGTTTGAATATCGTGTGGCTGTTCCTGTCTTGGTCCTCTGCAGCGGGCTCACCCCAATCTTTTCCTTACCTCGGATAAAATAATGTGGCCCCTCATTTTACACTGTGGGATTTCTTGGATCCAGCTTACTGCATATTGTAGAGTGTTACTGAAGCATTGAGTATCTTTGTAACTGATGGCTGTGTTAGTAGTTCTCCAAAGAGAAGCACTTTTATTGGTGTTTCAGAGTGAGCAGCTGAAGTAAATAAAATTATTTGAAATATAGGATATTTGGAGATACCAGTGTCCGTTTGTAGAGTGATAGCAAAATCTTGAAACAGGTCTTCACACTAGATACAGTGTTTAAAGTTTGAGTTGATGGTTTCCTCAGTGGCTCCTGCAGACCTAAGTGGAAGTGAGCCCCATCCATGGGCCTCCCCTCACGCTCTGGAGCCCATCTTGTGGGGACCAAGTGATGAAGTGATAGCAAGTAATAAGTGGACCCGCCTCACTCTAAATTCCTCTCCAGAGCAAAAGTTAGGACGTTTATTTCAGATTTTTTTGAATGTAGAACTCACACGACTTGAATAGGGTCACATAGGAAAACTTAAGGAAGAAAAAAATTCCAAAGCTTAATGATTATTTAATGCCAGGCTTAGTGGCACATTTACTTTCTGCTGTGCTCAGACTGCAATATTCAAGTAATTGAGAAAAGTTGTATCATCTCAACCTGAAGTAGTTACATCAAGATTATTTGTTTGTTTATGTTTTTACAAATTTCAGACGTGCAGCTATTTGCTGTTAAGAGATCTGGTTTTTCAAGTGGCACATTGAAGGTGGTTGCTTAGGACACTTCTTACTGACAATACACTAAGTATGAAAACCAGTGGGAAGCTCTTGCTTTTGAATTTGTAATTACGCTGTCACAGTTCTCTTTACTGCCACACAGGCAAGAATCACTGTGGCACAAAACAGATAAATCTGTTTGCAGTGGAATTTCCTGGCCTTGGGCCATTGGATTACTGTCATTTGTCACTTTAGTGCTACGTCAGCAGTGTAGATGTCAATTCCGAAGACTTGCATATGCTTGGACTGCAGTTTTCCTGTTTTTTGACGTGATCTCCCAATAGGTCTTTCTGTGATCTTTTCTGTCAGTGCAGGCTGGATGAAGAACCGAGTGTAGGCAAAATAAAGATAGCCCTTGGGCTAGGTTTTATAGTACTATTTGTTTCAAGGATCGGACATTGTAGAATCTCTCATAAACCTCAAGGTGGAGTCTTCAGAGTGTAGACTTTTCATGAGCGGGGTGCTTTCTGACTATTTGAAAGCTCCTCAGCTATGCCCCCATTTTCAGCAGAGGACCTGAGAAACCAACAGCTCTGTGCTGCTCCCTGTCTGGAAAGGCCCTGTGCTCGGGTTGCCCTCTCCCGGGAGTAGGCTTGGTGAGGTATAGAGGTGGAAGTGTGGTTTGGGGTGGGGAGGACATAGCCGATCTTCCTGGACATGCCCTCTCTGGCTGCTTTGAGAGCTGAGAGATGACCAGAGATGACCACGTGCTAGCCCAGGGCTGCTCCTCTGCTCTCTTCCCTCAGGCTGCTCCCTCCTGGGCTTCATATGCAGCTTTTTTTGGGTTGTCATTCTTCAGGTCAGTTCTCACTTTATTTTTCTGATATCAGCTCAAGGACCATCTCATAAGCCTACACTCCCTGATTTAAGAGTCTCACAAGTAGTGCATTGGAAATAAAAATACCTCCTAGTAGAAAGACTGGTGCCCCACTCTTGTGCCTTTGGTATCCAAGTTTTACACCTAGCTGCCTGCCTTTCTCTCTCTCTATGATGGTGGTACAGTTTTGTTTCCCCACTTGTACTTGTTTTATGGAGAAATGCTTGTTTTATATCTGTGTGTATTACATGCACACAGTTGGCATGCCAGTGCTCTTTTCTAGCAAAGTAGTCTTTAAAGTTTCAAAAGATTCAGCGTGACAGCTGCAAACTTATATTGTCATTGGAGCTACTGTGAAAAAAAATTAAATGTAACTTGAATAATATTAGAGATCTCAAGTATGCTCTGCTGTAAGACACTGAATGTAGGAAAAAAACCTTGCATTTAAGACTGAACAAAATAGAGGGCTTCATTATTACAGACCTGTTATTGTGGATGAGCTGGCTGGGGAGGGAAGGGAGGAGTCCCATGAATAGCCCCCCCAACCCCCCCATCCTCACCCTCTCCTGGAGCTGTAGTTCCAGGAGATCCATTGGATGCACTGGAAGTGGTGGGAATGGCTTTTTGGACCATTTTCTCAATTTACTTTCCTCATTGTTCAGAAAAATAGACGTTTATCATTATTGTGAGTACTAGTCAAAAGTATTCTTTGTTTTAAAATATGTTGAATAAAGCTGGATGTCTATATAAATTGTCTGCTGCAAGCCATGGACCTTGTGAACTACAACCAGAACCGCCCAAGAACATTTAATACTTGGCTGTGTGTGGGGAATTTTGATTTGGCTTCTGGGCTAATGAGTTAGTCTGCATTGTTTAATTATTCTCACATAAAGATGGTATCCTTTTCTCTGGATATAAGCGATGCATTTAAAATTTTATTATACTCATTTAACTTTAGTTAGGGCCAGTCAACTTGTGAATTTATTTGGTATTCTGGTAACCGTCAAGAGCATTTCTAGTTTTCCTCTTATGTGTCTCTCCTATTTTAGACAGTTTATAACTCCAGAGGAGTGAAGCAATGCCTCTTGAGAGACTTTCGTCATTAAGATATGTACTCTTTCTATTTTTTTCTGAAAATATCAGTCTTTTTACTTTTGATAGCACTTGGGAGGAAATAAAAGAGAATTTGAAAATGACGTTTAATTCTCAAGTTTTTGGAGATTCCTGCCTGATGTTGTAGAAAACTTCTGTCTCTCGGTATATAAGTGGTAATTCTCCTTGGTTGGTTAGCAAGATGTGTGTGTTTGAGACCTGGAGAGTAGGCCTTCAGGGTAGATCTGCTGATTGGACAAGGAGGAGCATATTTATTATGAAACGAAGCATTGCAGGGATCAGCATATGGAGCGGTCGTGTAGTTTATAAGCTTCATGGTTTGTGAAGTGCTGTGGCTGGCATGATCCTTACAGCAACCCTGTAATGTATTCCTATTATCACCATTTTACAGATGGGTAAAGTGAGACTCAGGAGGTTGTGATTGAAGTCACGTGGCTGTGAAAGGTGCTATCGGGGACTTAAGAGCAGGTTTTGGACTTCTAGCCTCTGCCGTTTATACTTGGCCAGACTGATAAAGGCCTGCTGTTTCACAGTGCAATTTCCTCATGATAGTTCTCAGAGAAGGTTTATGGAATGACTGAACGAATGAAATAAAGGTTTACATGTTTAAAATAATTATTTAGGGCTGGAAAAGGAAATGGCAACCCACTCCAGTATTTTTGCTTGGAAAACCCCGTGGACAGAAGAGCCTGGCAACCTACAGTCCACGGGGTTGCAAAGAGTCTAGCACAACTTAGCAACTAAACAGCAACAACCAATCTGTTACTAATTATTAATTGCTAGTTTTTGTGTAGAGTGCATTTTGGTAAAACTTGTTAGTTGATTTTATTTTTAAATACGAAATAAAGACTTGAATTTCTTTTTTTCTTTTAAGACTTGAATTTCTGAAACAGACTTGTTTATAGTAAAAAGTCACTCTCTCCCTCCCAGATCCTTGGTCCCATTGGTCTGTCTTGTGTGCCTTTCCTATTCAGACATTGTTTTTGTCCCCTTGTCTCATAATGCAGTCTTCTAACCAGATGGTCGGGCTTCCCTTGTGGCTCAGCTGGTAAAGAATCCACCTGCATTGCAGGAGACCTGGGTTTGATCCCTAGGTTGGGAAGATGCCCTGGAGAAGGAACAGCTATCCACTCCAGGATTCTGGCCTGGAGAATCCCACGGACTGGATATGGATAGCCCATGGGGTCACAAAGAGTCGGACACTGAGCGACTTTCATGAACACACACAACCAGACAGTCAGTGAGGTGGACTTTTTGGAGCATCTCTTATTTCTGAAATTATTGAAGCTGTCTATTCAAGTAGAATAGAATTTTTCTTATTTTTATTGGATTTTGCCAGGGGATGGAGCAGATGTTCTGGAGGTTAAAGTGGTTCTCTGTGACCCAGTATACTGAGAACTGTGGAAGTGCTGTAGAAACGTGGGACTATTAAAACGGCCGAACAATTTTTTTTTTTTTTTTAAAGAAATGGTATTTTGAAGACATTCAACCACTTAATTATAGCAGTCATGGTGTCCAGTTTTCATATTGTAAACAAAAAGATCTGATTCAGATTCAAATTCTTATCTGTTGGTCAACTCTGCGTTAAAGAAGACCCCTGAGAGGACAAACCTTTGGTTAGTTTGAGAGGTTAGTAGGTCATCAACCTTGCTGACTAGTCAGGAATTGGGTAATGAACCTGGGCTTTCTCCTGTCTTCTCCAAAATCAGACTTTCCTCACTTCCCCCCTTTGTTTATTTCTTTATTTTTGGCCATGCCGCAATCTTAGTTCCCTGACCAGGGAGCGAATCTGTGCCCCCTGCAATGACCTATGGAAACCTAACCACTGGACCACCAGGAAATTCTCTGAAAGATGAGCATCTTTAATTCATTAGTTATTTGGAGGCAGAGTGGGAGATACATTTTACTTAGTAACATTAAGAAAATAATTATGGTAAATTAAAACATGAAGTTTTTTTTTATGTTAAAAAAACTTAAAACTTTTATGTTAAAAAAACTAAAAACTTGTTCGATGCATGATACAGGGTGCTCGGGGCTGGTGCGCCCAGGATGACCTGGAGGGATGGGATGGGGAGGGAGGTGGGAGGGGGGTTCTGGAAGGGGAAAACATGTACACCCATGGTGGGTTCATGTCAATGTATGGCAAAACAAATACAATATTGTAAAGTTAAAAAATAGATAAACTAATTAAAAAAAACAAAAAACTTAAAACTACATGTTAATTTGATCAAAAAGCAAGTTAGACTGTGAAATATTTGAAAAAGATTGAGATTTTTTCATAAAATATTTGTCAATAAACTGGTTCATGTTTGGTCTCCCCCCTTTGTATTTATTGAAGTACTGCAATGGCAAGAAAAGGAAAACAAATCCTAAAGAACTGTCCCACTCCTCATGTCTGCTTCCTGTCTCCGGAAATCATATTCCACCACTTCTAATAAAATGGAAGGTCAGGTCTTCCAGCATTCTGTGTCTTTTGGAATTAATTTGTAGTATACCAGGCACTTTTGGAGAAGGCAGTGGCAACCCACTCCAGTACTCTTGCCTGGAAAATCCCATGGATGGAGGAGCCTGGTAGGCTGCAGTCCGTGGGGTCTTGAAGAGTCAGACACGACTGAGCGCCTTCACTTTCACTTTTCACTTGCATGCATTGGAGAAGGAAGTGGCAACCCGCTCCAGTGTTCTTGCCTGGAGAATCCCAGGGATGGGGGAGCCTGTTGGGCTGCCGTCTGTGGGGTCGCACAGAGTCGGACACGACTGAAGCAACTTAGCATAGCATAGCATAGCATAGCATACCAGGCACTTTTATTCAGAACTGCATATAAAGGACTTTATATCTTTTGTGATTGCTCAAACAAAGAATTTTGGTGGTCAGGCATTAGCAGGATAGAGGTGAAAAGAGATCTGTGCTTTGGGAGTTGACAAGGTAGTAGGAGAGGGAAACAGGCTAATTGGTGTATCCCCCTTTTAGGGTGGTAATTCCTGTAACAGAAGTGTGAACAATATAGTCAGAAACTTTCATTCATTCGTTCAGCAAGTAGTTATTGAGTGGCTACCGTGTATCAGGCAGTGAGGATGGAGTGATAAGCAGAGATGGGCATTGTCCCTCTTACCAGGGAGCTTACTGTCTAGAGAGAGACACACACACTAATCAAATAGTCACAGGAATGCAGAGGGCCATTCCACACTGAAGACCGCGTCTGGAGGGAGGGCAGGGGAGGCAGGGGACTGGCTCCCAGAAGCAGTGCCTTGGCTGATACCCAGCCTGAGATGGCTCTGTGGCTGCAGGGCCTGGGGAGCCCCTAAGAACTCAGAACTGGGTGCCAAGGTGGCAGGGGGAGCTGGGAGGCGGCCAGTCTTATCCTGGGGAGAGCGTGGAAGAGGGTGACGAACTCACACGCTGCCTGCCCTGCAGAACCATCCTGCAGGTTCTGGGCGGCCACGAGCTTGAGCTTGGGGAGGGTGCGGTGGAGGTGGGGGGAGTAGCAACACCATGTGGGTTGGAAAAGGGGGAGCGTCAGGGGAAGCTGAGAAGAAGAGTCAGGAGAAGCTGATGCTCCGAGAAAGGTGACATTTGAGCAGAGAAGCTCAGGGATGGGATGTGGGGGGAGCACATGTGGGAGAGCAGAGTCTCGAGGCCTGCGGTCTGTTTGGGCACCTGTGCTCAGTGGGTGACTGCCTGGTGTGTAGGGTGGGGTGCTGGGACGGTGTGGGGGTTGGAGGACGAAGGACCTTGGTAGTCCAGCCTCGGTGGTGGTGTCTGTGGGAAGGCACAGGCTCTGTGAGGGTTGCTGAGGGAGGTGGTTGTTCTAGGCTGGTTGGGGTCCTCCACAGGGTGGCAAGGGTGTCCTCTGCCGGCTCTCCTCTAGATCCCAAGAGTGTTTGCTCTGCTCACCTCAGCACCTTAAACCCTAAAACTTTGAGGGGGGGGGGAATGTAGGACATTTGTTTGGGAATATCTGAGGCAGATTAGTGCAAGGCAAATAGCCCTTGAATGTCCTCAGTGATAATTGGATAGAGTCGTTAGGGAAGGTCATTTGGGGACATCAGTTCAGTTCAGTTGCTCAGTTGTGTCTGTTTGCGACCCCATGGACTGCAGCACCCCAGGCTTTCCTGTCCATCACCAGCTCCTAGAGCTCAAACTCATGTCCATCGAGTCGGTGATGCCATCCAACCATCTCATCCTCTGTCATCCCCTTCTCCTCCCACCTTCAATCTTTCCCAGCATCAGGGTCTTTTCAAGTGAGTCAGTTCTTCGCATCAGGTGGCCAAAGTATTGGGGTTTGAGCTTCAGCATCAGTCCTTCCGATGAATTTTCAGGACTGATTTCTTTTAGAATGGACTAGTTGGATCTCCTTGCAGTCCAAGGGACTCTCAAGAGTCTTCCCAACACCACAGTTCAAAAGCATCAATTCTTTGGCGCTCAGCTTTCTTTATAGTCCAGCTCTCACATCCATATATGACTACTGGAAAAGCCAGACCTAGACAGACCTTTGTTGGCAAAGTAATGTCTCTGCTTTTTAATATGCTGTCTAGGTTGGTCATAGCTTTTCTTCCAAGGAGCATGCGTCTTTTAATTTCATGGCTGCAGTCACCATCTGCAGTGATTTTGGAACCAAAGAAAATAACATCTCTCACTGTTTCCATTGTTTCTCCATCTGTTTGCCATGGAGTGATGGGACCGGATGCCATGGTCTTAGTTTTTTGAATGTTGAGTTTTGAGCCAACTTTTTCACTCTCTTCTTTCACCTTCATCAAGAGGCTTTTTAGTTCCTCTTCACTTTCTGCCCATATTCTCTTTAAATTTTGGGGGGGCGGGCAACTTTAAAAACCAGCATTTATTCCTTGATTGTGAAGAAAATATATCACCCATATATCATGACTCTGAGATGACTAATGTTAATATTTTGAAATACTTCCCTTTAAATTTTAGACATTTGGGCTTTTTTTTTTTTTTTTTTTTTTTTTTTCATTTGGGCTTTTTATATATAACGGGCTGTGCTGTGCTTAGTCACTCAGTCGCTCAGTCGTTTCCTACTCTTTGTGACTCTATGGACTATACAGTCCATGGAATTCTCCAAGCCAGGATTCTTTACCAGCTGAGCCACAAGGGAAGCCGAAGAATGCTGGAGTGGGTAGCACTTATCCCTTCTCCAGCGGATCTTCCCGACCCAGGAATCAAACCCGGTTTTCCTGCATTGCAGGTGGATTCTTTGCCAACTGAGCTATCAGGGAAGCCTTATTTTATATAATAGTATTTCTTAAGTCACCATCCTTGGTCACAGTTTTCTCAGTCGAACCCCCTAGCATCCTGATGGCCATCCAGACACACTGAATAGGGACCCGTAATTAGGCCCCCAGCTGTGTTCCCTCAGCCCCCCAGGGTCTTAGCCTCACACAGGTGTCAGAGCCTCTGCATGCTTTTGTTTACCGCCTTTTCCCTTAACCTGCCGAGCACTTTCCCATGAATAGAATTAACTGAGTCATATTTTGGACATTTAAAAACGTTTCCAGTCTAGGTTAGGTATGAACAACAACAAAAGACGCCAGTTTGTGGCCCTCTGAGAGGTAATGTTAATAATTTTAGCCCTGAATCGAGTGACTTGTGGAAACAGAACCAACTGAGGAGCCTGACACGTTGCCACTTTGAAGACCTGTCACCCTGGGTCTTGAGCATGAGAGTTCAGTTTTATTTGAAGTTCAGCAGCTAAATGATTGACAAATTCCTCTCCACAAACACTTATCCAGCTCTTGCTCTACATTATATTCCCCAAAGCCATGAGAAACTGCTGGGTGCCATGTGGTGAGATAGGGCTCTCGGTGTGGGGGCAGCTCGGGCTCTGCCACTCCATTTAACTGTGACTGTCTGCCGTCTTTGAGGACTGGGGCATAGCATTAAGCCAGTTTGCCATTGGAAATTCTTGCAGCCTTTTTTGTTGTTGTTGCTGGTCATAGATTTGTCAGCTTAGAAGTTCTTGTCTCCAGTTTTTCACAAATTGGTGCTAAAGTAACACTCTTGGTTCCATCTTGGTTCTTACTGAATTCTTGGCTTTTCCATGCCACACTACACAGTGTGAGTTAAGTGCCAGGAGCACAAACTTTCTTTTTCATGTGTGACTGGAGTTCTAGTCCATGAGAAAGAGATAAGAGATTGCTTTGAAAAAAAAAATCTTGAGCAGTCTCTTTAGTTTCAGCTGCAAGCTTCTCTGGCTGTAACTTGAACTTCACTCACAATGACACCATAGCAATATCCTAGTGGTGACTGGTCTTGGACACAGAGTTGCCACAGCTCAGTTTGGAAAGACTTGGCCTCTCACCCCCTGACACATGTTGAACAAATGAGTTTCTTTTATTTTTAAGATGGACAGAAAGTATGTTGCCATTTTGTTTCTTTGCCATTGATTTCTTTTTGGTTGAAAGCATAGATCTGAGTTAGCTTCCTCCCTTCCCTGTGAAGAAGGGAAGGACTCCCAAGCGTGTCCTGCACGGGGAGCCCCGAGGGCCCTGTGGACTTTGGTGCTGGGGATGCCCTGTCCTTCCTCCCGGTCAGTCAGCTCTTCCCGGAGGCCTGCAGGCTGCTGGCCCGGGATGGGCCGAGTGCCTGAGCGGTGGAGGGAAGGCATGGCCCTGCCTGGCGGAGGGCACGGCACATAGACGTCATCTGGCAGAACCTACTTCCAGTTCTAGGAGTTAAGGTCAGAACCACAGGGTGCAGGAACCACAAGGCACAGATTTGCCCTCCCTAGACATACCTTTATAGTAACGAGTGCTGCTGCAGAAGAGGTGGGCTGCTCTTGAGGTTTTCAGATGGGTTGCAATTCTTGCGTTAAGAATGCAGGTGACCTCTAGGCTTTCTTTAAGGGTTTCGTGACTCTTCTTACTCCTGTTGTGTCGTTGTTTGAATCCAGGCGACTCATCTGTATATCAGCTAATCTGTTTTGTTTCATTGTTTGGGCTGTTTCTCAACAGGTTTAGCTGAGATCAGAGTACCGTTACTGATGTAATAAACACCTTCATGGTAGCTTTCCCCATAGTGGTCCAGAACATTGATCCTTTGTTGACCTGGTCTGAGCCAGTGCCGTTATCTCCAAACTCCAGAGCCACAGAGCTGTCTACCTTCCCCAGTGGAGAGCCTGAGTATGTCAGTGGTGGGTGTTGAAAGAGAGCTTTTCCATTGGCCTGCTGCCTCAGTTATGTTTTGTGTTTCCTACCTTTGTCATCTTAGATATCTCAGCCAGTGTCATCATTCGTCCACTGGTTATTTTTTGAACTCAGCTGTGTGCCAACAAAAACGAGCACAGATAAGTTGTCTCTGCCGCAGCACACTACCCGCTATGTCCACGCGCTTGCTCCCTGGCCCCGTGCCACTTGGAGTGAGTGAGTCTCCTCAGGCAGGCCTGCCTCCCTGCCCTCTTTATTTTAGTTTTCCAAAGTGGACAGCTTGGTTTATTTTACATTTTTCCTAGGACCAGACCTTATAGATGGCATTGTTGTTTACTTGCTAAGTCGTGTCCGACTTTTTTGACCCCCTATGGACTGATGGGGTACAAATGGTAAAATTTTCAAGTTATTATCTCTCTTCGATTGTGTATTATTTTTCAGTTGGCAGGATCGTAATTGAAACTGAGAGTATGCTCTAAAATACCATACTTTGAAGTAACCTTAAAGTCGTTCAGTCACTAAATCATCTTCGACTTTTTTCTGACCCCATGGACTGTAGCACACCAGGCTCCCTCTGTCCTTCACTGTCTCCGGGAGTTGGCTAGAATTCATGGCCATTGAGTCAGTGAAGTTAAATTGTTTTATATCTGACAATAGCAGATGGCATTCCACCATTTACTTCTGTTTATGTTCAGGGAAAAAGACTTTCTGACCTAATTGGAGATTTCCAGCTCTAATGCCTCTGTGAGTTAAGCTTCAGCTAATACAGTGAAAGAATGAAATGTTAGCTTCATTTTTGAGTTTCTTTTCTGCCCTCTTTAAAATCGCAGCCTCCTGGACCCCCGCCACCTTCTTGCCTTGCTTTCTCTTCAGAGCACTTAACACCTTCTGATCCTCTTCATCTGATATACTAACACTTATTTTGTTCATTTTCTCTCTCCCTTTACTAGAGTGGAAGATTAGTGAGGGGAAGGAGTTCTCTTGTTCACTGTTACATTCCCAGAGTCTGGAATGTAATGAGTGCTCAAAAATATATTTGTTGATAAATAATTAATGGAAAATATAGCACAGTCTGTACATTTAGGAAATCCCCGGTTGAATGTGGGAATGAGGCTAATCACCTGTTAAAATCCAGAGTAACTCAGGTTTGTTAGGAAAGGAGTTTGCAAAGAGGAAACTCGAACCAAGTTCTGCAGTGTGAGAAGCCAGCTGGGCCAGCTGTGTTAGCTGCTGCTTGTAGCTGCTCAGGAAGGTACCTGAAGTGTTCTTACCCAGTGTAGGTAGTGGGTGACTCAGCAGATGACTAAGGCATAGGAAACCATTGGGGCAGGTTCTGAGATGTGCAGTGTGTTGAAATCTGCAGTGCACATGGCAGGTTCTCCAGGGGGAATTCAGGCCGTGAAGAAGGTGGGTAATGAGTGGCCTTGAGAATGAGTGGGATTTGGGCACGTAGAGAGAAAGGAGGAGGGCGTTTGATGTGGGCCGGTGCCTCCAGCTTGGGTGGTAAACGGTCAGCCAGCCTGATAGAGGAGTTGGGAGCCCTGCGGTGGTGTCCAGGATGCAAGGCTCCCCTTGCCATAAGGAGGACCATGGGATGCTGTGCTACATCCCCTGCTTCTCAGGCTGACGATACATTAAAAGTCAGTGGGGGATCCTGTTAATGGCATGTTTGGCTTCTGTACGTCTGGGCTGGGGGTCTGAGAGCTGCATAAACTCCCAGGTTGTGTCTCTGCTGCTGGGCTGGGAACCACACTGTGAGTAGCAGGGTGATATAGGACATGAGGAGCGTGAGAGCATCTGCACGTCCTGGAATCGTGTGCGGAAATACATGTATGTGCATTCTTGAGGTGGTGGGCCTCATTTGCTTACATCACCTCCTCAGTTCAGTTCAGTTCAGTCGCTCAGTCGTGTCCGACTCTTTGCGACCCCATGAATTGCAGCACGCCAGGCCTCCCTGTCCATCACCGACTCCCGGAGTCTACCCAAACTCATGTCCATCGAGCTGGTGATGCCATCCAACCATCTCATCCTCTGTCGTCCCCTCCTCCTCCCGCCCCCAATCCTACCCAGCATCAGGGTCTTTTCCAGTGAGTCAACCCTTCGCATGAGGTGGCCAAAGTATTGGAGTTTCAGCTTCAACATCAGTCCTTCCAGTGAACACCCAGGATTGATCTCTTTTAGGATGGATTGATTGGATCTCCTTGCAGTCCAAGGGACTCTCAAGAGTCTTCTCCAACACCACAGTTCAAAAGCATCAATTCTGCGGCGCTCAGCTTTCTTCACCGTCCAACTCTCACATCCATACATGACCACTGGAAAAACCATAGCCTTGACTAGATGGACTTTTGTTGGCAAAGTAATGTCTCTGCTTTTAAATATGCTATCTAGGTTGGCCATGACCTTCCTTCCAAGGAGTAAGTGTCTTTTAGTTTCATGGCTGCAATCACCATCTGCAGTGATTTTGGAGCCCCCAAAAATAAAGTCTGACACTGTTTCCACTGTTTCCCCATCTATTTCCCATGAAGTGATGGGACCAGATGCCATGATCTTAGTTTTCCGAACGTTGAGCTTTAAGCCAACTTTTTCACTCTCCTCCTTCACCTTCATCAAGAGGCTCTTCAGTTCTTCTTCACTTTCTGCCATAAGGGTGGTGTCATCCGCATATCTGAGGTTATTGATATTTCTCCCAGCATTCTTGATTCCACCTTGTGTTTCTTCCAGCCCAGCATTTCTCATGATGTACTCTGCATATAAGTTAAATAAGCAGGGTGACAATATACAGCCTTGACGTACTCCTTTTCCTATTTGGAACCAGTCTGTTGTTCCATGTCCAGTTCTAACTGTTGCTTCCTGACCTGCATACAGGTTTCTCAAGAGATAGGTCAGGTGGTCTGGTATTCCCATCTCTTTCAGAATTTTCCACAGTTTATTGTGATCCACACAGTCAAAGGCTTTGGCATAGTCAATAAAGCAGAAATAGATATTTTTCTGGAACTCTCTTGCTTTTTCGATGAGCCAGCAGATATTGGCAATTTGATCTCTGGTTCCTCTGCCTTTTCTAAAACCAGCTTGAACATCTGGAAGTTCACGGTTCACGTATTGCTGAAGCCTGGCTTGGAGAATTTTGAGCATTACTTTACTAGCATGTGAGATGAGTGCAATTGTGCGGTAGTTTGAGCATTCTTTGGCATTGCCTTTCTTTGGGATTGGAACGAAAACTGACCTTTTCCAGTCCTGTAGCCACTGCTGAGTTTTCCAAATTTGCTGACATATCGAGTGCAGCACTTTCACAGCATCACCTTTGAGGATTTGAAATAGCTCAACTGGAATTCCATCACCTCCACTAGCTTTGTTCGTAGTGATGCTTTCTAAGGCCCACTTGACTTCACATTCCAGGATGTCTGGCTCTAGGTGAGTGATCACACCATTGTGATTATCTGGGTCGTGAAGATCTTTTCTGTACAGTTCTTCTGTGTATTCTTGCCACCTCTTCTTAATATCTTCTGCTTCTGTTAGGTCCATACCATTTCTGTCCTTTATTGAGCCCATCTTTGCATGAAATGTTCCTTTGGTATCTCCAATTTTCTTGATCACCTCCTCACCACCGCCCAAAACGGTTAGGGGAATCACTGTCTCATAGAAGTAATGTGCAGATTAAACAGGATCCTAGCTCCCTGACCGGGCATCACTTAATTGGAATGCTTATTTTAATTCATGCAGTTGCTGCTGTTTTTACCAAATGAAATCTTTTGAGCATTTTGATGTTTTGATGAGATTGTCCCAGGAACTGGGGTATATATATATAATTCAAGATAATCTTCCAAGTTTCTCATCCAAGAGTTTGGAAGAACAGTGAAGTTTGCTATTGGCATAAGTGCAAAACCTGTTTTTGAGGAAATAGTGGACCTTTTGATTTTAAGGTTAAGCCAGAACGTAACAGTGAATGAATCTAGGGGTTGGCAGCTTGAAATATGGAACTGGAGCAGTGCAAGTTGAAAGTGTGAGTTTGGAAATCATCAGCCTAATTGAAGCTGTGAGAGTAGGTGGACTGCTTAGTGGGAGAATGAATATCCTGGTGTCAGCCCAGAGGAGAGAGAATGGTTAAGAGCCAGAACTAAGTCCTGAAGGAGGTACAGAGTCCCCTTCAGGAAAGATTATTATGAAAAGTGTGTGTGAGAGAGGTATTATTATTAATCAAGTGCTTGATAGATTGATGAGCTTAAGGATGTAAAATGATTTGGTTTGAATCAGGTTATTTTTGGAAAACCAGAATGTTAGAGGTGAAAGATCTCATTGAGTCAAAAGAGCAAATGGAAAATGAGTTCCATTAGAAAGCAGTGCCTCTGTGGAAAAGACATTTCTGAAAAGTTGCATTGGAGTGGAATGTTTCTATCAAATTATTTCTAGTTTAGCTGTGTTACAGTTTTTCATCTGATTGTTGGGCTTTAACTTGTTAAATGAATAAACCCTTAAAAGCACTAAGTGAGTTCCCATTTTACAAACATCTGCTCTGGAGAAAGAAAAAAGCATCTTCTCTGGATGTCCATCGAGCAGGGATGCTCTTACGGAGTGAACAGTCATCTCATATTGGTTTGTAGTTTCTTCTGTCTGGTTTAGGGCCCTGACTGAGTATGGGGGTAGTCGTGCTGCCTCCGCCCCAGGGGTCTGCTTAGTTTCTTTCATTCCTGAATCACTGGGGCCTGGCAGTGCCCCTATGTTCAGTGATTCTGAACCCTGACTGCACATCAGATTCACATAGAAAGATTTGAAATGCTAAGTGAAGCCTTGCCTCCCGCCATGGAACCCAGAATTGTGGCCTGAGGATCCTCAGGTGGTCCTCAGGTGTCAGGGCTGAGAAGCACCGCCTGATGCCTTTGTTCTGTGTGGCTGACCCTGTTCCCCTGCTTGGTGAGCTCCACCTTTGTAGGAAAAACAATATTGTGAGCTGACTGGGCTAAAATTTCTTTTCCAGAATTCTGAGCTCTGCGTGTTTACCGTACAAGAGACTTTCTGAAGTCTTGAGTTTCATTTTTCTAATAAAATATTTTTAATCATAACAATTTACATATGTAATTCAAGAATGGAGTACAGTCTATTGTTTTGCCTGGTCAAGTAAACTATATCTCCATGATTACAGTCTTTGGAGGCTGTTTTTCAGCAGGTCTTTAGGTGAAGGTTAAATTGAGAAAGTAAACAGTGGACTACTTCCTCAGTAGGCTTGGCAGATCCTTAAGCTCTCAGTACCTGTTGTTGCATTCTTTTATTTTCAGCAGATCGTAGTTTTGCAGCTTTTACTACTTTGACCAACTCTTCTAACTTTGGTCTTCGTTAACAACCAAAGCAATTCATGAGAGGGAACATTCTATATACTTCCTCCTTAAAACTGGAAGGAGAGGGGTGTGTGTACCAGCTAAGACGAGTCCTGTTTCTTAGGCACCTGTTGGTTTTCCAGGCTGTTTGATGAGACCATTGGCAGTGACCAATAGAGGAGAATAATCTGTGTAGTCACATCTCTTTTGTTCCCAAATGTCTTTTAACATGGAGCTCTGATTTAGTGATGCACTTTCCTTTCTGGCAGGTGGCCTTCAGTAGTCAAGCTTTCGTTGGTTTGGTTCCAGCATATTTCATTAAGTGAAAAATCATGTAGAACAGATGGATTTACAAGTTTCTGCTCATGTAGCATTTTGTTTAATGCAGCCCTAGTTTTGATTCAGTGTTGTTGGCACTAATTGTCTGTGTGTAGTCTGGGATTTGGGTATGTCAGGGGATCTAGGCAGTTATAAAGGCCAAGCCAGGCATGAACAGTCTGAGGTTGGAGGCTAAGAGAGGCTGGTTACAGTGATAACAGGCAGCAGAATACAGGTGCATGCACAATAGTTTATGTCGTGTTGTGTACCACTAGTTAGGGTCTTTGAGCTAAGGAACATGAAATCTTAAAGAGTCGTCGTGTGTGAGTATTTATAGAGTGCTTAAGAATTCTACTTTTGTAAATGAAAAATCAGTATCGTGGTCCTTGATCTTCAAGAGCTGTTTTTATAATACAACTGCCTTATCTATTTATTGATAGATGTGTGTCTAGTTAAAAATGTCAACCATATTGAGGTATAATTTAATATAATAAATGTGCCAATTTTAAGCTGGTGCTTTGAGTTTTGACAAATATATATACCAGGGTAACTGCCCCCACAGTCAGGATAGAGAACATTTTCCTTGCCTGCAAGTTTCCCTCATGACCCTTCTGCAAGAATCCTCGTCCCTCTCCCAGGCAATTACTGATCTGCTTTCTGTCACTATTATAGGCTAAATTCCCATTTGCTAGAATTTTCTTTATGTGGAATTTTACAGAGTACTCTGTGTTGCCTCCTTTCACTGAGCATAACATTTTTGACATTTGCCTGTGTGGTATAGGATTCCTTCCTTTTCAGTGCTGGGTAATAGTCCATTGTAGGGATGGACCACAGTTTATCTCTTCACTTCTTGATGGGCATTTGTTGTTCCAGCATTTGGCTGTTATGAATGAAGCTGTTGACCACATTCACGTGCAGGTCTTTGTGTGAACATACATTTTCATTTCTCATGGTTAAAATACCTAGAAGTAGAATTTTTCTGTGTCATATGGTGGGTGTATGTTTGATTTTGTAAGATGCTGCTAAGTTTGTAGAAAGCGGCGGTCACCTTTCACATATGCAGCGGCAGTGCCTCGTTCCCCTTCTGTGTCCTCACCCACACTTGATAGGGTTCCCAGGTACACTAGTCATATCTGTGACAGAAAAGTGAATCTGCTTGCAAGCAGGGAGTTCTTAAGGAAATAGGCTTTGATAAAGAAGTTTAAGTAGAAAAGAGCGGGGGCAAGAAAAACTGGGCGAATGCCCCCAACATGCTAGACACGGGACTTATATGGTGGTCAGTGATGTAGGGGTGGGGAGAAAAAAATGTCCTTTTACAAGGTTGACCTGACCTGATGCACATCCACGGTTTGTTTTGCCCCTGCCCGCCATTTTTCCCCTTTAAGGTTTAAATTAACATTTTGGAGGTTGATTTTTCTCTAGTTTGGGAGACCATGTGATTATTGTGAATGATTTTCCTCTAGGTCAGAATAGATATTCTCTTATTAAAGTTTTCTATGAAGCTTTAATTCACTTTTCTTGATTATGGTTAAATGTTATATTTAAAAATTGCATGTTGTATCTTGACTATATTAAGAGTTTATATTTAGAAATGAACTTGCCCTGCTTGCCCACCTCTGGTGATAGTGAAAACGGGAGCATAAGAAACAGTGAGAGCAGTTGAGCTGGAGTTCTTCGGCCTGCCGACCTCTGAAGTGGGACTGTTGCTGTAGAAGAGGCGTCAGTCCTCAGCCCTGGAACTTGTATTGGTTGCGGGCTTTGCTTTTCTTCCTCCTCTTCCTGAACTCATTTGTTCAGCAGAGCTCTTGAGCACCTGCTATATGCCAAGTACTGATGCAGGCGATGGAAAAGATGAATTGACTTGGTGTCTGTTCCTTTTTAAAAAACAACTTTATGGAGATATAATATACATGCAGTGAATTTAATTCATTTAATGTATATAGTTTGATGAATTTTGACAGAAATGCTTCTTTTTCATTGGTGTTCCACTTTTCCCTTCCCATCTGTTCTCTTTCCTTCCTAGATTAGCACCAAGGTGATTGAAATGAAAATAGGTGCAATTTTGAACTTCTTTCTTCTAGGGCTATCCCAGATAACAAGCACCAAATTGACTCCCTAATTTATCAGCTCTTTTCCATGTGATAAAAAGTCTATATAGCAAGTTATTGTATAATGAGGGCTGTTTAGTAATAGTTTAGAGCAAAGCAAGTTAAAATTTAACTGACATTGTGTAATGTACAATAGGCCTGGAAAGTTGGTAAAAGTGGATTTCTGTTAAGTGAATCATGTTTTCTGATTTGGAGAGTACAGTCTGTGGAAACAAGTTTCAGCTTAGACTCCCCATGAAAGCACTTAAATAAATCCAGTCTATTAAAAATCTTGGAAAAGTGAAGGAATAACTTTTTAAAAATTATTATTATTATTTTTTTGCCATGCCATGTGGGATCTTAGTTTTTGGCCATGCTGTGCAGCATTTGAGATTTAGTTCCCTGACCAGGGATCAAACCCATGCCTCCTGCATTGGGAGTGAGGAGTCTTAACCACTGGACAACCAGGGAAATTGCTGAGAGGATAGCTTTTGATAGGACTTTGTCAGAATAAAATATACAATCCCCATGAAACCAACACTTGACATTTGAATCTTAAGGAGGGCGTGGCTTTGTCACACTTTTTTGTCTATTTTTTCCCTTCTCGGGACTCCTCAGCCCCAAGAAAGTGAGGAGAATCCTGCTGCAAACCTGGATAGTCAGTCGAGGCATAAGCCTTCCTCTGCCCCCCTCTTACTCTGTCTGCTTCTGCCATTTGTAGTACTGTCTGCAACGTGCAGTTCACGCACACGGTGACAAAATTATAAATGTCGTGGTGTCCCAAAGTTTGTCTGTCTTGTTCAGAATTTGTTCTCATAATCAAGCACAGTTCAGTGTGGATAGTTGGTGCTCAGGACATGTTATTAAATTAATGAAATTCCTGTGCAGTGAACAGTGTGACCTCCAGGTGTCCCCTAGGCCACCCACACCAATTTCCAAAGTTAAGACTGAGCAGTGACTCTTCAGTAGATGTCAGCATCCATAAGATACTGGGTCCTCATTAAAAAAAAAAGTAAAGAAATTTAAATGGTTCTTTTATTGCAAGTACTGATCTGATTTTTTTTTAAACTTCATTTGTTAATAGTTCTCCCATTTAAATAGCTGTACATTTTGGTGGTTTTTAGTATATTCACAGAGTTGTGCAGCTACCCCCACAGTCCATTTTAGAACACCTCATCATTCCAGAAAGAGGCTCCATACACCCATAATGGTGACTCCCTGATCCTTTCCCACCCAACCGCTGGCAGCCACCCTCTTTCTCCTTTGTTTCTGGGGATTTGCCTCTTCTGGACGTTTCACACAATTCATGTGGATGGACTCTTGTAACGCGTGGTCCTTGAGTTTGGCTTCTTCCGCTTCAGCATGATGTGTTCAGGTGCCGCCACCTGGTAGCCGTGTCAGTCTGAGAACATTCCCAAAGCTGTGTTTCTCCTGGTTAGATCCAGGAGATCCCTTTGGAGCTGGGAAGAACTGTGGAGATGGATTTAGTCTGGCATACCCTGATTTTAGAGATGAAGTTAAAGCGTTTATCACTTGGAACAGTGTTCTTTAGTCATTAAGTCTTGCCAGACTCTGTCAACCCCATGGACTGTGGCCCGCCAGGCTCCTCTGTCCATGGGATGCTCCAGGCAAGAATACTGGAGTGGGTAGCCATTCCCTTCTCCAGAGGATCTTCTTGACCCAGCGATCGAACCTGCGTCTCCTGTATTGCAGGAGGATTCTTTACTGCTGAGCCACCAGTGTATTAGTCCTTAACGTTTCCTCCTACCTCCCAAATTCACTTTTGTGTTGGGAAAGAGGGAAGGGGAGGGAGGAGAAGACTGTGTTTCCTGTGCTTGGTTCTGGCATTTGACCCTGCAGGGCTGGGCTTTGAGTATTCTTGGGACACTGTGCCTGAGTCTGGCTCACGTATGCCCCACTGCCGTAGAATCTGTGAAATACAATGTGCACACAGCAGAGTGTTTATTGATCATGCCTTTGTAGCCTAAGTTTTTACCTCAGAGGCTCACCTGCCATTTCCCGGAGTCCTTTTGAAGGGCAGAGGACACGGATTTGATGGCAGCCTGCACAATGACTTGTTTCTGGAGCTCAAACCTTGGAAGCTGTGTTCCAGCGCCCCCTAGTGCCAGCTCTGGGGGTCGTCCTCCGGGTCCCTGCTTCTTGCAGGAGGTGCTGTTTCCTGTGGCTGCACCAGATCCCCGGAGAGCCAGCAGTGGGCCACGCAGGCGACTGGCAAACGCCTTTCCTTCTCACCTCTCCTGGGCTGAGGCTTTGTCTTTGCTTTTCCTTTAGCAGGAACACTGGTATTTCCAGTTTGGCCTGTGCCTTTCACAGGCTGTACAGCCCTAGGCCCCAGAGGGCCTTCTGGAGTCTTCTGGTAACCCAGAGCGGCCACGCCCTGGCTCTGGGCTGCAGTGAAGTGTCTTGTTTCCACCCTAGCTGTACTGAGGGCTTGCCCCTTTTCCTGATGTGCTTTTGTGCATATATTTTTCATGTCCTCTCTAGAAAGAATCAGAAAATAATCAGATGGGAGCAGTAGGAGTTCTGAAGGCCTGAGCTGGGGTCAGTGGAAGGGAGGGGAAGTGGAGCTTTATTCTGGTTGAGAGGACCCCTCCACCCTCAGGCCCCTTCCCAGAGAGGGGACGGGTGGCTCAGCGCCCTGTGCTGTGTCCCGACCCCCGTGGCCTTCCCACCCCCCCACCACAGCTGGAAGCAGAGCATCTGTGATTGCTTTCTTGTTCCTCCTCTTGACTCCAGTATTCATTAAACTCTGGCGGGCCTGGCTTCAACCTTAGGGATCTGCCTCACTTGATGATGCCAACATTTCTGTAGTGCTCTGTAGTCCAAGGAGGGCTCACAGTGCCCTTGCCTGGGTGCCTGAGCATGCTGGCCCCCTGCAGGCTTGGCAGGGACGGGGAAAGTGGGGTTGCACTTCCTCCCTTGCCAGCCTCACAGTCGTGAGTTTCAGCTTTTGCTGCTCCCGCAGGACAAATGAATGCATGTGGCTGGTGCCATTTTCTTCCCCACTAGATTGTAAATCCTGTGAAATCAGGCACTGACTCATTTTCATCTTGTTTTTTTTTAAACCAAACACCTACCATATTTTTCTGTAAAAACAGACTTTAAAATATACTTATTAATTCTCCAGAGGAAGGAAAATGTTTCACACATGTATAAGAAGAGGGTAGGTAAAAATTTTCCTCACAGCTGAGGGTTTTCAGTTTTAGTTTACAAACAACCCCACAAGCTCTTTATTTGGAAATAATTTCAAATTTATAAAAATTGCAGAAGTACAAAGAGCCCCTATTTGATTTTTTATTCAGATTGACCGGTTAGGGTTGAACCTCACTTAATCACTGGGGTGTGTTTAAGTTCTCTCCCTCTTTATACAGATACCTGTACAAACTCACAAACACACGAAAATAGACACATTTTCTCTTATCCTTTGAGGTTTGAGGGTGGGTTACATGCAGTGGGACCCTTTAGCCTTCTTGTCTGCTTGAATGTGTATTTCCCACGAGTATTCTCTTAAAATAATTGCAATAGGACAGCTATCACGTCCGTGTGTTGACATGGACGCAGTATCTTTTTCTAACCCACTGTTCATATTCTGGACTTGTCAGCTGACCCTATGTTCTCCTTTTATAGCATTTCCCCTCCAGGGGAGGATCCAGCACAGGGTCTGATGTTGCATTTAGTTGTCCTGTCTCTTTAGCTTCCTGTCATCTGGAACTTTTCCACAGCCTTTTGTGACATTGAGTTTTTGGAAGAGCACAATCCTGCCCCTGCTTTTTGGTAACATTCTTCATTTTGCCAAACATCTGAAACAGTTTGTGATTGAAAATTAGGAAGACTTTTGGGATTGGTGAGACTGGAACATTTTAATGGAAGTTGGCTGCCCTGAATTTCTGTGATAAACTCTTTGGTGTCACAAGACTTGTGGTGCTTCAGCCTTTAGTCAGATACAGTTTTAGTTAAACAATTGTCACTAAAATTCAGGGCAGTGTAATTTATGTCCACTCACTGGGGTTTGCAGTTGAATAAATACTTGGGTTTTTCTATGCTTTTGTAGTTTTAACTTCATAATTTAACTTTTCTTCCTAATTTATTTAAGCTAAATTCTACTTTACAAGCAATACTTCTATTTGCGTTTTTGAAACAGTGTGGATAAAAAACACTTCTCCATAGTGATGCTTCCTGTGATTGTTTGTAGCTGATGTGGATGACTTTGAAAAGCGCTGAAATGATACCTGCAAATTTATGCGGGGCGTTACATTTCGTTGTGTCACTTCCCTTCAGCGCTTGAGCCGTTGCCGAAGAGACGTTAGTTTCTTTGCCCATGGAAGAAATACTTACTGTTTTTTCACATGTTTTCTGATGGCAGGAAATTGTCTTTTATTCTGAAGTCTCCCTTACTTGAGACTTGAGTGACTTTGTGCAACTCAGATTGGGACTTGGCGCTAGCCTCTTAGCAGCCCCTTCTGTAAGCTCAGTCGCAAAACTGACATGACTGTTCTTTAGATTGTTGAAGTGTGTTAACTACTTACTTTCAAAAACTCATGCATTTTAAGGATTGAAAATAGGTCTGATTAGGGTAGAGAATGTGATTTATATGTATTTTTATGGAGTTTATTGATATATGTGAGCTGATGTTAAGGGAATTTAACATAACTCTAACATGAGTTCAGAGCAGCTCTGGCTAGCCATTTGTCAAGTGTTAAATGATACTTTAGCATTGCATAGTTGATAGTTAGCGGTTGCTTATGGTGTCATTTTTGGATTAAATGTTTTCATCAAGTCCTAATCCGTTGTCAGGGAGATCATGAAACATAAGTACAAACACAGCTTCTGCAAAATGGGTATATGAATAGTTGTACAGTGATTCAATAACACTGACTTTACAGTTAATCTTTTGAATAATGTATTTTTGCATGGTTCAGAATTAAGAACTCTGAAAAGATATATCCTAAAACATCTCACTCTCCATTCCACGACCTCCACTGACTTTCCCTCCTTCCAATATCTGTTGCTTTTTAAAAATCACTTTTTGGCTGTGCTGAGTCTTGGTTGCTGTGTGCCGACTTTTCTCTAGTTGAAGCAAGCAGGATCTAGAGTGCTGGCTCAGTAATTGTGATGTCTGGGCTTAGTTGCTCCTTGGCATGTGGAATCTTCCTGGACTAGGGATTGAACTTGTGTCCCCTGCATTGGCAGGTGGACTTCTCACCACCGAGCCACCAGGTTAGTCCCGGTATTGATCTCTCTTTGGTTGGTGGTTTAGTCGTGAAGTCATATCTGACTCTTTGCGACCCCATGAACTGTAGCCTGCCAGGCTCCTCTGTCCATGGAATTTTCCTGACAAGAACATTTACTTCTCCAGGGGATCTTCCTGATCCAGGGATTGAACCTGAGTCTCCTGCATTGCTGATGAATTCTTTACCGCGGAGCCACCAGGGAAACCCCTATCTTTATGCAAATACAAATCAGTATTTCTATTTTCCTGCCCCCACCCCCCCTTTTAAACCCAAAGAATGTTTTCTTAATTTAACAGTGTTGGAGATTTCTCCCTTTACATGCTCCTTCCATCTGGAAGGCTGCACCAAGAACTCTTAGTTCCCAGTGGAGGTGCAGAGTCCTAACCCCTGGACTGCCAGGGAATCTTCCTGGCCTTCCTGGTGCCCTCACCAGTGAGTTTTGTAATCAGGTTAAAGGTGTGGATCTGTGGAGAAATTATTGACATGAAGTTGTAATGAGAAAGCACGCTTAAAATCTGTAGCAGATTTTTCCAAATAATACTTTAAAAACAAAGAATTAAGTACAATTAAAAATAATAGGAGAAAATGTTTTCCCCTGGGGTCTAAGCATTTACTCACCTTCTGCGATGGCCCACACTCTGTCTGTGGAGTGTGCTTCCCTCTGGATCTGAATAAATCCACTTCTTACCTTTCACTTTGTCTCTCACTGAATTCTTTCTGTGATGAGACATCAAGAACTCAAGCTAAACCATCTCCAGCTCATCGTCAACACTGTTGCAGTTGTTGTTGCGGACAAACAAACTTCGTGCTGTTTCTTTGCGACAACTTTTGGGCATTAACAACCGGTTGGGAAACTTCCTTGGGAGGGATAACATCTCAAATCAAGGACGTGCGCTCATCTTCTCCTGCGAGAACTCCAAAATTACAACTTGCTGCTGAACAACCATCAACAGGAGAATATTGGATCCCACCAAAAAAGATACCCCATATCCAAGGGCAAAGGAGAAGCCCCGGCAAGACGGTAGGAGGGGCGAAATTGTGTTTAGAATCAAAGTCCATACCTGCCAGGGATGCTCGGAGGGCTCAGACAAAACCTTGTGCGCTCCAGGAGACCCTGCAGAGACTCAGCCAGACCTGCCTTTGAGTGTTTGAGTGTCTCCTGTGGAGGTGCCGGTCAGCAGTGGCCTGCTGCAGGGGCAGGGGCTCTGGGTGCAGCAGTCCTGGGTGTGGCATAAGCCCTCTTGTAGGAGGTTGCCATTAACCCCACCTTAGAGCTGCTGAGCAGACGACCGACAAACTGCAGAACAATTATACCAAATAAATTCTCCCACTGTTAAGAAGTTCTGGGACCCACAACAGATTTCCCAACCTGGGGGTTTGGCAAAGGGATTGAGAACCCCTAGGGAATTTGACTTTGGAGGCCAGTGGGATTTGACTACAAAACTTACACAGGACTGGGGAAACAGACTCTTGGAGGGCACAAACAAAACCTTGTGCGCACCAGGACCCAGGAGAAAGGAGCAGTGACCCCATGAGGGACTGAGCCAGACTTGTCTATGAGTATCCAGGAGTCTCCAAAGGTGAGGTGTTGGTTGGGGGCAAACAACAGGGAGGGAACACAGCCCTGCCTATCAACAGAAAATTGGATTAAAGATTTACTGAGCATGGCCCCGCCCATCAGAACAAGACCCAGTTTCCCTCACAGTCTGTTTCTCCCATCAGGAAGTTTCCGTAAGCCTCTTATCCTTATCCCTCAGAGGGCAGACAGAATGAAAGCCACAATCACAGAAGACTAATCAAACTGATCACATGGACCATAGCCTTGTCTAACTCTGAAACTATGAGCCATGCCATGTAGGGCCACCCAAGATGGATGGATCATGGTGGAGAGTTCTGATAAAATGTGGTCCAGTGGAGAAGGGAATGGCAAACCACTTCAGTATTCTTGCCTTGAAAACCCCATGAACAGTATGAAAAGGCAAAAAGATAGGACACTGAAAGATGTCTCCAGATCAGTAGATACCCAATATGCTGCTAGAGAAGCGTGGAGAAATAACACCAGAAAGAATGAAGAGACAGAGCCAAAATGAAAACAATGCCCTTTTGTGGATATGACGGGTGATGGAAGTAAAGTCCGATGGTGTAAAGATCAGTGTTGCATAGGAACCTGGAATGTTAGGTCCATGAATCAAGGTAAATTGGAAGTGGCCAAACAGGAGATGGCAAGAGTGAACATTGACATTTTAGGAATCACAGAACTAAAATGGACTGGAATGGGTGAATTTAACTCAGATGACCATTATATCTACTACTGTGGGTAGGAATCCCTTAGAAGAAATGGAGTAGCCATTATAGTCAACAAGAAGGTCAGAAATGCAGTCAGTACTTGGGTACAATCTCAAAATGATCTCTGTTCGTTTCCAAGGCAAACCATTCAATATCACAGTAATCAAAGTAATGGGAGCTGACCCAGTTGCCAAATTTGGGCACAATAAAGGACAGAAATGGTATGGACCTAACAGAAGCAGAAGGTGTTAAGAGGAGGTGGCAAGAACACACAGAAGAACTATACAAAAAAGATCTTCATGACCCAGATAACCACGATGGTGTGATCACTCACCTAGAGGCAGACATCCTGGGATGTGAAGTCAAGTGGGCCTTAGGAAGCATCACTACGAACAAAGCTCATGGAGATTGTAATGGAATTCCAGTTGAGCTATTTCAAATCCTAAAAGATGGTGCTGTGAAAGTGCTGCACTTAATATGCCAGCAAATTTGGAAAACTCATCAGTGGCTACAGGACTGGAAAAGGTCAGTTTTCATTCCAATCCCAAAGAAAGGCAGTGCCAAAGAATGATCAAACTACTGCACAATTGCACTCATCTCAGCTAGCAAAGTAATGCTCAAAATTCTCCCAGCCAGGCTTCAACAGTACGTGACCCTTGAACTGCCAGATGTTCAAGCTGGTTTTAGAAAAGGCAGAGGAACCAGAGATCAAATTGCCAACATCCACTGGATCATTGAAAAAGCAAGAGAGTGCAGAAAAACATCTACCTCCACTTTATTGACTACGCCAAAGCCTTTGACTGTGTGGATCACAACAAACTGTGGAAAATTCTTAAAGAGATGGGAATACCAGACCACCTTAACTGTCTCCTGAGAAATCTGAATGCAGGTCAAGAAGCAACAGTTAGAACTGGACATGGAACAACAGACTGGTTCCAAATAGGGAAAGGAGTACATCAAGGTTGTATATTGTCACCCTGCTTGTTTAACTGATATGCGGAGTACGTGATGCTAGATGCCAGGCTGGGTGAAGCACAAGCTGGAATCAAGATTGCTTGGAAAAACATCAATAATCTCATATGCAGATGACACCACCATTACGACAGAAAGCGAAGAAGAACTGAAGAGCCTCTTGAGAGTGAAAAAGTTGGCTTAAAGCTCAACATTCAGAAAACTAAGATCATGGCATCTGGTCCCATCACTTCATGGCAAATAGATGGGGATACAGTGGAAACAGTGAGAGACATTATTTTCTTGGGCTCCAAAAAGACATTGTTTTCTTGGGCTCCAGATGGTGACTGCAGCCATGAAATTAAAAGGCGCTTGCTCCTTAGAAGAAAAGTTATGACCAACCTAGATAGCATATTAAAAAACAGAGACATTACTTTGCCAACAAAGGTCCATCTAGTCAAAATATGGTTTTACCAGTAGTCATGTATGGTTGTGAGAGTTGGACTATAAAGAAAGCTGAGTGCTGAAGAATTGATTATTTTGACCTGTGGTGTTGGAGAACACTCTTGAGAATCCGTTGGACTGCAAGGAGATCCAACCAGTCCATCCTAAAGGAAATCAGTCCTGAATATTCATTGGAAGGACTGATGTTGAAGCTGAAACTCCAATACTGTGGCCACTTGATGGGAAGAACTGACTCATTGGAAAAGACCCTGATGCTATGAAAGATTGAAGGCGGGAGGAAAAGGGGACGACAGAGGATGAGGTGGTTGGATAATATCACCGACTCGATGGACATGAGGTTGAGCAAGCTCTGGGAGTTGGTGATGGACAGGGAAGCCTGGCGTGCTGCAGTCCTTGGGTCACAAAGTGTCAGACACGACTGAGCGGTTGAAGTGAAGCATTCTGATGGTTGAACATGAAGTTTGTTCCAGTAGACTGGTAGAAGGCTTGCTGGGTCACGGTTCCTCCCCTTCCTCTTCATTGACAAGATTTTATTGAATCATTTGCAATTTTACTTCTCTTACTGGATTGACCAATTTCTGTTTTTTTTTTTTTTTTTTTAAAGACTTTAGATTGTATGGAAACTCAAATAAGAAAGTGTACATAGAAGTGTGATTTCATTTATTTTTATCTTTCCAAGAGAAATCCAGCCTGAAGAGAAAAACTTAGCAATCCTGTAAGAACATTCACTTCTTATCCTAATGTGTCTTCCCACTTTGTGAATTAAAGTAGCTGCTCTGAAGGTAGAGTGGATCTCTCTTACGTGGACAACATTCCTGTTGTTGGTATTAAATAAAGCAACATGAGTCTTCCTTCATGTTTGCGTTGGGCTTCACGTCTACAGTATCGATCATCTTTTGGATCGTCCTTGTTTGTTACTGCTGTTGTATTTCTTGAGTGCATTTTCTGGAATTCTTAAGCAGCCCACCTCTACCCATCCCAAGTGTGTATGAGAGTCAGAGAATTATTTTGCCTTTTGCACTTGAGTAGTAAACTATAGAATAGAATTCTATGAAGACAAAAAGAAATACTTTTTTTCTTGGAACTTTCAAAGCATTGCTGTCTTGCTGTATTGATCTTGTTGGTTCTTTAAGATCTTCTGTTGAGTTTGTAAATTTAGTAATTTAAATTTAATAATCCTTTGATTTCTTTGTATACTTCCTTGTTCTCTCTTCCTTTTTTTTCTTGACAGTCTGCTTATTTTACCTGCTAGAATTTCTTTCAGGATACAGATTAGAATGTTAACTTCTTTTCTGTTTCCTGTGTTTTGTTTACGCAGATTCATTTTTCCCTGTTTTAATAGTAACCCTCTTTATTGCTGTTTATTGCCCCCTCTCATGTCTTTTGATTTTTTGTTGTCCATTCATATTCAAGAACTGAAATCATTGGTATTTTGGTGGGTATGTTTCCTAGGCATATCGGAAGTTTACTGTTTCTCTAACAGGCTTTCCCTGTGAACCTCCCCCGACAAAGTTTCCTTGTGCCTTTTTGTAATGATTCCTTCCCCCGACCTTGAAGCCACAGATGTTTTCTGTCCTTACAGCTTGTGGCCTTGTAAGTCTGATGCTTCACTTAGTATGATGCTTTAGAGAGTCATTGATTAGTAGTTCATCATGTTCACGTATCATGTCCGCCTCTTGATATATGTTTGGATTCTTTTCAGTTTCTGGTGGTTATGAGTACAGTTGCTGTAAATTTCAGCATGCAGGTTTTTCTTTTGTGTGTGTGTGGACATTGTTCTTCATTACTCTTTGGTAAGTGCTTAGGAGTAGGCTTGTTGGGTTGTGTGGTAAGTAAACTTTATAAGGAACTGCAAAACTTTTTTTTTTCCTGAGTTGCTGTGCCTTTTTGCATCCCTAGTTGCTTCACATTCTTGCTGGCAGTTGGTATTGTCTAGAACATTTTCTCCCATCATAAAACCCATCATTTTGATTTTCTTCCATAAAATCCTAAGGTTTTATCTAAACTTAAAGATCTCTCTGCAGTGGGACTATAAAGGAGCACCAGATAGCACTGTCTGCTTACTGGAGAAGGTCTTGGGGGTTCTGGCGGATTATTTATAAGACTGATGTAACACTTTTTTCTGTGTGATTTGTGTATTTTATGTGACCCTGTGATTCTTTTTTTTTTTTCAGTATATTTTTGGAGATTTTAGCCCTGATGAATTCAATCAGTTCTTTGTGACTCCTCGCGCTTCAGTTGAGGTAAGACAAAATTTTGTTTTATTGAGTGCATGCATAGATTTAATTGATGGTTATGTTTTAGATCTGTTTTTTTTTTTTTTTTTTTTTGATTTATGCCTTTTAATTAGGAATTCCAATGTATGGAAGTGTGGAGGCTGACATGAAAAAATGACCCACCCATTGGATTTGACTACTGTTAACATTTTGCTATACTTGTAAATAGCAAAACATTACAGAGATAGTTGAAGCTTCCGTTGTATCCTCTCATTCCCCTTCTTCCCCAGGAATACTGAACCTCTGCCAAAAACGCACAGTACGTTTTGCTTCCTGGCTGTGATTTGCACCTCTTACTGTGCATGTATATACTGTTTGCTGTTTTGTGCAGTTAAAAATGTCTCATCAGGGGCTTCCCCAGGGGCTCAGTAGTAAAGAATCTGCCTGCAATGCAGGAGATGGGGGTTTGATTTGGGTCAGGAAGATTCCCCTGGAGAAGGAAATGGCAACCCACTCTAGTGTTCTTGCCTACAGAGGGGCCCGGCGGGCCGCAGTCCACGGGGTCGCAAAAGAGGCCTGAGTTGTGACTAAGCAACAGCAACAAAGGGGTTTCACTGTCTTCGTCGTTTTGTGCTTAAGTTAAACATTCTTCAGATTTATTTGGACATTTTGTTCTCGTTCTTTGATTTTAATTGTTAAATTTTATTTTTTTGGCTGTGCCCTGTGGATCTTAGTTCCCTGAGCAGGGAATGAACTTGGGTGCCCACAGCAGTGAAAGCGCAGAGTCCTAACCACTGAATTGCCAAGAAATTCCCCGTTAACTGTTAAATATTGAACTTAGCCCTTTTCATGTTGAGAGGGACTATCTCGGTCTTCGGTTCTTCCACTGTGACAGAAGTGTGGCAGTAATCTTGTTTTGTCATGTCTCCTCATGCTCCTCTGTGAGTTTCTCCAAGAAATATTCCTAGGAACGGAATTTTGGTGCCTTGCAAGGAATAAGCATCTTCAGTGCATCTGCTTTCTAAGTGGTTTTAACAGTCTGCATTCTCATCACTAGTGCATGAGAGTTTTTGTTGTTGTTCAGTCACTCAGTCATGTCCAGGTGTTTGCAACCCCATGGACTGCAGCACACCAGGCCTCCCTGTCCTTTACCATCTCCCGAAGTTTGCCCAAGTTTATGTCCATTGTATCGGTGATGCCATCCAGCCACTCATCCTCTGACACCCTCTTCTTCTGCCCTTGATCTTTCCCAGCATCAGGGACTTTTCCACTTTTTTATTGAGGCAGCTGTTTTCATCAGATGAACAAAATACTGGAGCTTCAATTTCAGCATCAGTCCTTCCAACCAGTATTCAGGGTTGATTTTCCTTAAGATCGACTGGTTTGATCTCCTTATTGTCCAAGAGACTTTCAGGATCTTCTCCAGCACCACAGTTTGAAGGCATCAGTTCTTTGGTGTCCTGCCTTCTTTACGGTCCAGTTCTCACAACTCTACAGGACCACTGGAAAGACCATAACCTTAACTATATGGATCTTTTAGATCCCATTAAAAAGAAAATTTTTTGATAACTCCCAGTATGCTGTGCTCAGATGTTCCAATTGTGTCCAGCTTTTTTTGACCTCATGGACTATAGCCTGCTAGGCTCCTCTGTCCATGAGATTTCCCAGGCAAGAATACTGGAGTGGGCTGCCATTTCCTTCTCCAGGGAATCATCTCAACCCAGGGATTGAACCCGTGTCTCTTATGTAAGGTTCTTGCATTGACACTTGGATTCTTGACCACTAGTGTCTCCTGGGAAGCCCCATTCTCAGTATAGACATACTTAAAATTCTTGTTAATCTGATGGAGTAAGTGGATTTTTGTCGTTTTAATTTACGTCTTCCAGATTACAAACATTTGAGTACCATTACATTACTTTCATATGTCCATTGGCAGTGTAGATTTCTACTTCTGTTAATTACCTGTTCTATATCTTTTGTCCATATTTTTATCAAATGGCTTGTCTTTTTCTTATTGATTTATAGGGTTAATAATCTTTGGGAGTACATTTTAAAGTTTTAATGTCATGTATTTTTTTTCCTCATAGTTTGTGGATTTTTTTTTAATATCTTGTAAGAAATTTTTTCCTTCCCTGAGGTCATAAAGACATTTAAAAAGTTTTTAAAGTTTTTGTTTTCACTTTGGTATGTAATAAAACTTGAGATTGTGGTGTTGAGTGTGTGTGTGTATGGGTGTGTGGGTGTGGGTGGTGGGGATCTGACCCCTCACCCCATAGCAGTAGCAAAGAGATTTAAAAATATTACCTTCTTATTGAAGGTCCTGAGTATTGAGCTCACAATATGGTAGCACTGTTTTCAGAGTAAGTTGGTTTGGTTTTGTATCTAATAAAAGTAAATTTCAGCTTTTTCTCTTGCTCAGTTTCTTTTTGTGTGTGAGATTTTATATTTTTCCTTAAAAAATTCTCTATTCTTATAAGTAATTATATAGTTAAAGAGAGAACTTTGAACAATTCTTGCAGTTTTATTCTGCTGCATTTTTATTGTACCCAGTTACCACAAAGGGGTATCTTAGAGGTGATGGAGGTTTGCTGCATTACAGGCACCAGATGCAGTGTATAGAGTGAAAAAAAAAAAATACACACACGTTTTCTGTGCCTGAACTCATTCTCACATTCATTAATTCCCAATCATGCTCTTACCAGGTTAGTAAACCAAAGTAAGTGTTTTAAACACACTTAACAGAAAACAGCAGTATTTCCCTGGGGCCTGCCAGGGGCTCTGTTTTCAGATCCTGGCTCTCCTGCTCTCCAGATGGTGTGTAAGTACAGTGTGATTTCAAAAAACTAGACTTGGAGTGCCTTACAGCTTAGATTTTTATCACCAGGGGGCACCCTAGTGTCATCAGTGCAGTGAAAGCTGTGTCTGGGAGTTTGCTGTGTTCTGTGACTGCAGAGGGACGTCATCCTGATTTGTGGCTTCCGCAGACACACGGTTTTGCTCCATGTGTCCACGCCGGTAGTGGAGGCTGGGGTCAAGGTGGGCGCCTTGGAGTGGTGGGTGGGATGGTCCTGCACTTCAGGCTCAAGTGCAGCCCGCCTGGGCACACAGTGCTTTGCCCTGATGAATGCTGGAGTGCCCCTGTGTGGTGGGGATATGCGCTGCTCTCAAGTCCAGAAAGTGGTCAGTTCCTTTTGTTTTCTTGGGCTTCCCTGGTGGCTCAGACTGTGAAGAATCTGCTGGCAATGCAAGAGACTGGGGTTCAATCCCTTGGTCGGGAGGATCCTCTGGAGAAGGAAATGGCAACCCACTCCAGTATTCTTGCCTGGAGAATCCCCATGGACAGAGGAGCCTAGTAGGCTACCGTCCATGGGGTCACTAAGAGTGGGACACAACTGAGCGACTAACAGGTTTGTTTTCTTAGCTTCTTATTTGTCATTAATTCTCTCAGGAGAGTACTTGGAGTGATAAGCTTTTATCTTTGAGACTGTTGCATTGACTCACTAAGAGTTAATAGGAAATCAGCTGAAGCAGTAGTTCTGAGACAGTTGTGGGCGGGAGAGTCTCCTGGATGCCTCTGAACATGCCAAACTTGGGACCCCATCCAGGCCCCAGGCGGTTGTACTGTTTGTGTTGTAGTGTGCGGGCTTTGAGAAGTGCTGTGGCAGAAGCCGTTTTAGGCTATAATTCTTTTGTTCTTTTGTTCTGCCTTCAGATAGCAATTATCTGTCCACTTACCTTACCCCTTTCCATTCTAAACTTTCTCATTTCAGACATAGCCATTTGAAACATTCCAGCTCCTAAGTATTATGGAATAGCTAGGAGGGAAAAAAATTGACATATTCATAATACCTTCCTGCATTTTACAGAGAGCCCAGACACTGACCATTTTGCTGTCTCTCTCCGAAACAAGGAATGTGATTGCCAGCTGTTAATCCAGTTATTTAAGGCTCCCTGTTAAAAAGAGAGCCATGATTCTCAGGCTTTTCTTTTCCAGCTGCTTTGTTCACTGTCCCCAGGCTTGGTTCCTGCCTGTGGCTGAGTGGACGGGTAGTGATGGTGAACAACATGTGCAGATGGTCACGAAGACTCTGTACTCGTCAATGGACAAAGACAAGCGTTTATAGTATTTGATGTGCATTCTGCAACTCCTGTGAAACAGAGGGTGTGTCGTGAGCCTTTTGTAGCTGATTGACATGTCCATTGGAGCCCATTTTTTATTTTCTACCTCAATTTTGGATCTGTTTAATAACAATCAGTATTGGAAAGGTTTCTAATGGTGTTTTAAAATGAAGATGTTTAATCTTGTCTCCCCATCTGTGTTATTTTGTTAAAAATAGTGTTATGAGAAGTTGCATGGATAAATAGCCTTTTAATGAGGGTTGCTTTTAGCATGTGTTGAACTTTAACAGTTTGTTGAGTTAAACTCTGTTTTCCACTTCCCTGGGCAGCTTCCTCCGTACGGCGGGACAGTTCTGTGTGGCGCACAGGCTGCTGGTGACCTCCCCGACGGTAAGCCCTGCCCTCTACTCCCCGGCTTCCTTCCTTTCCCTTCCTGCTTGATGATTTTGCTGTAAACTCCAGTAGCTTTAATCACCGAACCATTTTGGCTAATGAATTAAAGTTTATTCTGTGCTTCAGAGTGCCAGACCTCCAAGGGTGAGTTTTGGAAATAATTGATCATTTCTGTTTGTTTCGTAAGGATCCTCTGGCACAGGTGTACCCTTCACAGCCAAGGCTCTCTGTGCGGGTTCTGGAGTGGGCTGTCTGTTGAGTGCATCGGCTGTTGGGCCCAGAGCTGGCAAGTCTCTGAGTACGTGCTTTCCACCTGGCTCAGTGGCAGCTTGTTTCTCTTGTCCTGAGTTTGCGGTTATGTCCACACCTGTCATCAAGGCTCTTGGGAATTCAGGTGACCTCTTCACCTCCTGTCCTGTTATGACTGAGTAGCTGGCTGTCTCTGTCCCAGACACTGAGCTGATCACTGGAGGTGATGCTTACTGAGTTGCAGCCTTCTCATATATGTTACAGTGTCACTAACAGTAGGGCCCTCTCATCTTGCTGGCTGCCATTGCACGTGTCAAACCTGTCTAGACCGCTTCTCAGTTTGCATCTTGCTCAAGGTCCTCGCTGGCCTTGGAGAAGCTGGAAGCTGAACCTTTTCTTTGAGAGCAGTGATTTGGTTCCCTGTTTCTATAGCATTGTCAGTAAGGGTTTTATTATAATTTAAATTTAAATATAAACCTTGCAGAGACCATGTAAACTTTTTATCTACAGACAAATGAGAGTGATTTTATCTAAAATTATTAGCAGCTTTATAAGAAACATAAGGTAGAGAACAGTTCTAATGATGACTTAGGGTGAGGATAAAATAAGAGATGCCAGAGGGACCCAGACACCCTTGCCGGGCCTCCCAGCCTCTGGAGCTCCCTTGTTATCTGCGGGTTGAGGTGCTCCCTGACTTCCAGTACTTGGTGCATAGCCGCTGTTTGCTCGTGCTCACAGATGTCTCGCTGTTTTCCCTGTTCTCAGAGCCCTGGTCCAGGTCGTGCCTTACCATCCTCCCAGGGGCTTGCAGACAAAGGCTCCACCCCCTCTCAGACCCCCAGTGTCGCAGCGCCTCTCCCCTCTGCTCCACTCCCTCCTCCTCGCTCTCACCACGTCCCCCACCCGCTCCAGGCTGGCATCCCTGCTCAGTTATGCTTCTTGGCTCTTTTTCTCCATTCTCCCCTCTCTCCTCTCAAGTCTCTCTTTTAATCTGCCAAAAACACAGCTGCTCACACTGAGAGAGACCAGCTTAAAGGCCCCCTTTCCCCAAGGCCTTTTCTGTCCTGCTCTGTTATTTTTAATTCTCCTACAATGCCAGCTCACTGTCCAGTAGTCAGTGAATCTGCCTCCCTGTTTAGGCTGAGTTCAGCTTTGGGCGGCAGAGACCGTAGCTCATCCGTTTCTGTGTGCAGCAGCTGCACGGTACAGTGTCTGCAGTGTTGTAAACCTTCAGGATGGTTTTGGATGAGCGCTTTAGAGTGATTTGTTCTGGCACTTCCCACCACAGCTGGCTCTGCACGCTCTAGGTGGGGGCTCCTAGCGCGGCCTTATTAAGTTAGTCCCCAAAGCGGGAAGTAGCCTTACTCCCCTCCCCTCCCCTCCCCCATCCAGTTATCCTTCGAGCTCCTCTGACCTCTGTAGTTCCTGATCCAAATAGATCTCCTTTTTTGTGTGTGTGTTGAAGAGCGTTCTATTTTTTAAATATATTTATTTTTATTTGAAGGATAATTACAATATCGTGTTGGTTTCTGCCACACATCAACACGAACCTGCCTCCCACCTCTCAACCCATCCCACCCCTCTAGGTTGTCACAGGGCCCTGGTTTGAGCTCCCTGAGTCATACAACAAATTCTTGTAAAGCTATAGAGGCTTGTTGTTTCCATCTTTGATGTCTGTCTCCCTATACATGTAATCCCCTGAGGCAGGGATCTTGCCTTACTAATCTCTATACCCCTTCCCCTTGATAATAAACACTTTGCACATGACTGAGAGCTCTGTGATTGTTGACTTGACTCACTATGAGCTGATTGGAGAAGTCAGCTGAGGAAGCCACTTAAGCAGTGGTTCTCAGACAGACGTGGGCATGAGCATCTCCTGGGTGCCTCTGAGTATCTCGGACCTCAGGACCCCATCCGGGCACCCCAGGCCGCTGTACTGTGAGTGCTGCAGTGCACAGGCTTTGAGAGTGCCGTGTTATGGTGTAATTGTGCTTGAGCTAATTTTCCTTGCCCCAACAAATCCCCTGCCTGATGATCCTCACGAGCTTACAGGCCTTCCACCACTTTTCCAGCCCGACAGGTTGGGCCTTGTCTTGACTTCTCTGCCCTGGAGTACAGTGCATGTGTGTGTCCACTACCCGTGTTCCTGCATAAGAAAAGGAACGGAACTGTTCTGGGTAGGACTCAGCTTTTCAGGGATGTGGTCAGACTGTCCACAGTCTGGTAAATGTTTTGGTAACAACTGTAGCATATCAGAATGGTTTCATTAATATCACATCACATTCTGGAGTGTTGTATGTTACGATGAGATTAATGATTGCAATGTGGAACGCACTGTGTCTGTTGGAAATAACCAAACTCTGCACAGGCTGCATGGTACAGCACATACTAACTTCACTGCGACTCCTGATGCACGTCCCAGTCTGAACAGCGGCCTCCCTGCTTCACCTCCATCCGTCTTGGTCCACAGAGCAGCTCTGCATCCTCTCAGCTTCACTGGATGGAGCTCCCTGGAAGCAAACTGGACAGCTCACTTTTAGGGATAATGGAAAAATAAATTTCCTTTGGTGATTGTTTTCAAAATAAGGAAACCATGAATCAGTGCTCAGGGGCCAGAGGACTGAAATTGTCCTCTTGGTATCTCTATAGATGGTTAGCTGTAACCATCATCATGTTCTTTTTTCGGGAATGTTTTGCTGTTGGGCTGGTGTATTCTCCCCACTCCCAGGGTGTGTGATGTCAAAACCAAATGGAGAATTAGAAAACTATTTAGGGCCCTGGCCCCTCTGTGGGGCTGTTTTTTCTCCTCTAAAAACACTTCCAAAGTAAAATATATTGTCTTCTGAGTAGAATATGATTATTTTGGTACTGTGATTTTCTTTTTTTTTTTCCCTTGAAATAAATGCCTTGAGAAAAAGTGGGCCTCTTGGGCTAGACTTGAGAAATCTTCAGTTATGCATGAAAAATAAAAAGCACATATCCTTTCCTAACTTCAAAATGTGTAACTATTTCATCAGATATAAGGTGACATTGGTGTTTAGCTTCTGTTGAGAAACTCAGTTGATTCTGAAACTCACCCTAATTTTCAAGATGTGATCTGTGAAAAAAATGTCCATCTTAAATGGATAGAATATGTGGATTGTTGTCAGTGGGGAAGAGGTATTAAAGGATTTCAAGGAGATTTTTAAAGGTTTGTAGTCCTAACTTTATCTTTTGGGATTTTTGGAAGCACTTTCCTTACCCATGGAGTTAATTCAATATGAATTAATTTAGGAGAAGTCACAGGCACTCATGCAAGGCCATTTTTGGGCTTCAGTTAAGGTTGTTAATAGAAGAGTCTGGGAAATGGATAATTTGAAAGAGTGCTTTTGTATAATTCATACTTTTTGAATTACTAAATTGGACAAATTAGAGAAACCATATATATATAATATATATAGAGAGAGAGTGCGAGCAAGCAGTGGTTTTCAAGTCCCCAGGTTGGTCATCTTGATTTTTAAAAATTAAGTTTTCCAAAATATATATGCCCTAGTCTTAGGTATAAAATAAACTAATAAAATCAGGTTGCATTGAGGGACATGTTCAGACAGGCAAAATAGCATTTGTTTCCTATTCATAGTTTCATTTTAATTTCTACCTTAACTACCCTGCGTGGAAAATGGATACCAGCTTCTGTATTTCATATCTCCAAATTAAATATAATTTTGTGGCTATTATTTCAGCAAATTACTTATTTAGCACAGAAATTAAATGTTATAGCTTTGTTAATTACTGCAAGACTTTAAGATTTCAGTTTCAAAAAGAAATAATTACTGAGACTTTTATAAGTTGTATAGCTGTGTTCTTAACTAGTGGGATATTTACTGATCATTTTCTTTCTAAACAGGACACGACTATCAGAGAATTGAATTTGGTGTTAATGAAGTAATTGAACCCAATGACACTTTGCCGAGAACTCCCAACTACAGTATTTCAAGCACATTGAATCCTCAGGCCCCTGAATTTATCCTTAGCTGCACAACTTCCAAAAAGCTCCCTGATGACATTGATAAAGAAGTGAACTACAGCTCCGCTGACTGCCAGTACCCGGGCCCTGCCCTTGCCCTGGATGGCGGCTCTCATGCCGAGGCGGAAGCTTTAGAGAACGATGGTGTTTCAGGTGGTCTTGGACAAAGGGAGCGTAAAAAGAAGAAAAAACGTCCCCCTGGATATTATAGTTACTTGAAAGATGGTGGCGAGGGTGGACCTTCGGCGGAAGCCCTGGTCAATGGCCATACCGGCCCAGCAGTCCCCAACAGTGTAGGCGCCGAGGATGCAGACTTGATGGGGGATGTGCCCATGGCAGGGAACCCCCGGACTTGGGGCAGCCCTCAGGACGCCACGGACTTCGTCAGCGACGCCGGGCCAGCTGGGGCTTTCCCCGGAGCCCTGGACGGCGGGGCCAGGACTGCAGCGCAGCCCGAGGGCCGCCCCGGGCCCGAATCAGAGGCCTCCCGCCCCTCTGCCGAGGCCGGCAGGGACGCCCTGTGGAGGACAGCTTCGGCTCAGCCCTCCATGGGGACTGACACTACTGAGAACCTTGGAGTCACTAACGGGCAAATACTTGAATCCTTGGGTGAGGGCACAGCTGCCAACGGGGTGGAGTTGCACACCGTGGAGAGCTCGGACTTGGACCCCGCCAAGGCCGAGAGTGCCCCACCTCCTGCGGATGCCCCGGCCTCCGCAGCGGGCACTGTGCCCGCCAGTCAGCCTGCCAAGTCGTGGGCCAGTCTTTTTCATGATTCTAAGCCCTCTTCCTCTTCCTTGCCTGTGGTTTCTGTGGAAACTAAGTATTCCCCTCCCACCACTTCTCCCCTGGTCTCTGAAAAGCAGGCGGAAGTCAAGGAAGGGCTGGTTCCAGTTTCAGAGGATCCTGTAGCCATAAAGATTGCAGGTATAGTTCAAAAGATACAGGTCTGAGGCCAAGATGGGAACAGACAGTCTGCACTGTTACCCAGAGCAATAGCAGATTACCTGTGTGTTCAGATGAATTTCTGAATGATACCTGTGCCTTATGTGTCACTAAAAGTAAAATGACATATGAGCAGAATGGGGTGGGGAGGGATATCTTACTTTTACGTTAATTGGAAAATCCATGTCCGTTATCAGTCATTTTCTGTTGACAGATTACATTTCCACATCTTGCCTTCTGACTAATTGTGCTCCCTTGTGTGACTAATGGATAGCCCCGTCTGTGTTCCAGTTATTACAACCTCAGGGTCGTAATCCCTGAGGATTCTACTCACTTTGGAGTTATTTCTTAGGATATAAGAAAGTATTGTGTTTGTTTTTTTTTTTTTTTCTTTTTAATGCCTATTTTGAATTGAGTAATGATGGCATCACCGACTCGATGGACATGGGTTTGGGTAGACTCCGGGAGTTGGTGATGGACAGAGAGGCCTGGCGTGCTGCAATTCATGGGGTCGCAAAGAGTCGGACACGACTGAGCGACTGAACGGAACTGAACTGAAATGGATTGTATTCAGTTCTAGCACACCAAGGCCAACTCTTGACTGGAAGAGAAAAACTGCAAGAGTTTGGCCTGAGGTTAATGTTTCATATCATATGCTAAGGCTCAAAAAGTAGGGCCAGTTCACAATAAAACTGTAAAGCCTCATGGCTTGTGTTTCTAAAGTTAAGGTGGGAAGTCAGAAGCAGGAGCATGTATGTTTTTACACGTGACTAAGAAGCTGGGGCTGTTCTTCAGGATTCATTATCCAGGGAGTTTACCAGTAGCCAGCACTTCAGGTTCTTACCCCATTAGCCTAGTTAAAATGAACTGTCTGTTTTTTAGTTTATTGGCTGCACTGGGTGTTTGTTGCTTGTTGCTGTGTGAGATTTTTCTAGTTGCGGCGAGCAGGGGCTACTGTCTAGATGTGGTGATCGTGCTTCTTATTTTGGTGGCTTCTCTTGTTGCAGAGCACGGGCTCTATAGTGAGTGCTTGGTGGCTCAGACGGTAAAGCATCTGCCTGCAGTGAGGGAGACCCGGGTTCGATCCCTTGTTTGGGACGATCCCCTGGAGAAGGAAATGGCAACCAGCTCCAGTATTCTTGCCTGGAAAGTTCCACGGATGGAAGAGCCTGGTAGACTACAGTCCATGGGGTCACAGAGTCGGACATGATTGAACGACTTCACTTTCTTCCTTTTTTTCTTTTAGTAGTTGTGATGCATGAACTTAATTGCTCTGAGGCATGTGGAACCTTCCTGGATCAGAGATCAAACCCATTTCCCCTGCATTGGCAGCAGATTCTTAACCACTGGATCACCAGGGAAGTTCTGAACTGTCTTTATTTAGGCTTTAGTATTTGCTGGTTTAACATTTTGGCATACCTGACAGCATTTTGTACCAGGATGAGGGTGAAAGCAGTAGCGAGATGCAAAATGTATACTCTTTTATGAATGGTCAGAATTCCATCAAATATAAAACACATCCTTTTGTTGGTAGTAAGATGACAGCAAGCAATACTTGAAGAAGTTTCTAAATGAGCATTTTATTCCTTATACAAAATATATTATTTTGAGTAATCTAGGTGTCTGGATTTCTCTTAAAATGAGAAATTAATTGATAGATGCATCAGCATTTTGGACTTTTAAATTGATAACTTTTAGGTTATTTGGGTGAATTTTTTATTGTAACTTTTAAAGCATGTTCATTGCAAGGGAAAGCCGTAAGAGTCAAGGGAGAACAGTAACAGCCTTTGTGTAGATCATTAAGTTAAATGTCGTTCTTAACCTGTAGTGGGAGATGCATGGTATGATGCTTTTAAAAGCAGACATTCTAAGTTTAAAGTCAGAGTGAGAGACTTCCCTGGTGGTCTAGTGGTTGGGACTTCGTCTTCCAGTGCAGGGGGTACAGGTTTGATCCCTGGTCCAGGAGCTAAGATCCCACATGCCTCGTGCCTCGCAGGCAAAAAACATAAAACAGAAATGACATTGTAACAAATTCAATACAGACTTTAAAAAGTGGTCCACATTAAAAAAAAAAAAAAAAATTAAAAAAAAAAAGAGTGAAAGTGAAAGTCGCTCAATCGTGTCCGACTCTTGGCGACCCCTTGGAATTCTCCAGGCCAGAATACTGGAGTGGGTAGTCGTTCCCTTCTCCAGGGATCTTCCCAACCCAGGGATCGAACCCAGGTCTCGCACATTGCAGGCTGATTCTTTACCAGCTGAGCCACCAGGGAAGCCCTTGAAAGTCAGAAGGCATTGTCATTATGTTCCTAAAATTGCTTCACGAAGGGTGGTGGTGGTTTAGTTGCTAAGTTGTATCCGCCTCTTTTGTGACTCCATGGACCTTAACCGGCTAGGCTCTTCTGTCCATGGGATTTCCCAGACAAGACTACTGAAGTTGGTTGCTATTTCCTTCTCCAGCAGACCTTCCCAAGGGAGTCCTGCCTTGTAGGTGGTCTCCTGCATTGCAGGCAGACGCTTTATTGCCCAGCCACTGGGGAAGCCCACTTCACAAGGAAAACCTCCATTCCTGGGAAATTTCCTCAATCTTTATTTAAAAGAAGAAAGAAAAGATTCATTTAAAATGTTTTAAAGCATTCTAGTCAAATAACTTTAAATGTGGTTTGATACATAGTTTGCTGTGTATGTTAAAATCTAGTTGACTTGCTAAAATCTGAGGGTAAACTACTCTCTAGAACATTGTGAGGAAATTCCCTGGTGGTCCGGTGGTTAGGACTCAGCACTTTCACTGGGCCAGAGCCTAGGTTCAAGTCCTGGTTGGGAAACTAAGATCCTGCAAGCCATGCAGCTCCTCCAAAAGAGAAATAAGATAGAGCGACACTGGGGGCTCTTAGTTATTTGTATTCGTGCAGAGTATTGCTACAGTCTAATCACTTTTGAATTGATGGTCCCCCATTACCTTCCTCGGAGAAGGCAATGGCACCCCACTCCAGTACTCTTGCCTGGAAAATCCCATGGACGGAGGAGCCTGGTAGGCTGCAGTCCGTGGGGTTGCTAAGAGTCGGACACGACTGAATGACTTCACTTTCACTTTTCCCTTTCATGCACTGGAGAAGGAAATGGCAACCCACTCCAGTGTTCTTGCCTGGAGAATCCCAGGGATGGGGGAGCCTGGTGGGCTGCCGTCTATGGGGTCGCACAGAGTCGGACACGACTGAAGCGACTTGGCAGCAGCAGCAGCAGCAGCATTACCTTCCCCCAAGATTTATTTTTTTAACCCTGTTTTTGATTAGGTCAGTTATAAAAATGTTTTCATTATCTGAGCAAAAGTGTGGTTCCTTTTAAAACGTTTCATTCTTTTGAGCCTGGTTATTGAACCTTAGAAATACAGAATGTAGCTGCTTACAGTTTTCAGTATTTCTTGAAAAATAATGCAGTGATAGTCACACTGAGTAACTGTTGGAATCACACTGAGCTTAGGTGAAGTAGATTGTTTAGAATTTTTCTCCCTTTTGTCATATTCCCCTCCTGAGAGGTTTATTTGATAAAAATGAAAAGGTATATTGAGGTTGTTGTAGGTCAGATCACTACCACAGACTTAGCTTTAATGGTAGGCCCACTTACTTTAAGCAGCATTTAACTGTGTGAAATTCTAGCTCCATTAAAAGATCTGTTGATGTTGGCTGTCACAGAATTTGACTCGCATTAACATCTAAGAGGTTGTGCTGAGAGAGTAATTTTTATGTGTATCATTTTATTAAATTTGGGAAAGAAACAGGAAGGAACAACAGTTTGAATAAATTTATTCTCTTTTGAGTTCTTAAAAGGATATCAATGTCCACAGGCCAATTTTTGACCCCAGGGTCCTTTATTTTGGGTGTCTGCATTTCTGGATCATCTATCTGCCCTGTCATTATGTCTGTGCTTAATGAATGCCAGGTAGTTTTGTATAACCACAAGTGAAATGTAACGCAGACAGATCAACTGTAAACAGAGAATAATAGTCACACACAGCATTTTGGAGTGAAATATAGCCAGATTTCAGTTACTCACAGTCTGTTTATCCATTACTGCATTGCATTCTGCTTTTACGTTCTTTGGTGGCAAGGCCATCTTCATGGTGTCATTTGTCAACATTTTGTTCCATTTGCCGTTTTTCTTAGTGTAAACTCTGATTTAAGCAGGAGATGGAAGGGAAAAGCACTTCCCCATCCTGGTGGGAAGCATGAACCTGTACAGGAGGCCTGCAGAGGCTTGGGGAGGCTTCTGTGTTTCAGGAAGTGGTTTATGTCAGTCTGAGAGGGAGTATATGCCCTTTTTTAGTAGGAATAACTGAGCCAGGAGATGAGCAAAAGGAACATGAAAATCTAAATTCTTATATCTTGTATTGAAACTAATTGCGAAACCTGAGGCACACACCCATGTTGAGAGTGAGTGTGGCAGATACAAGCAGAGGGGACAGCCTCAGCTGGCGCTCCCTCCAGAGCCTGGAGTGGAACATACCCTGGTGAGTGATGAGCATTAAACTCTTCCTGGGCTTTTACTGGGGATCACTTGTCCTCTCCTAAACCTGAATTGTATTAAATGCTTTCAGATCACACATAGAGTTATTTCATTCTTTATGTTTTGCTTTCAAAACTGTGCACCGATGTATTCTGTTTTAAAGGCGTGTAAGTAATGGTGGCAAGGAGAGAAACCAGGCCAAATGCCCAAATAGGAGCAAGAATTCTAGTCTCAGAGAACTATGTAAACTGAGGTCTTAGACAGCTGAAAAACATGCTGTTCTGTGTGGTATTGAGGCTCTAGTCATGCCATTTATTATGAATTTTAGTAAAACACACTTAATAGATGATTTTACACTATTTTAGACCTAAAAATTGTTGCTGGAGAGAGCAATAAAATCACTACAAATTGGATCTGCTCAGAAAAATGAATTCCTGGATCTGTATTTATCTTAAACAATATATCCCGATTGAGTTTGCTTTGGTAGTTTATAAATCAAATCTATATTTCTCCTGTCGTTGGGAAATAATTTCTCCAAGGTTTTTCATTCTCTTCAAATTCTCCCAAGTAGCCCAGGCAGTGACCATGCAGCAGGCCCTGAGTGGTGGAGGTCCAGCACCTATGTGCAGACTCACGTGGGTTAAGAGTTCGGTTCACGTCTGACTTGACAGGTGTATGTCCTTGCAGGTATTTCTGTTCTGTATCCTTTATAGACCTCCTATATGGGAGTCCCTCTCCCCCTATGAGAAAATGTAAGTTGATTTGTCGCCAGTGGGTAATGGCACATTCTGGTCACTTCACTGTCCTCCACCTGATTAGGTAACCAGGATAGCGTGTGTTCTTCCACAGTGATGTAATGAGGAAGAAAACACTTGGAGAATGTTCTAAACAATTAGGAAGATGACAGAAAGGCAGGTCAACAGCATCAGAATGTCAATGACAAGCCAACTGTTGAGCCTTAAGAATCAGTGAAAGTTCTGTGCCTTGCGTTTTCATGGATTTTAAATGGTAATATGACCTCTAGGTGCTGACTTTAGGAAAACAAAATTTAATGCATAAAATATGTAAGAATAATTATGGCTTATGGACTTATACGTTTTACATTGTTAGTATTGCCATCGAGTTTATAAATCATTTCATTTGAGTGATTTGTGGTAAGGTGTGCGGTTTACTGTATGTCTTGAATTGTAAGAAAGGCTCTTAACCACTCAATGTTTTTGTCTGTCAGCAGATTTCATAAGGTTAAACTTTAATTCAGCCATTTAATGTCTGAGCTATTACAGAGGTGAAAATAACAGTTTCAATTTTGTATCTTCTGTGTGATATGCAGTCAGTGCTGGCATTTTATGCCATTCCTGTAACACCATTCCTCTGCAGACCTGCCAACTCCTGTGGAAAAGATGGCTTGAAGAGAGCACCCTCCTAAAGTTACTGTCTAAACAGATCCAAGTAGTAAATTATACCAACAAAGATGGATTGAAAAGAAGGCTTTTCAGGGGGAAATTTGTTACTATAGACAGCTTCTGATAATTTGCCCTGAAAGAAGGTAAAATAGGTAACCAACAGTGATGATTTGGGACCGTAAGTCAGATGTGAAGTTTCAACCCCAGGAAATACCCTGCTCTCTCTCTCCTCTTTGGCTGCCCTTCCTGGTTTTGACTTTTTTGACCTCCATAATTACAGTGCTTATTGGACTTTAAGCAAAATAGTAAATGGAAATGGTGATGTTGTTATAAAAGGAACTTAATTAAATAGTGGTTATACCAAAAAATTGAAAGTGGTATTCATACTGGCTTGTCTGTAAATCGTGAATGTTGGCTTCTGAATTAGAGCAGTAACATTCATTCATTTTAGGAGGATTCGCTAAACAGGATGGTGACTGTTAGTATTAGCCTTGTCTTTACACCTGTGCTGTTTGGGTGGGAGGAGAGGAGCAGTACACGGTGGGCTCTGTCAGGTGTCAGCATCTGGATCTGTGTGGCCACTGAAGTTATGCCGGGGAAGAAACCCTCAGTGCACAGTGTGTTATAAAACTGAACAGTAAGAGAAAAAATCTCAGACAGTAAGATATTTAATCTTAATTTTTTTCTACAACCTTTCTTTGCTTTCAAAATGTGACCTTATTAATATACATACTCACAAAGTATTCAAAACTTAACTTTAAGGAATTGAAGCAAACATTTCCATTTGAAGAATCGAAAAGTGTTGGTCCTTTAAGATTTCCATCCTTTAGTCCCCTTCCTTCTCTCTCACTTGTATCAGCTCTGTATTTTCTGATCAGGATTAGGACACTCTGAGGAACTGACTGTGTGAGATGTCATCCCAGACCCTCCCCATTTCCCTGCAAGAGCTGCGCTGTCTGCCCCAGGTTGCAGGAGGAATGAAGTGGTGGAATCGGGTAGCAGACCCTTGTTTCCTGGCTTGTCTTCCTGGCCTCTTGCCCTTAGTCCACTTCTCTGTTGGAATTCCTGCTCCTCCCGGCAGGCTTTCAGAGTGGTGTTGGAATGACCTAGGGGCTTCCCAGGTGGCTCAGTGGTAAAGAATCTACTTGCAGTTGCAGGAGCCACAGGAAACATGGGTTTGATGCCTGGACTGATACCCTGGAGGAGGAAACTGCAGCCCACTCCACCATTTTTGCCTGGAAAACGGTCAGAGGAGCCTGGTGGGCTACAGTCCAGGGGGTCACAAAGAGTCGGGTGTGACTGAGTGACTAACAATTTTCACTTCAACTCCACAGGTTGTTCCACACAAACTTGCATGGAGTCATTTGCCATAATCCACAGCTATTAGTCTCCAGTTTATTTCATCCCTTGTGGCTGGTGAACATTCACTGTGTGCTATCCATGGTCTAGGCCAGTGAGTCACGGTTGGCCTTGCCTGGAGGACTTGCCAAGGAACACGATAGGAGAGGAACAGCTGGAGGCTCTTAGCAGAGAGAGAAGCAGGGGGAAGGAGGCGAGGAGACCTGATGGAGCCAATATGTGTCTGCTTGGAAGTTCTGTTGTTCAGTCAAGTAGTTGCATCTGACTCTGCAACCCCTTAGGAAGTTCTGTTACCTGCAGTTACTGAACAAACCACTAGGTGATGCTAAGAGACTTAGTATTGGGAAAGAAAAAGGGAAACTTTTTGTGTGTGTTTTTTTTTTAACCTGCCTGCTCCTTAAAATAAGCAACTCTGGGACTGGTTCAGGGGAAGGGTTGATGTAGAACTAAAGGTTCTGTCCAGTCAGCACACGCCATTTTCCAGATAAATATTGGAAAGGAATCAGCTAGTAGTCAATTTTAAATTGGCTGTGTTCACAGATTCCATAGGACTGGGATGCTTCAACCTGCAGGTGTTCAGATTATTCTGGGCATGTAGCTCAGTGAAGAACATGAGAGGAGAGGTGTTTTCCAGCCCAGAGCAGTTAGTTCCTGACACTTTTTGCACCTGCTTCCCCTTTGAGAGTGGAGTTGGCCTTGTCATAAATGATTTTTTTTTTTTTTTAAGTCTGACAAAATACACATCCAAAACACTTTTGACCATCTGTAAATGTATTTTTGAGGCTGGTAAAAACAGTTGTGTGGAAGAGAAGTTTCAGATAAGATCTTGCATGCATGTCCCTGGTCATTTGCTTTCTGTTTCCTTCAGTGTCTGTATTGAATGGGAATTGATGCTGTCAAGCCCCTTCCCCTCCTAGCCCACCCCCACCTTGGGACACTTTGCTTCCAGCATCATCAAGGAAGTTGATGCTGCTATTTCGTTTATCCCCTTCCCACCCCCTGCATAAACCGTGATGAATCTGCCCTTCCCCTGTTCCTCCCTCCTGCCATCCCAGGATCTCCTGAGCCCCTGCCGTCCCTGTGTGTGTTTCCCCTTGGTGGAAGGCACCACACTCAGCTGGAGAGATTTCTTCTGGTACCATTTGCTGTCACACGCCTCTCTGTCTTGATCCTCACAGGAGAGAGAGAGAGGAAGTGGGTGTGTTTGACATTAGAACCTTGCGAATTAATTTCTTCATTTAATGCTTAAGTCTGGGACCTGCCAGTGCAGCTGTGTGTTTAGAAAAGAAAGGCTTCTTTTGTTTCGAGTGTTGCCTTGGGGTGGGTGCTGATGTCAAATTCGTGCTGCCTTGTTACACCGTTCACAAGTCACGGGAGGCAGTGTCGTGTGGCTGCAGGTCATGAGTTTGGGGTACTGACTGCACCTCCTGGCTCCTGTGAGGTCACAGGCAGGCGAGTTAACCTGAAGCCTCGGTTTCCTTTTGGTGAAAGGGGATGGTAGTGCTACCCCGGGATCTCTGAGGATTAAACACAGTGAGTTAACACTGAGCTGAAATGCACTTGCCGAGAAAAACTGTGGCTGTCACAGTTAAAGGATTCATAAGGGGACACGGGGGACCTTGTTATGAAGCATTTCTATTTAAAGCATAAAACATTCTTTTATTGCTATTTTAAGACCAGGGAAAAGTGATGTCAAAGATGAATCTGAGGATAACAAAGCTTGTTCCTAAGTCTGGTTCCTAATACTGTTAATACTGTTTTTTAAGCCTTTTTTGTTTCTCATTAAAACAGTTCTTGTGCTTCCTAGTTGATAAATGTCAGTGTTCGGGGAGCGGGGGTAGCAAATACCTTTGAACATTCTAATCATTTAATAATTACATGATAGTGAGCTGAAGGAAGCTTTGATGGAGCCTGTCTTCCCTGTGGGTGTGACTGTGCTCTGTAGTAGGCAGTCAGCTCCCAGAGCAGAGCGAGAGAATTGCTCCTGAGACGCCGTTAACGCCTTCACTGTGCTCCCGTCTTTCAGAGTTACTGGAGAATGTCACCCTGATTCATAAACCGGTGTCATTGCAACCCCGCGGGCTGATCAACAAAGGAAACTGGTGCTACATCAATGCTGTATCCTTCTCAGATGCTGTCCCCAAGGCTGGCTTTCTGCAGCATCCTCTTCCTGGGGCACGTTTGACTTAGTTCAGCTTCTGTGGGGCATCCACCCCACGTTTTGAATCCAAAACTTTCATGCCTTATTGCTTATTAACTGGGTTATTTCTGACCGCCACCCCCCCCAAAAGATGATGACTGACAAAATCAAGCAAGTTTAATTCTCATTAAAATGGTCCTGAAAAAAAAAGGGTTGGGGGTTCCTGAATAGTAGAGTAGAGTGACCACTTAAACTGGAAATGTGCTAATTGGCTTAATCTTGGTTAAGTTAAGGTCTTGTTTATAAATTCCTTGGATATCACAAGGCAGTTATCTCGGGGATTATTTGGTTTGGTTCCTTTTGTGTTTATGTATCTCAGTTATTCAGTGTTCTTGGCTTACTTAGTTTTGTGTGCTCTTTCCACACTCGAGCATCAATTTCATTTCCTTTACGCTTCCTCACTGCTGTTGTGTAGACACTGCAAGCCTTGGTGGCTTGCCCGCCGATGTATCACCTGATGAAGTTCATTCCTCTGTATTCAAAAGTGCAAAGGCCTTGTACGTCCACACCCATGATAGACAGCTTGTAAGTAAGCTGCTGAGAGCCTGTCAAGGAGTGGGCTTCCCCCTCTGATAATTAGATTCACATAGCAAAGTTTTTGATTTCCTGTAAATCAATCCTGTTAGTTTTTTTTTTTTAATTTACTGTTCATGATTTTGTATGGAAGTTAACCAGAAATGCAATTGTAACATTGTTTTATCTGTGTTCTTTAGTGTCAGTTGAATACATTTTAATGTTTAGTAATTTGTATCACTTAAAAAAGATTTAAGAACTCACTAGCCTTTACAGCATTGGTTACCTAAGGTTTGCTGTCTTCATACAAGCTAATACTCTACTTAGCCATCAGATCTCTTTGGTGATAGTATGTCTTTTTCGAAAAATGTGCTGACTAAATTCATTCATGTCTTCTATTTTTGGTTTATATCTAAACTGTCATTATTAACACAATATAAACGATGATATTTATGTTGACGTTGAAAAAATGTGTACTAAACATTTTTCCCCCCACGTTTAGTGTTCGGCTAATGAATGAGTTTACTAATATGCCAGTACCTCCAAAACCCAGACAAGGTGAGTGGAAACAAGGGCTTCTGATACCATTACATATGGGGAGCTATGAAATCAGATGACTGAGACTGAGAAATTCAGTCTTGCTGGGGAAAAAATGTCTTTTTTACACGCAGGTTGCTACACCTAAGCTTTTCTTAAGTTTGGTCAGTGGTGGGGGGAATTTTGGTGATCATGCTTTTTGTCATTTCAAGACTTCATTGGGTTGTGAAAATCTGTGTCCTGTTTCCGTTGCAGCTCTTGGGGATAAAATCGTGAGGGATATCCGCCCCGGAGCTGCCTTCGAACCCACGTATATTTATAGACTCCTGACAGTGATCAAGTCAAGCCTGTCTGAAAAGGTGGGAACTGACATTCCATAGCGGGCATGAAGCTCGTGCCATACCCATTGTGTGTTCGCTGCTTGCCCTCTGCTTTCAAGTGTGCGATGAAGCGGGGGCTCAGTGGATCTGGGCTTGCTCTGGAGGCAGTTGCTAGGATGGGTTAGAGTGTGAAATGACAGTCATGGGGGTCAGACCACCCCCATGTATCGTTTACTGTGACCACTACTGCTGTGTGTTCGTGCCATACATTAACTTACTTCCCCCTGTGAAGGTAGTTAGTATGATTATTGTTTGCTTGTTACATTTGAGGAAAGTGAAGTCATTGTCCAGGGTCACAGCTAGGAAGTCACGGAGCCTGGCAGCCAAGCCAGCTCCTTGCCCTCTGAGGGACTGCCCTGGTCCTGTGGGGCTGAGGGCCCTGAGCCACGCCGGCATTCGGGAGGGCTGCTGTCTTCCTCACAGTCCTTCTGCAGCGGCTCCTGGGCCTGTGACTTCTTGACAACCTACATTTTTAATCATACACTGTGCTGCTGAAGACGTGGGGCTCAAGGCCGTGGAGGTCTTGTCCAGGGCCCTGACACATGGCCTTGAAAGGAAATCGGGGCACCCTTAGCACAGTGAACTGGAGCATTTCTTTCCTCCCTGATAGAGTTTGTGATGAGTCAAGACGAGCAATGAAATGGTGGTCAGGGAAATGCTTTAGGAAACAGTGAAGGAAATTCTGTTAAAACTGAGTGAAGTAATATTGTTTGAAACCCCGTGGTTTGAAAGAAGAGTGGATACTCCGGGCAGTCCAGCAGGATACCACCAGGGACTCTTCCTGTGCTTGCAGTGGAGCCTTGGGCATTAGGTTCAGAATTTAGGGATGTTTCCGTGTTGGAAATGCACACATGGAGTCAGCGTGCCCTCTGCTCTCTCTCAAGGAGCTCATTCTCCAGCAAGGGAGTTAGCTTGATAATTTAAGAAAACAGGCAAGACAAGCTCTAAGGTAGATATGTGTCCAGATGCTTTAGAAGCCATAGGACGCCCCCAGCTTGGGAGCAGAGGTAAAGCCGGGGGCTTCCTCTTGCTGAGCAGTGCTGCGATCCTGCAGCTTTTACATCACTGTTGGCTTATTGGGGTCCGTGTGATTCCCTTCAGGGTTGGTGCTTAGCTGGAAGATCTCACAGGACTCTGGAGCTGTTCCTTCAGTGGATTCAGCAGAGCCCGAGGACTCAGGCAGCGTCTGCAGGAACCCTGTCCGGTTGCACCCACACAGTCCTCACTTAGGCCCTCCCACGCCACACTGGGACAGCGTGTGGGATGTGGTCCGCCCGGGACGCTTCTTGGAGTCTTGGTGTTCAGGGGTTGTGTTAGGGGCCAGTCACATAGGCACCAGCTGCCTCGCAGAGACCCAGATTCCAGACCCCCAGAAGGAAAGCCAGTGCTCAGCAGAAATCACACTGTGTGCACGATTTGGGCACACTCCCTTCCTAGTTCCTGGAATGGTGGGAGCCCTCCCGAAACCCAAGTTCCCAGATGCCAGCTGAGGCCCAGCCCAGCGAGCAGCCCTTTCCCAGCACTGTTAGCTCTTCTCTGTGTCTTGGGCAGTGCCAGCCTCTGCCATTTCCCACAGACACACACCAGAAGCCCCCGTCCACAGCTCCGGTTACGCGAGTGAGCAGATCTGCTCAGAGACCGCAAGCAGAAGAGCTTGCAGATCCTTGAAACACACACATGGTTCTGCTCCAGAGAGTGAAGTGTGACGTGATGGTGATAAATCACACAATCAGATGAAACCGTGTGAGGTGACACGTCTCTGTGTGACGGTCCTGTGTGATTCATCTACCGGTGATTATGCTGATGCGTGAAACAGGCAGCTGAGTTTTTAAATCTGTAGTTTTTCACGTGTAACATCTTTTCTCTCGTGGTTGCCCATTGTCAAAAATGGAAGGAGACATACAGGGGCTGCTAATTTTACAGCTTACAGCATGCATGGTGAACCCTGGGGTTATGCAGTGGGATGGCCTAGACATTGAGTTCATGTTTTCATTTCATTTTAATAAAAACAACTTTTAAAATAACTTATGATAAAGGTAGTGTCTGTTTATTGTAGGAAATTTCAGAAGTACAGAAAAGCAAAATTGAAAAAAAGAAAACAAAACACTCTGTTTTATTGCTTAGAGATAAATGTTTAATCTCCCTCCCTCTCCTCTTCTTTACCATCTTCATTGTCAAAAAATCCATATGGTTTTTGGGCAACTCTTTATGTTAAATCTTATTGGACTTTCAGGAGAAGGGTAGTTTGTATATGCAGATGATATACTCTGTGCCAGCCTTGGAGAGTAATCTGTTAAAATTAACACGATCCTATTTGACCTTATCAGGGTCGACAAGAAGATGCTGAAGAGTACTTAGGCTTCATTCTAAACGGACTCCACGAGGAAATGCTGAACCTAAAGAAACTTCTCTCACCAAATAATGAAAGTAGGTTACAGTGTGTTTACTACAGAAGTGTGTAGAACATTTTTTTAAGAATCTTTCTTAAACAAATGTTATATATAATCCTCATATAATAAGTTGCCTTCCCCATAACAGTCATTCACCCTTCGAGAATCACTTGTTTACTCATTAAGATAACTAGTTACTTTTACATTGCTTATTATGTACCACTGAGAATGTTGTATTTTGTATATTTAAAAATTTGTCCAGAACCTTTGCTTTTTCCCCTACAACTTGTAGTTAAAAAAATGATTAAACATACAGAAAAGCTGAAAGAATAGTTTGGTGATTACCTGTATGACTGATAGATTCTACAGTTGTTACCACACTGTCCTTACTGATTTGTTTCTATCCCTGTTGCCCCACCAGAGGAGTTTTTCCCCTGAAAGTGATTCAAAATCAAGTTACAGGTGGTGGTTTAGTTCACTTCTCCTGGTAAAGCATGCGTCCCCTGAGGTAGGGGTGACTTTCTTGGTACCCTGAGTCCTCTCACAAGTGAAGGAGCCTGACTGCGATGACGCGGCAGAATGTGTTTCCCCATCCCACCCGCATGCCCCAGGTGTCCCCTGGTGTCATCCATCCCTGGTCAGACCAGCAGGGACACGGGGGCATCGTACCATCGCATTTGTCCCCAGTGTACCACTCACCCTGAGTTCACTCTGATGCTGCAGTTGACAGATCTATGTAGGTGGCTCATGTAGAACCTTCTTTTATTTTTGTTCTTTGTGTAAATTTGTATATAGTAGCCTAAGCAGATGGTCTGCTTTTCAGAACTTACTATTTCCAATGGACCCAAAAGCCACTCGGTGAATGAAGATGAGCAGGAAGAACCAGCAGAAGGAAGTGAGGACGAATGGGAGCAAGTGGGTCCCCGAAACAAGACCTCAGTCACTCGCCAGGCGGATTTTGTTCAGACCCCCATCACTGGCATTTTCGGTGGACACATCAGGTTTTACGGTTTTCTTTTTCAAAAATACTTGTTTATTTGGCTGAGCTGGGTCTTAGTTGTGGCATGCAGGAACTTCCATCTTTAGTAGCAGCATGTGGGATCTAGTCCCTGACCAAGGACCAAACCCAAACATTGGGAGTGTGGAGTTTTAACTACTGGACCGCTGCGAAAATCCCGGTTTTATGCTTTTTCTGGAATAATTTAGCATTTGCATTTTTTTAGGGTTTTGCCATTTTGCTGAAGGGGGTGGTATAAGATTTGTCCTAAGAAATATTGGACGGGATGGTTTGCCTTTGCACTGTGTGCCTGCTCTGTTCTTGAGCCTCCTGACACTCACCTTGCTGGCCCCGCAGGACCTATGGTGGCATCCTGCGGAAGGCACCACCCCGCTGGTCCGCCAGGGGGCTCCTGGTCCCCTCACCCCTGAGCGACACTGACGTTCCCTCCGTCAGCTGCTCACAGTCTGGAAGGAAGAGAAAGACAAGTTAATGGAAATACATGTTTTGTTAAGATATTCATGTATCTGATTGGAGGGGTTTTAGGCCCTGGAGCCAGGTGAGCTGGAAAGTTGAGGGAGAAGCTTTTACATTGAGGAAGACACGTGGCACCTCCTTGCCCCAGTGCCCTCAGGCCAGCTGCCCTTTGCTCATTCACGGAGTCCTTCTAGAAAGTTTTTGCTAATTTAGTCACGTTGGAGCTGTTCAGTACCACGTGATGTGGGTGGGGTTCAGTAGAACTTGCGCTGACTCCAAGGACCTCCTTGCTCCTCCAGAGTCCTCAGGGACCACATTACAGCTCAGTCTTCTTCCGAAGGCCTTAGGTTCACCTCCAGGAGTGTTTTGTTTTTTTTTTTAAGTGAGACTCTTAGCTTTCCATTGTCCTAAAACAAGAAGTAATGCCCTTTTCAAGGCAGTGAAAGTTCGGTCTCTGCTAAAACAGCTTGGGTCGAGCGCCTTTCAGCAGGCTGATGAGAACCTCATCAGCTGACGATCAGGCCTCCCGGGAGGCCTGGTCCCTCGACCTTGAACGTGTGGTTCCTGTGCCCTCATTGTGGACTGGACTCTGCGAGCCCCTTCCTGTTTTGGAGTCTGTTGTGTCAGTCTCCAGCTGAAAGGTTTTCTCCTAAAGTCCACCCCCTTCTGGGAGCTTTTCAGTTTCCCAAGGAGTCTAGCACCTTTCTCCACCTTTCCCACCCTTTTGGTAAAGTCCAGGCCCATCACTGCTGTCTCCCCCGTTAACGCTTTGGGACCAAGGGAACAGCCGCTGCTCTCTGGGCCTCCTCCTCACGGGGGCCTGGAGGTGCTGCCGTGCTGTGTGTCGGGGAAGCGGCGGGAGAGAAAAAAACCCTGGCAGGAAGCTGCTGACCTGCCCTTCACAGCAGTTCCTCATGAAGTCTAACCACTGTCTACCCCTTTATTTGTATGTAAACTAGGGCACTTGTGCTGCAGAGATAGAGTTCTGTGTTGAGCTCCTTGCTGAGGCTTGATGAGACATGGGCCCAGCATACACTTTTACTCAGAAAAACTTAGACAAAGGAAAATGAAATGGAAAACCACCTAAGGAAGCAAGGCTGAGCTGCGGCCACCTCTCCGTCACACACACCCTGCTCTCCTTCCTTTGTGGAGTCGTTTTCAGGGGCAAATGCTACCCAAGACATTCTGTGTACCTTGGAGTTCACTGTTATTGAAACAGCCTGCAGGGACTTCCCTGCTGGTGCAGTGGATAAGAATCCGCCTGCCAATGCAGGGGACACCGGTTCAATCCCTAATCTGGGAAGGTTCTACATGTCACGGAGCAGCTAAGCCCGCGCGCCACGCTGCTGAGCCTATGCTCTAGAGCCTGTGCTTAGCAACAAAGCTTAGCCCCTGCTTGCTACAACTAGAGAAAGCCTGCGCAGAGCAACAAAGACCCAGCACAGCCAAAAATGAAATAATAAAAATGTAAAAATCAATCAATCAAAACAGCCTGTGAGACTTTGAGAGGATACAAAGAGAGCCAGCATTTTGACTATGGCAAGATTGTCACCTTTGCTAACCGGTGCATTAAATAAAGTGGAGAAGGCCTTTGGAAGCCTTCCAAATTTCCAGCTGGTGGATTGAGTTGCTAGAAATTCTTTCGAGGTGGTATTGAGCAGAGTTATATTAAAATTCAGCATAGTTTTGGCATTTCTGTCCTCTCCTGTCACCTGACGGAGATGCTGGATAATCTTGCTTCTGGCACCACAGTCTCGTTTGTTTTTCCTGTCCTGCTTCATAACCTCAGGAGGAGCAGGAAGGCAGGCTCTTAGGTGTGCTGTGCTCTCCACCCCCAGGTCTGTGGTTTACCAGCAGAGTTCAAAAGAGTCTGCCACCCTGCAGCCGTTCTTCACCCTGCAGCTGGACATCCAGTCTGACAAGATACGCACTGTGCAGGACGCGCTGGAGAGCCTGGTGGCCAGAGAGTCTGTCCAGGGTTACACCACCAAAACCAAACAAGAGGTACGTTCGCTGTCCGTCTGGGACGTTCGTCCTGGGGCCCTCGGTGGGGCATGGGGGAGCACGGATCTGAAATGAGGAAAAGTGGGCTTCAGCTCTGCTCCTCAGATCAGTTGTTTAACATTTTTTGGACTGAAAGCTTCTACGTTTGAGAATGAAATGGCTGAAACATCATCGTCTCTGGTTCTGACTGTGGAACATTTTTATTCATTCATCATTCGTGTAGTGTGTGAGACACTCGACTGTAGATGCTCCATGACAGGGCCATTTCCACCACTGGGATCTCGGTCTGAATGGGAAGACAGGCGAGAAAGCGTCTGGAAACCAAAAAAAAGCCAGGTGGTGGTGGCCACTAGGGTTTCTTCCCCAAAGCCTGACATCTTTCAGACACCTTCAGCCAGACAGGCGGGCACTTCTCCGAAAGTGCTGGGTGTTTGCTGGGTGTTTTTTCTGTGCTGCTGTCTTTTGGATTGTGACTTGAACAAGTATTTTCTACTGAAAAGATTCTCCATAGAGACACAGGAAGCATCAACACGTTTGAAGGTACAGAGAACAGTACATACAGAGGTTAAATTTGCTTCCGAAGATCCATTTTAATAAAAAGCAGCATTCAGTACACTTTTGAAAGTGATTAAGGGGCATTTCAAATGGATAAAACTGGAACTGTTATAAAACCAGTGGTTAGACCAAACACCTTTAAGGTCATTTAAAGCGTCTAATGCAAGAAACACATTGGCCTCAGCTTCCTCTGTATTGTGCGAGTTATTTAAGGTATTACTAAGTTAGCCTTTGAATTTGTATGACAGTTTAATGCCCTAAGACAAAAGTTCCTAACTTGGCTTAGGGCCCTGAGCTGCGTCTTTAGGGATGTCAGCATGTACTGAAAGAGGTCAGTGGCGCTCAGAAAGAGCCCACTGGGCCCTCTAAAGAGCTGTGCCTCAGGAAGGTGTGAGACGCGCCGCTCCGGAACGCTGAGTCCTGGCGTGGGTGGCGGCCCGGCGTCTGCCCTCGAAGTGAGACGGCGTGTCCGCTGTGCTCTGTGTCTCAGGTGGAGATCAGTCGGAGAGTGACTCTGGAAAAGCTCCCTCCTGTGCTCGTGCTGCACCTCAAACGGTTTGTTTACGAGAAGACCGGTGGCTGTCAGAAGCTCATCAAAAATATTGAATATCCTGTGGACTTGGAAATTAGTAAAGGTAACAGCTGTGTAAGGCAAAAGCATTCACGGCGACACTCTGTGGTGATGCTGGAAACCAGCCAGCTTCTCGAAGCTTAAGCTTTTCTGTCCCCTGTCAGGATTCAGAAGCGCTCTCTCCTGATTTTTTTTGTTTTACATTTCTTGACCCCTTGATAAAGTTTTAGGTTAAAATTCTCACTAAAATGGCTTTTTAAAGACAAAGTAAAAAATGAATAAACCATATGAACATATTACTAGGTGAGAAAAATACTAAAAAATATAAAAACTTTATGGGTCAGTGGTTAATACTTTTCCTTATACCGAATATCAGCAACTGTGGGAGCAGCCTGCTTAATTGGGCTTTCTAGAGGATGGGGAATGTTTCCCTCTGGCGCCAGTGGCCCTGCTCAGAGCTGCGGCCCAGCCCCAGGTCTCTGCCAGGTCACTGGGGCTCCAGCTTGGGCACTTCATGGTCCAAGCACCCCGTTGTCCTGCTAAGAGTGAGCTTGAAGGAAAACTTCCCTGGAAAGCCTCAGAATTTGAGAGATACTATGTGTGAAACTGCAGTTCCTTCAGGAGCATAATAAGCTAGAGGTGATGCTCAGAGTTTCCAGGTGCCTGGAGACAGGAGACATGGATGCGGTCCTTGGGCTCCTGGAGGACCAGGCCTGCCGTCCTCCTCCTTCCCTCCCTCCCCACACCACCCAGCCTTGCGACCTGCTGGGCAGCAGGACCTGCCAGGCATCGGGCCTGGGGTCACCTGCTCCCAGGGGCCTCGTACTTCCTCTTGCTACAGTGGGCTCTGGCTTTCAGCCCTGTCCTCAGGAGTGGCCGTCTTCTGCCTATAGGTGTGCTTCCAATGCCAGTTCATGGTCTGCTTGAGGACCAGCTGTTGCTGCTGCTACTGCTGCTGCTAAGTCGCTTCAGTCGTGTCTGACTCTGTGTGACCCCATAGACGGCAGCCCACCAGGCTCCCCCGTCCCTGGGATTCCCCAGGCAAGAACACTGGAGTGGGTTGAGAGGGCAAGAAATGCCAACCGAAAATCATCTGACTGTTTATTGGAGTTTTGTGATCTGGCTCACGTGGATAACGTTTCACATCTTAGGCTTTCCAGGGCTGCTTTGTTTTTATCTTGCTTTTCCATTTTTTAGAATCTCTGCTTGTAAGGAGTTTCTAGCATGAGCTTGAGGCTCACTGCCCGTCCTCTGATGGGTGGGTTCTGGTGATGTGGTTACCGCCTCGCGGCTCAGTTGCCTGCAGACGAAGGGCTCGAGTGCTGGTGGGTCTCCCTGGTCCACGGGTGGTAACTTGAATGGAGGCTGCTGTCTGCCCCTTTCTGAGACCCTGGTATGTCAGCACTTTTATAGATTGAAATTGTTGATATTTTGTTTTTCAGAACTACTCTCTCCAGGGGTTAAAAATAAGAACTTTAAATGCCACAGAACCTATAGGCTGTTTGCAGGTAAGTAAACTTTGTATGATATGATTTTTCCCTGTTAAAGCGATGATTAAAAGGTTTTATAGCAGGCACAATTTTATACTGTTATAATACTGTTTAACGTAGAGAAAAATTATTGGTATCCCTGTGGACTTTATTAATCTGGAAATCATTTGAAAATGTGTGTTTTACCTAAAATTTGGTGCGTTTGCAATTTGACAGAATGTCCTCTTGGTTCTAAAGCTCAGCCCAGTGTACAACCTCGTTTCACACGATGTTTCTGTCTTGGAGCCAGAGGAGTGAGGTTGTTGGGCTGGGAACCCTCCCTACTGGGGCTGGGGTGCCCATGGCCAATTGTGTTTGTTTTTCTGGCCATTTTTATTAGAATTTTCTAGCTTTTCTCCCACCCTCCTTTTGTGTTGCCTTCTGTGAGCCTGTTTGTAATGACTGCTGTGTACTGGCCCTCCCCAGTTCATTGGCCTGCCCTCACACTGAGCCTGAGGAGGGGCGCTGGCCACCCCGCTCCCTCACGCGGAGCCTGGGGAGGGGCGCTGGGCGCCCTGCGCCCTTATGTGGTGGAGCAGGGCTTCGCATTCTTGCCCTAGGCGCGCCCCCAGGGCTCGCGATGTGGGTGTGGGCCCCGCTCCCTCTGACTTCTTCTTCCCCCCAAGGCGGCTCACCACAGCTTGGCCCCAGCCTGCCGGGAGCTGGTGGGCACTGCATTCCCCCGGCCTGCTGTGGGCTAGACGCCTCTCTGTGGCCTGCCCATGAGACCAGAGGCCCCCAGGGTGCAGCCTGGCCCCTGAGGTTTGTCACTGAGGTCCCAGGGCACTAACATGTTTCCCTGAGTCCCCTGCAGCTCTCCCTTGGGGTCCTTGCAGAGGGGGTGATGTCACAGGATTAGGAGGTCTCGTCTCCTGGTCAAGGGGACCATGGTGAGAGCATGGACTCCACCTGCCTGCACCCCTGAGTCCCCATCGTGAGCCTTCTGACCTCAGAAATAAGGTCACTGGATGGGTTGCAATTCTCTGTACAATGTGAGTAGAGAGGTACTTATTTAAAAATGATTTTGACTGTGGGACAAAGAAAACGAGTTAGTACAGTGCATAAGCTTTTGAAAATCTCTGATTCTCAGCTCTGCTTCTGTGACAATGAGCTGGCTGGGTATCCATGACACGTCACCACGTTAGCTATGGGGTTACTGTTGAAGAAGCCCTAATACAGACAGGTAGAGGCTTCTCTTCTGAATATTTAGAATGAAGGGTCTCAAAGGAAATGCAAATCAGTTAAATCCACAGGTCCTTTCAGTCCCAGTGACCTGGTCACTAAAAAAAAAAGCCCAAAACTTTCCCAAGTCAGGTAGGTCTTAGAGGTGCAGTGTGGCAACCTCTCCGTTGGGGACCTGCAGGACAAGATGAAGCCGCCTCCTGGTGTTGGTCCCCTGGCTGGTTTCCCACCCAATGCCCCTACAGTCTTGCTCTCCTTGTGTGACCAGTCACGTTCATCACTGGTGGGCCAGTGCCCCTCTGAGCCCCAGCAGAGCCCAGCTCTGACCAGCCCAGGTCCTTGGCTGAGGGTGAATTCCGGTCTCCTTATGAGGGGAGAGGGCACTGACATTCAGGTGTATTTGTTGCTGAAATTTCATGCCAGATCGTGCCTGTCTGCCTGAGAGACTGTCCTTCATGCCACTCACAGTAGCACACAGCTCCCCCTGGCCGCAGTGCCGTCCCCTTCCCCGAATGTCACCAGAGGCTGCTTCCCTCACGCAGGCTCAGTCTGCTGCTGGGCAGACCATCCCTGGGCCCTCCTCTTCTTTGAGGGGGCAGTGCCTTTCCGAAGAAAAATGGAGCAGGGACCAGTGTGCCATGTCTGCCGGGTGGCTCCACAGGTGCCCACTCAGTCCGCTAACTGCCCAGGTGACCCTCCTGGGGCAGTGCTGTCCTTGTCATGGGTGGCAGTCCTCAGAAAATCTCAGATTCTTGTTTTTTTTCATGTAATGTAAGCCTATTTCTAAACCACCAAACAGTCCTAATTTGTCCTATGAAAAAATTCATCTTGTTGTAATGTACTTGGCATTCCTCCTAGGCTTTTCCATGTTTCCACGCTGTCCAGGATTCAGACACTCTGCTGAGAACAGTCTGGAAGTGGGGTTGGCTGGATCAGGGCCTGGGGTTTGGGTCTCAGTGTGCGGTCCCCCAGGGCGCCTGGCTGACGGCTCTGCAGGCAGTGTCTCCTGTGTGTCCTGCTTCCCAGGGGACTGTCTCCAGCCCCGGTTCTTCACAGGGCTCACAGATGGGATGACCCCATTATAAATTGGCATTTCTTTTATGGTTTGGGAGGTTTTGAACATGTTATTACAATATAGATGTGTGACTTTGTGTTGTAACTTGTCGAAGGGTTTTGAGTTTAGACAGCCTTGCTGTGTGTGTCATGTTTCTCTGTCCCACCTGCCTCGGTGTTGGGTATCACGGGACTGGGGGATGCCGTAGGCACTGGTGTGTGAAGCCGCTCTCATGGCGCCCGGCCCTCTCTTGCAGTGGTCTACCACCATGGCAGCAGCGCCACGGGCGGCCACTACACCACGGACGTCTTCCAGATCGGCCTCAACGGCTGGTTGCGCATCGACGACCAGACGGTCAAGGTGATTAGCCAGCACCAGGTGGTGAGGCCCACCGCCGAGCGCACAGCCTACCTCCTGTACTACCGCCGCGTGGACCTGCTGTAGCCGCGTGCCCATGCCGCTCGTAGACTCGGCACTCACCGCCTCCCCTCTTCTCTTTAGTGGCTCTTTAGAGAGAAACTCTTTCTCCCTGTCGCAAAAATGGGCTAGAATGAAAGGAGACGCCTTGGGGTCTGTGCACAACTAGCTTCTGTTGACTTCTAACTTCCAAATCAAAATCATCTGGTGAAACAGACTGTCGCTTGATTCAAGAAAATACATGAAAAACACATTTCTGAAATAATGCTGATTCCTGAGTAAGAAGGGGAACTTGCGTTTGATTCCCGGTCTAATTGCATAGTAGAGTAAGTCCTGCACCAGCAACAACACTTGTAAATTTGTGAAAATGAATTTTATCTTTCCTTAAAAAAGATAAATTTTTTAATCCATCACACTTTTGTCCCTCACCCTTAGTTTTTGATAAATGATAAAAACGAGCCAGTTACCAGAGAAGAAATAGTTCTTAAAAAGCTAAACAAACACAAAAAAAGTTGCTGGTTCCTCACAAGAAAAATACATTTTAATAATTGTGCGATGAGAAGCTGCTTACGTACACATTGCAGATCAAATATTTGGAGTTACGATGCCAGTCACATAGAAGGGTGATTGTAACTTTATTGCCATTAAAAGATTTCAAAACGCATTCATGCTTCTGTGTACACATAATGAAAAAGGAGCAAAATAACGAAGATTGGTATTTCCCTCCGTCTGCTGTCTAATTCTGCTGTTTGCTCTTCTACGATGCCGCGTCTCTAATTGTACACAGTTAGTGATAGCTAGGAGTATACAGTTGTCGCCCATCAATAAAAATCACAAAGTTGGTTTAAAGCTGCATGTGTGGTGTTTCTTTGACGGCGAGTACCTTTTCTAGTAACCAGAGTTCAAGCAGGCAGGACTGTGTTGCCGGAATTAGAGTAAGACCTTGGTGCAGCCTGCTGTGTTTGTGAACGCCGACCCAGCCCTCAGATGGTCGCTGTTCACTGTTCCCAGAGTTGCTAATGCTAGTGATTTGGATAGGTAGATTTTATTTAGATCTTCAAATAGCAGAAATTGGGGGTGGTGGTGAGTGCTCTCCCCATTGTGTTGTCCCCTGCGTTGCTCAGTTCACAGAGGTGGGGGGTGTGGGTCTTGCCCAAGCATCCCTCTCATTGCCTGCCACCAAGCCTCCTGACCACACCATGGACACCACCTCTGGATGTGGAAAGGAAGCCTTTTGAGATGGAAGAGATGGAGAGACGCCATGTATGTCAGACATTCCCTGGCCCATGGCGCCCTTCTTCTGGAATGCCCTGTACAGGCCCCTCACGGGAGATGAGCTGGGGTCCCCAGAGAATCGGATTTATGTGGTCCAAGCTCTTCCTTTTAGCACCCGCTGCTCATAGCCATGTGTCACTGTGAGCTTACTTTAGAACTACAGTGCTGTTAGAGCACGGGGAGCTGTACCCAGTATTGTGTACAGGACAACAGTGCGTACATGTGTAATAACAGAGTCACCATGCTGTACACTGGAAACGCAACATTGTAAATCAGCTGTACTTCAATAAAATACATGCACATTAAAAAACTGTAGCACTAAAGTTGTGCTCTGCACCTGCTTGCTATGTGGTTGCTGTGCTCTGATTTGTTTCGCTTCTTAACGAGTCATACTCAGCCTCTCATTAAAATTATGTACAATTGTTATGGAACATGTGGAGTCTAGAGTAAGTTTGGGGAAAGCAGCCTGCACAGCACTAGCCCCACCACACGGGTAGGAGCCTGTTCTAGAGCCTGGCGCTGTGATCTGCGAACTGGGGCAGGGCGTCCTGTACGAGCAGCTTGCCTATCCTGAAGTTTAGCCTCTATAACTGGCATTGGTTACAGTGTCCCCGTGAGTCAGCAAGCATCCTGTCCAGAACGAGGCCTCCCAGTCAGGAGGCGCCATTCCCAGGAATCTGAAACGGGCCAGGACAGAATGCTGCTGTTGGTATACTGCCTGCTTCTAGATCTTAGCACCCACCCTGTGTATTTCGGTATTTTCCCTCGGATGTCATTCAGGGATCTCTGCATGGTCTTTAAATTGCTAAGTCACCTATTTTGTCAAGCCCTAAGTATGTTGGAAACGACTGAAATATTAAGAAGCTTCCTTCAAAAGATCTCAGAAGTAGGTGGAGATGAATTCAGTCCAGCAGGCCGTCGGGCATCTCAGTCATCCTGTCCGTGTGGAAGTGCTGCATTCACTCTTGAGCGCTGCTGTCCCTTCTGGCACGTCAGACTTGTAGATTCCGTGTCTGGCAGCCAGCAAAGGGCTCCTCTGTTACCCTGTATACGAGTGTGTTGTCTAAAAGACCACCCATGGCCCTCCACTCCCCGACAGCGCTGGTCGTGTTTATTACAGAGACACAGCTTTCCAGTTTTCTTGTGCTTACACAGGATCAGCGTGCCTGGCTGCAGACAAGCAAAGCTCAGGAAGGGGCCGACTGTATAGCGAGGAGATGCCAGCCTGGAATTCACAGCTCTGCGTTTGGTCCCTGGAGGGACTGATTGGCCCTTGGGAAAATGAGATCATTCTAGCAAATCCAGTGCTTTCTAGGGTCCCAGGTGAACTGTGGGCCTCTCCGTGTCCTTGAGATTTTGGACTCAATGTTTAGTATTCTGTGTTGCAGATTTTAGTATTTTTTTAGAAGTCTCATAGACTTGTTTCCTTGGCTTTAAGGTCATTTACACTTGGACCTTGGCCCATGAACCTTGTTGTTGGGGTTGCAAATTGAGTGTCTTTGTCACTGGCTTTTAAAGCACTGTGAATGCTAGGCGGACATTAGAAGCGTTTCACTGGGGGTTTTTTCCTTACTGTGTGAAATACGGTGAACAAGACCCAGAAGTCCTCCTCCAGGAAGAACAAAACCGGGTGTATCTGGTTGGTGTGCCCAAAGCCAAGAAAGTGCACGTGCCGCTTTTCATAGTGGAAAATGGGTTCCATTCCGAATGGAACGATGGTAGTTCTTTCTCCTGTTTGTACAGCCACATTCAGCTGCCCCGCCCGGTGGCTCAGAGCAGCCATCTCTAAGTTCTCAGGTAGTCAGTCAGTAGTCATGGTCTGCTGTGTGTAGTCAGGTAGTCACAAGCAGTAACTTTGTAGTCAGCAGATGCATCATTGTCTGGCTTTCCCTTTGTGGAAATTTCTGGTGATTGCTCTCATAGGCTGCTTGTACTCGACTGGGTCAACTAGTGAGAAAGCCAAGATCGCCATCAGAGTCCATTGCTTCGAGTTAACCAAGTAAGCCAGTGAGCTCGGTTTTGCCCAGCTCTCGGCTCACCTGCAGGAGTCGGTGCCTTGCCAGTGTGGCTACTTCAGTCTCATGGTTTGTGACGCTTCCCTTGGGAAGCACTTCCTGCATCAGGAGGGACCGAAGAATTTTCTGTACTTCTCTGTCTCAGGAAGGAAAGATACCTTGTTGACTGGCCCCAGCGAAGGCAATACCTGTTACCACAATTTCCTGAGGGTCATTGACTTCAAAAACATTTTGAGAAAAGTCTTAGTGTTTAAAAAATCGTCCACATCTAGTAAGGCCATGTGCGAACAGCCTTTCTGTACACATAATGCTGTGTTTCTCTCAGTCATAGCAGATTGCCAAGCAGGCATGCTTTGTCCTCATTAAACTTTTGCTCTTGCTTCCTAGCATTTTTTTAAATTCTGTTTTTATTCATCCTTTGAACTGACTGTTGCCATCTTATTTATATACCTTTTGGAGATGAATGTATTTGCTTGAATAATGAGATTTACTTCATAGCTTGACTTCACCCTGTGGTGATGTTTGTTTTATTCAGGGATAAGCAAATGAACCATTGAACAATTGCTTGGTCCCCAAACCGCTTTGCTGTACACCTGAAACTGATAAAACATTGTAAACCAGCTATACCCCAATATAAAATAAAAATTAAAAAAAAAAATCTGACTTTTGGTTTCTTTCTCCTTAAGGGGAATGTACCTAGCTGCTGTGTGATTCAGGAAGTGTTGTTTTGACTGTAGGACTTAATGTGCATCGAGTGATATCATTCAAGATGTTTTCATCTTTCATGAACTCCGTTTCCTCCTGGATTCCATTTCAGTGTCTGCTTTAATTGGACATATGTTGGATGTATTTACTGTTGCTTTCCTAGCAAGTTAGTATGAGGGTAGCTTTGTTTATTCTGTGGCATCAAAGCACTCAGACCCGCGTGTGTTTGAAGCACTCCTGGAGCCCTTCCCGAGAAACCCCGTGTCTGTGTCGGCACAGTTGGGAATCAGGTGAACCTCAGCCCCGAGGTTTGTCTTATCCTGTTTTGAAGTCATAGCTGGCTTCTGTTTCTTTAGACACCTTAATGCACGCAGTGTTTTTGGTCTCAGCTGTCAGGCCCTCCATGAGGCTTCGCCGAGCTCAGGGCAGCTCTGGGACTCTGGGCTGGGGTCAGGTGAGCCTGACCTTGAGCTCTCACCTGTCCTCCAAAGAAAGTTGACCTCCTCACGGATTTGCTGAACATTGGAGATTCTGTACATGACTGAAGAAAACAATTTTTCCTCTGCTGTAAAAAAAGATTGCAGGTCTTTTACGTGAGCGTGGATTTCCTGACCAATCTGAGAATGGACTTACTCCCTGGTCAGCAGCGGGCCTGGCCCCGGGCTCTGATGCCTGGTGGGTGGATTGCTTTCTGCTCATCTTATCGCTTGCAGCTGAAAGCAGTGTCCTCCTGTACTGGGCAGAGAGTTCAGTCGGTCAGCTCCGCCCTGTGGCTTCACCCTCCTGACTTTGCAGCGAACATCTACCCTTCACATCCCAGGCCAGCGAGGGGGTCTTCCTGGGGGGCATGCAGTGACGTGAAATCTGTTCTGTTTTTGTCAGGGTGTCAATTAACTTTGCAGTAGTGACACTCCCTTTCTAGGAGGATCTCTTCTGTTTCTTAGGGCTTCAGACCCTCCAGGTGCACCAAGACCACACCTCCTGGTGCCAGACAGCCGACTCTGGTGGAGCCCTCCCCTGGGGCTCGTGACCTGGAGCAGGTCCAGGGGTGTTGGGACCGGTGGTCGCCCTTGGGGCGCTCCTGTTTGCCGCTCCCTTCCCCCAGAACCTCCCTCCAATTGCCCCCCTCCCTTCCCCTCTCTGGGCAGCCTTTGTCCTTTGGCACATTTTCTTAGGATGCTCATAATAGCCAAGAGGATGTGGGGCTTCCTAGGGACCAGACCCAGCTATGGGGGCTTCCGGGCACTTGGCCCTCTGAAAACTGGGAGGATTTCGTGCCTGTGCTGTGCGGCTGGGGAGTCGGCACCAGCCTGAGTCTGCTTGGAGCCCCTGTGCTGTGCCATGTGCCGGCGTTCACTCCTCCATCCTCAAGGCTCGCCCAGCTCAGTATTGGCATTTGGGAGTGAACTGGAGTGGCCAACGGAGCCTGGTGATACAGCAGAGAAGCAGAAGGGCAATCTGGAGGAATGCTCCATGCTTATTGTACTAAAACAGAGTAATGAAGGGATTAGAAATTGGGGTGCAGAAGCACCCAGCCTGTGCTCCGAACTCCCCCTGCTGTGACCTTGGGGAGGTGGCCTAGTGTCTGAAGTGGCCGGGGATGGCCCTGCCACATGGGGTCAGGGACAGAATTAGGCCAGGTAACAGGTGACATCTGTAAGCAGAGCCTCGGAGCTCAGCAACCCTGGTCACCTGAGTCCCTTCTGGTATCATCACAGGGTCAGGTCTCATTTCTCATAACTCGTCTTTCAAATTTTCTGCTTTCTCCCTGCCTCGACCTTTGACCCTGCTTGCCTGTCCCCTCAGTTGAGTTCTGCTGTCCTGTCAGTTCTGGATGCTTTACTTTTTTGTTAAATTCACCACCACACAGAAAAAGGAAACCAAAGACTGGTCCCATGTAAGATTTGCATCTAACCTAAGTATTTTGGTCCTGTTAGTCCTAATGGTGACAATATGTTAATATGATTCAAAAGTCCGAAAATTAACATTGAAGTTCACTGCAAAAAAACAGTACACGAACTGCGGCAGCCCCAGCAGGACGTCCTCACAGGGTTGGGCCAAGGTCCATCCTTCAGCCCGTCCTTGCCGTGGGTGGGACATGTGGCCTCATGGCTCATCCCAGCCCTGGGATCTGCCCCCCTGGCCCACTGAGCAGCTGACTCACTGGGTCTTTGCGGGCCCCAGTGCTCACACCCCAGGCAGGTTTGTGGCTTATAGAGCAGGAAGGGCTGGGCCAGGTCCTGCCCCCTTTTCACGGAAATGACAATAAAACCTGGAGTGGGGGGAGGGAGACGTTTGTTCTCTGCTGGCTGCGTTGGTGGTGGTGGTTTGGAAAATCTTCTGAAAGGGAACCAAGTGGCTACCATGAGTCTGCATATTCATATGGTTTGTGTTTGACTTGGAACGCCCACAACCAAACCCTTTAATTTTACTCGAGTAAAAGTGATGCATTGACTAAACCATCCTGTCCTACTGAAGTTGGTGCTGAGGGGAGGGCGGTGGTGTCACATGGGGGTGGCAGGGCTGGGCTGGAGGTGTGACTTGCACACAGCCCAGGGCACATAGCATATTCACACTCCTGTGCAAATGTGTTGAGCGTTTCCAGCACCTGGGACCTCCACCCCTATCTCACCCTCAGCGCTGTGGCCATCTGTGTGTGGGTGTCTGCCCTGTGCATGGTGGGGTGTTAGCAGCATCCTGGCCTCTCACAGTGGGTACCAGCTGCACTCCCCCTCCAGTTTTGACAACCAGAAACCTCACCATACATGGCTGAATGTCCCCTGGGGCCCCATATCACCCCTGGGTGGGAACCACTGCCGTAGGGAGTTTGTTTAGGATCTCATAGAAACAACATCACACAGCCTGTATGTACCCTGTGCCTGCTTTTACCCAAGATTATCTGCAGCTGTAATTGCCCCGGTGTAGCAGGGTCAGTGCAATCTCTTGGTGTTGAAATCCCCAGGGGGGTGGGAGGAGGGCTTAAGCTCACAGAAACCTTGTATGCAGAACGTGCCAGTTTTAGTAACAGGGTCAGTTCAGTTCAGTTCAGTCGCTCAGTGGTGTCTGACTCTTTGCGACCCCATGAACTGCAGCACGCCAGGCCTCCCTGTCCATCACCAACTCCCGGAGTCCACCTAAACCCATGTCCATCGAGTTGATGATACCATCCAACCATCTCATCCTCTGTTGTCCCCTTCTCTTCCTGCCCTCAATCTTTCCCAGCATCAGGGTCTTTTCAAATGAGTCAGCTCTTTGAATCAGGTGGCCAAAGTAGTAACAGGGTGTCCACTGATAAATGATTCTCAAAATGATAAATTCTTCATAGTCCAGATAGAAAACCCTTTTTTTCCCAGTTACCACTGACTGAATGCTCACCTGATAGCAAATGCCAGGCTAACCAGGTGCCATGGATTCTTTGCACAATATCTTTCTTATCTTCGCCGAAATCTCAAGAAGGGGGCCAGACCAGTCTGTCGATAAATGAGGGAGCAAGTTTAACTGGTTGGTGGTTTGCAGAATCACCTCGTTTTGTCCACCAAGGATGTTCCCCTTCCGCTCAGCCTTGGAGAGGAGCAGAAACCAGCGTCCCTGTTTTTTTGGAGGAAGTTTGCGTGAGTGACAGATGTAGCCAGTGTCTGGATCCTGCTTCCTGGTTCCAGGCCGGCTCCCCCTGCTGCCCACAGGAGGGCAGCCAGGGCCAGTGGCTGGTTAATCACACAATTCTGGCCCTTTCATCTCAGCCATGCATTTGACACCTTGAAAGCCAACTCCCACAGCCCAGTGCAAAACCAAAACAGAACAACTCCCCCACAAAAAACCTGAAAGCAAATACCCTCATCCAGACATCACCGTGCTTGTCTCTGTATGTTCCCCCCACCCTTGCAGGCTATTTGTGTATTCCAGTTTCTCTACAGTGGGTATTTTTTTTCCTTTGTAAGTTTTAGAAATATTTTTTTCTCTGTGTCCCCAAGCCAGCCCAGGTAGCTGCTGGAGGTGCCTCTCCCATCCCCCATCTCTCTAAGGGTTCTAAGGTCTGAAGTATGGCCGTGTTGTAACCCCAGAGGCTTATCTTGATGCCAGCCCTTGGGGAAGCACGTGTGTCCAGTCTGTACCCTCTTGGAATTCAAGCACTGGTTTGAGAATTCATGTGAAACTCAGTTGCGTGCTCTGGAATGCAAGCATCTAACTCCATGTTTAAATAAATACAGGGAGCACACAGGTCATCTGGACACTGCAGGCCGTTGCACTGGGATGAGCTCAGCACAAGCAAACCCTCAACCTAAGGGTTAAACTCTTACTTAAATACTTACTGGTTTCCAACTTCTGGGGAAATATGCCTGAGAAAAATGTCTTTGGGGTTTCATCAAACACTTGGAAAATAATCTGAAAACATTTTTCTAAACCCTAGATGGTTCCAGCCCTAATTGATCCTTAATAACTATGTCTACACGGGCTTCCTCCATTCGTGTCTGCATTCTTAACACTAAATGCCAAGGAGACCTCTGTGCTGAGTATTGATACTGGTGCCAGTAGGCTCTGTGGATCATGGTGCTCTGGCCAGTCTCTTCACCATCACAAAGGAGCCTCCACCACCCCAGAAACACCCGGCTAAGCCTGCTGTTAACTTTTTTTTTTTTCCCCCTGATTGCTGTTAACTTTTAATGAGAATCAGAGCTTGGGGCAATTTCAAGTGAATTTAATCCACCCATCAGACCATTACTGAGTACCAACTGGATGCCACGTTTTTCTTGTAGATGCAAGGAGATAAAAAATGAAAGGAGGTAGGAAGTTTGACAGCTCGCATCTTGAAGGGCTCACAGTCCAAGGGAGAAAGCAGGACTCAGGCTCTGGGGTGGATGAAGTGATGAGTGTTGGTCACAGAACAGGAGTCAGGCTGGGAGAGCCCAGGTGAGGGGCTGTCTGGGCAGGTTGAGTTCAATTCTAGTCTTTATCTATTCTAGGTCCTTTGCCTTCCTACATTGATTTTAGCATCTGCTTGTCTCTGTCTACAAAAACTCACGCTGGAATTTTGATTGGAAATACCTTAAACCCTAGAGATCCATTTGGGGAGAATTTACAACTGAATTATGTCGTGTCTTCCAACCCCCAAACACGGTATGTCTCTCCATTTATTTAGGTCTTCTCTGATTTCCTTTTTAAGGATTTCTTTGATTTCTTTCATCAACATTTTGAGGAAACAAATCATGGACAAGTTTTGTTAGACTTACACCTAATTATTTCATTCTGGGGGAGCAATTGTAAATGCTATTATTTTAAAATTTTCAGTTACCATTTGTTTATTGCTGGTGAATGGAAATAGGTTTGATTTTTGTATGTTGACCTTGTATCCTGAGATCTTGCTAAACTCACAAAAGCTTTTACACATGCTTTAAAATTTTCTTCATAGACAAAGATATATGTGTGTGGGGACAGTTCTGTTTTTTCTTGCTAGTCTGTATGCCTATGATTTCTTTTTTCTTGCCATATTTCATTGGCTAGACCTTCCAGTAAAATCAGGCATAAGAATGTTAAGAATATGTATACTTGTCTTATTTCTGGTCCTAAGAGAAGGCAGTTCTTTAACCATTAAATATGCTAGCTATGGGATTTTTGTAGATATACCTTTTACTGGATTAAGGAAGTTACTTTCTACTCTCAGTTTTTCAAGAGGTTTTTTATTTATATGTATATCACAAATGTATATCACAAATTTGAATTTTGTCAAATGTTTTTCTTTCATGCACTAATTAATACGATACTGTTTTTTCTTCTTTAGTCTATTAATATGATGGACTGTGTTGATTGTTTTTTTTTTTTTTTTAATACTCCACAGCCTGCATTCCTGGGATAAGCACCATTTGGTCATAGGGTAGTATATTTTTTCACACGTTGCTGGATTCTATTTGCTAATATTCATCAAAAATTTTTGGGTCTGTGTCCATGATGCATACTGGTCCATACACATTTCTTGCATTGTCTTTGTGTGGTTTGGGTGTCAGAATAATACTGGCCTCTTGGACATCCCTGGTCGTCCAGGGATTAAGACTCTAAGCTTCCACTGTGGGCTCTGCAGGTTCAATCCCTGGTTGGAAAAGTTCCACATGTGTCACAGTGCAGAGGGAAAAAAAAAAAAAGATGAGAACAACAACAAAGCAAAAAACTGGTGTCTTAAAATGAATTGGTAAGTTTGGTAAGTATTCCTTACTTGTGTGGGACTGGTGTTACTTCTGCTGTAAACATTTGGTAGTTTTCACTGGTAAAACCATCTGGTCCTAAAGATTTTTTTTTGAAAAGTCTTAAATAAGTTTAATTAATAGATGTGGGAATCCTGGGTAATAATCTGTTTCATCTTGGGTGAGTTTTGGTCATCTGTGGCTGTTCAGAAATGGTTCGAATTTGTCTAAATTATTCAGTGCAAGTGCAAAGAGATGCTCAAGGTATTCTCTCATTGTCCTTCTAGTGTGTCTGGGATCTGTGGTGTTAACTCCTTTTTATTCCACATGTTGGCTGTTTGTGTCTGTCTCTCTGTCTGTTGTCAGCCTTGTTAGAGATTTGTCAAATTTTATTGGCCTTTTAAAAGTACCAGCTTTTGATTTCATTGATTTTTCTCTGTTGGTTTTCTGTCACTGATTTCAGTGTCATTGACTTTTGCTTTTCATCTTGATTCGTTTCTTCTGCTTGCTTTGAGTTTGTTTTGCTTTTGTTTTCCTGGTTTCTTAGTGTGGGAGCCTGAATTATGGATTTGAGGTCTTTATTATTTTTTTCTAATATTTTCTAATGCTATAAATTTCCCTCTAAAGATAGCTTTAGCTGCATCCAACCAATTTGGATACTTTACATTTTCATTTTCAATTCAAAACATTTTTTACTGTCTCTTGAGACTTTGATGCATGTGTGGCCCAGAGTTGAGCCCAGGAGTTCCTCTCCCACTGCATGGGGTCGCTTTCTTGGGTTCCCTGCTCTTTCTGTCTCCCCTTACCGAGGTTTCCCTTCCCCCTCCCATGGCCAGAGAGCCTGAACCTTAGTTGCTGGCTCTGCCCTGCTCTTCCGTCCCTGCCTGCCTCTAGGACCAAGTGGCAAGAGGTCAGAGTGAGGGATAAACTAGTGGAGAGGGGTCTTGGGACTTCCCTGGTTGGTTCAGTGGTTAAGAATCCTCCTTCCAATGGAGGGGGACATAGGTTTGATCCTTCCCTGGTCTGGGGAAATTCCACATGCCACGGGGCAGCTAAGCCCATGCGCCACAACTACTGAGCCTGTGCTCTGGAGACCGCAAGTCGCAACTACTGAGCCCTTGTGCCACAACCACTGAAGCTCACTCACCTTTAGAGCCCATGCTCCCTTAGAGCCCATGCTCTGCAGCAAGAGAAGCCCCCCTAATAAGAAGCCCGAGCTCCCCAGCTAAGAGAAACTAGAGAGAAACTAGAGAAACCCTGTGCACAGCAAGGAAGACCCAGTGCAGCCAGAAATAAATGTAAAAAAAACTCTAGGGTTGACCCCACGTTGTTGGGACCACAGCTTTTCTGATGAGACACTTTTCAGACTCGGAGGTTCTAGGTGCCTGCTCGACCACATGCCCGGTGCAGACTCCCTGGGGGCTGGGATAAACAATGGGAAAAGCAGAATAGAGGGAAAACAACTCGGGTTGTGCCCCCACATTCTCTGACTCTCCGAGAGTCCCTTTGGTGTTGCTCTGTCCAGAAACGGGTTCTCTCTGCTCTGTCTCTGCCCCATCTGGTGCACGGTTCCCTTCCTGCTGCCTGTGAGCCCAGGCCAGGAGGTTCCAGAAGAAGGGTGGCAGCTCACCACCGCCCCAGGATGCTTTTCGTTCTGGCTCCTTCCCCAGTCTTTCTGCCTCCATTTACTTCTGAGTCGATCCCAGTGAGAGAGCCAGCAAGGACAGTGCTGGTCCATCTTGATGGAACCAAACCTCCTTGACTTTATTTTTAATAACGGTAATCACTATGGGAGTCTGTGATAGCTGAGGGTGTCGAGGAACTCAGTGCATCCTGGCATCGCAGGGACTGACCCAGGAAGTCATTTGGGTTTAAGCTTAAAAGCTGTTTTCCTCTACAGTAGCATAAGGTCCAGCCTGTACTCAACTTTCCTGGGCGTGTATGTCCACCTCCATCCCAGTTGTGCGTGTTGAGCTGATTTTCACTGGAAAACTGGAGAAGGTCAGAGTGGACATGGTCCTGAGGGAGCTGGCCAAGGCCCGTCATGTCACAGATGGAGAAACTGAGGCAGGAAGAGGACCAGTGTGAGGGGTCCACCTGGTCTCTGTCTCCAGGGCCCGGCTGTAACACCACTGGAGGGTGCTCGGGGTTTCTGCTAACAGAGCACAGCTTGTCTCCGGAGTGAAAGCTCTTGGGTCAAATCTACATCTTAAATACTAATCATAAGCGCTACTAGTTACTAAGTACTTCATGCATCCTGACGATTACTCATTTACAATCCTGTCGTTCATCTCCACAGCAGCCCCAGGAGGTAGATTGTGCTTACGACCCTCATTTACAGTGGGGTGTGAAGCCCAGAGAAGGCAACTGGCTTTCCCAAGGGCACACAGCAAGGGAGAGCCTATGGCAAGGATTCAAACCCAGGCCCATTTGGATGTTGCCTCTTAGTCGGGATGGACTGAAAAATCAAATCCTGAAGACACATCCTCCCAGTGAACAGTGGGGCCTGGCTGGTTTATCTTTCAAGGATGGACTTTCGGAATATCAGCATTCTTTCTGCTGATCAAAGCCTTTCTGATGCATAACCAGGGTATCAGCCCATGTCTCAGAGACCTCGTAAAGCGGCTAGGTCGTTAACCTCTCAGATGACTTCCATTTACTGGCAGGAAATATCGGTAAAAGAAGAGTTACCCTTGAAACGTTTGTACGCTGATGGTGTTTTGTTTTGATTAAGAATTCTGGGAAGCCCGAGACGCCTTCCTGCACACAGAGCTGCTGTTTCCCCGCCAGGGTTGGCGCCTTCTGCAGATGGAGCAAGACACTGTCACTCACGGGAACTTCAGAACCTTCCCTTCCGCTGACCTGTCCCTGTCCCCGTCAGCAAGACTGACTCAGAACTGCCAGAGCCCCACCCTCCCCTAGGGCTTGTCAGGAGGTGGGACCAGCGATTTCCCCTCATCTCCCCATCATTTCCATCAATCTCAGAGACAGGCCACGAGGGCGGGGGGACGGCCCTGGGATCCCATCCAGGCACCAGAAGTGCTTCACAGAGGCAGGACATGGATTTAGTTGCTGTCCTCAGTTAATAGAAAGTTTGACCATGGTTCCAGCTGCTCTCAGTCCATAGTGAGCACAGACAGGGCGGTGCCAGTGTGGACTGCTCCACAGGCTCACACCTCCTCCAAGTTCACAGGATGCCCCGCTCTAGCAGGTACCTGGAAGGTTGTGTTCCTACCCATGACGGTGCAGTGGAGGGTCGGGAGGCCCTCCTCCATCTCTCCTCCAGGATTCCCTGCAGAGTTGTCCTTTTGCTGCCTCTGTTGCCCCCCTGTCTCCCTTCTTGTTTTTTTTTTTCCTTCTTTCCTTCCTCATATTTCTTTCATCATCTTGTTTTGCACATTCCCCCCTAAGGTAATACATGCTCACTGGAAACATCTTTGTTAGACATTCAACAGTAGGGAAGTAACCCAGACCTCTATAATCTCATCATTCATAGGTGTGCATAATTCTCTTTGGCCTTTCTATATTCATATGTGTGTGTATATATATGAATATAGCTTGTACCCTTGACACAATGTTCTTTTCCTCTATTTTACTTAATATGTTTGAGAAGCATTCCCCCACACCATGGAAAATGCCATTTTTAATGGTTATTCTAGGGATTTCAGTATGCATCTTTGACCACAACTGAACTTGAGTTAATATTGAATTACTCCAGGAGAATACAGGGTGCTTCTTCAGACAGTATATTTTCATGTGCCCCTCCCCATACTAAATACTTTTATAACCACATTATCATTTCTATACACATTGTAAACCAACAACTCAGGGTCATGACATTTGCTTTAAACAATCCCGTTTACTAACTTGTTCTTTTACAGGGTGTGCTTTTGATGTTGTATCTGAGAAATCAGTGCCTAGCTGAGAGTTTCTCCTGTGTTTTCTTCTAGGAGTTTTATAATTTTAGATTCTACATGTAGGTCTATTATCATTGTAGTAAGTTCTCTTTATCCCTGGAAATATTCCTTGTTCTGAAGTCCACTCTGCTGCAGTGTCACCCCTGGAGCTTTCCTTTCATGAGCATAAGAGTGTTGATTGGTGTACATTTCTCTCTTTATTTTTAACCTCTCTGTATGTCTGTATATAAAGTTAGTTTCTTATAGACAGCATATAATTGCACCTTTTTTGTACAGTCTGACAGTCTCTGCATTTTAATTGGAGTGTCGAAATCATTTACATTTAATATAAATAACGTTGTTGAGTTGAAACCTGCCATCTTGCTGTTTGTTTTCCATTTGTTTTACCTCCTCTTTGTTACTTTTTTCTCACTTTTTCTTCTCTTCTTTCAGATTAGTTGCATAGCTTGTCTGATTCTAATTCATCCCTGTCATTGTAGATAGTTTAAAAGTTGAAGTTTTATTAGAGATGTATAGAAAGTAGCCAGTTTTTTAGTTAGGAATACCTACTTGAATCAGTTTGTACAATAAAAAAGTCTTCTTTTGAAAAAAAAAATGAGTTATGACACACACACACAAAGAGAGTAGCCATTTTCCCTAAAATAATGAGCCCAATCATGAGATAATTGGTTAAGGAAAAGGTCAATAATAATAAAAACGCATATTTGGATTTGCCTCTGGTTACCGGTTAGGAAACAGAATAATCCCACACCAGAAGCCAAGAGCATTTTATTCCCTCAGCTCACAAGCGTGGTGTCTATGGTTCTAATTCTCAGAGGGGCAGGATGGAGAGTTCTGGAAATTTGGGAGAAATGAGTTGACTGCTGAAAGCCCAGTCCCCAGGAATGACAAGCTTCCCTCAGCTCACCTTCCCCCCAGCATGGTTCTCCTCCCTCCCCTCATGCTAAGCTTCTCTCCAGAGCTGTGTGTTCCATGCTCCAAAACTTCCTCAGCCATAGCACACTTCTAGCTAGTGTTTTCCAGTTCTTATCATTGTTAAGTCCAGCTCTTGGGTTAGCTGGCGTCTCTCCAGCGTACAAACTTTAGGGCATATTTTGGTGGGGGGTGTGAAGGACACGGCTCCAGGCACTACACTCAGAGCTTTACCTGCATTGGTTCATCTGCTCCTTCCAGATGAGGAGGTCCCCTGTGAGGTCCCTGCTGTTATCAGCCCCACTTTGTGGCTAGTGAGCTGAGGCTCCAGCCCTTCCAGCAGTGGTGGAAACATTCTACTTGTGATTGTAGTCTTTCAGTGTAGACATTTGTTGGAACCTGGTCAGCTGTGTGCTTTATCAGATTTGAAGCTGACCTCCAATAGGGTTGATTTCAAAATGCCTCTGCAGCCCCCTTCTGGTGAGATTGGGTCAGTGCAGGCCCTGCTAGTCAGTGGAAGGGGATCAAATGAGAACTTGGGGATGAACCTTCCTCTTTTGTGTTTTGGGGTGCCTGACATTTCCCTTTCTCAGCTGAGACTCCTGTCTGCCTCTGGAGGACCAGGAATGCTTCAGGATCTCAGTGGGAGAGAAGAGTCCAAGTCTTTCCTGAAATCGGAGATCAGAGGCCTGAAAGTAGACTCGGATAAAGACAAAGGGTCTTCTAATTCCCTTTAGCTCCCACTTATGCATTAAGAGCCAGGTCTGTTATCACCAAAAGGTCTACAAACCACTAGTGAATGCTGAAGATGGTGTGGCAATGTGGAGAGAAGGGAACCCTCCTCCACTGTTCGCAGGAATGTGAGCTGGTGCAGCCACTATGGAGACCAGTCTGGAGGTCCCTTAAAAACAGAAAAATAGAACTGCCATATGACCCGGCAATTCCACTCCTGGGCACATATCCAGAAAAGATGAAAACTAATTCAAAAAGATCCATGCACCCCTATGTTCATTGCAGCACTGTTCATGACAGCTAAGACATGAAATCAACCTAAATGTCCATCGACAGAGGAATGGATAAAGATGTTTTATATAATATACAATAGAATATTATTCATCCATAAAAAAGGAATGAAATAGTACCATTTGCAGCAACATGGATAGATGTAGAGATTATCATGCTAAGTGAAGTCAGCCAGACAGAGAAAGACAGATATCATATGATATCACTTATATGTGGAATCTGTAAAAAAAAATGATACAAATGAGCTTATTTACAAAACGGAAACAGACTTGCAGACATAGAAAAAAAACTTACTGTTATCAAAGGGGAAATGGTGGGGGGGGTGGGTTATAAATTAGGGGTTTAGGGTTAACAGGTATACACTGCTATTATATAAACTAGACAAACAAGAAGGGCCTGCTATATAGCACAAGAAACTATTCAGTTCAGTTGCTCAGTTGTGTCCAACTCTTGCGACCCCATGGACTGCAGCACGCCAGGCCTCCCTGTCCATCACCAACTCCCAGAGTTTACTCAAATTCATGTCTATTGAATAGGTGATGCCATCCAACCACCTCATCTGTTGTCCCCTTCTCCTCCCACCTTCAGTCTTTCTCAGCATCAGGGTCTTTTCAAATGAGTCAGTTCTTCACATCAGGTGGCCACAGTATTGGAGTTTCAGCTTCAACATCAGTCCTTCCAATGAATATTCAGAACTGATTTCCTTTAGGATGGACTGGTTGGATCTCCTTTCAGTCCAAGGGACTCTCAAGAGTCTTCTCCAACACCACAGTTCAAAAGCATCAATTCTTTGGCATTCAGCTTTCTTTATAGTCCAACTCTCACGTCCATAGATGACTACTGGAAAAACCATAGCATTGACTAGACGGAACTTTGTTGGCAAAGTAATGTCTCTGTTTTTTAATATGCTGTCTAGGTTGGTCATAACTTTTCTTCCAAAGAGCAAGCATCTTTTAATTTCATGGCTGCAGTCACCATTTGTAGTGATTTTGGAGCCCCCAGAACTAAAGTCTGCCACTGTTTCCACTGTTTCCCCATCTATCTGCCATGAAGTGATGGGACCAGATGCCGTGATCTTAGTTTTCTGAATGTTGAGCTTTAAGCCAACTTTTTCACTCTCTTCTTTCACTTTCATCAAGAGGCTCTTTAGTTCTTCCTCACTTTCTGCCATAAGGGTGGTGTCATCTGCGTATCTGAGGTTATTGATATTTCTCCCGGCAATCTTGATTCCAGCTTGTGTTTCTTCCAGCCCAGCGTTTCTCATGATGTACTCTGCATATAAGTTGAATAAGCAGGGTGACAATATACAGCCTTGACATACTCCTTTTTCTATTTGGAACCAGTCTGTTGTTCTATGTCCAGTTCTAACTGTTGTTTCCTGACCTGCATACACATTTCTGAAGAGACAGGTCAGATGGTCTGGTATTCCCATTTCTTTCAGAATTTTCCACAGTTAGTGGTGATCCACACAGTCAAAGGCTTTGGCATAGTCAATAAAGCAGAAATAGATGTTTTTCTGGAACTCTCTTGTTTTTTCGATGATCCAATGGATTTTGGCAATTTGATCTCTGGTTCCTCTGCCTTTTCTAAAACCAGCTTGAACATCTGGAAGTTTACAGTTCATGTACTGTTGAAGCCTGGCTTGGAGAATTTTGAGCATTACTTTACTAGCGTGTGAGATAAGTGCAATTGTGCAGTAGTTTGAGCATTCTTTGGCATTGCCTTTCTTTGGGATTGGAGTGAAAACTGACCTTTTCCAGTCCTGTGGCCACTGCTGAGTTTTCCAAATTTGCTGGCATATTGAGTGAAGCACTTTCACAGCATCATCTTTTAGGATTTGAAATAGCTCAACTGGAATTCCATCACCTCCACTAGCTTTGTTCGTAGTGATGCTTCCTAAGGCCCACTTGACTTCACATTCCAGGATGTCTGGCTCTAGGTGAGTGACCACACCATTGTGAGTATCTGGGTCGTGAAGATCTTTTCTGTACAGTTTTTCTGTGTATTCTTGCCACCTCTTCTTAATATCTTCTGCTTCTGTTAGGTCCCTACCATTTCTGTCCTTCATTGAGAAACTATACTCAGTATTTTTTAATAACCTATAATGGAAAAGAATCTGAAAAGCAATATATCCATATGTATAACTGAATCACTTTGCTGTGCACCTGAAACTAACACAGTGTTGAAAATCAACCATACTTCAGTTAACAACAACAACAACAAAAGAGGCCCATTGAACTTGACCTTCAAGCTGATAACCAGCCAGAGGGGAATAAAATTCAGGGTCTGCGAAAGGGGCATCCTTCCTTCCCAGCTTCAACTGGGTGAGGGGAGGGATGAGAAAGAAGTCGGGGGGGACATGTCCTGAGTTTCCCCCTTGGGTCCCCCCAAAGTTGTGGGAGGAAGGTAGATTAATGGGGAGGCAGAAAGCAGAAGGACTCGGAGCTACCCCCAGTGCCACATGGAGGGGAGACTACAATGTTGCAGGATGGGGGACCCCTTTTCGAGCTCTTGTCTAACACTCGGAAGTGAACTGTTGGAGGAGACACGTGTGCTGACAGAGCAAGAGACTTTATTGGGAAGGGGCGCTCAGGTGGAGAGCAGGAGGGTAAGAGAACCCCGGAGAACTGCTCTTCCACGTGGCTCAGTCTTGGGTTTTATGGTGATGGGATTAGTTTCTGGGTTGTGTCTGGCCAGTCATTCTGGCTCGGTCCTTCCTGGTGGTGCATGCAATTGCTCAGCCAAGAAGGATGCCAGCGAGGATTCTGGGAGGTGGTAGGACACCTGGCATTTCCTTTTGACCTTTCCCAAACTCTTCCCTTGGTGGTGGCTTATTAGTTCCGTGTTCCTTACCAGGATCTTCTGTCGTAAAACATCTCGCGGAAATGCTTACTACAGTGCATGGCCTGTGGGTGGTTTCAGTCAGTGTGCTTCCCCTAACAACCACGTACAGGCCCAGCTCCAACATGGGGCAGCGCTGTGTGTCCAGGCTGCTGCAGGGCAGCCTGGTTAGGAGGGAGTAGCCAGAGCTGAGCCCGAGTAGTGTTCCTGTAGTGTTGATGGGGGGCTGGTATAAACTGTGTCCACGTGCCGACTCCCAGACTGGCAAGTGTGACCTTGTTTGGAAAAAGAGTCTTTAGATGTGATCAAGTGGCCCATCTCAAGAGGAGACCACCCAGGTGGGCCCTAAATGCAGTGACCAGTGTCCCTCTGAGAAGAGGAGGGGCCAGGTGAGGACGGAGACAGACTGGGGAGAAGCGGCCACGGGAACGCCTGAGCCACCAGAGACTGGAAAGGGCAGGAGGGGTTTCCCCAGAACCTTAGGAGGGAGCTGCACCTCGTCCACACCTTGTTTTCAGACTCCTGGCCACCAGAACTGCAAGGACATGAATTTCTGTTGTCTTAAGCATCCTCCCCTGCCTCCCCAGTCTGTGGTCATTTGTTCTGGCAGCCGCAGGACCTTGATCTTGGCTCCAGTGTCTTGTAAAAGGATCTGGGGATTGAGTGGATTCCCCCTGCCCCAGCAAAACCACAAAGACCTGAAACAGCTCCCACCCCACGAAGCATCATTGTAGGAAGGAGAGAGTCGAGGAAGATGCACCCATGAGAAGCTCCGGATGGCATGTCTCAGACAAGTGACCTGAGACTCAGCAAACGAGCAGAGATGCTGTCAAGGGACAGAGACTGGGGCACTGCTTCTTGTCAAGTTTAAACTAGTTATCACTCCCCACACAACCCCACCCACCCTGTTCTAGAAGATAAGCACACACCTCTGAGCAGAAGTGGAGTGAGCATAGCTGCCCATCCCACAGGGATGAGAAGCTCATGGAGGAGGAGGATAGCATGAAGATGCCTCGGCCATGGTCACGTTCAGTCTGGTCCCAGCTTCTGCAGGCTGTCCGGGGCTTCCCCGATGGTGGAAGGCAGCTGCTGCCCACCAGGACAAAGCCTAAGGCTGGCCCCCATCCAATTCCTGCATCTGGAACGTGTTACTTGATTGCTAGAAAAATAACCAGACGGACCCAGGGCATTTCTGGTAAAGAGGCTCCGAGGAAGCAGCTCTTGGAGCGGATGACTCAGGCTGTGCTGAGGGCTGTGTGGTCTGCGAGCCACGCTGCCTGGAAGCCATTCCCTGCACCTTGGCTGATTCACCCTGCAAGGGGCATCGCAGAAGGCTGTGGCCTAGCTCTGTGGCTGCCCAGATGCCCTTTTGCAATCACAGTGAATCATGGGATCTGCGTTAGTGTCCTATGGCTGCTGTAGTAAGTGACCCCAACCTCAGAGATTTAAAACAGCATGTGAAATGAAATGTGCGTGCTCAGTCGTGTCCAACTCTTGCGACCCCATGGACTCTAGGCTGCTCTGTCCATGATATTCTCCAGGCAAGAGTGCTGGAGTGGGTCACCATACCTTCTTCCAGGGGATCTTCCTGACCTAGGGATCAAGCCCATGTCTGTTGCATCTCCTGCATTGGCAAGCGGGTTCTTTACCACTGAGCCACATAAATCAGCATAAACCTACTGTCCTGCTGGGCTGGAGGTCAGAAGCCTGAAAGGGTCTCACTGGACTAGTCAGGGTTCCCTCTGGAGACTCCAGGAGAGAATCTGTTTCCTGAATCCCTTGGTTCGTGGCCCCCTCCTCCATCCTCAGAGTGCATCCCTCCAATCTGCTTCTGCCTCACCGCTCCTTTTACTCCGACTCTGACCCCCGCCTCCCTGCCTCTCAAAAGGACCCTGTGATCACACTGCACCCACAGAATAATTCAGGGTAGTTCTTCATTCCCAGATTCTAATCATCTTAACAAAGTCCCTCCTACAACGTGTGGTGACTGGACTAGTGTTGCCCCAAATTTCATCTCCACTCAGCCCTCAGAACGTGACCTTATTTGGAAGTAGGGTTTTTGCAGATGTAATCAAGTCGGGGTCCTACCCGAGTGGGGTAGCCCCCATCTAGTCACTGGTGTCTTTGTAAAAAGAGGGAAATCTGGACACAGACACCCAGGGAAGACAGCCCTGTGACGACAGAGTCAGGGATGGGAGGGATGTAGAGCCCAGGAAGCCCGAGGATCACCGAGACCGATGGAAGCTGAGGAGGCATGAGACCCATCCTCCCTGAGGGCTTTTGGAGCGAGCATGGCCCTACCGACGCCTGGATTTTGAACTTCTGGCCTCCAGAGCTTTGAGAGCATAAGTTTCTGTTGTTTTACACCCCCACCCCCATTTTTGGTTGTTTGTAGCTGCCCCAGGAGACTGATGCATCAGTTGTTTTTTGCTCAGTTGTGTCCAACTCTTTGCCACCCCATGGACTGCAGCACGCCAGGCTTCCCTGTCCTTCACCATCTCCCGGAGTTTGCTCAGACTTACGTGCGTCGAGTCGGTGATGCCACCCAGCCATCTCATCGATGCATCAGATGTGGCAGCATTCTGGGCTGCAGTGATCAGGATGTGTTCCTCTCGTGGGTGTTACTCAGCTCATCACAGAGCCTTCGAGGGGAAGGGAACGTCCATGTGAGGGAGGAGCCAGGGACGGCAGTCAAGCTAGATGTGAAGTCTAGGTTTGGGACTTCCCTGGTGGTCCAGTGGTTAAGAATCTGCTTTCCCGTGCAGGGGACGTGGGTTGGATCCCTGGTCTGGAAGGTCCCACATGCTACGAGGCAACTAAGCCCGTGCGCCACACCTGCTAAGCCCACGCTCTGGAGCCTGTGCTCCACAGCAGGAGAAATACAAGCATTGCGAGAGACACTAACGCATACCGCAACTAGAGAAGAGTCTACACCTCACAACACACCCAGTGCAGTCAAAACTGAAAAGGAAAAATGAAGTCTAGGTTTGCCGCCACGGGCTTTAGCACAGGTGATGCCATTTTGGGCCTGTGGTTTTCTTTTTAACCGATTTCAAAGTACACATTTTGGGAGAGGACCCTGTTCAGCCCATAAGAGAAGTACAAAATACTCCCTGGGATTTTTCACCAGACAGCTGGCCGTTTAGAGGGGAAATGTGGCTTTCCATTCGTTCTCTCCTTGACCAGGTTTGTTATCACCTGGCGTGCTCTGCTTCGGTCTGCCTTTGCTGTATAACAGAGCATCACAGTTTGTTGGGGCCTCAAACAACGCAGTGCATGCTCATGCTCTGTGGGGTGGTCCTTCTGCGCTCTCATGCAGATGGCTGACAGCTTGGCTAGGGCTGGGGGTCCGAGGCCACTTGCCCAGGTGCCTGTCAGTGGGGCCTGGCTGGCAGCTCAGGCACAGTCTGGGGTCCTCTGCCACCCCACCCCATCCTCTCACCCTCCTGTGGGCTAGACCGGGCTTCCCCAGAGCATAGCTGTCTCTGGATTTGAGAGACCAAGAGCAGAAACTGCAGACCCCGTGGGTCCCAGCTTGGAGCAGGTGCCCCATCCCTTCCCCCACAGCCTATTGCCCAGAGTAAAACCACATGGCTAGGCCAGGTCCAAGGGAGGAGCAATAAACTCCACCTGGTGATGAGCTGAGGGCTGGAGACACAGAGGGGCGAGGACATGGGGTCCCCGAGCGCCATCACCAGAATGACTGACCACGTGGCCTTAAGTCCCCAGAGGAGACCTCTCCAGCTTTGGCTTGAGTGGAAAGCGGGACCCAGTCAGCAACAGACCCGTGTCATTCAGCTGACGACACCGACCTGGAACACGTGTGTGCAGGGTGAGGCCGTGCTCACAGTTGTCCCCGGGTCAGAGACCCGCCAGGACTTGCACATCTGCAGGTTTCACTGACTCACCAGCCACGGCCTGCCAGGGGCTCCGGAAGTCTGTCTTCCACAAGGGCCATTATTTAACAGGAACACAGAAACCACCCCATCATTTGGAAATAATTTCAATTTGTCTTGGTTTAAGCAAGAAGGAGCACAGAACCTGGGCATGTTTTGTGTAATAATAGATCACAGGGTATGAATGCCTTCAGTTGTTGCCATTGTTGAGTAGTTTCTTGGGAGTCAGAGATGATTGTATTTCAGTCAGTGAACATTTGGTGCGTGCTCACTGTGTGCCCAGCTGCATGCTGTAACAGCAAGGAGTGGATCACCCCTCCCTGTTCCTGTCACCTATTGCGGAACAAGAAAGCACCCCTAAACTTAGTGACTCAGAGCATCACCATTCAGTCATTTTGCTGGGTCTGGAGGACCCACCTTCACGACTGCACATTTGGCGCTGCTTGCTGGCTCCCCTCTCTGGGGGCAGCTTGGGCTTCCTCCTGGCATGGCGGTGGGCTCCCAAGAACAAGTGTCCCACAAGGAAGAAGTAGAAGCTGCCGGATCCTTAAGGCCTGGCCCAGCATCACTTCTGCCATATTCTTGGTCTCTCAGTTTAGAGTCAAGGGAACAGTGTCCTTCCAAGGCTCATGGGAAAAGGGGATTTGTAGACGTGATAAGGTGAAGTCCTTACTGTATCAATGTGGCCCTAATACACTGTGACTGGTGTCTGTGTATGGAGAGCAGGGGACACAGCGGGCAGATCAGAAGCTGGAGGGGAAGAGCAAGGATCCTCCCCTAGGGGCTCAGAGGGAGTCCGGCCCTGCCGACCCCTCGATTTCAGACTCTGGCCTCGGAGACTGTGAGAGAACACATTTCTGTTATTTTGAGGCGCCCAGTTTGTGGTCATCTGTTCTGGCACACCCCAGGTGATGCCAGTAGTTAATGCGTTTACTGCAGCAGCTCTGGGGAATTCCCTGGCGGTCCAGTGGTTAAGGCTCCAAGCTTCCACTGAAGGGGACGTGGGTTCAGTCCCTGATCGGGAAACTATGATCCTGTGTGCTGAGCTGTGCAGCCAAAAAAAAAGAAAAAACCACACTACAGTGGCTTTGTCAAGAGGGTCTGTTACTATTCTCATCTCACAGATGAAGAGACGAGGGATGGGAAAATCAAGGCACTTGTCCAGGGTCTCAGGACGAGAAGGACGGAGCTTGGCTTCAGTGTCCAGTAGGCAATCTGGAGGCTCAGGCCCTCCCCAGCAGGAGGAGTTCCCTTGCTGGGGTCTGGAAGGGAGACATGTTTCCATTCTTTTCATCCCTCAGTCCCCCGGGCTGGCATGGAGGATATAGCAAACACACTGGGGGATGCTGTTTGTGAGCAAATAGGCAGCATTGGGATGCTTGGCTCCATCCGCAGGCTGACAGGAAGGTTTAGAATCTTCCGGAAACGCCACACCCTGGATGTGAAACCCAGGGCCCAGCCTGCTCTGGAAAAGCCTGGTTGTCATTGGGGGAAAGCAGTCACCAATGCAGCAGTCGCCAGAAGAGCTGTGCTTCCGAGGCATTCTCAGCCACGGTCATTGGGGTTCCCTGGCTCTGCTCCTGGAATATCAGAGAAGAGAGAAGCAGGCAGGAACCTTGGTGACGGCGGCAGCCCAGGCGTATTTTGGATATGGGTTTGGCCTGTTCCAGGTTAATGATTTCAAAAACAGCATGAGCAAGGAGTCTCACAAAATTGTGAAACATAGTCTCCCCCTTTTTGTAAAGATATTATCATACTTCCATTTTGTTGCTTGCCTCCAAGAATGAAGAGGTTCCAGATGGATAATCCTAAAAAGCGAAAACAAAGAAGGAATAACAAAAAATAAACTCCCCTGTTTTAACATTAGATCTGTTATCAGGTTTAAACTAAAGATGTTATCAGAAGTAGCTACTGGGGAGTAATAAAAATCCCACCCCTCCTCCTCACCTAAATCAGGATAAAAATTTATTTACCTTTTTATGTAAAAGAAATCTGAGGTAGGTAGTGGGACTGACATAGAAACCTATGTTAGTCATAGGTGGCCAGGTGCCACTACTTAAGGCTTCTGTTCCCACCATACCTTGTGGTCTGAAGTGGCTGCTGCACTCCAGCCATCATATGCATATTCCAGGCAGGAAGGAAGAAGGAGAGCAGTGAAGTCTCCCTTGAGGGAGACTTCCTTGAAGCCACACTTACATGTAGTTCTACAGACAAGAGAAGGTGTGAGGCTGGCTGGGAAGTATCATCCTTTAGCTAAGCAACAATCAAAAATCTTCCTATTTTTAAGGAAGAAGAGAGATGAGCTATCTAGAAGCAACTTGAGCATTCCGTCACTACTAGGGAATTTTGTGGTTCAAGGGATCTAGCATTGAGACTGAGCCTCGGAAAGCTGGCATTATGGCCCCAGGATGGCCACACACTGTGTCGTCTGGGCGGTGATGGTTTGGCGACCTTATCACTTCTTATAAACTTTTCCTTGGCTGAGGAGGAAGGGTTCATGAGCGTCCCAGGGTAGTTGTTTATACTTCAAGACCATGAAAGCATTTCCATCCCAAATCCTGTAACAAAAAGCTCCCCGAAGGTTCCAGCACTTTCTAACCAAAGAATTTCATGGGCTACTCTTGTCCGTCCTAGAGGAAATCAGTCCTGAATATTCATTGGAAGGACTGATGCTGAAGCTGAAACTCCAATACTTTGGCCACCTGATGCGTAGAATGGACTCATTGGAAAAGACCCTGATGCTGAGAAAGACTGAAGGTGGGAGGAGAAGGGGACAACAGAGGATGAGATGGTTGGATGGCATCACCGACTCAATGGATTTGAGTTTGAGTAAACTCTAGGAGTTGGTGATGGACAGGGAGGCCTGGCATGCTGCAGTCCATGGGGTCACAAAGAGTCGGACACGACTGAGGACTGAACTGACTAAACTGATTCTTGTCTGACTACCTCCTTGCTTCAGCAGGTATCCCTTGCTAGCAGGAAGCTCACAGCTGGGACTCAGGACCTGAATAGATTCAGTAAGAGACAGAAAGGGAGGGAGGGAGGGGGGAGGGAGAGAGAGATGCTGCATTGGACCTATTAATGATAAATTACCACATCACTGATTTGTTAAAAGGTCAGGTTTTGGAATCCACTGGTTCCCAGCCTCTGTATCTCTTACTGTGTGATCCTGGGCCACTTATTTATGTGTGTGACTCTCAGTTTTCCTCTCATTTGACAGAGATGCCCCAGGTCCCACCTCAGAGCACTGGCATGAGGGATGGGAGATGGGACTCATGTAGAGCACTCAATAGATGATAAGCTTGGGTTCCTAGTTCCCTCCTGTGAGCTCAGGGCTCACCCAGCATCCAGGCACCCAGAGTGGAAGGGAGCTGTGGGGGGCTGTGGCCCACCATCCTCTTTGGTGCCAGGAGTTCCCCCAAAACCTCCATCCCAGCTCCCCTGGCCCCAGGATGTCTCCCCAAGGGTGCCCCAGGATCTGCCCCAAATGCAAGTCTTGCCTTTTGGGGTGTCCTCATTCTCTCCCCCTAGGTTCAAGTCTACACTGCTCAGAAGGCTCACTCAGGTCCCTACCCCCCAGCCTCGCCTCTCCGCCGTGGTCCCTGTGTCTCCTGTTCATCCTTCCAGATCCGTCTGTCTTTGTCATCTCTCTGCCTATCTCTCTTGCCCATCTCTCTGCATCCTTGGGGCAGCTGTTCCTCCCCTGCTTGGATCACTGACTCTGGCTGCCCTGGCCACTGGGTGAACACACAAGCCAGGTCCTGTCCCTCGGCCACAGGGTTGTGGTGATGTCTGGGTGTCCTGGTTTGCATTCCCCCTAAACAGACTCTAAAACAGGATGTGAGTGCAAGTAGTTTATTGAGGAGATGGTCCCAGGAAATACCAGGAGGAGAGAGAGGAGGGAAAGGGTCAACAGAGGGTGAGCATCACACCTTAGCACCACCTTAGCGCCCGGCGTGTAGCCCCGGGGGTCTCTGGGAGCCAGTGTCATCACCCTGAGGGGTGCAGGAGCTGGGGTATTTACCCTCCAGTTCTTATTAAGTTATTGGTGTGATTCCATGCAGATATTGTGCCATGCCCAGGGCAAAGGAGTGTCTGTGCTGGCAGCTGACAGGACAGGGCATGGCAGCATCTGCCAAGGTGGACGTGTGGCCTGAGCCCAGCCAATCATGTCTTTCCCTGGGATTTTGCTTCTCAATTTGAAGCCAGGTGGGAGATGTGGTCTGTTGAATCATAGCTACCAGTGGCCACCTACTCTGCCTCATGGAGTGACCAGAGGTGCCAGGCAGAGCCCAGAGAGGAGGGGGAGGTCAGGGGAATGGAGGGGAGGGGTTGTGATCATCTTCTCTGAGGTCCTGGTCCCAGGTGTGTCTGAACCTGTCTCTTCCTGGGCCTCCCACTCATAGGAGCTGACACATCACCTCTTTTTCTTCCTCAGTCTGTCCTAGTTACCTTTCCATAACCTGCAGCTGGCCCTGCATCACGTCTGTTTGTGAAGCCTCCGTTCACTCCTTGGTCCAGACACCCGCCCCCTCTGGGCTCTTTGGAAGCCTCTAGATCCCTGTTACTGCCCTCAGCACAGAGGACGCATTGACCATCCACCCGGGGTCCCTCCGTCAAAAGGCTTGTCTCATGTCTGCCTTATTCATCTCTTTTTTTTTCCAGAATGCCTGGTCCAAAGAAAGTCCTCAGTAAATGTCATCAAATAGAATGAAAAATGAACTCCAGCATTCATTTATTTTTAAAAATCTATTTACATTTTCTGCTTGTATTACTTCTTGTGGAGTAACTCAAGGTGGATAAATTTGCTCTTCACTGTTGGCTGAAGAATTCCTTTCATTTGCTTGAAACTACCTCTCTCGAACTTTAAGGGGGTGCCCATCGTATTCTGGGACTTGGTGTTCACTTTTCCTACGTGAGTCATCGTTTTTATATAGTTAAATAATACCACAGCTCAGCCTTTGGCTTCCCAATTTCTTCTTGTAAAAAGCCCTCCTCTCTTTATATGGCTAGACTTTCTCGGTTCTTTCCTAGTTTTCTCCTACACTTGCCCACATATTGGCATGCAGTAGGTGCTCAACTAATATTCGGTGGCTAGAAGACTGAATGCACAGATATCCTCAGCGAACAGAGAGATTCCTGGGCTCGCCTTCCTAAACTTCAGGTCCTTGTCGTAGTTTGGGTTCCCAGAAGCAGATGCTGAGCTGAAGATTTGAGGGCAGGCAGCTTATTTGAGATGTGCAAGGAATACAGGAGCTTCCCAGGTGGCGCAATTGGTAAAGGATCTGCCTGCCAGTGCAGGAAAACCTGGGTTCAATCCCTGGGTCGGGAAGATCCCCTGGAGAAGGAAATGGCTAACCCACTCCAGTGTTCTTGCCTGGAAAATCCCACAGACAGAGGAGCCTGGAGTCCTGCAGTCCATGGGACCTCAAGGAGTCAGACACGACTGTGCACACTCACAAGGAATACAAGAAGGAGATAAGTCTAGTGATGTGGGAAGGGCAGGAATGTAATGTGTATAGCATTAAGTTGATGACTGCTGTGTGACCAGCTAGAGAATCTTCTGAGAAACATCCACCTCTGAGTCATCTCAGCCAAGAGCGCAGGGTCTGGGGTATTTACACCCCCAGCCCTGTTAGCCATGGTTGGCCGATGTCTCAGGCATTAAATCCCAGGCACTTTGGGGCCTTGGCTGTGGAGTGACATCTCCTCCCAACAGGGCCAGTCAGATTCTCTCTAGGAAGTTAGAACTGGGAGACAACTGGGTACACCTTGAGCTGGTCCCTGGAACAAGGGAGATGTGAGCTCCCATGCTGGTGGGATGGTCATGTCCACAGGCAATGAGCAAGGCCAGGCTGCAGAGGGAGAAGGAAGGGACCCCTATTGTGAGAGGTGAGAACTACACAGAAAGTACTGACAGCACGCTTGACACACGTCCAGGACCAATTCTCGTTCTTTGAGGGTCTTGGCTGTCCTTGAATTCTACAGTAACCCAGTGTCCTATCAAGAAACCCCCTTCTGTGCTTAAGCTACCTCAAGTGGGTTTCTGTTACATGCCGCTTCAATTGATCAAGATCTTCCCCTAGATTTACACCCCCCACCAAGAGTCACCTGCCAATATAAGATGTGGAAATCACCCTTGGGCCCTTCCTCTCCAACAAGTCAAGCAAACCCACCCCACCAAGATCCCAAAGGACCTCATGACTGGCACCTGTCAACACAGAGGGGTCACCACCTTTCCCATTTTTTTGGTTCTTCTTCCTAAACTAATGCCCATCACAAAATGGTACCGCCATGTCTCTTTGACTCAAGTTGTTAGAGGTCTTTGATGCTGAATTGAGGCTCAGTGGCTTTGTGCAGCTGCTAAATGGGTGTAGCAGGAACAAATGAGAAGCTGGAACTCCCCAACCCTGGTGCTTGGTGTCCAGCTCAAGGAGACTCCAATGAAAACAACTGGTAAGAAGACATTGGTGTGAGTTCAAGACCCGTCAGTTCTATGGCGGCCACCTCGAGAGACAGGAAAGAAAGACTTTGATCTTTGCTGTGGATGATTAAACTTTCGTGGCTGTCTGAAAACCCCTCCATTCTGCAGACGTGTGTGGTGCTCACATCAGCCCACCTTGGTTCTGAGAGAGCGAGCGGACAAGAGGATGGAACCTCTCCAGGCCCAAGTGTTCCTTTTTCCAACCTGGGCTTCATTATGACCAGATGGCCTTTTCCTTGGTCTCAAAGTCTCCATGACTTAACTCCTGCCTGGGTGGCACATAGGCTCCTTTGCTGGGATTCCCACGGATGTATGTGGCCAGTCCCTTCCCAAGAGGACCCTTGGGTGCCTCTCAGTTCTTTCCCATCCAGGACCTCCCAGGAGTCCACATTGCCCATGACACACCGTTTTATTCAAATTGAAATGCAATTTTTTGGAAATCAAAGTCTAAGATTGCACAATGATGGAAAAGCTGATGGAAATCAAACCTCTCCCTTTGCACTCTATTGGCTCCAATAACAGTAATATTAACTAATACTTGCTAAGTGCCAGACCCTGTCTGACTAGTTTCCGTATATTAACCACTTAATGCTCATGGCAGCCATGGGAGAGAAAGATGCTGTTGTAATCACCCTGTTTTACAGACAGGAAGCTGAACAAAGGCCAGGCCTGGAGATGGAGGAGCCAGGATTTGAACTCAGCCCTGCTGGTTCCAGAAAGCTACAGACCTGGGCTCAAACTGCCCCTTGGGTGAGCCAGCCTGGAAGGCGATTGCAGCTCAGAGAGGTCAGGTGACTTGAGCAAAGACACAGAGCTGGTGGAGCCAGGATTCAAACTCGTCCATCTAGACCTTCCTTCCCCTGGACTAGTTTGCTCCCTAAGAAGGATCAGTTACCTTTCACTGAATGTCTGCTTGGTGCCAGGCACTGTTTATGTGTTTTCACATATTGTGTCTGTTTTTTTAATTAATTAATTTGGCCACACCACATGGCTTTTGGGATCTTCGTTCCCCAACCAGGGATCAAACGGGGGGCTAACGTAGTGAGAGCACAGAGTCTTAATCCCTGGACCACCAGGGAATTCCCTGTTGTATCTGTTTTAAAACTTGGGGAGGATTTAAAACAAGCCTGCAGATTCTCTGATCTGTACCTGTTGAAAAGTGTGGTCTGTGCCCTCTCTCCTGTGCTTTGACCAAGGGTGTGGGAGCAGTGACGTTCTGTGACTTCCACCACCAGGCCATCAAAGGTCCTGCATCTTTTGCCTGGTTCTCTTGGGAGGCTTGCTCTGGGGGAAGTAAAAAGTCTGACTGCCTGGAAAGGCCGCATGGAGCTCCTACCACGAGAATGACAGCTTGGGTATCCAGCCGGGTGGGACTTTCCAATGTCTGCAGCCCAGCCAGCCTCTGACTGCAGGCACTCGATGAAGCAAGGAAGAACCATCCAGCAGAGCCCATCCCACATTCCCTACCTGCAAAACCATGAGCACAGTGATGTTTCTTTTTCTTTAGGTTTAACTTTTTTGTAACTTTTAATTTTATATTGAAGCATAGCTGATTAACAAACAATGTTGTGGTAGTTTCAGGTGAACAGTGAAGGGACTCAGGCATACATATACAAGTATACATTCTCCTCCAAGCTCCCCTCCCATTCAGACTGCCACATAACATTAAGCAGAATTCCGTGTGCTGTATGGTAGGTCCTTGTTGGTTATCCATTTTAAATATAGCAGTGTGTACATGTCAGCCACAAACTCTCTAAGTATCCCTTCTCTCCATCCTTCCCCCTGGCAATCCTAAGCTTGTTCTCTTAAGTCTGTGAGTCTGTTTTTGTTTTGTAAGTTCATTTGTATCAAGGAAAATGGTGGTTTTAAGCCACTACCTTTCGGGATGGTTTGTTACAGAGCAGCAGTGACCCTAACATCCCATTTGAGAAATGTTAACCCCACTGAGATGTTAAAGAGAAACGAAGTTGCAGAGAAATGTCTAGTGGGTTCACACTGTGGCACATCCAGCTCCCTGTTTCCCTCAGGCCACTTGGTTTAGGGGCCAAGGTCTTGGACGTGAGTGCTTGCCGGAAGTCAGCAGGCAGCTCTGGGCAGACAAGAAGCAGGTGCACAAATGCAGAGGAGCCCACAGAGGGAGAGGAAAGGAGAAGCAGGGAGTGGAGGAGGTGGGGTGTTGGCAGTTCCTTGGTGCAGGGGGCGGGGCAGTGGCAGCCAGTCTGGACAGAAGTTGGTATCTTGGCTTGGGGGTGACATGTAGAGAGGTGCCCTCAGGTTGCAGCTCTGCCAGCGGCGCCCCTGGAACACCTGAGCTGGGGATGGTGTCCCCAGAGCCATCCAGAACTAGTGAGGAGCCCACAGAGCGGCCGCCAAAGGAGGGGGGAGGCCTGAGTCAGCCAAACTGTAGATGTTTCGTTGTTGACCACCCACCCCCATCTGCACCCCTATCTGAATGCTGGGCCTATGAGAAATCAGTCTGAGTCCCTTCTCTTCCCCTCTGCTGGGGCAGGGGCTGCTTCGTCCCACTCCCCCCTGAGCCCCAGGGTTAATAGTGCACAAGGCAGCAGCAGGTGAGTGGTGAGAGCATGATCTGAAATCCCAGTTCCTTGTGGTGGGTGGGAGCGTGCCTGTGAGCAGGGAGCCAGCGTGGGCGGGGAGAGGTGAGGCCTCTAGAAAGCTGCCCTGTGTCCCTGAGGCTCAGATGCAGTGTCGCTGTTCAACCAAAGTTTAATTGAAATTGTAAATGTAAAATAGAATTTCTCCTCTAGTGAAAAAACAAACAGAAAAACAGATCCCAGTACCTCCACTGGGGAGCCTTCAACCTTGGGAAAGCTCCTTACACTCTCTGTACTCAGTTTCTTGATGGTGGTAGCACCAGCTTCGGAGTGCTGTTGGGAGCAGGGGGATTTGCCAGGATGACAGGTGTGAGGTGGGGTACCTGAGAGGCATCTGTCAGGAATACAGCTCTCTCCTCCCCTTGGATCTGCCTTTTGTCGCACTGAGGATACTCATTATGAAGCAGTCTGTTTTGCTTACCACTAAATGCCCAGTGCTTGGGACAGAGCTTGACACATAGTAGGGGCTTAATAAATATTGAATGAATAAGTGGTGAACTGAGAATGATGCTTCAAAAACTGAGAAAAGAAAGAAAAGATGAAAATAAAAATGAGTTAAAAAGATAACTTTTTTTTTTAATTGCATTTGAGTTACACCTAAATCTTCAAGAGTTTCCAGCTTTCTGAATCCTAGTCACACATGCCTGGCCAGTCACTGAGGTTCTTCCCATATACCCCATCCTCCCTGTACCCCCCCACCCCGGCACCCCCCACCAGCCAAGTGCTCTGAACCATTGACACTCCAGATTCAGATCCCAGTCCCAGAGGGGTGTATAGCACAGGGGCCGGTGCAGAGTAACTGGATGGGGCTGTTGGGGAAAAGTTGATACTGCATGATTCGGTGTCTTCATGCAGGAATAAGCAGCATGGTGAGGACAGGCTCCCTTGGGTACCAGCACCGCTGGCACACAGTAGGTCCACATTAAGAGTGGGGAGCATCGGGGAGTCCTTTAGCTCCTGTGGCCTTGCTTTCTTCCCCTGCCGACCAGGGCCTTGGCTACATCTCTCAAAGGTGATTTCTTCTGGCTCTAAATTCATTGAAGCGTTTACCTGCACTGCCAGCTAGGGACTTGGGGCACTCTCTTCTCCAAGCCTCAGTTGCCTGATCTGTGAAATAGGATCATTTCCATCTCAGTGGATTCCTGTGAACCTATACTGAAATAATGACGATTAAGGATTAGCCTGGGCCTCAGATTTACTGCGTTCATCCAGTAACATCTTCCTGTCTTCATTGCACATTGGGAGCATGTGTGTCTATGTGTATATGTGTGTCTGGATGGCAAGAGTGAAGTTTTCTATGCAGGTGTAGAGGATGGGGATAAATTTAGCAAGTGTATTCTACACCCTAGTTGATGAGGCCCATGTCAGTCCCCAGGAGGTAGCTTCTCTTTTCCCATTTTCCAGTTGAGGCGCAGAGAAGTGCAATTTGGTAAATTTGCAAACCCCTGGTGGAAAGTGCTTCGCACTGCGCTGGGTGCACCGTTAAGTTCTCAATGGAAACGCTATTTTTATGGTCATGATGAGGAAACTGAGCGCGTCCTCCTTTCTTAGTTCTTAGGACGCGCATGGTCCCGCCCTCCCTGCGACGCCCCGACCCGAGGCGCCAGCGCCTCCCGGAGTCCGCCAGGCTCTTGGGTGGGGCGAGGCCGGGAGGGGCGGGGCCGGTGGGGATGTGGGGGTAGAGGGAGGGAGGACCTGGAGAGGCGGGGCCGAAGGCGGGCAGGGGGCGTGGCCACGGCCGCGGGACCCTATTAGGGCCTCCGGGGGCGTGGCCCCTGGGTCCGGGCAGCCTACAAGAGGCGGTGCATACGGTTCTCCGACCCACTGCATCCCTCGGCAGCTCTTATCCCGCGACCTGCCCGCTGTGTCCGCTGTGCTTGTGCTGCTGTTGCCGCCACTCCACGCAGGAGACGACGGCGAGGAGGTGGTTGAGCCCTGCAGAGGGAGGTGAGTGTGCCTTAGATTCCTTTCTCTGCACCGTGCTTTCCGCTCCCTCAATCTCCTAGGAGCTGGAATAACCAGAGCAGATGTCATCTCTTAGGGTTTACTGTGTGCAGGCAGGTTAGTTGCGCACGCCTCCTACATTTCAGAACCACGCTCGGCGGCATGTCCTTCCGCAGATGGAGAAACTGAGGCTCAGCGAGGGCAAGTTGTCTGAGACCTCACGTACTAGAAGCTAGGGAGCTTGGGGCTCAAAGCCGGTCTGACCGCGGAATCGTGCTCCCTGAGGCTGTGTGTACTCTTGCCTTCCCTGTGCAATTTGCCAGCATCTATTGCATCCCTGTGTACACCGTGGGCGTCAATAAATGGAGAGCATGTGGCAGGAGTTTGAATGTGTTCTGCCCACGTATGGAGGCTGGGATGATCCTAGCAGTGTGTGTATTCTGCTGGGCAGTTTACAGAGCCACGCCCCTTTATGATAGTGTTTGCACAAACCTTCCAGGTAGTCTTCCTCTTCCCGTATTTCAGAGGAAGGCACTGAGGGTCAGGGAGGTGAAGTGTCCAGGCAGAGCAGAGGCTGGGACCCAGTTCTGTCTGCCTCCAAAGCCCCATAAGGCTGTGGATGTGTCCGGGCGTGGGGCATGTCCAGTTCCTACAGGTTTGGGAAGAGTTCCTGGGTCTCTTCAGCCAGAGTAGATATCTGTATAAACTTCTGGTGGGGGGAACCGCTGGCAGCTGAGGGCTCAGCTCTGGGGTCTGGGAGATCTGTGACCCCCAGTGGAAGAGCCAGCAGACCCCTGGGTTGTGAGGACCCAGAGCCTCCCTTGAAAGGGCTGGGCTGGTGGACGAGCCAGCTGGCTAATGCCAGCTCATCGAAGTCCAGTTTGAATTGGGTGTCTGTTAGCTGGAAGGTGAGTTACTTCTCTGGTCAAGGGAAGCAGCTGGGATTTGACAGATGCTCAGCTCGCCTTCCAACCAAGAGTGGGCTTGTGAGTTTCCACTTTGAGCCTTTGGGCTCCTTGCCCTTGCAGATTAGGGTGAGCCTGCCTTCCCCAGAAGGGTCAGGGCATCTAGGGTCTAGAACCTGACAGATGAGAGGCCAGGATGTGAAGGTCAGGATGAAAGGCATGCCCCCTTCACCAAACAGATCCAGAGGGAAACTCTTGGGTCTATTTGTTTTGTGCACTTGATGGTTGTGTGTGATGCTGTCACCTCAGGTCTATCTGTCGGCACTTAACCTTCACACTTAAGGGCTGAGTCCTGCCTCCTTTAAGACACTTCTCTGTCCAGTTGCTAACTCCACCTCTGAACCTGACCTTCAAACCTGAGGGATCGTTTTGTTTGAGAGGGGCTCCAGGTAAAACACAGTCAGCAGAGTTGGGCCCAGCCCGTCCCTGGCGATGCAGTCAGGTAAGAGAATGAAGAGAGTGATCTTGATTTTTACAGTCTTTTAAAAAATAGGAGTAGGAATAGTAATGATTGCATTTGTAATCCTATCAGCAGCTGACATTCATCTGGCACTTACTGTGAGCCAGACATGCCTGGGGTTTTACGTGGATGACCCATCCTACTGACTTCTTTGTGAGCTGGACTGTCCTTTTTACCAGGAGGAAATTGAGGCTTCGAGTGATGAAGGCATGTACCCAACAGGACATGGGCAGGGTCGGGGAGAGCTGCCATCCTAGCCGGGTCCTCCCTCAGATCCTGGAAAAAGATGCTGGTCCGATGACTGGCCACATGACTGTCAGCTCAGAGCTTGCTTCTGGGCAAGGCTTCTGCCGTGTGGGGTCTGAATTCCCCGGCCCTGGTTAGGGGTGGGGCTGGAGAGAGGACCCTGACATGGGGGCTTGGGATCCACTCTGCTGACAGGTACCTGCATCAGTATGCATGGGCACTGCTGGGGAACCCAGAGCAATGCCAGCTGCTCCCACAGCCCTGCCTCTGGACTGCCAAGGAGAGCTGGCTGGACAGGGAGGGGCTGGAGCCTCAGGAGTGGAGCATGGGCCTCTGAAGACCCCGCACTTCATCCCTCCCTCAGCGACCCCACATCAGATACCTGGGTTTTTCTGTAGGTTGCATTTGAAAACCAGCTTTTAAAGGCAGGACCTCTGAATGCTGACCTCTTTGGCCTCGTGGGAGCTGGAACATTTCTTTTCTCTGTCACCAGAGTAATTTACTATGTATGGGAGGTGCCTCTGTGTCTGCTTACTCCCGACCTAGGAAGCCTTTCTCCCCCCCTTTTTTTGCAGACTCACTGGTTTTTGATCAGTCCCAGATGTGCAAACCCAGCATCACTCAAAGGGGCTGATGGTTGTCAAGAAAGGAAAATACAACACAGGCATCATTTCATTTCATCTTCAGTTCACTGAGCTGACTACGATAGGGATCTGGAGCCCCTCATAAAGTCCTAAGGGGAGCACTCTCCGTTCTGGAACAGGGAGGGTCAGGCCGCTCTGGATAGTGGTTGGTAGGGCCAGTTACGCTCTTTTTTTCCCCCTTGGAAAAAAATGAGTTTAGTGTTGCAAAATACTAATAACATGAGATTTATCATTTTAAAGTACACAGTTTGGTGGCATATAGTACATTAGCAGTGTTGTGAAACTATCAACACTGTCTAATTCCAGGACATTTTCATCACTCCTAAAGGAAACTTCACAACCAATATTAACAGTCACTCCCCATTCTGTCCTCCTCAGCCCTTGGCAACTGCTCATCTGCTTTCTGTTTCTCTGGATTTGCTTAATTCTGGACGTTTGTGTAAAAAAAATCATCCAGTATGTGACTTTCTGTGTCTGGCATCTCTCACTGAGCGTAACATCGTCAAGGTTCATTCATGTTGTAGCCTGTGTGAGTGCTGCATCCTTTTTTCTGATTGAATACTCTTCCATTGTATGGGCAGGACAGACCATCCTTCATTGATCCTCTCATCCACAGGTGGAAGTTTGGGCCATTTGCCCCTTTTGGCTGTTGTGCATAATGCTGCTGTTGACATCTGTGTACTCTTTTTTTTTTTGTACACCCATTTTCAGTTGTTTTGGTTCTACCCCTATGAGTAGAATAGGTGGGTCCCATGGTAAGGTGGATCCTTATTAAGGATCATGTGTCCCTTTTTCTTGACTTTCGTCTTGAAGAGGCATCAACTGAGATAATCTCCTTCCAGAATGAATCAAGGCCCTCTGCCATGAGCGTAGAGAATGGGGCGTCTGGGTATTTTGGGGGAAGTGTTCACAGTATCTCCCCACCCCTCACCCCAGAGAGCAACTGGCAGAGATTCCTGTCAGAGATGTCCTGGGGAACATCTTGTACCCCAGGCTGTGCATTTGTGGGTATTTGGTGATAGACCCCCCCAACCCAAGATTGTGAGGACAGACAGTTTCCTCGTGGTCCAGCCCCAGGGAAATTTATCTTCTCTGATTGCCCCAAGTGCTGCGTCAGCTTAGAAAAAAACCACAAATTCAGGGGAAAAAAGCAAAGTCCTAATGAGGATTATGCAACTTTTGGACCATCATTTTAAAAAAATATTATAAATTATGAAATCCCACATTTTCAGTCCAAGTTTCTGGATCCTTTCCCACTGTGAGTGCAGAATGGTAAAATCCTGGAAGGGAAAAAATGCAGCTTCCATGTTGCTTGTAGTCAGGTGGTCCCAGAATAGACCCTTCCCTGACATTCTTTTGAATTGAAAACTCCTGGATCTCTCTAGAACTAGGGACTGGCATCCAGCTGGCAACTGCTGCGGCTGATTTGATAAGATCCTAGAAGTTCTTTTACTGGTGGCTTAGTGGTAAAAGGAGATGCAGGAGACTTGGGTTCGATCCCTGTGTCGAGAAGATCTGGAAGAGAGCATGGCAACCCACTTCAGTATTCTTGCCTGGAGAATCCCATGGACAGAGGAGCCTGGTGGGCTACAGTCCATGGGGTCGCAAGGAGTCATACGTGACTAAAGTGACTTAGCAAGCGCACACAGAAGTCCTTTTAGAGCAAAGAGGTGGTGTTCCTGGCAAGGAAGGTGACAGTGGGTGGATGGGATGTTGCGGGGTACGCTGGGAGAGGGACCATGTTTGTGCAGAGGCCTGGAAGAGGGGTTCCCTGGTACCCTGAGAGTGACAGGAAGCTCAGGTGTCTAGGGTCTAGAGGTCTAGAGGTCAGGCTCAGGGTGGAGGAGCCTGCCCTGTGATGGGGTCAGCTGTTCTGAGTTTGGATTTACTGCTCTGAGCTGTGGGGCACAGGGGAGTCATGGTGTGGCCTTCGTACCTGAGAGCAGGTCACGGTGGGATGATCGGTGTCCCCCGCAATGTGTGAAGCCCATCCTGGCCCATCCCCAAGGTGGCTGAGCCTGTGTGCTGACCCAGCAGCAACCCACCCTTTACAAAACTGACCTTCCTTTACAACAGAGACAGAGCGCCCTCTACAATGAAACCTCTGGTCCCAGCTCTGCTCCATTTTCATCGAGGTTCATGTCACTCCTGCCTTCTGTTCACAGCAGAAGGGATCAGGTTCTCTGCACATGCTGATCATAGAAGTTCCCTCCTCCCCACTTTTTTTTTTTTTTTTAAATTTTTGGCTGCCCTGCACAGCATGTGGGCTTAGTTCTCAACCAAGGGTCAATCTGTGTCCCCTGCATTGGAAGTGCAGAGTCTCAACCACTGGACTGCCAGGAAGTTCTGAAGGTTCCCTTTTTAACGTAAATTTCTTTGAACTCCCAAAGTGAACCAACAAATACAAATAAGAAATAAGAACTAGAACAGGGAGATAGTAGGAAGGTGGGCAAAGCTTGGGGAGGCGGGTGTGCCAAGGGCTGGAGTTTGGGAAACCCTGGACTAAGGTGCAGCATGGGGAGATTTGAGAGGCTGGTACCACCTAGAGCAGTGGTTCTCAAAGTGAGGTCCCAGGGCCAGCAGCGGCATCCAGGGGAGCTGTCAGAATGCCGATTCTCAGCTCCACTGCAGACCTCCAAAAGCTACGGGGGTGGGGCCAGCCATCTGTGCTTTAGCGCGACTTCCAGCACTTTCTGGTGCAGGCTCCAGAGTGGGACCCACTGCCCAGGAAAGCCTGGAAGACTTTCCCTGGGCAGGGGCCCCAGAATGGGGTGGGCGGGGCTGGCTGATTGGGGCGGAAGGTTCTGTTTACAGGACCTGGTGTGAGCACAGAGAAGTCACGTGGCAAGGATAGAGCGAGTGGCTTGGGAGCTAAAATGACTTCCTCTGTCCAGAGCTGAGGCCCCTGAGAGCAAGTTGTTGGCGTGTTCTTAGGCCTTTCTTCCGCAATGACGCTAGGTTTGCTGGCACCCATTGCTCTAGGGCCTAAGCAAGTGTCCTGAGGGTTCCAGCCTTTTCCTTCAGCTGTGTTTAGAGCCCGTGTGCCCAGAAGCTTGTGAAGTCTGTCTGTTGGTGACCCCTAAGCGGCCCCTATGAAAAATGGGCTGTTTCCTCTCCAGCATTCAAAATATATCTGTGTGTCCGTACATGTCGGCTGCGTCTCTCCATCCCGCCCCCAGCCGGCTCCCAACACAGCCAGTCTGTTCTCATGGGGGGAAGCATTGGCTGCTTTAAAAACACTGTTTACTCCCGGGAACTGTCAAGGCCGGGCTTCCCGGGGACTGAGATATTTTCAGCTTTGGCATCGCTGGACAAAGTGCCCTCTCAGACCAAGATGAACCAGGCCCTGTCTGGCAGCATCGCTGTCTGGCCCAGGTGGGAGGCCCCGGCCGCACAGGGCTTTCTCTGGGCTCCAGCACCTTCAGGTTCACTTCAAAGAGCTGTCAGAGTCCAGGCCCCGGACTTGTCTCAGCGCTGATATTCAGGGGAGAGCCTGGAGGGTTTTCTCTTGGACATTGCTCTTCTGCTTCTGTGGAGGCATTCTTCCAACAGAAGCCAGAGCCTCTTTCACTCTTCTCTTAACTTTTTATTAAAGTTCAACATGCTAGAGAAGAAAGCACATGCATTCGTGCACAGGGGGATGGAGTTTTCTCCAAGTGCGCATGCACGCAGGCTCAGGCCCCAACAGAGCCTGACTACCCCCCAGGCCCCTCCCACAGCCCCACCCCCGAGGGGAACCATTTCTGCACTTCTGTTGGGGTAGGTTGGTTTTGCCTGGTTTTGAACTTTACATCAAGGGGCAGCGTGGATGCTTCATCACTGGAGTCTGGCCTCTTCAGTTCAGCGTTTCGTCTATGAGCTCCATCTGCGGAGCTGCATCTGCCGGGTTCTCAGAGCATAAATCAGACCCTGTCACCATCGGCTTCATCTGCCCTGCACCTGAAGTGCGCACACACATACACACACACACTCACACTCACACAGACACACCCCACTCCCCACTCCGCTTTGCATTGAGAGTAAAATCAGCACTCTTTGTCAAGGCCCTCGAGGCCCCAGGCTGCCTGGCACTGCTTGCCTCTGTGACCCCATTTCTCCCTGGTCACAGTGCTCTGACCCTTCTTGTCCAGGCCAAGACAGTGACCATCTCGGAGCCTTTGTCCTTGCGGTTCCTGCTGCTGGAGTTCACCCCAGCCAGAGTGGTCACTGCCCCTACCTCTGTCCACCCTCACCATCCGGTGTCCCAGGCTGTCTTCCTCCAGCCTCGGTATGGTCTCCTCTGCTTGCTGCGATGTCCGCCCCCCCACTGCGCCCCACTCCTGGTGACAGAGTTTTCTCACTGCATACCCCAGGCACTCCATGGCCACCTGAGGGCTTGCCCTGGGGATTTCCCCCAAGAGGCTGCATGCAGATTCCATAGTCTGGTGCTGTATAGAATGCTTGAGTTTGGTTCAAGGCTGTGACTCATCCTTGCAGGTACCACCTGACACCAGTGAATCATGCATTTCAGGTGGGAGGATAGTCCCGGTGCTGCCAGCACCATAGCCTGGAGCAGAGGTATCTGGGATGGCTGGTTTCACCTTCAAGGAGTGGGGAAAGAAACACTCATTAAACACCAGTGAGTCTTAGGACTCTGCCGCTGGGCTCCTTAGAACCACTATTTCCACAATCTGCAAATTCTCCCCCAGCCCTGGGAGAAACTCAGTACTTTGTTTTGCCCAGGAGGAACTGGAGACTCCGAGGGATTGAGGGACCTTCTGGGCAGCCCCCAGGTCTACGTCACAGAGTCAGGATTCGAACCGGGTTTGACCCACTGTCCACACTTTTCCTTGCTGTCTCCTGGGAGTCCTCGCTTTCTTGTTTTGGGGAGCTGGAGGTTTCCTGCCATTTATCTAAAGCTTTCTGGGAGCATTGTTTCCAAGGAAACATCCACATGTCTACGAGAAGGGAGAAAAGGGCCCCAGGCATCATGTACTGGATATATGAAGAATCTATTAATTTATTATCCAGTCACTTTAAAGTGGCTTCTCATATATTATCTTGGCTTGCAATGAACAAATCTGTTTTTTTGTTCTTTTTTTTTTTCTTTCTGCACAGAGTAGATTAAGCGAATGTTTGTTGAGTAAGTGTGCTCTGTCTGTTCAGAATTGTGTATGTTCTCTGCATAGTATTTAAAAAACTGATTGGATTTTATATATTATATTCAGTTAAACGTACCGAGTTGTTGCCCTGTGTATCCCATAAAGACATATCTTTTGCTGAGGAGACAGGAGGAAAGAAGGTGCCCGTGGGGGTGGCCTTTTTTGTTAAGCCTAATGTCTGTCTTTGTGGGGTTGGGGGCAGAGCAGTTGACAAAAGAAGGGACAGTCCTCCATGGTCTTTCCCTAATTCTGTTGAGAAGGGTTTAAGGAAAACTGGCTCCCATGGAGGAGGGAGATCCCAGCCCTCAGCATGTCTGGTACTTACCCAGCCGCTCTTCCCAGCCCTGGGATCTGCCCCAGACAGGATGGGGTGTCCCGCCCCCCTCCTCCCAGCCGCCACTTCATTCCTGGAATTTCTGGGTGGTTTGTGGGTCTGACTCTGCTCTGCCTTGCTCACATTCTGAGTTCTCCTTTGTGCTCCTCAGGGAGCTTGGAGCCCTGATGCCCCTGCCTTTGGGGCTAGCTGTGGGGGATCTTGCTGACATGGGGGCGCAAGTCAGAATTGCCCTGATATTTTGGAGGGCAAGGCAGGCAGGGAGTCAGAGTGTGGCAGGCTCCTTGCCGTCGTCTGCAGGCATTTTGCACAACTGTGAGCAAGTTGCTTGTCTGCGTTGAGCCTTAGTTTCCTCATCTGTAAAATAGGGATCATAGTCACAGTAACCCCAACAGTCTTCAGAGAGGGTGAAAGACAAGATTCTGGGAGTAGAGGACCCATAACAAGGTCAGCCACTTTGTCCTCACTCATCACGTGTTGGCTGGGTGATTGGTGAGAAATGTTTGTTGAGCAGTTACTACGCCCTGAATTTTCAGGTTGAGTATGATCCAGTTGGCCAGTGCTGTGCTGGAGCTGGCTCATACCGGCTTGTGGGAGCCGATGGTTAAATTTCCGGAAAAGTTGTGGGCCAGTTCAATCCCACCATCATTTCTTTTTTTAATTGAAATATAGTTGATGTCCAGTGTAGTATAAGTCTCAGGTATACAATACAGTGATTCAGTTATACATATGTGTGTGTGTCTGTGTGTGTGTGTGTGTGTGTGTGCACGTGTGCACGCATGCGCACGTGCATGCACCCAATTATTCAGCCGTGTCCTACTCTTTACAACTCCATGGACTGTAACCCACCAGGCTCCTCTGTCCATGGCATTCTCCAGGCAAGAATACTGGAGTGGGTTGCTATGCCCTTTTCCAGGAGATCTTCCCCACCCAGGGATCTGTCTCCTGGTTCTGTGGCATTGGCAGATAATTCTTTACCACTGTGCCACATGGAAATCCCTACATATACATATTTTCAGATTTTTGCTCTTATAGTTTATTATAAAATATTGGGTATAGTTCCCTGTGCATGCAACCACCATTATATGTTATATAAACTTACAATGAAGTAAGTCTTATTTAAAATAAAAGTAATAACTAGTCAAAACTTATTACATCCTAATCTTTTACCCTGCTTCACTGTTCTCTGCTTTTGGGGTGGTGCTGTCCACTCCATGAGTATGGCGGAAAAGCTGCATCACGGTATGTTATCGTGGGACTGTTTCCAGAAACTCCATGCTCAGTGACCCTACATCAATGGCTTGAAATTGCCGTGGTGGGGATATTTACACCAAGGGAATGAGTAGACACTACAGATTAGGGTGAGTATTTCAAGGTTTTCCAGATGTCCGTTATTAAACATTTGCCAGTCTAGCACTGGTTCTAGCCCTCAGGAAGTGCCAAGTCTATCTGGCAAGGCAGCCAGTGTGAGCAGACTTGAGGCAGGCTGCTGGCTCCTTGACACCCAGGGCTCAGCTGAGCCCTGGAAGGAGACCCACCTCAGGGCAGCAACGGCCACCTAGCCGGATAACTGTCATTGTGAATCCGGTTCCTGGCCAGCTGATCATATTCATGCTGCAGACCCGGTCTGTGACATCTCGGAACCCACTTCCCCAGGAAGCTGAGAGAAAGTGGCTAAGGCCCCAGGCATATAGGGAACTGAAGCATATTTCAGATTTAAGGGAGGCCTTTTTTTGTTTTGTTTTATCATCCCCACCAGCATTAGACATCTAATAGGAGTTTTAAAAATTAGATTTGTCTCAAAGCAGAGGCCTTGAAATAAGAGAGAATAGCCTTTTTCACTTCATTCACCATTATTAATCCCAGTCTTTCTCAAATCTCTCCAAACAATGGATCTGTGGAGCATTTAGCATCATTATTATTGTCATAGCCAATACGATTAGCCATTAACCACGCAACGAACCCTTAATGTTGTGACCCTGTAATTCCTTGTCCCACGGCTTATCCCTTGATCCCAGCCTGCCTCCTCCCCTCACAAGCAGATCAGTCTCTGCTCCACATGAAGACTCAGTGGAGGAGTCAAAGGGTCACCACTTTCCGGAAACCTCTGGGAGCTGAATCATGCCTGCAGACCTGTCAATCTTGTTCATCCACGAAGACGCCAATGGTGTTCTATAAATATTTACGAAGTGAATGTACAGATCTCCTCGTTCCGACGAGGTCAGACTTTGGCGATTCAGTGGTGAACAAGGCGGACAGGTCTAGGGCCATGATTAAGCTGTGACCCCAAAGTTGAGTCCTAACCCACGGGCAGGAATTTATCTGCTGGGCCCCGGCGGGTACGGGGCAGGTCGGGGTCACAGGCTGAGCCGCGGGAACAGCGTGTGCAGGAGCAGAGAGCTTGGCACAGCCTTGGGGCTGCCGGCTGGCGGGCCCCACGAAGATTCATCTTTCTGGCAGACTTTCCTAAACACAGATGAAGGCAGCCCGGGCGGAGTGACGCCTCCAGGTTCATCCACATTCTCTTTCTTCATTTTGCTCCTGAGAGTTGAGTTGAGTGGCAGGAGACCCTGAGGTGGATTGGGGGCATGTGGGGCTGTGGGTGCCCTCAACGTCCACAGACACTTAGCCGGGGCGGAGGGTGATGGCAGAGCTATGTGGCAGCAGCCAAGTGTACAAAGCCCTCCATGCTTCTAGGAAGCGGAATCTCAAGTCTTGGTTCCACCTCAGTCCAGCTCTGGACCTCACTAATATCATCGAATATCACCCAGGCTCAGTTTTGTTTTCCAGAAAATGGAGTGGAAAACGGCCAGAGTCCAAATGTATCCGGCAAGTTGGGGCGATGCTACAGGAATCCGACCCCAGATTGAGTCTGGCTGTCTACCGAGGGGTTTGAAAGCTTTGTCGGTGTCTCCCCGCCCCCGCCCCTCACCCCTGGTGCCCTTATCTTGTTTGTGGTCTCCCAGGCTGGGAGTTTCAACTGTCGAAAAGGAGACCTCTCCGAGACCGTGTTTCTGTGAACTGTGCGGCATTCACTTGGGTGTTTGATGCTGTTGGTAGCAGGCCAGGGACAGAAGTGGAGAGGGCTTCTCTGGAAACGAGGCCTGCATTTGGCCTCCCTTGGAGAAGCAGGGGGCAAAAGAGCCAATGAGTGTTGGCCTCCGTCTCCAGGCCCCAAAGGGAGCTCAGATAACCTGCCTGCCTGAAGTGTGAGCCCCTCGGGGATGTCAGGAGGGTTAGAGGGTTGCAGAGAGAGTCAGTGCGGGCGTCATATTTGAGTCAGAGGCAGATGGAGGCTGGGTGGGTGCTAGGCGCGGTGACGGGGCACGTCGTGGTGTGATGTCACCATGATGTAAACATTTCCCTTCCCTGGGGGTGACACATGGGTGCCTTCTTCTCTTCAGAGTCACTGGCTGACCTGAAGTGGGAGTGGGGCCTGTCTCTGCTGAGCCCAGCCATCTGCCTAGGAAGCAGAGAAGGGCGGGGAGGGTCGCAGTGCTAGCTGGGTTGTTTGCGAGGGTCCTGCCCCTGCGTGGGTGGTGATGGGAAATCCCCAAGGAAGCTCACCCAGGGGAAGGCATGGTGGCATTGAGAAGGGGGCTCAGAGACCAGACGGAGCTGTGTTCCAGCCCCAGGTTTTCTGCTTGCTGTTGTGTGACCTTGCGTGGGTTCCCAAAGACCCCAGGGGCCTTAGTCTCCTTATCTGTCAGATGGAAGCAGTAGAAGCCAAACCTCTGGATCATCAGGAGGGTGGAATGAGAAATACAGCCATGGGCATGCTGTGGGTCTCCCTCCAGGTAAGCCCCCACTGGCCTCCTTGGTGGGAGCCTGTACTTGTCATTGGAAAGCCCCAGGTGGCAGTGTGTGGGTCTCCGTTGGAAAACTTTTTTAAAAATGTATTTTATTGAAGTATAGTTGGTTTACAATGTTGTGTTTATTTCTGTTGTACAGCAAAGAGACTCAGTTATGCATACATATATATATATCAAGTATATATATTCTTTTTCATATTCTTTTCCATTCTGGTTTATCACAGGATATTGAGTATAGTTCCCTGTGCTCTACAGTAGGACCTTGTTGTTTATCCATCCTGTAGATGGTAGTTTGCTTATGCTAACCCCAGCCTCCTGCTCCATCCCTCCCCCACACCGATCCCCCTTGGCAACCACAAGTCTGCTCCCTATGTCTGTGAGTCAGTTTCTTTTAAATTATAGATGGAAAGGGGGCCGAAGTGCTTTGTTCCTAAGTTCTGATTGAGCTGTTTGGGCAGCAGAAGTTGAATAGTCTGCCCAGACCAGGGGGCTGGCAGGGCCTGGCGAAGTCACCTGGGCCGATGGCCTTGTGCTGAGACACAGCACCTATCGCCTCTGCCCAGGTTCCAGCCGTGATCCCAGTCTTGGCCGCCTGATTTGCCTGTCTGTTCCCCCCTCGCCCCCTTCCATACAGCCACCAGCGGGATGTTTAGAACCTAATCCTCATTTATTATCTGATGCTTGTATTAATACTAGTCTGCTAGGGCTGCCAGGACCAAGCACCCCAGACCGACTGGTTCAAACAACAGAAATTCATTCTTTCACCCTTACAGAGGCTGGAAGTCCAAGATCAAGGTGCCGGCAGGGCTGGTTTCTTTTAGGCATTGCCCCTCGGCATGTAGACGGCGGTCCCCTCCCTGTATCTCACACGCTCATCCCTCTGTGTGTGTCTGTGTCCTAATCCCTCCTTCTTACAAGGACACCAGCCATACTGGAGCAGGGCCCATTCATATGATCTCATTTTAACTTAATCATCTCTTCTAAGACCCTGTCTCCAAACCCAGCCATGGTCTGAGGAGCTGGGGTGGGACTCCGACGAAGGAATTTGCAGAAAACATAGCTCAGTCCAGGATTCTGTGTTTCCCTCTGTGTGCTAGCCCTGTGCTGTGGTCTGGAATAAAGTTGTGGGACACCAGGCCTGTTACTGGTACAGTTCTGCTTGAATCTTCCGTGTTCTCCTTGGCCCAGACTTAGAAGCCATCAGGATCCAAGCATTGCCCCCTCCCCAGCACGGACCCCCAGCCCCCCAGCCCACCCGTCCCCACCCCTGCCCCAAGCTGCAGGCAGGCCAGACCACTTTCAGACCCAGCAGTGCTGCTCAACATGATGCTATGAATGGCCTGACCCAAGACAAGTCGGCATGTCTGTGCCAGCGACTGTCTCGAGGTGGAGAAGCCACTTGGAGAAACGCCTCTTTTCACTTGTGTTTCTCCCCAGGGAAAGGTTTGACTAAACCCCATAGTTCTCCCAACTTTGAAGCTCCACCTGAGGCTTCATCAGTTCTCTCCTGAACCTTAGAGGGAAGGCCCCGTCTGTGGGCCATGGACCACGCGATGTCGTTGAATGTTCAGAGTGAAGGCGGCTCACCACGTCTTCTGGAATAAGGTCACCCTTGTTCAGGAGAACATGCCAGGAGGATGCACTTGGAACCGGCAGTGGTTTCATTGTCCTTTCATGCTTTGGCATTTTGCTTTGTTCCATTCATTAATATTTTTTAAAAATTTGAAGTAGACAAGTCCAAAGGATAGAGGCACTCACCAGTGAGCTCTGGCCCCCAAGGCCGCTCTGCTTTGGTTACCACATCATAATTCCTGCCACATGTGCTTGAGATTTTAAAGCAGAAACAATATATTAAAGATAAAGATGAGTCTCCTCATATTCTCGTTCCCGGTTCAATTTCCCTCCTAGAGTCAACCACCACCACGAACTGATTTCACTGTACAAACACATGTATGCACACCATATGATATATGTACAAACACATATAATACATGTCTAGGTAGTATACACATACATATATATGCATGTCCACCTATAATATCCATAAACTTGTCCAAAATATGGTTTATATGCCTTAAAGTGTATATAAATAGTACTGTTAGCATAATATTCTACAACTTTCTTAGCCCAACATTGGATTAGAGCTTTGTTGCTGCCAACAATCTCAGAACTCCAGGTCTTTCCTTTTACCTGCTTTATAATATTCCACCCACACTGACCCTCAGTTCTTTTACCCCTCCCCCTACTGAGAGTTATTTGAATTATGCCCATTGGTGATTTAAACCAAACCTAGGTTTTGATCCAGTTGAGTCGTGTAAACAATTCCTGTTTCATGCCTTTGGGGGTGCCCTGCCCCTTGGGATGCTGAAGCGGAGAGTAAAGCAAATTGGATGTTGCTGTGACGACCGAGTGGTCATTTTGTGATGTCAGTCTTGCTCCCTCTTTGTCCCAAATCTTAACCCAGCGTCAGTACTTTTTGGCATCCTTTTCAGCCTGGCTTCTGCAGCTGGGAAATGATCATATATGGTGGTGTGACTAAGCGGGGAGGCGGCAGGGACCCTGGGAGCATCTGCGTTACTGGCTTGATTCCCACGGGGCGAGTGAGCACGCAGAAGCCCTCCCGTGGTCCCTGCGGCTCTGCCCCAGAGGGAACTCCTCGGCCGAGAGGCCGCGGAGCCAGGCCTCCGCCTGGATGTCGGCTGCTTTTATCTGAAGCGTAAGCCTGGTCAGGACCCTGGAGAGTTTCCAGGGATGGAGATGGGAACTGCCGCGTTCCCATAGCTCCAGGCTCCGTGCTCTGCCTCTCTGATGCCAGAACAAGCCCGAGAGGCCCCCCTCCTTCCACTGCCATCTTGCAGCCCCACGCCAATGCAACCAGTGAAACCCTGGCTGTTGTTCATGTGGAAGATGACAGAGGGGCCTCCTGGGGTTCTGGGTGGGTAGCCTCCAGGCTGCCTCCCTCCCTGCCCACCCAGGGGTCTCTGGAGCCCTCCCTCTAGCTCTCCATGCTGTCTTCAGCCAGGCCTATCCCTCTGGTCAGGGGCTGGGGGCTTCCTTGCCTGTCTCCCCAGCCCAACTGGGAGCTCCTTGAGGCCAGGGACAGTGCCTTGTTGTCCTCCTCTCCCAGCGTGCAGCACAAAATAGGTGCCTATAAAGGTCACTGGTGACTGACCGACTCTCCTTGGGGGTGAAACAGAGGTGAGAGGGTGAATGAATAAGGGTGAACGACAAGGCCTGTCTTGTCTTCTTGGCCCAGACAACAAGCCATCAGGAGGACCACACTTCGTGACCTCTAGTGTGACCCCTGGCCCCCCAGGGTGAGAGGAAGCAGGGCAGCGTGCTGGAAAACCCCAGGCCCTCAGGGACAACACACCTGGGCTTGAGTCTTACCAGTAAGCAGCCTTGGGATCAACTCTCTGAGCCTCAGCCTCCTCATCTGTAAAGTGGTCACAATGGCAGACCGAGCTCCTGGGTTGTTGTGCGGGCTGGAGATGACATGGATGAGGCAACCGGCCCCCGCAGAGGCTCAGGAAGGGTTCTGGGAAGGAGCACAGGCACAGCGGAAACTCAACCTAATAAATTATCTTCAGGCCAGGGAATTTTAGAATTAGTAAGTGTGTTCCAAGACTAAGACAGCTTTTCCTAAGATGCCTGCCAAGGAAGAAAGGTTAGTGAGAGGCGGTGTTTGGGAAAAGGGCCCGGAGCCCAAAGGCAAGGACGAATCATGAAGATCCTTGACGGGTCATAAAACGATGGCGTCGGGCTCCCTGGATCTCAGAGGGGATGAATCCCAACTGATGTGACCACGAGGTGTGCACCACGGCCCAGCACGTGTCAAGAACTAGGGTTCCAGAAACACTCCTTGGGAAGCACAGCCCCAAGAGGGGCTGGAAGGTCTGGGAGTCCCAGCCACCATTTTCCATCCCCTCCTTGGCCCCGCTGATGTAGCTGTTGGGTGCTAATCACCCACATGAACCACTCACTCAGCAGCCAAGAGGGTCACACCCAGCAGTGCCTGTAACGAGCCCACTGTCAGAAGCTGGCTGAGGGAGGCTGCATGCTGGACTGTTTGAGGCGGGGGTTGCCAGGCAAGGACAGGGTGAGAGTGGGGTATACTGGTACCCCTGGGAAGCCCTGTCTCTTTCTACTGTCACTTTCTCCGAGGATCAAGTTAGCAGAGCACTTGGCTGGGCCCTGGGAGGCTGTGTTGTAGGGTGTGATGAATACACACCCCATGGAAGGACCTGTGACAGGAGAAGCCTGTGCAGGGATGAGTCTGGGGGTGCCTGACAGCCAGTTTGGGAACTGAGTCTTACTTCACAGGGACTAAGAAGTTTGTTACCCCCGTTGGTTCACAGCACATCCTTAGCTGATGTGAAATGGCTTTAGCAGTCTCTTTTGGGGGCAGGAGGTGGAGTTTAATTCAGGCCATAGACTCACCAGAGCTCTGAATGAGTCCAGATGCTGACTCAGAGTGAGAGAAAAGGAGGCGCCACGAGAAGCTGAGTCTGGGAGAGACTGAGCCAGGATGTCCATGTGGCACTGGGCCGCTTGCCGTGCTGGAGGCCGTTGGCTTGAATCCCAGCTCCACCACTTCCTGCCTGCCGGACCTTGCTGGTGTAGCTTCTGTGAGCCTCAGTCTTCACATCTGCAGAGTGGGGAGAGTGTGGAGCCTGGTCCACTCTCTGCCGTGGTGGGTTTGGCACTGACTGACTTCTCCGGCTGCCCTCTGCTTCCTTTCAGAGCACGAGAGCGCCCAGCTCTGCCTCAGGTGCCCAGGCCACCCGTCACCCCCTGCCCTCGCTGCTGGCTTGGAGCCATGAGCTGTGTCCTGACTGGCGTTGTGCCCTTGGGGCTGCTGCTGCTGCTCTGCGGAGCCCAAGGCTTTTTCCTGCCCAACGTCACACACTTAGAGAAGCTGCTCAGCAAATACCAGCGGGACCAGCCCCACTCGCGGGCACGGAGGGCCATCCCCAGGGCGGACAAGGAGGAGATCCTCATGCTTCACAACAAGCTGCGGGGCCAGGTGTCGCCGCCCGCCTCCAACATGGAGTACATGGTGAGCACCGGGCCCAGGGCCGGCCTGGCGTGGGGGGTCAGGGTAGGGGGGCGGGGTCCAGGCCCCGGGGCTCCTGGCCAGAGAGGCTCCCCTGGCTGTGTTCTGGGTGCCTGGCTGCACCTCTCTGAGCTCAACTCCAGCTTCCTGCCCTCAGCTGTCCCCCCAGGCCCTTCTGGAGCAGGGGGGTGATGAGGGTCAAGGGCTGGGCTCTGGTGAGTCTGACCCCAGCTCTGCTTCCTCCTTACCGAGTGACCTCGGCATCTCCTTAACTGGGCTGAGCCTCAGCATTCACTTGACAGTTGGCTGGCACACCTGTTGCACGCCCAGCACAGACATTCAGCCCTGGGGCTGTGCTGGTACCATGGTTTCCGTGCAGCTTGGCCTCCACCCCACTCTTCAGGTGCTCCCTCTGTCCAAACAGTGAGGGGCGGCTGAGTCTGTGAGCAGTGGGGCGTTCTGCCTGGAGGAGGAGGCCAAGAAGGGACGGTGAAGGGTCCCCTGTACTTGAGAGAAGCCCCCACACTTAGGAACAGAAGGGGCGACCAGCTCCAGGTGCCCGTCTCCAGCCCCACCCTCGCTCACGTGTCTCCATGTCCGGTTTTCTCGGCCCCATGAAGTGGGCACCATGGTTCCCCCCAGCTTTATAGACTGGCCCGGGATCACACAGCTGGCAGAGGCAGAGGTGGATTCCGACCTGGGTCCGGCTGAGTCCAGGACCCATGCTCTCGTTAACCTGTCCATGCTCAGTCTGAACTCCACCCCGCTGCCCCCTTAGGTACCCGGGGCTCTTTCTCCAGCTGTTTCCATCCTCCCTGCCCATGCTGTTCTCACCTTGATTAGCGGGGCAGCCTCAGCCCTGGAGGGGGACTCACCTCCCATCTTGCCCTCTGAATCCTGGCATCACGTTGTAATTCCTCAATCTTCACTCTTCCAGCCTTTCTCCTGGCAAGAGCCTCAAGGGCCCTCTGTGCTTCTTGCCTGGCACCCGAGGCCTCCTGTCAGGAGCCCTGGTCTGTCTGGTTAGCTTGTTTCCCTTCCTCCTCTGTGGCCAGAGAGGTCTCGGGGTGCTGTATGTACAGCCCTCTCTGCACCACAGGCGTCTGCACCCCATCACTCCCATGTCCAGTTCCGTGCAGCTTGGGCCCTGGCCCCTCTCCTTCCTCTGGACTCAGCTGCCACTTTCTGTGTTGATCATGCTCCGACTCCAGTCACCTTCATGGTTGGGCACCTGCCCGTGTGGCTGTGGGCCCCTCGGCATTGCTGTGCCCGACAAGGTGGCCCGTCACTGGCCGAGGGATGAGTGGATGCCCGCCTGGGCAGAGCCTGAGCAAGGCTGTCCCCTGGGGACTCCTTATGAAACCATTTCTTTTTTTTCCCTCAAGAAAATGGTCCAGGGGTTTGTTCTAAAGGGGCTGTGCTAATTTTAGGAGGCAGAGTGGGCACCCTTTCAAAATGTTAATGCGCGGGGCAGCCATGCAGAGCTTTTTAGGGTTAAAGATGGAGAGAATTAGGGTAGGTTTCTTTTTAGGCTCCCCCCTCCCCCTGCCAGCATCCTTGCCTGCCAGCACCCATCCACTCAACAACAGGCAGCACTGATTGGAGAGAGTGTCTCAGATCCGTGGCTTCCTGCTCAGCCCCGCTTCCTGGGGCTTTGAGCCACATCCCTCTGAAACAGGCTCATCCCAAGAGGTGGACTGTAAAACCCCACAGAGTTAAGACACCCTGTTTTGAGGTTTTATGAGTGGACAGGCTCTGGAGCCAGTCTGTCTGGGTTTTGGACTTGCCCCTGGATGTTGAGGAGTGCAGTTAATCTTGGCCAGAAGGAGATGCAGGACCAGAGATGGGGGGAAGGGATGGCTTTGTGCTGGGGTCCCGTGGTTGGTGAACCAGTCTCCTGGAACGTCCCAGGGCCCTCCCCGTACAGGCTGTCAGCGAGCACCTGTTGTGTGCGGGGCTGGGCCTCCCCAGGGCAAGGGGACAGCCCCTGCCTGCCCGGGAGACTCTGGGAGGGGGCAGGGCAGCTGCTGGCTCACAGCCCGAGGGCTGCTGGGCGTCAGTTTCTCGAAACAGGGAAGTAGTCCCACCAAGTGGTCCTGCTCGCCTGGTTCACCGTGTTCTCTTCTGGGGAGTTATGTATGCGCCCTGGGCTGGCTGGGCAGGGAGCAGGTGGCAGATTCTTTGTCCCAGACCCTGACTCAGGGTGGGCTTTGCTGGAGGGGAGCAGGACAGGGTGAGTTGAAGGCATTTCTTGCTACTTAGATAAAAAAATCTCTCTATATGTGTGTGTGTGTATAGGGTTATATATAGGCTTCCCAGGTGGCACTGGTGGTAAAGAACCTGCCTGCCAGTGTAGGAAATATAAGAGATGTGAGTTTGACCTCTGGGTCAGGAAGATCTCCTGGAGGAGGGCATGGCAACCTACTCCATTATTCTTGCCTGGAGAATCCCCATGGACAGAGGAGTCTGGCAGGCTACAGTCCATAGGATCACAAAGAGTTGGACATGACTGAAGCGATTTAGCATGTCTGTGCATAAAGAAATATATATGTATATATATATATATAGAATGGTAAAATATACACAATATAAAACTTACCATTTCAACCATTTTAAAATGCACCATTTAGTGGCATTAAGTACCTTCACACCATTGTACAGCCATGACCACCATCCATCTCCAGGTTATTCATCCTCCCATTTCACAGATGAGGAGACTGAGGTTGAGAGGACGGACTTGCCAGGGTCCCCGACAAGTTACGGGATGAGCAGGAGCTCTGAGCATCCAGGCTCCTCCAGGTTCTTTGCTGACCAGAGACCGTCAAAATGCTCTTGGAGTCCTTGAGTCCAGTGTCGCAGAAGCTGAAGTGACCTTAGGGTCATCCTGGGGCCCAAGCTGGGGTTGTCTGTGCAGTTTGAGTTCTTCTACCCAACCCTGACCCTACCTCCTGGTGCCCATTTCTCGACCCCTGCAGACTTGGGATGAAGAGCTGGAGAAGTCGGCAGCAGCATGGGCCCAGGAGTGCATCTGGGAGCATGGGCCCACTGGCCTGCTGGTGTCCATCGGGCAGAACCTGGCCGTGCACTGGGGCAGGTGAGAGCCACCGTGGCCCCCTACCTGTGACCTGGGGTCTCACTCACACTGCTGGACCTCTGAGCATCTGTTAAATGTCACCCACTGACCTTCACCCAGGTCAACTGGGCCATACACCTGAGCACCCAAGCCGTCTGGGAGCCCCTTCCAGGCTGAGGGCTGGTTTCCTTAGAGGAAGTGGGGAAGATGTCTCCTGACAGATTAAGACTTGCTGACCATGTGCTACGCACACGAGTTCTCCGAGTAGGGGTCCAGGAGTCGCCAGGGTCCCAGGGTCTGCTTCCATTTTGCCCCATTCATTGAAAAATTGGTATGGATTGGACAGAGCCCCTGAAAACACAGGGCAGGGTTTGTTGGCCTTCAGACCCACCATATCCAGTTCCTGAGCTCAGATTTTTACAGGACCCCAAGTCCCAGCACTCTCCTTTAGCCAAGGTTGTTCCTGGCAGGACCTGGGCAAGGGGTCATCACGGGGCTAGAGGCCTGGCTTCGTGGAGGCATAGCAACCCAGTGTTGTTTTCTGCTTTTTATCCAGTCAGTCTTATGACAGCATTACCAGAAAATGTCTAAGAGGAACCCAACCCGTGGATCCACTGACCTGGTCAGCTCTTTCTGTGTTTCTGGGCTCCTGGGCTGCATCTGCCTGAAATATTTTTGCGTAGTTGTAACCGTGGCCAGGACAGCTATTGATTTTTTTTTTCCCCTTCTTATACAACATCAAACAGTTTTCTAGCACATACTTGTCATGGTTATCACATCTTAAAGGCTGCCTGTGAGCCATCAGGTTGACAGACCAGAATTTAGCCATTCTATTCTTGTAAGTGGGTTTTGTTTTTTTCTTTTTCCCTCTTGGCTCGTTTGAATGATATCATTAGGAAAACTCTGAGGAGTAAGATTGATGGGTCCAGGGCACAAAGGCTGTCCCCTTTCTGGATCAATATTGCTGACTCACTTTCCAGAGGAGCCCCTCATCTGAAAGCCCCTCAGCAGCCAAATGTTTTCTTTCTAAAACTGGCCCAGCCTGGCAGCAAGGCTTGCGGGACATGGACAGACGGGATGGTGGGTACCCTGTGGCCCCGGAGCTCTGTCGCTGTCTGTGTGTCCTTCCCTGAGCTGGCCCCAAGCAGAGAGGCGCTTTCCCTGGCCAGGGCACTGACTGCCACCATTGCCTGAGTCCTGATGGTAATTATTACAAGACCACTGACTGCCATGCTCCCCACGGTGTCCTCAGAAGTGCCTGGTTCACCCCCCCGCCCACATCTGTTCTGTTTATTGAAACCACTTTGTCTACACTGGCTGGTGACAGTGACCAGGGCTTGCATCTGGTTTATTTTCTTTCCTGATGCCAGCCTGGCAGACGGGGCTGAAGAGAGGTCCAGTGGTCACCAACAAGAGGTGGGGAGGGTCTTCTAAGTGCTGGGGGGGAGGGAGGGCTCAGGTGATAGGATCCCAAATGGGAGCTTGGAGCAAGGTTTGCCCCCCTTTGGTTTTTTCTTACACAGTAATATCTGTGAAATACGGGATTCAGGGGCTGCATATATTTCCCCAAATGTATATGAAAAAAATACATAATTATTGGTATAAAAAAGTATTCACTGGGGCCAGATACAGGTTTCCCATACACACAGGTGGTGTGTGGGTCACTCAAGCATACTCCTGGACTCTGAAGGAGGCCAGTTTGGGTTTTAAGCACGTCTAACAGGCGCCAGGTGGGATGTGGGGCTGTTGGCCTGAAGGAGCCCCCGACTCCAGCTCCACCGTGGGTGGGGTGCTGCCAGAGGGGTCTCTGTTGTTGTGTGCATGTGGTGGCCGGAACTGAACAAGCTTATCCTCCCCTGCAGATATCGCTCCCCTGGCTTCCACGTGCAGTCCTGGTACGATGAGGTGAAGGACTACACCTACCCCTACCCCCACGAGTGCAACCCTTGGTGTCCGGAGAGGTGCTCCGGGCCCATGTGCACCCACTACACCCAGGTAAGGCTAGAAGGTCGGGCGTGGCCTCAGCCTGGCACCCCCCAGAACTGTGGGGCTCTCCTCTAATCAGAGAACCTCTGTTCTATCACTGCCTTAATTTTTTTCCTCTAATTCAGTCCTACTCAAAGTAAAACTGGTGGGCCGAGCTGTTTGTGGCTGGCTCACAAATATGGAAACTGAGAATAAGCACTAGAAGCTTTTACATTACTGGGGCATTTTCCTTACTTTTGTTTTGTTCACTTTTCTGTTTTTGTTTTAAACAAACATCTGAATCTTTCATGGGCTAGGGGAAGAATTTGGGCCTTCACCCCTTTACCACACACCCCTTTGCTGTGAGCAGATTATGTCATCCTGGTCATTTTCCCCTTGACCTTTGATGTATGTATGTCATCTTTTCAGATAGTTTGGGCCACAACTAACAAGATCGGCTGTGCCGTGAACACCTGCCGGAGGATGAACGTCTGGGGAGATGTTTGGGAGAATGCGGTCTACCTCGTCTGCAACTATTCTCCAAAGTAAGAACAAGTGACATGGTTTTATGGGTTGGGGTATGTTTGCTTGCCATGGAAGACCCAACTAGAACTGGCTTAAGTGGTGAAATCTCTTTATTACTTCACATAACAAGGCATTCAGAGACTAGTGTATCTAGGTTAGCTTAATAGGTCAGCAATGTCAATGAGAACTTTCTGTCTTCTTGCAGTACGATCCTCTCCTCATGGTCATAAGAAGGCTGCAAAACATCAGGCACCAAGTCTTCCCAAACAGAAGGGGAGAGAACAGTAGAAAAGCGTTCTCTCCTTCGGCTTTTCTCTCCCCTGGCCCACTTTCTCCTTACGTCATTGGTCAGAACCACTCTACTCATGGACAAGGGGGAGCAAGACTGCCCCAGTTGACTTTGACCAATGAACTTGTCCCAGTTGGCTTGGCAAATTGTCCTCTGGGGCTACTTGAATAAGTCAGAAGCAGGAATAGCTGTTGGCTGGGCAACTAGTGGAGTCCACCATAAAAATTCTTTTTCTCTGAAAATATGCAGCAAAGAGCACTCTAGTAAATAGGTATTTTGCATCTTTATATTCCCCCTTCCAGAAGGGACCTCATCAAACCTTTCGGTCACAATCCCTCTTCGTCTTTACAGCATCTTGATGTCATCAATGTGTCACTTACCCTTTACTCGTTCACCTCTGTTGCTCATGAGACAACTATGTGCTGATTCTTGGAGAACAGCTCACCCAGTTTACAGCCTGTGGTTTGTGCACTGGCCACGGGGCTGGCCGCCATCCTAGCACCGGGCCCTGCACGCAGTGGACCTTAAGGCATATTTTCTCAGTGACTGCATGAAGCAGGAATGACCTCATTTACTGGGTTGGGTCAGGAGTGGCCATGAGAAGGTGGGATGAAGAGGGAATCGCTGAGGTTGGGAGGAAAATAGAAACTCTCTGTAAACCATCCGGCACTCTAGTGGTAGCAGTGTCTCCACAGCCACAGAGATGAGGTTAGGGGTTGTGTCATTGATGGGAGGGACCAAGCCCCATGGAAGAGCAGTAAGCTGGTCAGAACTCCTGGAAGAGTGGCAGATGGCGAGTGAGGAATCATTCATTTTGACTGTGTATTAAAAAAACCAAAACACTAGAAGATCCTACTAGAAATACCACTTCCCCCTTATTTAGCTCCTATCCCTTTCTTAAAAAAATAATATCCTATGTATAGTAAAATACACTAATCCTGAAAGTACAGCTGGTAAATTTTCACATGTATAAACATGTATTAGTCAGTACAGGCTGATGTAACAAAGTGGCTTCAGCAGCAGATTTCTCTCTCACAGCCCTGGAGGCCAGAAGTCCAGATCAGGGTCCAGCAGGGATGGTTTCTGGTGAGGATTCTCTTCCCGGCTCACAGATGGCCACCTTCTCCCTGTGTTTCCACATGGTGTTTCCTCAGTGTGTGCAGGGGATGGAGGAGAGAGATGGAGGGGAAGTTGAGCTCTCTGTGTCTCTTCCTATAAGGACACTAGTTGTATCAGATCAGTGTCCCCACCCTTATGACCTCATTTAACCTCAGTCACCTCTTCTGAGGCCCCATCTCCAAATGGAGCTACCCTGGGGGTTAGGGTTTCAACATATGAGTTGGGTGGTGTGCACATATGTTCAGCCCATGCATCATGTATATAACATAGCACCCAGGCTGGAAGATGGGCTCCCAGGATGCCTGGCACCCAGCCCACGTCCACAATCACTAACTCTGAGAGTTACTGCTCCAGTCCTGTCGGAGGCATGGTTTGTCACTGAGGAAACGTGGAGCCTATGTATGCTGGCAAACTCAGCTGGGGAAGAGGAAGAGCCCATCTGGGGGCCCGAATGGTATGAAGAACCTACTGAGCCCCACCCAGTGACAGGGCAGGTGCTGGGGCACCAGGGTCCACCTGGTGATGGTCATTTGTGGGGGTCATCCCAAAGCCCTCCATGAGTCCCGGCCAGCCTGCATGTGAGGCAGATGTGCTCAACAAAGCAGGTCTGCAGCCTGCTGGGGGATGTTATTTTGCCCTCTGTGGGTACAGATTATGACAGCCCCTTCCCACCATCCCCATCCTGACACTCATGTGGCCCTGGGTGGTTCCATTCTGCTATTTTGTGCTGACCAGGAGTAAACAGTGTGTTTTCTGCGGTTTGTCCCTTGGCCAGCACTAATGGGACCCCTCCCTCCCTGGCCGCCCTGGACAGCCATCAGACCGTCACTCCATGAGGTTGCTGATTTAGCAAGCGCTCAGCGAGTGTGTCGCCGTCACCAGAGGCCAGCCCCGACGTGAGGCGTCCACACAGCCACCTCCTTCATCTCATGACCAGCCCCCGAGGTTACCCCGTATAGAGAAGGGGGCAGAGATTCTGGTTGGCAGGGCTGGGTCCAGCCCTGGAGCCTGTTCCTCACGGCTCGGCCACCCTTGGCCCGAGAGTGGGGCCCTGCATCTGTTTCCTGAGAGGACAGCTAGATGACTGGGGCAACCATGAAGGAAGTTCCTAGAACAGATCACGGAGACCGGCCCCCAGTCACTCACTGCTCCAGCCTGTGCTGCCAAAGGCACCACTAGAAGAGCCTGGGAGTCCTGCTCTCCACCCGCTACCCAGGCCCTAGAGAAGTCCCACCGAGTGGGCTCTGGTTTTCCTGCCCTGGAAGCTTAGAGGGAGGCGGATCGGCACCTGTGATGCCCAGAGACACCTTGGTCCCAGCCCCATGAGCAGAGTATGGTCAAAGCCTCTGAACCCCACAGGCTGAGGTCAAATCCCAGCCCTCACAGTCACTCGCTGTGTGATGTTGGGCAAGTCACTTAACATCTCTGAGCCTGTTTCCTCTCCTGATAAAGGATTGAACTCTAGCATGTCCCTCCTAGGGTGTTGGAAGGATGGAGTGAGTGGGTGGGTGTGCGGTGAGAAGCCAGTAACCTCGAGGCCCTCCCTGAAACAGGCTGCCCATCACTCATTTGAGAAATGGCTTAAAAGGGAGGATCCCAGCAGCTTCCCGTGTTGGCTTTGGGGCTGCGGGAGGGGGCGGTGCTGCCGGCGTTCAGAGTTGTGCGAGGGAGCAGTGTGGGTAGTTGGGGGCCACAGGACAAAGGATGAGAAGGAGAAGGATGCTTCATGGCTCCTGGCTAGATTATTCTGTAATTCTCTAGACGCTGTGCGCAGAGGGGCTCAGGGCAAGTGCCTGTCCCCCTCATACCTTCCTTCCTCCCTGACCGTGTTGGGGCCCCAAGAGGGTCTCGAACAGAAAGAGGGGCGCCTGGGCCCTGGCATGGCAGCCCTGTGATGGTGTTTCTGGTCTGTCCTCAGGGGCAACTGGATCGGAGAAGCCCCCTACAGAACCGGCCGGCCTTGCTCCGAGTGCCCGCCCAAGTACGGTGGCGGCTGCGAGAACAACCTCTGTTACCGAGGTAGGAATCCACTTCAGAGCCCTTGGGGGTGGGCTTCCGCTCCCGTCCCTGAGTCAGAGAGAGGCTGGCGTGAAACAGGGAGGTTGGACAGTTAGGGGGAGAAATTGGCCCCTTCCACCCTTGCCCTCTTCTCCCCTCCTCCATCTCCAGACTCCAGCCCACGCTCCCCTCCTCCCCTCCCCATCTCCAGACTCGGGGTTCAGGCCCAGCTCCCTGGGGGACCCAATTGCCCCTGGGACATCCCCCAGTGGGTGTCGCCCGTGGACGGGAGGCATCTTGCCCTCTTGGTGCTCAGACTTTGGTATAAAACAGACAACAAATGAGGAATTTAAAGCAGCCGTGTGATGGATGGTCCAGGCCAGCTGTGGGCCAGGCAGGGGCCGCCCCTGCAGGCTGTCGGAGCCCCTCCTGCTCGTCTTTGTCCCCACCAGCCCCCCCCCCCCCCACCCACATGTGCAGCTCATCCGGCCCTTACTCGTCATAAACATCTACGTTCCCCTCCCTGCTCAGCTCAGGCCCAGCCGGAGCTTTCAGGCCGTGTATTTTCCAGTGATGCCGGCATTTGTTTATTGCCGGCCATTCAGGGTGTTTCCATTTACCCCGCTCCTGTAAATAATGCGCATTTTTCATGCCTGAAGTGCTCCTCACATTTTGGACTATTTCCTCCAACTCTGTCCCAGCCGAGGCGCTGACCGTGTGTCTGCGGTTGAGGTGTGTTTTTTCACGTGGCTGCGTCAACGGATCCTGTGACGGCTGAGAGGGGCCTTTCAGGAGGGTTGGCATGGGCAGGAGGCAGTGGCCCTTCCCTGCCAGGGGTTCGTGGGGCCAGCCCAGTGGGCTCCAGGGTGAAGAGTGGAGTTCCAGCCCTCTCAGGCCGGTTATTCCCTGCTGATTCTGCCCACTGCAGCTGGGCGGTGTGGCGGGGGGTTCCTCTGGGGGAAGACGCAAAGGTCTGACAGTTCGGTCAGTGTGGCCCAGTCCCTGTGGTCTCCTGGGTCGTGACTTATGTGTGGGTAGCTAAGTCTCGGGGGGAAGCGGGGCTCAACCCAGAGTCCAGACATGAGACTTCCGGCTCTGGATCTGGGTGATCTGAGGCTTTCTGCCCAGCAGCAAAATGGGCCTGGTGACTCCATCTGTGACGCATCTCAAGCTAAGATGAGAGAGTCAGTGCATTTGGTGTGAACATCCTGAGTGCCTGCTGTGTGCCAGGATGTTGCTAGGTGATAGGGTGGGGTGATTATGGGGACCAGTCCCAGCCCTGCCCTGGGGAACCTAACGTCCAGTGGGGCCATCACCCCTTTCAAGGCATGATACAGGTGCCTCGGGGCTGTAGCAGGAGCCTCCACCGTGGGCCGGGTCAGGGAGGGCCTCCCGAGCGGGCAGCTGTTGAGGAAGACTGAGCCTGGTAATGAGAGAAGGGAAGGGCGTGTCCGGCAGGGAACAGCATGTGTCATGGCCCGGCGCACCGGTCCTGGCGGTGCCCGCCACACGGTAGGGGACCACAAGCATTTGTTAGGTGGAGTTTCTCCTGCTCCCCTTCTTCACTGTCTTTGAGACAGGGTCCCCATGCCCATCCTTAGTGAAATATTTCCATGCAGTCCTACTCCAATAGCTGGATTCCTGGGACAAGCGTGGGTTTTAGAGTCTAGTACACCTGCTTGAGTGCTCACAACCCTGCACGTTCCAGCAGGGGGACCCCGGCAGGTCACTTCATCAATCTGAGCCTCAGTCTTCCTGTTTGAAAATGGGGTGACGTGTCAGCCCCAGGGGTAATGGGAGGGCTGAGAAGGCAAGCCGACACTCAAAGCATGTCAGGCTCCAAGTCCCCATTCAGGTGGGTCCTGTGGCTGCTATCTGGTCACCCAGAGGGACAAGTCCCCTCTCAGATCCTGAGGGCTGATTTGGGGACCGTGAGGGAGGGCAGACCCCTGGGGGTGCCCCCTCAGGTCTCCTGTTGGGGGGCTCCATGTGTGCATGAGGCAGGCAGAGGGGGCATGTCTGCACTCCGGGCTGGGTATGCCAGGCAAACTGCTTGCCTTCTCTGAGCCTCAGTTTTCCCATCTGTAAGAGTGATGACATCCTCTCCTGCAGGTGGTTTGCTGGGAGGATGCGGTGAGGAAGGTGTGAGTTACCAGGACAGCAGTCTGCACATAGTCAGCACTTTATGGATCCAGCCCATTACTGTCTTGGAGAAGTAGAGGTGGGGAGGTATGACCTCACTCCTCACCTGGCATGGAGTTCTTCACCTCAGGGGTTACTGGGGGCCCTCTAGCAGTCTGGGGGCCCCATCCATCTCAGGATCCTGGCACATGCCTTCTTTTCTTGGAAAACACAACTGTGGTGTCACACCTCCTCTAGGAAGACTTCCCTGATTTCACAGCCAGGCCGCTCACTTGCCTCCACGCTCTTACTGCACTCAAACTCTCCATGAACTTGAATCACCTGTAGTTACAACTGCTGGTTCACTCCAGGGCCTCCAGGGGCACCTAGCAGGTGTGTTCTGCATGTTGTCTGAATAAATACACCCCCAAAGTCCACAGAGGGTCCTTGTCAGAGAACAAATGTACACAAAGACAGCCTAGATGCTGGTTAACCCACCAATGAAGCCTCCTGGACTTGCTTCTTTATTTTTGGTGGAAAATACCCAACTTCACTTGGCGGGCATCCTGATTTCTTTAGCTAACCATGCAGAAAGTCTCCTCTAAAGCGGCTTATCTGCATAAGCTACTTAATAAGCGTTTATTGAGGTGCCTGGCAAAGCCTTGACCTCTTAATGGAGATGGAGCAGGGATAAGGATAAACCGTAAGAAGTGTTCCCACCCCTCCAGCCTGTCCCTGTGTGGCGATGAAAGGTGTGGGATTCAGGGAAAGGGGTCTGACTCTCAGCTATGTGATCTTGGGCAGGTCACGTAGCCTCTCTGAGCCTCAGTTTTCCCATCTGTGAAATGGGGCTGTTCACGCCTCCCAGGGCAATGAGAGGATGACATGAGAACTTGACATTAGCTATGAGCTTTACCCACACTTATAGAACCAGGTGGAGTCTGCAGAATGATGTAGAAATGCTTGGTGTCCCAGGACCCCTGGTCTGGAGCTGGACGGTGCACATAGTAACCTTGGCGTGAACTAGGGCACGGAATTTCCCCAGGCCTGTGCTGGTCCACTCAGGGGATCTTAATTAGGATGTGCTCAAATACAGCCCGTCCTCTGGGTAAGCATTCCACTTTTCATGTGTGTGTCTGAGGGTGAGGACTGTCTGCCCATTTTCTTAAATAGTGAGCCCTCAAAATGCTTTAGGCTGCTCTACCCAACTATATTTGGCTAAATAAAGCCACGATTATGAGGTATAAAAATCCTAAAGGCCAGTGGAAGAAAACCAAGCTTATTCCAGAGACAGCTCTGGCTTTCAGTGAAGGACAAGCCTGAATAGCCACATTGATGGGAAGACAGACCAGAGACCGCTGCTGGGTTCCAAGTGCTGTTTGCAAACCCAGCGTCTTCGTAAAGATTTTGCCTATAGAGTTTAGCTACAGATGATGTTTTCCACATTCCCCTTCCTGATATCTTTAAACTTTGCTGGGACTATTTTTTCCCCTCCAAAGAGTTCAAAGATAGACTTCATTGTGAGGGGTTGGGGGAGGTGAGTGTTGAGCAACTGCTGTGTGCTGGAGCTTGTTGTAGAGTAGGGTGTGAAGCAGGCTGGCTGCTGCCTCAGGGAGTTTCCAGCTGGTGGGGGAGGCAGGTGGTGGTGAGCGTGTCATCCAGGAGCCATCCGTGGAGGTCCACGAGCTCTGGTAATGAACTTGGGACTCAGGATTGATGTTCTCCTTTGGCTTCAATCCCGTCCATCCTCCTCTTGGGTTCCCCTGGGGTGGTGGTTGTGCAGTGATGAGTCAGCCAGTGAAATGGCCGCAGAGTATCCTATCAAAAAGCATCCAGAGAAGATCTCTTGAAGAGATCTTGAAGTCACCCTTCAATTGAATGGCTTGTGTCAACACAAAACAGTTGGTCTGCCCTTCAGAGAAGAGATGTTGTCACCCTTAAGGAGAAATGGGGATAAGGCTGGGAATTGGTGGACACTTGATGGGACTTGAGTTTTAATCCATTGACACAAAGAGGCCTGCAAGGGCCCCATTCCTGCTCCTTGAACTCCTTCTTATCGAAGCACATTTGTTGTCTTTTCTCACTGGAGAAGCTTAGAAGACAGGGGTTTCCAACTCTGGTTCACAACATGCTTGGCAGGTCCTCCAGCAGACATGCTCAAGTTCATGTTTGATGAGGGCGCACGAGCAATACTTTGCTTTGCTTTGGCTGGAGTGTAAGGCTTGGTATCCAAGTGGCCTGATTACAGGTCACAGTGGCTTTCACGATGAGAACTGATGCTTAATAAGTGCAATTTGTTTGGTGCATTAGAATGTTTTGAAACATGAAGGTTGCAGTCATGTTTGGAGAAATAACCCTATTTGGTTGGGGAAAAGATTGGGAGCCAGTGAACTAGATTTTTTTAACCAAGAGTTAGGTCTTTGGCTCTTTCTAGGTGATGGTTCCAATGTTGCTGGGTTTCAGAACTGCAGTGCAGAGAAAGGTTAAGTGATCTTGACCTTCGGGGATGGGGAATGGAGCAGAACGTGAGGGTGGTAAAGGGCAATGGGTCTGAGAGCGTCGACACGGGTCTTCTTGCACCCCAATGGCCTGTATCTAGGAGGACCCCTCCCTCAGTGAGAACCTAGGGCAGAGGGACCTTGGGGAGACAGCTGCCGTTTGGGGTCAGAGGAGGAGGTGGCTTCCTGAAGCTGCTTCCTTGGGTAAGCAGTGGTGAGTAGGCAGAGAGGGGACAAGAAATCATTCTGACCATCCAGGGGTGGGTGCTGGGGCCTTCTAACCTCCGGTCAGCCCAGCTGCTCTTGGGTTCCAAATCAAGCACAGTGAGCAGAGAGCCATGCATCGCCCTTGGCGGGGAGAATCCCACCTGGCCAGTTGGCCCTGAAGCGGAACTTTCTCTTTGCTGCTGAAATGACACTTTGTAAAAGCAAACCTCAAACTAGTTTCGTTTCCAGATGGCTTTTTTACTTCTTCCCAAGTGCATTTCGTTTGGATCCCAGCATGTTGCTTTTCTCTCCCCTCTTCACTATTAAGAGACTTATGGCCAGAAACCTGAAACGGACGACATGAACGAGGTGGAAACGGCCCCCATTCCTGATGAGAAGCACGTCTGGGTCTCACCGAAGGTGATCAAACCCACGAAGCCCAAGAAAGACTCTCCCGTGAACTACATGAGTGAGTGGGGCTCTGCCCTGCTGGCCGCCTCTGGAGGGGGCAGTTTTCCTTGGGGTGGATGGAGTAGGGGAGCCAGTGGGTTGAGAGGTCTCCAAGTTGACAAACAGTGGGGACCAGAGTGGGGTGTAGCTTGCAAAAGCACAACCTGAAGAGGTTTCTAAAAAATGATATTTTAAAATCATTTCAAAAGAAGCATTATAGGAGCTGTGCTTGGGTGGCCTTTTCCCCCCACACACTTATTTTAAGGTTAGACCTTCTCTTAACCTGTCAAAGAGGACCAGGGCTGAGATCGGGTTCCTGTTGGGGTGCCCACCTCCCAAAGGAAGAGTGAACATGCAGCGTGGGGCCCGGCTCCCAGGGCCACTATGCACATGGGTCCTGTGACTCGGACCTGCCTCTTTGACACTCCATGTGCTCATCTGTAAAGTAGGAGCCCTGATGCCTCTTGTTAGCACTGTTTTAGTTCAGAGACACGGGTGTGTGCATTTCCTGTGTCCATATTTTAGGAGAGGCATTGTGTTCTTGACAGAGAAGAACTGAAGCAGTCACTAAGGAGCTAGGCTATGAATTCTAGACCTGGGCTGCATGTTCTCATCTGTCCCTCCTTACCCATGTCCTTGCGGGAGCTGCCGCAGCTCGGTCAGGTCACTGTGAGGATTCTTTACAGTCACATGGGTCCCCCAGTGTCAGCTGTACTGTGAGGTCGTCAGGACATTGCCTCCAACAGCTCCATTAAGGCAGGAAGTTGGCTGTTTCCCCAGAGACTTTCGGAGGTCCCCAGATGCCATGTTCTCATGCTCACCTCTGGTCTCCCAAGACACTTCACCTCCTGGGGCTTGCTTCTCTCTGCCTTCTCTGGCCAGGCTCCGATTCCCCCCTCCCCGACTTGGGTCACCTGAGTATGTGGCACCTTTACTGAAGTTTGGGGGCTCTAGAGGGCATTTTCTTACAGACACAGCACCAGGTGTGGCTTCTCTGCCTGCCAGTGTCTCTGTTTTCCCTGCAGACTCTCACACAGCACACAGCAGGAGGCCGGCTCACGCCCATCTTTCTCAGGAAGCCTTGGCCATTTTGTCAGTTGCCCTCCTGCCACCCCCACCCAGCCGTTCTCGTGGGCCTTCAGTTCTCTCTCCCCTGGACTTCCCACCTGTTTAGTCAGCCCGTAGCTCTCTGTGACCAGGAAATACCCTGAGGTCCTTGTCTGTCCAGAGGTTCCAAACTCTTTCATTATTGTTTTATTTTTTCCATAATGTAAAATTACAAAATAATACGTGTCTTTCTGTCAAACTATAACACTACTCCAAGATTCTGATGTGTCCCTATAAAATAAACTGAAAGGAAAACTTGGCGAAGTCCTCTTGGCTGTCGGGGAGATGACACTGGGGAGAATGGCTGGGTCCCTGCTTCCTGAGCTGCACAAGGCTTGCCCTGCAGGGCCCTGTGAGGCTGAGGGGAACCCAGTGTACCAGCTGCCTTCCAAGGCTGGTTCACTTTCTCATCAAGGCTCAGAGAAACTCCTGGAGGTGGATGCTGTACCCATCCCCATTAATAAGTGGGAGTTGAACCTCTGAGAGGGGAGGTAAGTGTCCAGGGTGACGGTGCTACTAGAAAGAGGAGCCGGAATTCAAACCTCCACCCTGCGCCTGCAGCCAGCGGGCGACGCTTCTGCTCTAGTTATGATGAGGACTCCAGGATGTTCCAGAAAGTTCCTCAGGGTGGGGATGGGATCTGCTAACTCAGACTCATCCTCCCGTTTCTTCCTGTGACAAGTGTTTCTGCATTCCTCTCCTAGCCCAAGTTGTCAAGTGTGACACCAAGATGAAGGACAAGTGTAAAGGGTCCACATGCAACAGGTAAGGGCTGGCCCCTCCCTCTCCCACCACGTGCAGCCGTTAGACACACCCACTCTGGGTCAGGGGTCCCTTCATGACCTGTCGGCTGATCTGCTGTGGAAATGCCAGATGTGCTATCGACAGGGAGATCCTGAACAATGTTTTGGTGCAGGTCGGCGCTCCCTTCCACCCTCTGCGTGAAGGGGTCCCAGAGTGGCCCAGAGCTCTGGGCTGTGGCAGCGTCAGGGCAGGTGTGGCCATGGCTGGGTCCAGCATGGCTGCTGTGGAGTCCCAGTCGGCCTGCTTCCCCAGGGCCCCACCAGACGGGGAGCGGCCAGCATCTCCCCCAGAGTGGAACAAATTAATCTAGCCAATGGAGTTGCTTAGTATCATCCATTTCGGATGTTGAAAAACATCTGCCAAGAAGAACAAGCTTGGTTTTGGCAACATAGCTGCTGGGCTGCTCCTTCTGGCAGCGAATGGCCAACAGGTGCAGCAGCCACATGCAGACCCTTAGGTTCATGGCAGGAAAACCGTGTCATTGGTGGAGGGGCCCTTGCTCTTCTTCCTATAGGTCCTGGCATCCATTTGTCTAAAGCTGAATCGTGTTATTTAAAGCACATGCTCAAAAGAGAAGGTGTATCATATTACCTGAAAGAGAGGGTCCTATTTTACACCACAGGGATGTGGAGTCAAGTTTGTCAGGAGAACGCTCTGCTCGCCTTTGGCGGAAGTGTCCTGGGACAGAGAGCAACTGGGATCAGATGTTCCAGGGGCTCACACTTTGTCCCACCAGCCTTGGTGATGGGCCAGCAAATATCGCGAAAGTAGAACCAGGCAGTTTGGTGGTGAGACGAGCAAGAGGTGGCAGGGAGGGTGGTGGAGTAACCATCTGCCCCCACCTTGCACGTCGTCCCGGAGGGGTCTCCACCCTGCAGACTCCCGGGTCTGGGACGCCCAGAAGGCTCCCGAGCTGCCCAGCGGTGGTGCCATGTCTTTCTGAACCGCTGACTTGTGACGAGAGCATCACGCCTGAGTAATCAGTGGGAAAAGATGACAAGGTTTGGAGAACATTTGTTGTCAGACAGCATCAAAAGAGTTTCAGGATCGGAGGTAGGCGGAGCGCGAAGAAGGCAGGCGTCTGTCCACATGAAGCCTCTTAGACGCCTCCTGTCAAGAAATAGAGCTCAGCCCACGTGTAACCCCCTGAACTCCCACGGTGCCCTTCCTGGATGCCGTCCTATCACCTGGCACGTCAGTTTTCTGTACATGGCACTTTTGCAATCATATTTACTGGGATGTTTTTTCTGACTTTAAAGGATATCCTTGTTCATTGTAATTCAGGAAAACAACCATCAAAACAAGTATAAACAAAATAAGTGTCCTAGAATCTCATTAGTGTCAGTAATAATTTGATGTCGTTCTTTCCAACCTTTGTTCTGTGCTCTGATTAGGTTTCACTTAAGATTTCCAAAGTCAATAACTATTCCTCAAAAACTTCATTTCTGGTGGCCGTATAGTACGCTGACATTTGGCCACACAGAAATACATTTGGCTATTCCTTTGACACCCGCTGACTTGCTTCCAGTTTTCCCCAGTTATAAATGGTTGGAATAACATGGAGGTCTGACTTTCTGACTTTTTGCTTGGGAGATTCAAGAATCAAAGGATATAAATTAAAAAAAAATTTTTAATTGACGTATAGTTAATTTACAGTGTTGTGTTAGTTTCAGGTATATAGCAAAGTGATTCAGTTATACATATATATACTCTTTTTCAGATTCTTTTCCGTTATAGGTTATTATAAGATACTGCATATAATCTGTATATACAATATACAGTAGGTCTTTGTTGGTTATCTATTTTATATATAGTAGTGTGTATATATTAATCCCAAACTCCTAATTTATCCCTTCCCCAACTTCCCCCTTTTGTATTCCTAAACTTTCTACGTCTGTGAGTCTGTTTCTGTTTTATAAATAAGTTCATTTGTATCTTTTTTTAGATTCCACACATAAGTGATATCATATATTTGTCTTTCTCTGACTTCACTTAGAATGGTAATCTCTAGATCCATCCATGTTGCTGCAAATGGAATTATTTTATTTTTATGGCTGAGTAATATTCCATGGTATATATGTACCATCTTTTTTATCCATCTATCTGTTGATGGACCCTTAGGTTATTTCCATGTGAATATTGTGAATATTGCTGGCATGACCATTGGGGTACATGTATCTTTTCGAATTAGAATTTTTCATCTTTTTGGGGTATATGCCCAGGAGTGGGATTGCTGGATCACTTGGTGGTTCTGTTTTTAGGTTTTTAGGGAACCTCCATCCTATTTTCCATAGTAACTGCACCAACTTGCATTCCCACCAAGAGTGTAGGAGGCCTCCCTTTTCTCCACACCTCTCCAGCATTTGTTATTTGTAAACTTTTTAGTGATGGGTGGTACTTCATTGTGGTTTTAATGTGCATTTTTCTATTAGCAATGTTGAGGATCTTTTCACATCCCTGTTGGCCATCTGGCTGTCTTCTTTGGAGAAATGTCTGTTTAGATCTTCTGCTCATTTGGGGGCTTTCTGATTGGATTATTTGTTCTTTTTCATATTAAGCTGTATGAGTTTATATATTTTGGAAATTAATTGCTCGTGGGTCACTTCATTTGCAAAATGTTTTCTCCCAGTTTGTAGGTTGTTTTTCTTCATTTTGTTTATGGTTTAAGGGACATGAATTGTTAAGGCTTTCTGGAAAGATTAATTGATATTTGTTTGTGAGCATGATCGCCATCATTGAATTTTATTCTATTAAAACACCCTTGTAGTTTGACACCTGGAACTTTTAGTCTGCACATCTTTGATGATTGGTATCTGAGGAATTTTTTAGTGCTTTTAAAGCTACTTGTCTTTCCTCTGGACAAGCCATTTGTCCATCTGTTCATAGAAACGTCCATCTATTTGACTTGAATCTGAAGCACATGAAAATGGTCTTTAAAGAGGCCAAGTTGAATCTGTAATTGTGTCCATGTGTCTATACACTTCAGCCTGGGTAAATTGTGACTTACTCCCAAACAATGCATGCTAGATCACTAACACTTTTCTATATGTAATAATAGCTATTGAAGGGGAATAAAAACAATAAATTCATGGTGAGGTTTTATCAACGTATTTTATTCAACTTATGAAAATCATCTTCTTTCTTCCCCATCAGGTACCAGTGCCCAGCAGGCTGCCTGCACAGTGGAGCAAAGATCTTTGGGACTCTCTTTTATGAAAGCGTAAGTATGGCCAGAGCTTCTTTAAATGGCTGGCGTGGACTCCTGTCTCTGTGTTAAAAGCACGTGTCTGGTTTTCAGGTGAACAGATTTTCTTTCTGCTCAGTAGTCAAACCCCTCTCTTTGTAGAGCTGAGCCATGTCTATTTCTGGGGTCACAGATTTGTGAAGCCACTTTCGGGAGTGGGGGCTGACCCCCAAGCTGACCAGTCTCTATGTTAGCCCCAGCGTTAATATGCTCCACTGGAGGGGGAGAAAGGGCTGTTTGTCACTGTTCTTAGTTTGTAAAGCAACGCAGATGAGTTCTTAAAGATAAGCAATCCCAGAAACAAAGACGTGTTATAGAACGAGGTCGGAGTCAGCAGTGGGGTAAGCCTTGGCCCGGCTTTTTGGCTTTTTGTGGGTTGAGGACAGACATCTTGGGTGTTCTTGGAAATGATCGCTGACAAAGGTGAATTCAGATGTACTTACCTTCCGGCCCCGCCCTGCAGGCGTCCAGCATCTGCCGGGCCGCCATTCACTACGGGATCCTGGATGACAGGGGGGGCTTGGTGGACGTCACCAGGAACGGGAAGGTCCCCTTTTTTGTCAAGTCAGAGAGAAACGGCGTGCAGTCTCTGAGGTAAATATTCTGTGATCAGGGCTCCTGAAAACTTCTTTTCTGATTGTGAGAGTATTGTTGAAAACTTGGGAAGTTCTGGACCGTATAAAGAAGCCAGAAAAAATAAAGATGACAATGCTATAACTCAGAAGTCACCCCCATAGGATGTTTAGCATATTTTATTCCACTGGATTTCTGTGTGTATGTTTAATATGTTGAGTTTTTTGTTTGTTTGTTTTGAGTTTGTTTGCTTGTTTTTGTAGCTTTTAGGAAAGTTTATTCCATATTTGAAAGTTAATACTACTCTTAATTATGAAATAGCCATGAAGATATAGAAAAACAAATAAGGAAATATTGACCCCTTCTTTCCCACTGCTCAAGATAGTCTAGGTACACAACCTTCAAAAGCGTACAGTCTTGCAGTCTGACGTGAGTTCTGAATCCTGCTTTTTCTCCCTTCCTTGTCACTGAGACCTTTTCAGACACCTCAGTAATGACTGATGGTATCTTTGAATTTGCAGGCTAATTCTTCACTGGCATTCCCTACATACCCCCCCTACCCTGGAGAATGAAGCTTTTCATTTTTTAATATACCTGCTTGTGTTTGCAAGATGCTTTTCACATAAAGTATGTGGATGGATCACAAGGTAGACCATCCTTGCCATCCTGACTTTTGGGGGATGGAAGGGGCATGAAGACCAGCAGGAGGCCGTGTCTTGATCTGTCCATGGCATCTGAGGCATAAGGTGACCAGGAGCAGGTGGAACCCACTGCAGGCTCTGGGATCAAACGGACCCGGCTCTGCCTCTTCCCCGTCTGTGACTTGAGCTGGCTTCTTCATCCCTTCTGGCTGGCAGTGCCCTGATATTTAAATGGGGGCCATGGTAGGACCTGAGGCTGACACCCAGCTAACTCACCACAGGGCAGCGTGTCAGGGACCCCTGTCAATGCTCACCCCAGGGTCTGTGGCAGGAAGGCGCTCAGCAGACGCTTCTGTGATTGTTACAGGGTGGTATGTCCATGTCCGTTCTAAACAGTGAGGCCACTCAGAACATTTCAGAAACTATGTGAGTCATTCTGCTTGGAAAGGCCTGGTTCTTCATCTTCAGGCAGTGTTGCAATATTACTTGTTCTGTCATAGCTGGGGATTTGGGGGTTATGTAAACAAAACAAAACGAAAAAGAACAAGGAAGTTTAAATGAAAAGCAAGAAAATATTCAGAGAGATCGGTTGGATGACCTCAACACCAGCCTTGATGAAGCTCGACCTCAGCCCCGGTAGAGCTGTGGGCTTGGCTGAGGGTTCAGGTCTGTGTTGCTCAGGATGCCTGTCCTGAAGCCACTTCTGGTCCCTTCCAGTGGCCAGCTTTGCATCTAGAGTGAGGCTCTTCACGTCTTAGAATTCAGGGAGTCTGTGAACGCAAGGCAGATGAAAGCTTTGGTTTCACTGACCTCTAATTGAAATGCAGTATTGTCTTCCTTTATGGCTATTTAGCCCCACATCTAGCTAGCACTGCTAGAAGTCCACTTGCTGGAGACATCTTGAAACATTCTCTACCATCATGGTCCCTCAATGACAGAAGTTAGAAAACCTGCCTCTTGATTCTGGTTTTAATGCATTTATAAAGATGCACAGCCATTAGGCTAACACAAATTTGTTTTCATGCTTTGATAATGATGTTAATAATACATGACTTCCCTTTTAATCTTTTAAATGTGTCATATGCATTTAAAAAGCATTGTTCTGAGGAGGCGTCCAAAGGCTTTACCAGGCCTCTAGAGGGATCCTTGGCACAAAGAAGGTTAATGAGCCCTGTTCTAGAATGTTCTCAGTCTAGACCTTGCTCTGGAATGTCCTAAGGGCTTTCAGGGTGATGGGAAACAAGTAGGAAGATATGAAATTGAGGCCGAAATAAACTAAGTACAGTAGCAAGGGTGCACGTTTATAAGCAGTTCTGTTTTGCATTCACCTAATGTTTCCTTTTACAGCAAATACAAGGCTTCCAGCTCATTCACGGTGTCAAAAGTAAAAGGTAAGCTGGACAGTCTTCTCTTATGTGACCACAACACACAGATTACCCTGGAATTTTGTTCCCCTTAGTTACTGATTTAATGGTTATCATACCTGTTGATACTGCTTTTCTCAGCATTGCCACAATATTGACGAGGTTCCTTAGAAGGATTCTTTAGCTAGTTTCTCTGAACTTGGCATTAGCCCTAGATGGCTAAGGTTGAAACACAGGCCCGAGTTCCCAGCTGACTGTCACAAAAAGACTATTGCCTGGGTCTAGAGTAGCTAACAGGCTTCATAGGCAGTGTTGATTTCTACTGAGTGGTACTGGCTACCTGGAACGTTGTGTTGAGAAGGATTCTGAGGTCCAGTTCTGTGCTCAGCAGAAAACGGAGCTGGAGAGGTTAGTCATGTCTGCCACAGAGGAGAGAGTGAAACCTGGGGAAGGACATGGCCTATATTTGCCATATCTTGTCCAGCTTTGTACATGACCTGTGGCTTGTTCCTTTGGCAGGGTGGCATGCGACCATGAGAGGGCAGGCTGTAATCAGAACTGGAGTTGGGTTTGTAGTTGCCCAGACCAGGCACTTGACTGGAGGGTCTCAGGCAGGCAGGGGTGCATGGGCACACTACCAACATTCTCCCTCCACCCCAGGAACCTGCCCGCCCACCCTTTCTTCCTTTGGGAAAGCCATGCTTGTCATTTGCCCTGGATACCAGACACGTTGTTGTTGTTCAGTCGCTCAGTAGTGTCTGTCTCTTTGTGACCCCCATGGACTGCAGCACGCTAGGCCTCCCTGGCCTCCACCGTCTGCTAGAGTTTGCTCAAATTCATATCCACTGAGTTGGTGATGCCATCCAACCATCTCATGCTCTCTCGTCCCCTTCTCCTCCTGGATACCTGACTATCTGGTTAGATATCTTTATAAAAACATGTAGCAGCATTTTACTGTGTTACGAAATTAATACCTATTTATTCCAGATAATTAAAAAATATGGAGAATCAGTAGGGAAAAAAGAAAAAAGAAGACCTAAATTCTACCACTCAGAGATAACTACTCTGAACATTTTGGGTGGATTTCTATAGAGTTTATTTTCCCTCTGCATTGAGTATATACATTGGTAATATGTACATTGATATGTTTTTAAAAATTGAAATTGGTAGCCTGATTTTCTTTTCAAATAATAATATACCAAGAATATACTTCTATAGCTTTAAGTGGACTTCTGAACCTAATTTTAATGGTCTTGCCAGCATTCCATTGTATAACAGACCCTTGTTGAACCTCTGCATAGACCCCTGCCCATCTAAATGATAGACTCTGCTAGAGGTGGGCAAACTACAACCTTCAAGGCCAAATCCTGCCTGCCATCTGTTTTGTAAATAAAGTTTTATTGGCACGCAGCCATGCCCATTCATTTCTGTGTTGCCTAAGAATGGTTCAACAGTGAACCATGAACTTCCAGATGTTCAAGCTGGTTTTAGAAAAGGCAGAGAAATCAGAGATCAAATTGCCAACATCGGTTGGATTATCGAAAAAGCAAGAGAGTTCCAGGAAAACATCTATTTCTGCTTTATTGACTATGCCAAAGCCTTTGACTGTGTGGATCACCACTAACTGTGGAAAATTCTTAAAGAGATGGGAATACCAGACCACTTGACCTACCTCTTGAGAAATCTGTATGCAGGTCAGGAGGCAACAGTTAGAACTAGATATGGAACAACACACTGGTGCCAAATAGAAAAAGGAGTCCGTCAAGGCTGTATATTGTCACCCTGCTTATTTAACTAATATGTAGAGTACATCATGAGAAACGCTGGACTGGATAAAGCACAAGCTGGAATCAAGATTGCCGGGAGAAATATCAATAACCTCAGATATGCAGATGACACCACCATTATGGCAGAAAGTGAAGAAGAACTAAAGAGCCTCTTGATGAAAGTGAAAGAGGAGAGTGAAAAAGTTGGCTTCAAGCTCAACGTTCAGAAACCTAAGATCATGGCATCTGGTCCCATCACTTCATGACAAATAGATGTGGAAACAATGGAAACAGTGACAGAATTTACTTTTTTGGGCTCCAAAATCACTGCAGATGGTGACTGCAGCCATGAAATTAAAAGATGCTTGCTCTTTGGAAGAAAAGTTATGACCAACCTAGACAGCATATTAAAAAGCAGAGACATTACTTTGCCAACAAAGGTCTGTCTAGTCAAAGCTATGGTTTTTCCAGTGGTCATGTATGGATGTGAGAGTTGGACTATAAAGAAAGCTGAGCACCAAAGAATTGATGCTTTTGAACTGTGATGTTGGAGAAGACTCTTGAGAGTTGCTTGGACTGAAAGGAGATCCAACCAGTCCATCCTAAAGGAGATCAGTCCTGAATATTCATTGGAAGGACTGATGCTGAAGCTGAAACTCCAGTACTTTGGCCACCTGATGCGAAGAACCAACTCACTGGAAAAGACCCTGATGCTGGGGAAGATTGAAGGCGGGAGAAGAAGGGGACAACGGAGGATGAGATGGTTGGCTAACATCACCAACTCAATGGACATGAGTTTGAGTAAACTCTGGGAGTTGGTGATGGACAGGGAGGCCTGGCGTGCTGCAGTCCACGGGATTGCAAAGAGTCGGACATGACTGAGCGACTGAACTGAACTGAAGGCTGGTTTCTGCTACAACAGCAGAGTAGAGTGGTTATAACACAGACCATAGGGCCCAGGGAGCTGGAAATATTTACTCTGACTCTTTAAGGAAGAGTTTGCTGGGGCCTGGACTAAACAAGGACAGGCTGTTAGAGACCACAGGTATTCAGTATTAGAAGTGCTTCCTTAGACACAGCATTTGACCTTGAAGGAGTCACCCACCCCTTGGGAAGGGTTTGAGCAATGAGCTGATGTTGGAAATCAAAACCTAGACCTTCATCAAGTCCTCTGCAGCCTCAGGGGGTCTCTTAGCTCTTTTGGACTTCAGTTTCCCCATCTACATAATTAGAATAACACCTTCTATGAGGATCCAGCATGATAAGGTAGAGGGAAAGACTTCAAAGTGGAAAAGCACAATGCTGGCCCCACAGAGAAACTGGTAAGGGTGACGACCTTTGACTTGTAGACACATTTAGGCTGTGGGTTTTGTCTCATCCCTTGAGTGGCCCTGGGGGAGGAGTCGGGAGCACTGGGGCCTGGTACCTACTGGGTGCTCATCCTGGCTCTCATCTGAGTTCAGGGGCCCAAGGAGCCCCCAGGACCCATTGTCCAGCAGCGCCTTCCTCAGTCTGGAAGCCTGAGGCTCAGGCCCGCCTGTGACCTGTTGTTCCTATTCACAGTGCAAGACCTGGACTGCTACACCACTGTGGCCCAGCTCTGCCCGTATGAGAAGCTAGGGACACACTGCCCAAGGTAAGGCTTCCTGGCATCTGGATTTGCAAACATGGGGGCTGAGAGAAAAAGGGCCAAGCTGGGTTGTGGTGTGGGTGGGGTGGTCACTGCAGGCAGCCACGCACGGCTGAGTTCTAGACGTGGCCCTGGCATGTGTCCACCCAGGAAGTCATTTGCTTTGTGGTCTGAGTCGAGGACCCACCCGACTTCTCCCTGAGACCGCTCATTCTCAGCCCTGGCTGCATACTGGACTTGCCAGACAGGCATTGAAAGGGTAAATCCCAATCTCCAAGGGTGGCTCAGGAGGGCATCGTGTTTTTAGAAGCTTCTAGGTGAGCCCCTTGTGCAGCCAAGCGCCTGGGGCCTGCTGTGAGGAACTTAGCTGAGAAGATGATTTTGCCCCGCTCACTGTCGCATCCACTAGCAGGAGAGAGTGTGTGCTTCGTTGCTCAGCCGTATCTGACTCTTTGCAACCCCATAGACTGTAGCCCGCCAGGATGTTCTGTCCATGGGATTCTCCAGGCAAGAATACTGGAGTGGATTGCCATGTCCTCCTCCAGGGGATTCTTCCCAACCCAGGGAATCAAACCCAGGTCTCTCGCTTTGCAGGCGGTTTCTTTACTGTCTGAGCCACCAGGGAAGCAGAAGAGAGTATTTGACTTCATTTGCCACCAAGCTCTTCCCAGGCCCCAAGATAGACCTCAGGACCTGTCACTCTTGACCCCTTAGATCAGCTGAGAACTCTGGAGGCTGGATACCACTGGTCCCCTTGGAATCTGCTCTTTGATTCTTGTATTTGATCTGTGATATTTTCTGTGGGTCACTTTAGAACCAGCTTGTTAAAATCCAGCTTTTTCGAGGTAAAACTTACATACAGTAAAATCCGCCAGTAATAACTATACAGTTGGGTGTGTTTTGACCAGTGTACACCACAGTCCCTATAGAGGACATTTTCATCGCCCCAGCAGGTTCCCTTGAAGTCTGTTCCCCTCACTCCCTTCTCACCTATATCCCTGCCAGCCCCTGATCTGCTTCCTGTCCCTAGAGTCGCGCCTTTTCTGGAATCTCACGTACATGGAGCCATCACAGCAGAGACTTGTGTGTCTGGCTTCTTTCACTCCGCAGGACGCTTTGCAGTTCATCTGTGTCCTAGAGCCAGTGGATGATTTGTTTCTTCTTTCATGTTGCCGAGTGGTGTTCCACTCTGGGGATGTACTGCAGTTTGTTTAAGGAGTGAGTTTTACACGCATCTGCCTAAACCTTACTTGGCTGGTTTTTGGAAGATGGTGCGTCATAACTAAAGAAGAGGTGCCTCTGAAGTACCTATTAGACCCTCTCAGAAGCTGGGGGGTGTAGCACCCCCCTGAGCCCTTCTCCTGGGCCTGGAGGCCTGTGGGTTCTCCAAGGGAAAGACTGACCTTAAAACCAACAGGTGAGGGACTTCCCTGGTGGTCCAGTGGTTAGGACTCCTGCTTCCATGGCAAGGAGAACAGGTTTGATCCCTTGTTGGAGAACCAAGATCTTACATGCTGGGTGCAGCGGCTCCCCCAAAACCTAACAGGTGGAGACCCCCCCCCCCTCCGCCGAGGGTGAGCAGGAGGAACCCCGGGAGGGTGCTGATGAGGGAGAGGGGACTGGACTGGGCCCCGGACTCCTCCCCTTGACTACTCAAGTTCCCCCTGGGGCTTTCTCACTGCCCACTGCCACCTCTACCACCACGCTGAACCGCCTTGAATGTTCAAAGGAAAACATCCCTTTAATATTTTCCCACACGTTAAAGAGGAGCAGAAGGAAGTAATTTCAGAAAGTACAAACAAAAAGAAAAACTTGACATACTACCAACTATCCAAAATGTTTCTGACCTCTCATTCTAGAAGCAGGAAAGAACATTCTTACCCAAATTCTCTTTTTTTTCTGTTTAAATCTCAGACGCATCCTCGTTCTCTCTGCCCACCCTGCCTCTTCGCCCCAAAGGACCCTTTCCACTTCCCGGTCCCTCTGCCTGGCTCTCTTCCCCTTCAGCATCCTGTCTGTCTCTGGGCCAGAAGGCTTCTGGCTACCTTTTTGGTTTCTTGGTCCCTGGGCTCCAGCCCACGTGTGCCTGTTCCGGATGAAGACAGAAGACCTTTTCTTAAGTCAAGCTGGTGCTCTTCCTTGGTTTGAGGCGCTCTCCTCATCCCCTGCAGCAGGGGTGTGGTGACTGATACAGCAGGGAGCAAAGCTTTCCCGCCTCAGGTTATCAGCGTTCCCTCCCTGGAATATTCTGTGACTCACTGAGGTGAGCGCCCCCACCCTTTCCTCCTCCACAACAGGGAAGTGGCCTTAAAAAAAGAAATCTATTGATTTTAATCTCTATAAAGTACCCACAGTGTGAACCAGCCAACACCCAAGAATGGGAGGTACAACCCCTTACAATTGCATACTCACCTCTGTTAGATTTCTGTTTCATTTCCCCTCATTGTTTGTGCATGTCTTTTAATATGAAGAACTCAAAAAAAAAACTTTTATTGTAGTATAGTTGATTTACAATGCCATGTTAGTTTCAGGTATTCAACAAAGTGAATCAGTTATATGGGCATCTATTGTTGTTGTTCAGTTGCTCAGTCGTGTTTGACTCTCTGTGACTCCGTGGACTGCAGCATGTCAAGCTTCCCTGTCCTTCACCATCTTCCGGAGTTTGCTCAAACTCATGTCCATTGAGTCGATGATGCCATCCAACCACCTCATCCTCTGTCACCCCCTTCTCCTGCCCTCAATCTTTCCATCTATATCCACTCTTTTAGATTCTTTTTCCTTTATATTCATTGCAGAGTATTGAGTATAGTTCCTCGTGCTATACAGTAGTATAGAGTGGGATCTTACAGTAGGTCTATTTTATATATAGTAGTGTGTTTATGTTAATAAAATTCTACATGTACTTTTAAGAAAAGGAAAAATATCTTTTATCACTGCTAGGGTGAGAGAGGTATATATATATTTTTTTTCTTAAAGAGTAGACTGTGGTAATAATTGCCTTTCATCTAAGTACTAAATCTTGATGAGCAAATAAAGAGGGCCAGCTGCTTTTCTCAAGAAGTTTTGTTTTCTGCTGATAATAACCATTCCCTAAACGCTTCTTGTTTTCCAGAGTTCGCTGTCCAGCGCACTGCAAAGATGAGCCGTCCTATTGGGCTCCCGTGTTTGGAAGCAACATCTATGCAGATGTGAGTATTCTGGCCTTATCAATGACCACCCCACAGAAACCATGTTCCAGGGTCTGGACATCAGAAACTTAAGATCTCATTCCTGTGCCTCTAGATAAATTTATACCATTCATTTCTGCTACCAGTGCTCTAGTTTCTGCATTTGCAGAAGTATTTGTGCTTCCACCAATGTTTGCTAATGAACATAGACATGAGTGTACCTCCTCTTACCCAGACATCTTCAGAGTTTTGTGAACTGAATCCTGCTCCCTCACTGACCTGCTCTTCTCATGTGAAGGCTGCCATGCACCACATACTGCATTCCCCCAGATACTTAATAACCTTTCTGGCTCTCCTGAAGCTTGTGTAGCTGTTGGTCTTCTCTACTCATTGCATTTCTTTTTGGCTGTGTACATACACTGAACTAAAAGCACACAGAAGAAAATACAAACTACCACCAATTTACTACTTGTTAATAACCACTCTTATTATATTCCATTTTTCCATCCTAACTTTAGCAAGGAAACTTTAGCTTGGTTGTTTTTTAAATTTTATTGAAGTATAGTTGATTTACAGAGTTGTGTTAATTTCTACTGTACAGAAAAGTAACTCAGTTATACATACATATTCTTTTTCATACTCTTTTCCATTCTGGTTTGTCACAGGATGGTGAGTACGGTTCTCTGTGCTCCACAGTAGGCCCTTGTTGTTTATCCATCCTACATATAAGAGTTTGCAGATGTGGCTCCTATAGAACAAGGTCTCTCCCTCCTGTGGTCCAGGGTTTAGGGACATGGTGACCCAGGAGATGTGAATACGGTCACAGCTCTGCCCAACAGGCTGTGTGATCTTCTTGACCAAGCCATTCACCTCTCTGTAGAATGAGCCAGGGCTGGGGTTTTCTAGCTCAGGGAGTCCTCTAGATCTGAAAGTCCATGAGTAGATCAGCTTCACTCAACCCCAGCTAATGTTTTTACTCAGCTTTTCTTCAGCTTCATTTCTATAGTTCTCCTGCATCTACTATCACCACCCCTACCTTTGCCTGCATCTGCCTTCATTTATTCTGGACTCCTGTAATGTGAGCTTACTGAGTTCTGTAAAGTCAAAGCAACCTTCATGATTGACCTTCCCCCACCCCTCATCTTTTTTCCTCTCCTCTTTAAATGAGCCTTTTTTTTTTCAACTTGAAAGGTGCTTAGCCAAAATGGAGCTCTAAAAGTTTAATGAAGGAATAAAACAATGTGAATCAATTGTTATACCAAATATTTAAGCCAAAACCTGCTACTGAAAGACAGAGTCTTTGCTTTGCAAGTGCTTTAAATATAAAAGGACAAGCAAAATGATTCTAGTAAAGTACAAAAAGACAAATAGATAAAGCAGGAGTGGCAATATTGCTATCTGATAAAGTGGAATTTAAACATACTGAATGGGACGAGACAATTCATTATGCAGTGGCATAAAAGGTACAATTTATGTACATGTGAAAATCAAGTCCATATGCTCCAAACAGTGTAGCAGCTAAACATATAAAGCAAAAAAAAAAAAAAAAAAAAGTTTAGAAATGCGAGGAGAACTTGATGAAATTTTAGTAATAATATGAGGCTACATTTTACTTTGTTTTAGGTTTTTAAAAACATTATCACTAGATACTGTTACTCCCATCTTACAGAGACAGACAGGGAGGCTCAGAATAACCTGCCCCAGATCAGGACACTGGCAGTGGCGAAGACGTTATGCAGATGAGGATGTGTCTTGCCTTTGGGTCTGTTCTGCCTGCATGAATGTTGCTGCACTTCTGAATACACAGGTGTGAACAGGCCTGTTTGTGAAAACCTGTATTCAGTCTCTAATTAAGTTATTCACTAGGATTTTGAGCTTTTGAAATCACTGTGCCGGTGCCCATGACGGGGCTTGGCATATAATAATTGTTCAATTAATGTTTGTTAAAAGAATAAGTAGATAAAAATACTGGAGTAGTCAATGCCTAAACATCTCTTGAGAAAGTTAAAAAAAAAAAAGGAAGGAAGGGAGAAAGAAAGAGAAAACTACCTCCGTTTCAGAGGCTCTTTTCTGGCCTCGGTTTCTAGGTCACTCTGTATTCTGGGAAATGATGATGCCCCTGGAAAATGTCTGTTTAGCTAAGAGATTTATTTTGGGAGAGTTGTCTCCAGGCCTTCGAAGGGCCCAGTAGTGCCTCCCCCGGCATGCGTTACTTGGCAGACCCCGCACTTTGTGGTGAGCTGCAGGCAGGAGGAGCACCAGGGTGTAGCCTGTGAACCAAGTCTGGGTCAGAAGATGCAAAAAACTCAAGCCCCAGCTGTGACATTTAACAGTCCTGGGATGGTGAACAAGCCTTGCCCTGTTCTGAACCTCAGTTTTCTTATCTGTCCCATCTCCCTCTGTGGCTCCTTGAGTTCTCACACTCGTGCGTGCACCAGAATCCCCAGAGGGCTTGTTCAGACAGAGTTCTGGGTCCCACCCCCACCGCGTTTCAGACTCAGGGGGTTGGGGCAAAGCCAGGGAATCTGCATTTCTAGCAAGTTCCCTGGTGGTGCTGATGCTGCTGGTCTGAGACGGCACTTCAAGGACCCCTGAGTTGGAGATGACAGTCCTGTGGGAATTTTCAATAATGGTGATGGTGAGAGCAATGATTATGGTGGTGTTTGTCTTGTTAACTGACATCTGTTGAGCACTTACTGTGTGCAGGACTGCATTTAGCCTTTGATCTTTACATAATCACCTCGCTAGCCCCTCTCAGGGTCTTATTAACCCCTGTGGAATAGTGTGCAGCTTGCCGGCTCTGAGTGGCAGTCCTGGCTCTGCTGTTTGCCAGCCCAGTGATTTGGGGCAAGTCTTTAAACCCCTGTTAAGAGGGAATAATGGTGGTGGTAATGATGATGATGACCATAATAATAATGATGATGATGATAATATGTACTGTGTAGGTTACTGGGAGTTACTGTATCAATCACTTGAAATGGCCTGTAGTGATAAATGCTCAGAAAGATTACCTGTGATGATCCCTGCTTTATGTTGAGAAGATAGAGCCTCTGAGGGTTAAAATAGTTCATCCAAGGCCACACAGCCAACCAGTGGTGGGGGCAGGGGTGCTGAGACCAGATCTCTGTTGATAGTGCTTGTGAATAAGTATCCAGATACCAGTGTTGCCAATATGTGGTACTGGAGAAGACTCTTGAGAGTCCCTTGGACAACAAGGAGATCAAACCAGTCAATCCTAAAGGAAATCAACCCTGAATATTCATCGGAAGAACTGATGCTGAAGCTGAAGCTCCAGTATTTTGGCCACCTGATGCGAAGAGTCGACTCATTGGAAAAGACCATGATTTCCTGGGAAACATTGAGGGCAGGAGGAGAAGTGGACGACAGAGGATGAAATGGTTGGATGGCATCACTGACTCAATGAACATGAGTTTGAGCAAGCTCCGGGAGATGGTTAAGGACAGGGAAGCCTGGCGTGCTGCAGTCCGTAGGGTCGCAGAGTGGGACACAACAGAGTGACTGAACAACAACAAAGTCGGTGTTGCCTCGGGTCTTGAGGAGAGAAAGCAGATACCTTGTACCTTTGGGGAAGCCAAGGGGAGAGGAGACGTGTGGGAGGAGGAAGCGGGAGGAGAGTGTTTGTCCACCATCAGTGGTGGAAGGCGTGTGCTGCGAGGAGGATGAGGCCCTGGGTGTGAGTGTCCCATGCCTTCGGCCTGCTATTATCATGGGAACTTCTGTACCGCGGGTGCCCAGACACCCTCGGGGGCCAGAGCAGAGGGCCGTTACAGAGGCCCCAACACCGGAGCACCCGGCCTCTTGGCAGCTGTGGTCAGAGGATGTGCCTCCTGGGCAGGCCCTGGGTCTTGTCACTCAGAGCGTGAGCAATACAGAAAGGGAGATGGAAGAACCCCCCAGCCCCGCCCACCGGGCGGACAGGGAGCCCCAGCTCAGCCCCGCAAACAGCGAACGTAGGAGGATTCCACAAGAATCATTTCCTTAGCAGTTTCCCTGCCTCTCTCTGAGATGGGGCAGACTTATTGCTTGTTCATCTTCTAGGGACACAAACCCTTCTGAGAACTGGAAAGTTGTGGATCCTTCCTCCGAGGAGGTGGGGGTGAAGAAGGTTACCTTGTACTGATAAAGTTGACCAACCATCCCAGTTTGCCTGGGATGCTGGATTTCCCAGGCTCAGTGCTAAAACCTCGAAAGTTCTTGCCAACCCTCTAGGCCCACAGAGTTCTGTCTGTAGCCTCAGGGCCTCGCAGATGCCTCGGAGCCTGCTTCAGGCTAAGGAATCTGGCCCTCATCCGTTTAAAGTATGAACTGAAGATAAGATATGTTTGCGTGGGTTTAGAAAAACTGGCCTTCAGCTCCTCAGGTCAGTCAGTGGTGGGAAGCAAGAAATCCAGTTCTCCCATCTTTAGTGTGAGGGTGCCTGTCGGCTCTGAGACTCTCCAGCTTTTAACAGCAATATTAACTTCCTAGGGAGCGGGCAGGGCGGGGCTTTCTACTGTGAGTGTTTGTTCCTTCTTCTGCAAAACCAGCAGCTTGTCTGGAATGGCCTGGATTTGGAAGGGATGTGGCAGGAGCTGGCAGTCTGCATGGCTGTCAGGTCTTTCTCTCTGCCTCTGACCCTCCAGTCTCCCTCTTGCAAGGACCCTTGGAATGCCACTGGACCCACTGGGGTAATTCAAGACCCTCTTGTCTCGAGGTCCCTACCTTCGTCACATCTTCAGAGTCTTTGTGCTGTGTCAGGTCACATGCCCACATGTTCGAGGATCGAGGGTGGGCATCTTCAGTGGGCAGTTCTGCTAGTCTGCTGACCACAGAGGCAAAGACTTGACCTTTAGCCCGATCTTGTTTGGAATCACTACTAAACCATGAAGTGTCTTCGGGGCCTTGGCAATGTCATCCAATCTCACTGAGCCTGTGTTTCTGGCCTATAAAATGGGGATAATGTAGTCACCCATCTCACTGGAAGATGAAATGAGATGACAAGCAAAAAGCAGCCCAGGGCTGGTATTCAATAAGCTCAGTCGACATTAGCTCTGTTTACTGTGATGGAGGCTGTTCACTCCACAGATGGATTAGCTCCTCTTGTGTCTGTTGCCCTGGCTGCACCTGACAAACACTCAGCCTCAGGCTTCACCCCAGAGCAGCTGAATCTGCAGGGGGGGCAGCGAGGAGGGGGGGATAGGAAGGGCATCACCAGGTAAAGATGCCACAGCTGCAGTGAGGGTGGAGGCTCGCTGCCAAGGCCAGTGTCAGAGTCCAGCACAGGCCAGACGAAGGACCGCAGAAGAGACAGGAGGGTGTTACTTTGAGTCGGCCTCAACATCACCTGGCCTTCACCTGAGGGGGTGGTTCTGAGTCCGTAGGTACGTCAGGGTGAGGTCCAGGAGCCTGCATCTTTCACAAGCACTGGCCTCCCCAGCCCTGAATGAGTCTCCCCAGCTTTGAGAAACGTTGACCTATTGCTCTCAGACAACCCAGTCTGAGGAGCATTATTCTACTGGATAAGTTAAGACCCTAATGGAAATTGAACCCGACGATTGTCTTACACAGGGATTGGATGACTCGACAACTTTAGAAAACAGCATCTCCTGTCCTTGCTTGAAACAGAGTGGCTCATATGGCACCTGGAGTGAACCCAGATGCCCCCTGTGGCCCTCACGGCCCCGAGTGACTGGCCCCTGCTCACCTCCTCCCCCCTCTCCTGCCGCCTTCTGCCTGACTGTGTTCCAGCCTCCCTGGTCCCTCTTTCTGTTCTTTGGGTATGACAAGTTCACTGCACCCCAGGGCCTTTGCACAGGCTGCTCCCTCTGCCTGGGACACGCCTGCCAGAGATGTTCCCATGTCTTTGGGAGTCTTCCCGTATTAACTGTTCTAAAAGAGCGCCTTCATCTTGTCTCACGATCGGGTTTCGTTTCCTTCATGGCGTGAATTTTCCTCATTTGTGTTTTTGTTTGTCTGTCTCTCTGGACTCCGTGAATGCAGAGCCTTTATTTTGTTCCCCCCGAATCCTCTTGCATCTAGTACAGAACATAGTAGGTGTTCAGAAAATACTTGTCAAAAAATGAACAAATGAATGCGGGATGAGGCCAGGTCTCCCTGGAGAGGCCACTGAGGAGTTGAGGTGGTGATGGTTACTTCCTAGGGCTTGGTGGAGCAATATCCTACTGACCAGCAAGCCAAGTCACAGTTGACCCCATCAGGGTGTGACTGAGGGCCTGACCTTGACACTGATGGCAGCCCTTCTGCATTTTCAGACTTCCAGCATCTGTAAGACTGCCGTGCACGCGGGGGTCATCCGAAACGAGAGTGGAGGCTACGTGGACGTGATGCCCGTGGATAAAAAGAAGATCTACGTAGGCTCACTCAGGAACGGAGTCCAGTCTGAAAGGTAGGGCTGTGTTCTTGGACATTCAACACCCAAGGCCCGTGGGGGCTGTTGGAGGAGGGCCACGGTCAGTGCCCTTTAAGATAAAGCTTGGGCAGACTTGGCATGCATTCTCAGTAGAATACCCAGGTCAAGCCTGTCCTTCTCTTTTCCTTTTTTTTTTTTTCAAAATAAGAGCTTGTTTCTATGCCCAGGCATGGTTTTGTAGACAATTTAGAGGTGTCAGATAAACCCCAAGGAAAACCATCACCCATTACCTCTCGCCTAGGGGAGTTAGAGATCTTTGGTGTGTGTCCCTCTGGTCCTTTTTCTGTATGTATGTGTGCATGCCCCCCCAAAAGACAAAGGGATCAAGTTATAGTCACACAGAGGTTCTCTAGCTGTGTCAGAATATAGCTGCATTTCATCTCCCAACTAAGAGCTGAGTCTGGAGTGCAGCAGACCTAGGCTCTGCTTCTTCCCAGCTTTGTGACCCGGAGCCGGTCACCTGGTTTCTCGAGCCTCCGTTTTCTGGCGTGGAACGTGGGGAGAACTACAGTCCCCACCTCTGGGGGGGTGTTGCAAGGCTGATGGAGGTGTTGCCCAGCTCTTCTGGCCAGGATACCAGCCACATTGGACTGGGGCCCACGCTGATGACCACATCTTACTTTAATCACCTCTTTGAAGTCCTCTTCTCCAAGTACAGTCACATTCCAAGGGCACCAGGGATTAGGAGGTCAACATGTGAACTTGGGGGTGGGGGCACACAAGCCAGCCAGCCCATACCAGGGGAAATGTTGAAGATTTTATACTTGGGGGACCGCTTTAGAAAAGGAATATAAAGTCAGGGGTACAAACTGTGCCAGGCCCCGTGAAGCCTGGGCTGTCGTGGCTCCCTGGTGCTCTGCTGCTGTCCGCATCCTCCCAGCCTCCTGGGGCGCTGCGAGGGCGGTCCCCGCAGAATCAAGTGACGGGGATCCTGGCGGGGGTAGGGGTGCGCAGGGTGTGCTCGGTCATGGCCGTCAGCCCCGAACACCTGGAGTTAGCGGCTTCTGCGTTTTCTCCTTCAAAGCCTGCAACCTCTGTGTGGGAAAAGCTTAATGAAGGGAAATTCCATTGATTTAATGGGAGGGAAATGAAGCAGCTGATTCGGTGGAATTTCCTGGTGGGGATGGAAAGAAATCCCAGGACACCCATCTCTTGTGTTCACTGTGTCCCTTTGAGAGAGAAAATGCCTTGGTGAGAAGCTGATAGGCTGGCCTTCTTATCCTTGAGAGGACCCCAGCAGCTCCACCCCCACCCTAGGCTGGGATACAGAGGGGTCTGTGGACTGGGGACCGACAGAGGGTCCCCCAAAGTGTCTTCTTCCCCACTGTTAACTGCCCCCTCCGTCTGTAGTTCTCTCTGCCCAAAGGACCTGCCTGAAATGCTGTCATTATAATTGTCCCTTGACATTCATGGCGCCTTGGTTCCAAGATCCTCCAAGGATATCCCAGTCCGAGGATGCTCAAGTCCTTATTGTTGTTGTGGTTGTTTAGTCGTTCAGTCGTGTCTGACTCTTGTGACCCCATCAACTGTAGCGCGCCAGGCTCCCCTGTCCATGGGGTCTCCTAGGCAAGAATACTGGAATGGGTTGCCATTCCCTCTCCAGGGGATCTTCCCGACTCAGGAATCGAACCTGCGTCTCCTACATTGGCAGGCAGATTCTTTACCTCTGAGCCACCAGGAAAACTCCCAAGTCCTTATATACAATGAGGAAGAACAGAAGGCTGTCGACATCCACAGACTCCACAGGCACGGGTGGACGTGGAGTGGATACAGAGGGCTGACCGTGTCTTGTGGGCAGCCTTCTTCCCCAGGCCCTGGTGTGGTTGATGCCCCCTGCACTACTCAGACAGATTCTACTGAGCGGACAGTCTGCTTCCCTTCCTTCTTGGGCTCTTTCCCCCTGAGTAGGTCGTGCAGGCTGAAATCTGTGATCAGCTGAAATCTGTGGTGAGCTTCCCGACCTGTAGAGGGAAAATGATAGCACCCACCCCCAGTGTTGGGGAAGACAGTGGGTCTCCAAGTGGGCTCCTCAGAGCTGCATCCGAATTGACGGGGAGTTTGCTAGAGAAGCACATTCTCTGGCCCACCCGGGACACACACTTGGGGAGCGTGGATCTGCCCTTGGGGGCCCTGACGCCCGCTGGAGAGTGACCGCTGCTGCAGAGGGGGTGATGCAGGGTGACCATGTCCTGGCACACGCAGTCGCACTGTCCATGATTCTGATAGTTTTTGATTACTGTGTATCTATGGGGGCCCAGACCCATGCCGGGATGGGTGGGTGCCAGATGGTAGTCCGCCCTACATGTGCAGAGGGGAGAGGCCAGGCCGGGGGCGGGGGCGTGGGGTCCGAGGGCAGCTGGGGCCCCTCTGCGCTGCTCATCAGCTGGGTGTCCTGGGGCAGGCAGTCTCCCCAGGCCTCCGTCAGCGTCTGCTGTGAGGATTAAATGAGAAAGCACATGCAAAGCACTCACCAACGGCTTAGAGCAAGCGTCTGATAGACCCACTGGCCTGGCTGCTATGACACCTCAAGGCTTGTTGCGAACCTCAAGACACTATGGTTCTTTTCATGTAGGGTTAGGTAACTCGACTGTAGGAAGTAGCCTATGTGGATTATTCCAGGACAAGGGAGAAAGCATTGTGCAGGAATTACTCTTTTGTCCTGATATACATCTGTTCCCCGTGCTCTCACCCATCAGGTGTCACACACGGGGTGAACCCTTACAGTGTTCCAGGCACTGGGACCCAGCGGGGAACTCATAGCCCCGATCTCCACTCTCCAGGGACTTGTCACCTAGTTGCAGGATAGACAGTGTGGAAATAACAACTTCAGTAGCAGGGCGTCTTCAGAGACAGGCGTCTCTGCTATGGAGGGAGGTGCCGGAAGCCGAGTATACCCAGCAGGGCCCCATCTTACAGTCTGGAGGGGCCTCTGTGGTGACGTCTTGCTGCCCCAGGCAGGGCAGCCCCCTCCTCCCCTTCTTTAGATGGGCCCTCAGAGCCCCTCGGCCTAGGGACCAGGGCTGAGAAATGTCCTTGGAGCCTGTTCCCATTAGGGACTGTGGGAACCCAGCCTGGGGCTGGACGTTGGCTCCGTCCTCAGTGTCTGCAGGGCCCCTGGAATGGTCATGGCTGTCCCAAGGGAGATGTGGACACTGGACATACAGCGGCCTGTTCACAGAAAGCCACATTCTAAATTTAAGGAATCCCTCAATCAATCAAACAAACAAAACCTCCTGAACAGAATTCTCAGTACACGGACCAAAAGTTGGTTCCGCTTCAAAGTGTCTTTAGTTTAACAATTGTCTTTTTCTAAAAGAGGATTTCCTGAAAGTTTTGAAAGATGACCATGCAGAATTGGGACCACATAAAAGGACAGGCACACTCTCTCTCACACACGTGCCCATGAAAGAAAGGAAGGAAAAGGAATCCGGGAGAACTTTAGATGTTGGGACCTGGGTTTGTCCAGATATTCTCAGAAAGAAGCTGGACATCTGGAAGAATATCAGTTCAGGATTTTTTTTTTTTCTGAGGCCAGGACTGTTTTTTAAAGACAGATTTCACAATGAAATTGGGAAATATACCAAACAATGACAGATAACACTCTTGGTCACAATGACCTGTTTACAGAGGTCGATGGTATATACGTGGATCGGTGTTTACCCGAATAGTAGGCCACCTGGACTAGCATTTATGGGGCAGGTCCTGTGCGCTGGGCACTGTCCTTGGGGCTGGGGCCACAGCAGGGACAGAAGAAGCCCAAATTCTTGTCTTCAGAGGCCTCTGTCTACTGCGGCATGTCCCAAATACATACCATGAGCCACATATGGGATTTAAAAAAAATTATTGGAGCATAGTTGATTTACAGTGCTGTGTTAGTTTCAGGTGTACAGGACAGTGAGTAAGTTTTATATATATATATATATATATATATATATATATATATATATATATTTTTTTTTTTTTTGAGATTCCTTCCCCAACACATGGGGATTTTAAGGTTTCTAGTAATCATAGTGAAAAAGAAACAGAGGGGAGAATTTAGAGTACATTTCATTTCATCCAGTGCATCAACATTATTACTGTTTCAATATGTATGAGCAGAAGAGTGTTGGCGGGAAACCTGCACTCTTCTTTCTCATAAGAGCTGGGAAACCCAGCGGCTGTTTCGCACACACAATGCGTCTCAGCTTGGGCGAGCTGAATTTCAAGCCCTCAGTAACCACCGTGAGCTCTGGGAGTCTTAAGGGTCGGGTGTCTGAAACTCTCTCAACTTGTCCAGGAACTCTGGGAAGCAGAAACCACTGGGCCGTTATTTCCAGGTGGCATGAGCTTTGCGCTCTCCCCCAGGCTGGCTGGACCAAGCTGGGCTGGTTTCCCCCGGTGTCTCCCTCCCTCCCTGCTTCCGTTTCCCAGCACTCTCAGATCTGTACTCTTGTTAGTTCAGCTCACCTCCCAACAGTCCCATGAGGCAAAGACCACAGTTACCCTCATTTATCAATAAGGAAAGAGAGGCTTAACAGAGAGGTTAAACGACTTGCCCAAGGTCACCCTGCCAATAAGCGGCAGGGCCCTTACTTGAACTCAGGCTGGTAACCAGCACACGTGACTCCTCACTGCAGACAAGCTGTTGACCGCAAAAGGGGTTGGGGTGAGCCTTTTACACTCCTAAGGTACACTTGTTTGTAAACTTTACAAATATTAATTAGAAAAGAAATACTTACTTATTATTTAAATAATAGGGCTTCCCTGGTAACTCAGACATGTAAAGAATGGCATTTGGGACCCCTCTGTACTGCTTGCCAGCTGGGTGTCCTTGGGCTGGCAGTCTCCCCATGCCTGTCAGTGTGTCCTTACAATGCAGGAGACTCAAGTTTGATCCCTGGGTTGGGAAGATTCCCTGAAGGGAATGGTAACCCACTGCAGTATTCTTGCCTGGAGAATCCCATGGACAGAGGAGCCTGGCAGGCTATATATAGCCCACGTGGTCGCAAAGAGATGGACACGGCTGATTGACTAACACTTTCACTTTCTATTTAAATAATATGTCTAGGGATTAGAAAAAAAGAGTTCCTATAGGCATTCTGTTAATCTCTGTTAACTGCTTTTTTATAACTTTTCCAGGCCTCCCTCGCCCCACCCCAGGCAATACACATAAAAATGAAAATGGAGATTGTATTTTTTTCCCTAAAAAAATATTTTCTGAAATTGTTTTTTCCTAAAAAATATTTTCTATTTCATGAAATGAGATGAAGAGGTTTGACGATTCCTTGGGGATTGGGCTTATTCGCGGATAATTCACTCGCCACTGTGCACCTACCCGCCGTTCCCCTGATGGGAGTATGCAGTTTCAGTCTCGTGGGGTGATGCTGTCCATGGCCCAGGGCTTGAGCTCCGGTCAAGTGCACAGCACTGACCCAGAACCTTCCCTGGATGAGCTCATTTACCTCCTATAGGGCCCCTGAGGAGGGGGTGCTTTCGTGAACTCTGTCTACAGAAGCAGGAACTGAGGCTCAGAGAAATGGATTAACCACCCCAAGGTCCAATAGATAAGATCTGGAACTATTTCTGTCTGACTGTTGAAGTTTCCTGGAAGATCAGTAGAGGGTGAGAATCTTGGAGAACAGATTAGAATATTAAAAAAAATAGTTTATGTATGTATAACACACTATACATATAAATACATACATGTTCATATATGCATATAAGTGATATTGCTTAGTACTAAAAAAGATGTCATACATTTAAAGCCAGGAGAGCAATCTTCTGCCATCCTTTTGTTGCTGGGTTCCATACCCCCTGGGGTTAGCTGCCAACTGGTGGACCGTCTGTCCCAGGACAGAGGTACATTGTCCTCTCTAACCCAGTCTCTGTTGTGTGCTGCCAAATGCCAACCACTCTCTCCCTGAGTAATTTTCGCCCACAGGAGTGAGCTTCCAGGACGAAGCCTTATGCTTTTGGCTCCCGGTGGACCTGCAACCTCCCACCTCCCAAGGGGCTCTCGGCGTCTGAGCCCTGACTGCCATGTGGGGTTGGCCAGTGTGGTCCTCAGAAGTGGCGTGACCACAGCCTGACCATTTAGGATGAGGGTCGGGAAAGGGTCCCAGAGCATCCACAGAGCTGCATCTGTGTCCCAGGTGCACCTGGAACAGGTGTTCTGTTTGGGGCAAATCACGTCACCTCTCAGAGCCTTGCTTCCCTTTCTGTAAGTGGGAGGAACCCTGGAGATCTCTCGGGGGGCTGTGGGGACTGGAGGGGTAAGATTACATAGCGAATGGAGGCAGCGCTGGGGTGCGGCAGTGTGTGTGCCGGACACAGCCGCTGGCTCGGAAGCTGAGCACTTGTGCCCAGGGCAGGCGAGGGGCCGTCGGAAGACTGGACTCACTCCCCAGGGCTGGGCTGGTGACACCACCTGAGGCTACAGTACCTCAACCTTTCCCAGAGCTCCCATCCCAGCTCGTCAAGTAGATCAGCGACCCTGGGGACACCCCAGAGGCTTCCAAGGCCAGCTCTGGTTCTTCCCCAGTTCTCAGAGGGTTTTTATGCTGGTTTTCCCTCCCTTCCCCCTCCCTTTCTCTCTCTTTCTCCTTTTCTTCCTTCCTTCCTTTCTTTCTCTTTCTCCTTCCCCCGCCCCCCACAACTTTTCATAGAGAAATTTCAGGAAATAGTGCAAATAGTTTTAAGAAACTACTATCACAGAAAATCCCACTGTAAACACTCTGGTGGTTTGCTTGCAGATTTTTTTCTGTTTACACAGTAACAGTTTATTTCTTAGTTTTCTTAATTAATTTTACTTTTGGTTGTGCTGGGTCTCCGAGGACTTTCTCTAGCTTTGGAGAGCAGTGGCTACGCTCTGGTTGTGGTGTGCGGGCTTCTCTTTGCAGTGTCTTCTCTCGTTGCAGAGCACAGACTCTAGAGCACACGGGCTTCAGTAGTTGCAGCTCATGGGCTCTAGAGCTCAGGCTCAGTAGTGGTGCACAGGCTTAGTTGCTCTGTTTAACGTGGAATCTTCCCAGATCAGGGATCAAACCCGTGTCCCCTGCATTGGCAGGCAGATTCTTATCCACTGTGCCATCAGAGAACTCCCTTGTGATCTTGTTTTTGTTTCTACAGAAAAAGGGATCAGACTGCCCGCATCATTCCATAAATTTTTTTTCAATCAACAACAGTTGTGAGTGTCTTCCCAATATTTCTCATGCCCGACATAGCCACACCATCAATTCCATGGCTCCATGCTATTCTGTGGTGTGGACGGACCATCGTTTCTTTACCCAGTTGACTGACATCTGGGTTAGTTCCTTTTTTTTTTTGTTTATAAACAACACAGCAAAGAACATCTTTGCACAACGTGTGTGCTTTCCCCACACTTTGCTTAGGTAACTTCCTATTAGCAGCATAGCCACAGCCACCAAATTGACCTCTTTCTGTGATGCATGGCATATCTCTCTCCAGTTCAAGCCCTGCTGAGAAAAAAAATCTCTGACTCTTACCAGGCAGGTCACAATACCCACTTCCCCACCCTCCTGGCACAGCATCTGCCTCATCACAGCAGTGTCCCTCACTGGCCTGCTCTCTTTCCTAGATACCTCAGGGCCTTTGCACCTGCTGGTACCCAACCCCAGGCCCTCCCAGCTCCTATACCTCCCATGGCTGGGCCCTTATGTTGTTCACATCTACAGAAAAATGCCAGCTCCCCAAGGAGGCACCCTCCTGCTGTGGGGTCTCCAGTCACCCCCCCTCCAATCCCCGATCTAATCTGATCCTCAGGACCCACCACTGTCTGAAATTATTCCTTACACCTATTTAGCAGTTGATCTCTCACCCCCAGACTGTAAGCTCCATGAAGCTAAGAACCCCTTCACAGGTGTGGTTAACCCTGTGTCCCTGACACCCACCCCAATGCCTGTACATAGTAGGTGTTCAGTAAACATTGGCTGAATGACTGACAAAATGATGAGTCCAGCTATTTGTTCAGAACCAGTTGTAGGATTTTTAATACCCTTTATGAAAATTGTTCAATATATTTTGGGAACATCGTCCAATACCTTTGGTGAAAATTGTTCAGAAATGTTGTGCTGGTTTACATTCCCTCGTGGGAGCTACAAACTAACCTAGAAAGAGTCAGAGGGCAAGATTTAGAAAAGGAGGTTGTCTTATAATTTATCAGACACACACAATTGGTTTTCATCAAACACACACAATTGTCAACTTTCCTCGCAGAACTGGAGCTTGGTAAATGTTTGAAGCATGGACCTTGCCTGAGGCAGTGAGAGGGACCCACCTGATGTCACAAGATACCCAGTTGGCCCACTGTCTGATGTGTTGAGAAATAAACAGCCCGTTTAGCAGAGCTTGCTTGTGCCTTCCAGGTGGGGTGGTTGTTCAGTGGGGATGTCTGGTACGAACCTTAGGGTTCCTGTCTGGACGACAGCCTGAGTGGCCCCTGTCCCTGGCTTGTTGGGGGTCCTGTGGATGGGGGCACCCACTGCCCCATCCGTAGAGTTTCAGAATCACAAACCCTGGTAATTGTCCACAGCACGTGTAATAGCTGGGGGTGTGTGGCTCTGAGTGATTCTCCCAGATGATTCATCTGGGCAGAGAATCCAGGGAAATCTTGTAGCTCAGAGGCCTGAGGAGGGCCCTGAAATCTGAGTTTTTGAGAAACCTGCAGGGCGGCCAGGGTCACTGCAGCCCCCACCACAGTGTCCACCCTCTGCCTCTGTGGGTCCATGGGGAACCAACATTCTACTGTTTCTGGGCTCTGGACTTTCCCCACCGCCCCCTCTTGCCAAGGGCTCCCATCTGATACACATTTCCAGAAGACGCAGCTCAACCAAAAAAATAAAAAAGAATGGTAATTATCTTAAAAAAAAAAAGCCACATGAGGGGCTGTGCTGGAGACATGTGGGTTAACAGGCCACCTTGTGCATAGTTGAGGGGGTTGTAAATCACGGTAACCTTTCTGAAACACAATTCAGCAGGTTGCCCACATCACCAGTGGGCACATCCTCTGATGCAGTAATTTAACTCCTAGGAGCTTATCCCAGGGCGCCCTCCTATAGATATAGGCAGCCCCATGGACCAGGTTGTTCTCTGTAGCATTGTTTGCAAAAGCAAAACATTAGAAATGGCTAAATATCCATCCTCAGGGACCCAATTAATTATATGATAATAGTGTGGCGCAGTGGTAAAAAGCATCTTCTTGCCAGTGCAGGAGCCAGAGGAGACACGGGTTTGACTCCTGGGTCGGGAAGATCCCCTGGAGGAGGGCATGGCAACCCACTCCAGTATTCTTACCTGGAAAATCCCATGGACAAGAGAGCCTGGTGGGCTACAGTCCATGGGGTCGCAAAGAGTCGGACACAACTTAGCGACTGAGCACACAATAGCTTCCTACAAGAGAATACTATGCAGTTGGATCAAAAGCACGAGTAAGCTGTTTTTGTACAGGGAGCCAATGGCTGTAAAAAGGACAAAAACAAATGTTGACAGGATGTGGAGAAGCTGGAAGATGCTTGTGCATCGCTGGTGGGAATGGAAAACAGTGCAGCTGCTTTGGAAAATAGTCTGGCAGGTTTTTAAAAAGTTGAACATACATATAACATATGACCTAGTAATTCCACTCCTAGGTATAAACCCACAAGGAGTTGAAAGCATACATTCACATAAAAACCTGTATGCAAATGTTCATCGCAGCATCATTTATATTTGCCAAAACTAGAAGAAATCTAAAGTCCATCAACTGAGGAAGGGATTAATGGTGTGTGATCTACCCATGTGATGGAATATCAGTTGATAAGAAAAGTAATGAAGTGCTGAACACGCTACAACACATTGCTGTTTTGTTGTTTAATCAGTAAGTTGTGTCCGACTCTTTTCAACCCCATGGACTGCAGCTTCCCTGTCCTTCACTATCTCCTGGAGTTTGCTCAAACTCATGTCCATTGAGTTAGTGTTGCCATCCAACCACCTCATCCTCTGTCGTCCCCTTCTCCTCATGCCTTCAATTTTTCCCAGTATCAGAGTCTTTTCCAGTATGTCAGCTCTTCACATCAGGTGGCCAAAGTATTGGAGCTTCATCTTCAGCAACAGTCCTTCTCATGAATATTCAGGGTTGATTTCCTTTAGGATTGACTGGTTCCTTTAGGGATAATTGAATTTCTGTGATTGGCTTCTGTCCTGAGCATTATGTTTTGAGACCACACCATGGGTGAACCTCAAAACATCATGCCCAGAACAGAAGCCAATCACAGAATGTCACACACTGTGTGATCCCATTCACATGAGAGGTCCAGAAGAGGCAGGTCCGTAGGAACAGAACTGGCCAGGGGAACTGACTGTAAATGGGTACCAGAGACCTTCCGGGGATGACTGTAATGACCTAGACTGTGGAGATGATGCATAGCCCCCCAAAATCACTAAAATTCACCAAATTGTCCACTTCAAAAGTGTGAATTTCATGGCATATTGTATCTCAATGAAGCTTTTTTTTTTTTTTTTTTGCTTTTTAAAAAAGAATTTAGCTCCCATCTTGAGAGGGTGTTTTTCTCTGGCTGTGTGACTTGTAGAAACTGACTTTCTCCTTGCCTTCATACTCTTGCCTGCAAAATAGGGATACAAATGGCTCCACTGTGGGAGGGAGGTAAAGGTGGATAGAAAATGCTTCCGTTACAATTCAGTTAAGTTCAGTTGCTCAGTCATGTCTGACTCTTTGTGACCCCATGGACTGCAGCATGCCAGGCTTCCGTGTCCATCACCAACTCCCAGAGCTTGCTCAAACTCATGTCCATCTAGTTGGTGATGCCATCCAACCATCTCATCCTCTGTCATCCCCTTCTCCTCCTGCCTTCAATCTTTCCCAGCATCAGGGTCTTTTCCAGTGAGTCAGTTCTTTGCATCAGGGCTTCCCTTGTGGCTCAGCTGGTAAAGAATCTGCCCGCAATGCGGGAGACCTGGGTTCGATCCCTGGGTTGGCAAGATCCCCTGGAGAAGGGAAAGGCTACCCACTCCAGTATTCTGGCCTGGAGAATTCCATGGACTGTATAGTCCATGGGGTCGCAAAGAGTTGGACACGACTGAGCAACTTTCACTACACTCCTTTACAATATCCGAGCCCAATTGTGGTGCCTCTTTTAGTAACTGGAACACATGCACTACTGTTTTAACACCACCCTATTAATCAGTCAAGCAGGTTGACAAGTGGTAGCAAAAATCAGGCAGAAGTCCTAGAGGCTGAGTTGCATTCTGACAGACAGGGCCCAGCCAATTCCAAGTTAACAGAAATACCTTAACAACCCAGACCTCAATTCAGACCCAGGCATGTCTGCAGAGGCAGAGGGCTTTGCCAGCTACTCCTGGCCAGGGCGGGCCCTGTTCCTGAAGCTTTAGGAAGCATCTCTTGGCCACACTGCTTCCACTGAGGGGACTTGGGGGCACCCAGCTCCCCTACCCCCAGCTCAATCCCTGCAGAACTTTAAGTAACATGCGCTCTTCCTTCTTTTTCAGCTTGAGGACCCCTAGAGATGGAAAAGCCTTCCGCATCTTTGCCGTCAGGCAGTGAACTTGCTGGGCTGGGGAGAAGCGCACGTCCTCAAGACGGCTTCAGGGGTTCGCTTTTTATTTTTATTTTGTCATGGGGGGGTGGGCCGGGGATGTGGGGAGTCAGGAAGCTTCCTTTGATTGGCGTCCAGCGTCCCATCTGCCGTGCCTTGGGCTCAGCTCCTCGCGCTGGGAAGAGAGAGCATCCCTGGGGTCCTGAGCAGACAGCCAGTGATCATCCTGCTGAGGCCCGGGGGTCTGCACGCGGAGGTGTCCTTCTATGGATGGAGAGAGGATTCCTACTGGAGGAGAGAATGAAGGATTCGGACCTGATACCTCGAGGCGCTGGGACCATGGGAAGAGGCGCACGGAGAATGCTGGGGGGGCGGGGGAGTTTCAGGGATGTAGAGGTAGCTATTTAAAACATTCAGAAATACAATCTGTCCCTACCAATGGTGAAAAATGGGATTACTGTTTGCTGGTCAGACAAACGGGCTGGACCGGGGGACTCTGCCCTGGTGCCTGTCCTGCTCCCGTCCTGCTGCGTGCAGGCTGGTTCTATACACAGCAGTGCTGGCTGACTTCGAGTTCAGCCCTAACTCCAGAGACGTGTCTTGTCTTGGTCCTTCCCTACGTCCACGTGGCCTGTCTGCTGCCTCGACCTTTGGTCTCATTGAGGACTAACAAACCAGGACCCTTCCTTATCCCCTCCTTGCTGTGGCTCACCCCCCACCCAAACTAGTTTTTGTGTCTCCCACCAGGGTCTTTGCTTAGCAAGTGATTCTGTATGAAGCCCACCTTTTAATTTCAACCCCTCATTCTCTGTGGGTCCCACCAAGATGTCTAAAAACAGCCAAAGAAGGGCTGTTTAGTTGCTGCCTTTAAAAATGGCACTGAAGTGTGCGATTCCCCATCCGTCGGATGACCTATTTTTCTGCAGTGAGAGGAATGGCTTCATTCTTTAGTACATTCCTCGCCGAGGTTAGCAGCTCTGGAAGGAGACACAGCCTGTGGTTATGAAACCATCCTGCGGCATAATAACAAGGATGGTAACACACGCGGGGGATTTCTCTTCCTGTTTTTGTGGAACAGTTCTTGCCAAATGTTCCTGAGGCTCCGAGGAGCGTGGTGCTCTCTGGCTCCCATTGCCATATAAAACTTCATAAGCCTCGACTCGAACCCACAGTGAAATAAAATACCCTTTTGTAAATAGCATTTCTTTGCAGAAGGTAAAATTCCACCTTCCACCACCAGACCGGCTGATAGATTGCTTTCGTGAATGCCAGTTTCAAAGTTGATTTCACCCTCAATCAGCATATTTCGAAGGCAGAAGAGCTAGCAGAAAGTTAAAAGAAAAAACTAAGATAGTCTGGACGAGGAACTCTATCTGGGGAACCAAGTTGGTGCTTCCTTTCAGTGTATCCCTAATTAGAGCAGAAACAGAAGGTAAATACTATTCCCAGCTAGAGGGAGTTTATAGAAGGAATGAAACTGTTAACCTTGACAGAGCTGAAATGAGGACTGTTTTTGCTTTGCACACTGTGGGCTTGTTATAATTCATAAGTACTGACTGTCTGACTCCAAATGTCAGAGTGGAAGAATTTGGTCAGACTGTCAGATACTCATCTTGTCTCTGCCAAAGATCTGAGTCCTTGGAAACTTCTGGATGCTAGGTAGGTATTACACTGTTGGACTTCTGCTTGTCACCAGGCTTTGGTGGCTGTGACCACGTCCAGACTCTGAGTTTGGGTTTTTAGAATTAGTGGCAGTCCAGGGGAATTTCATTAGGTTTGCTTTTGAAGCATTCTGCCCGAGGGAGAATCTGAAACATTCAATAGGAGTGGACTCTATCATTTAAAAATAAAATTCCCCGGTTCCTGAATGCTTCATTAGCTGGCCTGTCTAATGGACTAGAAACTCCTTGCCCAGAACCAGGTCTTGCTGTTTTTTTCACTCTCACAATTATTTTGAAACTGGAATTTATCTTCCAGAAACAAGCACAGGGCTTCAAAGTAGAAGCTCTCCTAATCAGGGACCCCCTTCTCATTTAGGGTGTTTAACAGTGTCTACGGCGCCTTTCAGCACTTCACCCATAAAAAGATGATAAATCTGGCCGATAGCGTTACCAGGACCCCCAAAATACAAAGTTTTGGTTTCCTTCCGGTTTTTCCCATCATGTTCTGATTTTTCATACTGTCTGTAGGCTCACTCAGCCCGCAGCTTACATGTGTGCTTTTTTCTATGAAAAATGATGTATTTTACTACTTCCTATGTACAAAAATTTATTGTAAATTTATGTGTGCTTCGCTTGAACAGGGACCATGTTGCTGTCATTTCAATAAAACTGATTTGATTTCTAAAACGTTTCTGGGACTTATCTTTTACGGACACACCTCAACCGTTTGTGTAATAAAACGTTTAAAAGCTCCTTGCAGGCTGGTTGTTTTTTTTTCACGCCATCCTCCCAGGAACGCGGCGCACGGGAGTGGAGACAGTAATCGTGAAAGGATTTCCATCTCTGATGTGTGTGAAGCGTAAGTCACGTGGGGGCCTGCGGATGTGGGGCCTGTGAACGTTTGGGCACGAGGACGTGGGGGCGTGAAGGCATGTGTGCGTGAGGACGTAGGGGCCTGCGGACATGGGGGCGTGTGGACGTGTGTGCGTGCGTACGTGGGGGCGGTGCAGGGGCGCCCGGACGTGGGGGCGTGAGGACGTGTGTGCGTGCGTACGTGGGGGGGTGCAGGGGCTTGAGGACGTGGGGGCGTGAAGGAATGTGTGCGTGCTTGTGGGGCAGGGCTTGTGGGTTCTGGTTGGCCGGGCTGGGCTGCGGCCTGAGGGGTTCCCTCCTGACCATCTAGACGCGCGGCGTGGTGAGTACGACAGCCTTACCCTCACTCCATCAGCGTCCTAGTCCGCTCGGCTGCGCCCCGGGCTCGCACCGCAGAGCCTGCCGTCCCCACAGCTCTGGGGGCCGGAAGTCCAAGAAGGCGGCTCAGAGGGCCGCTCTCCTCAGGCCTCTCTCCTGGCCTGCAGGCGCCCCCTTCTCACTGTCTTCTCTGTTGGAGCATTCCTGGTGTTTCTTTTTCATCTTACGAGAACGGGTTCTGTAGGATCAATTCCTGCTGCGTAGACTCCATTTAACCTTAGTTGTCTCCTTCAGAAGGGCTTCCTTGGTGGTTCTGTGGTAAAGAATCCGCCTGCAGTGCGGGCAGATGCGGGTTCAGTCCCTGGGTTGGGAAGATCCCCTGGAGGAGAAGATGGCAGCCCACTCCAGCATTGTCTGGAGGGCTAAAGGCCAGTGGGTCCCAAAGAGTCGGAAACGACTGAGCACGCACATCTCCTTCAGAGACCCCATGTCCAAATACAGACATGTCGGGCGTTACGGCTTCGACACATGCATTTGGGGAGGGGGAAATCCAGCTCAGCCCTGAATAGACGTCATCTTCCCCGGCGTCAGTCCGTTTTTGTCCAGTTGAGTCGTATGTCTCTGTGTGTTTCGAGCGCCAGCACCCACAAACTGTTTTGGGGGTTCCTGGCCGACCTTTTTCATCTCCCCATCCACGCTCTGCCTTTGCTTTCACTGGCCATCTATTTGTAAAAAGTGCTTCTCATTCCCATCGATGGTGGGATTAGTGGTTCATTTTTCTTTTTTTGGCAGTGGCATGCGAAATCTTACTTCCTCAAACCTGTGCCTCCTGCAGGGAAAGCTCAAGAGTACTAACCAGTGGACCACCAGGGAATTCTCAGCTTTCCTAAAATATATTTCCTTAAATATATTTAAGACTTTTTAATGTAAGAATTTATTTATTTGTGGCTCTGCTGGGTCTTCATCGCTGCAGGCAGGCGATCTCTAGTTGCACCCAGCGGGGGCTACTCTTCATTGTGGTGCCTGGGCTCGCATTGCAGTGACTTTTGTGGAGCACCTGCTGTAGGGCTTATGGGCTTCAGTAGTTGTGGCTTCTGGACTCCAGAGCACAGGCTTGGTAGTTGTGGCACACGGGCTTTGTTGCTCTGTGGCAAGTAAGGGTCCTAGTTCCAGGACCAGGGATCAAACCTGTGTCCCCTGCATTGGTAGGTGGATTTTTAACCACTGGACCACCAAGGAATTTCCCATTTAAGGCGTTTTAAATGTTGGTTAAAAAATACTGCATAAGTAGGTGTGCGGGTGGGTCACAGAAATCACAAAGATGAGATGATAACGACTGATGTTTGGGAAATGCAGGTTTCTGACAAATGCTTTGTCAAGGCCACAGACATGCCCAACCCCCCGCCCCCCAATCAACGGCAACCCCCAGGCACTGGGAGTGGCCCTTCCAGCCTTTCTCCTGCAGAGCCTGCAGCCTTCCTTGGGGCCCACACCTCTTTCTCTTGCTTTAGGAAGTTCTTCTGAACTCCCAGGATGCTGCAACCCTGGGTCTCGAACTTTTTTCCCCCAAATGTCCAACACACAAAAGATGCACTGGCAGATGGGGAGACAATGGCAACTTGAGGGAGCTGGTGCTCCCTTCTTGCAGAGTCCGTCTGAGACGCAGCAAAGGTGTTGCAGGAGTGGTGTGAGCAGGCTGAATGCCAGCACGCTGCTTGGGGACCCCAACGGAGGGAGCTCCGCACAAGGTGACCCAGGGACAGAGCACTGACCTGAGAGACCCTGGCCTGCCTCCCACCCCCTTACCAACTCAGGAAGCTTGGACAAGTTTTTTTTTTTTTTTTTTCCAGCTGCACTGTGCGGCATGTAGGATCTTAGTTCCCCAACCAGGGATCACACCCATGCCTTTTGCTTTGAAAGTGGGGAGGCTTAACCATTGGACCACCAGAGAAGTCACTTCTGCCTGTTTAGGCCTCTGGCTGCTCATTTAGGAAATGGAATTTCTCGTAGTGACCTCACCACAGAGCAGTGATTACAGGGGAGCTGCGGGCTGAAAGGTGCTCTAATAATTATGGCCACTGTGCCAGGTGACATGCTTTGGGGCAGCAGCTAACACGAACCCATCCAATAGCCCCAGGACTTGTCAGAAAGGCAGACTCTCGGGTCCCAACCCAGATCCTCTGAGTCAGAACCTGTCTGAGTTCACAAGCTCTCAGGATGATTCTGGTGCTGGGTCTGTTGGAGAATCATCACTCTGAAAACATCCAGATATCTCACGTGAGAAGTCATAAGGGAGATGATCTGGGGCAGAGGCTCAGGGATGCCAGAACAGCTGGTCAGCATCCATGCAAACCTACCCCCCTCCTCTGTGGGCACGACGGCCTCCGGTCACAGAGTGTCCCCAAGCTGAGTCTGAGATGGGAAGAAGGGATGAGGGGGTGGGTCCTCCTTCCCACAGTATTCTCTTTTATTGGGGAAGAAAATCATTCCTGGGGTTCCCCAGCAGGCCTGTTTTTACATTCCTTTCATCACCACTGGGTCACATGCCCAGTCCTAGGTTTATCATGAGCAACTGTGACAGAACAGGAAGGTTTAGAGTGAAGACAGGCAGACCGGTGGCCACGAAGGGGTCACGTGGTCTAAGAGTTAAGAGCCAGGATGCGGACATGCCTGAGTTTGAATCCAACATCAGCTCTTCACCAGCTGTGTGACACTGGACTAGTTGCTGAACCTCTCTGAGCATTAGTGGCCTCTTCTGTAAAGGGGCAGTAATAATAGTGCCTGCCTCACGGGGTACTTACGTGGATTAAATGAGGTCATACTTGCTCAGCCCTTGGTGGGTGCCCATGGCTGCCACATGTATCACTACATTGCTTTGCAGCATGAAACTAATACCAGTGGGTACATGCCACAGGGAGACAGATTTCTACCAAGTACAATGAGGAAGATTCAGATTGGCAGGACTTCCAAAAGTGAAATGGGCCTTATGAAGAGGGAGAGACGCCTCTTCCCTTAAAGAATATGAATGGAAGCTGGAAGATCCTTGGACTAGATCAACTTCAGAGCCTCTTCCCTGATTCTGGCTTCCAGCAGAGATCTGCCTTCCCTCTTTCCCCTGCCCTGCCCCGAAGTCCCTGGGGACGCACGGAAGGGGTGACAAACTGTGAAATCCTGGCTCCTCAAACCATGGCCACTTCATTCTAAAAAGGAAAAGTAAAAACCCTGCAGCTTGGTGGGTGGTCCTGAAACCGTTACATGTTTTATGGGGTTGATTTGTTTGTTTGTCTTAGCCATTTTCCTTCCAATTTTTCACACCAAGACCTGTCCTAGACTGCCACTGGGACTTTAAAAATCTTTTAGCCCCTTAAAAAAATAAGTTTGGTGCTGAAGGCCCAGGTTTTGAAACCCTCATGGTGTTTCTTTGACTCATCCTGGCCAACTAAACAGGTAGCAGCCTTCATCCAAGGACCAGGAGACAGACCATTAAACCAATTCTTCTGTCAGTGCCTGGCCTGGATCCCACGTGGGCAGAAGGCTGCCCTTTGGGCCCTGCTGCCACCTGATTGGGGATGGGCTGTCCTGTCAGCCAGCAGGCTCCCAGCTCATGGGCTCTCACCTTCTTACACCAATCATGGCTGCAGTCCAAGGATATTTCCACTCCATCCCACTGTCACCAGTCCAGACCCACTGTCCCCCCACCCCTGTCTGACCCAGGAAGGCAGCAAAGGAACCCACCTGTGCCAAGTGCCACTGCATGCCAGGATTAACTGGGCACCAAGCTTGTGCTGTCTCGTCTAATAAGCACACGTCTCCATCAACAATTTGCTAATTCAATGTAAGTGTCAAATATAATTCAAATCCTAATTAGATTTTGTCAAAATGTCAGCTGGGAATGCGTTGAGCTGCATGTAATGGAGACCCAACCACAGTGGCAGGGAGGTCCTGGGGAGGCACACTTGGGAAGTCCTCCAGTTTCCTTCCCACTTCCTGCTCTGCCATCCTCAGAGAGTGGCGTGTGCCCTTGTGGTTAAAAGATGACTCTTCACCTCTATCCCGTAGCAGACCTTCCAGGAAGAAAGAGACATTATGAAGGGGAGAAGCCACATGGCAGTTTGATTCTGCCTCTTTTATTCCAGATAGTGTATTTTTCAATTCTGGAATTCTGAGGGAGAACCTGAGTCTGTGTCTCAACCAGAAAAACAATGGAAGCATAGCTTTCCCAGAGGACTCAGCCCATGAATTTCCACTGATACCTTCTTGATCAGACTTGGGTCCCACAGCCACTCCTTGCTGCAAGAAAGTTTGGAGAGAGGCGTCTTTTTTTCCTGAGCACGTTGCAGATCCAGCTGTCAAGTGGGTCCTGTGAGGACGAATGGAAGAAGGGACCTTGGGTAGGTCAGGTCCGGCTCACCTGTGAACAGGTGAGAACTGCAGGTGTCGCTTCTTAGAACTGCTGTAACAAATGACCATAAATCCAGTAGCTTAAACAACAGACACTTATTCACAGTTCTGGAGATCAGAAGTCTGAAACTTCTAGAATCTGAAGATTCTAGGGGAGGATGCTTCCTGCCTCTTCCAGCTTCTGGAGGCCCCAGGCATCTCTTGGCTTCTCACCATGTCACTCCAATGTCTGCCCCAGGTCACGTGGCCATCTCAAGATCCTTAACTAATTACCTCTGCAAAGATCTCAATTCAAAGTAAGGTCACATTCTGAGGTTCCAGGGAGATGTGAATTTGGGAGGGATACTATTCAACCCAGTCTAGCAGGTGGATACCAGTCCTGCGGGCTGAGCAATGATAGCTGCTTGTCCACGTGACAGCTCTCTCCCTGGACACTTGGGTTTGCCACCATTCACTCTGGGGTCTTCGCCCCAGCCCCTCTGTAGCTGGTGACTGTCGGGGCAGTGTTTTGGGAATTGGTGACTGATAATGGCTTCAGGTTCCAGTCTGTGCTCTGTCTCATTTTCCCTTTATAACACCTCATAGTTGGAACCTTTGACATCTTCCCCGTATGATACTGTAGAGGAGACAGAAGAATCTGGAGCCAGTGGGCCTGGGTTCGAATCACAACTCTACCACTTAACAATCTGTGAAACCTTGCATGAGGTACTTAACCTCTCTGTGCCTCAGTTTCCTCATATATGAAATGGGAACAATAGTAGCAGCTACTTTGGCTTTTATAAAAGTTTGTTTTGTAGAAATGTAGTTGATCTACAGTGTGTTAATTTTTTCTGTATAGATAAGTGACTCAGTTATATATATATATATATATGTCCTTTTTCATATTCTTTCCTATGATGGTTTATCACAGGATATTGAATATAGGTCCCTGTGCTATACAGTAGGATCTTGCTGTTTATCCTTTCTATATATAATAGTTTGCATGGGGTAATCGCAAACTCCATCCCTTCCTCACCCTCTCCATCCTGGCAACCACAGATCTGCTCTCTATGTCTGTGAGTTTGTTTCTGTTTCATGGATAAGTTCATTCATATTGTAATTTAGATTCTACATGTAATATTTGTCTTTATCTCTCTGGTTTACTTCACTTAGTATGATAATCTCTAGGTCCATCCATGTTGCTGCAAATGACATTATTTTGCTCTTTTTTATGGCTGAGTAATATTCCATTCTATGTATGTACCAGATCTTCTTTATCCATTCATCTGTTTACATTCAGGTTGTTTCCATGTCTTGGATATTGTGAATAAAGCTGTAATAGCAGCTGCTTTGTATAGTTGTTATGAGGTTCAAACAAGTTAATTTTTTTAAAAAGAAAAAAGCATTTGGAAGCCTGGCACATAATAAGCACTAGATACATGTTAGTTTATATCATTATTTTAACAAATGTGTTTTGCATTCCTTGTTTTTTCCCCCCTCAAAGTCCTTCCCTAAGCCTTCAGGCAGCAGCCTCTGTTTTTCTCAGGGAAGGGAGGCCACAGCAGAAGAGTAGGAACAAAGAAGCAGCAGCCTCTGTTTTTCTCAGGGAAGGGAGGCCACAGCAGAAGAGTAGGAACAAAGAAGTGAATTTTATTTAGCTTTTGACTTACTAGGCAGATTTTTGTTTCTTCTTTTTCTTTTGACATTATTTCAGACTTGCAGAAAAGCCACAGAAATACTCCAGAGGATTCCCCTCTACCATTCAGCTTTCCCAGATAGGAACAGTTACTGCCGTTCCTTGATCATCTTCTTTATCTCTCCTCTAAATTATTCAAGAGGGAGTTGCAGACATGAAATCCCATTTATCTCTAAATACCTTAGCGTGTATTTCCTATAACATGGACGTTCTCTTTGGAGGAAGGAGGCATTTTCTTCCATAACCTTGGTGTAATTATCTGAATCAGGGAAATGAACGTGGATGCATTATGTAATCTAATCTACAGACCTCCTTCAGATTTTGCCGATTGTCCAGGAATGTCCGTTACAGCAAAAGAATATCTCAGATCATGAATCACACTGTTTTCTGATCTCATTAGTATCCTTGAATCTGGATAAGCTCTTCACTTTATGTGCTTCTTTTATGATGCTGACATTTTTAAAAAGATGAGTGACCAAGTGTTTTGTGGAATGTTCCTCACATCAAGTTTGTCTTACATTTCTTCCTCATGAGATTCAGATGACATGTTTTTGGAAGGAATCTCACAGAAGGGATACTGTAAGTTTTTGTGCCTCATACCAGGGGCCACGTGCCTGTTGCCTGTGGGGGCTCTCATGTCAATTTTGATATCTTGGTTAAGATGATATCTGCCAGGTTTCTCCACTGAGAAGAGCCTATATTTTTTGGTGATAAATATTTTAATTATCTTATAGCTAGAAGTGTTAGAACTGTGTAAATATCCTACCCCGATAAAACCTTCAGTCCCCAGTTTTAACATCTGGTGATGATTCTTCCCTGAAACAAGCATTTTGTGTCAGTTGTTGAATGTTACCTCTTCTCATTATGGTGTGCCTTCCACATTTGTCAGTTGGCACTTTCATCTCAGGAAAACATTTCCTTTCCCCTCCATTCATTTATTCACACAGTGTATTTTATAAATGTATATTCCATGTGTATTATGTTATGTACAAACATAGACACACATTTATTGTTACGGACTCATTCTTATTTCATGCGGTGGACTACATTTTTTTTTCTGTATTTTCATGCTCAAGTCATCCCAGATTTGAGCAGCAGGAGCCCCTTCCAGCTGGCCCTGTGTCCTTCTGACACAGCCCCATCAATTTTGGCTCAGCTTTCTGGCACATGGTGTTCCTGGCTTGCCTTGTACTTAATTTGCCCTAGTCCTGGAATCAGCCATTTCTCCAAGGAACCCTACTTCCTTTTAGTGGAGATTGTGTCTAAGTAGATATATTTAGTGGAGAAAATGGGCTGAGGAAAAAAAATGTTCAGATCTCAAAAGCCAAATCTCGTGGACCACACAACAGATTTGGGAAGAATCTGGTTCTTCATCCTGCCCAGGCTGTCCAGAAAATGGGAGAGCGGAAGCCTAAATCCAGCTGCTGACCGTGGTCTGAGAAAGTCCCTGACCCCAGGAGGCGGAGCCCCCTCCTGCTGTAGAAGCTTGGAGACAGGTGCTTTCCCAGAATCCCTTGCAGCTAGGTGCACACCTAGGATGTGTTTGTATGACTTCAGATTGGAAGCCTCTGATATACGGAAGGAAGCTGGTGTCTAGAGACTTTTCTCAGGGGAGGTGTAGGGGCCTCAGGGACAGCAGGTAGGGGTGCCAGATTTAGATAAAATAAGAACATTAAACTGTTGTATGGAGCATAGCTTTGCTAAAATACTATTGTTTATATGCAGTTCAGAGTGAACTGGGTTGCCTGTGTTTCAGGGCCTAACAGGAGCGTCTGGACTCCAATCCCATTGGACTGCATGGCAGCCACCCAGCAGGTAGGTCCCACCTCCATCAGGCCATTCTGTGGGGTGATCCCTGGCTGAAGTACCCTCCTGCCTGTCCCTCCAGCTTTCCTTGAGATTATGTGGGATCCACAGTGTTCTTGTAATGGTCCCTTTTTGCTTAAATAAGTTATGGGTGCTGTGAAGGGCCACCTGTACCTGCCTGTCATTGTGCTGGAGTCAGGTGGGGACAAAGAGAGGAAACCCCCAGATCAGTTCTGGGAAGTGGAGTGGAGAAGGGCCTTGTTCCCCACTTCCTTCCAGAACTTGCAGAATTCCCCAGCCTGCAGACTGAAGACAGTTACCCATGCGTCCATTCATCATCTACCATCTACTCGTCTTCCCGTGTACCGACCCACCCACCCTCCATCTGTCATCCACCATCTACAGTCTGTCCATCCATCATCTATCGTCTGTCTATCCACTGTCCGTCCATCCCTCCATCCATGTGACATTCAGAATTGAACACCTGCTCTGTGCTAGGCACTGTCTGCGTCCTAGAGACACCACAGATGAAGAAACAACAGATACAGATGTGTCTGTCCCCACATGGAGCCTGCGTTCCTGTAGGGAAGGCGGGCGTTAATACAAGTAACACACATTGTATGTCAGCTGGTGAGAAGTGCTATCAAGATGAACCGTGAAGGGGGGGAGCACTGAGGCAGGGGCTGTCGATGTTCTCCACTGGGTGGTCAGGAAGGTGAGGTCCTGTCCCTGAGAAGGTGACATGAAAAGGGGAGGAGCCACACGGGTGATGGAGGGTGGAGCGTCCCAGCTGGAGGCAGCAGTGAGCCCCAGGGTGCTGGGGAGTCAGTGCGCCTGGTCTGAGGGTCCCCACCGAGGTCAGAGGGAGGGAGGGCAGGGGCAGGGGAGGCCAGAGTCGAGGGCAGGTCAGCGCGGCCATGAGGCTGTGGGAAGGACTGGGATTCGACTCCAGGGAAATGGGGGCTGCCAGGGGGACCTGAGCCAAGGAGATCTGGGCTCTGATTGCATTTTTAAATGCCATTAAGCGCCACCTCAAGGAGAAGCAGGCTTTCTGAATGAACAAATTTAAACTTAAAATGGCAGCGAAAACCAGGATGCTTTTCCCTGAATGACTGATTTTATTCTACCAAGTTCACTAGACTTGGGGCAGGAATTGAGATCGAAAGGTCAAGTTTCCTTATAGGAGTGGGTGGCTGGAAAACTCCTCACACCTCACGGGCATCCCCTGTTTATTCCTCACCACAACTCCACAATACCCCATTTACAGAAGAGGAAACAGGCCCGGCGTGGCCCAGCACCTTGTCCAGGAATAGTGAGAAGGTCCAGAGAGGCCCAAGTGGGGTCGGCAAGGACAGTTTTCCTCCCCCACCAGCGTGGTGGCGGGGCAGCCTGGCCGGGAGTGGGCATGTGGATGGAGAGCCACTGTCCCCGGCTCCCAAGGCCACTGCCCACTTCCGGACGAGGCTGGCAGAGCCACAAGACGTCTGCTCCCAGATGGAAAATTGAAACCACGCTCCTCTGTCACTACAGCCATTTGTCACTGAACTGGGGTACATATAAACAGCTTAATTCAAACCATACTGCCACCCCTTCCCCTCCCTCCTTTCCTGAGCCTTCCCCTGACTTGCTTCAGGAAGGTAAAAGACACAGTGCAGTGTCAAAATGAAGGGCCCCATTTGCTACACCTGTTGAGCTGAGCCTGCTAAGATGCTGTGGGTTGTCTTCACAACAACGCCAAGACTTAAGAACTATTATCAGGCCCAGTTGTCAGATGAAGAAACTGAGGCCTGACTTAAATCGTTTGGCCAAAGTCATGCCAACGAGAGTCAGAACCAGGTTCTGGCCAGACCTTCCTGTAGAACCCAGCTGCCCCTCTGTGACCTTGGCTGCTGCCATAGGACACACAGCAGCCAGATACACACCAGAACCCTGGACCTGGGCTGGATCCCAGCTCCACTCCACCTGCTGAGTGTAGTCGGCCTTGCAGAACCCTCTCTGCACTCCAGTGGAGACCCACCTGCCTTGGAGACTCGTCACCCACCTCACAGTGCCTGTGCTCATCTTCATCCCCAACCATATGACCATCAGCCTCTCTCACCATCTCGAAAATCTCTTTTTCACCCCCCTCCCTGTCCATATCGTCAGACAAGGGAGTATAACTGAAGAATGAGGAGCCCCCGGGTTAGAGTCTTGGTGGGGTCTCTTCCAGATGTGTGGCTTTGGGCAAGTTCCTTAACCTCTCTGTGCTTGCATTTCCTTAACTGTACAAGAGATACAATAATAGTTCCTATCTCTCAGAGTGATCACGAGGAGTCAGTGAGATAGTGTGTGTAACATGTTTAAAACAATTTTTAATAAAGGACTGGACTATTTAATAAAGGCTGATGGATAATAGCAAAGAAAGCCCAGTAAATGTGGCTGATAACATCACAATAACAAGTGAATGGTTATAAAAGTAACTGAGCAACAAGAAGTGATCATACCAGGAACAGGTGGATAAACGAATGAGTGAGTGAATGAATGAATACGAAACTGATCAGACTAGTTCAGGAGAAGTCCATGCAAGCCTGGCCCCTTTCTCCAGTTTCAGAAGCCCTGGGCTGCAGGTGAAGATGTGTTGTAAACTGAGCCCACACTGATGGATGGGGGAGAATTTGAGTTCCCTTTGGGGGAAACCTGCAAGCTGGAGCCTCAGGCTGCTTCCTCAGCTCAAGAGAATAGGATTTGTTTCTGCAAGGCCGCCTTCCCCACGTTCACCCTGCCTGCCTCCTTCACTGATTCTGGCTAAAGTAGGGGAAAAAGTGAAGGGGGATAGGTCTCTGGAGAGTCCTGGACCCAGGAAATAAAGGCTTCTTAGAGGTGTCTCTGAGATGACCTTGAGAGTGAGCTGTGGATTAGATAGGAATAATGCAGTATATTAGAGAACACAAATGCATTAATACTGTGAGACCCCAGTAGTTCAGGCCAACCTTGGTCTGTTGCTCTTCACTTTATTGTGCCTTGTGAATATTCCTTTTTTTACAAATTGCTGATTTGTGGAGACCCTGCGTCTGTGTGCTGTCCTTGTCGCTCAGTTGTGTCTGACTCTTTGCGACCCCATGGATTGTAGCCCGCCAAGCTCCTCTGTTCATGGGATTCTCTAGGCAAAAATACTGGAGTGGGTTGCCATGCCCTCCTCCAGGGGATCTTCCCAACCCAGCAATCGAACTCAGGTCTTCCACATTGCAGGCGGATTCTTTACTGTCTGAGCTACCAGGGAAGCCCAAGAAGACTGGCATGTGTAGCCTGCCCTTCTCCAGGGGATCTTCTTGACTCAGGAATCGAACCAGGGTCTCCTGCCTTGCAGGCAGATTCTCTACCAGCTGAGCTACCAGGGAAGCCCACCCTGCGTCTATCATGTGCCATTTCTCCAACAGCATTTGCTCACTTGCTGTTTCTGTGTCATATTTTGGTAATTCTCTCAGTATTGCCAACTTTTTCTTTGTTGTTATATTTGTTATGGTGATCAGCGGTCTAAGAGTGACTATCTTAATTGTTTTGGGCACCATGAACCACACCCATACTAGAAGGCAGATTTAATTCGTAAATGTCGTGTGTATTCTGACTGCTCCATTACCAGGTGTTCTCCTGTCTCTCCTTCTCCTCTGGCCTCCCTGTTCCTGAGACACAATATTGAAATCAGGCCAGTTAATAACCCTGAAGTGATCTCTCGTTGTTTAAGTGGAAGGAAGAGTCAAACGTCTCTCACTTTAAATCAAAAGCTGGAAACAAGCTTAGTGAGAAAGTCATGTCGAAAGCCAAGGCAGGCCAAAAGCTAGTCCTCTCACACCAAACTGTTAGCCAAGTTGTGAATGCAAAGGGAAAGTTCCTGAAGGAAATTAAATGGCTGCTCCAGTGAATACACGGATGATAAGAAAGTGAAATAGCCTTACTGCTGATACGGAGAAAGTTTGAGCAGTTTGGATAGAAGGTCAGACCAGCCATATTCCGTGAAGCCAAAGCCTAATGCAGAGCAAGACCACTACTCTCTCCAGTTCTGCGAAGGCTGAGAAATGTGAGGAAGCTGCAGAAGTGGTTCATGAGGTTGAAGGAAAGAAGCCATCTCTATAACATAAAAGTGCCCGGTCAAGCAGTGCACTGTGCAAAAGCTCTAACTCAGTTCATGCGTGACGGTCCCGCAGTGAATAGTAGATGTTTAGTGCAGACAATGAAACAGCCATTAAAAACATTCATGATTCCTGGGAAGAGGTTCAAGTATCAAAATACACAGCCCTTATGGACAACTTTGAGGGGTTCTAAATACAGTGGAGGAATTAGCTGCAGATTTGATGGGAACAGCAAGAGAACTAGCAGTGGGGCCTGAAGATGTGGCTGAGTTGCTGCAACTTCATGATCAAACTTGACTGGAAGAGGAGCTGCTCCTTATGGATGGACATGGAAGTGGTTTCGTGAGATGGAATCCACTCCTGTGAAGATGTTAAGACTGCTGAAGTGACAACAAAGGGTTTAGACTACAGCCTCAACTTAGTTGATAAAACAGGTTTGAGAGGACTGACTCCAATTTTGAAAGAAGTTCTGTTGTGGGCCAGATGTTATCAGGTAGCACTGCATGCTCCAGAGAAACTGTTCACCAAAGTCAGTCATTACAGCCAACCTCACTGGTGTCTCATATTAAGAAATTGCTGCAGCCACCACCCCGATCAGTCAGCAGATCAATGCTGAGGCAGGATCCTCCACCAGCAAAAAGAGGATGACTCTCTGAAGGCCCAGATGATGATTAGAGTGTTAAAACAATGAAATATGTTTACATTAAGGCATGTACATTGTGTTTTCAGACATAATGTTATTGCGTGCTTAACAGACTACAGCATAGTGGAGACATAACTTTCATAAGTAGCAGGAAACCAAAGCATACATATGATTTGCTGCAATATTTGCTTTATTTTAGTGGTCTGGAGTCGAGCCAGCAACATCTCGGAGGTTCGCCTGTATTATATTCTGGTAAGATGTTAAATTTCCTGATTTGGATCATTTTATTGTATTTAGGTGATAGAAGGTCATGTTCGTGGGAAATACATGCCAGAGTTTTTAGGGAGAAAGGGGGCTGATGTCTGCAACTTACATATATATGGTATTTACATGAAAACACATAGAGAAAGAACAGGGCGAAATGTCAGTGATGGTGAATTTGGGTGAAGGGTACACAGGAATGCCTCGTATTCTTGCAACCTGTCTGTTGAATTTATACCAAAATAAAAAGTTACAGAAAATAATAACTAAAAAATGAGTAAGTAGCCCCAAACCTGTGATGTCACGCTGTAGCCCAGCATCGCTCTTTCAGGTTCTCGACTTCCTCCAACCCTGAAACACACCCATGCCCACTTGGTCCCCCCTGGGGCGCTGGAGACTGTCGTGCTCAGGTGGGTGGCCTATTGCTCGGATGGTTTGGATGTCCTTACGCCGCCTCCTCCCAGCTCGAGGGATGCCAGAAGCATCCACTACATGCTGGGCACTGGTGCTGACCCTGGTGGTCCCAGGGGCAATGAGACAGACCCTGCCCCCACCCTGAGGGAAGCAACAGATACAGGACAGGAATTACAAGGGGAGGAGGGTGGGAGGAGAGGGGCTCAGGGACACAGTAGTCTGGAGCAGGGTGGGAGCAGGAAGATTTCTAGATGGAGATAGTTTATGCCAAGAACCAAAGGAAGAGGAAAAAAGCTAGGAGAGCAGAAGGGGCAAAAATGCTTCCCAGCAAGTCTTTGAGTTAGGTGCCCTGAGCCCATTTTACAGGTGGGAAAACTGAGGCTCCAGGTGTGTAATTAACTTGCCCCAAAAGGTGCCATGGCTAGGACATTATGGCCCTGGAATCCTCACTGCCCCACCTTCCTGTAATCGAGAAGGGTGACATCTATGGGAACTGGAGACAGCTCTAGGAGGGGGGACATCTGGGGTGGGGGCTGCCTCTTCCATCCCCAGGAGGCCAGGATGCAGATAACCAGCAGGATTTTCAGGCACCACTGTCTCCAGTCTACACTTTTTGCTGAGCTATTTCCCCAGAATTCCATAGTCTTAAGAGCCAGATTTCTCCCCTGATAATGAAATTGGAGAGATCACTCCAAGGGGAAAATTGGGCCACTCAACCTGCCCTCTCTTCTTGGCCTTCTACCTGCCAGAGCTGCTGGGATGTCCGGGGAGCGGGAGAGCACTGCAGACCAGATGTCCAGGTAAGGAACCTGTGTGCCTAGCCCTGCCGCTTAGAAGCCTGATGTCTCAAGTCTGGGCCTCCGTCGTCTTGTCCCTAAAACACAGACACTAGTGGTGCTGCAGCCTTGGCTCAGGGCTGGACAGCTTTATAAGGACGGCGGCGGTGTTGATCAGAATGACAGTCGTTTTGAGACTGAAACACCTCATTTTCTCCCTCTGTGGCCCAGATGCCGAGGAATGAGGTCCAGTCTCGCTCTCTGGCCGACTCCTCTCCTTCCAGACTGTGTGGTTGTTTTTCCCCTCGTTGCTTTGCCAAAAGTGAGAGTCACAAACCTCACCACCTGCCCTTCGGAAGAAAATCATTATTTTAACCAAGAAGATAGGGATGGCAAACGTTAGGAAACAGTAGGAAACTCCTAAGGTGTCAGCAGGGATGGGTCTCAGACTCCACATTCACCCTACGGTGGCCTCTTTGTGTGTCTCTGTTGCAGGGGCTTCAGGGACCTAACCCCAAAGTACAGTTGGGGAGAGGGATTTAAGAGGCTGGCACCTGGAAAGATTCCAGCAGCTTCTGTGTTTAGGCTGGACTTGTGGCCTCAGCTCACCTGGGCAGCTGTCTTTCAAAACGGCCCCAGGCAGCTCTGTCACTGATAATGGTCCTCAGTGATTAGCATGGTCACAGGACCACTGCCTCTCCTGACTCCAGGAGAGGGGACATCCCTCCTTCCATGCCCAGGAGGCAGGGATCCAGATAACTAACAGGATTTTCAGAGACTGGTCTCCAGTCCCTGAGACAGACTGAGTTATTTTTACTGGGCTATTTCCCTAGAAATTCTGTAGACTGCGAACCAGATCTCTCCCCTGAATAATGACGTTGGAGTGGTCATACCATCCTGAGCATTTAAGATGGCCATGCCAAAATTTTGTGGCCGTATAGAGATGTGCTACGCTGGGTGATCACATACCCTAAAACACGATGTGAATGATAAGGCTGCTCCAGTACTGTGTTTATGGGTTGCTTTCATTCAGCTAACGCAGATGTGTTCTCAGAGTGCTTGCTCTCAGCTGAGCATTGGTGGTAGAGAGCTTCCCAGGGCGCCGTGATTCAGGGAGGCCGGACGGTGGGCCCGCTGACACCCCTGAGAATGGCAGTCGGTGGGGAGGGTGTGTGGTGCTATGAAGTGGGAGTGTGCTCGTGTGTGCAGTCAGGGAGGCTTCCTGGAGAAGGAGCCCAGTGTTTATCCTAAGAGCAATTGGCTACAGCAGTTGAGGTTTTAATCAGGGGGCGATGGTGATCAGATTTGCATTTTGAAAGTGTGTTCTGCTGACAGTGTGGAGAATGGCTTGTTGGAGTTGAGTGTGGGAGCCAGGGAGGAGGCTGTTGCCCACCCCTGGTGAGAGGCCTTAAGCAAATATTTCTAAAGGGCTTCCCACTCTCTGGGCCAAGGGGGTGGAGAGAGGTGGATAGGTTGAGTGATACTGAATGGACCATCCTGATAGGACTCGGGTTCACAGGTTTTGGGCAGAGGGAGAAGTCAGAGTCACAGTTGCTTCCAGGTGTCTGGCTCAGAGAAGTTGGGCCAGGTAACTCATGTGAGAGGGGGAAATAAAAATCTTCGTCATCATAAACTTAAAAAGTACAAAATGTAGCTTACAGTACAGTATTGTCCTTGTTTTAAAATGTACGGAAAAAAAGACTGAAAGGAAATTCACCAAAGATTAGCAGAGGTTCTCTCTGTACACAGGATTCTCATCTTTCTGCTTTTCTCTGTTTCCCAAATAATTGTTAATGACTATGTACTAATACAATAATTAGGGAAAACCACACGTGAAAAGTGATGTGTATTTCATCAGTTCTAGGACAGTCCAGCCTCTGATGGAGGTAGTGTTTCATTTTTTCCCAGAGAATAAGTCTGGCTGGTCAGAGCAGGAAAGTTCCCATAGCTGGCACTCCATAGCTTAACCTCTCCCATTTCCATCAGAATCTGCCAGCCAAGCTCAGCCCTCATCACCTCTGAAAGAAATTTTTGCTCCATTTGTTAAATCCAGGTGTGTGATATTCCGAATTTTAGAAGTTCACTGTCATTTTCTTTTCTAAGTTCAATGTCATGTTTTCTCCTTTTCTCCCAAAGAAAACTTGCAAAGCAAACCACAGCTGCATGTGCTCGACATCTTCCTGCAGTACTTGGACCTTTCAAAAAAAATGAGGCGCTCCCCTCCCTGGCTTCAAAAGCCCAGAGAGGTGCTCTGTTTTGTTTCACGTCTGGCCCCAGGAAGATAGGATTTGGGTTGGAAATAGCCCCTTGGAAGCAACCTTCACTGTAAATCCAGTCTGTTTGCTTGGGAAGGACAAAAGGTTGAAAGCATTTTAAAACGTGGGCCTGAAGGATTGAGTCTGGCACAGGGGAGCCTCGACTGTCTGGGGAAGACTGTGGTCCCATTCCAGGGAGATTAACCCCCAGATGCAGATGTGGGGGGAGGAGGCTGCACTCCAGGCCTCTTCAGCCTTACAGCCAGTGGTTTCCAAAGGGCTTCCCTCCCCACCGGGTGCAGCTGGGCACTGTAGCACTGAAGACCTGGGAGGACCCTGACCCCTTTGGTTCTGCAAAGTGTCAGGTTTTTGGTCAGGTTCCTGTTCCAAAAGTCCGAATCTCAGCCTGCGCAAGAGGTGATTGTCCCTTCTTGAAGAAGTTTGGAAGACAGAGTGCTTCTGCCTTGACAAAATAGTAGAAGAGCAATAATAGTCATAGTAGCAGGAATACTAATAGTAATAATACTAACTATAGTCAGAATAGAAATTGTAATAGCAATGTAATAATAGTTATGATATTACCATTAATACTAGCAATGATAAAAATATTAGTAATGATAGTGACACAGTGGTTATCATAACAATGACAATAGTATTAATAGTAATAGTAACAATGCGTGCTAAGTTGCTTCAGTGTCTCTGACTCGTTGCAACCCCATGGACTGTAGCCCACCAGGCATCTCTGTCCAAGGAATTCTCCAGGCAAGAATACTGGAGTGGATTACCGTTTACTCCTCCAGGTGATCTTCCTGACCCAAGGATTAATAGCAGTGATAGTGGTAGTTATGGTAATAATAGTGATGGTAGGAGGTAATACTCCAGTACTCTTGCCTGGAAAATCCCATGGACGGAGGAGCCTGGTGGGCTGCAGTCCGTGGGGTCGCTGAGAGTCTGACAAGCCTGAGCGACTTTACTTTCACTTGTCACTTTCATGCATTGGAGAAGGAAATGGCAACCCACTCCAGTGTTCTTGCCTGGAGAATCCCAGGGACGGGGGAGCCTGGTGGGCTTCCGTCTATGGGGTCGCACAGAGTCAGCCACGACTGAAGCGACTTAGCAGCAGCAGCAGCAGAAGGTAATAGTAGCAGTAGTAATAGTAGTGATCATATTCATGGTACTAATAATAATAGGAATAGTACTACTATCACCACCACTTGCTATTCACTGTGTCCCAAATGCTGTTGGAAACACAAGACAGAAACAAACACATTCACCTCCGTGACACCTGTGAGAAAGGTCCTGTTACTTACTGTCCCTTGTTTTCGGATGAAGAAATTGAGGCAGGGGCCTTTTGCTTGGTTGCCCAAAGTCTCTCAGCTGTCAAGAGGCAGGGCCAGGATTTGAATCCAAATTTGAATCTGTGTCACTTCCCAGGCTCCATGTGGGTCACAGCCTAGCTGCCCCTGAGGATCACTGGACACAGCTCATGCCTGGTCCCTCCAGGGACTCTGCTCAGCCCGTCTGTGGAGAGCTTGGCCTTGATTTTGTGTTGTGAGCTCTGAGGGTGATCTAGCACTAAGCCAGGGTGACCATCACCACACTGGATGATAGTTCTCACACCTGGAGGCAGCAGGACCCCTGAAGATTACACAGCTTGTCACCCACCCACTGAGTTTCTGATTTAAGAGATCCAGGTGGGGCCCAGGAACCTGCATTTCTGCTAATCTCTCAGGGGATGCTGAGCTGTTGGTCAGGGCCCCCCCTCTGAGAAACCCCCGAGCCGCCCCCCCCCCAGCAGAAACTGTCCATGTGTGCATGCATTCACTCAGCACTCTCGTGAGCACCTACTATGTGCAGCCCTCTGCCAAGCTGTGAGTGACAGGGCAAAAGGGGAAGTTACACACGCCCCTCTGTCTTTCCTTCCCTGACAGCGTGGAGCCCGTGGGGCTGTGGGGGTCCTGAGGGATAAGAGAGGGTCCTCGTGGCAGGGACTGGACTGAAGGGGCTGCCCAGACCCTCAGCCCACTGTGTGGGGAGCTCCTTTGTCCTCAGCCCCTGAGCTAACTTACGTCCAAACTTCCCCTCTAAGCCGGTTACGTAAGTGTTCCCTGAGGCCTCGAACCTTCCAGATGGGCCTGTGGCCATCCCACCAGCTGCTCCTGGGATGTCAGCCCCGACCTCTTTCCTGGGCCCTGGAATTCCTGGAGCAGCCTGACACGGAGCAGCTGCGGAAATGTCAGGAGGGCCCATATCAAACAGCCTTTGTGCTCCTGGCTCCTCCCGCAGGCAGCTGCAGTGGGGGCGGGGCTGGGTCCTTGTGACCCCAGACCTCTGGTCCCACAACACACACCAGCCTTGAGGAAGGGACCCCGGCCACCTCCTGTCCACAGAAGAGCCTGTCCTTGTCCCTCCTGCTCTCCTTGGATGTGTTCCTGGGCCCTTGGTGAGGAATCTCCTCCCACCTGCCCTCAGGTCACCCTCATGACCACATCCAGGGGCCACTGGGGTCCCAGGCCTCCAGGTCCTTCAGAATTACCTGGAAAGCTGGCATTAAATAGCCAGCTGAGGCCACACCCGAGAGCCTGATCCTGGAGGTCTGGGAGGTCTGGTCTCTAATGAGGTATCCAGACAGTATGGGGTGCCTTGGACCACACTTTGAAAAACACTGGTGGAGATAGTAAACTCTCATTTTATATGATATGTGGTGTGTATGTATATATATATACATATATACACACATGAGAGACTATCTTGTACCTATGTATGTATAGAGATAAAAAGGTTTCTCAGGTGGCTCTATTGGTAAAGAATGCAAGAGACGAAAGAGTTGTGGGTTAGATCCCTGGGTTGAGAGGATCCCCTGGAGGAGGGCATGGCAACCCACTCCAGAATCCTTACCTGGAGAATCCTGTGGACAGAGGAGCCTGGCAGGCTACAATCCATAGGGTCACAAAAGAGTGACCTGAACCAATTTAGCACCCACACACGTGAATAGATATATTGATACCATGTCATATTACTTTCCTAGGGCTGCCATAGCAAATTACCCAAACTGGGCGACTTAAATCAGCAGACATATATTCTCCCCCAGTCTGGAGGCCAAAAGTCCAAAATCAAGGTGTGGACAGGGTCAGCTCGCTTGGGAGGATCCTGGGGTGGGTCCTTCCAGCTCCTGGTGGCCCCAGACACTCTTTGACTTGTGGCCACATCCTTCCAAATTGGCCTTCAAGCAGAAGGACGGGGAAGATGCCCAAGTTCAAGTCCACCCCCAGGACAGAGCTGCAGGTTGGGTCCCTGACCCTGCCTCCAAGCAATCAGGCTTTGGCCCACAGCCAGCGAAGTGGCTGATCAAATGGTGCGTTTTTCTGAGACCGCACACTTCATCTGGCATCTGCCTGTCAACACCTACAGTCCTCACCCCTCGCATTTCCCCACCTTCCCTGGCCTCTCTTGCCAGCTCCTGTCTTTCTCCTTTTATGCCCAACCCTGGGTGTCTTCCCTCCTCTTAAACTCACCTTCTAAGAGCTTTAAGTGCCATCGACGTGTGGGTCACCCCACACCCCCTCTAGCTCTTGCCTCCCTGAGTTCTGGGTCCATAGAGTTCCAGGGCCAACCACTCAAAATGTCTTCCAGATTTGTCACTGGCCGGTTATGAAGGTAGGAAACCTCGTAGCTTATCTGAGCCCCCGCTGGTATCTGTGGCCTTGGAGGGCTGCTGTAAGATATAGCGATGACACTGAGCACAGGGCAGGCGCCCAGAGCCAGAGGTGAGCATCTCACAAGGCAGATGCCAAGTGCACACCTGCCCCTCCAGGTTGGAGCTCCCAGAGCTGAAAGCAGGGCCTTGGCCAGGTTTTCCTACCTTCCAGAGTCAGAGGAGATAGCTGCTCTCTGTTCTTGGAAGGACCCTACCTGTCCTTCTCTGGTACATAGAACTTAAAACCAGCAGCGAAGCATTCATATCCTCCAGTATGAGCTTTGGATTTTAAATGGCACGCTCCCCTGGAACGACATGCAAGGACCTGAACTTACATTTACTCTTACTAAAGTGTAAATGACTGACGACAGATCAGTTCACAAGAAAAACCAAGTACGAGGACCCTGGTTCTGGGGTCAGGGAGCAGGCACCCCCACCTACAGTCAGCAATCAAGGGGTACCTCCCAAAGGAGGTGGTACAGAATTGCCCACCACTGGGGGGCAGCAGAGCACCAGGGATCAGTTTACAAATACAAAGGCAGGGGTCCGAATTGCTACCGTGATAAGTTGTGAAACTCCTGCCCACCCCGTCTAGACAGCCCTTCTTCTTCCTTCCAGCTGAATTCTCACTCCCTCTGTGCATCCCCATCAGGTGAGGATACAAAGGTCCCAAGTGCAGCAGGAGCCTCCTTCTTCACGGGCAGGTTTGCCCAGGTAGAGACAGAAGCACTTTACATCTTGTTCAGGTCGTGTGGACCAGCCCCGATACACCTGACTTCTTAGTGACTTAGAGCATCAGCCTTGCCTGGGAGCTTGCCGACTCTCAGGCCCACCGCAGACCCACAGGTTCAGACTCTCAGAGGGTTAGGCCCAGCAGTTTTTTTTAAGTTTATTTTATTGAAGTATACTTGATTTACAATGTTGTGTTAATTTCTGCTGCACAGTAAAGTGACTCAGTTATACATACATATTTTCTTCATTTTCTTTTCCATTGTGGTTTGTCATAGGATGTTGAATATAGTTTCTTGTGCTATACTGTAGGACCTTGTTGTTTATTCAGACTATATACAATAGTTTGCATCTGCTAACCCCAGACTCTCAATTCATCCCTCCCTCGTCCCCCTTGTCTATTCTCTATGTCTCTGGTGTGTTTCTGTTTCATAGATAAGTTCATTTGTATCATATTTTAGAGTCCACATATAAGTGATATCATATGGTGTTTGTCTGTCTGACTTACTTCACTTAGTATAATAATCTCTAGGTCCATCCATGTTGCTGCAAATGGCATTATTTCATTCTTTTTTATGGCTGAGTAGTATTCTGTTGCAGAGAAGAAAATGACACCCCACTCCAGTACTCTTGCCTGAAAAATCCCATGGACGGAGGAGCCTGGTAGGCTGCAGTCCATGGGGTCACTAAGGGTCAGACACGACTGAGCGACTTAACTTTCACTTTTCACTTTCATGCATTGGAGATGGAAATAGGAACCCACTCCAGTGTTCTTGCCTGGAGAATCCCAGGAACGGGGGAGCCTGGTGGGCTGTCGTCTGTGGGGTCGCACAGAGTCAGCCACGACTGAAGCGACTTAGCAGCAGCAGCAGCAGCAGTATTCCATTGAATATATATGTACCATATCTTCTTTATCCATTCATGTGTTGATGGACACTTAGGTTGTTTAGTCATTTTGGGTTTTTATGGCCCTCGGGATTCTGCTCAGCTCAGGGTCGACGATGGTTGCTTTCAGTTAAGCAGGCAGGATGGGAACGTTGGTTCCTGTGCTGTCATGCGTCCGTGCTGCTGTAAGGAACAAAGGCCTGGTGGGGTGCTGTTTACCAAAGGAACGTTGGTTTGGAGCAGGGATTCGACCCGGCAGGCCTTTCCACGAGCTGGGCCAGGCGGATGGTTAATGTGAAGAACGAATGAGTCAGTTATGGCCACCCAGCATCGTGACCCAGCCTCTGATCGATTCCTACGAGGAGGAATTAGAAAGTGGTCTTTGGGTTGTCAGTTCTTCAAAATGAGAACATCCCTGGCTAAAAAAGAAGTCCAGTCCTCCTGGCACTGGAATGCAGGCCACCTGTCCCGGGTCTTCAGGAGAGAGGGGGACCCACTACCTGGGTTCTTATCGCTGCTCCACACTTGGAAGCTGGGCCACCTACTCAGTGACTCAGCGTCTCTGATTCCCAGCTTCCTGCCCCATACACGGGGACAGAAACAGTACGCACCAAGCAAGCTTGTGGGGCTGAAATACGTCAACATATGTGACAGCCTGACCAGAGTAAATGCTCAGCAAGTGTTGGTGAGTTTTTAATAAATGCTTCATTTAAGTTATAAGACTTTATGGTTTCCCAGTCTGGCTGTTACTCAGAAAGTTAGATGTAGAGTTACTATATGATCCAGCAATGCTGTTTATGTACCTATGAGAAGTGAAGAGTTAGGTTCTCACAAAAACTTGTACACAAATGTTCGTAGCAACACTATTCACAGCCTCTAGAAAGTGGAGAAAACCGCAGTTTCCATCAGCAGTTGTATGGATAAGCAAAGCATAGTCTGTCCTCAGAATGGAGTAGCACATATTGCCCGTAAAAAGGCACGAGGCACCGACACAGGCTGCAGCACGGATGAGCCTTGAGGGCGTTATGTTCAGGTCAAAAAAAAGGAAAGGAAATCAATCTCTCAGTCGTGTTCCACTGTTTGCAACTCGTAAACTGTAGCCCGCCAGGCTCCTCTGTCCTTGGAATTCTCCAGGCAGGAATAGAGTGGGTAGCCACTCCCTCCTTCAGCGATCTTCCCAACCCAGGGATTGAACCCAGGTCTCCTGCATGGCAAGGCTAATTCTTTACTGTCTGTGCCACCAGGGAAGCCCAATCTAGACACAAAAAACCACAGCTTGTATGGTTCTATGTATATGAAATGTCCAGAAGAAAGTGCATAGAGACTGAGAACAGGTCAGTAGTTGCCAGGGGTGGAGGGGTTGGCTAAGAATACAGGGTTTCTTTTAGGAGTGGTGGAATGCTCTCAAAGTCATTGTATTGATGGTTACATGACTGACTATGCTGAAATCCACATAGCTGTGTGCTTTAGAAGAGTGAATTGTGTGGCCTGTGAAATATATCCCAAAAGAGCTCCTTAAAAAATCTATGTTTTCCCCATCAGATGCCCTAAAGCTATTTTTTATTGTTAATGAGGGCAGGGAGGGAAAGAGTGACCTGTGAACATTTTAATTTTTTCCCAAAAAAGCAAAACAGGTTAGAAAAGGTACTTGAGCTGCATTCCATCTCCAAGCGAAGGCTCTGCCCCGGTCCCCCTCAAGGTCAGGCCTGCATAACACAGCAAAGCAGGGCAGCCTGCCGAACTGTGGGCTGTGTTTTTAAAGGCTGCAGACTTTCCAGCTGCATTTCGTCTGAAAACATCACACAGTTTTTGAGTGGGTTAAGCCCTTACGATTTTGGGGGGCTTCGGGCTCAATTATCATCAGAAAATTGCAGCATCTCCAGGCTCAGGGAACCAGGCTCTGTGTCCACAGCTGTCCTTGGAGCAGCTGCCAGGGATGCCTGCCCGGGCCTTATCTCCAGAAGGAAGTCACCCCACCCTGTTCCAAATGCTTGTCCAGAGGGATGGGGCCAAGCAGAGTCCCAAGGGGCGAGGCAGCCCCACATCCCCAGCCAGAGAGAAAGTCTTCCCTCCCCGCCTCCCCTCCCGCTTCCACTGTGGAGGAGAAGAGCCACTAGGGGACGGATGGGGTTCCTGGCATGTGTACTTCCCACGGGGACCGAGCGATTCTGTCCCCAGCCTCACCCCTGGCTGGGACCCTCTTCCATCTTCCTGTCACCATTGCATGAGTTCAACTTTGGCGGTGGGGGGCAGCCCTAAGGTCTCACAACCTGACCCAGCCCTTGAGACACACTTGTAACTTCTCTCCACTCCCTCACACCCCAGGGCCTTTGCGCAGGCTGTCAGGGGAAGATTCCACCAGATCCCAGCTATGTGCCCTTGGACAGGTCACTCCCTCCTGGGCCTCAGATCCCTGTTGGTTATTTGAGGAGCTTCCTCAGTAACCATTGGAGATCTGAAGGCGCAGAGTCTGGGGTTGAGTCTGTGTTCCGACTGCCTCCAGGACTGCTCTTTCTGCAGAGTCAGACTGCTCTGTGCCCGCTCATCCTTCCAGCCTCAGCTCCGCTCTTATCCCTGGGGCCTTCCAGGATGTCCTGGCATTTTTGGGTTCCTGAGCCTATCTGTGATGGTCTGGGGGCCTTCTTGTCCACACTGAAAACTCCTGAAGGGCAGGGCGGTCCCCCTAGCAAGTTCGCTCCCCAGCCTGGCCTGTCACAGGCTCTCTACCAAAGTGTTTAAAGAAGCACAAGTGAGTTTCCAAAATACTTCCTCTTTCACGATCTCATCGGTCCTCTCCAGCACCTGGACATGGGAAACGGGCTGTTGCTCCATTTTACAGATGAGAAACTAAGTCTCTGAGCTCTGGGCTCCTGGCCAGCCTTCTCCTCCTCAGTGTCTCCCAGGTTTCTGAGACAGCAGGAGAGAGCCACATCACTGCAGGTGAAAGTGGTGGTGTCCTGGCCCCTCTGTGGGCTTCTTGAAAGGATACTGTTTAAGCAAAGCTCCCAGCCCAGCCAGGGAGAGAGGTCACGTGTCCTTTGGCAGAGAAGAACCTGACCCTCCGGCTGGGCTGTGCGCATGCTTGCTGATTCATCACTCCTGGCCCCCGAGTTCTCTGCCTCCCGCCCAACCACCAACACACAGTGCCAGCTCCGTTTATCTTCCCATCAGGAAAGAGGGCAGTGGCCTTAGGGGACCCTGAGGGCCACCCTTCTGGAAGCAGATGTGGACAGGCTGTTCAGGTCGCCTGGAGGATGTGTTCTCTGCAGGCAGCTCTGGCCACAGACCAGAGCAGTGGAGCCACAGGAGACTGTGCCCGGCCAGTCCGGGGTCCAGCCTCCTCCTCTGCCTCCCAGCAAGGTGACCTTGGCAGAGCACCGGGGCCTCTCCACCCATTTCCTTCCTGCCACAGAGATAATGGGTGTGTAATGACATCCTTATTCTGAAGGATGCCCGTGAGGTTTAGAGGTTGTGGAGGTCGACCTGTGTTGGGCAAAGTGCCTTGTGCATAAGTAACCCTTGGTGAAGATCACATATTTGTGAAAGGATTACTTATTTGTAGAATTCATCAGGAATCCTCTAGATAGTGGCCAAGTGAGAGAAAACTGCGCTTTCACAGTCAAGATTGTGGGCCCCTCTGTGGGGTTCGGGGGGCAGCAGGAGCTGTGGTCCACTAGGTGCCATGGGTGCTGAGGTGACAGCAGACACTGGGGCTTGAGAGACAGAGCCTGGCCTGGGGGCACAGTCAGTGAGACCAGCCATTCTGTTAGAGAACAGGGAGGAGAGAAAAGTAGTGTGTAGTGCCACTGCAGGGACCTCTGGATTGGGTGCACTCAGGTATTCTCTCAGAAGTTCCCTGGTGGCTGCAAGGCAGAGACTGACGGGAACTTTGAGGACTTGCTGAGCCCTATGGGGCCTGGGTTTATCCGGGTTACATATGATCATCATCAGTTAACGAAAGCTAAGCTGTGCTTGGTGAGGATGGCTCCCAAAAGGGGTCTTTGAGGCCCGCTGAAGATCTGGTCTAAGTCAGAGCAGGGCCTGTGGGAGCAGCAAAGAGCCCCGGGCCCTGTGGACACAAACTGGAGGACCCAGCTGAGTGGCAGGGCTGTTTCTCCCCAGCACAGTCTCCCATGGCTCCTGTTAGCAAACCGCACAGACCCAACACCTTAAAAACCACAGGAACGTGTTCTCTTACTGCCCTGGAAGCTGGAAATCTGAAATGAGTCTTTCAGGCAAAAATCAAGGTGTGGGCAGGGCTGCTCCTTCTGGAGGCCCCAGGGGAGAACTTGTTTCTGGGCCTTTTCCAGCTTCTAGAGGCGCCCACGTCCCTTGGCTCACAGCCTGGTTTTCAGTGCTCGTCCCCCCGCTCTCTGTTTGATCCTCACGTCTCCTTTCTCTGACCCTCCTGCTTCCCTCTTGCCAGGACCCTCGTGATGACACTGAGCCCATGAGACAAGCCAGGATCCTCTCCTCACCTCCAGGTCTTTAATCACACCTGCAGAGTCCCTTTTGTTGTGTAAGGTCACACAGTCACAGGTCCTGGAGGTTGAAACATGCATGTCTTTGGCAGGGGGTCATTGTTCCACTGACCACACACTCTGTATCCGCCCACATAGTTGGAGTGGGCAGCCTCTATCTAATAAGGCTGTTGGAATATCATTCATATAACTCCAAGTTTTAAAATAACAACTTCTCTTCCTACAGATGTCACCAGTACTCACCCCCCCCTTCTTCCTTTAATGATAGAATGCCTCAGTTTTCACTGGGCTTAAGACTGCTCACTTGCCAGCCTCCTTTGCTGCTAGAAATGATTGCATGACTGTGTCTGGCCACCAGAGTGTGAGCAGACTCATTGCGTGTCCTTATGTGCGCCCTTAAAAAGCACGGGCCTGGGCTCCCTTTGTCTCTCCCCACTTCCCAGTGTTGGGCTTGTAGACACCATGGAAGGGGCTGGAGCAACCACTTTGGATACAGAGATAAAAACCATGTGTTGAAGCTCACGAAACCGCCCTGCTCGTAGTTACCTCCTTCTGGATTGTGAGAGAAATAATATTTTGTATTGTTTAAGCAAATGTATTAGGGGGCCTCTCTGTCGCAGCAGCGGACCTTGTACCCTGACTCAGACACATGGGCCTGTGTGTCTGAGAGGTTGCCTTGTTCTTCCCACTACTGATGACTCCAAGGTCTCTGCCGCCTCTCTCCTAGACCTTCCCACTGCTGAGCTGGTCACAACTGCATGCAGGATGGTCAAATCCTCCCTGACTTGGGCAGAGAGGGGAGGCTTTTTCCCAAGTGTGCAGGCTCAAAGCCAGTAACCTCAGCATCACCTGGGAGTTTGGTTGGAAATGCAGAGGCTCTGGCTCTTGTTCAAACCTTGTGCCTCAGATTCTGCATTGAATATGACCCGCAGTTGGGGGTGTGCAGTCACTTGAGAAGTTCTGGTCTTAGCATTCCATGTCTCTGTGTTGAAACCCCTTGCTCTCCAAGTCAGTGGACTTCACGCTGTACCCCAATCCCTAGGGTTGTCCACGGGCCTAGATGCCTCACCCCTGCTTAAGGAAGGCAAAACCACATTTGGGGTTTTATTTGATGGGGTTCTGCATAGCTGATTTTCTGAAGTAGAGAAATGTGAAAGTCCTGGTCCTGGGTCATGCCTCTTCTGATGACCACCTCGCTGGGGGCGCACAGGGCATGAAGCAGCAGGGGCCGCACCCCAGGGTGAGTGTTAGGAACGCCCACCTTCTCTCGGTCGTCTAGAGGACTCTCCCCCAGTTTCCTTTGGGGGAGGCAGTCTCCTTGGGTGGAAGGGCCTGGAAACTCGCCTCCAGGTGCACTTGAGATCATTCATTCTCCTTCATGTTGTTTTAGATCATTTTCATTCATTTATGAGTAGATAAAAGTTTACTAAGTGCCAGGCACTGTTCTGTGCAGTGGGAATACTGCACCGATTGTACATAGGCTTCCCTCATGGAGGTTACATTTTACTGTGGTTGTGTCTGGGGAAAAGATTTCCAGGCAAAGGGAGCAGCCAGTGCAAAGGCCCTGAGGTCATTGGTGTTGGGACTGTTAGGGTGGTTTCACGGCTTGCTGGCGTGCTGTGGCTGGTGGATAAGGGAAGGCAGCAGGAAGGAGATGGGGTGGTTAGAGGTTTGTGGAGTGACGGGGCTGGTGGGGCAGATGCTACTGGATGCCCTTGCCCGTGTCGCCTCTCAGCTCCCCAGTGAGATGCATACCAATGGCTTTTTAGCTGCCGTGTCCCATCTGAGGTTTTCTCTGGCCGCAGGAGCAAGCCTGGGGTGCAGCAGGGTTCCCCAGAAGAGCCAAAGAGTAGGCTGACCCACTTGCATCTGGCTGAAAGTCCAAGAGCCCAGGAAGCCCTCAGTCCCAGGCAGACAAGGATGGGTGTCACCTTGTGGAGGAGTTGATGTTTGGGGAGCTGCTCTCAGGCAAGGAAGGACGAGCATGGTGTAGAAAGCCTGGGTCCTGCCCCTCACATGGGACAGCTCAGAGGCTCGCCCCTAGTCATGGGGTCCCCAGCAGGCCACCCGCTCGGGACCACTCTTTCTCATCTTTCCCCTGCCTGTCTCCCTTCTGCACCCCCTCACCTGTGCTTTCTGAGAGCACCTCTGCTATATTCTATTTGTCCCCAATCCTTGTCTCAGGCTTTCTGCCTGGAGACCCCAACCTAAAGCCCAAGGCGGAGGGGCTGATGGACATGGGGAGGAGGAGCCAAGCTACCCCTTTGAGTCCCCCTTGCATGGAATGTTTTTGGAATTTGAGGGGTGTCCTGATCCCAAGGCCTCTCCATGCCTGTGCTAAGCCTGGCTTTGAGTCAGAGTGGACATCACAGCTAAGGGGGTGGAACATGGGTGTCTCCCCAGACACTGAGGTCATCCCAGCTGCCCTGTCGTCACCGCCTCCCCTGCTGACCCTTCACTCACCACCCCCCCAACAGGAGGCAGCCACTGTCACGGCCGAGAGTGAGCAACCTGTGTCCTCAGGCTGCAGCTGGGGTTGCTACCAGGAACCCCTGTGCTCTCTGGGGCCTGGCTGGCCCTGCTGTGCTGACCCTGGCTGCTGCCTGCGTGGCTGGTGCCTGGGGCCCACGTGGGGCCGCCGGCCTGCCCTGACCTTGCCCCCTCTCGCCCTCGCTGGGCGCTGCCAGTGCTGACCTTGACTTGCTCTCCTGGCCTCCAGACCTTGGCCTCTTGCTTCCTCTTGCCACGGGGTGCCCAGCTGTGCTGATGAACTTCCCAGGTGGCGGTGGCCCTTCCCTGTGCTCTGACCTGCGAGGGCCTGCACTGAGCTGGCAGACCTGGCTGGGGTGGACTTCCTAGGCCAGCCTGGTAGCTCCGGCTGCCCTGGGCCAAAGCCAGGGGCTTCCTCTTGCATCACATCCTGCAGAACAGTGGCTGCTCTGGAGCTGTGCCAGGCAGGAGCCGCGCTGCCCTTCTGTAGCCCCCTGCTAGGCTGCTCCGGACCCCGACATGCACACAAAGCCCCCCTCACTCACTTCCTCAAGCCCCTTTCCCCATGCCTGCTTTCTGTCCTGCCCCCATATCAGCTCATGGGAAGTTCTTTTTCCTCCAGCTAGCTTCACAGCATTGGCTTTAAGATTATCTTTCGGTCTTGGCATTGAAAGAATGACTCAGTGGTGAGGTTGGCAGACCACTTTTTTCAAAAGGAGGGTCCCTTTTCTTTCTGATTAGAGGACTGTTTTTTCTGGCTGTGCCGTGCAACATGTGGGATCCTAGTTCCCTGACCAGGGATTGAACTCGTGCCCTTTGCCTTGGAAGCACCAAGGATTAACCACTGGATTGCCAGAGAAGTCCCCTAAAGGACTCTTCTAGATTCAAAAGACAATCATGCCTTTAGCTGACTGTGAGCCTTGAACAAACGAATCCCTTAGCCTTTCTTGATCTTCATCTGTTTCCTTCATAGTGAATGAGCTTGTATCCAAAACCAAAATCCTGGAGCTAGCCTTCTTTTTGGAGCCTTTGCAGAATAAGCCCATGTATTAAGCGTAGGGAGAAAAAGTCCTTTACTATTCACTGTGTTTTCACTTTATAAGAGTAATAAGTAATACTATTTTAAGTGTTCACAACGTGCTACGCTCACAGTCTCCCTATGAGGTGTTCCAAGTACTGTCCCCATTTTATAGATGAGGAAACCGAGGCTCAGAAAGGCTAAGTAACTTGTCCAAGAACACACAGCAGTACTCAAACCTGGATCTTTCCAAGAGCCAGCATTGCCGTGAGTGACTCATTTCAGGTTGTCTCGAGTTCCCTTCTGGACTCAGCATCTGTTTTACTCTTCTGTTTTTCTGTGGGTTTTGTCTTTCCAAATCAAAACCGGTTGTTGTTGTTGTTTCTGATTAAGTTGAGGCCTGGTTGGACCTCCCCAGAGCTGGAGAAGATGCCTTTCCAGGATAAATGGAAACTGTTTACACAATAGTTGTCAGATGCTTTAGCAAGAAATAAATCATATAGAATAACACTGGAAAAGCTGAAATGAATCTGTGTGGGCAGCTGGGTTTAACCCCCAAATTAGTTCCAGTCCTTTTAAAAAACATTTTCCCCCTCTCTTTTCATGTTTGTTTGTTTCATTTTTTTCCCCCCTTGCATAAATTTTCCGGATCTGGCTTTCAGAGAGGCTGTTGATGAGTCAGACCATTCTGCTTGTCTAAATGCTAATCAGGGCCACCCTGGTCTCCAGTTATCTTCATTCCCACAGAGTCACCAAGGTGGGGAGGGGGTGGTGTCCACACGAGCTGGGGTTCGTGGAGGTTGCCCAGCCCTGGACTCCAGGTTTAGGAGTCGTCCCTCGAGAGGCTGCAGGCCATCCCGTCAGCTGGAGCTCTTCAAGTCCCTCTACACTGGGGGTCCCAGACCAGACCTCAAACCAGAATTGGCAAAGCCCAGGAATCTGCATTTTGATGCACACTTTTGTTTTCGACCCCTGCTCTCTTGAAGAAAACTTAGACTCCTGTACCACAGTTCTTGGACCACAGCTGGGATTCTGAGAGTTCTCTGGAAGATTCAGGATCCCACAGTCCCCACTCCAAACCCAGTCCAGTGGGCAGCTCTGCCCACCCAGGGTACAAGCCTCGGAAGGTTTAAGAGCTGAAGAGCTGTGACGAGTGTTCCCCTGCAACTCTCAGTTGCTTCAGTGTTAACAAGTAGCTTCTGCTTGTATCTACTTCCTTTTCCCTCAAAACATCAAAAATATAAGCAGAGTTAGGAGCTCTGTCATCCACGTGTCAGTGAATGCATTTATAACAAGAGAAACCATGGAAAAACCATTTCTCAGGGGTTTCTAGTGATCCATCCAGTTATACAGTGAGTCCTTTCCTGAGTTTTTACCGTGTACAAGGCATGGACAGTCATGAGCAGCCAGACACACCCCACCCACCTGGGCTGACAACCAGGAGACAGACCTTGAGATTCATTGTTTAATGGGGTGTCTGAGAGCTTATAATGGGAGGCAGGCAGTGTTTCCATGAGCTCTGAGGGATGCGGGGAGCATCCAGACAAAGGCCAAGCACAGGGAAGTGCCCCCCTCCTCTTGTGTGAGGAAATGAAGCCTGAGGTATGGGGAGAAGCCTGAGATGAGGCCTGGTGCACCACGTGGAAGGTTCCGAAACAGCTGCCCATCTGTCCCCATAGTGCCCAAGCGAAAGCTGCCTTCTTGGCTGGCCCTCGGCCACCAAGCATGACATTTCTGCCCTGCCCTGGCCCCTGTCCCCTCTCCTGTAGGGACATCCTCTCCTCTGCATCCCCAGACCTGCGTCTGCATCCCGAGGGTAGCGTTCCCAATGTCAAGGGCATCAGTGTAGACTGGGAAGTAGGCTGACCGCTTCCAGATGTCTGTGGACTCGGCCTGGCTTCCAGAGGGGCCGCTTGGCCTTCTGAGGTTTACAAACGGCAGGACCAGTTCCCTCCTGGCCCTGGTGAGGCAGGGGCCCCTGCCTGGTCGGTAGATCGGGGGCAGTCCCCTGGGGTCCTCACGTGGGCCCTCCCAGCGTTTCTGCCCTGATCCAGCTAAGGGAGGCCCACGCATCTGGATTCTGCCCCAAAAGAAAAATGGAGGAAGGTAAATTCCACAAGCCCCAGGAAGGGGCTCGTCAGGTGGGTGGAGCTGGGAGGGCCCCAGCCATGCCCCTGACGTGAGCACAGCCCCCTGTCACCCTGAGAAGCCCAACCTCCAGGGCCACACCCGGCCCAGACACACTCCCGCTCTGATGCCCACTGAGCCGACAGCAGCCACTCTGCTCTCGGGGCTCAGCCCAGAAGGTGGGGTGGGGAGGGCCAGTTCCAGAAAACAGGACCCACGGCCTGTCTTTCCAGAAAGGTGTTAGCAGTCCTCCCACTGACTCACTGGGTGGGAGATGCTCACGTGAGTGGTGCCCCACACCCCCACCCTGGGAGGCGCCCAGGCATCACAAACCCAACACACAGATGGCTCATCACTTTTCATCCAGAAGCTTCCAGGGGCTTTGTGCTCCAGATGCTGACGAACCCCACTATCCACCCAGTCCTGTAGAAGCCAGGGCTTCTCCTCCTCCTCCGTTTGTTGGGGGGCCATCCTTCTGAAATCTCGGCACATTCCAAGTTCTTCCCACCCCTGCCCCTGCCTGCACCCCTCCGCTGCCTCCTCTGAGCAGCACCTCCAGCTGGTCTCTCAGGAGTTCAGTCTTGCCCACTTTGGTAAGTTTTGTTTAACTAATTTATTGAGGTGAAATCACATAAAATGAACGCTTTTAAAGTGACCACTTTAGTGGCCTTTAGTATGTCCACAACGTTATAAACCACCACCTCCACACAGTTCCAAAATGTTCCCCTCACCCCAGAGGAAACCCTGCACCCAGGAAGCTGTTTCCCTCTTTCCATCCCCCCTACCCCGCTCCTGGCAACCACCCACCTAGTTTCTGCCTCTGTGGGTTTATTTCCTCTGGACATTCCACATAAAGAGAGCCACACAATATGTGACCTTCGCTGTCTGGTTTCTCTCACTTGGCACAAGGTTTTCGAGGTTCATCTGTGTTGTCGCTGTTGTCAATGCTTCGTTCTCTTTTATGACCAAATCATACCCCACTGTCAGGACAGACCACCCTTGGTTTATCTGTTCATTGACTCTTGAGGTGTTTCCACGTTTTGCTGTTGGGAATTGTAATGCCGTGAACACACGTGTATGAGGGTTTGTTTGCGTCTCTGCTTTCAGTTCTTCCTAATGTGTGTGTAGGGGCACATAGCTGGTCGTAAGGTGGTTCTGTGTTAACTTTTTGAGGCACCCACATCTGTCCACGCCTTCTTTGAGGGCAGATCCTGTGTGAGTTTCCCACTTGAATGCCCAGCATGGAGCAGAGAATTGTACATGAAGTAGATGCTCAGAATTTATCCTCAAGTCCCCAGGAGAGAACCAGGAAGCAGGTAGGACAAAGAGGAGTATTCTGTGACCGTCAGAGGGAGGAACTGGTTCAGCTTGAGCCACCTTGCTGTTCTTTTTATTTATTTATTTTGGTTGCGCTGGGTTGTCGTTGTGACTTGTGGACTCTTGCGTTGTGGCAGTTGGGATCTAGTTCCCCAACCAGGGGTCGAACCCCCACCCCCTACAGAGGAAGTGCAGATTCTTAGCCGCTGAACCACCAGGGAAGACCCTGCCTTGCTGTTCTTCAAACACACAAGGCACGCTGCTGCCCCCGGACCTTTGCACATGCTATGCCCTTTCCCTGGAATACCCTTCTCCAGTGATCTTCCTCGCCACCCTCCCCGCCTACCCCATCTCTCACCCTTCAGACTACATACCCCTTTCTTCCGTACTGGTTTCCCAGATCGCTTTTTAAAAACATGTTTTTACTTATTTTCTTGTTTATCTCTCTCACTAAGCTGTGAACTCCACAGAGGCAGGATTGTTCTGTTCTTTTCATTCAGTGCTGAATCCCAGTGCCCAGGAGAATCTCTGGGACATGCTGCTGCTGCTGAGTCGCTTCAGTCGTAGGCCTTTAATAAATACTTGGCAGAAGAGAAAACTCAGGAAGAGAGGGAGGCGGAGGGGGAAGGGAAGAAGAATGAGGCATCAAGAAAGAAGGAAAAAACAAGATGAGAGAGGGCGAGTAGATGGAGGGAGGCAAGGAAGGAATTGCGCCTCTCGCTGCCTCCTGGGCCAGAGCTTCTTCCGCTGCATTTAGGCCCCTCAAGTCCCTAATGCCACGTAGAAGCAGGTCTCCCCATTGGGTTAGCTCATGCACTGAGGCTGTTGGTCAATCCTGGCTTTCCTCCAAGAACTGAGTCTTCTTTTCGAAGCCAGTTGACATTTCCACTTAAAAAGACACTGTCCAGCCCCCAAAAGCCCAGTGCATGCTTCCGGCCTGTTGCTTGCTCAGCTGTGGCCTGGGCTTGGCCAGCTCAGGGCTTTCAATGTACTGAGCCTTTAAATGACCCCAGTGTGGCCCATTTTTAGCTGCCTCTAGCCCACCTGCCATCTGCAAGCCATTTCCTGCCCGCAGTGGGCACTCGGCACTATTTACCAGAAGCAGAGCAGTGAGGCCTGGCTGCGGGGCAGATCCTGGGTGGGACTGGCAGAGTGGCGGATGGCCTTGGCCAGAGGCTGGCGCTTCATCTCGATCGTACTTTAATGCCACTTGCCTCGGTCAGAAAGGTATGTGGTTAATTTCACGCTGTGAACGGGCCCCCATAGCATCCAGAAAGAAGCTGTACCAGGGCAGCCTCGAGTGCCCGCAGCGTGGTGGTTGATGGTCACGACTGGCAGCATGAGTCCCCTGCTTGAGGCTCACAGCAGGCCTCACGGGCCGGGCCCTGGGTCATTGTGCATCTGTAAAGGGGAAACTGAGGGCTGCAGACTCTGGCCGATGCTAACGAAGCGGGCCGCGTAATTTCCTCTGCCTTCGCTTTCCATATGCAGGGCAGACTTCTTAAGGTATTTTTCCCTCCTAAAGCACTTCTGTGTGTATCACGTGTGAGTTATGCATGTGACACATAAAGCTGGATCAGGCTGAGGCCAGGACTGGGCCTGAAATCGCACCCTCTCAGGCTTCATCCCGTTCTGTCCTGCTCCCGCACTCCCAGGCCCACGACCCCAGGAGCCCTTCCGTATCGCCTGCCTGCAGAGCCTCCCCTCGGGGGTATGAAGTGATGACTCTAAGCCAAGGCACTTGTGTGTTTGGGGGTTTCCTCCAGCATCCAGCATAGTGAGCACATCATTGACTTAGTCATTTTTTCATTTAATGATTTATTATTTTACTAAATAGATATTTACTGAGTACCGATTGTGTGTCAGGCACTATTCTAGGTGGTAGGAATGTCTGTGCATGTGTGTTTGCATGTCCCTGTTTGTTTTTGAGTGTATCAAGGTGTGTGGGGGCATTTGAGGATGTTTCTAGGTGAGGAGCAGGTGACGGTCACACAGGTGATAGGTGGCAGGACTGCTCCTTCCCCGTGTCCCTCACAGGGGACCCCAGCTGAGGGAGCAGCTGCCATCTGGGCTGTGAGGCCCTGTCACATTGACGATCATCAGTGCAGTGACACGTCTCCACCATAGGGGGGCGGAAAGTGCGACCCTCCCAGGTGCCAGGAAGTGGGGTCCAGAGACTGGACTGCAGTGGGGTGTTGTGTGGGCCTGGGGGTCAGCAGTGAACACGGCAACTCAGATGCTGATGGTCTAGCTGGGGACACAGTGCACGAGCCACGGCAGAATTAATGGTCTAATTGCATCCATGGTAAGTGCTGTCGAGAAGTGCAGCACACTAGGGCGCCAAAGGGCCATGTAACCTCATCGGGGTGTGGGAAGGCTTCCCTCAGCACCTGAGCTGATGCTTATTAAACCTGAGGGACCACCGGGGTTCTCTTGGTGCAGATGAATGGGAGAGCCTCTGAGAACTGGGCAGTGATTGCAAAAGGCCATGGATGCAGGAAGTGTCCTCTCGAGGAATGGGGAGAAAGCCATCCGTGCTGGAGCACAGGGCAGGGAGAGCAAGGTGAAGCTGGAAAGGTCAGTGGCCAGATCATGCATGGCAGTGTCAGTGGGTTTACGAAAGCTGGCCTGTGTCTTGAGAACCGCGGGGAGCCCCGGAAGGTTTTCAGAAGGGGAGTGGAGGGATGGTGCTGGACAGCACCCTCTAGTGGCTGTGTGAGGAGCTGCAGCTTCGGTGCTCTCGGCCAGGACTTATCCTGGGCTTGGTTCTAAGCCTCTGCTGCAGACCTGGAGATAGTCCTTCTGAGACTGCCTGCCCCGTTAACGCTGGTGGACACAGCTCACAGGGGCCGGCCTCCCAAATGGCATGCCACCAAGGCATGCTGTCCAGGAGACACCAGCCGGACATGCCAGCACTTCGTGGAGCAGACGCAGACAGTGAAAGGTCTGGCCGGCCTGGGTTTTCTCCAGCGGGGTGCCTGGTCTGGGTCTGACTTCAGACAGGACGAAAGGGAGCCTGATTACCTTCCCACCCCCATCCTGGGGAATCTCGGACCTCACATGGGTGTGTGCTTGTGAGTGTTCGAACAGACAGACACCCCTCCAGTGAGGGGCGATGGACTGACAACTCAGATCCCTCTGCATTACCAAAGGCAGATAAGCCCCAGCCAGCCAGAAGCGCGGACCCCTTGGCGGCTGCCCCCACCCTCCCTGGCATGCTTGTGGCCTGTTTCTGCCTGAAACTGCAAATGCTTATCACAGGCAAGTGGTGAGTCATGGCTTGGGTTCTTCCTCAAAGGACGGCCTCAAGCAGGAGACGTTTATCAGCTGCTTTTCTTCTTTATTTTCAGACAGGATGGATTGAGCCAACTGAACTTTGTGGAAAGGGAGGGGAGGTGTTTTTCCTCCTTTATTCTTGGGAAGTGTGACTGTGCTAAAGGGCATTCAAGTCTCCCTCTCATTCTGGAATCCCATTTCCCTTCTCATCACCAGTATCTGCTCTTCCAGAAACACCAGATACAGAGCAGCAACCAAGGGCCCACCAGTTTGTACAAAGGTTTCGCTCCCATGAAAACAGTCTGTTCCTTGCTGGCTGTGCTGGCTTTACTTCTCTAGGGGAAGAAGATTTTGAAATAGCCCAGGGGCTTTTTTTGAGGTGCCCCCATCGGCACCCCTTCTGTTATCCCAGCCAGGCCACAGATGTGGCTTATTGCCCAGGGCAGAGGAGAATGACTGCAGAGGACTAAACACAGCTCTGAGCAGGAAAATAACTTTTTTGAGTTGTCTTTTTAATCCTTGGTGAAATAGTGGTCTTGAAAGCTGGGCTTTCGAGCATGAGTAACAGTTCCTGGAATTCCCATTGCTGGGCTGTCTCCCAGGAAGAGTCATACAACAGGGACTCACCTCGGTGTGAATCAGAATCACAGCAGGGGGCTGTGAGATGCAGCCGAGCGGGGAGGAGAGCCGGGGGACAGGGCAGGTGGGAGAGACGGAGCCTGGCCACAGCCTGGCCCCGGGGAGGTGAAGACCGCGCTCTCCCTGGTGGGCCCGGAAGTGTGACCCACAGCAGAGAGCCTCACTGTGGGCCCATGGGGCAATCGAAGTCCAGTCCAGGAAACCAACACCCTGCTGGGCAGAGGGTACTGAATGCAGGGAATTGATGATACAGGCGACGGAAGAGCTGAGAAGCCAGACAGCAAGGGAAGAGCTGGAGGGGATTTGAAGGACCCCACAGCCCAGCGCCACCTCCAAAATGGCCCCAAATGATAGAATAAAAATGGTGGAGACTGGGGCCTGAGAAAAGAGCCCGCCTTCTCGTGGCTCGTGTGTGGCATGTGAGGGCTTGAGAAATGCCCTTCAGATGCCAGTCACAAGTGGTGAGTCCCCAGGTGACACTCACTTCTTCCTGGTTTGGCTACAAATCAAGAAGTCCCCTCCTCCATTCAGTAGCTTGCTATGATGGCTCTTAGAACTCAGGGAAATACTTTCCTTATGTTTACCTTTTTTTAGTCAAACTTCGGGGATCTTAGTTCCCTGACCTGGGATTGAACCTGAGCCCTCAGCAGTGAAAGCTTGGAGTCTTAATGAGTGGACTACCAGGGAATTCCCTCCTTACATTTATTTTTATTGTAAATATGAATCCTTTACATTTATTGTAAAGATAATGATGAAAAAATGTACATGGTGGAAGGTCTGGAATGGGCTCAGACCTTCTGTCCCCATGGAGTTTGGGGTCTGATCTTTGTTGATCTTTGTTGCACACCCTCTCGACACATGGATGTGTTCACCAACCCAGAATGGTTTTCATGGAGGTTCCGTTATATAGACATGGCTGAGTAAATCATTTGCCACCGGTGTTTCCCCAGTCACCTCCCTGGAGGTCCGGGATGGGGCTGCAAGTTCCAGCCCTCTAATCAGATGGTTGGTTCCCCCCACAACCAGCCCCCATGCTGAAGCTCTCTGGGGTCACCAGGAGTCACCTCATTAGCATAAACTCAGGTACAGTTGAGAAGGTCTTGTTAGGAGTAGCAAGGACACTCCTATCTCTCCATCAGCAGATTATACGGGTTCTAGGAGCTCTTGTGCCAGGCACCAGGATGAAGACCACGCATATATTTCTTATTCTGTCACAGTATCACAAGAGAAGTGAGTGTGGCCACAGTCAACTGGGATGATCTGAAGTCAGAGGACCCAGCCTCAAACCCAGCTCTGCCACTTACCAGCTAAATGACAGGGCCCAAGTCCTCTCCCGCTCCCACCCTGTTTCCTCAGCAGGAAATCAGGGACAACAGAATTGTTGGGGTGGGGAATTCATGAGATGACATGTGAACCTATTGGAAATCCAAAACAAATGTGCGTCTTCCACGCAAAACATCTAATGCTGAGCCCATCATAAATAGTGACTTCCTGCATGAATCCATCGGAGAAGGCAATGGCACCCCACTCCAGTACTCTTGCCTGGAAAATCCCAAGGACGGAGGAGCCTGGCGGGCTGCAGTCCATGGGGTTGCTAAGAGTCGGACACGACTGAGCGACTTCACTTTCACTTTTCTCTTTCACGCACTGGAGAAGAAATGGCAACCCACTGCAGTGTTCTTGCCTGGAGAATCCCAGGGACGGCGGAGACTGGTGGGCTGCCGTCTATGGGGTCGCACAGAGTCGGACACGACCGAAGCGACTTAGCAGCAGCAGCAGCAGCATGAATCCATTCAAATCAAAAGATGCTGGGTGTTAGGCAAGTGGGATATATGTGCCTGCCTCTGTGTCAGCATAAAATACGCTCCCTGTAAACGTATGGAGCTTGTGAAATAGCTGTGTGTGCTTTGAAGGCCGCAAGGAAGGACCCTGGAGGATACAAGCTGGGTGGGGGAACAGATGTGGTCCTTGTGATGTTTAGAACTGTAAAACCCTCTCCTAAGTCAAGGGTGATGTCCTAACTAGTTTATTCTTCCTGCATAACAATGTGCCTGGTGCTGTTCAGTTTGATGGTGAAAACAAACAAACCAAAGAAAAGAAAACACCCAAACAACAACAAAAACCTTCTCAGGAGAACTTGGAGTCTGATGGTCCTTCTGTAAGATGCCTTGCTTGGTCTGGGATTTTGGACAGGTCTGGGATTTCGGGCAGGTCTGGGAGAGGGGAAAGGGCCTGGTCCGGTGGAAATTTCCAAGTAGGTTTATTTTGAAGCAAAGGTTTGGCAGCCCTGACCCCGTCTCCTTGGCTAGACAGAGCTTCTTTGAAGAGAGTCAAAAACAGCAGGGGTGGGAAATGGCCCTTGAGTGAGCCAGGTTTAGTGGAATCCTCTTCTTTCAGGAAGCACTGCCAGGACTGGCCCAGGTTTCCCTTGCTCGATGGAGTTCAACTCGGCTCACCTGTGGTCAGCAGAGTACCGCCCGCCCCCTGCCTGCCCCCACCCCAGCCAGGACGCCCTCGCCCTCGTTCCTGGAACCTGCGTGTGTGTGACCTGATGTGGCAGAAAGGGACTTGGCAGGCGTGATTGAGTGAAGGGCCTTGTCATGCGGGATGATCCTGGGTGATCCCGATGGGCCCCGTGGAATCACAAGTCCTTGAAATCAGAGTCCCTTTCCCAGCTGCGCTCAGAGGAAGAGGAGGCAATGGAGATGGGTCCGAGATGCAGGGTTGCTGGCTTTGGTGATGGAGACAGGGCCATGAGCCAAGAAAGAGGGGCTGCTGCTGGATGCTGGAAGGGGCGAGAACAGTTTGTCCCACTGACACCTCGGTTTGACGCAGTGAGACCCATGTTCAGTTTCTGACCCCCAGACAGCAGATAGTGAGCATTTGCTGTTGAAAAGGTAAAGTTTGCAGAAAAGTATTCCATTAGCAGTGGAAAATTAAAACACTGCTTTTCTTCGTTTTTTTTTTAAGTTATTGAAGTATAGTTGATTTAGTGTCACGTTAATTTCTACTGTATAGCAAAGTACTTCCATTATACATCTACATACATGCTTGTTCGTATTCTTTTCCATTGTGCTTTATCACAGGATATTGAATATAGTTCCCTGTGCTATACAGTAGGACCTGTTTATCCATTCTCTATGTAATCGTTTGCATCTGGTAACCCCAAACTCCCACTCCATCCCTCTCCCACCTCCCCTCCCCCTTGGCAAACACAAATCTGTTCTCTGTGTGTCTGTTTCTGTTTTGTAGATAAGATCATTTGTGTCATATTTTCAATTCCACATATAAGCGGTATCATAGGATATTTGTCTGGCTTACTTCACTTACTGTGATAATCTCTATGTCCATACATGTTATTGTGGTGGCATTATTTCATCGTGAATATTACTTATGGCTGAGTAATATTTCCATTGTGTACATGTACCATGTCTTCTTTATCCGTTCATCTGTTGATGGGCATTTAGATTGCTTTCATGTCTTGGCTAATATAAATAGTGAACATCGGGGTACCTGTATCTTTTCCAGTTAGTTTTCCCCAGACATATGCCCAGGAGTGGGATTACTGGATAATATGCCGGCTCTACTTTTAGTTTTTTTTGAGAAACCTGCCTGCTGTTTTCCATAGTGCCTGCACCAGTTTACATTCTCACCTGCAATGCAGGAGGGTTCCCTTTTCTCCACACCCTCTCCAGCATTTGTTATTTGTAGACTCTTTTTTTAGTTGCACTGGGTCTTGGTTGCTGTGTGCAGGCTTTTCTCTAGTTGCAGGGAGCAGGGGCTGCTCTTCGCTGCAGTGCTCGGGCTTCGCATTGCGGTGGCTCCTCTTGTTGTGGAGCACAGGCTCCAGAGCGCGGGCTCAGTAGCTGTAGTGCATGGGCTCAGTTGCTCCTTGGATCTTCCTAGCCCAGGGATCAAACCCACGTTCCCTGTGTTGGCGGACAGATCCTTATCCACTGCGCCACCAGGGAAAGTCCTCTTTGTAGACTTTTTAATGATGGCTCTTCTGACCGGTGTGAGAAATCACTGTCATTTGGATCTGCATTCTCTAATAACTAGGGAACATCACCTTTCTTGAGCACCTACTATGTGCCTGTTCCTGGGATGGGATCCTTAATCCTAGTGACCACCTGTGACACTGAGCTTGTGATCTCACTTTACAGATGAGTAAACTGAGACTCAGCGAGGTAAACTGACACGCTGAGATGGCGTGAGAGGGGACGGGAACCCCTGGATGGCTCCAGCTACCCTAGGCCTCCTGCTGCTCACAGGTAGGATGGTGGGAATGGGAGCTTGAAGCACATGGTGCACAGTAGGTGTTTAGTCAGAGCTGCTTCTCTCTCTCTCCTTTACCCAAAGATCAGGTGTCCAGCAGGCCTGGCTGTGAAGTGGGTGACACTTTCTTCCTGACGACACTGTAAAACTGTTATAAAATCAACCCTGGTTCCCAGGGGTGAAAACCTCCCCTGATAGAACCACCTCAGTGGGTAAAAGGCTCACATTGGCAGAACTGGGAGGCAGGTCTCTCACGCTGGCACTGAATGATCGCTGTGTGACCTCAGGCTGGTTACCACCCCTCTCTCGGAAGCATGTAGTTTCGGTTGACTCAAGTGCCCCCTGCAGCGTCGGCCTCCAGGGAGCCTGTGAGCAAACTCTGGTCCGCATCCAGAGGACTGAGGTCAGGCCGGGTTGGTGGCTGCTGCCATGTCTCTACATGCATCCTGAGAGGGCACACAGGGGCCCTCAGGCAGAGTCAAGCCCTCCTGCCATCCGAAAGGCCAAGGTGTGAATGTCCCTTTGCTGTGAATCTGCCCCTTGGCGGGGCCAGTTTCCTGGCCTGGGGCTGAGGCTTTGAGCTTCTTCCCCAGGAAGGTGCCCAGGTCACGGTCCAGCCCTGGCCCAGCAGTAAAGGTCCGTGTCTTAGCCTGGCTTTGCCAGCTGGCAGCTGGCTGCCCTCCAGACAGTTACTCCTTGGAACGGAAACGTGTGAGGGAAGCTGGGTCCTCCCAGGGGTCCCCAGCTGTCCCTGGCGGTCCAACCCTTTTCCCCAAGTTAGGAGGGCACCGTCCCTCAGATCCATCTTTCTCACGCTTTGCTGTCAGCATGGGGAGGACCTTGGGGGTGGAGGTGCCCCATAATGCTGGCCTGCTCAGCCAGCTTGAATGGTGTCCCTTAGAAAGATCTATGCCAGTCCTGCCCCTCAGAACCTGTGAATGTGACCTTATGTTTAGAAATAGGGTCTTTGCAGATGTCATCAAGTTAAGACGGGTTCTTACTGGATTAGGGTTGCCCTAATCTAATGCCTGGTGTCCTTTAAGAAGAGGGGGATTTGTTGACTTACTTATTTTTAAAGCAGTTCATCTTTATTATTTTCTTCAAATATCTCTACAGACCTTAAGACCAAATATGTCCAGGCTTAACATTCGTAATTGTTTACAGGATATAATCACAAATACTTGTATTACAGTCATTGCAAACATAACATATCCAAAGCAAGACTCATCTTTCCAACCCCACTTGAAGCTGGCCCAAACACTTTCTTCCCTACTGTTGTTAATGACTCAGAATATAAGTTTATTCTCATCTTAAGCCAGTGCTTCACCCCATTATCCAGTCAGGCCAGGCGGACGAAGGGAATTTAGACACAGACCACCTGGGAGAGGCCATGTAAGATGGAGGCAGAGATGGGAGTGGCTCTTCTACAAGCCACAGAATCCTCCCTGGAGCCCTCAGAGAGCCCTTGGCCCTGCAGACACCTTGATTTGATTTTATATTTTTAAGCTTTTTTAAATTAAAAAATTTTATTTATTTGTTGTTTGACTGTGCTGGGTCTTAGTTGCGGCATGTGAAATCTAGTTCCCTGATCAGAAATCAAACCTAGGGCCCCTTCATTGGGTAGGAGCACAGAATCTTTGTCACTGGACCACCAGGGAAGTCTCTGACACTTGGACTTTAGACTTGAGAGCTCTGGACTGTACATTTCCACTGGGTTTTTTGTTTTGTTTTTTTACTGATTTTATGTACTTTTGGCTGTGCTGGGTCATTGCTGTGCAGGCTTTTCTCTGGTTGCAGGGAGTAGGGGCTACTCTCTAGTTGCGGTGCACAGGTTTCTCACTGCAGTGGCTTCTCTTGATGTGGAGCATGGCTCTGGGGCACTCGGGCTTCAGTAGTTGCAGCGTGTAGTCTCTGTAGCTGCAGCTCCCGGACTCTAGAACACAGGCTCAGTAGTTGTGCATAGTCTTAGTTGCTTCGAGGCACGTGGGATCTTCCTGGATCAGGGATCAAACCTGTGTCTCCTGCTTTGGCAATTGGATTCTTTACCCCTGAGCCAGCAGGGAAGCCCTGTTTCTGCTGTTTCAAAGTCCCCTCATCTGTGGTGCTCTGTTAGCTGCCCCGGGACACTAGCACACCCACTGCCCGCTCACGCCCGTTTCCCAGTAGCCGTTGCTTTGAGGAAACGCGAGGAAATTACCAAGTGTCCCTCCAGACTGAACAAAATTCAAACAAGAGGACTGGCCTTTGCTCACAGCTCATGGCCTTCCTCCATTGCTGGAGGTTAAGTTATTTTATGAAGGGATGCTTGTCAGAGATGGCTGTGGAACTTTATTGATCCTTTTTAGTTCTCAAAAGATTTTACTAAATTTCTACAAAATCCAGAAGTCTGGGGACATGGACTCGAGAGTTAAAAGAGTGCTTCAAACACCCTGTATGCGATTTTGGAGGGGCACGTAAACCCTCAGAGTCTTCCTGCCATTAAGAGGGTTAGAGCATGGCTATTTATTTCTTGGCCGGTTGTCAAGTCCCTTTAAAACTGGCTCAACCCTATGCTTGCTCTTCCTGCCTGCCCTCTCTGTATCCCTTGAACTGTCTCAAGTGCTGTCTGGATGCTGCAAACTGTATTTGGTTTCTCAGGGAAGGACACCACTAAATAAATAAATAAAAGCAAAGTTCTTACTTACATTAACCCCTGAGAAGCATAAAGATCCACTCCGGGAACTTTGTTGCCAAGTGAGCTTTCTTGACTTTCCCACTGAAAATGAGGACCTCATTTTCTCTGAGAGTAAACAGGTTTTCTCCCAGCAGTGAGAAACATGGTGCTGATATCCTCAGGCTTAGGTCCTCCAGCTTGATGAAAAAAGAGAAGGGATCACATCTCTTTTTCTGTTTCAGAATATCGGTGGTCCAGGGAAGAACCTTGATTGGCCAGCCTCTGTCTATGGGGTTTCCCAGGCAAGAATACTGGAGTGGGTTGCCATTCCTTCCTCCAGCTCCAGGCTACATAGTGGTCTGCTTATAGGCAGGAAACTCGACAAGATCATCTTCTGGATCCTTGCCAGCCCAAAGTCAATGTCTTCATTCTCTGTGGGTCGCTGTGGTTCTCAAGTAGTTCAGCGTGTCACATGAACACATCCTCTTTCTAACTGTTCTACAGAGTCGTTTTGGATGAAATGGGGAAAATGCAGATATGGAAACCTACAAAGAAAGACCAAGGAATATATGGATGTGCTGTAGCTAATCATCTCGGTTCAGATGTGGAAAGTTCTTCTGTGCTGTATGCAGGTAATGCCTGTTATGCAGCCTAGAGTACCTGGGTGTGGTCTGGTTTTTAACATTAAACTCTGGAGCAACAGTTTCCATGCTTTGCACAGCAGAATCACAGGGGAAGGGGGTGTTAAAACACAAATCACCAGACCCCATTCCCAGGGGTTCTGACACAGCAGGCTTGGAGTGGAGTCTGACTATGTGCACTTTTTGTGGCCTTGGGGCATGTGGGATCTTAGTTCCCTAACCTGGGATCAAACCTATGACCCCTGCACTGGAAGCGAGGAGTCTTAACCACTGGAACACCAGGGAAGTCCCAGAATGTGCCTTTTTAACATGTTCCCAGGTTGTGCTGACACTGCTGGCCTAAGGACCACACTTTGAAAACAGCTGCTCTGGAGTTCACTTTCTAAGAATTGGAAATTAACAAGATGGGGTTTAATTGGTGGTGTTAATAGTGCTGACTTTTCAACAAAAGAGATAATTATCCTTTAAAGGTTGATGTATACTTCCCAATGGCACTCCTCTGCCCAATCCTTAAAAACACTTTTGGGAAATTGTCATTGTAAATTAGTGTAAATTGTCCCAGGAGGTAGACAAACTCATTTTAATGTTAAAGTGTGCTTTTTGATGAAGGAACATTTTTAGCTGGCAAAGTAGTAAGCAATGCTTCCTTGTGGCAGGCGCATGTTCTGGGATCAAAAATCAAATAAGAAAGTTACCCTCCAACTCTCTGCTCTGTGGTTTCTGGTATCTATGGCTCAAATAACTAAGATAAGATGAGGAGAAAGGCAATTATCAGGGATTGGAACCCAGCATTTAGACAGCCAAGCATTGATGTAGGCAGTCCATCACATCTGTAACTTGAGGAGGTGGGACCAATTGATTTTCAAAGCTCCTTGGATCTGCATGGCTTGGTGCCCCATCCCTCTCCTGGCTGCATTCCCACGGTAGGGCCTTCACATCTTGATTTCCTGTGCCTTGATCCTCCTGGATGATTCTCCTCTGCGAGCATCTGCTCCTTTCCAGAAAACCACAGTTTTGAGGTTCTGGATTGTTGGGAGGAACAGAAGTCTCTCTTGCAGCTCGCAAGTTGCCTCTGAAGTCCATCCCAGGATAGCCCAGATTCATGGGAGAGCTGGCGCAAGGTCCTGAAGGGCCAGAGGACACGTGACAATGACAGTTCTTTCTCAGCCCAAGGGTCCCTGTGTTTTCAGCTCCCAGCACACCGTCTCAGTGCCCTGGGCACTCCCAGCACACCATCTCAGTGCCCCAGGCACTCCCAGCATACCGTTTCAGTGCCCCAGGCACCCCAGGAACAAATGGAACATTTGGTCCCCTGAACATGATCATTCCCAAATTCTCTTCTGCAGAAGACATGGTTACCAAACAGCTAAATATTGTTGCTCTTTCACTTGCTATGCATTAGTGATAAAAAAAAAAAAGTAAAGAAATATGTGAGAACTTCCCTGGTGGCCCATTGGTTAAGAATCTGCCTTCCAATGCAAGGGATGTGGGTTGAATCCCTGGTTGGGGAGCCAAGATCTCACGTGCTTCTGGGAAACTAAACCCAGGCACTGCAACTCCGGAGCCTGTGTGCCACAATTAGAGAAGCCTGTGTGCTGCGGTGCAGACCCAGCACAGCCCCCCTCAACCAAAGACAGATGATGTGGCCTCTCCCTCCAAGCGCTTACATGCTAAGGTGGAGGAGGGAAACCAGCCGTGGCAGTAGCTCTGTGGTAGAGGAACGTGGCCTTCCGTGACCCCCACATGCTCATGAGAGACCCCTGGGCAACCAGCACGTTTCTCTCCCTCATCACCCATCACTCTGTAATGGTAGTGGTGTCTCCCACCAGTCTCTGAGTTGATTGAGGACAAGAATGTTTGTGTTCCAACTTGGTATTTCCATTGTCCAGCCCAGGCACAGAGTATATTTCCTGAATGACTTCATAAATGAATCTGGTAAAAGTACATGGTTCTTAAAATCCAGGAAAGTAAAAGTCTGTGAATGAGTTCTTGATTCTTTATGACCTTGTTTTTATTATTTTTTTTCCATGCAAGTTTTGTGCAGGTTTCATTCACATTTTCCTTCCAGAAAGAGTCAGATGGTCCCAGGACCTGGTGTGTTTTGGTCCTGCCTTTACTCATCCAAGGATGCACCGCAGAGATGTCATGCCTGCCCTGCCATGTCTTTCTCTGAATGAATTTCTGACTTCCTTCTTTTTCAAATGATCAGAGGATTTTATCCTCTAATTTATCCCCTAATTTTGTCCTTTAATTTATCCCCAGTTTTGGTTATAAAGCCAAAATATTCTCACAGTCTGTGGGATGGTGGTTGCAGTGCCTCTTTGTAGGTATCTCTTTGTAGTTATCTCATCTGTGCATCCGTCCATTGAGCACCTCCAGCCTGTGAGTGTGCAAGTCCCCATGGGGCACCATGGCGGATGCAGACCGAGCCAGGAGTCTGCACCTGTTCTCCAGGAGCTTGGCAGAGCTTACCAAGTGCAGTGCGGTCACTCAGAGCAAAAGCCTGAATCTAACGGAGTTTCCTGCTCCCTTTGAATTAAGAGGCATGTCTTTTGGAAGAAACATCACCAGACCAGAGCATGGTCATCTCTCCGTTGTGATCGGCGGCTTTGTGGAGGCACCCCTGCAAGCAAATGTGACCATACGGTGTCCTGCAAAAGGTGAGTGTGGCCATTTCTAGTGGGAGGGCACAGGCCAGCCCAGGGTGGCCAGGAGGCACCAGCTAGCATTTTGGTAGCTCAGACAGTCCTGTGGGCTTAAAAATTTGATTTTTCAGCACCCAGACAGAAGATCTGTCTCGCAAGAGTGAGAGTACACCAGCTCATAAGGCTCGTGTGTAAAATAGAGTACAGTTTACTCATTCTCAGTGAGGGCTAGGAGGACATGAACACAACTTCCCTGTAGCCGGCGTGTTCATAATGGCCAGACCACAGCTCTCCGTCCCTGTGGCAGGTCTGCACAAAAGGCCAACTTCTAGCAGGTGATTGCCTAGAGAGTGCAGAGTCAGAGCGAGGAGCTGTGTGGGAAATCATTAGCTGTGTCCTCCAGCTTGACCAAGGCTGTGCTTGAGAAGGCCAAGCTGGCAAAGGAGAATGTCGGGGTCCTCTGGCCTAGTCTCTCTGTCCTAGACTGTCCTTGGCTGAGCGTCACCATTCTATGCCTCGGTGGCTCTTTCTGCTTTGTTTGCAACAGCTGATAAACCTTCTTTCTAATTGATTCATGTTTTCTTTAAGTTTGAAACTACATTTTCATCTGATCTCATCTTAATCTAGGGCTGTTCTAACTCTTTAAACCACAGATTCTTAAGACTTAACCTGAGCCCATGCATCCCCAAACTGAGATCAATATTATAAACTCCTCAAAATGAAGAACTACTGTTTTATGGTGACTTTGCATATGCCTGTTATTGACTGTGCATTGATTAAATTCTCTGGAGAGAACTGTATTTGCCTGGTTTCCACATTCTTTTGGGATACCTGTAGTTGCAGCCACTTAAGATGAATCTCGCCAAGACCAGAGAGCCCAGGGTAACCTGAGGAGCCCTTACTGCTGGTCCGGGTACTACAGAAAAGGTGCATGTGATGGCAGAATTCTAGAGCACAGCCTTGCACCTCTGAGGCTCTGCCTCCCTGTGATGGTCACTTACCCATCATATTTCTGGAACTGCACCTCTGTCTTCACCAACAGTGGAAATTCGCTCACCCCCGAGGTATTATTTTTCACCCCTTGTAAGTCCCTGCAGTGTTTGAAGTCCCTACCCGGACTTTTGAAAAATCCCTCCAGCCTCCTAACTGACTCCACCCGCAAATATGTGAGTTTTCTGGCGAAACACACCCACCATTATAGAAGGGCCAGCATCCTCTGGCCGCAGCAAGAAGAAAAGCAGACTGGAACTGTGCAGTTTGCCAAGCCACAAATGTCTAGAATTTCTATGGCCCTGCACCTGCAGAGAATTGTGCAGAGATCTGACTTCTGTAGAGATCTGACTTCTATTAAGAGAAACCTCAACTTTTAACATTATTTCTAAACTTCTTATTTCCCCGTAATAGTTCACAATTAGGCTTGGCAGGGGCGGGGGCTGGAGGCGGGTGAGGGGGGGGGGTAGACAAGCCTTTGAAAGGAGTGGGATGTGTTATTTGCGGTCATAGGTCAGGGACTGGCTTCAGCGGAAACTGTCTTCAGGAGTGAAGCCTGCAGCTAACACCATTAAACTTGTCGCGGTTTACTCTCCGGCCAGGCCCCAGCAGTATGTGGGCCGTCTCTGACCACTCCAGACTCCTGCAGCCTCTTGGACCCTGTACAGTTCTCACTCCCTCAGGGCCTCTTCTGCCTTCTCCCTCCCACCTTCCCCTCCCCCGCCCCACTTTCAGCTCTTCCTAGGAATGGGTCCATTTGGTCTCTCTTTACCTGGCAGCCACCCCTACGGACCAGACCCCAGGAACTCATCAGGAGTCCTTTCCTTTTCAAAATAAACACCTCATTTTGAGTTGTGTGCCATTTTAAATAAGCCTGAAGTGAACTTACTGTGTTTTCTTATGGGCAGAAGCCATAACTAACGTAGTTGTTCGTGGAGATTCATCTTTTTAGATATAGATGGTGACCCTAGTGTATGACGGCAGGTGAGTCACGGGTCTGTCCTACTTGCCTCTCTAAAATGGGAAATAGACTGTATTGGTGGAAGAAGAGGCCTTGGCTTTTATCTGATTCAGTCTCTGATTTGATAGATGAGGGCATCATAACATTGACAAACTTGAATACTGCTTTCTGAAATTAAATGTTTTATACCTAATTAGAGTGGGTTTATCTATTCATAACTTTTAGACAGATTTATTAGTTTTCTTATAGCTTATGTTTTATTTAACCCATGTGGTATAGATATCAGTAGTGATTCTCCCTAGTCACACTTGCATGATTTTCTAGTAAATGATAGTAAAAGGACCTGAGAATCTGTATTTCTAAGGGTAAAAGCTGTAAGTTGCAAGTGTTATTTGTCTTATTTTTATTTTTTAAATTGATTTTTATTGGGGGGTAGTTGCTTTACAATGTTATGTCAGGTTCTACAGATAGCAAAGTGAATCAGTTATACATATGTATATTTTCCCCTCTTTTTTGAATTTCCCTTCCCATTTAGGTCACCACAGAGCATGAGTGGGGTTCCCTGAGCTATATAGTAGGTTTTCATTAGTTAGCTATGTCATATAGAGTGAAGTAAGTCGGAAAGAGAAAAACAAGTGTTGTATATTATTACATATAAGTGGAATCTAGAAAAATGGTATTGATAATCTTATTTGCAAAGCAGAAATAGAGACACAGACATAGAGAACAAATGTATGGACACCAAGTAGGGAAGGGGAGGTGGGATGAATTGGGAGATTGTGATTGTTTTAATTCTTTAAAAAAAAGAAAAAAGTTTCCTGTAAAAATGAGGACGGTGGAAGTTTAAAACTGCACCCTCTCTGCCACCTTCGGGTTAAAAAAAGGGAAGCTCATCTGAGGAAAATTGCCCAGTATATATCAGTAGCTACATATTTTTTCGTGTGTTAATGCTTAGTAAGAACATCATTTATCCTATAATTTTCTGTGATGTCTGTGTTGGGTTTGCTTGTTCTTATCCCTTAAGCTCGTTAGCAGTGCGGCTGATCTAAGCCTCTGCTCTAAACTGTTCTTGTGTGTTGGGCTCCTCTTCAGTCTCTCTAAGAAACTCTGTTGGTCCACAGATTTGAAATGAGGTTAAGCTAGGAAGATGCTTTTAAGAAAAACAGTTTGGCCCTTCAGAGAGCAGCCATTGCTGACCAGACCCAAACTACCATTCTAATCCGACTCTCTTTGGCTATTTCTTCTCTTTCATATAGTCATCACGATTTGAACCTTGCCCAGACTTTATTTATTTTATTACTTTCTGTACACCACACACCACAACACACACACGAAGTTCACACACACGATATGTCACACAACACATCACTGATCCATAGACCATACGCCCAACGAGATGTGTCTATGGATGACACATCTATAGAACAATGCATGTGTCAGCACCCCGAGTGGTACCTGCCCAGAGTAGAAGTGGCCAAAGAACGTTGCGGGGCAAATACAAATGTGCATGAAGGCGAATTGCTTTGTGCTTTCCCACTCCCCACCAACAAAGCTCAGCCCTGCATCTGAAAAGGAAAAAGATTCCTCTTATTCTCTCCATATTCTGTTCCTTATTCCTGCCTCTCCCACAACTCTGATGGCCTGTCCCCAACTTCAGCCTCAGGACACAAACCCTGTTATTCATACTATAGGTTATTCAAGTATCAAGAAATTTTTGTAATAAGGTCCATGAGGACAGACTTGTTTCTAGGGCTTGGAATCCACCAGTGACAGGTCCTAATATAGTGGTCTGACTTGAGGATGTCAACCCTCATGTTCCCACGAGATTCAATAAAGTTCCAGATATCAATTTGTTAAAACCATTTATATGCTCAATGAACAACTGATAAGGGCGGAAACTTTTGTGGGGGGCCACATTACTGAAAGTGTGTGATATGAGGCTGTCTAGTAGGTAAGCCCAAAGAAAGACTTAATGGACACAACGCCCTCCCTCCACACATACACACCCCACAGCAGCCGGTGAGAATGACTGTCAAATTGACAGGAATGACGGTCAGGAAGGCAGAGTCCAAGCCACCACCTCCAGCTGCACATGCTCAGGGCTTATGCGATCAGCCCAATGGGTGACCCCTTTCCCATTTGAGAGTGCACTGTAACCATGAGCCCACATAACTGCAAGTCATTTTCCTAGACATGGGTTCAATACGTTTAATCTATCTGCAGGTCAGGGAAGATTATTGCCAATTATTTCTTGCACCAGGTCCTCCTCCAGCGGACCTCAGGCATCACTCCAAGGATAACCTCATACCTCCTTGCTTCTAGGCTCAGGAGGACACCTTGCTGTATCCCAGGACCAGCCAGTTACATGGGTCATGATGGGACCACTGGTCTTTTGTAGCTGACCTGGGAACACATCCTCCATTTGTCACATTATTTTTTAATGGAGCAAGGACTCTGGCTTCACAAAAATCCATGGACAGGATAAATTGTGGGGCTGCTGTACCTTGCCATACCTTGCTAATAGTGTAACTCAGAAGCAGAAGTCCGTGGGACTTTTTCGTCCTTCAACCCGTCCGTTAAGAATCCTTTCCACCTTTACCTCCTTCCATTAAAGGCCCATGCCTTCCTGTCCATCCTCTTTATCATCTTTATATTGTCTTTAACAGTAATGTGTCAAATGCCAGTTTCCTTCTTTCAAGCACTGCCTTATCCTATTCCTTCTCCTTTTCAGGCTCTTGTCCTTGTGAAGTACACACTTCGAAGTTTTCTGCTCAGGCCCCTGCCTTCTCCTCCACTCTTTAGAATTATCCCCCATCTATTGGAATATCCACTGGATCAGTAGGAGAGGGAGGCTGCTGGAGAGGAGGCCTGCAAAACAAAGTGAGAAATTGCCAACCCTGTACCCTATCTCCACTCCTAGGGCGCTCACACCCCCTGGGGAGATTCCCCATGGTGTGAAGTGGCCTCATCACGTAGAAATCTGCAGTAATTGCGTAGCATCATTGAAAAGTGTTTTTTCAAACCTTTTTGGGGGTGATTCAGAATCCAGTCTGAGATTTCTTCTACATTCTCTGGCCCTCCTTGCTTTATTTTTAATGGTTCACTATTTAATTGAAGTGGCAGTTGATGTCCATACTGTATAAGTTACAGGTGTACAATATAGTGATTTCCAAGTTTTAAAGGTTATGCTCCATTTATAGTTATTGTAAAATATTGCTTTATATCCTTGTGTAGTACAATAAACTCTTGATACTCACCCTATGCATGGTAAGTCTCTTCACTCATTCACATTGTATCCGAGCTCTTTGGACTGTGACCCTTATGACTGTACACCCGCCAGGTTCTTCTGTCCCATTGGATTCTCTCAGGTAAGAATACTGAAGAGTCTGTTGGCCATGCCCTCCTCCAAGAGAAATTATCAACTTCACAGCTTATTTTATTTTATATATGTATTTGGCTGCCACAAGTCTTACTTGCACATGCAGGATCTTTCCTTGCTCATCTGATTCTTCCCTTTCTGGCGTACAGGCACTACTCTAGTTATGGGTGCGTGGCGCTCTGGAATGCGGGCCTTTAGTTGCTCAGGCATGTGCAATCTCTAGTCCCCAACTCAAGGATCAAACTCAAGTCCCCTGCATTGCAAGGCAGATTCTTAACCACTGAACCATCAGGGAAGTCCATTAATGCTTATTTATACATAATAGCTTGTACTTCGTAGTCCCCTATTCCTACTTGCCTTTCCTCTCTTTCCTTGCTTTGACTCACGTTCTACACCCTCTATCCACCCTCAGCTCTTCCGCTGGTCTTTTCACACCTATCCATTGTACAGACCTCTGAGTTTAGCAAATTGGCCTCTGGGTATCCTTACCTAACAGGTCCAAGCTGCCAGTGGGCCTGAAGAGCAAAAGTGCCTGGGAGAGAGAGTCAGAAACGGCAGACGTGGGGTCCTTAGGTTCCCATCTTGACGGGCCTTGCCTGCTTGTGGCAGATGGCAGATTCTAAAGGACCTTCATATACTGCATGCACTTGAATTACAGCAGCAACGGCATCAGGGTACAGGGCTGGCCTTGGCTCACCTCTGCTGCTGAACCAGGACAGACCAGAAGGCCCTCTGCTCAGGCCAGACCCCTCAACCCTGGCACCTTTTCCACCTCAACCTTCCCATCTTCAGACTCCAGACATCTTTCCCCACTGATCCTCTCCTCCTTCTCCCCCCCATACCAGCTCCCTTAAAACACCAACAAAACAAATTAATTTATGAAGAGCCCACATATAACGATGCATTCGTAATGCCAGGGAGACACCGATAATTTAATAGCACAGGACACGATGGTTCTGCAAATGATGATCCAGTCAGCAATTAGTTTTGTTATTTTTCCGTGAGCTCTCGGCTTTGATTTAGAGCCTCAAGAGTACACTTCAGTACCCAACCAATCTCCCTCAGCATAATGTGTCATCCTACATGGAGGTCCGCTCAGGTGAGACGCAGCACAGTCACCTTGCATCGTGCTCCTCTCTCGTTCTCCCAGCCACGTGGAGCAGCCACTTCCCATCACCCAGACATGCTTAGCCGCCTCCCCCATTCCTGCCCTCCGTGGATGCCGTCTCTGTATGCAGGAACCTCCACCAGCTTGTGGTGGCACTGCAGGATCCCTAACCTGTGTGGAACAGAAGAAGAGCGTCCCGTCTAGCCAGACTATTTTCCTGAGAAGCCTCACCACAGATGCCCCCTTCAACTCCCACACAGGGGTTTGTGCCATTCACGCATGGCACCATTGACCGGATGTGTCGCAGACTTTGGAAGCTGCCTGGCACGAGCCCCGACAGTAGTAAGTTAATCAGGTGCCCAGTCCGTGCACTCTGTCTCATTGTGACTCCAGGATTCCTACCCTGCGGATGGATAGGGGCCACTAGAGGTAAGTAAAAACTCTGCCTGAGCATTCAGTTTCCAAGTCCCCATCGCTAATCCTGGTATCCACACGACCTTATCTTTCTTTGTCACCTAAGCAAACATGGACTATAGTTTGCTGCCTACGTGAATTTTAATTATTTTTTAATTTACTAGTTTCTTTAACCCCAAGTTACACAAATACATGGGTTTAAAGAAACAAACAATTCCACAAAGATTGTATTCTATAAAATATAAACGCTTCCTTCACCCCTCTTATCAGATTGTTGGTACTTATCTCATGTAAGTCGGCGATAAAAAAATAGCTATACTTAGATCTTATTACTTTGGAGTGTTTTGTTTTCAAATTTCAGGTATGTACTCCTTGGCTTTCCTTATAAAATGTGATATCTTATTCCTCTTTCACTCATCTCCTCCTGCACAAATATTTCTTGTTCGGAGAGTCAGTACACTCAATGGCCCTTGGCCTCCACCTTTTCTTATTAAATAGGTTATTGGAAGTGACTATTCCCGCTGTTTCATGTATTTCCATGCCGCTTTGGCCTCGCAACAGCAAACTTAGCAAGTTTTCCACAAAGTACCATCTGGCCCAGAGGAGCCTAAAATCCTTATTAATCTAAGTCTTTACAAAAACATTATCAATCTCTATTAGTTCTTTGCCTCCAACCCATACAGTTCCATAGAATTCTATTGCAGATCAGTATCCCAGTGGATACCCTCATCGTTTAAAACCATCTAAATGCCGTGCTCAGATGAGCAAATAGTGTACTATAGAGAACTTTTTTCCTCCCTGTACATTTTATTTTCCACTTGCTGTATAATTGGCCTTTTTTGTTTCTTTGCTTTAATTTTCTTTACACTAATACTAATTTATAACAAACTCTTCCATCAGGTGTGTAAATATGGTTGAACATATAAAGTATCAGTCCTCATCAGTGGAGATATTGCTCTAGGAGCCGGAAGTTGACCTCTCCAATCTGAATCAGTACTTCTGAAATGCCTGCTGCAAACACCCACCATCCCTCTACAAAAGGATTATGCTGTGCTTAATCCCTTACTTTCCAGAACCTATGTCTTTCACATTCTTGATTTAATACAATTTTAAAATGAAACCATACTTCATTATATCCTGAGAAAAAATACAGATGTGTACAACTTTTTGAGATCTTTGCATCTCTGAAAATGTCTTTATTCTATCTGTTAATAATTTATTGTTAGGCATAAAGTAGAATTAATGGGATGAAAAATCAAAATCATCTTCCCTTGGAAGTCAAGGGCATTTTCCCACTGTCTTCTCTCAGTCTTGCTATTAGAAACGTCTGATGCCACATTGACTTCTGTATCATTTGGGGGTTTTGATATGTATCTTCTTCTTGGGAGTTAATTCACTCGTGTATTTTCAGTTTCTCGATGTGCCTTCCCATCATTTCTATCACATGCAGGTGCTAGGCAGGCCCCTTCAGTCTGGAAATTCACCTCCTTTCATTCTGGAAAATGCTTAAATTATTCCTTTGATTATTTCCCTTCCCATCAGTTCTCTATTCTTCCTTTCTGGAACTCAAGTTATGTTTATGGCTGATTCTGTAATATCCTCATTTTTTCTTTCTTATTTGCTATCTTATGTTTAGTCCTTTGTTTTGGGAATTGAACATGAATGGACAGGTAAGAAACATGAGTCCGTTGATAAGTCTAATATGACAGATAGACCAAAAGAAGAAAGCAGAGATATGTTGAAAAATGAAAACTTGGGGGAAATTATTTAATTGTATTCCTCAAAGAGCTATGAAAAAGAATAGGAGGCAATGAAAAAAATGATGTTCGAGAGTATAAACAACAGCAAAAAGACAGCAAAACTAATATTTCAATGGAAAGGGAACATTCAGAACCAGTGGAAGCACTCAGAGAGCCCAGCCACCCCTGACAGGGTGACCGGATCATTTCTAGAGGCACTTCTGATATTGAATCTTATAGCCTTTATCTTGGATCTTGGAAAAAGCAAAATCAACAGAGGAGAGCAGGGAAGAATCTGGATTAGCCAGTGGGTAAGGAAAGCTGAGATCTCAATAGGTATGGAAATATTCAAAATTAACTGTCCCTGTATTCACAATGATACCCCCAAATCTATGATCCTCCGTTCTACTGTCTGACTGTGTGCAATGGTAAAGAGGATTGAGGAGGGGAAAGGTGTGCAGCTTCTAAAACTCGTCTTAACATAGAGATTCCAACCAGTTCTATTTTAAACTCTACCGGCACTAGCTCCATTTCCAGGGTGACATTATGTTCCCCAGTTATGAGAGACTTTGTGGATTCGTGGACAACGCTGATTTCCTTCTTGGACCTTTTCCCTCTTCTGACTGAGGATTTTGCTTTGTTGTAGCTGCTAAGTCCCAGTTATCACTCGACTACAACGGTACTGCACATCTGCCACTGCGACTCCAGAGCGCGAGACAGTTTGTGTGGGCACAGTCTGTCTGCTTTCTGTAAGCTTTCATCTTCTAGCCGAGAGTGATATCATTGGATAGGACTCTCTACAATAGAATCATTATCACCCTTACAGATTATTTTTTAGAGAGACTAGTTCTCTTGCGACATAGACGACTCCTTGAGCCGCGAATGACTAGTTCAGGGTATAGAGTCAAACACATAGATACAAGCTCCCAACACAAGGCTGCCATTCATAGGCAAACCTCGTGACACTCGCGATAACATCTCCAGCCCGATATGTTCTAACACTCTCTATCACTTATATTATATTGCTCTCATCTTGCCGCACCTCCACACACGCTTGATAGTCATCTTGTATTCTCATTCACCTATCCATACGCCGAGGATATCGCTTACATCCTGCCCACCTCGCTATTTGCTCAATAGCAACTACATTACAAATGCTCTCTGCACATCCTGCTGACCACAACATATAGCAGCGGCACACACGTCCAGAGGTACTTGTATCTTCTTTATTTTGAATAACTGGCAATCAACCACACATCTCCTGACACATGTGCTACATTATTAAATACAATAGCACAAAGACAACAACTAAGTTCTTACTGCGATCACTTAATTATATAGTATAGAGATCACATACCGTAGTTGCCGCAAACGGCATATCTCTAACACATAGTATATATATTCTCAGACTCTAACACAACTCTAATGGCACTTCATTCAAAACGAGCGATGAGCTATTTTCGATGCGCATGTCGAGCGCTCCAGTCCAGTCTGGTCATTACACAATTAATTAACTATTAGACGAGACTTCTACTATACACACATATTCACGAGAGATTATTTAGTCACGCGCCACTCAACTCATTTCCCTGAGCCTAGAACGACCATCAGTGCATTATTATCGTCCGACGTACCATACTTAGAAGAACAGAAAATCAACTAGCTTCTTATCACACAAAGATCGAGTGACAGCCTTAGACTCATATTACTCTCTGAACTTCTCTAAAATCATTACTCTATCTCTTACACATACTTAAGCTTCAGTCATCTCAGTAGCTGCTGACATCTCTTCTAATCCTCCACATGATGCAGACAACGCGACAGCTCCTTAGCATGATCTCTATCTAAGCGCTGCGAAGTACTTAACTGAGTGAAAAGTTAACTCAAAACATTTTCCAAATTTCCCAGTCTTATCTGTATCAGAATCATCTTCTCTTATACGTCTTCTTTGTCTCTCTACACTACTGATACATAACAAATAACAACAAACAAAGCTACACAGACAACAACATCACAACTTCTCGGAATCTCATCTGAGAGTCTTCTTCGTGCTACAACATCTCAATGCATTATTGATTATCAATAGAAATGGCTGCTATTACTTAGGGCATTATTGTAAATACAATTTAGAAAGGGCTTCCTTCCTGAAAGAAAGTTGCTACATTACAACCATAAGTTGCCTATAAACTCTTGAGGAGAGAAAGAAAAAAAACCAAACCCACAACCCGTAATAAAAGTTCCCAGCAAAACCATTAGGGATTTCAATTATGAACTGTTCTCAAGACTCTTGTAAACGATTACTTACGTATAGAGCCAAACTTCATTTCTCTAACAGTGCGAGAACAATGCTTCCTCTCCATACTGTCATCGAAATGCAACTATAGTTACCATGATCTCTCTCTATTCCTCTGTAGTCAATTAGAAGAACTATAAGTCTATCTCCATTTCTATACTAAGTACCATCACAACATTTCTTAGTTAATACATGATTCCTCATCATCAGCTATATATTTCCAAGACAAGATGTGACACTTCTGCAGTTCTGCAGAGTCAGAGAGATAGATACTGCTTGGAGTGTGTGACCGATTAGCGCAGAGTCACGTCTTTCTACCCATGCACTCTAGCATCTGGTTGCAGTCAGTGAGATGTCATCTCCAGAGTCTCGCGCATCACTCACGCGAATCTGCTAAGGTCTCGTGCATCTCTCTCCTCCCTCTTATCAAGCGAGATCTATGCGCGCAAGTAAGCCCTCTCTGTAGTAACTGACTTTTTTATTGCGTCCCCATGATGCATCTTTAGCCACATAATTTGACCATCAGCTCCTTTCTTGCCACATCAATGATCACAGACTCTTGATAGTTTCTAGCGCGCTTCAGTCCCTCGAATATATCGACCGATAAGAAATAGGGATCCCACGTACCGATACAAATAGACTAATGGGAGCAAAGAAGAGAACATCACCACATCATTACGAACGTAATAGGTCACTCTAAGAGTGAAACCACTTAGTCTCAGCAGCATAGTCATATACTCGGTTGGAAAACAAACAACTCCACAGACATAAACTTCGAAATTATTAAACGAATCAGCAGTAGCTGAACAGTCATCCCTAGACACTTCCTGCTATCGCCCATACGACATTCGCAGACTCCTGAATAATACGCGACAGATCCTTTTTATCTAGTCAGACAAGTCGCAGACACTACCCTCCATCATATTCTACACTATCTACATGCCTCTTCAACCCAACAATCTAGTAACTACTGATCTACTAGCATTCACCTTATTCTATGTCACAGTATCTTGCGATATCAAGGCAGTTTAGTTCTGCGCGCGTCACGGAAAAACTATAACTGTGCCCTATGCCACACTGTATGTCATATTCTATCTATTGCGCATGAGGCTGTCGCGCAGGACTATACAGGGCTGTGATATCTTGTCCTAGTCACTGTGGCTTCTATATGCGACATACCAATCTCATTTTCAGCACAAGAGTCCCGTGACCTTCGATATTATCCACTGCAGGGCTCGTCTCCAGCAGTTTTGTCATCTCTACTCTCGAAAAGATACGTCATTCACAAAAACATCACTTAGAATCAAGCTGGTCTCTTTTGTCTAGACAACAGTAGATTATTATCACTCAATTGAGCTTGCCTATTCGTCCTGGACGGCTGCATCAAGAAACTTTATTTCTAAATCCCTAAGCGAGTGATCACTCCTTGAATCAGGATAAAACACAGATTTGCGTTGTGATCGCGGACTAATGCTTTATGTGATACTGCACTACACGACATAGCCCCTCTTGCGCACGCAGATATTTGCTGATTAAATGAGACTCATTATATCAATCACAGTCCAAGGGTGAGATAGAGATTCTACATTAACCGCCTCTTCTCTTTGAGAGCTCTGCGGTAGTAGTCTCTAACTGGCAATGCGTTTAATGTACACATGTCGGCTAAGAGTAGCACTCAACATACACATCTATTTTAGTTGTATGACAGTCTGACATCTAATTTAGTCTATAGTTTCATTACTCTCTTCGCGTGATGTTCAGGCATATTACTCCAGTGACACATATATTGTGAACTCTGTGAGCTTTATAGAGAAATTTCTCCCATAAAAAGATCTCACTATACTGATTATCTGTCAGCTGTTAGTATAACTACACACCTCTCTCTCTTGACGATGGGCTAAGCGAATACTCACACATCAAGCGTATCGTACCACTCGTCATGCTTTTGCACTTACCGCCTAATTATCGAGTATATCTCTTCTACCATTTATGCACATTGGTCATTAATTGTTTTCCGCTAGCGCTTAGTCGATCAATACGAGACTCATCTCTTTCAACACATCCAAGCACTCTTTCGACATGATAATGCAAAATAAGGTCTGATATCCTGAGGACAGTAGCAATAGCGACATCTATGATATGAGGGTACTCGGTTTGAGTGTGCTCATTTCAACAAACCACAGAGATAACGTCGTCGGCATGTTCTTTGGTTTTAGGCATGAGAGGCTATGTCTCAGTTTCCTCGTACCTGGGGAAGCCAAGAACCCTCGTGATAACTTCCAAGAATCGACAAATGACACGTTGCGACATTACTTATGTATATCAAACAACGACTAATTCTAAGAAGTCGAGGGACTCAACCTCTCTCTCATCTACACATGCCCTCTTGACTACCTCACGCTCTAGTCGATACTCTGCGTAGTTCCCGCTTCTAGCACATGGCCATAGAAGTACACATTTCTTGTACTTCATCTTCTCACACTTGAACTCTTCGCAGCTGACTCTCACGAGAATTCATATACTAATGACAAATTATAGACACACTAAACCATGATGCATAATCATGAAAGGCGTAGAATGTGCGTCTCAATACAGTCATGCTGAGGCAACGAGATACATACATAACAAAAGCACACTCGATTCAGATTTCACTATCTATGTGTCGTCCTAGTTGCGCGGGTATCAGGTAGTATACAAGAGAACTCTTTATAACCCCGTTATGTGACAATCATTCTCTGAAGAAGATAGTTCAGTACTCTTGCTGCTTCGTCATTTTATCATCATGCTGTCAAGTGTGGGAGACAGGGTGCTTGGCGAGTGCACTGAGAACATCTATCATCTATCTGTTTAACATCTATGGGCTTGCATTCTAAGACTAGTCTCAGTGCGATCGCGTTACTCCGACTAGCATTATTCACTTCACAGCACATAATATACACGCACTTGTGTTGAGATGCGGTCTAATATACTCCACATGAACGAAAGTACGGTAACGCGATCTAAAACTGTGGCTATTCATCTCAAAGTCTCGAGCACAGATCTTATGAGCGCTGTCTACAGACAGAGTGAGATTTCTCGCAGAGAATCAATTCGTACATGCATATTAGTTTGATGATAATACTCTAGCTTTGGACAATGTCCAGACAATCACACTGCGTTCTCGCTGGTTATCACATAGACTACACTACGATGTTACAAAACAGGCTCTCAGTGGCATACAACTGTATGATCTGATCAAACCCTGTTACTAGCCAGCGAGTCTCTTTGGTCGTATCATTCAGCGCAATATACTTTCTTCTAGAGAGAGTGCGCGTTGAGCGCTCGAAGTAGTCATTATTCAGAGGCGAACGAGTCAAGCATACCTCTACCGTACTTAAGTGACGCAACCCTAAATCGCGTCTGCGTATGCACTGGCGAGAGGCTCATCATGGTTAGTGAACACTTCTCTCCACTCGAGATCTCTCTCCAGAGGAAGCGCCGTTAGACTACACTGCTCATCTCAGAGTATAGAGAGAAACAGTCTGGATTGTATCAATTGCTTTAACAGATAAGTATGATCTAGCGTGCTATGTAAATGTGGAAATAATCGCCTGCGATGTATGGCACAGCTCTATGTCTGTCTCAGACTGTGCAGAGGAATGTATGAGTTAAGCGAAACTGATGTCCCAAACAATAATTTATAGACTCTGTCCATAGGCTATTATAGGATAATCCTAGACGAGCCGACAGTTGATGGCTATAACACTGCGGAGTGGTCGGTCTAAATTTCTATTTCTCACCCTGGGGCGTCTATCCTATAACTCGGTGCTCTTCGTTTATCACTCTTCGAGATGCTCATTATTAGGTCATCGAAATATGTAGTCATACAGAGTAACAGCACAAAATACAAAATAGATACATAGCGAGATGATTCATCATCTCTCTGACTCAACATCAGAAATATACATAAAGTATAGCTATACAAAAATATAATGCCGATGTGACATATTCCACGGTGACATACAATATTTTCTCCACAATCAGGATCCTTGTAGTAATAGGTTGTAGAAAGAACTGCAATATTTTGCCACAGTGGAGGTCATGGATGTGGGAGTACCTGGAGGTATAGACGATGTTACACAAACAAATAATGTGTAACACATCAAGAGATCTAGCTAGAGAACACTACATCTACTCAATTCTCACAATTCTTCAACAGTCTGCGTTCTCCGCTTCTCTCTATCTTTCCCGCTTTCTCATATAGATCAATCTCACAGCTAACCGAGACATGGCGAGTCGGCTACCTGGTTCGTCGAGTACAGTACAACCTAATCATTAGTTTCATACTCAGAAAGCATAACACACGAACACGAGAGTTCCGATCTGTAGGTGGCAGCCTCAGACCATCATCGAGTTAGTTCTAGTTCCTTTCCTCGAGCTCCTGTCTATGTAGTTGAAGAACAAGAGCTGACAATAAAGGCATTCTTCGTAGTGTACTTATCTCTATGCAGTTTGTTGTCTATTTTAACACATATGTGATTCATAGAACACACTATCTATATCTATCACTACACAGATTCTAAGTATAAAGAAAGGGCGAGATCAGTTGACGATGTTCACTCTCTTTCACTTTACACAGGCGACATTCTGAACAGCAACGACACGCTAGTGAGCATCTTACATCATCGAGGTACACATCAACTTGTTATGCGAGCCTTCTACTACCGTGCTCATCTCACTCCCTTGAATCTGCTGGCCTTCTGCGGTCGAGATGATATTGTCATAGAGAGTGTCTGGTGAGCATCAGAGACGGGATTGAAAAATGGGACTGCCCTTTAGCTAACAAAGATCTATATCGGAATTAACTTAAACCAGTCTGAGTGATATGTCCAAGCGATTTTATTGCTGGAATAGTATGGAATGAACAACTTGAAAGACCACTGGCGCTGAGATAAGTATTCTAGATCCCATCAAGTCTGCTCTACACATAGTCGACGGCTTGAAGTCACTACTGATGGAGAAACATGCTGCTATTAGTATGCATGTACTGCGGTCATCCCCCCCATTATATTGTATGCTCTATACGGTGAGGACTACTCGCTAGGTGCTCTCCGCATAGGCAAAAGATGACTGCCGATGCATATGCGCAGCCTATCGTCACGTAGCTCTGCGCGCGCTGCAACGGTGCAACACTGCAGTGCCGCGTTACAGAGAGGAAGGTACACGATACCCTGGTCGGCTTTTACTCCGTTAACATAAGCGCTAGCACTCGGCTAATGGGGCTGGCTCAGAGGATGCGGTGACATGGCTGCACACAGAGTGACACACAACACTCATAGGACGCGCCAGTGTATCACATAGGTGATCTGGGTGATTGCCAATCCTCGGACTACATGTAAGTCAAAAGCAGATGAAGTCCGGCGGAGCTATCTAGCAGACTCGGACCGATGAGCTGATCTCTGCGTAGCGAGCGACGCTTGTTTGTCATATCGCGCGTAGCTTGTGTAGTGAGTCAGATTTCTGTCCTCTTATTCCTGTATCCTTGAGCGTAGTCGCTACGACTGAGATCTCATAGAGGGGCTGCGAGATTGTCACAAGATCGTAGACTGGTAAAGCCCCTCGCCTTGCACGGTGAGGGGATTATTGGAGAGAATCTCAAGGCTCTGCCCGGACAGGCTTACCATATAAACGAGATACAGGCGCCTTGGCATGACTATATATCACGTTCAAGCGCATATGCTCTGGACGCACTCCACGCGTAGGAGCTTCTGAGTGCAAGAGGACATTGAGGATCAGCGTACTCTTAGACACTACTAGGAGGCCATCGACTTCTATGTGGAGACTGGTTTCCTCTATCTCTCACATCTGTCTGCTCCTGCTCTCTAGGGCACGATGTAGACGCGGAGGGCGATCCAGTTACGAGGTGCTGTGTACTATGGCGGCGTGTCCTCGCGAGTTACTTACCTGTGGCGACGAGCATTACTTAAATCATCAATGGCGAGGCTGATGTCCACTGCACGACGTTCTGATAGATCATAAGTGAGATGTACATACTATCTTGCAGGTGGGCTCTTCTTGTAACTCGACTATTGATTGATTGTCAGCTCGGTTGAGTCAGCAGGCCTTCTCAGTACACCGCTGGAGACTTCGTACATTATCTCAGTATTGCGAGGGATTAGAGTTTATTTATGTATCCTATCTAGTTTACTATCTTCTACTATCTTTGATCTAACTGTTAGGACTCTATGCGTGGATAGAGCAAGATCTTGACACGTAGGCACGGGGGGGGTTCCTCCTGTATGCGCGGGTAGCTAATACACAGCTAATGAGAGACGACACTCTGAGTCGCACGATCATAGATCCGAGTGGGACACTGTTTAGTCGAGCATAGTAGATAGAGTGATTGACCCTAGAGACGATCAGGGCCGGTAGTTGGTAGTGAGAGGTGATATGCGAGAGAGATGAGGAGCGTCAGGACTGCTAGTGCCAACTTCTATGTATAGACGACCTGACATCACAAAGGTACGTAGGGTGTGAGCAGGGACAGACTGGTGCTGGTGATATAGATGAAATAGCGTATGGAGAGGTATGAGTATGTTCTATGGATCTGCACAGTAGTACTAGAGGATCTTCACTCGTGTTGAGTCGAGTGGCTTGTGTACATTATGTCACACATCTGAGCTTGTTGTTATAACTTGTGTGACACTTTGCGATGATGTGTGGGTGTGATATATGAGTTGTAGGAGTAGCATCAGACAGACGAGGGGCGACACGGCGGTAGTAGACACTGTGCAATTACATTCACACAGTGCGATTTTATAGAGACTGAACTATTTAGGAGATAAGCGACATGATAGTGGGAGGGGATAGGGCTGCACGACGGGTGAGCGCGAGTCACGTTGACACAACAGACGCGGAGGTTGCAGGTCACAAAAGGACGAACTCAGTGAAGAGATAGGGAGCGAGCTAGAGGTAGACAGACATAGTACACATGGACGGGACGCAAATGAGGGGATGGGGATGGAGGTGCACTATCTGTCTGTAAGTCATATGTGATGAGTGGATACAGGGACTAACACATACGTAAAACACACACATAACTTATAACGGCGTGTATTGAGTAGACAGCGCTTTCTATACATCATACACTGTGTAAACGAGGATAGGGTGTTGTATTGGTCTGAGGTGATGGTGGGTGGTGGTGGAGGCACGCACATACGTTACAGTTGTAGGTTATGACGACATGTGAGATTGAGAGTGCAGTGATAGAGGGAAGCTAGCACAGTGGGGCCGGTGTACTACTCAGATGTACTTGAGTACATTTCTAGCAGCAGACACTATATAGTTCAGCTCTCGTGCAAGCATCGATGTGAGTGTATTTGGACGGTAAGGACTAGTGAGGAGGGAGTCTGGTAGGGGGAGTGGGGAGAGGAGGTTGTAGGACAGTGGGTTGTCTTATTTTATTGAGTAGTGTTGATCTATCTTATTGTCTGTATAGGGCGCATATGGGACGAGGGACTTCATATGAATGTCCAATGAGAGTAGGAGGGGCAAAATATGAGATATTCACGCATGTGGAGGATCAACTGTGATCTGTTGTTGGTATTGGCGTGTGACACAGGTGGTGTTGACGTGAGGGGATTACAATGATGTAGTTCTCTTCTTGTATTATTCAGGTGGCGAGTGACACAAGATAGATAAGATGGGGACATGAGGATTGTGGAGTGGACATTATGGGAGGGTGAGGGGGAGGTACTTTACTACATATTTATTAGTAGGGAGAGGATCATGTGGATGGGTGGTGTGAGTGGATGTATCTAGGCTAGGTACAATGGTATATTCAGATGCACACTTAGGAGGGCATTTCTAGATATGTCTCACAGTTGGGGGATGTGTGTGGGGGAGATTGTGAAAGTTCATGTGCATAGGGGCGTTCATGAGAGGATGCACACACAGAGTACTATATAGTGGTGGGAGTCACTAGCTATGAGACATGGTAAGTCACATGGGCACACAACTGTGCTCAGTTTGGGATATGTGCTAGAGGGGAGCGGTGACAGACACATAACATTAGGAACTATGAGGGCATGTGGGAGTACGAGTGATGAGTGTGGTGAGTTAGTGGTGTTTTAAGGAGGTGCTGAGTGTGTCTCGCATGACGTACACAGGAGGACGCGATACAAAGTGTGAGAGGTACATTGGAGTGTAAGTGTGACAGTGGGACATTGGGGGATCATGGTGGGGAATGTGGGTGTGGTGGGACTTGAGCGCGTATGTGAGTTTGTCTTTGAGAGCGGTAGCACACAGTGTGGGTTTATGGTGTCTAACAGATTAGGTAAGTTTGGGTTTGATATGAGTTAACATTGGACGGTAGTGGACCAACATATAGGTTAGAGATGTTTCACACTGTTGAGTTCGCGACACCAGGCGATATGGGAAGGGAGTGCACGACAGGATAGTTGGGAATGTCATTGTGGACGTTGTGTAAGTTATTGCAAGGCACATTGTTTTTAGTAATACTCACACAGAGAGATTAGGCGCTATCACTAGACATAGTCTGAGAGAGATATGTGGGTTAGAGATGTTGAGGTGGAGTTATCTATAGTCATGAGGGTCACTTAATTGTCACTGTATGGTATAGTATAGTTCGTTATATCAAGCGTCTTAGGTTTGATCTTACATCTGGAGGGGTAGATATATATCTCTCTTATCTATACGATCACACATTAATATTGGTAGGATGGGGATAAGTGGGGGGGACATATTTATATATTATTCTCTCTCTTCTTTCACTTTATATATCTTCTCTGTAATAGTCACTATATTGGTGAGAGGAGAAGTGTGGTACAATGTAAGTGAGCTGAGGGTGCAATGTGGACAACTATATACAAAGGGGAGTATGATGGGTCTATATAGAGAATGCTTACACATGTGAGGAGGGTGAGGACCACACACTAGGCGTGAGTTTTGGGGAGGCTGGGATGGGGGGGGATGACTGAGACGACAGAGAAATGGATTTGTGGTAAATGAGGAGTCTAGAGTGCAGATGATACGTCGAGATATTTTGTATGAAGAGACTGGGACTGAGAGTGAGACACATGGGGGTGGTCTACATGTTACAAGTGTGGGAGGCCTGTACTAGGTACGTCAGGACTTATGGGGATTTTTGCTAGATGGATTGGCATATTGGCATAACATTGTGACGTTGCAATGGGCACACAATGTGGATCAGAGGAGGGATATAGACCATCAGATATAGTACTATCTGGCACATATAAGACAGAGTATCTCATATCACAGCAAGGCATAGGCATCTAGACAGAATAGTATGGTTGAGGGGATTCAGACACAGGTGCGTAGTGAGGGCAGGAGGCAACATGAAGGGCGAGACATTTTTGATATGTGGAGATGTAGAGTTAGAGTGGGAGAGACTAATAGAGAGCTACTTTGAGTACAAGATTGGTTGCGGGGCATGGACATGACTCGAGTATACGTGATGGAGGGAGGACTAGCAATAAGGTTAGCGACACAGAATAGGGCGTGTGTTTATAAGTGTGGAGGGTTTACGATGACGTGTGATTGTGGAAGATGCGATAATGTGTGGATGTGATAGTAACGAGTGTGTAAGACAGGGATGTGACTGGGAGACAGGCGTCGTACGTGTGTTAGATGTTGAATTAGTAAGATGGCAATCGTATGTTGAGTATATTGGAGAAGGAGAGCCTGAGACTAGACACGTGTAGGACACAGATTTAGATTCAACAGAGCGTCATGTCATCTGATGGGCACACGTTGACTGGCTTATTACATGGGGGATTGATTGGAGCGGAGGAGTTGAGTGGTGGGAGCGGAGATAGAGTAGAGCAGGTGTAGTGGTGCTGTAGGAGTGATAGGGGGTGGGCGAGACGTGCGAGAGAGGTTATTTATGTGAACAGTGAAGTAGTTGTGGGGCAGAGGTATGGCACATACGATTATTGAGTTGACTTAGACACATCAGGTGACGCATTGATTCTTATGGATTGGCTGAGTTGTTAGAGACTGGATGAGGGTGATTGTGGTGTAGATAATCTACATTGGCACAAAGATGTGGAACGAGGTATCAGAGTTATAGTCTGTGTGACGTTCTTATATCATAGATACTAGATAATGGAGAGGGAGTGCACACTATATACATAGGGTGGGCATTGTCAGTTATCGACACTAGTGTAGACAGCAAGTGCGGAGCGATATAGACACACAGGAGAGTGGACAGGTTTAATGTGGGTGGACGACGATTGTTAAGGGCAGGGTAGCTGTCACACACTAATTTCATTGGTTATGTTGAGTACTGTGCGTGGTGACATGAGGAGAGAAGAGAGAGATGAATATAGATGCAGCGTAGGGGAGTAAGTATTCTGAGTCACGTACGGGGAGTTATGGTACGCGGGAAGGGTATATTGTTGAGTGAGATTGCAGTATGGGGGTGTGGGACAGATTGGATATTGATGGGGGAGGAGTGAAGTGAGGGGGGGGGTATGTGGGTTGGGGTCTAGGTTGGACGGTGGGTGTTAGACATACGGTATTGAGTCTATATTAATACACGAGAGAGAGGAATAGGACGAAGTCAGGAGACTTATATGTGGCGTGGATCGACAGGGTGTGGAGAGAGTGTAAACTATTGAGAGTGTGGACAATGGTGATTGAGAACATATGATGGTAGTTATAGGTTCTGAGACATAGTAATGTATGGAGTTTGGTGGTTTGGAGACATCTAGAACATTAGACAGATGGACGAGAGGTGAACAGTGTTATGGGTGCAGGGAAGATCTTGGTGGACATGAGGTGGTGTGGTGGGGATTTAGATGCGTAGATGTAGTGACGTGGAGCGCTTGCATGGGCACACGGTGATTACTAGATAGGCACGTTCGATGGGAGGACTGGAGGGTGGGTGGGTTGGAATCTATTAGCATGACATGTGACAAAGGGGGTGGTATATTGTTAGGTGTAGCACAGTGAGACAGGCGTGTGAGCATGACACATGAGGTGTTATCAGAGATTGGTTTAGTGTTGGATATAGTAGCAGTAGCGAGACGGGGTGTTGATAGAGACTCAGTATAGATGATGTTGGGAGTGCGACGAACAATGGTTGTGTGTGAACTGGATACGGCTGGAACGACATCTGGTGTTATTCGGGAAGATAGTGGACGGATAGGATGGGGTAGCAGATCATATGTTGCGTAGGAGGGGAGACATGATATCTAGTGGGGGGAGACCGCACACACGAGGGGAGGGGGTGTAAGCAGGGAGTGGGGAGTGGGATGTGTATCTTTGCAGAGATTGCACACGTAGTAGGACAGAAGTGAGTATAGGGGAGGTGGTGTGTGAAGGGAGGGAGATGGTTGTATGATTAGGTAGTATATATGTTTAGGGGGGGTTAGGGGGGGTTGGTTGTTTTGTAGGGAGGGGGGTGGGGTTACTAGGCACTCCCCATCAGGTCCTTGAGAGCTCGTGTACCAGTCATTGTGCCCTGGCCTCTTCCCTAGGCAGGTGGAGTGCATTCTTCGTTCTTGCTATCCAGTCTCTGTTACTTGAGGAATCTGTCTTTCTCTTTCCTGTGTAGTTCAACCTGTAAATCCACCTATCCTGGACACTAGCCCATCAGTTAACCCAGGTGAAATGGTGTGTGCTTTACCCCTAGGCATCAGTTAAGCTACTGTCTTTCATATGGTGGTGCCCCTGTGCAATTAGGAAAAGAACTCTTATCTGCCTCCAGATTCTTTCTCTCTGTTGTTTGCTTTAGCCTGCTTCTGCTGATGCTGCTGCTAAGTCACTTCAGTCGTGTCCGACTCTGTGCGATCCCATAGACGGCAGCCCACCAGGCTCTCCCGTCTCTGGGATTCTCCAGGCAAGAACACTGGAGTGGGTTGCCATTGGTTTATTCGCATGTCTTGGATACTATGCCTAAAACTGCTCTGAACATTCATGTACACATTATTGTGTGGACATACATCTTCATTTCTCTTGGATATATAGTTAGAAGTAGTAAAATGATCTCTGGATCTGTTTAAGGCATACAAGTTTTGTGAAACTTGACCAGTTCAATTTATCCTTATTGGCACTGTGGGCCTTTTGGCCAGTTGTGGGGAGACAAAGGCCTTCAACATGTTAGAAGTGCATTTCAGTACTCACATGGTGGATGGGATGGTGTCCGTTTGTTTCTGACATCCTCTTGTGTAACTGGAACACATTTTGCAAATTTTAACAAGGTTCAGCTTGCTAGTCTTTCAACTCTCAGTTAAACAGAATTTAGCCTTGTGAGGCTATCCTGTGTTGTATAATTCAGAATAATACATTAGATGCCCATGAACCCAAATGGTATGGCTAGGGAAGCTGAGAGTCAGAGTGTATCACACAGTCCAAAATAGAGAGTGGACAACTTCTCTATTGAGGGGTTGAACTGTAAGTGCTTTTAGTAAGATTCTTCACTTTGCAAAAAGCAATGGTTTAATTTCTTGGGTTCAGGCTTAAATTTTCTTAATGTTTTTAATTTCTTGAGTTCAAGCTTAAAATTTCATTTTAAATATGTAACTCAATTCTACTGAATGCTTGGAATGCTTGGAGGGTTATAAAATCCTCTAAATGCAGGAAACTGAACCCCTGCTCTGTGCTAGACTCCATGCTGTCCCCTCGGTTCCAGGTTCAGTATCATGATATAAAATGAAGGCACGGTCCTTGTCCTGAGGGAGCACAGCTCTGGGTTATATTGGCTTTACTGTCTCTACTGCATTACTTACAGGCAGTGACACTTGCCTCTCTGTAATCCATTTTAATGTGGTCTTAGAGGCTCAGCCTCTGCAAGCTCACTTATGTGTGGTTTTGAATGTGGATTTTAACCCTCATCCTGGATAGCAGGAAGGGTAAGTCTGCAATGACTGGAAACCACAGGAAAATAAAATTTCCACAGGCATGCAGTTATTTCTTCAGCATTCCTGTTTCTGGTAGAAAAAATAAGATAGGCAAGTGATATATTTTCAAGAAGATAAACCTCTGATTCCCATCCCGATATTGTATATTTGTATAGTCTTAACTTGCCTTCACATCATGCAGGAAATAAAAGTAAATCAATTTGTTGTAATCACTGATGTTTAAGAATCTTTTACAAGTCTGCTTTCATACTGGAGTGGCAACAATTCTTTCTCAATTCCCAAAAGTATAAAGAATGCAGACATACTCAATTTCCAATCTCTAGAGTGTATGTAAGTATATGGTATACAGCATTATGTTATGTGTGTATGTACATCCTGAAAGTTATGCTTACCTTTTAAATACCCACTGATAAGGTTTTGTAATTTACTACACTATCAACATGGGCTTCCCAGGTGGCGCTAGTGGTAAATAATCCACCTGCAGTGCAGGAAACATAAGAGATGCAGGTTCGATCCCTTGGTGGGGAAGATCCCCTGGAGGAGGAAATGGCAACCCACTCTAGTAATCTTGCCTAGAGATTCCCATGGACAGAGGAGCCTGGAAGGCTGCAGTCCATGGGGTCGCAAAGAGTCGGACACGACTTAATGACTGAACACACACACTTGCACACCATAAACATTCCTCACTAACTTTTTCTCTTGTGTCTTATATTATTTGTTGCATTTATAACCTTTCATTTCTCCCTTTGTGTTTTCTAAAATCTCAGGCTAGTAGCATAGACATGGACTTTGGCCTCACTTTGAACCATAGTTCTGCCCCTCCCTTTGGACTAGTTGTTTAAATTTGCAGAGGTTTATTTTTGTAAAATGAGATTAGCCACACCTACATTATTAGGATTAATGAAAGGATTAAATGTGATTCTTAATTTATTGTGTGCTTTTTTGTGCATGGTGCTGACCTAGGTGATAGAGACAGATAGTTCCCACCTCTGCAACTCAGATCTAGAGGGGGAAATGTGTTCATCACATAATCACATACACATATGTGTAAACTTACAGCTGGTTATTGCAGCTACAAAAAAGTATATGGTTGGGACTTGCCTGGCAGTCCAGTGGTTAAGAATATGCACTTGCATCACAGGGGTTACAGGTTCGATCACTGATCAAGGAACTAAGATCCCACATGCCATGTGGTGTCACCAAAAAATAACTAGAAACAAATTTTAAAAAGAAGTATATGATACCATGAAAGCACATAATAGGAGGAATTTGACCTAATTTGGGAGATCAGGGAAAGATTCCCTAAGAACAATTACATTTGAACTTAAGTCTGAAAGATGAGAAATTAATTAAGCAAAAGAGAAATTTGAGACAGTGGTACAAAGAGAATTTCCAGCAGGAAAAGGATCATGTGGAAGGGTGCTAGGTGGCAAGAGGGCACATGGGAAATTCCAGGAGCTGAAGAAGTTGGGCACAGCTAGTGTACTGAGAAAGATGGGGTTTAGTGTGAGATGATGCTGGAAAGGAAAGCAGGGGCCAGACAGTGAAGGTCTTATGGGCCATGTTCATTTGGGTCTTTATCCTAAGAACTATGAGAAGCCATCCAAGTCATTAAAATAGAAATTAATGATCAAATGTTTATTTCAAAAAGGTTAGTCCAGTTGTATTGTAAAAAGGGGATTATAAGGGATAACAGGAGATGTCAGGGGCCCACAGAGTGGAAGATATCTAGAAGGCATGGTTTGTTAAGGGAGGGCTGAGTGTGCACTGTCACTTCATGAGAGAGAGTCCAGTGCATTTAAAAGGCAATGAGAGGGGACTTCCCTGGTGCTCCAGTGGCTAAGACGCCACACTTCCAGTGCAGGGACCCTGGTCAGGGAACTAGTTCCTGCATGCTGCAACTAAAGATCTTGCAAAGACCCAGCACAGCCAAATCAATAATTTTCTTTTAAAAAAAAGCAGTGAGAAAGTTCCAGAATGAAAGTGAAAGGCAAAGTGTCAACAAACTTCCTATGATGGAACGGAGTGAAATCTAAAGCCTACTTGTGGAGTTCAATCTTAACTAGCTAGAGGTGCATCTCCTAACGGAACCTGGCAAGGGAAAGGCCTGGGTGGATGGATTTATCTGCTGGATGGGCCGGTGGGTTTATCTGCTGGATCATAGGAAGTTCCTATCTGTTTGTTTCTGGTTGAGTGTGTGTGAATATTTGTGTGTGAATGATTTGATTGGTGAATGCCCAGGGTTTGAAGTCACAATGTAGTAGTCTTTTATTATACTCTTGACTTGACTACAATGTGCTACTATTGGGTTAGCCAAAAGGTTCGTTCAGATTTTTCTGTAAGATGTTATGGAAAAAACTCAAATGAACTTTTTGACTAACCCCATATTTAATTTAGGATTTTTCATTTAGATATGAATGATATTGATGTAAGTTGGTAGCCTCCACTGAGCATGGTGGAGTACAAGAATGCCTTCCTGCAAATGGGAAAGGGGTATAAAAGCTGAATTGGCCCACCATGGGCTCATTTGGGCATATTCCCCATGGAGATGTGTTTCTGACATGGGTACATTAGCAGTCACCATTTTATTCTCTTCAGATCCCTTCAAATCTTAACAGGCCTTGAGCTGGAGTTTCTTTCAGCTACTCTTGATATAACTGATCACTTCCTCTCAGGCTCCACTGATGTTTATGATGCACTTCATGAGGCCAAATGGCTTTTAACAATCTTTAATTTTTACCCGCTGTCTCCTCAACTGGCCCCTAAAAAGAACTCACCTAGTTGGAGTGCTGTAAAACTTGCATTTTAACACCAAAATAGCATTCCTCTGGGTCCATACAATATTATGCTTCTCCTTTTTTTCATTATCTGGGAGTTTATAGTAGTATTTATTCTATCATACTGGTTAATCAGCAGAGAGGAAAACATATGCTAACTATCCTTTTCAATATGGCCCTAGGCTTGCTTCTGTCGTGTAAAATTGTGTAAGGCAACATTATATTAAGTAGATCTGTTTTTTTCTCTTTTATACATTTTTGTCATCAGGTTTATACTAATTTTTTTAAAATGAATTGGAGTTTTCCATACCTTTCAATAATCTTAAATAGTTCCTATCATAGATGACATCTCTTTAAAAAGTCTGAAAGAATTTGTTTCTACAACTACATAAATTCAGTTCTTATTTTTCCCTCTTGGGGGCAGGATTGGGAGGGGAAATGTTGCTGGATCTGTAAGATCATTTTCAAGTCCCCTCCCCACTTATTGTCATATACAAACTCTTAATTTTAAAGTGATTTAGGTCATACCTGAATGGTCTAGTGGTTTTCCCTACTTTCTTCAATTTAAGTCTGAATTGGGCAATAAGGAGTTCATGATCTGAGCCACAGTCAGTTCCCAGTCTTGTTTTTGCTGACTGTATAGAGCTTCTCCATCTTTGGCTGTAAAGAATATAATCAATCTGATTTCGGTGTTGGCCACCTGGTGATGTCCATGTGTAGAGTCTTCTCTTGTGTTGTTGGAAGACGGTGTTTGCTATGACCAGTGTGTTCTCTTGGCAAAACTCTATTAGCCTTTGCCCTGCTTCATTCTGTACTCGAAGGCCAAATTTGCCTGTTACTCCAGATATTTCTTGACTTCCTACTTTTGCATTCCAGTCCCCTATAATGAAAAGGACATCTTTTTGGTGTGTTAGTTCTAAAAGGTCTTGAACGTCTTCATAGAACCATTCATCTTCAGCTTTTGCAGCATTACTGGTTGGGGCATAGACTTGGATTACCGTGATATTGAATAGTTTGCCTTGGAAATGAACGGAGATCATTCTGTCGTTTTTGAGATTGCATCCAAGTACTGCATTTCAGACTCTTTTGTTGACTATGATGGCTACTCCATTTCTTCTAAGGGATTCCTGCCCACAGTAGTAGATAAAATGGTCATCTGAGTTAAATTCACCCATTCCAGTCCATTTTAGTTCGCTGATTCCTAAAATGTTGACGTACACTCTTGCCATCTCCTGTTTGCCTTGATTCATGGACCTAACATTCCAGGTTCCTATGCAATATTGCTCTTTACAGCATTGGACCTTGCTGTCATCACCAGTCACACCCACAACTGGGTGTTGTTTTTGCTTTGACTCTGTCTCTTCATTCTTCCTGGAGTTATTTCTCCACTGATCTCCAGTAGCATACTGGGCACCTACCAGCCTGGGGAGTTCATCTTTCAGTGTCCTATCTTTTTGCCTTTTCATGCTGTTCATTGGGTTCTCAAGGCAAAAATACTGAAGTGGTTTGCCATTCCCTTCTCCAGTGGACAACATTGTGTCAGAACTCTCCACCAAGACCTGTCCATCTTGGGTGGCCCTACATGGCATGGCTTAGTTTCGTTGAGTTAGACAAGGCTATGTTCCATGTGATTAGATTGGTTAGTTTTGTCTGATTGTCGTTTCAGTCTGTTTGCCCTCTGATTCCCTCTCTCAGCACCCACTGTCTTACTGGGGTTTCTCTTACATTGGACGTTGGGTATCTCTTCACGGCTGCTCCAGCAAAGTGCAGCCGCTGCTCCTTACCTTGCACGTGGGGTGTCTCCTCAGGGCCACTGCTACTGACCTTGGATGTAGAGTATCTCCTCTCGGCCGCTCACCACATACAGTGGAAGTAAGAAATAGATTCAAGGGACTAGATCTGATAGACAGAGTGCCTAATGAACTATGGGCAGAGGTTCATGACATTGCACAGGAGACAGGGATCAAGACCATCCTCAAGAAAAAGAAATGCAAAAAAACCAAAGTGGTTCTCTGAGGAGGCCTTAAAAATAGTTGTGAAAAGTAGAGAAACAAAAAGCAAAAGAGAAAAGAAAAGAGATACTCATTTGAATGCAGAGTTCCAAAGACTAGCAAGGAGAGATAAGAAAGCCTTCCTCAGCCATCAATGCAAAGAAATACAGGAAAACAATAGAATGGGAAAGACTAGAGATCTCTTCAAGAAAATTAAAGATACAAAGGGAACATTTCATGCAAAGATGGGCTCAATAAGGGACAGAAATGGTATGGACCTAACAAAAGCAGAAGATATTAAGAAGAGGTGGCAAGAATACACAGAAGAACTGTACAAAAAGGATCTTCACAACCCAGATAATCACGATGGTATGATCATTCACCTAGAACTAGGCATCCTGGAATGTGAAGCATCACTTAGGAAGCATTACTACTAACAAAGCTAGTGGAGGTGATGGAATTCCAGTTGAGCTATTTCAAATCCTGAAAGATGATGCTGTGAAAGTGCTACACTCAATATGCCAGCAAATCTGGAGAACTCAGCAGTGGCCACAGGACTGGAAAAGGTCAGTTTTCATTCCAATCCCAAAGAAAGGCAATGCCAAAGAATGCTCAATCTACCGCACAATTGCACTCATCTCACATGCTAGTAAAGTAATGCTCAAAATTCTCCAAGCCAGGCTTCAGCAATACATGAATCATGAACTTCCAGAAGTTCAAGCTGGTTTTCGAAAAGGCAGAGGAAGCAGAGATCAAATTGCCAACATCTGCTGGATGATTGAAAAGCAAGAGAGTTCCAGAAAAGCATCTATTTCTGCTTTATTGATTATGCCAAAGCCTTTGACTGTGTGGATCACAATAAACTGTGGAAAATTCTGAAAGAGATGGGAATACCAGACCACCTGACCTGCCTCTTGAGAAATCTTTATGCAGGTCAGGAAGCAACAGTTAGAACTGGACATGGAACAACAGACTGGTTCCAAATAGGAACAGGAGTATGTCAAGGCTGTATATGTCACCCTGCTTATTTAACTTATATGCAGAGTACATCATGAGAAACACTGGGCTGGAAGAAGCACAAGCTGGAATCAAGATTGTTGGGAGAAATATCAATAACCTCAGATATGCAGATGACACCACCCTTATGGCAGAGAGTGAAGAAGAACTAAAGAGCCTCTTGATGAAAGTGAAAGAGGAGAGTGAAAAAAGTTGGCTTAAAGCTCAACGTTCAGAAAACTAAGATCATGGCATCCGGTCCCATCACTTCATGGCAGATAGATGGGGAAACAGTGGAAACAGTGGCTGACTTTATTTTTGAGGGCTCCAAAATCACTGCAGATGGTGATAGCAGCCGTGAAATTAAAAGACGCTTACTCCTTGGAAGGAAAGTTATGACCAACCTAGACAGCATATTAAAAAGCAGAGACATTACTTTGCCAACAAAGGTCCGTCTCATCAAGGCTATGGTTTTTCCAGTGGTCATGTATGGATGTGAGAGTTGGAGTATAAAGCTGAGTGCCGAAGAATTGATGCTTTTGAACTGTGGTGTTGGAGAAGACTCTTGAGAGTCCATTGGACTGCAAAGAGATCCATCCAGTCCATCCTAAAGGAGATCAGTCCTGGGTGTTCATTGGAAGAACTGATGTTGAAGCTGAAACTCCAATACTTTGGCCACCTGATGCGAAGATCTGATTCATTTGAAAAGACCCTGATTCTGGGAAAGGTTGAAGGCAGGAGGAGAAGGCAACGACAGAGGATGAGATGGTTGGATGGCATCACCGACTCAATGAAGATGAGTTTGAGCAGACCCTGAGATTTGGTGATGGACAGGGAGGCCTGACATGCTGTGGTCCATGGGGTCGTGAAGAGCTGGACACGACTGAGTGACTGAACTGAACTGAATGGAATTTTAAAGTGAATTTCATAATTTAGATTTTCTTGGGAAAAAGTCATCCATTTCGTAATGATATTAATAGCATCATCAAGCATTGTTCATCTAATCTCCAGTTGCTTTAAGCTCTCCGCTGCTCCTTTTTCTTGTCAAATAATTTATAACTTATTACTGTTTTTAACCTAGGAGTTTTGTGTGTGTGTGCTCAGTCATTCATGTCTGATTCTTTGAGGCACCATGGACTGTAACCCACCAGTCTTCTCTGTCCATGGGATTCTCCAGGCAGGAATACTGGAGCAGGTTGCCATTTCTTTCTCCATGTGCTCTTTCCCACCCAGGGGTTGAACCCACCTCTCTTGCATCTCCTGCATTGGCAAGTGGATTCTTTACCACTAGTGCCACTTATCAGAAATGATTATTTTTAAATTCTGATGTTTGGATTAGGGGGGTTTAATTCTTTATTTTTCATTTATAGTTGGACTCTATTATGGTCAAGGAATATTGCCTACATAATTTCTAGGTTATGGAATTTAATACAGTTTTCTTTATAGACTAATATATGATCAATTTTTGTTAACATTCCTCTGCTTAAAAAAGCATATTGCATCTATTTCTGAGGGCCATGGCCATTTAGTTATTATATCAACATAATTTTCTTATTCAAATCATTTTCCAATTTTTAGAAAGTAATTTATTATATTAAATACTGGGTAACACCTTTAAGGTTCTGACTGTAGATTTTTTTGTTGTTACTCAGAGTATTTCTTACTCTGTGTGTGTGTGTGTGTGTGTGTGTGTGTGTGTGTGTGTGTGTGTGTGATATATTACTTGGCATGTTGAATTAGGCAAGATTTATTTGCAAGAAACCCAACTTGAGCTAACCTTAAACCAACAAAAGAGAATGTATTAGCTCATTTATTGGCTCTGCTTTCCCTCTTAGCTTCTGTGTTTTTACCCTTTAATTATGAATTCATTTCTTGATGTAGGCTTTAGATATTTTTTGCCAAAAAATAAAATAACCCTCGTATTATGACATCACAGAAGTCAACTGTGAAATGAAGAATGTTGCCTCATTCTATCAAAGGATTTATTAGAGAAATTGCATTGAAATTTCAACACTTGATTTATCTTATATCTTCTAAATGTGTATGTGTGATTACTGTCCAAATTTTGTTAAAAAGGAGATGAAGTAAACTTACCTTTATAATTTTTTTCTTTTGAGGATAAAGGTTTGCTCAAACCTCTTGAAGTGGAAAGTGGCGAAGTCATGTCATAGGTTCAGTGTGAGGGATGGGAGATATTCTCATGGCCATCTTTGGAAAATACATTCCACCTCAATAAGTATCCTAAATCTCTCATTAAACTTTTATATTCTTTTGAGCAAACTTGCTTTAATTTGTCACAACTATTGTGAAATTCCATAAAAATGGTTAAAATGAGGTAACTTTGGTGCTTTCAGACCCGCCCACTCACGTTCCAAAATAGTCTCCAAGTTTATTTTGTAAATAATTTTGATTATAAATTAGAATATATGTGAAAGATAACTGAATTTTTCTCAGATTAAAAAGAAATGAAACTTTCTAGAAAATGAACATCTGTGCCCCTGTAAAATCACTAAGAAAGTTCAACATTTGTAGGGAGGAACCTGAGTTATAATGTTGTAGCAGTGTCTCTTCATGTTTCAGGTTAGTGTTTATTAAAAAAAAATTCATTGGAAGATGCATGGAGATATAAGACTGCATCCTACCATGCCCAGGAGCATAATATTACACCTGAAAAAAGCAAAGAAAATTTAGGGAAAAGAACTCAACATCTCGAATATATATTTTATATATACTTTTGGTCCATACTGTATTCTGCAAAATATTGTAAAATGGTTGAATTGAAACATGGCATTTGGAAAAAGAACCACAATGTGGAACACACATTCTTGCATGAAACTGAATACATTTGCATATTTCAAATAGCATAGTTGGTTGCTATTTCAATTTTTATTTGATTTTTTCCGTCAAAATTTGATTTATATTTTGCTCAGTTCTGATTTTCCAATACTCTTTTTTTTTAAATTTGTCTCAACAAACAAAATAATGGTTGAGACTGGGCCTTGGAATCAGACAGACCTGTCTAGCCTCAAAGGAAAAATGTGCCTGTGAAAGTTTGTATTTGAACAGAGAAGCTGGTTGGCTATATTGCATTTTGGAACCCCTTGGATACAAAAGGGGCTTTCCAGGTGGCATTAGTGGTAAAGAATCTGCCTGCTAATGCAGGGGATGTAGGAGATAAGGGTTTGATCCCTGGGTCAGTAAGATTCCCTGGAGGAAGAAATGGCAACCCACTGCAGTATTCTTGCCTGGGAAATCCCATGGACAAAGGAGCCTGGCGGGTTACAGTCCGTGGGATCACAGAGTCAGACACGACTGAGCACAAACTGAAGTTCTGTCCCCATTTAACACTTACTCACCCCTATCTTGCCCCTGGCATCTACCAAAGTACTTTCTGAATCTATGAATTTGACCATGCTATAAGTTAACCTTAAAAATGAATCCCAATATATATTTGTTGTTCAGTTGCTCTGTCATCTCCGACTCTCTGCAACCCCATGGACTGCAGCACACCAGGCTTCCCTGTCCTTCACCATCTCCCGGAGCTTGCTCAAACTCATGTCCATTGAGTCAGTGATGCCATCCAACCATCTTGTCCTCTGTCGTCTCCCCCTCCTGCTTTCAATCTTTCCCAGCATCAGGGTCTTTTCTAACGAGTCGGCTCTTCACATCAGGTGGCCAAAGTATTGGAGCTTCAGCTTCAACATCAGTCCTTCCAGTGAATGTTCAGGGTTGATTTCCTCTAGGACTGACTGGTTTGATCTCCTTGCAGTGCAGTATACATTAGGCACGGACAAATACTGTTTGATTCCACTCATGTGAGAAAGTGTTATTCTTTAGGAGCTGATATGAAAATTTCTGTTAGGGAAATTATTGTATATGTTTGGAAGGAGCATGCGGATGATTCATTTGCAGGAACTCCTGGCCTTGAGTGTGTTTGAAGCACAGATCATTGTGACGGTGGATGGGGTCTCAGGGGTGGTCCTTGACGTCTCAAAGTGACCATTTGGGAGTTTACAAAGTGACCGAGGAAATATTAGAGCCTGGGAGACTTTGGAAAAGACAGTCATTTGCTCCATGTGGACCCTGAAATGCATCCTGCAGGCAAGCAATACAGTCACAAGGGCAGTGGCTTAAGAATGAGGCGTTCAAAGACCCTCTTTTCTTTTTTCCCCACAATGAGTCATTCTAAGTCATTTGCTTTTTTTTTTTTTCTCTTTCCAACCTCCAGGCCGTCAAGAAGCCATTGCAGTGTGCTTACACCTCCAGACGCAGCAGACGGTCAATGACACCTTGTGTGATATGGTCCACCGCCCTCCGGTGATGAGCCAGGCTTGTAACACAGAGCCCTGCCCGCCCAGGTATGTGCTGTCTTCTGCTCCCTGCAGAGAATCACGCATGTGTATTGAGACTGAGGGGGGAGTCACCCAAGGAGATCAGAGTTCTCCCTTCTCTGTTCAAGCTATGTACCAGCCAGATTCTCACTAAGATACACAAATACTGCCAGGTTAAGCAGGAATCCCCTTTACCCTGCCTTTTGTTTGCATCAAACATCAGTGAATGTGAACTGGCTGCTGCTGGCAACACCATGAGCTCAGCAGTTTTGTTGTCTCATGTCTGTCCCTTCAGGGGTACTTCTTTGCCTGAAGCTACATCAGGGAACACAGGCTCTGAGGTCAAGTTAGCACAGGTACACAGAAGGTGCTCAGTCCATATTTGTGGAATAACTGAGTGATCTCCTACTTGTTACCTAGAAATCACACCAGTGTGTTCTCACCCTTCCCACTGACCTGCCAGAGATCTCAGATTGTGGGGTGTACTGTTAAGAGTCCCCAAAGAGTGGGAGATGTTGGCTTATTTTTGGTCTCCTTGGCCTGAAAGATTGACCTTAAAAATTAATCTGCTTCCTCTCTTAAGTCCTTATAAAATGCTGGGTATTTTTATCAGAAGGAAGGGTAGATTTTCCTCATGTTTCTCTGTTCCTGGCTATTGTTAGCTACAGAGGATTATAACTCAGCATCACTAGTTTCTCACAAGACATCCCAAAATCCAGCCCCCAGTTTTTTCTCTTCTCTATCCTTTAGCTGTATAATCTTGACCCCTCTTGTGTGATATATTTAAAGCCAAAAGTTGAAAGCTCATTCCCAGTCACCCCCTCTCTTCCTCACTGCCAGATTCTCTTTCTGCCTCTTAGTAATTATATCACCCATTTAATTAGGTACCTGCATTCACTAAAGGTAAGTTTAATTATATCTGGGATCCTAAGCAATTGAGGACATTTATTACGTCTGTTATATCTAGGAGTAAAGATAGATTTTTATGGTTATTCAGGAAATAATTTGTGCTTCTGGAAGTCTCTTGATCATTCTGATTTTGATTCCATGAGGTGTGTTGGCTGTGAGGAAGAAAGTCCTGCCTTGGTGGTGTCAGGGTGCTGGTGGTGAGGATCCAGTGAGTGAGGGCATCCTGGAGATCCATGCCCCTCTGTCCTGCAGATAGGTCCTTTCTTTGTGGGTCTTGGTCTCTAACCTGCTCAGTCTTGGAGGAGGCCAGCTTCATCCTTGGGGAGACCACATCTACAGGGAACCATGCATAGCATTTTATATCCATTACTATATTTCTGACTTAGATTGTCAGCTAAGGAAATATGGGAAACTCCTTCTTTAAAAAAAAAAAAATATATATATATATATATATATATATTTGGCTGTGTAGGGTCTTAGTTGCGGCACATGGGATCTTTCACTGTGGCACATGGACTCTTTAGTTGTGGTGCAAGGGCTCAGTGGTTGCTGTGTGGGCTTAGTTGCTTGAGGCATGTGGAATCTTAGTTCTCTGACCAGGGATCAAATCTGCATCCCCTGCATTGCAAGGATTCTTAACCACTGGACCACTAGGGAAGTCCCCAGGGAACTTCTTGACTTACGTTAGAGCCATCGTGCTGTACTCAACTGAGACGAGGCAGTAAAGTTACTTTGGTGAGGAAGGCCCAGAAACAGCATAGGGAAATCTTCTTCCCTAGACCTCCCACTTCCGCCCCCAGGTTTACTGAATTCCAGAGTCATCCACACCAGAATACTAGTAGAAAATGGCAGAAGACACAACGCAGTAGGAGTATTAGAAGGTTTGATCTAACTGGGAGTCAGGACGCCCACTTTATCATCAAATCTATCTGGAGTGCTCCAAGAACATCAAGTATGTGGGAGGTGATGCTGAGATTCTGTCCATTTGGAACATCCCCTTTATCTCAGGGGAAATAGCACTCATGTTAAGTATTGAAAACCTTAGGAATCCAAATTACTCATCTTAGGTTTCTCAGTTTTTTCTTATTCTAATATCAGAAGCGATGATTTAGATATTTTTGGAGAAGCTAGTTTCTGTTCTCCTCCCCCCATCCCCACCACATCCCTCCGGTGAGGCTCTGTGAGATGGAAACTACCCGTCTGACCAGGGTGAAGGACAAGGGGAAATTCAAGGACAAGGTGAAAAGCATAGTTTAATATCTCAACCTGTTGTCCCAAGAAATTAGAATCATGCTCTACAAGATTTTTAATCTGGTTCCTTCAACTTGAGTCTGGGATGGGGTAGGAGGAAGAGTTAAACAAACATAAATAAGTATATTACTTAAATTATAATACATGCTGTAAAGAAACAGAAAAAGTCTCAAGAACAAGAGTTGCATAAGGACGTAATGTAGATTGGTTTGGACTGAGGATTGGGTGCAGGCGTTCAGAGGAGGCCTCCCTGAGGGTTCTATGTAAGCTGATATGTAAAAGAGGAGTGAAAGTTGGCCAGGGGAAACGTAGACAAAGGAGTGTTCTAGGCAGAAGGAACAGTATATACAGAGGTCCTGAGGAAAGGAAGAAATTGATGTGTTCAAGAAACTGGACACAAAGGAAGTCAGGAGATGAGAGATCAGACCAGAGACGAGACCAGACTTAGTAGGACCATAGCAGGCATTTGGACTTGATCCTGAGAGTTGCTGGGAAGCCATTGGAGCATTTCATAAATCAAATTTACATTTAGGGACTTCCCTGGTGGTCCAGTGATTAAGACTCCGAGCTGCCAATGCAGGGGATGTGTGTTTGATTCCTGGTTGGGGAACTAAGATTCCCAACATGCTGCACTGCATGGCCAAAAAAAAAAAAACAATGTACACTTAAAAGAGACTGCTCAAACCCTGAGATGGGGAGAACAAAGGTAGAGATATTGAAATCAATTATAAATTTTTAAATAATTATCTTAACTGAAATAGCTAGCCTGCCATAATTCATCGGAGTGTCCCCCATTTAAAGCCTGCCTCCATGTGAATCTGCAAGTGTCCTTGGATTGAGTCCAAATTAGATATGTCCCCGACCATTTATCATAAAATTTGAGTCCTACCTCTAGTGTTTCCTGCTCTGATCCATATGTACACGTATGACTATGAAACTGTCTTCTGAATTGGAGAATGGCCATGTGAACTTCCACAAAAAACCCTTCAGTGACTTCCTTTTCCCTGTGGAAAAGCCACATTTTTTACTTTGGCATATGTATTAGTTCCCTTGGGCTTCCATAACAAAGTTCCATAAACTGAGTGGCTTAAACAACAAAAGTTTACTGTCTCACATATGGGGAGTCTAGAAACCCTTAATCAAGATTGGTTCCTTCTGACAGCTCTGAGGGAAAACCTGTTCTGTGTCCCTCTCCTAACTTCTGGTAGCTTGAACATCCTTAGCTTGTGGATGGGAGAAGGCAATGGCAACCCACTCAGGTACTCTTGCCTGGAAAATCTCATGGACATGGATGGTAGAGCCTGGTAGGCTGCAGTCCCTGGGGTCATGAAAAGTCGAACGCGACTGAGCAACTTCACTTTCACTTTTCACTTTCATGCACTGGAGAAGGAAATGGCAACCCACTCCAGTATTCTTGCCTGGAGAATCCCAGGGACGGAGGAGCCTGGTGGGCTGCCGTCTATGGGGTCGCACAGAGTTGGACACTACTGATGCGACTTAGCAGCAGCAGCAGCGGCAGCTTGTGGATGGCATTCCCTGTGTTTTCTTTTTATAATATTTAGTTATTTATTTGGCTGTACCAGGTCCTAGTTGTGGCATGTGGGATCTAGTTCCTTGACCAGGGATGGGACTCGGGCCCTCTGCATTGGGAGTGTGGAGTCTTAGCCACCCTCCTGGACCACCAGGGAAATCCCCCCGTGTTTTCATAGCATCTTCCTTCTGTAGGTCTCTGCATTGAAATTTCCCCTTTTATAATGTCACTGCTCCTATTGAATTAGAGCCCAACATCTGATGACCTCAGCCTAACTCTAACTTCTGCAAAGATGCTATTTCTAAATAAGTTCACATTTATGAGTTCTCATGGTTAGGACTTCAGCTTCATTTTGAAGAAAGCAGTTCAACCCATGAGAGCGGATAAAGTCCTTGGTGACCCTGGTTTTAGTTCTTGAACAACGTTTGGTGTCATGACTTCTCTCACCTTATCACAGCACGTGCACGCGCATGCGCGCGCACACACACATGCTCACTCACACACATCCAGAGGAACTTGAACTTGCCCAGCAGCCACACTGAATTATTCACTTTGACCCATGCTCCTGCTCATTCATGCCTTCTGAGCTGTGGCCCTCTGCCTGGAGCCTTTATCCATGAAATAAGCTAATACTCTCCCATAAAAGTGATCAGCGGCTCCCTGCTCCCTGCTCCCTGCATATGAAGTCAACAGTGTGGAATGGGATCCTAACCTTGGACGCATGATAGGGATGTGTCTTAACAGTGCAGAGAGAAGTGGGAATGGATCTGGAGCATGGAGTAGAGGCCAGTCTGCCTCCATCAGGACACTTCAGACATGTCCCTTGGCTCTTAGGGCCCAGTTTCTTCATCTGAATGTTGATGAAAGGTATTAGACTTTATCATCACCAAGGTGCTTTTCAGCTCTAGTCTTTCATTGTTGAGTCATGCTTCAGGTTGCATTTTTCACTCACATCTGCAGGACTCTGCCTAGTATTTTTCCAATTATCCTCATGTCTACTCATGAGTCCTTTGAAATGCTCAGGGTTTGTTTTAGTTATAAGAATACCAGCCTCTGCTTGACCTGCCTAGGAGGCCAAGGCAGGGCTGAGCTTGGTTTGCAGTGCCATCCTTCCTTTGCTCATCAAATTGGGGCAGGATCTGACTACAGATCTAGAAACTGTCCCTTTATGCTACTGAAGGGAGCATGCTGGTTTATTCACGCACCAGCCCACGAGCAGGTTCCTCATCACTCAGCCTCGGCCAGGGGTCTTGCACATAATCTGCCTCAGCAGTCTTGCCCACAGAGCTTTCAAGCTGGGAATAATACAGCACACAATATATCTTGGCCACTTTGCAAAATTAAGGGTCTGTTTTTATGTGAAGAGAAATACTATTCCTCATTTCAAAGTTGCAAGTTTAATAAAGTTTTTGAAGGTTGAGAGTTATTTTGGAAAAAAACCAGCAGAGACAAAGGGTTGACGCCAAAATAAAGGTAAGTTTACAAAAATGTTTTAGGTTCTAGAAACCAGTGGTGTAGGAATAACAGGAACAGGGTGTTGCACAATACTTTCCATACAAATATTTACTGACTCCAAGGGCAATAGCAGTAAAATATCACCCCAGGGTGAAACTTACCAGTGAGATTGGGTTGGACAGTCAGTAGATCTTTATTTACCCAGAGGCAAATGTGTTTGATGTATTAGCCTGAACTCTCCAAGGTGGGGCATTGTATGTTTATTTGCTCTTCTGGGGTTACGCCCTTTGGTCTGTCCTTTAACTGCTGAATGTCTGCTATTTATGGAGTTTGCTTTTTCCAGGAGAGAGAAACAGGCAGGGTTACATAATGGTTCCACTAGTCCAAGAAGAGCCTTCTTCTTCTGTGACAGGACTCAACATGGCTAGACAGGGAAGTGGGGAGACAAAAGGCAAGAGTAAAATGTTTCTGTACCAACTTGTTACCCAGGTCTTGAATTAAAACGAAAAATACTGTGTTCATTGTCTCTTAATAAGAAATTGTTACCTGTTTCTTGAATAAGAATGGTTCCTTCCAGTCCCTTATGTCGCCAATCAATTCTAGTAGTTATATACTTTCTTGAAAGACTGACCTTCCCATAGTTGCTCCTAATAAATTAAATAGTTAAGCTGAGTTGTTTTAATAGTGCAACAAAAGCCTTCTAATTGTTTAGTTGTGTGGTCTGATTGTCGTCCGAGTATCTACTATTGGTGATTTTCCTCACCTCTAAAGATACTGGAACTTTATATATTAGTAGCCATTACTCTTGCCTGGGAAATCTCATGGACGGAGGAGCCTGGTGGGCTGCAGTCCATGGAGTCGCTAGGAGTCAGACACGACTGAACGACTTCACTTTCACTTTTCACTTTCATACATTGGAGAAGGAAATGGCAACCCACTCCAGTGTTCTTGCCTGGAGAATCCCAGGAACGGCAGAGCCTGGTGGGCTGCCATCTATGGGGTTGCACAGAGTCGGACACGACTGAAGCGACTTAGCAGCAGCAACAGCAGCAGCCTAATTAATAGGTTAACGAATATACTTCCAATTCAGATCATGTTTTAATTTCACATTCTGCTCCAAATACAGATCAGTGATAGCTACAGTATAAAAAAGAGAAACATCACACCTAGGCAACGGTGAAAATAACTACATAGGCTGGGAAAGGAACAGAAGTGGGAAGTGGTGAGTGGAACTGGACCTATGGTTCTTCTGGGCTTTAGCCCCACAACATTGGGGTCAGTGAGAGTTCAGATCCTCTGGGTAACAGAGACTGAGCATCTTTCTTTTAATTCATGGAAAAGGACCCATATTCCTTACTTCTTTGTGAAAGAAAAGCTGCTGCTGACCACAACCAGACGCCTTTGTTTACCTGAAGCTACTCACCTGTGAAGATAAAGACAGACACAACAGAGCCCTGGGAGCAGATCCAGCCCTGGCTTACCTGTCGGCTCAGTGGTTGGGTGGTCAGTGTCTTCATAGTGCTTCTATGCCACATTATCCACATGGACCTGGTTCTAGCCTGGATGCCCCAGAGGGCTCGGTGGAGGCAAACCAAACTGTAGACGGAAAGGGTTAAGAGACAGAGAAAAGGATTAAAGGAGGTGGAGGGAGAGAAAACCCCTTCCAGTTGAGCCTGCAAAATGACATTCCAAAGCATATGAAAAAAATCTAATGCTAATGAAGATAGTTCACAGATTCTCCAAGTGAAAGATGAATTCATTACAGAAGAAATTAAAATATAAGAACAATTTGGAAAATAATATAAGTATTCTTGGAATCTTTGGAGTTTGGAGAAGGATACAAATGTTCACTTCACGGTGTGTGTTGCTGTTGTTGTTCAGTCACTTAAATTGTGTCTGACTCTTTGCAGTCCCATAGACTGCAGCATGCCAGGCTCCCTTGTCCTTCACTATCTCCTGAGGTTTGCTGAAATTCAGGTCCATTGAGTCGGTGATGCTTTCTAACCATTTCATCCTCTGTCACCCTCTTCTTCTGTGCCTTCAGTCTTTCCCAGCATCAGGGTCTTTGCCAATGAGTAGACTCTTCGCATGAAGTGATCAAAGTATTGGAGCCTCAGCTTCAGCATCAGTCCTTCCAAATGAATGTTCGTACTGTGTATTATTTTAATCCTTTGATTAATATGCTTGTTACTTGAATTTCTATTTCTTTCTTTTTAAAATTAAGAATATATAATCATAGTTTGTAATCAAATGTTTTCTTTACATTTTAATCCTCTGTTTACCTTGGAACATTTTAAGTAACATAAGAATTCATTTGTTTCTTAGAAACTTGTAGGAACTTAATCACAAAATTAGCACAATCTAGTCCTTTTCTTCAAAAGAACTTTTTGTAGTTGCCTAATAGCTTACCTAATTCATCAAAATTTTCAAATATATTATTAAATTCTCTATATTCTTGTTAAAGTTTGTCTTTTTGATAAGCCAGGAGCTTAGAGAAATATTTTACAGCTGGGGTAAGATTCATGGTTACTAATAATTAAATATCTACAAGTTTTAAAATAATCATTGTATATAATTTTTCACCCATCAGATGGGCAGAGCCTTTTTCAAATGATACGGTCCAGCGGTGGTATGGCTGTAGAAGCCAGGCTCTCTCTACTTCTGGCAAAAGCTTCAATTGAGAGAATCATTTTTGAAGGCAACTTGGAAATATGTACCCAAAGCAACTGCCCTGGTTTTTCATTTTTACAGATGTTTCATGAGAAAACCTGATTTTTCCGAGATCTTATTGGAAAGGAATCACATTATGTATATATATGTGCTGTAAATCCAATCCTAACATAAAAGAATTTTCTTAGGGATATTCCAAATAATGAATCCAGGTGCCCTGAAAATTTCCTGAAGTGTGCTTTTAAGCATTTAAAATTTCTTTTGACACCTTATATAAATCATCCTTGCCTTGGGGCTCTATTCAAAACAAAACCAAGATTTTATTAATGATATATGGTGGTAGGCTAGGATGGAGAGAAATCTGCTTCTCTTTCACTCCAGACTTTCCTGGACAGGTGAAATCTTTAAGCACTTTTCTGACATGTCTTGCCTTTAAACATTGTATTTCTGCACTTTAATTGCATTTATTGATGCTGTGGATATGGAGGGTGGAGTCTGGAAGTCCAGAGAGGAGCGTGCAGGTGTCCATGCTGTGGGTGTCCCGCTGAGTCCCCTGGACAGTGAATTTTGCCCATTTGTTTTTTTGGTACAGGTGGCACATGGGCTCTTGGGGACCCTGCTCAGCTACCTGTGGCGTTGGCATCCAGACTCGAGAAGTGTACTGCCTGCACCCTGGGGAGTCCCCCTCCCCCCCTGAAGAATGCAGAGATGAAAAGCCCCATGCCTTACAAGCATGCAACCAGTTTGACTGCCCTCCTAGCTGGCATATTGAAGAGTGGCAGCAGGTATGGCTGCCAGGCTTATGATCGTAAGAGCCCTGTGTTTCACTAAACCGAAGAGGGCTCACTTCCTTGTGTCCTCGCAGTGTTCCAGGACCTGCGGAGGGGGAACGCAGAATCGCAGGGTCACCTGTCGGCAGCTCTTAACGGATGGCAGCTTCTTGAATCTCTCCGAGGAACTGTGCCAAGGACCCAGGGCCTCATCCCGTAAGTCCTGTGCCAGGACAGACTGTCCTCCACACTGGACTGTGGGAGACTGGTCCAAGGTAAGGCCCATCCCAACTTTACAGCCCCTTCTTCTCTGTTCCTCCTCCAGTTCAGCCTTTCAGTATGTTCTCCCTCAGATGAGAGCTGGGGCTACTTTGATGTGAGTGGAATGTCCAGGGCACAGAATTTCAGGACACATTTATTCTCTGGGTTGTGTGAGTGCCCTCCTCTAGACCCACCCGTAATGATTCATTTTCACTGTTTACTCAATATTACTTAAACTGTACTCGTCATATTTCTCCTACACCAAATCCCATGACTTCTGTCTTTTGGGAGAACCAAAGTCATTGTATCCCAGGATTAACTCAAAATTGGTTTTGTTCTTCTCTACCTTATGTCTCCTTATATAGAATTATTTATTAAGCCCTGTCATTTAAACTTTCTGAAAATGTTTCATACCTTTACTTCCTCTGCATTCCATTGATACCACTGCTGAATTTACTCTTTATCCTCTCAAGCTCACATTAATTGCAATAAGCAGAATTCCAAACTAACATTTTAGTGCATATTTAGGACTTAATATAGTCTAGTAGCAACGCCTGTTTTTCAAGAGGGGAAAATTAAACCCAAATAGCTAAAATAGGCTGTGAAGTAGGAACAGAATCCTTGCCTTTTGACCTTATTGCAAGGGTTCTCTTTTATGTATTACACTGCCCACCTGATTCTCTGCCTCTGTACCATCCTCCCCCTCTCCAAACTATCTTAACACCTCATAGTAATCCCACCACTCTGTCTATCAAGTCAACTCCTAAAGGTCTTGTTGCCTGAAAAATCAACTTTCAGTTCCTTGTGGGGCTTTCCTTGAATGGATGGAACTCACATCCCAGCCCCCTTTCTTCTTATTCCAGCTCTTCCAGTCTTGCTTATTCTTTTTAAAAATTTTTATTGGAGTATAGTTGCTTTACAATGTTGTGTTGGTTTCTACTATACCACCAAATGAATCAGCCATACGTGTACACATATCCCCTCTGTTTTTTTTTGTTTTCCTTCCCATGTAGGTCACCATGGAGCACTGAGTAGAGTTCCCTATGCTATGCAGTAAGTTCTCATTAGTTGTCTGTTTCATACATAATAGTGTGTATATGTCAACCCCAACCTCACAGGGATCTCTTTGGAAGCTGGGATCTTGTAAGAGATGATGATCTCAAGTCCCACCCAGACCTAAGGAATCAGAATCTGCGTTTGAATGAGACTCCCCAAGTGCTGTCAGGCACAGTACCCTTTGGGAAGCATTCCTCACCTGCCCCTTTTCCTTGGGAGAGTTGTTGAACCCTTCAGTGTGTCCACAGAAGGGATTGTCCTGGGCAGTAATGTCTTTGGGCACATGCTGCCCTAACCCAAGAGGAAGAGGCAGGAAAAGGGAAAGATGAGGTATGAGCAGTGGTGGTGTGGAAACCAGGCCCCTGTATCTGGATGTGCCCTCATCTCTTCTTTTCTCCAAGAAAGCAGAGGCCTTCACAGTTCCATCTCATTTACTGAAACAAACTCTTCCCACTGGCCTTTTAGAAAGGAGAGACAGGTGGTGACACCCTCACTTTCCTCTACTGTCCCTTCTCTCTGTGAATGATGGAATTTGCAGTTGCTGCTTATCTTTCACTAAATGAACATCCATCACTGTGTTGACTCAGGCTTGCCTTGTGTCTTTGCTCTTGTTGATACCCTCAAACCCCCAGGCCCAGCTCTGAGCTTCCTTCCTCTTTGAAGTCTTCTAGTCTCTAAAATCATACAGCATTTCTCAGATCTAACTCATAATGACCCAGCTTTTTTTATCGCATTTTAATGGGAAGCTACTTCCTGAGCACCCATATGGTGTTCTCATCTGGCTGATAGTGTCCTTGCAGTCAGTGGCCATGAGATCGCTGACAGGTCCTTGGGCCCTGCAGACCTCTGAGCAGGTAAACATTCTTCCTCACGTGTATTTGCAAAGACAGGAGACATGTTAAAGTGTGTTGGAGTCGTGATCTGTAGAAAAACTCAGGCTAGCTAACAGGACAGGAAAAGTCATTCACTGGGAAGGATTTTGTTGGGAGGAAGAAAAGGAGACAAAGGAGATTATCCACATGAGCTGGGTTGGACCAGAGGCAGATCAGTTTCCTAGGCGGCCATCATGGAGGCAAGAGCAAGCTTGTGCACACTCCAAGAGGTCAGCCCAAGCCCAATCAAGACATCTGCCTGTGGAGAAATATACCGTGTTCATGGATTGGAAGAATTAATATAGTGAAAATGAGTATACTACCCAAAGAAATCTATAGATTCAATGCAATCCCTATCAAGCTACCAATGGTATTTTTCACAGAACTAGAACAAATCATTTCACAATTTGTATGGAAATATGAGAAACCGCGAATAGCCAAAGCAATCTTGAGAAAGAAGAATGGAACTGGAGGAATCAACCTGCCTGACTTCAAGCTCTACTACAAAGCCACAGTCATCAAGACAGTGTGGTACTGGCACAAAGATAGAAATACAGATCAATGGAACAAAATAGAAAGCCCAGAGATAAACCCACGCACCTATGGACACCTTATCTTCGACAAAGGAGGCAAGAGTATACAATGGAGAAAAGAAAATCTCTTTAACAAGTGGTGCTGGGAAAACTGGTCAACCACTTGTAAAAGAATGAAACTAGAACACTTCCTAACACCATACACAAAAATAAACTCAAAATGGATTAAAGATCTAAACGTAAGACCAGAAACTATAAAACTCCTAGAGGAAAACATAGGCAAAACACTCTCCGACATAAATCACAGCAGGATCCTCCATGACCCACCCCCCAGAATATTGGAAATAAAAGCAAAAATAAACAAATGGGACCTAATTAAATTAAAAACTTTTGCACAACAAAGGAAACTATGAGCAAGGTGAAAAGACAGCCTTCAGAATGGGAGAAAATAATAGCAAATGAAGCAACAAACAATTAATCTCAAAAATATACAAGCAACTCCTACAGCTGAATTCCAGAAAAATAAATGACCCAATCAAAAACTGGGCCAAAGAACTAAACAGACATTTCTCCAAAGAAGACATACAGATGGCTAACAAACACATGAAAAGATGCTCAACATCACTCATTATTAGAGAAATGCAAATCAAAACCACAATGAGGTACCATTACACACCAGTCAGAATGGCTGCTATCCAAAAGTCTACAAGCAATAAATGCTGGAGTGGGTGTGGAGAAAAGGGAACCCTCTTACACTGTTGGTGGGAATGCAAACTAGTACAGCCACTATGGAGAACAGTGTGGAGATTCCTTAAAAAACTGGAAATAGAACTGCCATATGACCCAGCAATCCCACTGCTTGGGCATACACACCGAGGAAACCAGAATTGAAAGAGACACATGTACCCCAGTGTTCATCGCAGCACTGTTTACAATAGCCAGGACATGGAAGCAACCTAGATGTCCATCAGCAGATGAATGGATAAGGAAGCTGTGGTACATATACACAATGGAATATTACTCAGCCGTTAAAAAAAATACATTTGAATCAGTTCTATTGAGATGGATGAAACTGGAGCCCATTATACAGAGTGAAGTAAGCCAGAAAGAAAAACACCAATACAGTATACTAATGCATATATATGGAATTTGAAAGATGGTAACAGTAACCCTATATGCGAGACAGAATAAGAGACACAGATGCATAGAACAGTCTTGTGGACTCTGAGGAAGAAGGTGAGGGTGGGACGTTCTGAGACAATAGCATTGAAACATGTATATTATCTATGTGAAGCGGAACACCATTCCATGTTCTATGCATGAGACAAATGCTCAGGGCTGGGGCATTGGGATGACCCAGAGGGATGGGATGGGGAGGGAGGTGGGAGGAGGGTTCAGGATGGGGAACACATGTAAACCCATGGCTGATTCATGTCGATGTATGGCAAAAACTACTACAATATTGTAAAGTAATTAGCCCCCAACTAAAATAAATAAATTTATTTAAAAAAAAAAAGACATCTGCCTGCACCCAGCCAAGACCACATATCCAGAAAACCTGCATCTGGAGGAGGAGCAGGTGTGCCTGTGTCACAGGTGGGCAGAGCTGGTGTTCAGACTTGGGTCCAGTCAGGCACATGTGTTGCCATGCAGCTTGTATTTTCCTGCATGGTTCAGCTTTTCTGTTGATATTTAATATTTTCTCTCATTTCTGAGTTGCCTTGTTTTGGCAGAGATCCTGATGCCAAATTGCCACCCTCCCTAAAGCTTTCTGCCAGACTTGTCCCTCTGCCATGGGATGGCTCATTCCAGGGCAGCCATCCATTCATGGTTCTGGATGTGTCCCTTCCCCATTGGAACCGGCCACTACCCCTGGTCCCAGAAAGACCAAAAAGCAACACCAGAATTTCCATTTTTCACCATGCCAGGCCTCTCAGGCTGCAGCTGTAATTGTCCTCTATCCCAGACACTCACTCTGTTCATGGCATGTTTGGGCTTTGTTCATTCATTGTATCATTCCTTTTCCCTGATTTCCTTAGATCTGAACCAAGTTTTATGTGGAAAGGAGCCTCAACTTTTATGCTGCTTTTGTAGGTACAAGAAAGGAGCGTTGACTCTTCTATGGGGCAGTCATCCCAAAAGCTGTCTTGTGGCCCCTCCCCCTGCCTGAAATCCAGTAGCCTTTCCTCATTCTTTGTTCTCTGTGCTTCGATGGAGCATTTGGCCATTTCATCCACTTTCATCATTCTCCTTCAGGATATTCCTTGGTGTTTTTTTTATTTTTCCTATTTACCTGACTGCATGTTTTGTATTGGTTTGTCTTCTTCCAAATCTTCAAAAAGCTCAACGTTTGACCCTTTGATTTTTATCACTACATTTACCCTCCAGAGATGATTCTGTGGTGTGACTTCTTCTCTGACTTCTATAGGTAATTTTCTGTTTCTGGACACAGTTTCTGATTTTCTCTCCAATACCTTATCCTTAGCTCTTCAAGTAGGAAGATCCTCAAGCAAAAGGACACTCTCATCCCATCCAGCTTCCCCACCTACTTCTTGTCTCTGTCCATGTAGTACTGTCTTTCCAACACCTGTGATCATCTCTGAGTTCACCTCCTGTGTTCAACTACTTATACCTGCCAACTCTTTCAATTCTTGAAATATGCTAAATAAAAAGGGAATGGTCTCTATACATGAGACATTTTACAAAGTACAGCTCAAGATATGCCCAGGATACATGAATTTCCAAACATGGCTTTCCAGTTTTCAATAGATGTTTTATTTATGACTTATGAAAGGAGTACTCCAACACGTGTTAGAGCCAGTTCATACTGGCTTTTGAGAACCAATTGTGATCTCTTCCTACTGTGTAGTCAGTGATATTCTAATAACAGCTTGACATCAGCCATGATGGGAGTATTTACACCACAGAAATTGGCAAATGTTAGAATCGGGGCCCTTTTCTCCATGAACCCTGTTGTAAAATATGTACTAGCACACAATTGCATGAAAGTGTTTTCCAGACACACACACACATGTATACTATCTTATCGATAAGACAGTTTCAGCTTACTGATAAGCAGGTATGTAGGATGGAAATGCCCTTATTTGTAGACTTAAATAAAGAGACTTGTAGAAGCTTCTTCTGACTTGAATATGCCTGTTGCCACAGCCCTGCGCCCTCACAGTCATTTACTGAGCACTGCTATGATTGATTGCGGGCTTCCCTGATAGCTCAGTTGGTAAAGAATCCACCTGCAATGCAGGAGACTCCAGTTTGACTCCTGGGTCAGAAAGATCCGCTGGAGAAGAGATAGGCTACCCACTCCAGTATTCTTGGGCTTCCCTGTGGCTCAGCTGGTAAAGAATCTGCCTACAATGTGGGAGACCTGGGTTTGATCCCTGGGTTGAGAAGATCCCCTGGAGAAGGGAATGGCTACCCACTCCAGTATTCTGGCCTGGAGAATTCCATGGACTATACAGCCCATGGGGTTGCAAAGAGTCGGACACGACTGAGCAGCTTTCACTTTCACTTTCATGATTGATTGCCCAAGGTACCAGGAATCTGACACAACCAAGAATATAGGCTTGAAAGGCAGACAGATGAAAAAAATATGTAAGACAAATAAAGATATCCCATCTACAGAACTATGTGAAAATTTAAGTCTCCCTGGGTCCAAGGAAAGTGTTGTAGAAGATGTAGATTACGAGTTGGGTGTTAAATGATGAGTGCCAGATGTGTGGAAATGAGACAGCAGAGTGTCCTAGGCAGAGACAGGAGTATATACACAGGTACAGGCTGTGAGCTTATAAATCTTACGTGGCTTAAGATAGGATGCGTTAAAGAAATGGAGGAAGGTGAGAGGTGAAGGAGAGGTGGCAGCCAGATTGTGAAGGACTTTGGATTTATCCCTAACAGTCACTGAGGGCATGGTAGGAGGTGTCTGAATAGAGAAATAAAAGGCAGAGTTTTTAGACAATAGTTCTGAACAATGTGTTAGAAGAAGAAGGAACCTAGAGTTTGAGGGACCTTGTCTGATGAAAATGGAAATAAAAAGAACGAGAGATAATGAGCAGTTGGGATCAATAATCATGGGTAGTTTTGAGTGAGATTTAGCAAAACTAACTGGCAAATTTGGTAATTGAATTGATAAAAATGAGCAAAAAAAAAGAAGGAGTGTCCTAGATTTCTATCTTGGATAATTAATGGACAAAGATGATATTAACAATTAGAGAAGGAAATGCATGCTTGGAAGGTGACTTGAAAGGGACAGAAAATGAGTTGATTTTTGAAACGGGTGTGGTTTGAGGATCTATAAAGGTATCAATAAAGAATTGTAGCTCACACAAAATCTACAGTAAAGTTATAGTTTTGGGAATCATCAGCATTTCAGTGGTAACTGAACATGGAAAAATGAATACCTTGATATCAAAGAGTATATTGTTAATAGCAGTTTCTTTAAAAATGCTTAGGCTTCCAGTGAAGCAAAATCATGATAGCAGCATAGTTGTTTAATATTCCAAAATTTCTCATTAAAAAAAAAAAAAACAAAACAGAAAACAGGGCAATTGGGATTGCCAAAAGAAAGGAAAAGATAACAGATAGTAACTTTAATGGAAGTGATATGGGGGGTGGGGCAAACCATATGTAATAGCAAGTGTAGCAGTTAGAGATTTTTTTAATAGAGAAGAAACAAGGATAAGAGCCATGGAACAGAGAAATATCACCACAATAAAGTAGTCCTATTCCAGAATAGAAGAACCTTTAACATATAGGTCTGAGATAATCAGTGAAACTGAGAGAAGACTCAAGGCTCCTGTGTGTGGTTTAGAGCAAGAAAAATCATGCAGACTCATTCAGGGCCTTAAGAAGATTGTAGAGCACTGGAGGAATTCACATCCTTAAGACTGTAGAAATGTGCAATAAAACCTGCTGGAATGTTAAGCCAAGCTGAAAAGGAGCAAAGGGGTAAAGGAAAGATGTTCAGTTCTTTCACCTTCTTGGGAGTAGAAGAGTCTAGAAGAGTCAGTTTCAAAACTGTGGCCAAACCCTTGAATACTTCATTTCAGCACCAGAGGAGGGAGTATTTACAGTGAAATAACTCCCTTGAATACCCCCTTACACTATTCCAAAAGTACAGAGAAAAATCTATTTCATTTAAACAAGACCAACAGCAAACCCCATAGAAGGATAGCCCAAGAAAAAAGTATCAATAACGTAGCAATATAGTGAAAATTTGACCTTGAGGTGGATGAAAATGTAACTTACTATTATAAAATCAGCTAAAAGAAACTAAGACATCTATAGAAACAAATCAAAAATAGAAAAATTCTGAAATGAGGTGAATAAATAACAGGGGGATGTGAAAAATTAGCTGACAGGGTTCAGGAAAGAATTAGAAAACTAAGGGGGAAAAATCAGAAACGTAGACTAAACTAGAAGGAACACAAGAATGACCAGATGCAGAAAGTGTAATAAGAGAAACAAAAGAAAGGAGAGAATTGAAAATAACTGAAGAAAAATAAAAAGAATTTAAGCAAAAATTATGGCTGTAAAAAACAGAGAAAGAAAATCATGTATCTATTATTAGAGTCCTGAGAAAAGAAAACCAAAACAACAAAACTATAAACAGAAAATTCAAATCACTATATTCAAAGAGCACACCACGTACCTGGAAAAATCAACCCAGAGTGGTCCATATCAAGACATACTCTACTAAAACTACTGGACTTTAAAGGCAAAGAATAATGTGTAACTGTATCTCAGCAAAAGGACAAAGTCACTTATTAGGGAAAGAAAATCAGGTTAGCATCAGACTTCTCAACAATGCCGCATCACAGTAGAAAACAGTGGAGCAATATATTTAATAAAAGAAAATGTGAGCCAAGGATTTTATATCCTGCCCAACAGACCTTCCAATTTGAAGGTCACAGACAAACAGTTACGAAGTTGCATGTGCTCTTCCAGAGGAATCTACCATATTTCTTTTGAATAATCACAAAGCTTTGGCATAAAGTCGCTGTTATGTAACTTATAATTAATGGCACTGATTCTGTCATCTCCACTCTCTCAGCTGTGGACATGTGCAAGTGGCACGCTAACCCTGAACTTAGCAGACACAAGGTCATGTAAGATCTCCATCTAGAAAAGGGGTTTGCAACTGATCCTCCCATTCATAGTGGGGATAAAAAGTCAAATATTGATCATTAGAAATGGCTTGTGAATGGTGATTGGCAATTATTTAACTACTGTTTTTATATTATATGGAAAACTCCTAGATGATGATTTGACTTGTTTAAAAAAACACAGTAAATCCCCTACATACAAACCTTCAAGTTGCAAACTTTAGAAGATGAGAATGTGTATTTGCATGTCTAATCATGTAAGTTAGTTCATGGGTCTGATGTACATTGTCGCCTGCATTCCTCCTCTACAACTGGCTATGCTTGTGTGTGGAGTCCTGTATGGTCCTGTGTAGAATACAGTTGTGCAGTGTCTTTATTTCAAGCCCAGGATGTCTGGAAGCAAGCGTAAAAAGCAGCAGTGATGTAGGTGGTACTACTGAACTTTTTCAAGGTACTGTACTGTAAGATTAAAAATGTTTAATTTTTTTAATGTATTATTTGTGTGAAAAGTATTATAAACTTATTACTATATAGCTGATTGTGTTAGTTGGGTACCTACGGTAACCTTGTTGGACTTAGGAACAAATTGGACTTACGAATGTGCTCTTGCAACTGAACCTTTTCCTATGTAGGGGATTTAATGTACATCATAAGTTGCTAAATGGTAATTTTTATTTTGTTCAAAAGCTTACAAAAAGCTTCCCTTGCACTGAAGAAATATTAATAATTAGGGCTTTCTGTTGAAGAGAACAATAAAAGCATTTGAAAAATTCCATTCCCCTTCTTTGAAACCCAACAAAAAACCCCACAAAGATAATGAAAGAGAGAGAACACTCTGTCTTCAATGAACAATGAAACAGCCACAAGCCCAAACTATAAATTATGAAACACACCTGCCAAAGACCATAAAATCTGAACCAAAATGAGAGAGAGAAGGCTGAGGGCTGACAAATATTTCTTCAGGCATGAGCAGGAGGTAGATTTCCCAAGGAGTAAATGTGAGAGTCCTAAAAGGCCTGCTCAACGGTTCTTGATTAAAGACACTAGATGGGGGACCATGTGCCGCCCCTGAAAATACCGTGAATGTCCCTCCAGAGCTGTGGGGCAGATGGAGCTGCAGGAGAGACCATGTGTGGAGGCCCTGTAGCCCAGGAAGGCTGCAGAGATGGAGTGGCATGAAGGATGCTTGCTGGGTGATTAGTTACTTAAGGGACTGTTCCCTGAGTCACCCTAGCCCTTCAAATGCCAAAGTTTAAAGAGAAATGTGGGCGGAGGAAATAAAAATTTGATGACAGACTGTGGAAGACAAGAAACTGATGGAAATGCCCTAGCTCATCCCCTGACCCATGTTATTCACAAACAGCCAGCTACATTTAAAGCTCCAGCATAAAAACTAAGCATCAAAACTGAAAAGGGGGAAAGTGAAGGATCAGAAAGAAGTCAGGGCATGGGGAAAGGAACAGGGAGCAAGAGTCATATGAACAACAGCATCACAATGATATTAGCCAGAGAAAACTGTCAAAACATAGTCTCTGTACTCCCAAGGAAATTATAGTCATGATATCTTGGCCCAGAGTGGGGGGAGGTGGTGGAGGGGGTGGAGGGAGGAGTGGCTCTAAAATGAGATTTGAGTTCAAAAAGAGGTTATAAGTCAACAGAAGGAGATGAAAAGACAACTCGGAATAGTCAGGGGAAAAAACTGAAAAGAAAAATTTTATGTAGCAGACATAAAAGTTATTCTACAAGCAACAAAAAATAAAACAACTGAAAACAGAGAGCTATGGTATATAAGCTGAAATGACTCATATAAAATGATATGGAAAAGAGTTAAGATGTAAAATTGGTTTTTAGAGGCAGTGATGGATATGCAAGGCAGAGGAGATTAAACAAATGTAATGGGAATTTGTGAGAAGAACAAAACAAGTGGAACAAAAAATATGCAGAGATAATAAGGAGAATTAACTTCCTCTAATAAGAGCTTTAACCTTCAGGTCGGAAGGGCATACTATGTGCCAAGAAAATATAACCCACTAAGACACAGCCAGCAAATAAGGTGCTGAACTTCATGGGTTAAAAAAAACAAGAGCAAAAGGCCTCTGAGCATAAAAGTCAAACAAACAACAAAAATCTGCCTGGCCTCACACATCTTCATGGTAGCATTAGATGCCAGCAATGAAACTTGCCACAGTTCAAAAGGGAAGGAAAGGGACTTCCCTGGCCGTCCAGCAGTTAAGACTCTGTGCTTCCAATTCAGGGGACACTGGTTCAATCCTTGGTCAGGGAACTAAGGTCCCTGCATGCTGCATGGCCAAAAGATTAAATAAATAAATTTTTTTAAAAAGAAACTATGACCCAAGTATTTTCCTTTTCATTTTTTCTCCATGTGGAAAGGCAACAGAGAGGCAGTCAGATCATCCATGCCTAAGTCTGTCTTATGGTATGGGATCAAAACTTTCAGGGCCAAGAAGACACACCAAGATGACTCACAGCAAAAAATCCAGAAAGACACAGATACTGGTGAAAAAGGACAGAAGATGAATCATAAATTCATTTAAGGGCAGAATTAAGACTAATCAGCCAGCATTGGCATCTCAGAACAGAATATAAATATCAGAAAATCCTGACATTAGCTAAATAGTTTAACAAAAACAAATGGAATGTTTGGAGAGAAGAGGTGGGTGAGAAGGAATGTGAATGTGCCTGTCCCTCTTCTTAGCAGTGAGTCAACAGATATTCTCGGATGTGAGAATATACCAGTAACAATATCAGGCTGATCAGAAAGTTCATTTGGGCCAACCCAATAACCACCTGAATCTCTTGTTGGTTTCTTTCACCTTCCTTAACTGCAGAGAGTTCTTTTGGGAATTAGTTACTTGAACTCTTTTCATCTTATTTCATGTTTTCCTAATAAGCCTAATAAAATTGTAGTAAAGCATTAAATTAAAATTACATGTACACATGTAATTATGATTATCAGCTATCATTTTTATACACACAATGATTATCACATATCAATGTTATTTTATGTATAGCAGCCTGGATGTTTTTTAAAAAAGACCTTTCCTTTTATGCTTTTCTAATTCTTCAATTCTTGGTCATGGGTATACGCCATTTTTAATGTTAAAGTTTTTATTGAACTATAATTGGCATATCCGTTTCAGGTGTGCAATGTGGAAATTCAATGTTTGTATCCGTTACGAAAGAATCACCACAATAAATCTAGTCCCCATACAAAACTGATATCACGTTATTATCTGTATTATATTACTTTTTAAAAAGCAAAGTCATCTTACTATGTAAATAAATAGGTAAAAAACAAATGAGACATTAGCTACAAGGCCCCAGAATCCCATGGCAATTAATTACTAAAAATTAGTTTCTATATCAGATAGAAGAAAGGAAGTAATTGAAATGTCCATCAACAGATGAATGGATAAACAAAATGTGGTATATACATATATCATTTCACCATAAGAAAGGAATGAAATTCTGATACTTGCTACAACATGGATGAGCCTCGAAGAATTATGTCAAGTGATAGAAGCCAGACATAAAAGGCCATGTGGTGTATGGTTGTTTCCACCTTTTGGCTGTTGTAAATGATGCTACTGTGAACATTGGTATACAAACATCTGAGTTTCTGCTTTTGATTTTTTTGGCTATTTTTCGAGAAGTGGAATTACTGGATCATATGGTAATTCTTTGTGTAACTTTTTGAGGACCTGACAGACTTTTCCATAGAGGCTGTACCATTTTATATTCCCATCAGCAGTGCGTCAACATTACAGTTTATCCACATCTATTTTTTTTTAATAATAGCCACCTTAATGGGTTTGAAATGGGAAATGGTATCTCATTGGGCTTTTAGTATTTATTTAAAATATACATGTTATCCTGTCTCTGAAATTTTTTTTGCTTCATGTTATAACAAAACTATGTCATTATAAACATTCATTTAACATATTTAGTCACAAGGTTAAAAACCTTGTAACTATGTGAGATTCTGGCTGTTAACTTATTGTAGTAATCATTTTGCAATATATACATATATAAATCATTATGTTGTAAACCTTAAACGAATACAATGTTATATATCAATTATATCTCAGTAAAATTGGAAAAAACAGTGGGCCTCATACCTTAACAAAACAGCTGAGGCACAAGGGAAGCCCAAGAATACTGGAGTGGGTAGCCTATCCCTTCACCAGCAGATCTTCCCGACCCAGAAATTGAACCGGCATCTCCTGCGTTGCAGGTGGATTCCTCACCAACTGAGCTATCAGGGAATCTCACCTTACAAATAGATTTTTTTAAAAAGAAAGAAGGAAGGAAGGGAAGGAGGGAAAAGAGAAAAGGCGGAGGGGAGGGCAGGGGAATGGTGGGGAGAGAGGAAGTCTCCATATTCTGAAAGATGTTCAGGCCTGGGAACTGCCTACTAATTGTCACACCCGTACATCCTGTTTCACTGTGGGAGATGTAGCTATTGCTGGGGACGTGTGTCTGCCCTTGCTCCGCTTGACTCTGTCACCACCATTCTCATTGCAGTGTTCTGTCAGTTGTGGTGTTGGAACCCAGCGGAGACAGCAGATGTGCCAGAAGCTGACGGCCAAAGGCCGTCGGGTCCCCCTCAGTGAGACGCTGTGCCGGCATCTTTCTGGACCCCCTCTGGTGAGATCTTGCCAGATGCCTGTGTGCAGGAGTAAGTATGGAAAGTCCACACTTTGTGGAATCTGCTTATTCTATTCCCCACTTCCAGTGGCTTCATTTTCCATAGAGCAACTCATTTCTAATCTGTAGGTACAGCAAATCAAGCAGAATTCAGCATTGTTATCAGTGACAAACAGTATGATATTGATGACCAAGGTACAACTCTAAGAAAAGTCAGCTTGAAGAAATGCCCACCCTCTTAACAAACGCACCCCTAAGCTACTCACTTGGGTTTACACTTCCTTATATTCTCTGCTTCATCATGATTTCCCCCACTTAGAACTCATGAGTGTTCCTAGTAGAAGTCAAGCTGAAATACTTTACTTTCTGAAACTTTTTCTTTTGTATTGGTGTATAGCTGATTAACAATGTTGTGATAGTTTCAGGTGGACAGCAAAAGGACTCAGCCATATCTACATATATATGTATCCATTCTCCCCCAAACTCCCTTCCCATCCAGGATGCCACATAACATTGAGCAGAGTTCCCTGTGCTGTACAGTAGGACATTGTTGGTTATCCACTTTAAATATAGCACTGTGTTCCTGTCTATCCCAAACTCCCTAACTACGCCATCATTCCCCCTGGCAACCATAAGTTAAGTGAAGTACTTTCTGATTCACTTTGCTAATGGTATGTGGGGATTCATCCTATTTAAAGTAGATGAGCTAAGTATTTTTAAATATTCAAGTATCTCTTCTTTTGGGTACTCTAATAATCTAAAACCAGTAAGGATGAAAATGTGAAATAGCTTTGGCTTTTAAAGGTGACAGTTTAGATACTTCTTCAGTTTATTATAAATAATAAGCTGAATATAACGAGTTAATATTATGGTTTCATTATATCCAAAAGCTAAAATGCATGTAGTAGTCATCTCTACCTTCAGTGTACATGAATTAGTGTAGGTACATGTGCATATGCATGTTTCATGGAGGAGGGTGATAAACAATGAGTGGAGGGCTGCCCCCATGGTAGCTGGAAATAGGGCAGCAGTGTGGTCATGAGAAATGGGGTAGGGCAGCAGTCCCCAACCTTTTCGGCAACAAGGACCAGTTTCGTGGAAGACAGTTTTTCCACCGCCAATGAGGAATGATGGTTTGGGGGTGATTTAAGCCCATTATATTTGTTGAGCCCTTTATTTCTTGTAATATATAATGAAATAATTATACAGCTCACCATAATGCAGACTCAGTGGGAGCCCAGAGCTTGTTTTCCTGCAGGTAGATGGTCCCATCTGGGGGTGATGAGAGAGCGATGGGGAGCAGCTTAAGTACACATGGAGCTTTGCTCACTCACATGTGTGACCCAGTTCCTAACAGGCCACTGACCGGTACTGCTCTGTGGCCCGGGCGTTGGGGACCCTGGGATAGGGTCCCTTTCCTGATTGTTTCTCACTGTCTTTAAGTATTCACATAAAAAGGAACACTAACTGCCTCAGGTACCCTCCTGAACTTATGGTAAGAAAAAAATCAGAAGGTAGCTATTATTTTTAATGCTTCTTAGGAAAAGAAATATATATGTGTACACACACACACACACACACACACACACACACACACACTACTAAGTTTACCAAAAACTTTCCTGAAGAAACTTACAGAACAAAGTAAGAAAAACAATAATGATTTTTTTTAAAGTCATAGCCTTATAGCATTTACTGAGCACTAACTCTGTGAACCTCCCTGCAGGCATTATTGAATCATCATATTTAGTTCCCAGCAATTCTGTGAGACAGGTGTCATCCTCATTGAGGGATGAGGAACCCAAGACAAAGAAGTCCAAGATTTGACCAAGGGCCTGTGGCTGTCACTTGGGCCTCTTGGCCTCCTTGACCGTGAGTCCATCTGATTGCTGGGCCCATGGTTTAAGCCACCTCTGTGTGGTGATTCGTGGACAACATTCATTTTCCTTCTGCTGGGAATTCTTTAAGACTAAATCTTAAAAATTTTGAGATTCCATAACTTTGAGATCCCAAGTTTTATAGTGTCCTGGATTTTAAGAATGTCTGCGGTATATGGTGCAGTGTCATGGTTCAGGCTGCTTATCTGTCTGATTTTTATTGATTGTGAATGGTTGCATAGCAATGCGGCTGGACCAAAAACTACCTTAGAGGAGAGTGAAATTAAATTCTGGCAGTTGTCTCTAAAATAATAGCAGAGTAACATGTGGGAATACATCATGGTTACTAGGGCATGCGGTGTGGTACAAGATGCAATTATAAACTATTTTGACATGCAGTAGAAAGCAGAGCAAAAAGATAAATTTTAGGGAGAAAAAATAAAGGACTCCATACCATTGTCTAGCTTGCCAACATGTAGGTCATAGAAGCAGAGAAGAGACAGGAATTTGTGTTCCCAGCACAGCCACTGAGCTGGGCCCCCACTTCAGCTGTAGTCTGGCCTCATGCCATCCCCAGGGATCAGTGGCCCTGGCTTGCGAAAACAACTGCATCCTCTTCTCCCCACCACCAGGAAAGAGCCAGGGATGAGCTTGGCACTCACATCCTCCCCCTGCTGCCTCTGCACCATATTCTCTCTGTCATCTCACAGCACACACATGGCCCCCACCTTCAGATGCATTGACCCGCAGGATCCTTTCTACCTTCTTTAGGACCACTACAGGTCCATTCTTTCTCTCTGACATTTGCCAACATCCAGGACAAATTTCACCCATGCTGATGACTTTCTCATACCTAATGTCCCTAATCCCCAACATGATCAATTTCCCTGACCACCATCACACCTTGTCATAGGGACACCATGGTATTGGGGTATAGCTTATTAACAATGTTGTGATAGTTTCAAGTAGACAGCATAGGGACTCAGTCATACATATACATGTATCCATTCTCCCCCAAACTCCCCCCCCCCATCCAGGCCACTGCATACATTGAACAGAGTTCCCTTTGCTGTACAGGAGGTTCTTGTTGGTTATCCACTTTAAATACAGCAGAGTGTACATGTCCATCACAAACATCCTAACTCCCCCATCCTCATTCCTCATTCCTTGGTACTCAAATAGCTTTCTGCTCTTCCTCCTGCCCCCATCTCACCGTCTGCTTATTTAGTTAATGTTTCATTGTGACCTTTCTGCACTGTTGTCCTGAGACTTCCTGGTCTTGCACTAGAAACCACTCCTCTTGGCTGGCATGTCGTCATCACGCACTTAACCAATGCTGTAGTCATATCTCTATGCCTTTCCTTAACCCACTGCCTCAACGACCCTACTCATTCAACCCTGATGGGTGATCACCTACTTTTAGGTGGTTTTTGTTGGCTTGTTTTTTTAGTTCCCTAACCTGAGCTACTGGGATTTGCTAAAGAAAATAATGTCACTATCCTGATTAGACATACTTCATGTTCATGCTATCTGATTTACCTGGGCAATAATATGTGGATTTTTTTCCTGTTCCTAAGAATTCCCAAGAAATTCATCATAGCAGTTATTTCCTAATCACTGTACTGACTCCAAAGTTCTCATGTCTCCATGGATGGATTCACTTTTATTCTACTAAAAATGTCAAGGCTTGTGGCATAGCATAGTGACCTTCTTACTGTCCTCTCGCCTTCACATCACATCCACCTGCTTTGCTCACCATACTGGAAATGTATGGTCTTCGTTTTAGGCCTGATCCCTCAGTGATGGAAGGGGTCTGAAGACAAGAAAAATCAAGCCTGACTATGCTGTGATCTTTATTCCCTTTCAAGGCTCCATTTTTAGAAATGTGTCCTAATCAGTGCCTTGAGTTTAAGTGAAAACTATCCTCTTTGGAGGAGTGAATCTTCTTGCTCTTCATTTTGACCCTTTGATGTGCAATGGGGTGAAGACGGAAGGGTGGGGGTGGGCAAGATGTTTTGAGCTCTCCCTGGAGGCCAGTGGTGCACCATACAGTCCTTCCAGTTAGAGGCCCCTGCCTGCTTCTCCCCAAACCTTCCCTGCATTTTCCCACCTCCAACTTTTCCTCCCATAAATTCTTCCCTTCACCGTATCTAGTGACTGTCACTCTTCCCATTCTTGAAGGACCAGAATAAATCCTACCTCCCTCTATAATATTTTTCAATTTCTTTGATCTCCAAAAGGTATTGACATTGTGGTTAAGCCAACTAGAGTCTAATCTCATTTCTTTCAGTATCTCGTCATGTGACATTGACACAGACTCAATCTCTGTGAGGCTCATCATAGAGCCTTTTTCATCAATAAAATGGGAATGGTAATTACACCTACCCCATAGAATTGTTCTGAGAATTAATGCCTAGAAAGTGCTTAGAAGCAGTGCCAGAAGCATACTGTAGGCTCAAAAATATTATTTTTAATGTCATTACCACCTTCCTTTAATTCCTGTGATAGCTTTAAGATGGGGTAAAATGTAACAGTAACTAATGTTGTGTCTTCTGGATCATTAGGGTATGAGTTTATATGGGGTAGTTAGGTGATAACTCTGGACATTTTTTTCATATACAGGCCCCCAAAGCATGTATAATGAGTTGTACTCAAAGACATGCTTTTCAAATGTGTCAGGCTTAGATCAGCCTCAGATTGTTATTAAAAGTCTCAGATTGCTATTAAATGTCTACCTGTCTTGGCTTCTAATCAGGCATCTGAAGAAAGTAATGTTTGAGTTTAGATTTTTTTTTTTCAGTGATGGCTCCTGGTTTAAGGGTTCCTGAATTTTGGTGAAGAATTCTTATTTTTAATCCAAGTATTGACATCAAAATGGTTGAGGGCGGGGAGGCACCCAGACATGTCCTGTATGATTGAAATGTCAAGAACAACCAACCAAACAAACAAACGTGTCGTCGCTCAGTCGTGTCCGACTCTTTGTGACCCCATGGACTGTAGCCTATGAGGCTCTCCGTCCGTGGGATTTTCCAGGCAAGAGTAGTGGAGTGGGTTGCCATTTCCTTCTCCAGGGGATCTTCTCGACCCAGGGGTCGAACCCGGGTCTCCCGCATTGCAGGCAGACGCTTTACTCTCTAAGCCACCAGGGAAGCCCAAAAATATCAAGAAAAATATGCCTTATCCCCTTCCCAGGTTAAGTTGAATCCTCTCACTTCTCTCCAGCTCCTGGTGGTCCTCCTTGTACCAGCCTCTTCAGCTCTCAGACTATCATCTTGCCTTATTCTGCTCTTCCTCTAAGCCTTCTCAGCTTCCGGGAACACCCAGCCCCGCCTGCCTAACAGAGCTGCAGCTGTTGGAAACCCAGCCAGCCACTAGGCTGCCTCACCAGCACCCTTCTTGGGCTGGTTGTTACCTCCTGCAGCATCCAACAGCATACATTTATTTTATCTTTTGCTTGTCCTTTATTTGTTATTCATGCAATAAACAGTAAGAGTTTACTATGTACCAGGCAGTATGCAGTGCCCTAAGGACAGAGATGATCTCTCTGCCTGGGCAGATATTGTTTTCAGTGTCAGATGGTAGTATTTCATTATCAGTTCTTTCAACAATTATTCTTCAGATGCTACTGTGTTTTAGATGTTATGATACAAAATGAAAAGGATCCATTGTCTGGTCTCTAAGAACTCATAATCCAAAAGGAGAGAGACGTACATAAACAAATAAGAATAAAGTGCCAGTGATGTCGTAATGGGATGTAGAAGTGCTCAATCCCTCCAGGGGATGTGAAGGAGAGTTTCATAAAGGAGGAAGCTTTGAGCAGAATTCTGAAAGATGGTTCCGATCATTAGACCCACATGGGATACAAGACAGTCTGAGAAAAGAGAGAGCAGTGTCGACAAAGGTAGGGGATGTCAAATGGAGTGGGACATTTTGGGAAACTGCACACAAACCACTACCCTGTGACCTTTTTTTCCCCTTTAATATGCCTTGGGCTGTAGAACAGGGACTTGGGAATGACCAGCATGATGTCTTCATGGCCTCATCCCAGGAGTACCAGTGCCTCTTTCTGAAGAGGGAAATGATTTAAGATTGGACATGGTCTGCTTTGAATATCAGGTGCTGGGGCTTAGGGCATGAAAAATAGTCAACCTCCCTTCTCATCCCCTGCCACAAGCAAATATCCCTTTGTTTATCAGGGTTTGTATCCTGCCCCTTCCCCGGGAGCTACCAGTACCCTGTTTGTTTTAGAAGCCTCATAATGCACAAATTTCAAGACTTGGAAGGTTTTATTGCTTTTTCTTTTTAATAAAGAATTAAAAATACACTCTTGCTGTGCCCCCTTCCTCCCTCATAACTCCTGCTTCTGTTTGTGTGGATCCCTGATCCCCAGATGAAATGGATAATACTGTGTGTAGACCCCTGGGTAACTGTTGACTCCAGGTTGTTCTGTATAAAATGCAAAACAAATGTTTCTATTGACAAAAAAATTTCAGTAGAATTAGAACAGAGGCTGAAAATGGGTTATGGTGAAACAGAATGCTTGAGAAGTGGGCTGGAGAGCATCTTGAAACCCATGCTGAGGTGTTTAGATTTTATCGAAGAAGGAAATGACATAGTCAGATTTCATTTTGTTTTATTTACTTGGATGGCTATATAGATATATTTTTCAATTAATTTTTATTGGAGTATAGTTGCTTTACCATGTTGTGTTAGTTTCAGCTGTACAGCAAAGTGAGTCACCCATTCATATACATACATACCCCTCTTTTTTAAATTTCCTTCCTATTGAGGTCACCACAGAGTATTGACTAGAGTTCCCTGTGCTATATATACTAGGTTCTCATTAGTTATCTATTTTATATATGGTGGTGTATGCATGTCAATTCCAATCTCCCAATTCATCCCAACCACCCCCTCCCCCTTGGTGTCTGTACATTTGCTCTCTACCTTTGTGTCTATTTCTGCTTTACAAATAAGTTCATCTGTGTCATTTTTCAAGATTCCACATATAAGTGATATTATATGATTTTTGTTTTTCTCTTTCTGGTTTACTTCACTCTGTATGCGTCTGTAGGTCCATCTACATCTCTGCAAATGGCACAGTTTCATTCTTTTTGTGGCAGAGTAATATTCCACTGTATACAGTACCACATCTTCTTTATTCATTCCTCTGTTGATGGACATTTAGATTGCTTTCATGTCCTGGCTATTGTAAATAGTGCTGTGCACATAGATATATTGGGAAAATTTGAATGTGCAAGTAGAGTCTAGTCAAGGGGATATGACAATATCTAGGTGAGAAAATATAAGGACAGAAGTGGTGAGGATGAATTCTAACATTTCAGGTGTCCCATCTAAGTATCCATTGCCTGGCTAGAGTTGGGAGCCCAAAAGAGAAGGGTGTGTTTGTCTGTGTTTAACAAGCAACTCTGGGACCAGGTAGGTGGTGAGGAGGGAAAGGAGCTGTTGTTTGTTACCTTTGCTGATTTCTGTGGTATAGATTTTCCCATCATGTGGCTTCCTGCTACCAATGTGACATCACTACCTGCAGAGTTGGTAATGGACACTAACAATCCCATGGACCTGTGAGTCAATGAGAGGAAGGGCCAGCAGACCAGTGGACAGGGAGGAATCAAGGCGACTCCAGTTTCTGCCTTAAAGAATTGCAGGCTGGACTCTGAGGGCCAGGACTCCGCATGGGAATAAGATGACTTAGAGGCTGCTTTGCAGCCAAAGCCCATCTGGGAGTGACAGAAGTCAAGTGCTGGTGAGACAAGTGTAAACACCCAGCAAGGATGGCTCAGGGCAGAAACCTGGTGTGGCACCAAGGCTTAGAGTCATGTCAGGGATACAACTGGAATCATGGCAGGACACGAGCATGTAAACAGCCTTGGGCACTGGGCAGGGAAGGCTGGCACAGAGGCTGGAAAGAGGACCTTCAGAAGGAAGAGCTTTTCATTTTCTAGAAAAGCTGAACGATGTAGTGTTTCTCACGTCCAGTGCCATGGGAGAGAAGGAGGCATGGCTTGGTATCCCCACACTGCCCACAGCCCCCCAGTAGGATGCCATGGGTTCCTGTCCACACTCTGTCTCCTCAGGCTTGTCTGGTTCAGCAGTTTGGGTGCACATACAAATGCAGAGGGAGGCAGTCCCCCCAAACCAGACAGATTCCTACCCAAGAGCTGTGTCAGAGGATGTCAGACTCCAGGCACTGCTCCAAAGGAACTGACAGTTGTCACAGAGAGAAACTGGCCCACGTCCTAACAGAACCTGGGTCCAAGAGCACTGCCCTGGCACACCTGGTCACTGAACTACTCTATACCTGGTGTGAGCAGTGGTTAACCAGGCCTGGTTGGGAATGGATCTGCCTTCCAGCAGATGGGCATGCAGCCAGAGGGAGTGGCTGGGCTACTTGTGTGGCCAGTCCTTTCCCAAGGCTAAACACCACCTGTCACCTGCAGACTCCCCAGCCTGCATTTGAAGGCATCATGGCCCCATCTATTAATATTTTAAGCCCCAAGCTTAGCTGGGGACATCTGGCTACCAGTTCTAAAGGTACTTAGAACCCGTTTCCATGGTAACTAGAACCCATCTTCACACAGGATGCTGTGTGGGCTCATACCAGCCTCAGGTCATCTCCAGCCTGAACCCTGAGCTAGGGATGCGCTTCCTTCCCCGTGTGGGCTTCGACCCCTTCCCAGTAAAAGCAGGAATATTCAAGCTATGGCCTCATCTACAGCAGCCCTAAGAGAGTCTCTCTCCACCCCTCCCTCAGTTGCACAGTTTCAAAATTCTGACTTTGACCCAGCTTAAACTCTGATTTAAAGAGCGAATTTCAAAGCCATCCATGTTCACCATCGGTCTTTCCCATAATCCATCATGAAGGAACAAAGACCAGACAGGGTGTTCAACTGAATTCTTTTAAATAGTAATAAAAAGATGCCTGTATAGGTATCAGTATATATAAACACATGTATGTAGGTATTATGGCTAGGTATGTGTATACACATACATTACACACCCTGCATTGTGACAATAGGCCACTTTTAAATATTCATAAAAAGCAACCAGCTAATTAAAATTAGTGACTGTTAGTCACTCAGTTGTGTCTGACTCTTTGTGACTCCATGGACACAAAGGCTCCTCCCCGCCAGGCTTCTCTGTCCATGGGATTCTCAGGCAAGAATACCGGGGTGGCTTGCCTTTCCCTTCTCTGGGGGATCCTCCTGACCCAGGGATCAAACCCAGGCTTTCTGCATTGCAGGCAGATTCTTTGTCCTCTGAGTTACCCATGCTAATAAAAAAGGAAATAAGCAAGACTGATATAGAATGTCTTGGATTTTACACTTCTGTTGTATGCAGGCACAAATTTAGCTCTAAACTTTATAACATAAGCGCTGTCTTGGAAAAGGCAACCTGGTCAATGACACAGTTCAGTGTTCATTGGGTAGGAAATGAATTAATTACTTAGAGGAAATACAAGGATTCCTGATGGCAAGACCGCAACAAGCATCCTCCTGCTTCCTCCTACAGAGGACACTGCATGTTGTAAAGATTTTGGCAGGGTTCTCACAGAAAACACAGTGGCTGTTTCTTATTTTCCCTTCCCTGTTCACCAGTAGCAGCCCATCAAATTATCTTTGAGTTAACCCAGTGAGACTCTCTGGGGTGGTGATTCTCAGTCTTTGCTCTGCATTTCAGTCTCCTGGGGAGGTTTTACAAATTTTGATGCCCAGGCTTCTGTTCCCCATAAGTCAGAATTTCTGGAGAGTGGGAACCAGGGTACTAAAATTAAAAAATAATAACAGATGCTCCTAATTGGCAGCAAAGTTTGAGAACCACTGCCTCTAGTCAGAGTTGATACTGAAACTGTACACACCAGTATGTCTGTTATTGTTGTTCAGTGGCTAAGTCTTGTCTGACTCTTTGCGACCCAATGGACTGTAGCCCACCAGTCTCCTCTGTTGGTGGGATTTCCCAGGCAAGAATACTGAAGTAGGTTGCCATGTCCTTCTCCAGGGGATCTTTCCAACCCAAGGATCTCCTGCAAGGATCAACCCGTGTCTCCTGCATTGCACACAGATTCTTTACCACTAGAGCCACCAGCGAAGCCCAGTGTTTGCAAGTGAAAGTGTTAGTACCTCAGCCGTGTCTGATTCTTTGTACGGGATCATGAACCACCCAAGAGAAGTCAAGAGTTATTCCAACAAACACAACCTGGGTAGTGTACAGGGCCTGAGAAGTCCATCTTAAGTGGACTTCCCTCTGCTGATCTAGCAATTAAGACTCCACACTTCCATTGCAGGGGGTTCAGGTTCTATTCCTGGTCAGGAAACTAAGATACCACATTCTGTGCAGCAAGGCCAAAAAGTTTCAAAGACAAAAACAGAAATGGAGTCTCAATCTAGTTCTCCTCCCAGCATATCCCTACCAGTGTTACAGCTGTAACCATTGGAAGAACCATAACCGGGGTCCTCTGAGGCTCTTGGTCCCCTGTCTCATGACCTTAATTCCACAGTGTCACTGATGTGAGTCCAGTCTCTCTTCTGTCACTCCCTGGTGCTTCCTGCCCTCTAGCCCATGGACCTACATACATCTTCAAAAAGGAATCAGACTCCCACCCACATCACATCCCCCTACCTACTCACTTCAGTATCACCCCAGGATGCATTCAGGCCTTCCTTCCTGCAAGTGAGTGGTGGGGGCGGGAGGGGAGGGCAGGGGGAGTGGGGGAGGGAGGAGAGCCACTCCTCTTGGGGGATGGTATCTGGGGAGCATCCTCTCTGGCCTCCACCCCATTACCTGTGGCTGGTGCCCAGGAACAAGGAAGAGTCAGCCCACCTGTGATCCCTCTCAGCTTGCCCCGTTGATGCTGTCTGGACCCGCCTTTGTCAGCTGACAGCAGTGTCTGAGAGCTCATACATCCCACTACTGTGCACTTGATAAAAATGCTCTGACTGGTCACATTCCTCCAGTGAAGGTGTTAACATCACCTGCATGTTATAGGTGAGAAAACTGAGGCTCAGAGAGAGTAGATCACTTATTCAGATGGTAGTGCTAAGATTCACTCTCACCATTCAGCTGGCTTTCAAATGCCAGTTTGAGCTTTTCTTCTTCCATCACTGGCTTCTTCAGGCCCCCATGCTGGTTTCACTGGCCTGCTTGGGTGATCTGCTATGGTCCCCAGCTGCATCCTCCTTTTCAGATCCTTCAAATACATTCACTCACCTCCCCATGCTCACTGCCTCCTTCAGATTTTGGGTACCCTTGGCTGAGCCATACTAGATTCTCAAGAGCCTCCCAGATGATGGAGGCCCCACACATCAGACGTCCCCTTATTGATGGGAACATTTAACCATTTAACCTCATGCCTCCCCAAACCAAAGGCTCCTTTATAAAATAATTGACATGATTTCATGCAATTCATTCAAACTTGCATTCTTTGCTACTGAAGTGAAATTTGTGAAATTTGTCCCCATCTATGGATATGTGTATATATATACACATACATATATAGCATAAATAATGATATATATATATATATTATTTTTTTTTAGTTCTCAAATGTTTTAAAAGAGAAAAGAATTTGCTGATTTCTGTCAGCCTTGGAAGAGTATGGACAAAATGTTGTCATTATAAAGATATTTGTGTTTTGCTTTCTTTATTTTTCCAAAAGAAATGAAACCAGAGATGAAGGCCAGACTCAGGGAGCAGGGTCCTCAGATCCTCGGTGTCCAGAGAGTCTACATCCAGACGAGGGAAGAGAAACGCATTAACCTGACCGTCGGGAGCAGAGCCTACCTGCTACCCAACACATCTGTGATTATTAAGTGCCCAGTGCGACGATTCCAGAAATCTCGGATACAGTGGGAGAAGGACGGCCGTTGTCTACAGAACTCTAAGCGACTTGGCTTCACAAAGTCAGGCTCCCTGAAGATTCACAGTCTTGCAGCCCTCGACATTGGTGAGTACCGGTGCATCGCAGGACCCGCACAGGAGACCGTGGTGCTTAAGCTCATTGGCACCGACAACCGGCTCATTGCACCCCCAGCCCTTGGAGGGCACACCAGGGAATATCCTGGGATGGACAACAATGAGGCCAATAATTTGGGAGCCACGTGGCATAAGATGAGGCTGATGTGGAACAACAAAAACGAGCTTTATCTGCACAATGGCCAAATTAACAATCAGCCTCTCTTGAGAGCTCTGTTGGGTCACTGCAGCCCTTCTGCAGGAAACGCCAACTCCTGGGAGTTTGAGAACAAGCAGTTTGAAGCAGCAGTTAAACAGGGAGCCTATAGTATGGAGACTGCCCAGTTTGATGAGTTGATCAGGAACATGAGCCAGCTCATGGAAACGGGGGAGATCAGCGATGACCTGGCATCCCAGGTGATATATCAGCTGGTGGCCGAGTTAACCAAGGCACAGCCTGCACATGCGCACTGGAGGGACATCTCTGGAGAGGCGCCTCCCACGGCTCAGCTAAGGGGGGAGACTGGAAGTGTGCCCCACAGCTCGAACTCCAAAACCTCAGGCAAGCTGACATTCAAGCTGAAGGGACCTGTCCTCTTGAGGCAGAGCCAACCCACCTCGATTTCCTTCAATAAAACAGTAAATTCAAGGATTGGAAATACAGTCTACATTACAAGAAGGACGGAGGTCATCAACATACTGTGTGAGCTTGTCATCCCCAGTGAGGCCACCTATACGTGGACCAAGGATGGAGCACTGTTACAACCCTCAGAAAAGTAAGTACAATCAGAGTAGTGTTTACTCTGAGATGCCTTCTAAATGGATCTTCCAGCTTTCCTTAAAATATTGTCAAATTCCTTCTCCTAAGAATGTGCTTCCAACAGGATCCCTTAGGAAAGAATCTCCAAAATGTTAGGGCATGGCATTCACATATGCATTGGAATTCTAAAAATGAAATTGTACCATCACAGTCACTACCATGAAGGTGTAGTACAAAACTGGATACCATAAGATTAAATGTAAGCATGTACAGACTCTATCTGTGCAGGTCACTTCACATTTAAAAATAAAATCAGGGACTTCCCTGGTGGTCCAGTGGTTCAGACTCTGTGCTTCCAATGCAGGGGACACAGGTTTGATCCCTGGTCAGGGAACTAAAATCCCACATGCTGCGTGGTGCAGCCAAAAAGTAAAAAATTGTCCCTCCAAAAAAGTGAAATCAATCAGGCCATTAAAAAAACATACTTGCGGTTCTCTTAGCATGTGTAGGAACTGCAAGAATCTTCTATATCTGGGAGATGTGGTGCCTCGTTTGAACTCACACCAGCCCCATGAGTCTGGCAGGGCAGGAGTTGATACTTTCTCAATGAGATCATTGAGGAACAGAATCTCATGACTAATTCATGGCCAGTCAGAACCAGGGGCCACGTCTTCTGGACCCCACCAGGGATGTTAGAGGGTCACACAAATAATAGCTTTGGTAGAAAGATTACCTGAACTCATTTTCTAATATCAGGCGATGATTTATGTCACAAAATCCCAAAGTAAGATGATAAGGATCAAAGTTTTTTGAGATGTTTGAAACACAGTATTCAGTCACCTTATTTGATTGTGATAGCTATCCATGTCAGTGCGAAAATGTCACATTTCATTCATTTTACATAAAATAACGGAATAACAGAAACATTCACTGATTTTGTATCTCCGCTGTCTCCATATCTTGCTGTTAACACACACAGGGCTGTAGACATCTTGCTTTCTTTCAATTTGCATTCAACAGCTCCTTATCCACCTCCAAGGACTGTTAAGAGACATAGATGTTAAATTGTTTTGCAAAGCATAAGGTACTTTAAAAATGCAAGTTTTATTTTTATCATCCTTTTTTTTCTGCATCACATAATGTGTGAAGCATTAAAAGAAATATAGGTAAAATTCAATTTTTATAATAAATCATTGGACTGTCTTAGAATGGAAAGATAGAACAAATCTAATTTTTAATTTTTTTGCCTAGAATTCTGAACATTAGAGTATAATATAGTTTTTAAAGTGGAATAAACCTTCCAGATCAGCTAACTTAGCAGTTCTCAAATCTTTTGGTTTTAGGACTCCTTCAAACTTAAAAAAATGGTGAGAAGCCAAAGAACTTTTGTTAATATGAATTAACTTTATGTTAATATGTTAATATATCTCATGATGTTTATGCTGTTAGAAATTAAAACCATGAAACATTTTAAATAGCTGTTTGTTAATCCATTTAGAAGTAATAGTAGTAAGCCCAATTCATGTTCATGTAAATAACATAATTTTTGAAAAGCAGTATTGTAAAGATTAATGGTAATGGTATTGTTTTACATCTCTGCAAATTTCTTTAATGTCTGGCTTATTAAAACATAGCTGGGTTTTCTCCTCAATGCTTCTACATTCAGTCTGTTGCCATATGTTGTTTTAATTGAAGTTTATGGAGAAAACTGGGCTTCAGACATATATAGGTAGGTTAGTTGGGAGGAGAAGGAATACATCTTTCAAGGTAATTATGGCTATTCTTCTTTAATGCTACACTAAAAATAGACAAGTGGCAGTTTCTTAAAGGTTAGGTGGAATGTGGAATCTAAAACAATGTTAAGGAGATTTTGGTAGTCTGTTACAATGAAATCTGTTGCTTTATCTTGTTCTTTGAATGGATATTTTAACTAGACTAGATTTTATAACATCATACATTGGTCATTTGGAAAATGTTGGCTGACTGAGTTATACACATCTTCCAAATGTTAACACATTCCATTATACAATACCAAAAATACACGTATTCTTTAATATTACTACCTCAACTTTTCAGAAAAGTCTTTGAGCTTTGGGAAGCAGTCATACTCACAGTGAGCATGACTGATTTTCTCAAATTCTAATTTTCACTTGAAAGCTTGAATTTTATCATCGTCAACAATTACTGTCAGTTGTTTTCCCTACATTGGCCAGCTCATTTTTTTCATTAAAAAAATATATCTTCCAAATGCCTAAATCCAAATAACCCTGGCTTATTTGTCAGTCATTATTTCAAGTAAAGTAGTATGCCATGAAAAAGGAGCTAGTTCAGCTAGCAATTCAAACAGTCACACCCACAGACTTTGGCAGACAGCAGAGGTATGGTCTATATTTCCTGTTTCGTTGTACAGAATGTTAGAAAACTTACACTCAGGGCTGGAGATTTAGTGAAATAATAAGTTCTACTGCTTCATTAAATACATTCTTATGGGAAATTGGCATTTTGTTTTTACTGCAAGTGCGTGGTAGCCAGAATACAGTGACTACTGGTACACTTTGCTACCACAGCTTTGATTCCATTCTGGTGCCAAGTTTTATCCACAACTGCTTTTACTATCAGTGCAAATGTCAACACTCACAGTGAAAGAGGCAAATAATGATATAATATCAATATTTACTATTATGAAAATAGTTTTGACCTCACGGACCCCTGGTATCCAAGGACCACCCTTTCAGGATTGCTCAGCAATTTCACTTTAGAAATTATAACGAACATCAGCCAAACCAAATTGAGGAACATTCTATTTATTATCAGTAGTCCTCAAAACTGTCAAAGTCATCAAAAAAAGGGAGGGGGTAGGGGGAAGACAGAAAAATTGTCACAGACCAGAAGAGACTAAGGAGACACAATGTCTAAATACAATATGATGTCTTGAACGGGAGACTGTGCAACAGGATAAGAACATTAGTGGAAAAACTATTGAAATCTACATAAAGACTGAAGTTTTGTTAACAACAATGATGGACCAATGCTGGTGCCTTAGTTTTGATGAAGGTATCACATGCTGAAGATGTTAACATCAGGGAAAACCAAGAAAGAAGGAGATAAGAACCCTCTGTACTATCTTTGTTGCTTTTCTATAATGCCAAAATCATTCCAAAATAAAGTTTATTTCACACACAAAAAAAGAAACTATAAGGAAACCGAGGCTGAGAAAGTTGATCAGCTGATTTGTGGCCATAAAGTACGAGAGGGATGTAGTAGAAGACCGTGGTTAGTTCAAGTCGGTGTTTGTTGAACTGAGTTGATTTGTGATCATCTGACTTGCTCAAGTGGAATTTGCATTAGTTTCTGTGGCTGAGGCTCCTGAAGATCCCATAAAGATTCTGCCATCCTAGCTCAGACCTGTTTCTGCATACTTTTAAGGACCAGCCATTTGACGCTGAAGCAGTCCTGCTTGGCTAGTAAGAGTTTTTGTTTTTAACATTTTAAGGGAATTTTTAAAAGATCTATTTTTATTTGCTGTTTTCTCCAATATGCCTAATTAATTTTTTCAACTTATGTTTAAATTTCTTTATGCAAAAAAGTTCTCAAGTTTAGATATATTTTTCTGTCTCTCACACATCTTTTCAACTGAAGTCATGCAGAAATGGAATGATGTTTCCAAGCGCCCCTCTCCAATAGGAGGCAACAGTGTAGGCGTGGAGTGCGTTTGGACGCCAGCTGAGTAAGAGATCACAGCTAGGAAGTGAAGGCTGTGGGTGGATTTCCTAGGGGTGATGTCTGTGGAGAGATCAGCTTCATTATTACTTCAAGTAAAGAATAAGATTTTGTGGTGGAGGTCAAGATCAGATTCCTTAAAGAACTCTACCTTCTGGTTCTCCAGCCCAGGGACTGGTCCAGCCTGGATCCTGGGTGACATCACCTGGCAGGAAGGTTCATGTGGGCTCAGCTATTTCTCGGTGACTTCTTGCTGTACTGTAAAACTGAGGCCACTAAAGCAAAGGAATCCTTTGAGAATTGCTGAATGATACAAACATACATATGAAATAATTTAAGAAAAGATTTTCATGTATAAACATTTGTCACATAGAGTTATTAGTTTTGCTTTTTTTCTTAATCAACTGTTCCTTAACAGAGATGTGACAGTGAGAGCCTAGCCCTGGTCATAGCTACCTCTGCCTTATTCCTGTTTTTGTTCTGGGAAATTCAGCTGTTTGGGTTTTTTCCCACCTCTGAATACTTCATTTGTGGGTTGCAGGGGAGCTTGCATTCTCTAATACATTTATTCTCTACCATTATCCTGTTCTACTCTAGTCATTCATACACGGAGTCATTAAATGTTTTTGAAAACTTGCTATATAAAAGGTACTGTGCTAGGCATTGAAAATACACAGCTGTGAATAAGATCTGGTCCCTGCTTTTGAAAAGATCACAATCTCATGAGAATAAAAAGATATTTCATCGAATAAATATATGAACCAAACCAGAAGGAGCCCAGAGAGGGCACAAGATAACTCTAGGAGTATTGGGGAAAGCTTTACAAGGGAAATTACATTTGCTCCAGAACTCAGTGGGTAAGTCAGAGTTGCCAGAAGTGGGGAAGGGCATTCCAAATAGAGTGAACAACATATGCAAAAGCTCAGGGTGATGAAAGACCATGGAATGTTCTGGAAACTGTTAGAGGTTCTTTATGGCTCCAGCAGAGGGTAAGCAAGCAATGTAAAGTGACAGGAAATGAAGTGGCCCAGTTCAGTTCATGAAGAAACATAGAATATTTAGCAGTTGGTCAAAACAGTCAGTCATGCTTAAAACCTTGCATGCTAGACTTCAGCATTAGGCAAACCAAGAACTTCCAGGTATCCAAGCTGGGTTTAGAAAAGGAAGAGGAACTATAGATAAAATTGCCAACATTTGCTGGATTATAGAGAAAACAAGGGAATTTCAGAAAAACATCTCTCTCTGTTTCATCAACTACGATAAAGCCTTTGCCTGTGTAGATCATGACAAACTGTGGAAAACTCTTAGAGAGATGGGAATACCAGACCATCTTCCCTGTCTCCTGAGAAACCTGTATGAGGGTCAAGAAGCAACAGTTAAAACCCTGTATGGAACAACTGATTGGTTCAGGATCAAGAAAGGAGTACGACAGGGCCGTCTGCTGTCACCCTGTTTGTTTAACCTGTACACTGATCACATCATGAGAAATGCTGGGCTGGATGAGTTATAAGCCGGAAGGTGGGAGAAACATCAACAATCCCAGATATGTGGATGATGCCACTCTAATGGCAGAAAGTGAAGAGGAACTAAAGAGCCTCTTGATGAGGGTGAAGGAGCAGAGTGAAAGAGTCAGCTTAAGACTACATAGTAAAAAAACTAAGATCATGGCTTCTGGCCCCATTACTGCATGGCAAATAGAAGGGAAAAGGTGGAAGTAGTGACAGATTTCCTCTTCTTGGGCTCCAAAATCATTGCAGACTGTGACCACAACCATGAAATCAGAAGACGATTGCTTTTTGGCAGGAAAGTGATAACAAACCTAGACAGTGTGTTGAAAAGCAGAGACATTATTACTCTGCTGACAAAGGTCTGTATAGTTAAGGCTTTGGTCTTCCCAGTGGTCATGTACGGTTGTGAAAGCTGGACTATAAAGAAGGCAGAACACCAAAGAATTGATGCCTTTTAACTGTGGTGCTGGAGAAGACTTCTGAAAGTCCCTTGGATAGCAAAGAGATCAAACCAGTCAATCTTAAGGGATATCAACCCTGAATATTCACTGGAAGGACTGGTGCTGGAAAAGATGTAGGGCAGAAGGAGAAGAGGGCATTAGAGGATGAGATGGCTGGACGGGATCACCGATGCAACGAACATGAACCTGAGCAATCTCTGGGAGATGGTGAGGGACAGGGAGGCCTGGTGTGCTGCAGTCCATGGGGTCGCAAAGAGTTGGACACGACTGGGCAACTGAACAACAACAACAGAACAGTCCATATTGCTAAGATCTGTAAAGTGGGAAGAAGGCAGGTAAAAAAATAGTGTATGGACTGCTGATCCAGATAATGTTAGCAACTTCAAATCAATAAGAAAAATTAAAGTGAAACAAGTATTCTTTCCCATCCCCTGAATCAGTATCTCACCTGTGAGGATACTCTTGACCAGCTCTGATTTTCTAAGTGGTATTTACATGCAGGTGTTTGTGAATATCAATAATTGGGAAACCATAAGGGGTTCACACAGTGTAGCCCTTATTCTTAACAGCATGTTCAAAACCCAATATAATGCAGCAGTAGCTTTGTTACTTCCACTGAGCTTTTCATACCATAAGAAAATAACCATCGCCAGGCAGCAGTAACTAAAGGTCCACTCAACTTCCAGCGTGAAAATCTGAACTGAAAAATTCACATCTGTAGGCTGTTAGAAAGGCTCAGGGAAGAAAATGCGGGCTTAACCTCCAGCAAACTAACATTTACTAGTTTGTCTTTTTTAAAACGTGGTAAATTAAGCATTGAGTCCATCCGGAAGAGTCTGTTGTCATGCAGAGTGAGATAGGAAGTCTGGATCTCTGAGCATAGTCCAGCTCTACCATCTCAATGGGTTTCAGCCAAGAAGAGTGACTTTTCCACCCTCCAGTCTATATGTTGCTGTTTAGTCGCTAAGTTGTATCTGACTCTTTGCAACCCCATAGACTGGTGGGTTGCCATTCCTCCTCCAGCTCCAGTCTACATAGTGGTCTGCTTAAAGGCAGGAAGCTCGACAAGATCATCTTCTGGATCCTTGCCAGCTCAAAGTCAATGTCTTCATTCTCTGTGGGTCGCTATGGTTCTCAAGTAGTTCAGTGTGTCACATGAACACATCCTCTTTCTAACTGTTCTACAGAGTCATTTTGGATGGAATGGGGAAAATGCAGATACGGAAACCTACAAAGAAAGACCAAGGAATATATGGATGTGCTGTAGCTAATCATCTTGGTTCAGATGTGGAAAGTTCTTCTGTGCTGTATGCAGGTAATGCCCATTATGCAGCCTGGAGTGCCTGAGTGTGGTCTGTTTTTTTAACATTAAACTCTGGAGCAACAGTTTCCATGCTTCGCACAGCAGAATCACCGGGGATGGGGGTGTTAAAACACAGATCTCCAGACCCCATTCCCAGGGGTTCTGACACAGCAGGCTTGGAGTGGAGTCTGAGTATGTGCACTTTTTTTGGTCTTGAGGCATGTGGGATCTTAGTTCCCCAACCTGGGATCAAACCCATGACCCCTGCACTGGAAGTGAGGAGTCTTAACCATTGGAACACCAGGGAAGACCCAGAATGTGCCTTTTTAACGTGTTCCCAGGTTATGCTGACACTGTTGGCCTAAGGACCACGCTTTGAAAACAGCTGCTCTAGAGTTCACTTTCTAAGAATTGGAAATTGACAAGATGGGGTTTAATTGGTGGTGCTAATAGTGCTGACTTTTCATTTTTAAAATGCCATTTTTAAAATGCCAACATCCAACAGAAGAGATAATTACCCTTTAAAGGTTGGTGTATACCTCCCAATGGCACTCCTCTGCCCAATCCTTAAAAACACTTTCGGGAAATTGTCATTGTAAATTAGTGTAAGTTGTCCCAGGAGGTAGACAAACTCATTTTAATATTAAAGTATGCTTTTCGATGAAGGAATATTTTTAGCTGGCAAAGTTGTAAGCAATGCTTCCTTGTGGCAGGCTCATGTTCTGGGATCAAAAACCAAATAAGAAAGTTACCCTCCAACTCCCTGCTCTGGTTTCTGGTATCTATGGCTCAAATAACTAAGATAAGATGAGGAGAAAGGCAATTACCAGGTATTGGAACCCAGCATTTAGACAGCCAAGCAATGATGTAGGCAGTCCATCACATCTATAAGTTGAGGAGGTGGGACCAATTGATTTTCAAAGCTCCTTGGATCTGCATGGCTTGGTGCCCCATCCCTCTCCTGGCTGCATTCCCATGGTAGGGCCTTCACACCTTGATTTCCTGTGCGTGATCCTCCTGGATGATTCTCCTATGCGAACATTTGCTCCTTTCCAGAAAACCTCAGTTTTGAGGTTCTGCATAATTGGGAGGAACAGAAGTCTCTCTTGCAGCTTGCAAGTTTCCTCTTAAGTCCATCCCAGGATAGCCCAGATTCATGGGAGAGCTGGTGCAAGGTCCTTAAGGGCCAGAGGACACCTGACAATGACAGTCCTTTCTCAGCCCGAGTCCCTGTATTTTCAGCTCCCAGCATACCGTTTCAGTGCCCTGGGCACTCCCAGCATACCATTTCAGTGCCCTGGGCACTCCAGGAACAAATGGAACATTTGGTCACCTGAACATGATCATTCCCAAATTCTTTTCTGCAGAAGACATGGTTACCAAACAGCTAAATGTTGTTACTCTTTCACTTGCTATGCATTAGTGATAAAAAAAAAAAGTAAAGAAATATGTGAGAACTTCCCTGGTGGCCCATCAGTTAAGAATCTGCCTTCCAATGCAGGGGATGTGGGTTGAATCCCTGGTTGGGGAACCAAGATCTCACATGCTTCTGGGAAACTAAGCCCGGGCACTGCAACTGCTGAGCCTGTGTGCCACAATTAGACAAGCCTGTGTGCTGCAATGCAGACCCAGCACAGCCCCCCTCAACCAAAAGACAGATGATATGGCCTCTCCCTCCAAGTGCTTATATGCTAAGGTGGAGGAGGGAAACCAGCCATGGCAGTAGCTCTATGGTAGAGGAACGTGGCATTCCCTGACCCCCACATGCTCCTGAGAGACCCCTGGGCAACCAGCACATTTCTCTCCCTCCCTCATCACCCATCACCCTGCAATGGTAGTGGTGTCTCCCACCAGTCTCTGAGTTGATTGAGGACAAGAATGTTTGTGTTCCAACTTGGTATTTCCATTGTCCAGACCAGGCACAGAATATATTTCCTGAAAGACATCATAAATGAATCTGGTAAAAGTACATGGTTCTTAAAATCCAGGAAAGTAAAAGTCTGTGAATGAGTTCCTGATTCTTTATGACCTTGTTTTTATTATTTTTTTCCATGCAAGTGGAAATTTGCAGATTTGTGCACATTTCATTCACATTTTCCTTCCAGAAAGAGTCAGATGGCTCCAGGACCTGGTGTGTTTTGGTCCTGCCTTTACTCATCCAAGGATGCACCGCAGAGATGTCACTCCTGCCCTGCCATGCCTTTCTCTGAATGAATTTCTGACTTCCTTCTTTTTCAAATGATCAAAGAGGATTTTATCCTCTAATTTATCCCCTAATTTTGTCCTTTAATTTATCCCCAGTTTTGGTTATAAAGCCAAAATATTCTCACAGTCTGTGGGATGGTGGTTGCAGTGCCTCTTTGTAGGTATCTCTTTGTAGTTATCTCATCTGTGCATCCGTCCATTGAGCACCTCCAGCCTGTGAGTGTGCAAGTCCCCATGGGGCACCATGGCGGATGCAGACCGAGCCAGGAGTCTGCACCTGCTCTCCAGGAGCTTGGCAGAGCTTACCAAGTGCAGTGTGGTCACTCAGAGCAAAAGCCTGAATCTAACGGAGTTTCCTGCTCCCTTTGAATTAAGAGGCACCTGTCATCTTGTCTTTTGGAAGAAACATCACCAGACCAGAGCATGGCCATCTCTCCGTTGTGATTGGCAGCTTCGTGGAGGCACCCCTGCAAGCAAATATGACCATACAGTGTCCTGCAAAAGGTGAGTGTGGCCATTTCTAGTGGGAGGGCACAGGCTAGCCCAGGGTGGCCAGGAGGCACCAGCTAGCATTTTAGTAGCTCAGACAGTCCTGTGGGCTTAAAAATCTGATTTTTCAGCACCCGGACAGAAGATCTGTCTCGCAAGAGTGAGCGTATACCAGCTCATAAGGCTCGTGTGTAAAATAGAGTACAGTTTACTCATTCTCAGTGAGGGCTAGGAGGACATGAACACAACTTCCCTGTAGCCGGCGTGTTCATAATGGCCAGACCACAGCTCTCCGTCCCTGTGGCAGGTCTGCACAAAAGGCCAACTTCTAGCAGGTGATTGCCTAGAGAGTGCAGAGTCAGAGCGAGGAGCTGTGTGGGAAATCATTAGCTGTGTCCTCCAGCTTGACCAAGGCTGTGCTTGAGAAGGCCAAGCTGGCAAAGGAGAATGTCGGGGTCCTCTGGCCTAGTCTCTCTGTCCTAGACTGTCCTTGGCTGAGCGTCACCATTCTATGCCTCGGTGGCTCTTTCTGCTTTGTTTGCAACAGCTGATAAACCTTCTTTCTAATTGATTCATGTTTTTCTTTAAGTTTGAAACTACATTTTCATCTGATCTCATCTTAATCTAGGGCTGTTCTAACTCTTTAAACCACAGATTCTTAAGACTTAACCTGAGCCCATGCATCCCCAAACTGAGATCAATATTATAAACTCCTCAAAATGAAGAACTACTGTTTTATGGTGACTTTGCATATGCCTGTTATTGACTGTGCATTGATTAAATTCTCTGGAGAGAACTGTATTTGCCTGGTTTCCACATTCTTTTGGGATACCTGTAGTTGCAGCCACTTAAGATGAATCTCGCCAAGACCAGAGAGCCCAGGGTAACCTGAGGAGCCCTTACTGCTGGTCCGGGTACTACAGAAAAGGTGCATGTGATGGCAGAATTCTAGAGCACAGCCTTGCACCTCTGAGGCTCTGCCTCCCTGTGATGATGGTCACTTACCCATCATATTTCTGGAACTGCACCTCTGTCTTCACCAACAGTGGAAATTCGCTCACCCCCGAGGTATTATTTTTCACCCCTTGTAAGTCCCTGCAGTGTTTGAAGTCCCTACCCGGACTTTTGAAAAATCCCTCCAGCCTCCTAACTGACTCCACCCGCAAATATGTGAGTTTTCTGGCGAAACACACCCACCATTATAGAAGGGCCAGCATCCTCTGGCCGCAGCAAGAAGAAAAGCAGACTGGAACTGTGCAGTTTGCCAAGCCACAAATGTCTAGAATTTCTATGGCCCTGCACCTGCAGAGAATTGTGCAGAGATCTGACTTCTGTAGAGATCTGACTTCTATTAAGAGAAACCTCAACTTTTAACATTATTTCTAAACTTCTTATTTCCCCGTAATAGTTCACAATTAGGCTTGGCAGGGGCGGGGGCTGGAGGCGGGTGAGGGGGGGGGTAGACAAGCCTTTGAAAGGAGTGGGATGTGTTATTTGCGGTCATAGGTCAGGGACTGGCTTCAGCGGAAACTGTCTTCAGGAGTGAAGCCTGCAGCTAACACCATTAAACTTGTCGCGGTTTACTCTCCGGCCAGGCCCCAGCAGTATGTGGGCCGTCTCTGACCACTCCAGACTCCTGCAGCCTCTTGGACCCTGTACAGTTCTCACTCCCTCAGGGCCTCTTCTGCCTTCTCCCTCCCACCTTCCCCTCCCCCGCCCCACTTTCAGCTCTTCCTAGGAATGGGTCCATTTGGTCTCTCTTTACCTGGCAGCCACCCCTACGGACCAGACCCCAGGAACTCATCAGGAGTCCTTTCCTTTTCAAAATAAACACCTCATTTTGAGTTGTGTGCCATTTTAAATAAGCCTGAAGTGAACTTACTGTGTTTTCTTATGGGCAGAAGCCATAACTAACGTAGTTGTTCGTGGAGATTCATCTTTTTAGATATAGATGGTGACCCTAGTGTATGACGGCAGGTGAGTCACGGGTCTGTCCTACTAGATGAGGGCCATCTCTAAAATGAATACTGCTTTCTGAAATATTTTTCTTTCATGACTGCGATTATTGTCAATCTGTGGTTTTTATTTTTCAGTTGCCCTTAAAATGTTTATACTAATTAGAGTGGGTTTATCTATTCATAACTTTTAGACAGATTTATTAGTTCTTTCTTATAGCTTATGTTTTATTTAACCCATGTGGTATAGATATCAGTAGTGATTCTCCCTAGTCACACTTGCATGATTTTCTAGTAAATGATAGTAAAAGGACCTGAGAATCTGTATTTCTAAGGGTAAAAGCTGTAAGTTGCAAGTGTTATTTGTCTTATTTTTATTTTTTAAATTGATTTTTATTGGGGGGTAGTTGCTTTACAATGTTATGTCAGGTTCTACAGATAGCAAAGTGAATCAGTATACATATGTATATTTTCCCCTCTTTTTTGAATTTCCTTCCCATTTAGGTCACCACAGAGCACTGAGTGGGGTTCCCTGAGCTATATAGTAGGTTTTCATTAGTTAGCTATGTCATATAGAGTGAAATAAGTCAGAAAGAGAAAAACAAGTGTTATATATTATGGCATGTAATTGGAATCTGGAAAAATGGTATTGATCTTATTTGCAAAACAGAAATAGAGACACGGACATAGAGAACAAATGTATGGACACCAAGTGGGGAAGGGGAGGTGGGATGAATTGGGAGATTGTGATTGTTTTATTCTTTAAAAAAGGAAAGAAAAAGTTTCCTGTAAAAATGAGGACGGTGGAAGTTTAAACTGCACCCTCTCTGCCACCTTCGGGTAAAAAAGGGAAGCTCATCTGAGGAAAATGCCCAGTATATATCAGTAGCTACATATATTTTTTCGTGTGTTAATGCTTAGTAAGAACATCATTTATCCTATAATTTTCTGTGATGTCTGTGTTGGGTTGCTTGTTCTTATCCCTTAAGCTCGTTAGCAGTGCGGCTGATCTAAGCCTCTGCTCTAAACTGTTCTTGTGTGTTGGGCTCCTCTTCAGTCTCTAAGAAACTCTGTTGGTCCACAGATTTGAAATGAGGTTAAGCTAGGAAGATGCTTTAGAAAACAGTTTGGCAGTTTCCCCAAAAGGTAAGCATATGACCCAACACTTCCACTCCTAAGTATACACCCAAGACAAATGAAAACACATGTTCACACAAAAACTCATACCCAAATGCTCAAAGCAACTTTCTTTTTAATAGCCAAACAGTAGAAGCAACTTAAGTATCCATCAACTAATGAATAGGTAAACAAAATGTAGTATATCCATACAATGAAATTTCATTTGGTCATAAAAAGGAATGAAATAGTGACACGTGCTAAGACATGAATCTTTAAAACTCAGGGTTAAGTGAAAGAAGCCAGACATGAAAGATCACGTATTATATGATTATATTTCCATGAAATGTCTAGAGTGGGCAAGTCCATAGAGAAAGATTGGAGGGTGCCAGTGGCCAAAAGGAGAGGAAAATGCAAGAGAGTGGAGAGTAATGACTAATAGGCATGGGTGTCTCTTTGGGGGTGATGAAAATGTTCTGGAATGAGATAGGACTGGTGGTTTCACAACTCTATGAATATACTAAGAAAACACTGAATTGTAGACTTTGAGAGGGTGAATTTTATAGTGTTTCAATTATATCTTACTAAAAATAATAATCATTATACTCACAATATAATAGCATGTAAAGTTTTAAAACCCACGGCACAATCATGTTTGTTTTATGAGCATGTGAGCATATGGCAAAAATATACAGACTTTCATGGGAAGGACATGTATGTACCAATGTCAGGATTGTTGGTACTGCTGGGAGAGTAAAGGAAAAAAGTTTGGGAACAGAACTTTAGCTGTAATGCTTTGTTGTTTAAAGAAAACTAACAAAATAAGGCAAGCTGCCTTCTAAAAAATATAAACTTAACCGTGGTATAGATCTAAGCCCTACATCCCTGTCATTTTTCAGCTCCCTACTGATAGGAGGGGATGTGGGAGATAAGTGGGTTCAGTTCAGTTCAGTTGCTCAGTCGTGTCCGACTCTTTGCGACCCCATGAACTGCAGCACGCCAGGCCTCCCTGTCCATCACCAACTCCCAGAGTCCACTCAAACTCATGTCCATTGAGTTGGTGATGCCATCCAACCATCTCATCCTCTGTCATCCCCTTCTCCTCCTGCCCTCAACCTTTCCCAGCATCAGGGTCTTTTCAAATGATAAGTGGGTAGAAGGTACAAAATTGAGTGCACACAGCGTGTGTACAGCAGTTGGTAGAAGCAAGGTTCTAACCAGGTAGCATTAGGGGGCTGGGTATTCATGAGTTGAGCAGAGAGAAGGGAAGCCTTTCATATATAAGAGATGGAAATCCATTTCAGAAGAAATAGATTATATAGTTTTAAAGGCCCTCTCTTAATTGAGGGGTTTTTTAGAGTTAGAATGCTGTTAAATATACCTAGAGTTTTATTGATGTGTAACTGAATTATTAGCTTTCTTTACTGGCTTTAAAAATTCCAGGGGAGGATTTTGAGAACAGTTTTTGTGGTGCAGCAAGATAATATGCTTGAATTCCTGAGCACAGCCTCATCTCTCTGACAATTATTTTCCCCCATCAAGCGTTGGTTTATACTGTATGGTGTGAAACTCAATGGCGGTGATTTAACATCTTTAAGTCAAATCCCTTTGGCTGCCCCCCTGCTCCCCCCACACACACACACACAAAGACTCTTTCCAGAAAAATACACTTACTCACAACATTTTGCATATAACTTTCAGAATACATAGCCCTTAACCTAACCCTAACTTGAGTCCGTAACATGTGTCAGCTTGAACAGGCTGTGAGGTGGATATCATTGCTGTCTCTGTATTGCTAATGAGTAAACATGCTCAGATGCATGAGCAGAGATTTAGTCCCAAGTCTGTGTGACTCTTGAGGAACTGGAGGGAGGACAAGACTCTGGGCTTGAGGCAGCAGAATGGAGACCCAGGTGGTCTCACCAGAGAGAAGAGTGTCAAGGCTGAGGGCTGAGGCAGGACTGGGAAGGCACCACAGCTTGGGGACAAGGTGTCAGGGCCTCAGGTATGGGCAAAACCAGAGCCCAACCTCACTGGAGAACTGTCTGGTGTGGGAGGTCTAGGTTCCAGGCAGAGTCCACCAAGAGGCTGGCCTGCAGGATGCCAGCCAGCACTAGGCCAGAGGTCTGACCAAGTCTGCCCCCTCTGTCCCCAGGAGGAAGGAGGCCCCGCCTTGTTTTGTAGTATCAGGAAAGGAACATGGCACGTCGGTCTGGTAATAACTCCCCACTGCCTCACGTAAGGTTGATACACTTGGGTTATTGGTCTATCGGATGAAAAAGCTCACTTGTAAACCAGTTGTCTATCCTTTGAGGATCTGCTAAAGCTCTATTCTGAATGCTCCTTGAAACATGATTTTCTTCTCATCTTTGATCTATCTCAGTTTCCCATTTGGAGGAAACATGAGTCTCTATACGATCAAGAAGTAGAAAGAAATGCTGGAGGACTGCTTGGTGGTCCAGTGGCTAAGACCCTGTGCTCCCAATGCAGGGAGACCAGGTTCAAGCCCTGGTCAGGGAACTAGATCCCACAGCCCACAACTAAGAGTTCCCATGTGACTAAAGATCCTGTGTCCTGCAGCAAAGACCCCATGCAGCCAAATAAATTTAAAAAAAGAAATGCTAGAATATGGTATTAAGAGCTAGATGTACAGAATGAAAAACAGAAAGGGCTGTTCAAGCACCTGGCAAATTTCATTCTTATCAAACAAGGCTTGGGCTTCTGTGTCTGCAGAGTCCCGCCATCTCTTAAAGCATTCAGACTGCATCTCTCATGGGCCAGTCTTGTCATCAGCAGCGCTGCTTTCTTCCCCAGATATCTACACCTGCTCCTGTCTTCGGTCCCACCAATATGTGTCTGTCCTGAAAACTTCAGATACCCAGCCCCATGGTAACCTTCAGCCCTTTACATGATGAAAACAGCTGACCCACAGGCCTTTAAGCTTGTCATTTCACAGTGTGCCTGTTTATTTTCTGCCCTGCAAATAACTACCTACCTCTGTTCTGTGTACCATCAGCAGACCAGTGGATAAATCAGCTCTCTCCCCCAACATAACAGCGTAACTAAAAGACTGCCACATTTTTTCAGTTTTGTGAATTGGACTTCCTTATATTAAAAATAATTTTTTTTTTTTTAAGAATTGGTTCTGCTACTGTTTGCAAACCCTTGGTTGGAATACTGGAATAGGGCTTACGAACTATGGCAGGTTCCTGCTCCCAAACTAATGTATAACCTCTCCACAGTGATATCTTATATCAGATTTACCACAGCTTTCCCCCCGTGGTTTTTTCATTAGCACAGTTATGATATGAAGACTCACTAAGCCCCCCTAGATGGAGGTGACTCAGCCCTGACAGAACTTGCTGGACTGCGTGCTTATCTTGGAGGCAGAGGCTTGGTTCCTCCACCCTGCTTTCCAATGTCAGGTCTCCTCTTGGTGATCATCTGAAGCTGGAGTTCTAATGTAACAAGTGGCTTCGCTCCCACAGGTCTCTGAGTGGTGCCCGGGCTCGCCTTGTGTTCTCCTGGCTCCTCAGAATGTGGTGGGAGTGGAAGCCAGGGTGTCTGGTGCAGAGCTCCCCATACCTGTCTGAGATCTGCCAGGGAGTAGTGAGGGAGCTTTTCTTTAAAGGCAGTAAGAGGGGCTAACCTGGTGGTCCAGTGATTAAGACTCTATGCTGCCAATGCAGGGGGTTTGATCCCTGGTTTGGGAACTAAGGTCTCATATGCCACGTGGTGGGGCCAAAAGATAAAAAATATAGGCAGTAAGGGCCAAGGCCTCAAACCAGTCATACCTACTTACCTGTAAGGAGGGCCCTACTTGCTGTCTGCCCCATGAGTCTCGACTTCAGCTCTTTGATGCTGTGAGACCCCTGGACATGGATGGAGAGCTCAGGATGGCTATGGAGGCTGGAGGCATCTCTCATGTAAAACACACAGAACCATCAGAAGCCCTTGAATGACTCGTTTGTCCACATTCACTCCTTGGCCATAACTGTGCCTTCCTGGTAAGAGAGGGGTACACAGGACCCACACTGGGTGGGGGCTGAAGGAGAGGAAATTTCACTGGAATTCAACCTCCAGAAATTTTAAAAAGCATGAGGGCTTCTTGGTTCAGGCTGGAAAAAAGGCATTCAGACACTATTGATGGAAGAAAAACTGTCATTTTGGAGAGAACACCCCACATTCTGGTGTGATAACAACCCAAATACAATTTCAACATCTGTAGTAACATCCCAATGTAGGAGCCCCTTTAATTTTTCTTATTTTTCATTCAGTTATTTCCCCTAGTTCTGTATTTGATAATTCAACACCCATGTGCTTATTTTCATCACTGGCAAGTAATTACAAAAGTCATTTTATTATCGTGGATAGTGTCAGGAGAAGGCAATGGCAACCCACTCCAGTACTCTTGCCTGGAAAATCCCATAGATGGAGGAGCCTGGTAGGCTGCAGTCCATGGGGTCGCGAAGAGTCAGACATGACTGAGTAACTTCACTTTCACGCATTGGAGAAGGAAATGGCAACCCACTCCAGTGTTCTTGCCTGGAGAATCCCAGGGACGGGGGAGCCTGGTGGGCTGCCGTCTATGGGGTCACACAGAGTTGGACACGACTGAAGCAACTTAGCAGCAGCAGCAGTATCAGTTTGAGGCTTCCCTGGTGGTTCAGACAGTAAAGAATCTTTGTGCAACGTAGGGGACCTGGGTTTGATCCCTGGGTCTGGAAGATCCCCTGGAGGAGGGAATGGCTACCCACTCTAGTATTCTTTCCTAGAGAATCCCGTGGATAGAGGAGCCTGATGGGCTACAGTCCATGGGGTCACAAAAAAAGTCAGATGTGACTGAGCAGCTAACACATACAGTGTCAATTCAGGCCTGGCCATCACCTCCCACCCCATCCCCCCTGCCCTGAGAGAGTTTGATTTAATTTGTCTGCCATATGGCCTGAGAATGGGGTTTTTTAAGGCTCCCAAGATGATTCTGATGCGCAGCCAAGGTTAAGAACCAGTGCTTTAGCCAGTAAGTGGGGCCAAAGAGTCTTCTGGAACTTACCTCAAATGTTCTCAAAATGAGAGCCTCTCCCCCAGGGAACAGTGGGGAACAAGGAGTGAACCAGAGACTGGGGTTAAAGGGCAGGGTGGGATCCCTGCTCTGGGCTTGTTCTGGAGGTGGAATCAGGCATGTCAACACAGTTCAGAGTTCCACAAAGGAGAACTCAGCTTCAGAGTCAGAGAGGGTCATGAAGAGCAGCCTTAAGAGAGAGCTTTAAGAATTAGTAGAAATTTTCCAAGTGAGGGAAGAAAAAAAAAAAGAGGGAGGGAAGAAGACACACAGAAAATCTTAGCGTTACACACAGTTAGATGAGAACAGTGAGGTTCTCAGGGCTGGAGAAGGAGCTGCTATGATCAGTGGTACCTGCACATTAAAGAGCTTTTGTCTTTTCTCCTCCAAGAAGAGTCAAAGCTATGGAGCTGGGGAAACTGAATCTTACTCCCCATCACTCCTAAGGAGAAGGGAACCACTTTCACAGAGGAAGTGTGCAGCTGAGAGACACAAGAGAAGAGTCGATGCCTTGAGGGAAGAGGAAAGGGAACCTTGGGGAGTCAACCAAGCCTTGAGGTTTCACGCCAGGAGCTTCACTGACACCACCCACCTGAGGTTTTGCAGGATTTGGTGGGGGCAGGAGGAAGATCAACTTGTAGGTTATGGTACATGACTGCCAAACAAGCTGTACAATTAATGTAGCTTTTAAGGGACATATCAAAGCTACTTGTTCATTTACGTCCCAGTGTTATACTGATGGATTACCAAAATTGGAGTATACCAGGAAGGGCCTCCGAATGTCCCAAATTGTCCCTGTTTGAGCTGTTGAGGGGTTTCCTGTGCTAGGGTCAGTGGTTTTCACCACTGGTTAACTCCAGTGTGTTATCACTATGCCTGATTTGCACTAGCTTTGACTTTGACCATCTGAGCCACCAGGGAAGTCCAAGGAGAGATAAGAAAGCCTTCCTCAGCGATCAGTGCAAAGAAATAGAGGAAAACAACAGAATGGGAAAGACTTAGAGACCTCTTCAAGAAAATTAGAGATACCAAGGGAACATTGCATGCAAAGATGGGCTCGATAAAAGACAGAAATGGTATGGACCTAACAGAAGCAGAAGATATTAAGAAGAGGTGGCAAGAATACATAGAAGAACTGTACAAAAAAGATCTTCATGACCCAGATAATCATGATGATGTGATCACTCACCTAGAGCCAGACATCCTAGAATGTGAAGTCCAGTGGGCCTTAGAAAGCATCACTACGAACAAAGCTAGTGGAGGTGATGGAATTCCAGTGGAGCTATTTCAAATCCTCAAAGATGATGCTGTGAAAGTGCTGCACTCAATATGTCAGCAAATTTGGAAAACTCAGCAGTGGCCACAGGACTGGAAAAGGTCAGTTTTCATTCCAATCTCAAGGAAAGGCAATCCCAAAGAGTGCTCGAACTACTGCACAATTGCACTCATCTCACATGCTGGTAAAGTAATGCTCAAAATTTGATTCAGCAATACATGTGAACTTCCAGATGTTCAAGCAGTTTTAGAAAAGGCAGAGGAACCAGAGATCAAATTGCCAACATCTGCTGGATCATCAAAAAAGCAAGAGAGTTCCAGAAAAACATCTATTTCTGCTTTATTGACTATGCCAAAGCCTTTGGCTGTGTGGATCACAATAAACTGTGGAAAATTCTGAAAGAGTTGGGAATACCAGACCATCTGACCTGTGCCTTGAGAAACTTGGCTGCAGGTCAGGAAGATCTTAGTGGACATGGAACAACCCAAAAGGAAAACGGACGTCAAACCCAAGTCACCCTGCATTTAACTGCTATGCAGAGTGGATTCATTAACCTGGGCTGTAGGAGCACAAGCTGGAATCAAGTCCGGGACAAATATCAATAACCTCAGATATGCGGATGACACCACCTTATGGCAGAAAGTGAGAACTAAAGAGCCTCTTGATGAAAGTGAAAGAGGAGAGAAAAAGTTGGCTTAAAGCTCAACATTCAGAAAACTAAGATCAAAGCAATTCATGGGAAATAGAATGGGAAACAGTGGAAACAGTGTCAGACTTTATTTTTTGGGGCTAAAAAATCACTGCAGATGGTGCTTGCAGCCATGAAATTAAAAGACACTTACTCCTTGGAAAAAAATGACCAACCTAGACAGCATATTTAAAAGTAGAGACATTACTTTGCCAACAAAGGTCGTCTAGTTTTGGTTTTTCCAGTAGTCATTATGGATGTGACACAGTGAAGAAAGCAGCTTTCGAAGAATTGATTTTTTTTGGTGTTTTCTTGAGAGTCCCTTGGGGCATCCAGTCCATCCTAAAGGAGATCAGTCCTGGGTGTTCATCGGAAGGACTGATGTTGAAGCTGTTTTGGCCACCTGATGCAAAGAGTTGACTCATTGGAAAAGACCCTAATGCTGGGAAGGATTGGGGGCAGGAGGGGGACGACAGAGGATGAGATGGTTGGATGGCATCACCGACTTGATGGGCATCCCATAGACTCCGGGACTTGGTTATGGACAGGGAGGCCTGGCGTGCTGTGATTCATGGGGTCACAAAGAGTCGGACACGACTGAGCGACTGAACTGAACTGAACTGACTTTGACTGTTATTCTTCAGGGAACACTGGAGGGTTTTTGATTTTGAGATAATAGTATAACTCTCACAGGCCCTTTCCAGACTCTAAATGGGACCCTGGCAGACACTGTCCAGCAGTGAACTGAGATATGTCTGTCATGAACTATGAGATATGACATAGTGCTCACAATATGTGACTGTTGGAGCTAAAGAGAACTGCTTGGTCCCATGCAGAGTGGAAGTTCAGGGCTGTTGAAAGGTCAGGGATGAGCACACCAGGAAGAGGACTTGCTGGCACCCTTCCTCTGTGGCAGAAAAAGCTCATTTTTATTCTTTCTTTCTTTGGCTGCTTTGGCTTTCGGTTGCAGTACCCGGGGTCTTTCCTTGTGGCGCCTGGGTTGTCTGGTTGTGGCACCCGGGCTCCAGAGCAAGTAGGCTCAGTAGCTGTGGTGCTCGGACTTTGTTGCCTCAAGGCTTGTGGGCTCTTAGTTCCCTAACCACGGACCAAACCCGAGTCCCCTGCATTGCAAGGTGGATTCTTAACCCCTGGACCACCAGGGAAGTCCCAAGAATCACCTTTTAAAAACCTTTGAGGATATGACAGAAAGCAGCACAATGTTGTAAAGCAATTATCTTCCAAAAATTTTTTTAAAAAAGAAAAAAAGCATCAAACTGGGGTGAAAAAATAAACACAATTTAAAAAAGAAACCTTTGAGGAAAGACTCTTGATGATGAAACTGGGGGTTGATCTGATGACCCAGGTTGTCTCTAAGGTCCTCAGATCAAATTACTTGGGAACCTGATTACACCAGTCTGTTGACATCATTTTACTAGAGAAGAGGAAGTACTTCCTCTATTTGAGAGAATTCTGTGAATAGTAAAAACCATAGCCTTGTATGTGGAGGAGGTTCTGGATATGGCTTCCCAGGTGGCTCAGTGGTAAAGAATCCACCTGCCAATGCAGGAGACACAGGAGACACAGGTTTCGATCCCTGGGTCAGAAAGATCCCCTGGAGGGGGGTATGGCAACCCGCTCCAATATTCCTGCCTGGGTTAGTATTCCTGCCTGGAGAATCTCATGGACAGAGGATCCTGGCGGGCTACAGCCCATGGGGTCTCATGGATAGAGGAGCCTAGCAGGCTACAGCCCATGGGATCACAAAGAGTCGGACATGACTGAGCGACTGAGTGCGCGCACACACTCTGGATATTGGCATCATTGATGGATGGTCCTTTATAACCAAAAACCATGGTTATACTGTATTTACTGCCAAAAGAACAAAAGGGTCTGCAACTAACTCAGAAGAAGAAAATGCTTTGCAGAATGTCCTAAATGTGGAGACCCCACAGTGGAAAAGGGTGTCTACCCTTTTTGTGCTAGTAGCTTTGAGATATTCTCTTTGACAGTGAAACTGTGGACTCTTGTTTATTTGTCTTCTTTGTTAGTAATGACTCCCTTTGTGCCTTGCCTACACTGTATTCGATTCACCTCTAATCTTATAAACCAGCAGCATATTTCTTCACATCCCCTGGAGGTGAGTAACGGTAGCTTAAACTTTCAATTTTCATATGTGGGGAAAAAATACAGAATATTTTCTGAGTGTTGAGTAGCTGGAGGAAACAAACCAATGAACAAAACATACAAGTATAATGTATGTGATCCATTGACAGAAAATATCTAGCATTTCAGAGCAGTCTGAAGAGGCCAAAGGATTTTATAGTGTAGAATATTTCATGGGCCTTTCAAGGATGAAGGAAATGTGTTTTTAAACAGTGACTATTTTAAAGGCACCCCAGAGGTGCAGACGTTTTACAACACGTGTTTCACAGCCCCTCCAGATCTGAACTTTTTCCCCCCATAACATTTGCCTTCCAAAAATGATTTCAGCGTTGTGGCAAGAGAACATTGAATATTTCAGAACTGTAAGTCTTGAGGGAAAATAGCCTGTCTTTGAGGTTAGATAAATAAGTTTAAACTATTTCTGATATTTTATAGCTTTTTCAACAGAGCAAACATTTGTAGGTTTGAAAAACCATAAAGAATTCTGCCCAAGTTTTCCCCCAGCCTCTGCAGTTCTTGGAAAACATCCCCCTATGTGGTGGTGATGCTCCAGGTGTTGAGATGCTCCTTCCCTCAGTGCTAGAGACCTTTGTCTCCCCTTCGACATCTACAAACTTGCCAACTCTGGCTTTATTTTCTGAAATCCTTGTCTATGTAGAACATCACAGTCTGTGCAAACTCAGTATCCTATACCCCTTGCCATGCTGAGGTTTAGGTTTAAAGTGGAATTATCTCTACTTGTGGACACGGGGAGAGAGGAAGGAGAGGGTTAATGGAGAGAGTAGCATGGAAACATACACAGTACCACATGTAAAATAGATAGCCAGTGGGAATTTGCTGTGTGGCTCAGGGAACTCAAACCAGGGCTCTGTGGCAACCTAGAGGGGTGGGATGGAGGTTCAAGAGGGAGGGGACATAGGTGTACCTGTGGCTGATTCATGTTGATGTATGGCAGAAACCAAGACAATGCTGTAAAGCGATTATCCTTCAATTAACAATAAATAAAGTGGAATTATCTATGATCCCTATCATTTTCAGGGTTTGGAGATTCCAGAGCCTTCTGGAACTGACTTCCTATCATTCTTGGGGAGCTTGCACTGCTCTGAACCCTCTGCTTCTCACTCACTTTGACACAGACCTGTTGTGCTCTCTCTTTTGCCCTCCATCAGCCAAGAATGCACAACTCACTTCTTTGACTAGTTTCTGTTCATAGTAAGACATCCATGAATACCAAGCATTTGGCAAATATTTCAAGAAAAGCCAAAGATTCAGGGATCATGGCAAAGGCATGTCACCTCTCAGCCCTTCTGCTCCCTGTTCTTGCTCACCCTCAGCCTTCCTGTCCTCACCCCTAACCTCCTGGGATTGCCATGAGAACTTGAAGTTCATCTCTCCCTCTTATACAGCCCCTGCCTACACACGCATGCAGCTAAACCTTCCAAGGTGTTCTAAAGGAAAAGCATCACCCTCTTTAGAAGACAGCCAGAGTTATGTACTGCAGAGAAGAACAATTTCTTTTTTTTTCTTAGAGTGTAGTTGCTTTACAATGTTGTGTTAGTTTCTGCTGTAGACCAAAATGAATCAGCCGTATATGCACATATATCCCCTCCCTCTTGGACTGCCCTTCTTACATCTAAAGGGAGTCTCTTGTAGACAGCATGTGGATGGCTCTTCATTTTTCATCCATTCAACCACTCAGTGTCTCTCTGTTGGCTTCTGTGCAGTAGCTGAAGCAACCACATGTCCCAATTTTGAAGGAGCAGCCTCATGCAGATAAATTTGTCATTCAGCTCAGCTCCTGATTGTCTCTCTAACATTTGTGCTTGTCGAAGCAGCCTACAGTATTTAAAAAAAAAAAACAACTTTTAATTTTGTATTGGAGTATAGCCAGTTAACAATGTTGTGCTAGTTTTGGGTTAACAGTGAAGGGACTTAGCCGTACATATACGTGTGTCTTTTCTCCCCCAAACTCTACTCCCCTCCTCAGCCTGCTGTATTTTTAACACCTTTTTATAACTAAGGATGTGCAAAGACCTGTCTGTGTCCCACAGGGAGACTCTCATCACCTAGATTCAGGCGGGCTGGAAGTGAGACCCTCAGGATCAGGTTTTCTCTACATACCCAGGCATACACAGTCCTGTGGGACTGGAAATGAGGTCCCTGATGGCTGCCAGGGTCAGAAGATTTGGAGGTGTCCCCTGAGTGGCAGTTGCAGAAATTAGGGCTCCAAATGAGCATGTCAGCTGCTTTTCTGGGTGATGCTGGTGAGATAGAGTGAGGCGAGGGCAAGCGCCAAGAAGCCACTACAGCTGACAGCCTACCTTCCCTAAAAGCAGCTACACAGGCACTAAATGTGAGCCAGACCTGAAGCCAGCCCTCGGACCAAAGCTCCAGGACAGGCAGAGAGACCTCCTCCTCAGGAAGGCTGGGGGTGTGTTTCAGTGCACTGCCTGGGCAGTGCTCAGGAGGTGGTAGCCTGCCAAGAACTATCTCTCTGATTGCCACAGTCCCATGGGACCCAGGAATGCAATCCCCCACCCCCTACACCTCCCTGTCCTCCCACTGCCTCATCCCACCCCTGTCCCTGCCCCCCACCCCCCAACCCCGGCCACCAGAGCGACCAGACCAAGGTGCATCCCCTGGGTGGCAGCTACAAAAACCACGGTACAAGGTACAGATGAAGACAAAAACAGACTCACGGACTAAGAGAGCCTTTGGTTACCAAAGGGGTATGGTGGAGGGGGATAGACTGGGAGTTGGGGATCAACATATATACAGTGCTATGTTTAAGATAGATAACCAACAAGGACCTCCTGTACAGCACAGGGAACTCTGCTCAGTATTCTGTAACAACCTAAACAGGAAAAAGAAGTTGAAAAAGAATAGATACATGTATATGTATAACTGAATCACTTTGCTGTACACCTGAAACTAACACAACATTGTTAATCAACTGTACTCCAGTATAATATATATATATACCAGGGTACCAACAGTGACGTCTTCCCTGGTGGCTCAGATGGTAAAGAGTCTGCCTGCAATATGGGAGACCCAGGTTCAATCCCTGGGTCAGGAAGATCCCCTGGAGAAGAAAATGGCAACCCACTCCAGTATTCTTGCCTGGAGAATTCCGTGGACAGAAGAGCCTGGTGAGCTACAGTCCATGGGGTCACAAAGAGTCGGACACGACTGAGTGACAAACACTTTCACTTTGGCCAACAGTAAAGCTTGCTTCCGGGGAACACTGGCCCCACGGAGCGTGGCAGAGGGGGAGCTTGCAGACAGCTCCCAGCTGCAGGAGTCTCTGGAAGGGGTCACTGTCAGTCCCCGGATGCAGGTTTTGTCAGAAACCTGTCCCAGGGACATAGTCAGGATGCTTAGCTAATAGGCTTCCTTCAAGGAAGAAGGAGCACCTGGGTCTCTGGCCTCTCAGTGTGCCCTGGGGGAGTTTAAGAACTCTTTCTCCCCTGGGTCCCCAGGTCAGCATCCTGTGGGACCCAAATATATTAAGCCCCATTAGCCACCAGAGCCACGTGATGCAGAGGTGTCCCCTGACCACAGTCACAGAAATCAGGGTGCCAGATGCGAGTATGAGCACTCTTCCCGGTGACTCCAGTTATTATAGGTTCCCCTGTCCTCCAGAGTCAGGTGATCCAGAGGTGTCCCCTAGATGGCACCCACAGAAGTCAGGGCAAACTTGAGTAAAAGCTCTCTCCTGGGAGATTCTGGAGCTCCGGAGCACAGCAAGGGAGAGTATGATGGTGTCACCTGCCAGGCCTTGTCGCTGGAGTGCTCCAGCAGGCTCCTACGAGTGTGTGTTAAGTTAGATGTCTGCCCCTCAGACCTCAACATGTTTACAGCAACTTATCATGTTCTCTATTCCTGTCCTCGAAATAGGCTCATCTGTACCATTTTTCTAGATTCCACATATATATGTTAATATATGATATTTGATATTTGTTTTTCTTTTTCTGACTTACTTTTACTCTGTATGACAGACTCTAGATTCATCGACGTCTACCAGTGACCCAGTTTTATTCCTGTTTATGACTGACGTATAAACATGGGGTAGGGAGAAGGGAAGAGTGGGATGAACTGGGAGATTAGGATTGAGAAACATACACTACCATGCGTAAAATAGACAGCTAGTGGGAAGTTGCTATATAACACAGGAAGCTCAGCTCAGTGCTCAGTGATGACCTAGAGGAATGGGATGAGGGGTGGGATGGGGCAGGGGTTCGGAGGGAGGGGATATATGTATACATGTAACTGATTCACTTTGCTATACAGCAGAAACTAACACAACATTGTAAAGCAGTGTACCCCAATTGCATAATAAATTGATAAATAATAATATTATGTATATAATAATAAATAATTAATAAAATAATAAAATGCAGTTATTTTAAATGAAAAAAAAGTTTATCAAATTCTCTATGCAGGTCTGCTCTTCCTCTTGTTTTCCCTGTTTCAGTTAATGGTACCACCCTCTGTCTGCATGTCCTCCTTAAATCCTTTTTCTCCTTCACTCCCCTCTATCAAATCAGTCACCACGTCCTACTGGTTTTTCTTCTTGCGTATTTACTAAGTTGATCTGTTCTCTCTAGTTCCCCTACTCCCACCCTTTCGTGTCTCACCTCAGTTGGTTCAGTGACCACCTAACTGGTCCTGCTGACCCTTGCCTTACTCTTCCCCATTTGCATCACATCCAGGACAATGTTTCTAAAGCACCAATCTGATATGTTACTGCTGCTTCAAATAATTAAGCCATTTTCTATTTCCTTTAGGATAAATTCCACCAAACTCCTTACTATGGATGATATTAATAAATTTTCATTTTATGGGCACCTGCTGCCGTCTATGGGGTCGCACAGAGTCAGACATGACTGAAGTGACTTAGCAGCAGCAGCAGCAGCTTACCTTTTAGTCGTCTCTCCTTACTCCCACTCCATGTACTTTAAACTTCAGTCATAAAAAAACTCAATTTATGATTCCCCAAATGCGTTATATTTTCCTTCATCTCTATGCCTTTTTGTACACCATTCCCTCTACGTAAAACAATTTTCCCCCAATCCCCAGCCCCTTGTCCTCATGTATTAGCTTAGCTGTTCCTGCATGTTAAAATCTTAGCCCTCTCTCCAGTCTGCAGTAAATACAAGTTTTTATGTGCCAGTGGGATCCAGTGTTTATCAGAAGCCCTTACGTCATGTTATTGCAATCATCTGTTCCCCCACAATGCCCCCTTCTAAAATTAAGTTTCTTGAGGAAACCTAGTGCACATCATATCCTTAGATCCAGCATAGAGTCTCACACAGAGTAGGGATTTTGTAAACATTTTTGAATGAATGAAATAATGGTAATGATTTATTTAATTTCAAAGTATAAGATATATAGTCAAAGCTGTGCTCAAAAGAAAATTAATAGGTTTAAATATTTTGAGTTTTTTAAAAGCCAATTCTCTGGTGGCTCAGTCAGTAAACGATCCACCTACAATGCAGGAGACCTGGGTTCGATCCCTGGGTTGGGAAGATCCCCTGGAGAAGAGAATGGCAACCCACTCTAGTATTCTTGCCTGGAGAATTCCATGGACAGAGGAGACTGGCGGGCTACAGTCCATGGGGGTCGCAAAGCGTCAGACATGACTTAGTGACTAACACTTTCCCTTTTTCCTAAATACTAACTCAAAGTTTGAGAAATTTCTATGTGAGTTAGAGTTACAAGGAAATTTCTTTGATTTGACAACTATCAGAAAACAAAAGCAAACTACCTGCTTAAGGGTAAAACATTAGTAATGTTCCCTTTAGAGTTGGAAGCGAGAGAAATGTGCCTGCTCTAACTTACTATTCAGCATTGTTCTAGAGACTTTAGTTAATACGATGCAATAGTTAATAGAAAAATACATAGGGCTTCCCTGGTGGCTTAGATGGTAAAGAATCTGCCTGCAACACAGGAGACATGAGTTCTATCCCTGGGTCCAGAAGATCCCCTGGAGAAGGGAATGGCTACACACTCCAGTATTCTTGCCTAGAGAATTCTGTGGACAGAGGAGCGTGGGAGGCTACAGTCCATGAGGTTGCAAAGAATCAGACATGATTGACCAAGTAACACTTTCACTTTCATAGATATAAATATAGGAAAAAATGATAAAATTGTCATTACATAGAGGTGATATGATTGTTTATCATTAAACAAAAGAAAATTTACTTGAAAACTATTCAAAATAATAAACTTTAGTAAGATGATTAGATGCCAGATAAATATGCCAGTGTTTATTGCTTTCCTAATTGTCAGCAGTAAACAACTATAAAATATATTTTAAAACAGCCTTCTTACTATGGAAGTAAAATATATAAGATGCCTAGTGATAAATCTATCAAGAAATATACAGGACCTACCTACACTCTGGTTAAGAAGTAAGTTCTGGAGGAAAGTGCATGGGTGTGAATTTCAGATCCAGGGTTTGCTAGCTGGTGTCCTTAGGGAAGTTTAACCTCTCCTTGTGTTTATGTTTGAAAAGAAAGCAACAACAAAAGATAAGTATACCTGTGATTAGCAATTCTCTGAATATTTAGGTTCTGGGCTGGTTTTGCCTTGACCAGCTTCCTTAGCTGTAAGACAAAGCTAACAATGACTGCTTCCCCAGAGTTGGAAAAAAACTGTGAGAATCTAAAGGTTCATGAAGCATGTGTTTTGCCTTTTGTGAGATGCATAGCAGATTTCATAATTAGAGCAGTGACATCTTTTTTTGTCAGAAAGCCTTGTGGGGTCTGCCAGTCTCTCTAGGCAGAGCACTGAAGGAAGATGGGACATCCTCAAAACCAGTAACCTTGCTGGACCTCAGACATCATCCAAGGTCACCCCAGCTCTTAAGAATCAAATGAGGGACTTCCCTGGTGGTCCAGTGGTTAGGACTCTGTGCTTCCAATGCAGGGGCCCGGGTTCAATCCCTGGTCAGAGAACTAAGATCCCACATGCTGCACAGTGCAACCAAAAAATAAATAAAAAATAAAAAGACACCAATTTAGACAAATGCAAACGGACTTATTTTTTAAAAAGGAACCTAATGCGATTCCTCTGAGCTTCACACCCCACAGCCCAGCAAACTGCTGAGACTTCGAGACTTCTCAAAATGTGAGGGAAGAAATTGTTTCAATCCCTCATGTTCCTCTTGTGTCCCAAGATGTCACGTACAATCTGTTCACCCCACACTGACCCAAATGTAAAACGCAACCCTTCTTTGTGTTCCCTGATATCATCCCCTTTCACAAAAGTGGGGATGAGCAAAATCTATTTCCCTAAAGGTTTTGTATTCTTCCTGAAGGAGGAATGTCACATTGCATGTGCACAGTGGGCCACTTAACGATCCATATTTGATATTTTTTTTTCCGAAAGCCTTCTTTGCGACAACTCACTGCTAGGAATTTCTCTCTGTTTCTCTGCCTCCACATTGATCTGGTTTCATCAGCTCCTCTTTTGCAAGCAGTCTTGCATTACCTTTACTCAACTTTAGACTACTCTCCTTTTCCACTGCAGAGCAAGCCCACCCTCTTTGGCTCCTGTTCTTTGACTCATAGATGTAAACTACCCCCATGGTCAGCTGACCAAAGCCCTTTGCTTCAGCAGCATCCTTCACCTGCCATAGAGGAGTGGTAGAAATAGAAAGAGCCATTTTTCCTATTACGTGTGATGAAACCCATTTGCTGGCTTGTGGTCAGAATGCTAAATGGTATTTGTCATATGCTTCTGTGGCTCTGTTCTTAAAGGAATTTGCCTTTGTCATATCTGTTTTTATTCCAAAGGTGTCCCTCAGCCTAATGTAACTTGGTTGAAGAAAGGAGGATCTCTGAGTGACAATATTTCCTTGCTTTTCAATGGATCCCTGTTGTTGCAGAACCTTTCCCTTGAAAATGAAGGAACCTATGTCTGCACAGCCACCAATGCTCTTGGAAAGGCAATGGCAACATCCGTACTCCACTTGCTGGGTAAGCACCAAGTCTTTGTTGTCTTCAAGTGCTTCCTATAATACATGCAAAGTAGGACCCAGTTTTGTGGATTCTGGATTCAGGGAGTAAACAAGTGGACGCTATATGGTTTTAACTATTGCTGTCACTGTCCACTTACAAACAGGTGCTAAATCTAATACCCTGTCTTACCTGTTCTTCTCTCAGAAGTCTGTGACTGCCTTGCTGCTGCTTCTCTGCCTAAGAACCTACAATGAGATATAAACTTTCTGCCCAGAATCAAGATCCTTCATACTCTGCCTCTATGTGCGTGCTTGTGTGCCAAGTTGCTTCAGTCCTGTCTGACTCTTTGTGACCCCATGGACTGTAGCCCACCAGGCTCCTCTGACTGTAGGATTCTCCAGGCAAGCATACTGAAGTAGGTTGTCATGTCCTCCTCCAGGGGATCTTCCCAGCCCAGGGATCAAACCCACATCTCCTTCATCCCCTGCAGGCAGGTTCTTTACTGCTAGCACCACCTGGGAAGCCCATTCTGGCTCTACATCTCCTTAATTTATAACTAAACTCTGTTCTACACAGTTTCCCACACTGTGATACAACACCACACACACACACACACACACACACACACACACACACACACACACACACACACACACACACACACACATGCCATGCAGCTTCCCTGGAAATCTGGCTTCCATTCATACTGCTCTCTTAGGAAGAGGTGGTCTTCACTGCCTTAGTTATGTTGCCCCAATACCTCTCATTGATAGCTTATGGTGAACAGTGTTGGATTCATGATCTCCAAAGGAGAGAATTTTGCTTCGGGACCAAAGACACAGTTTCAGTCACTCAGAACTTCATATGGCCAAAGTTTTAATCCAGTGAAAAAGGGACAGAGAAAGCTTCTGACATAGACATCAGAAGAGGGTGGAGAGTGCCCCCACTGACTAGTTCGGGTGTGGCTTTATATACTTTTTCAATTGATTACTAGCAATAGATTAAAAGAATATCTCAAGGTTTTAAAGGTCATTCTAGACCCAGTCCCACAACATACATCTTACAATAACAGGATTAGTCAGAAGGTTTTTGTTGTTAAGGAGAAACATGTCCTCAAGCAAGATACATTGTTGTTATATAATCATTAGTTAGCTCTGGGCATAAAGAAAGTTAGTTGTAGGGGAAATAGATTGTTGTTGTAGCAACTCAGAGCTTAAGAAAAAATGTCTTAGGTGACTAAGATGAGGAATGTAGAAAAAAAGTTTGTCCCTTTCTCCTCCTAGAGGGTCCTGGTCTCCTTATTGACCTACCTAAGAATTAGCTCTCTCACCGTCCTTTAAGCCACCTGAATTCTCATCTCCTATGTGAATCCTTCTCTGATTGTTTTGGACCTCTCCTTTCTCTGGTCTCAGCACTTGGTCCCTGACTGAGTCCTGACACACATTAGTCTCCAGTTGTTTCCTCCACTAAATTGTGGGTCCCTTCATCGTAGAGACCATGTCTAATGTTTCTTTTGTGTGCTAAGAATATAATATAGTATGAGGCACCCAGCAGGTGCTCAATAATTACGTATCAGTGAAGTCTTAAGACAGCTTGCAGTGGAGTCAGTATTATAGTTTGGGAAAGGTCATTGCAATGAGCCCCTGGCACAGGATGGCATTTAGATGCTTCTGCTGCTGTCTTTAGGGATAATATCTGGAGCTCAGCAAAACTCTTGTCACCAGAATGAGCCTCAAGTTGCAACGGTTTGAAGACTCGATAAATAGTGCCCCTCTTTCCCCCTAGAGTTTGGAAGCGATTAAGAGTTAATCACAGAAGTCAGCTAGACTGACATGAGAGATCATTCATTACTCCCCCTTTGTATCTCCAGCACCTCAGACAGGTGTAAGTATTAAATAAATGTCTCATAAATGGATAATATTGGATCAATGGCAGAACCGGTATGAGATTATAGAATCCACTGCTGAACTAAGGGGATGATGGAAAGAGCTTTCTCCATGGCTTTTCTTGTTGGCAGTTAGAGGAGCCCAGAGACATAAATGGGTTTCCCTGATGGTTCAGCGGTAGAAAATCCACCTGCAATTTGGGAGACCCAGGTTCAGTCCTTGGATCGGAAAGATCACCTAGAGGAGGAAATGGCAACCTGCTCCAGTATTGTTGCCTGGGAAATCCCTTGGACAGAGTCGTCTGGCGGGCTACAGTCCATAGGTTGCAAAGAGTCGGACACAACTGAGCACACGTGCAGGCACAGAGACGTAAATAGATGGGGAGCTGGAATAGTCACACATGAAGCACTTTCATGTTCGTTACCTCTTTTGATGTTTACAATAGCACAGTGTTGGGGGCAGTAGTCTTTTATCCAGTTGTATAAATGAGGAAACCTGAGACTCATAAAAGTGTGTACTAGAGCCCAAATAAATAGCTGTCTCTTTCAGTGTTCCTCATATCACCCTCCTGGACTCTCAGTGCTGGCCAGAGAGACCCTGGTATACCTCTTGGTGTTGTCGTTCAGTCTCAAAGTTATGTCCGACTCATTGCTACCCCATGGACTGCAGCACACTGGGCCCAAAGACCTCTGTGGTCCTCTAGGATCTTAATATGGAAGATTTTCAACAGATGGGGTAGGCTTAGCCTGTCTAATGCTAGTGCCTTCCCTCAGGTCCCTGAGAAGTCAGTTCCAGCCTTACCCCTTCCTTCCCCCCTCCACTCAGGAGTCTGCATGGTGTCTCAGTTCTGCCCCACACACCTCTTCTCTTCAGACGTCTCTGCAGCCAGGCAGCACGTGACTCTAGTCACGTGACTGAGGACTCAAGAATGACGTCACACAACATACAGCATTCCTCCACCATCGTCTACTCTTACACTTATGCTGCACAACCTTCCTAAAAGCATGCCCCTGTCACCATGTGAGATCCCCTATAAAGCATCACCCCTTGTCCTGTTCCCAAAGCTGTCTGGAGGGGAGGAGCCTGTCAGCCCCAGCTGCTTCCTCCAGTCCCTTCTGGAATTCTGGTGAATGTATTTTTTCCTACCTTGTTAGTTAGGCTGTAAACCCTGAAAACATGTAGAGATCCTATGTGTTAGTGTAGCTAAGAACTTGTTCAACTTGTCCCTTCCATCAGTCAGTTCAGTACAGTTCACTTGCTCAGTTGTGTCTGACTCTTTGCGACTCCATGAATTGCAGCACACCAGACCTCCCTGTCCATCACCAACTCCCAGAGTCTACCCAAACCCATGTCCATCGAGTCGGTGATGCCATCCAGCCATCTCATCCTCTGTCGTCCCTTTCTCCTCCTGCCCCCAATCCTTCCCAGCATTAGGGTCTTTTCCAATCAGTCAACCCTTCGCATGAGGTGGCCAAAGTATTGGAGTTTCAGCTTCAACATCAGTCCTTCCAATGAACACCCAGGACTGATCTCCCCTAGGATGGACTGGTTGGATCTCCTTGCAGTCCAAGGGACTCTCAAGAGTCTTCTCCAACACCACAGTTCAAAAGCATCAATTCTTCGGCACTCAGCTTTCTTCACCGTCCAACTCTCACATCCATACATGACTACTGGAAAACCCATAGCCTTGACTAGATGGACCTTTGTTGGCACAGTAATGTCTCTGCTTTTCAATATGCTATCTAGGTTGGTCATAACCTTCCTTCCAAGGAGTAAGCGTCTTTTAATTTCATGGCTGCAATCACCATCAGCAGTGATTTTGGAGCCCCAAAAAATAAAGTCTGACCCATCTATTTCCCATGAAGTGTTGGGACCAGATGCCATAATATTAGTTTTCTGAATGTTGAGCTTTAAGCCAACTTTTTCACTCTTCTCTTTCACTTTCATCAAGAGGCTCTTTAGTTCTTCTTCGCTTTCTGCCATAAGGGTGGTGTCATCTGCATATCTGAGGTTATTGATATTTCTCCCGGCAATCTTGATTCCAGCTTGTGTTTTTTCCAGCCCAGCGTTTCTCATGATGTACTCTGCATATAAGTTAAATGAGCAGGGTGACAATATACAGCCTTGATGTACTCCTTTTCCTATTTGGAACCAGTCTGTTGTTCTATGTCCAGTTCTAACTGTTGCTTCCTGACCTGCATACAGGTTTCTCAAGAGACAGGTCAGATGGTCTGGTATTCCCATCTCTTTAAGAATTTTCCACACTTTATTGTGATCGACACAGTTAAAGGCTTTGGCATATTCAATAAAGCAGAAATAGATGTTTTTCTGGAACTCTCTTGCTTTTTCGATGATCCAGCAGATATTGGCAATTTTGATCTCTGGTTCCTCTGCCTTTTCTAAAACCAGCTTGAACATCTGGAAGTTACGGTTCACGTTTGTTGAAGCCTGGCTTGGAGAATTTTGAGCATTACTTTACTAGCGTGTGAGATGAGTGGAAGCTTAAAAAAAAAAATTCACTCCTGAGGAAGCCCATAGAGCTCATATCCCAAATGTGCATCATTATTTGTGGTAACACAGGTATTGGTTTTCTAGTTGCAAAATTATTGCTAACTTGGTAAATGTTTATAGAGGCAAGATTTGCTAAGGATTGTTGAATCAATTCTTTAATTGGTCTTCTTTCACAAGTATGTTTTCCCACACATATTAACTTTGTTATGTATCAGTGCTTAGTCACAAGAACCTAATCTAAGTATGTCTTGCAAAACTCTTTAAGAGGCCAAGAGAGAGGGGCAGAGTTAAGAAAATCAAAATGTTTATGAGAATGAGGGTTAACTCTGTAGCTGAGGACTTGTAAAGCATGAAGATAATGGGACCCTTTATTCTCAAAATAGTGACATATTATCTACAGCTGCAGATTGAATATCAGACTTGAGAATAAAGATCCTTGGTACTTAGGATAAAAAAGAAAATCAGAAATGCTTGAATCACAGGGAGCATGTACTGCTGATCTCAGCTCCTTGTAGCTTAAAATGAGTCAATTGTGAAGGACGCACAGAAGTTGCTGTCTGACCTCATGTTTTATTATGTCTACTCTATAGGGACAGTAAAGGCTACATCATTTCCATCTTTTAAATCTTTAGCTAGTGTCTTTTATTTTCAGGTTATGTCACGTAGAATGTAACTCTGCAAATAGAGATTCTAGAGATGTGGATGCAGTGAGAGCATAGGAGAAAATCATGTTGAGTCGCCATTCAACAAGCCAGCTCATGTTATTTATGAGATTATTATCTAGGGGTATTTACGTGATACCATTTTCTCTTCTTTTAGACATAACGCTACCAGCCTTACAAGCACCTTCATCCATTCATTCAACATTCATCGTGGTCTGTTTGCACTACCATAGCAGCATAGCACAGACCAGAATGGAGGGGGCGGCTTATAAACAACAGGCACTTACTTCTTGCAGTTCTGGAGGCAGGGAAATCCAAGATCAAGGTAGAGCCAGATCTGATGTCTGAGGAGGGCCAGCTTCCTGGTTCACAGACAGTCATCTTTTTGCTGTGTCCTCTTATGGCCAAAGGGATGAAGGGGCTCCTTGGGGCTTCTTTCATTAGGGCACTAATCTCATTCATGAGGGCTCCGCCTATGTGACCTAATTACTTCCCAAAGCCCCCACCTCCTGGGTGTTAGGATTTGATACATAAATTTTAGAGAGACACAAACATTCAGACACAAACATAGCAATGTTCAACAAATATTTGCCCAGTGCTTTCTTGCTTTTGCCAGAGCTGGGAATACATAGATGACCTAGCCCTTGAGAAGCTCATAGTCTAGAGAAGGAGATGGTCATGTGAACAGATGTTTTGAAGCAGAGTGACAAACGCTGTAATAGTTGTTTGTTGTTCAGCCGCAAAGTCATGTCTGACACTTTGCGACCCTGTGGACTGCAGTATGCCACACTTCCCTGTCCTTCACTGTCTCCTGGAGTTTGCTCAGATTCACGTCAATTGAGTTGGTGATGCTATCTAACCATCTCATCCCTCATCCTCTGCCACCCCATTTGCCTTTTGCTTTCAATCTTTCCCAGCATCAGGGTCTTTTCCAGTGAGTCAGCTCCAAAGGACACAGTAGCTCTAAGGAGGGGTCCCTAATGCTCTCTGGAGAAGCCAACCAAGTTTCCACAGAAGACAGGATGTTGCTCTGGGAGGAGGAAAAAGAATGTTCCAGGCAGAGAAATCAGGATGTGCAAAGGCAGAGACAAGTTCCATGTGGAATGGAACATGAAAATCAAATGAATGTCTTCAAATCAGTTAATTAAAAGATTGGATACTCATGAGGCTGAAATTGCTGGTAAAGGTGACATCTTTAGAATATTTAAAACTTCAATTTATTGAAACTACCTACATTGTTCTACCACCTCCTGCAAACACACACATGCACCACACACACACACGTGTGTGTACATTGTGGAATATGCCAACACTTCAGTGGCTAGCATTTCAAAGAAATTCATTTGTCACCTTAACAAATACTGGCTGAGCACCTAAGTATATAATATGTCTAGTCTCAAGGATTTGGCATTCCAGTCAGAGAGATGGATAATAAACCAGTAAACAAATAAGTGTACAGGATATTTCTCTGTGGAAAGTGATATGAAGAAAAGGAAATAGGGTGGTGAGCCCAGTGGTGATTGCGCATCACTACTTTAGACTTCTGAAGAGGAGATACATGAGTCCAGACCTAAAGGATGGGGTGGAGCCATCCATCCCAAGAGGTGAGGAAAGAGCATTTCTGGCAGAGAGAACAGGCAGCACGAGGACTCTAAAGTGAGCACAGGTTTTGCGTGGTCAAAGAACAGAAAGAAGATTCATGTGGTGAGAGTGCAGTGGGGTAGATGGAGAAAGGAGGGGTATGAGATGAAGCTGGAGAGCTTCTGAGGACCAAATCATTCAAGGCTTTGAAGGTGAAGGTAAAGACTAGAGTTTTATTCCCAAAACATGAGAAGCCACTGAGGAGTTTTATATGGGAGGAAATAATGATCTTCTTTTTCAATTCATTGTGTCAAAAATCATTCATCATAAAATGAAAAAAAATCAAATTGGACCTCATCAAAAATCTGCTAATAAAAGGAACTAGTAAGAATATGAACACATAAGCCTTAGACTGGGAGAAAGATTGGCAGTACCTGTGTCTGATAAAGAACTTATATCCAGAATATATGAGGAACTATTACAGTTTAACAATGAACTCTCCCCTCCCCGAGAAAGACAATGGCAAAAGATTTGAAGTTCACAAAAAAGACTGGCAGATGGAATCAGGAAAATGAAAATTGAAAGCACGATGAGATGCAGTACCGCACCCACCAGAACAGTGAAAACCAACCGATGACGTAAACTTTTGGGCATCAAAAGAAATTCCCAATGCACTGCAGATAGATGGATAAAATGGGACAACTGCATTGGAAAACTATGTGGCAGTTTCTAATAAAGTTAAGCACATACCTACCCTTGACCCAACAATTCCATTCATAGGTATTTACCCAAGAAAAATGAAAACATGTTCACAAAAAAAGAAAAACATACAAGCATGTTCTTTGCAGTCTTTACTTCATAGTGACCATCAATAGGAGAATAGATAAACAAACCATGGTATATTCATACAATGGAATAGTATTCAGCAATAAAAAAGAATGAGTTACTGATATACACAACAATATGGGTGAATCTCGAAAACATTATGTTAAGCAAAAGAAGCCAGACAGAAAAGAGTACATATTGTATGAAGTCCAGGAACAGATACTACTGATGTATGTTGACAGAAATAAAGACGTAGTTGCCTGGGAGAAGGGGCAGTGCAGTTCAGTTCAGTTGCTCAGTTGTGTCCGACTCTCTGTGACCCCATGGACCACAGCACGCCAGGCTTCCCTGTCCATCACTAACTCCCAGAGTTTAGTCAAACTCATGTCCATCGAGTCAGTGATGCTCCAACCATCTCATCCTCTGTCATCCCCTTCTCCTCCAACCTTCAGTCTTTCCCACCATCAGGGTCTTTTTCAATGAGTCAGTTCTTCGCATCAGGTGGCTGAAGTGTTGGAGCTTCAGCTTCAGCATCAGTCCTTCCAATGAATATTCAGGACTGATTTCCTTTAGGATGGACTGGTTGGATCTCCTTGCAGTCCAAGGGACTCTCAAGAGTCTTCTCCAACACCACAGTTCAAAAGCATCAGTTCTTTGGTGCTCAGCTTTCTTTATGGTCCAACTCTCACATCCATACATGACTACTGGAAAAACCATAGTTTTGACTTAGAAGGACCTTTGTTGGCAAAGTAGTCTCTGCTTTTTAATATGCTGTCTAGGTTGGTCATAGCTTTTCTTCCAAGGAGCAAGCATCTTTTAATTTCATGGCTGCAGTCACCATCTGCAGTGATTTTGAAGCCCCCAAAAATAAAGTCTGTCACTGTTTCCATTGTTTCACCATCTATTTGCCATGAAGTGATGGGACCGGATGCCATGATCTTAGTTTTCTGAATGTTGAGTTTTAAGCCAACTTTTTCACTCTCCTCTTTCACTTTCATCAGGAGGCTCTTTAGTTGTTCTTCATTTTCTGCCATAAGGGTGGTGTCATCTGCATATCTGAGGTTATTGATATTTCTCCCAACAATCTTGATTCCAGCTTGTGCTTCATCCAGCCCAGCATTTCACATGATGTGCTCTGCATATGAGTTAAATAAGCAGGGTGAAAATATACAGCCTTGATGTACTCCTTTCCCGATTTGGAACCAGTCTGTTGTTCCATGTCTGGTTCTAACTGTTGCTTCTTGACCTGCATACAGATTTCTCAGGAGGCAGGTAAGGTGGTCTGGTATTCCCATCTCTTGAAACATTTTCCACAGTTTGTTGTGATCCACACAGCCAAAGGCTTTGGCGTAGTCAATAAGCAGAAGTAGATGGTTTTCTGGAACTCTCTTGCTTTTTCGATGATCCAGTGGATGTTGGCAATTTGATCTCTGCTTCCTCTGCCTTTTCCAAATCCAGCTTGAACATCTGGAAGTTCACGGTTCACGTACTGTTGAAGCATGGCTTGGAGAATTTTGAGCATTACTTTGCTAGCAAGTGAGATGAGTACAATTGTGCAGTAGTTGGAACAGTCTTTGGCATTGCCTTTCTTTGGGATTGGAATGAAAACTGACCTTTTCCAGTCCTGTGGCCACTGCTGAGTTTTCCAAATTTGCTGGCATATTGAATGCAGCACTTTCACAGCATCATCTTTTAGGATTTGAAATAGCTCAACTGGAATTCCATCACCTCCACTAGCTTTGTTTGTAGTGATGCTTCCTAAGGCCCACTTGACTTCACATTCCAGGATGTCTGGCTCTAGGTGAGTGATCACACCATCGTGGTAATCTGGGTCATGATGATCTTTTTTGTATAGTTCTTCTGTGTATTCTTGCCACCTCTTCTTAATATCTTCTGCTTCTGTTAGGTCCATACCATTTCTGTCTCTTTATTCAAGCCCATCTTTGCATGAAATGTTCCCTTTGGTATCTCTCATTTTCTTGAAGAGATCTCTAGTCTTTCCCACTCTATTATTTTCCTCTATTTCTTTGCATTGGTCACTGAGGAAGGCTTTCTTATCTCTCCTTGCTATTCTTTGGAAACTCTGCACTCAGATGGGCTATATCTTTCCTTTTCTCCTTTGCCTTTAGCTTCTCTTCTTTTCTCAGCTATTTGTAGGGCCTCCTCAGACAACCATTTTGCATTTTTGCATTTCTTTTTCTTGGGGATGGTCTTGCTTACTGCCTCTTGTACAGTGTCATGAACCTCAGTCCATAGTTCTTCAGGCACTCTGTCTATCAGATCTAATCCCTTGAATCTATTTGTCACTTCCACTGTATAATCGTAAGGGATTTGATCCATTCAGGTATGGTCTTCCATTCAGAAGGTAGTGGTTTTCTCCGCCTACTTCAATTTAAGTCTGAATTTGGCAATAATGAGTTCATGATCTGAGCCACAGTCAGCTCCCAGTCTTGTTTTTGCTGACTGTATAGAGCTTCTCCATCTTTGGCTGCAAAGAATGTAATCACTCTGATTTCGGTATTGACCATCTGGTGATGTCCATGTGTGGAGTCTTCTCTTGTGTTGTTGGAAGAGGGTGTTTGCTGTGACCAGTGTGTTCTCTTGGCAAAACTCTGTTAGTCTTTAACCTGCTTCATAGACGAGATGAAGCTTTGTGAGTGATGAAATGTATATACCTTGCTCTGGATCATGGTTACCTAAGTACATACAATTGTGAAAACTCATAGAACTGCATGTTTGACATATGAACATTTTATCATATATGAATTATACCTCAATAAAAAGAGGTGTATTTTTTTAAAGAAATGCATGTATGTCTTGCCTTGAACTGTCTTGCCTTTATGAAATGTGACATAGAGTTAGGTATGGCATCAGACACACTGGTTCCAGTCCAGCTGCAGGACCTTGGAAAAGTCACATAGCTTCTTTCCATTTCTACCTCTGCAAGTAAAAATAATCTAAATCACAAGATGGCTATGAGAATTAAATGGAAAATTGATGTTAAAGTGTTTAACTCAGTACCTATCACCTGGAAACTTCTCAATAAACTTAGCTATTTCTAAAAAAAATGTTTTAAATAAACTGTAGGGCAGCTAAAAATGTGTACTGTTCTGCTTTGCAAATGATATGCAACTTAGGACAAAATTCCAACATCAAAAGGAAGCACTGGAAAACAGTTAAGTTAAAGGCATAGGTGTACTCGGTGGAGCAGCCTGTGGACACAGCTGGTAGCTATTACTTACTTGTGATTATTACAAGAAAATCTGGTCCTTTCTGTGATCATACACAAATCTGTCATCGTCATGTCCTACTTCATCTTTTTATCCAGTGTCAAAAGGGAAAGGAAAGGCTGCTTGGAACGAGGACTAAAAGGAAAACAAGCCATGATTATTGGAGGTGGTCAGCTTCAGGTTTTTTAAAGGAAACTCCCATTTTCACCTTTCCAGAGGGCTCTATGGCAAATTATTTATTCAGCTTCAGGACTCATCTGAAGTTTAGATTAAGAATTAGTGGAGAAGTAAGAATGGAATTGAAATGTATCTTGAACCTGTCTGCTTAATCCCTGCTCCCCGCTAAATCATCTTTCATCTCTCTCTCAGTCTGATCCACTTTTGAGAAAGAGAATCCATTAGGGCATCCCCTGGAGAGACCCTCCTCTCTTGTCCTCTTGGCTCTGCTTGGAGAGTCTTGAGAACTGGCCCACTGCACAGAGTTTCTCCTCCTTCTCTGGGACTTTTCTGGCAGATCTAGCTGGCCTGAGACAACCCCTTTCCCAGGCTGTATGTCTTGCCTTGAACTGTCAAGGGGCCTTTGTGAAATGTGAGGTAGTATTTTGAAAGAGTTAGATTTGGCATCAGACACACTGGGTTCCAGTCCAGCTGCAGGACCAAGGGCTCCATCCTGGCTGTAATAACGCACCCCCCCCCCCTCCCAGTTATGACAACGAGCTAGTCAAGGGAAAATGAGATTTAAAGGACCCCTTTACCCCACCTGATGGCAGAGTATCTGTGAGCTGCCTAGAGAGCCCGACGGGCAGCTCATGGTTGCCTTTGGCCAGGTTGTCTTTAGCCCATCATCCCTTTTCCTCCGGCGGCCATCTGTGACATTCCTTTTCTTTCTGCAGAGACTTTCTGGGAGCTTGGCAACTGGACTCATTGTTCTGCCACGTGCGGCCACTTGGGAGCCCAAGTTCAGAGACCCCAGTGCCTGATGGCCAACAGGCAGGAAGTGAGCGAGGCCTTCTGTGACCAGCTCCGGAAGCCACGGGCTGTGTCCCAGCCCTGTAACATCCGGGACTGCCCCCCAAGGTGTGTGCAGTCACTCTTCTCTCCTTGCTATCAGTGTTTGACTTGTTTTAAAATGCATAGTAAGTTGGACTGAATAACTCAACCACTAAGAATTGTTTTATGTGGACTATACTAGGTGCTCAGCTAAGTAGTTTATGTGGATCACTTCACAGTCACCTATCAAGTCAATATTGTTCATTTTCTTTTTTAAAAAATTTATTTTATTTCATTTTTTGGGGGATTATGCTACACCGCGTAACCAACCAGGGATTAAACCCAAGTCCCCTGCACCAGAAGCTCAGAGTCTTAACCGCTGGACCTCCAGGGATGTCTCCAGTGTTGTTCATTCTCTATTATACAGTTGGAAAAACTCCCCTAGGCCACACAGGTACGAGGGCCAGAATTCAAATCGGGTTAGTCTGATTTCAGAGCTTCTGGTCTTAATTGCCACTCTCACCTGCTCCCTGCACTCACAATGTACCTTAAGAGCACAGGGAAGCTGACTTCATGGGTTCACCTCAGAGATATGGCAGTAGGCCAGCATCACAAGAGGCACTCGTGAAAAGCACCATTCCTTAGACTCTACCCCCATGGGTGGTGTTGTTATTCAGTCGCCTGTCATGTCTGACTCTTTGTGATCCCATAGACTGCAGCACGCCAGGCCTCCCTGCCCCTCACCATCTCTCGGAGTTTTCCCAAGTTCATGTTCATTGCATTGGTGATGCTGTCTAGCCATCTCATCCTCTAATGCCCTCTTCTCCTTCTGCCCTACATCTTTCTCCCAGCATCAGGGACTTTTCCAATGAGTCATCTGTTCTCATCAGGTGACCAAAATGCTGGAGCTTCAGCTTCAGCATTAGTCCCTCCAGTGAATATTCAGGTTGATCTCCCTTAAGATTGACTGGTTTGATATCCTTGCTGTCCAAAGGACTTTCAGGAGTCTTCTCCAGCACCACAGTTCAAAGGCATCACTTCTTTGCTGTTCTGCCTTCTTTGTGGTCCAGCTCTCACAACTGTACATGCCCAATGGGAAGACCACAGTCTTGACTATACAGACCTTTGTTGGCACAGTAATAATGTCTCTGCTTTTCAACACACTGTCTAGGTTTCTCATCACTTTCCTGGCAAGAAAGCAATCGTCTTCTGATTTCATGGCTACAGTCACCATCCACAGTGATTTTGGAGCCCAAGAAGAGGAAATCTGTCACTACTTCCACCTTTTCCCCTTCTATTTGCCATGCAGTAATGCAGCCAGATGCCATGATCTTAGTTTTTTTTACTATGTAGTCTTAAGCTGGCTCTTTCACTCTGCTCCTTCACCCTCATCAAGAGGCTCTTTAGTTCCTCTTCACTTTCTGCCATTAGAGTGGTATCATCTGCATCCCCAGGGGTAAAGCCATTAATAACCTTTTGATATCATAGATGACACAAATCAATAGTTTTAAAAGTATCCAAAATCAAACTCATAATCTCCACCAAATCTGATCTGCCCCTAGTTAGTGTTCCAGATCACAATGACCACATCCTAAGCTGCCCACCCCCTTTTCCTCTCACTTCCATCAATTCCTGTCACTTTCCCACTGTTCCTGGTGTCTTTGTCCTTCCTCATAAGGGCCACGTCAGGAGCCTCCTGAGTTTTGTCTCCTCTCTAGAGTGCCTTGTCCACTCTATAAGCAGAAACATCTTTATTTGTTTTTTATTGGAGGATAGTTGTGTTTCTATTGTACAGCAAAGTTAATCAGTCACATGTATACATACATCCCCTCTTGTTGGATTTCCTTCCCATTTAGGTCACCATAGAACGCTGAGTAGAGTTCCCTGTGTGATACAGTAGGCTTTCATTAGTTATCTGTTTTATATATAACAGTGTATACACGTCAACCCCAGTCTCCCAGTTCATCTTCCCAGATGGCGCCGGTGGTAAAGAATCTGCCTGCCAATGCAGGAGCTGCAGGAGCCAGGTTCGATCCCTGGGTTGGGAAGATCCTCTGGGGGAGGAGATAGCAACCCACTGCAGTATTCCTGCTTGGAAAATCCCATGGACAGAGGAGCCTGGTGGGCTACAGCCCATGGGGTTGCAAGTATCAGACAAGTCTGAGCAACCAAACAACAACAACAAGGAGCACACAGGTGCTGCCTCCTTTTTTCTTCCCTTTGGTTTCAATGAGTTGAAATTCACCTTTCCAAAATTTCCACCTAATTTTGCCCTAGCTCTGCTCTCTGAGGCCACACAGCTGATGGCTCTTACATCCCTGAGGACGACTTTATCCCACCCCGATGCTATTGTCTCTACGTGGTGATTCTGTTGCTTCTGAGTGAAAGGAAATCTGAGAGTATGGCTGGGAGTTATTGTGCTGCTGCCCACTCCCAGAGACATGTGTTGGCCCTGAAACAGTCATACTGCTAGGATGGGCTTTCTCTTTGGAAGACAGTCCCCATAGGGACTGTCCTCCTACGCTCCTGTAGTTTTTGTTCTTAGGTGCCTCACAGGCACGTGGTCAGAGTGCTCTGTGTCTTGTGGTGAAGGATTCCACAGTCGGCAAGTGACATGTAAGCGCACAAGAGCCAATGGAACGGCGCAGGCATTGCCGCCGAGAGTGTGCATCCCCAGAGACAGGCCTCTGGGGAGAAGAACCTGTTCCAGTCACCCTGTGTTCAAGGGCTTGTTGAACAAGGGAACCAGGTAATGCTGACAAATCTAGTGTTTTAAATCATCCAGTCCCTGTGGTCAGACCCACACATCCAAAAAGGGACTTCTGGCACTTCTGCTGGCAGTCCAGTGTTAGGACTTTGCCTTCCAATAATGCAAGGGGTGTGGGTTCCATCCCTGGTCGGGGAACTAAGATCCCACATGCCATGAGGCCAAAACATAAAAGAAGCCATATTGTAACAAAACCCCACCCATCAGGGCCCCTCCCCACAGGGGAGAGGAGAGCACTGGCTCCTGCAGGCCATTCAGGAAACTCATCTGCACAGGGAGCTGACCACACCACACACCAGCTGGTTTAGGGGACTTACTATCCTATGCTAGACCTCCCGGTCATAATTAACACAGGCTGCAGAGATCAAAAGTTCCCCTCAGCCCTTCTGAAAATGTTCAGTATTGTCAGTGTGGGAAAATAATATACTCTTTCTGCATTTCTGCCCTGCAGTGCAGCAGTTGTTGCTCTTGAGAATCACTGTGCTAATTGTCAGGTCATTAACTGCAAGTCCTACATGACTACACACTTCTCTAACTGGAGAGGATGCAAAACAGAGGGAGATACATCTTTCTGGAGAAAGGAAGTTTATTAAAACTATGAAGAAACAGGGACTTGGCAAAAACTATCCCCTCCACCAGCAACATGGAAGGGGGCAGTGTGGGGGAAGGGGACATGCCCTGGGGGAGAGTCCAGTCTGTGGTTTCACCCAGTGGCGGAGGAGGGGCAGCGGGGTCAGGGTGTCGCCTCTTCTGGTCCCTCAGGCTGCTCCAGACCATCCTCGGAGCTGGCCAGGGTTCCTGAAGGCCCTGGAGGTGCTGGATTGACTGGGTCCCAGGGAGCTCGGCAGGGCTGCTTTTGTCTTGGTCGACTGTCCATGGTCAGTCATCCATGGGTTGTTCTGGGCCTACTTGGCTTGTGCAATATTTTCTTATAAACCTCCATATTCTCCCAGCCACGCCCCTCTTTTTCTTGCTGAGGCCAGAGGGAGTGGCTGGGGAGTGGGACTGCCCAGCTTGGGAGGAGCTTCTGGGGGTGTCAGCCACACTCAGGGGGTCATGGGTTCCCTCACGGGTACCGTGGGTGTCCCGGGCACCGCTCTCGCCGCTGGTGTCCAGGGCGCTGCTCTCTCCATGGGCGCTGCTGCTGTCCTGGGCACCGCTCTCGCCGTGGGTGTCCTGGGTGCCACCTGTGCCCAAGATATCAGTAATGCCCCGGGTGTCAGGCATGGGGCGGGTGGGGCGGGTGTCGGGGAGCCCATGGGTGGAGGGAGTGGCCCCGTGGTCACAGCAGGAAGATGGGGGAGGTGGGGGAGTGGTAGGGTCAGGGATCTCACCTGACTCATGGGTGGGCTTCGTCACAAATAGCCAGTGTGGTATGATGGTGGGCTCGGGGCTTGGAGGCTGAGGTTTTTCCTTGGTGAAGTCCATTATGACAGGGGCGGGCTTCACACGGATGGTACGGGGCCTCACCCTGGGTCTATCCAAGCCTACGCTTTCTGACCTGTGGCTTTCGGTGCACCTAGAGCCCAGAAGCTTCTGCCCGGTCACCTCCGAGTCCTCGTCACAGAGTGGCTGGAGGGGCTCCTCCTCATCCATCATCACCCATGGATGCTGCCAAAGATGGGGTATAGTAGCTCTCATTGTCAGGTCGACGGTCAGCATGCTTGCTATTAATGTTATCACTTCACCTGAAAGGTACTCGGGCACGTGATAATGCCCTCTGCACACACTCCATTCCATCTGCTCATAATTTCGTCCTTGGAAGGGTTCGGACCCAGTCACCATGACGTACAGGACGACGCCAAGGCTCCACACATCCGCGTGCAGGCCTACGTATACACACCCCATGAAGATCTCAGGGGCTGTGAAGGAAGGGGTGCCACACTTCACAAATAGCTTCAGTGAATTGTCGTCGTATTTGGTGCTCAGACCGAAGTCTCCAATCTTAACATTCTGATGAGCATCAAGGAACAAGTTGCTCGGTTTCAGGTCCCGGTGCAGGATGCCCCGATCGTGGCAGTGGTTCAGGCCCGAAAGGAGCTGCCAGAAGAGGCCTCGCGCTTGCTTCTCGGTCATGCGGCCCTGCTGATCCAGGTAGGTTTGTATGTCTCCCCCACTCATGTATTCCATAACCATGATGGGAGACTCTTCATTATCAATGACATCAAGGAGTTTAACAACATGCTCATTGTCTAGCAGCTCCAAACTTCTCCTCTCACTACTGTACTCTGAGAAGCTGTATGTATCCCCTGTCCTGTTTATTACCTTAAGGACCACCTCGGTCCCGGCCTCAACATGCCGGGCCAACCTAACTGTCGCAAAGCGACCTACTCCAATAGTGTGGACAATTTCATAATTCCCTATTCGAGTTCCTTTGGTTGAATAAATGGCCATTAGGTTCTGCATGGTGGTAAACCCTAACTACTCTACCAGCTAACTACTCTATGCCAACTATACTAAAAACACTATGCCAACTAAACTAACAAACGCTAACTATGACAACTATACTAGCAATGAAACTGTGCCAGCTGTACTAACTATGCTAACTATGCCAACTATACTAACAGGGCTAACTATGCTAATACTACCTATACTAACTATGCTAATAAACTATTAACTATACCAAACATGTTAACTGTACCAATGATACTAATACTAATACTAGCAGCACTAACTAAAAAAAAAGGAAAAAAAGGAAAAATAAAATCAACAGAGTGGCAAAAACACAGGAAAACAACACGCTAACTGTGGGTCCAGCCGTCAGGTCACCAGTAACAGCTTCCTGGGCTCTAAGAACCAAAAACCTGGGGTCAGCTGGGCTCTTATATAAGGTTTTTAGTGAGTTTCATCACAATTGTGCCCTGTGAGGACAGAGCAGGAAACGGACCAGTCATGGCTGAGGATAAATCCTAATGATTTTCTCTCTTTTCAGGTTCAAGGACCCTTTACACTTAGGAAAAGGGGTCCTAAAGAGATTTTTCTTTATATGTGCTATTAGAGACTGGTATTCCCTTTCTTAGAAATTAAAAGCTGTAGAATTTTTCAGCAGCCTTTCCATGTCTAGTTTGAAAATCAGTAATGATGTTAAGGACCTCATAACATCTACACTTGAAATATTCAATTCCTTTTCCTTAAACTCTGGTCTCAAAATAAAGTGACCATTTAAATGAACTTGACTATACCATCAGAAACTGTCCTGTTGCATAATACACTCATAAGGCACATAATTAACGTCAGCAAAGCTGAGAGATTTTCTGGGAGGATCATGAATAGATTTCTCATCAGGAGCCTCAGAGGCCAGATGACATAGGTCAGTGTGTTTGAAGTGATGAAGAGAAAGAAGCTGTCAACCAAGAATCCTATGGGTAGCAAAACTGTCCTTCGAAAACGAAGGAGAAATGAAGACCTGCCCAGTTTATAAGAGTTGTGAGAGTTCTGCCTCAGCACAGAGTCCTTCAGGTTGGAGTGCAGGATTTTTGACAGTAACTCAAAGCCTTATGAAGAGATAAAGATCTCCGGTAAAAATAGATAGATGGGTGACTAGAAAAGCTAGTGCTACACTGCTATAATTAAAATAGATAACCAGCAAGGTCCTACTATGTAGCACAGGGAACTCTGCTCAATGTTCTGTGTCAGCCTGGATGGGAGGGGAGTTTGGGGAAGAATGGATACATGTACAGGTATGGTTGAGTCCCTTGCTGTCCACCTGAAATTATCACAACATTGTTAATCAGCTATACTCCACTATAAAATCAGAAGTTTAAAAAAATGAAAAGCTAGTACTATTGTAACTTTGGTTTGTAGCTCCACTTTTTGTTTTCAATTTGATTTGAGACTACCGTGTGATAAACATACACACACAAAAATCATCATCTGTTTCTAATACTTTTTTTTTTTTTTTACTTTGGGATAAACATTCTGATTTGTCTCTAAAAATGAATGTATGTGCCTGACTTCAAGGATAGTGTTTGGAAATTGCAGTGTCTTTGTCCTCCAGTATGAAGGTAAACCAGGGTCAGGTCCCTTTGAATGCAGCAGCTCAGTAACAGAAGCTACAAGATAGACTGATGTGAGGCAATAGCAATGAGAACAGGCTTCAAGAAAAGGAACTGAAGACCTTTATTAATAGGTCCACAAAAGTTTCAGAACCCCTTTTCCAAATACAACCTTGAATAACATTATAGTAAAAAAAAAATACCTAGTAAAAAAATTGTAAGAAATGTGTAGAGCCGTGTATTATTAGCAGTCTGTAGTGTTAGTTATTCAGTCATGCCTGACTCTTTGCAATCCCATTGACAGTGTAGCCTGCCAGGCTCCACTGTCCATGGGATTCTCCAGGCAGGAATATTGGAGTGGGTTGCCATGCCCTCTGCCAGGGGATCCTCCTAACCCAGGGATGGGACCCACTTCTCCCACTTCTCTTGCGTCTCTTAGGTCTCCTGCATTGACAAGCCAGTTCTTTACCCTGGTGCCACCTGGGAAGCCCCAATAGTCTGCAAGGCACCATGAAAGAAAAGCAAACACTGGGTGCCTTGAACAGCAGAAATTTATTCTTTCGCAATTCTAGAAAGCTAGAAGTCCAAAATCAAGGTGTTCTTAGGGTTGGTTTCAGTTACTGGCTTGTAGACAACCGCCTTCTGACACTATTGTTCTTGTTGAGTTGCTAATTCATGTCCGACTCTTTTGCAACCCCATGGACAGGACTGTAGCCTGGCAGGCTCCTCTGTCTCTGTCCTCACGTAACCTCTTCTCTCGGTACACACAGAAAAGAGAGAGAGTTCTGAGTGTCTCTTCTACTTCTCACAAGGCCGCTTCCTATTAGACTAAGGCTGCACCCTTTGGCCTCAGTTAACCTCTAACCTCCTTAGGACCCTATTTCTAAATATAGTCATGGTGGTGGTTAGGACTTCACTGTATAAATTTTGAGGGATACAGTTTGATCCATAACATTCTGCATTTTCCCCCAAATTTATGTCCTTCTTATGTGCACAATACACTCATCCCATCTCAACATCCCCAGAATTCTTTTTTTAAAATTAATTTATTTTTTAATTGAAGGATAATTGCTTTCCAGAATTTTGTTATTTTCTGTCAAACCTCAACATGAATCAGCCATAGGTATACATATGTCCTCTCCATCTTAAACCTCTGTCCCATCTCCCTCTCCATCCCACCCCTCTAGGTTGATACAGAGCCCCTGTTTGAGTTCCCCGAGCCATACAGTAAATTCCCAATGACTGACTGTTTTACATATGGTAATGTAAGTTTCCATGTTACTCTCTCCATACATCTCACCCTCTCCTCCCCTTTCCCCATGTCCATAAGTCTGTTCTCTATGTTTGTTTCTCCATTACTGAGCTGTGAATAAATTCTTCGATACCATTTTTCTAGATTCCATATATATACTTAAGAATACGATATTTATCTTTCTCTTTCTGACTTACTTCACTCTGTATAATAGGCTCTAGGTTCATCCACCTCATTAGGACAGAGGCAAATATGTTCCTTTTATGGCTGAGTAATATTCCATTGTGTATATGTACCACAACTTCTTTGTCCATTCTACTATTGATGGACATCTAGGTTGCTTCAGTGTTCTAGCTATTGTAAATAGCGCTGCAGTGAACATTGGGATACAAGTGTCTTTTTCAATTTTGGTTTCCTCAGGATATATGCCTAGAAGTGGGATTGCTGGGTCATATGGTGATTTTATTCCTAGTTTTTTAAGGAATTTCCATACCGTCTTCCATACTGGCTGTATCAATTTACATTCCCACCAACAGTGCAAGAGGGTTCCCTTTTCTCCACACCCTCTTCAGCATTTGTTGTTTGCATACTTTTTGATGATGGCCATTCTGACTGGTGTGAGGTGATAATCTCATTGTAGTTTTGATTTGCATTTCTCTAATAATAATCAATATTGAGCATCTTTTCATGTCTTTGCTAGCCACCTGTATGTCTTCTTTAAGAAATGTCTTGTGTAGGTCTTTTGCCCCACTTTTTGATTTGGTTGTTTGTTTTTCTGGTATTGAGTTGTATGAGCTGCTTGTATATTTTGGAAATTAATCCTTTGTCAGTTGTTTCATCTGCTATTGTTTTCTCCCATTCTGAGGGTTGTCTATTCACTTTGCTTATAGTTTCCTTTGCTGTGCAAAAGCTTTTATGTTTAATCAGATCCCACTTGTTTGCTTTTGTTTTTATTTCCGTTACTCTAGGAGGTGGGCCACAGAGGTTGTTGCTTTGATTGATGTCGTTGAGTGTTCTGCATGCTTTCCTCTAAGAGTTTTATAGTCTCTGACCTTACATTTAGGTCTTTAATCCATTTTGACTTTATCTTTGTATATGGTGTTAGGAAATGTTCTAATTTTGTTCTTTTACATCAACATCCTCAGAATTCTTAAACCATTCAAACATCAATTCCAAGTCCAAACCTCATTAAAATGTAACTTTGTCAGGTACAGATGAGAAGTGACACATAAAATTAATCCTCGCTGAACTCATAAAGAAAAATACAACATACTGTTGAAACACATAGCCGAAATTTGAATAAGTAAAGGTACTCTGAGTGCTATAAAGGAGCCCATTCCCTTAAAAGAACCAGAACACGTACTTCCAATTCAAATTGCCGTAGAATTCTTTTCTCGGAACCTCATATGATTTTGACATTCATGTGGGAGAGTGAGTGAGGACAGGAGATTTTTAGGAAAACAAATCGATAGGAGGATAGAAAGACTTTCCTAATCTGATGCCGGAGTGTCCTGCAAAACTGTTGTGAGCAAAACAGCGCAGCATCAGTGCAGAACGCACTTAAGTCGTGCAGCAGAATAAAAGGACATAAACAGACCCATTTAAAATAAGTTTCAAGTCCAAAAGCAGTTAGTCATAGAGGGAAGAAGAGTTTTTAAAAAATGAACACCATAAAACTACAGAAAGTTTTTTTTTAAGCACACTAAAGAATGTATTCATTGCCCCGTCATGTCCAACACTTTGTGACCCCGTAGACTGTAGCCTGCTAGGCTTCTGTACCCATGGCATCCTCCAGCCGTGAATACTGGAGTGGGTAGCCATTATCTTCTCTAGGGAATCTTCCCGACCTGAGGATCGAACCCAGGTCTTCTGCATTGCAGGTAGATTCTTTACCGTCTGAGCCACCAGGGAAGCCCAAGGACTGGTAAAGAAGACCTAAATAAATGAAAAGGCATTGTATATTTATGGATCAAAAAACATAATATTATTCATGTGACAGTAAATTGATCTACAGATTCAACACAATCCCCATCAAAACCCCAGCTTCTTTGCAGGAATTGGCAAGCTGATCCTAAAATTCATGTGGAAATATAAAGGACCCAGGATAGCCAAAGCAGTCTAGAGAAAGAACAAAGTTAGAGGGCTCAGACATGTCAGTTTCAAAACTTACTACAAGACCATAATAATCAAGACAGTGCAGTACTAACATGGGCTTCCTTGGTGGCTCAGCAGTCAAGAACCCACCTGCAAATGCAGGAGACGCGGGTTTGATTCCTGGATCTACTCACTCCAGTATTCTTGCCTGGGAAATCTCACGGACAGAGGAGTCCGGCAGGCTGCAGTCCACACTGTCCATGGGATCGCAGACCCAGGGATCAAACCTGTGCCCCCTGCATTGGGAACAGAGTCTGAACCAGTAGACTGACAGGGAAGTTTCTCACAAGGTTGTTTATACTGCACTGTGCTTTCGTTTCAGTGTCCTGGACGTTGCCTGGTTGCATTGTGAGGATGCAGCAGCATCACATAATTTGTCAGCACCCCAATAGTTCTGAGTCCGGCTGTGATGACACAAAGAGGTACTGGCCCCACCCTAGGGCAGCACACAACCTCTCCCACCTCAGATAAGCACTATGATGTCTGAAAATGACATCTTCCCTCCCGTACACCACCTCTCATAATGCACAGTTCCTACTCAACTATGATTTCTTATGGAGCCATCCTCCATAAGGGGTGTATGTTATGCTGTTGCTGTTCCATCGCTAAGGCGTGTTCGACTCTTTGCAACCCCATGGACTCAGCAAGCAGTCTGTAGGGAAGCCCTGTCCTTCAAATCTCCCGAAGTTTGCTCGAATTCATGTCCATTGAGTCGGTGATTCTTTCTGACCATCTCATCACCTTGATTTCCTTTAGGATTGATTGGTTTCATCTCCTTGCTATCCAAGGGACTTGAAAGAGTTTTCTCTTGAAAGCATTGCAATTTGAAAGCATCAGTTCTTTGGTGCTCAGCCTTCTTTACAGTCCAGTTCTCACGTCCATATGAGACTACTGGAAAAACCATAGCTTTGACTGTACGGACTTTTGTTGGCAAGGTGATGTTTCCACTTCTTAATATGCTGTCTAGGTTTGTCATAGCTTTCCTTCAAAGGAGCAAGCATCTTTTAATTTCATGGCTGCAGTCATCATCCGCAGTGATTCGGAAGCCTGAGAAAAGAAAATCCATCACTGCTTCCACTTTTTCTCCTTCTATTTGGCACAAAGAGACTGGACACCGTGATCTTATTAGGCTTTTGAATGTTGAGTTTCAAGCCAGCTTTTTCACTGTTCTCTCTCACCCTTATCAGGAGGCTCTTCAGTTCCTCTTCACTTTCTGCCATTAGAGTGGAATGGTATCCTCTGCATGTCTGAGGTTGTTGATGTGTCTCCCAGCAATGCTGATTCCAGCTTGTACTTCATCCAGCCTGGCATTTTGGATGATGGACTCTATGTATAAGTTAAAGAAGCAGAGTGACAGTATACATCCTTGACATCCTCCTTTCCCAATTTGGAACCAACCAGTCCGTTGTTCCATGTTCTGTTCTGTTACTTCTTGACTCGCATACAGGCTTCTCAGGAGACAGGTAAGGTGGTCTGGTATTCCCTTCTCTTTTTGGAATTTTCCACAGGTTGTTGTGATCCATGTGATCCACATAATCAGAGGTGTTAGCATAGTCAATGAAGCAAAGAAGAAGTAGAAATGTTAGTCAGTTGGTCATGTGCGACTCTTTGCGACCCCATGGCCTATAGCTTGCCAGGCTCCTCTGCCTGTGGGGTTTTCCAGGCAAGAATACTGGAGTGGGTTGCTATTCCCTTCTCCAGAGGATCTTCCTGACCCAGGGATCAAACCCGGGTCTCTTGCATTGCAGGCAGATTCTTTACCGTCTGAGCTACCAGGGAAGCAAAAGTAGAAGTTTTTCTGGAATTCCCTTGGTTTCTCCATGATCCAGCGAATGTTGGCAATTCGATCTCTGGTTCCTCTGCCTCTTCGAAACCCAGCCTGTACATCTGGAAGTTCTCAGTTCACAGACTGCTAAAGACTAGCTTGAAGGATTTTGAGCCTAACCTTCCTAGCATGTGAAATGAGCACAATTGTACAATAGTTTAAACATTCTTTGGCATTGCCCTTCTTTGTGATTGGATTGAGAACTGACCTTTTCCAGTTCCGTGGCCACTGCTGAGTTTTCAGAATTCGTCAGTTCTCTTTAATTTACAGATTAAATCTGGATCCGAGTGTTTTCAATTATTCTAAATTTATTCCTCTGTTTAGAAACTGTTTGATTAGGACGTTGGGACAGTGGCAGAGAATAAAGTAAACTTTTATCTTGTTGAGGGGCCTACACAAGAAGATTGCTTCTGTCTGGTATAAAAGTCTGAGCTGGTAGATGGTTTAGAGGGTAGAAGAGCTCTGCCCCCTGAGGTCCCTCTGAGATTCATATGCCTTCCATCTGGCGGCTCCACCACCCTAGAGGATCGTGCTCCAGCCAGCGAAAGTGAGGAGAGCCACAAGGGCCACCGGTGGAATCTGGAGTTCTGCCACTCTCTTCTTGGTGTAACTTTGACCTTTCTGAGCTCCTAATCTTCACAATGGGGTATTACTGTCTGTGTCACATTATGGTTGGGAAGTCGTTTTTTACTTGAAGTGTAGTTGATTGACACAAGTGTGTGTGAATTTCTGCTCTACAGCCAAGTGATTTAGTTACACATATATACGCATTCTTTTTTAATATTCTTCTCCATTATAGTTTATCATAGGATATTGAATGTAGTTCTCTGTGCTACACATTAGGAACTTGTTTATCCATCCTATATATAAAAGCTCACGTCTGCTAACACCAGCCTCACACTCAGTCCCTCCCCCAGCCCCCTCTCCCTTGGCAACCTCCAGTCTGTTCTGTCAGTGATCCTTTTTCTGTTTCATATGTAGGTTCATTTGTGTCATTGTTTAGATCCCACTCATAAGTGATATCACATGGTATTTGTCTTTCTTTTTCTCACATTTCACTTAGTATGATAATGTCTAGTTACACCCATGTCACTGTAGATGGCATTATTCCATCTTTTTGTGGCTGAGTAGTATTCCATTGTATATATGTACTACATCTTCATCTGTTCCTCTGTCGATGGACACTTAGATGGTCCACTCCCTTCTCATCCCCTGCCACAAGCAAATATCCCTTTATTTATCAGGGTTCTTATCCTGCCCCTTCCCCAAGAGCTACCAGCACCCTGTTTGTTTTAGAAGCCGCATATGCACAAATTTCAAGACTCAGAAGGCTCTACTGCTTTTTCTTTTTAAGAAATAATTAAAAATACACTCTTGCTCTGCCCCCTTCCTCCCTCATAACTCCTGCTTGTGTTTGTGTGGATCCCTGATCCCCAGATGAAATGGATAATACTGTGTGTAGACCCCTGGGTAACTGTCATGATGCAGACTCCAGGTGGTTCTGTATAAAATGCAAAACAAATGTTTTTATTGACAAAAAAATTCAGTAGAATTAGAACAGAGGCTGAAAATGGGTTATGGTGAAACAGAACGCTTGAAAAGTGGGCTGGAGAGCATCTTGAAACCCATGCTGAGGAGTTTAGATTTTATCAAAGAAGGAAATGACATAGTCAGATTTTATTTGTTTTACTTACTTGGACGGCTATATAAATATATTTTTCAATAAATTTTTATTGGAATATAGCTGCTTTACCATGGTGTGTTAGTTTCAGCTTACAGCAAAGTGAGTCACCCATTCATGTACATACATATCCCTCTTTCTTTAATTTCCTTCCCATTGAGGTCACCACAGACTATTGACTAGCGTTCCCTGTGCCATATACACTAGGTTCTCATTAGTTATCTGTTTTATATATGGTAGTGTATGCATGTCAATTCCAATCTCCCAATTCATCCCACCACCCCCTTCCCCCTTGGTGTCTGTACATCTGATCTCTACCTTTGTGTCTATTTCTGCTTTACAAATAAGTTCATCTGTGTCATTTTTCTAGATTCCACATATAAGTGATACTATACGATTTTTGTTTTTCTCTTTCTGGTTTACTTCACTCTGTATGAGTCTCTAGGTCCATCTACATCTCTGCAAATGGCACAGTTTCATTCCTTTTTATGGCAGAGTAATATTCCACTATATATGTGTACCACATCTTCTTTATTCATTCCTCTGTTGATGGACATTTAGATTGTTTCCATGTCCTAGCTATTGTAAATAGTGCTGTACACATAGATATATTGGGAAAATATGAATGTGCAAGTCGAGTCAAGGGGATATGACAATATCTAGGTGAGGGAATATAAGGACAGAAGTGGTGAGGATGAATTCTAACATATCAGGTGTCCCATCTAAGTATTTGTTGCCTGGCTAGAGTTGGGAGCTCAAAGGAGAAGGATGTGCTTGTCTGTGTTTAACAAGCAACTCTGGGACCAGGTAGGTGGTGAGGAGGGAGAGGGAGCTGTTGTTTGTTACCTTTGCTGATTTCTGTGGTATAGATTCTCCCATCATGTGGCTTCCTGCTACCAATGTGACGTCACTATCTGCAGAGTTGAGAATGGACACTAACAGTCCCATGGACCTGTGAGTCAGTGAGAGGAAGGGCCAGCAGACCAATGGACAGGGAGGAATCCAGGGGACTCCAGTTTCTGCCTTAAAGAATTGCAGGCTGGACTCAGAGGGCCAGGACTCCAGCATGGGAATAAGACGACTTAGAGGCTGCTTTGCAGCCAAAGCCCATCTGAGAGTGGCAGGAGTCAAGTGCTGGTGAGACAAGTGTAAACACTCAACACAGATGGCTCGGGGCAGAAACCTGTTGTGGCACCAAGGCTTAGAGTCATGGCAGGGATACAACTGTAATCATGGCAGGACACGAGCACGTAAACAGCCACGGGCACTGGGCAGGAAAAGCTGGTGCGGAGGCCGGAAAGAAGACCTTCAGAAGGAAAAGCTTTTCATTTTCTAGAAAAGCTGAACGATGTGGTGTTTCTCACGTCCAGTGCCATGGGAGAGATGGAGGGCTGGCTTGGTATCCCCACAATGCCCACAGCCCCCCCAGTAGGATGCCATGGGTTCCTGTCCACACTCTTGTCTCCTCAGGCTTGTCTGGTTCGGCAGTTTGGGGGCACATACAAATGCAGAGGGAGGCAGTCACCCCAAACCAGACAGATTCCTACCCAAGAGCTGTGTCAGAGGATGCCAGCCTCCAGGCACTGCTCCGAAGGAACTGACAGGAGTCACAGAGAGAAACTGGCCCACGTCCTAGCAGAGCCTGGGTCCCAGAGCACTTCCCTGGCACACCTGGTCACTGAACTGCTCTATACCTGCTGTGAGCAATGGCTAACCAGGCCTGGTTGGGAATGGATCTGCCTTCCAGCAGATGGGCATGCAGCCAGAGGGACCGGCTGGGCTACTTGTGTGGCTCAGCCAGCCATGGGCTAGTCCTTTCCCAAGGCTAAACACCACCTGTCACCTGCAGACTCCCCAGCCTGCTTTTGAAGGCAATATGGCCCCATCTATTAATACTTTCAGCCCCAAGCTTAGCTGGGGACATCTGGCTACCAGTTCTAAAGGTACTTAGAACCCATCTCTTTGTTAACTAGAACCCATCTTCACACAGGATGCTGTGTGGGCTCATACCAGCCTCAGGTCATCTCCAGCCGGAACCCTGAGCTAGGCATGTGCTTCCTTCCCCGTGTGGGCTTCGACCCCTTCCCAGTAAAGCAGGAATATTCAAGCTATGGCCTTATCTGTAGCAACCCTAAGAGAGTTTCTCTCCACCCCTCCCTCAGTTGCACAAGTTCAAAATTCTGAGTTTGACCCAGCTTAAACTCAGATTTAAAGAGCGAATTTCAAAGCCATCCACGTTCACCATCTGTCTTTCCCATAATCCATCATGAAGGAACAATGACCAGACAGGGTGTTCAGCTGAATTCTTTTAAATAGTAATAAAAAGATGCATGTATAGGTATCAGTATATACAAATACATGTATGTAGGTATTATGGTTAGGTATGTGTCTACACATACATTACACACCCTGCATTGTGACAATAGGCCACTTTTAAATATTCGTAAAAAGCAACCAGCTAATTAAAATTAGTAAGTGTTAGTCACTCGGTTGTGTCTGACTCTTTGTGACCCCATGGACCGTAGCCCGCCAGGCTCCTCTGTCCATGGGATTCTCAGGCAAGAATACTGGAGTGGTTTGCCATTCCCTTCTCTGGGGGATCCTCCTGACCCAGGGATCAAACCCAAGCTTTCTGCATTGCAGGCAGATTCTTTCCCCTCTGAGTTACCCATGCTAATAAAAAAGGAAATAAGCAAGACTAATATAGAATTGTGTCTTGAATTTTACACTTCCGTGGTATGCAGGCACAAATTTAGCTCTAAACTTGATAACATAAGCATTGTCTTGGAAAAGGCAACCTGGTCAATGACACAGTTCAGTGTTCACTGGGTTCAGTTCAGTTCAGTTCAGTCGCTCAGTCGTGTCCGACTCTTTGCAACCCCATGAATCGCAGCACGCCAGGCCTCTCTGTCCATCACCAACTCCCGGAGTTTACCCAAACCCATGTCCATCGAGTCGGTGATGCCATCCAACCATCTCATCCTCTGTCGTCACCTTTTCCTCCCACCCCCAATCCTACCCAGCATTAGGGTCTTTTCCAATGAGTCAACTCTTCGCATCAGGTGGCCAAAGTATTGGAGTTTCAGCTTCAACATCAGTCCTTCCGATGAACACCCAGGATTGATCTCTCTTAGGATGGATTGATTGGATCTCCTTGCAGTACAAGGGACTCTCAAGAGTATTCTCCAACACCACAGTTCAAAAGCATCAATTCTGCGGCACTCAGCTTTCTTCACCGTCCAACTCTCACATCCATACATGACCACTGGAAGAACCATAGCCTTGACTAGACGGACTTTTGTTGGCAAAGTAATGTCTCTGCCTTTAAATATGCTATCTAGGTTGGCCATAACCTTCCTTCCAAGGAGTAAGCGTCTTTTAATTTCATGGCTGCAATCACCATCAGCAGTGATTTTGGAGCCCCAGAAAATAAAGTCTGACACTGTTTCCACTGTTTCCCCATCTATTTGCCATGAAGTGATGGGACCAAATGCCATGATCTTAGTTTTCTGAACATTGAGCTTGAAGCCAACTTTTTCACTCTCCTCTTTCACTTTCATCAAGAGGCTCTTTAGTTCTTCACTTTCTGCCATAAGGGTGGTGTCATCTGCATATCTGGGGTTATTGATATTTCTCCCAGCAATCTTGATTCCAGCTTGTGTTTCTTCCAGCCCAGCGTTTCTCATGATGTACTCTGCATATAAGTTAAATAAGCAGGGTGACAATATACGGCCTTGACGTACTCCTTTTCCTATTTGGAACCAGTCTGTTGTTCCATGTCCAGTTCTAGCTGTTGCTTCCTGACCTGCATACAGGTTTCTCAAGAGACAGGTCAGATGGTCTGGTATTCCCATCTCTTTCAGAATTTTCCACAGTTTATTGTGATCCACACAGTCAAAGTCTTTGGCATAGTCAATAAAGCAGAAATAGATGTTTTTCTGGAACTCTCTTGCTTTTTCGATGATCCAGCAGATATTGGCAATTTGATCTCTGGTTCCTCTGCCTTTTCTAAATTCAGCTTGAACATCTGGAAGTTCACGGTTCATGTATTGCTGAAGCCTGGCTTGGAGAATTTTGAGCATTACTTTACTAGCCTGTGAGATGAGTGTAATTGTGTGGTAGTTTGAGCATTCTTTGGCATTGCCTTTCTTTGGGATTGGAACGAAAACTGACCTTTTCCAGTCCTGTGGCCACTGCTGAGTTTTCCAAATTTGCTGACATATCGAGTGCAGCACTTTCACAGCATCACCTTTGAGGATTTGAAATAGCTCAACTGGAATTCCATCACCTCCACTAGCTTTGTTCGTAGTGATGCTTTCTAAGGCCCACTTGACTTCACATTCCAGGATGTCTGGCTCTAGGTGAGTGATCACACCATCATGATTATCTGGGTCGTGAAGATCTTTTTTGTACAGTTCTTCTGTGTATTTTTGCCACCTCTTCTTAATATCTTCTGCTTCTGTTAGGTCCATACCATTTCTGTCCTTTATCGAGCCTATCTTTGCATGAAATGTTCCCTTGATATCTCTAATTTTCTTGAAGAGATCTCTAGTCTTTCCCAATCTGTTGTTTTCCTCTATTTCTTTGCATTGATCCCTGAGGAAGGCTTTCTTATCTCTCCTTGCTGTTCTTTGGAACGCTGCATTCAGATGGGAATATCGTTCCTTTTCTCCTTTGTTTTTCGCTTCTCTTCTCTTCCTAGCTATCTGTAAGGCCTCCTCAGACAGCCATTTTGCTTTTTTGCATTTCTTTTCCATGGGAATTGTCTTGATCCCTGTCTCCTGTACAATGTCACGAACCTCTGTCTATAGTTCATCAGGCACTCTGTCTATCAGGCCCTTAAATCTATTTGTCACTTCCACTGTATACTCATAAGGGATTTGATCTAGGTCATACCTGAATGGACTAGTGGTTTTCCCTACTTTCTTCTATTTAAGTCTGAATTTGGCAATAAGCAGTTCATGATCTGAGCCACAGTCTGCTCCCGGACTTGTTTTTGCTGACTGTATAGAGCTTCTCCATCTTTGGCTGCAAAGAATATAATCAATCTGATTTCAGTGTTGACCATCTGGTGATGTCCATGTGTAGAGTCTTCTCTTGTGTTGTTGGAAGAGGGTGTTTGCTATTACCAGTGCGTTCTCATGGCAAAACTCTATTAGCCTTTGCCCTGCTTCATTCTGCACTCCAAGGCCAAATTTGCCTGTTACGCCAGGTGTTTCTTGACTTCCTACTTTTGCATTCCAGTCCCCTATAATGAAAAGGACATCTTTTTTGGGTGTTAGTTCTAAAAGGTCTTGTAGGTCTTCATAGAACCGTTCAACTTCAGCTTCTTCGGCGTTACTGGTCGGGGCATAAACTTGGATTACTGTGATATTGAATGGTTTGCCTTGGAAACGAACAGAGATCATTCTGTCATTTTTGACACAGCATCCAAGTACTGCCTTTCGGACTCTTTTGTTGACCGTGATGGCTACTCCATTTCTTCTAAGGGATTCTTGCCCACAGTAGTAGATATAATGGTCATCTGAATTAAATTCACCCATTCCAGTCCATCTTAGTTCGCTGATTCCTAGAATGTTCACTGGGTAGGAAATGAATTAATTACTCAGGAAATACAAGGATTCCTGATGGTAAGACCACAAAGCATCCTCCTGCTTTCTCCTACAGAGGACACTGCATGTTGTAAAGATTTTGGCAGGGTTCTCACAGAAAACACAGTGGCTGTTTCTTATTTTCCCTTCCCTGTTGACCAGTAGCAGCCCATCAAATTATCTTTGAGTTAACCCAGTGAGACTCTCTGGGGTGGTGGTTCTCAGTCTTTGCTCTGCATTTCAGTCTCCTGGGGAGGTTTTACAAATTTTGATGCCCAGGCTTCTGTTCCCCATAAGTCAGAATTTCTGGAGAGTGGGACCCAGGGTAGTAAAATTAAAAAATAATAACAACAGGTGCTCCTAATTGGTAGCAAGGTTTGAGAACCACTGCCTCTAGTCAGAGTTGATACTGAAGCTCTACACACCAGTATGTCTGTGTTGTTGTTCAGTTGCTAAGTCATGTCTGACTCTTCGCAAGTCTATACGAGTTGGGAAAGTAGAGAAATACTCCCAGGTGGTTAGTCAATAGCCTTGGCCTGAACCCCAGGACTGTCTCCCAGCTGCTTGGGCCCTTCTGCGGGGAGTGGTCCAACTTCCTCATAACGTACCCTGTTGGGAGAGGAGACACTCGGAGCAGCAGTGTTACAACAAGACCTGGTACAGGGCTACAGCCTTCCTCCGTTGCAATGGATCGAGCCCTTGTTGTGCAGACTGCTATTATGAGTGGCATCTCGGGAACTTCCCTGGTGGTCTAGTGGCTAAGACCCCATGCTCCCAGTGCAGGGGGCCTGGGTTCCATCCCTGGTCAGGGCACTAGATCCCACATGCCACAACTGAAGAGCCCGCATGCGTCAACTAAGACCCAGTGCAGCCAAATAAATAAATGTTGTTTAGTTGCCAAATCGTGTCCGACTCTTTGCGATCCAATGGACTGTAGCCCACCAGGCTCCTCTGTTCGTGGGATTTCCCAGGCAAGAATGCTGAAGTGGGTTGCCATGTCCTTCTCCAGGGGATCTTTCCAACCCAAGGATCTCCTGCAAGGATCAACCCGTGTCTCCTGCATTGCACGCAGATTCTCTACCACTAGAGCCACCGGCGAAGCCCAGTGTTTGCAAGTGAAAGTGTTAGTACCTCAGCCATGTCCAATTCTTTGTGACCAAGGGGCTTGCTAAAAAAAAAAAAAGATGGCATCTCTGCCTGTAATAATGGGTGAACCACAAATTTAGCAGGAATCCTCCTCCTGCTTTTGACCACCATCGAACAGCAGTAAGTTTAAAATTCTGTGTTGCCAACCTAAAAAGAAATCTCTATGCCTTAACTGACTGAGGGGATCTTGATGTCCTCTGTGAAGAATCTCTATCCCAACAGGTAAACATGTACACACGACAGGCCATCTGGCTCCACTTCAAGCTGATCCGAGGGAAGGGAGGGTTCACTGGCAGAACCTTGGACAAGGGGCCTGGCCTAGAAATGGCGTTTCAGTGGAATTTGCGTGCAGACTTATTACACCTATCCCTCATTTAGAACACACTCTACTGCAGAAGTTATGCATCTACCCCTGTTGTTTTTCTGAACCTGCTGCCACTCCCACACCCAAGCAGGCAGAAGCCAGACCCTAACGGGATCATGAACCACCCAAGAGAAGTCAAGAGTTATTCCAACAAACACAACCTGGGTAGTGTCCAGGGCCTGAGAAGTCCATCTTAAGTGGACTTCCTTCTGCTGATCTAGCGATTAAGACTCCACACTTCCGTTGCAGGGTGTGCAGGTTCGATCCCTGGTCAGGGAACTAAGATCCCACATGCTGTGCAGCAAGGCCAAAATGTTTCAAAGACAAAAACAGAAATGGAGTCTCAATCTAGTTCTCCTCCCAGCATATCCCTGCCAGTGTTACAGCCATAACCGTTGGAAGAACCATAACCGGGGTCCTCTGAGGCTCTTAGTCCCCTGTTTCATGACCTTAATTCCACAGTGTCATTGATGTGAGTCCAGTCTCTCTTCTGTCACTCCCTGGTGCTTCCTGCCCTCTAACCCATGGACCTACATACATCTTCAAAGATGAATCAGACTCCCACCCACATCACATCCCCCTACCTACTCACTTCAGTATCACCACAGGATGCATTGAGGCCTGCCTTCCTGCAAGTGAGTGGCGGGGACAAGGGGCAGGGGGAGTTGGGGAGAAAGGAGAGACGCTGCTCTTGGGGGATGGGATCTGGGGAGCATCCTCTCTGGCCTCCACCCCATTACCTGTGGCTGGTGCCCAGGAACAAGGAAGAGTCAGCCCACCTGTGATCCCTCTCAGCTTGCCCCGTTGATGCTGAGTGGACCCACCTTTGTCAGCTGACAACAGTGTCTGAGAGCTCATACGTCCCACTACTGTGCACTTGATAAAAATGCTCTGACTGGTCACATTCCTCCAGTGAAGGTGTTAACATCACCTGCATGTTATAGGTGAGAAAACTGAGGCTCAGAGAGAGTAGATCACTTACTCAGATGGTAGTGCTGAGATCCGCTCTCACCGTTCAGCTGGCTTTCAAGTGCCAGTTTGAGCTTTTCTTCTTCCATCACTGGCTTCTTCAGGCCCCCATGCTAGTTTCACTGGCCTGCTTGGGTGATCTGCTGTGGTCCCCAGCTGCATCCTCCTTTTCAGATCCTTCAAATACATTCACTCACCTCCCCACGCTCACTGCCTCCTTCAGATTTTGGGTACCCTTGGCTGAGCCATACTAGATCCTCAAGAACCTCCCAGGTGGTGGAGGCCCCACACATCAGACGTCCCCTTATCGATGGAAACATTGAACCATTTAACCTCATGCCTCCCAAACCAAAGCCTCCTTTATAAAATAATTGACATGATTTCATGCAATTCATTCAAACTTGCATTCTTTGCTACTAAAGTGAAATTTGTCCCCATCTATGGATATGTGTATATATATACATATATACATAGCATAAATAATGATATATATATATCATTTTTTTTTTTTTAGTTCTCAAATGTTTTAAAAGAGAAAAGAATTTGCTGATTTCTGTCAGCCTTGGAAGAGTATGGACAAAATGTCATTATAAAGATATTGTGTTTTGCTTTCTTTATTTTTCCAGCAGAAATGAAACCAGAGATGAGGGCCAGACTCGGGGAGCAGGTTCCTCAGATCCTTGGTGTCCAGAGAGTCTACATCCAGATGAGGGAAGAGAAACGCATTATCCTGACCGTCGGGAGCAGAGCCTACCTGCTACCCAACACATCTGTGATTATTAAGTGCCCAGTGTGACAATTCCAGAAATCTCAGATACAGTGGGAGAAGGATGGCCGTTGTCTGCAGAACTCCAAGCGACTTGGCTTCACAAAGTCAGGCTCACTGAAGATTCACAGCTTTGTGGCCCTCAACATTGTTGAGTACTGGTGCATCGCAGGCCCTGCACAGGAGACCGTGGTGCTTAAGCTCATTGGCACTGACAGCCGGCTCATTGCACCCCCAGCCCTTGGAGGGCACACCAGGGAATATCCTGGGATGTACAACAACGAGGCCAATAATTTGGGAGCCACGTGGAATAAGATGAGGCTGATGTGGAACAACAAAAACGAGCTTTATCTGCACAAAGGTCAAATTAACAATCAGCCTCTCTTGAGAGCTCTGTTGGGCCACTGCAGCCCTTCTGCAGGAAACGCCAACTCCTGGGAGTTTGAGAACAATCAGTTTGAAGCTGCAGTTAAACAGGGAGCCTATAGCATGGAAACTGCCCAGTTTGATGAGTTGAGCAGGAACATGAGCCAGCTCATGGAAACGGGAGATCAGTGATGACCTGGCATCCCAGGTGATATATTAGCTGGTGGCCGAGTTAACCAAGGCGCAGCCTGCACAGGCGCACTGGAGGGGCATCCCTGGAGAGGCCCCTCCCATGGCTCAGCTAAGGGGGCAGACTGGAAGTGTGCCCCAAAGCTCAAACTCCAAAAACTCAGGCAAGCTGACATTCAAGCCGAAGGGACCTGTCCTCCTGAGGCAGAGCCAACCCACCTCGCTTTCCTTTAATAAAACAGTAAATTCAAGGATTGGAAATACAGTCTACATTACAAAAAGGACGGAGGTCATCAACATACTGTGTGAGCTTGTCACCCCCAGTGAGGCCATCTATACGTGGACCAAGGATGGAGCACTGTTACAACCCTCAGAAAAGTAAGTACAATCAGAGTAGTGTTTACTCTGAGATACCTTCTAAATGGATCTTCCAGCTTTCCTTAAAATATTGTCAAATTCCTTCTCCTAAGAATGTGCCTCCAACAGGATCCTTTAGGAAAGAAACTCCAAAATGTTAGGGCATGGCATTCACATATGCATTGGAATTCTAAAAATGAAATTGTACCATCACAGTCACTACCGTGCAGGTGTAGTACAAAACTGGATACTATAAGATTAAATGTAAGCATCTACAGACTCTCTCTTTGCAGGTCACTTAACATTTAAAAATAAAATCAGGGACTTCCCTGGTGGTCCAGTGGTTCAGACTCTGTGCTTCCAATGCAGGGGGTGCAGATTTGATCCCTGGTCGGGGAACTAAAATCCCACATGCTGCGTGGTGCAGCCAAAAAATTAAAAAATTATTCCTCCAAAAAAGTGAAATTAATCAGGCCATTAAAAAAACATAACTTGCAGTGCTCTTAGAATGTGTAGCAACTGCAAGAATCTTCTGTATCTGGGAGATGTGGTGTCTCGTTTGAACTCACACCAGCACCGTGAGTCTGGCAGGGCAGGAGTTGATACTTTCTCGATGAGATCACTGAGGAACAGAATCTCATGACTAATTCATGGCCAGTCAGAACCAGGGGCCATGTCCCCTGGACCCCGCCAGGGATGTTAGAGGGTCACACAAATAATAGCTTTGGTAGCAAGATTACCTGAAGTCATTTTCTAATATCAGGCAATGATTTATGTCACAAAATCCAAAAGTAAGATGATAAGGGTCAAAGTTTTTTGAGATGTTTGAAACACAGTATTCAGTCACCATATTTTATTGTGATAGCTATCCATGTCAGTGCGAAAATGTCACATTTCATTCATTTTACATAAAATAACAGAATAACAGAAACATTCACTCATCTTGTGTCTCTACTGTCTCCAAATCTTGCTGTTAACACACACAGGGCTGTAGACATCTTGCTTTCTTTCAATTTGCATTCAACAGCTCCTTATCCACCTCCAGGGATTGTTAAGAGACATAGATGTTAAACTGTTTTGCAAACCATAAAGTACTTTAAAAATACAAGTTTTATTTTTATCATCCTTTTTTTTTTCTGCATCACCTAATATGTGAAGCATTAAAAGAAATCTAGGTAAAATTTAATTTTTATAATAAATCATTGGACTGTTTTAGAATGGAAAGATAGAACAAATCTAGTTTTTCATTTTTTTGCCTAGAACTCTGAACATTAGAGTATGATGTAGTTTCTGAAGTGGAATAAACCTTCCAGATCAACTAACTTAGCAGTTCTCAAATCTTTTGGTTTTAGGACTCCTTCAAACTTAAAAAAATGATGAGAAGCCAAAGAACTTTGGTTAATATGAATTAACTTTATGTTAATATGTCAATATATCTCATGATGTTTACGCTGTTAGAAATTAAAACCATGAAACATTTTAAATAGCTGTTTGTTAATCCATTTAGAAGTAATAGTAGTAAGCCCAATTCATGTTCATGTAAATAACATAGGTTTTGAAAAGCAGTATTTTAAAGATTAATGATAATGGCATTATTTTACATCTCTGCAGATCTCTTTAGTGTCTGGCTTAATCACACATAGCTGGGTTTTCTCCTCAATGCTTCTACACTCAGTCTGTTGCCATAATGTTGTTTTAATTGAAGTTTATGGAGAAAATTGGCCTCAGAATCTGGCCTCCACCCTCGCCCAGGCTTCTCCACGGAGCAGAACCTGAAGGCCGTGGGGCTATCCCACCCTCAGAACACGTGGGAGCGAGATCCCACTTTACAGACGGGAAAACGGAGGCTCCGAGGGCTCTACCCCTTGCCTGAGGAATTCGTCACAGTTCATTGCCACGTCTTCTGCTGCCCAGGCCAGGCGGTTGCCTGGAATTTGGGCCAGCCTCCTTTTTGCCCAGATGTTGGACCAGGTCCTTTGAATTCCCGGCAAAAGGGAGAGGTCCACAGACATTTCAGAGCTCAAATTAGGACAGTGGACTGTGGCTCCCTAACCTGCTTTGTGGCAAACCTGAGAAGTGACTCTGTGGTGTGGCCGCTTGGCGAGTGCTTCAGCCTGGGCAGCAAGACCCTTTTTCATGAGTGTGAACCACCCTCGGCCCCGATGAAACAGAAGTGGAGTCCAGTTCTGAGGTTGTGCCCGCAGGATTTGCCGAGCCCAGCTGGTCAGCCCAGCCTGAGACACACAGTCACCGAAAGCCACAAGAGTCCCCACCTAAGGGACCTCTCCTGCACTGGGCAGCCCCTGTTGTCTGCTGGCAGTGCCCACAGTAGTGCCCCCTCCTGGGAAGGGCCAGCCTGCCCCTCCCTAGGACACCCCAGGAGCAGCCCAGCTGCCGGGAAGGCCCTGTGGGCTGGTGGGTATGGGCAGGGTCCTGCCCCTCCCCCAGAACCACAAGACCACCTGTGAGCCCTGGCAGAGGACACCGAGGCCCCAAGATCTGCAGCCTCCCGTGTTGACAGGGAGGTGGTGGGTGCACAGAAAGTGGGAGTGTGGGTGGGGCAGGAGCGTCAGGAGGTGACTCTGGCAGGAGGCGTTGAGGCCAGTGTACACACGGCGGTCATGGACTTGCTCCTGGGAACACAAAGAGGACTGACGGTCATGGGGCAGGGCAGGGGCGGCTCTGCATGCAGGTCGGTGCTCCTCTGAAGGACCAGTCCCTTCGTCCTAGTTCACATCAGTCTGCCTGAGTGTGCCTGGAAACCAGTTGGCTCTTTGCACTGATGGCAACTCCGCTGTCCTGGTGTCTCCGGCTAAAACCTGGAGCTCCCCCTTGATGCCTCGTTTTCTCCCATTTCACCTCCAAATGTGGAGTTACATTTTACTCCACCTTCAAAGGGACGCCCCAGGCCAGCCGCTTCACCACCTGCACTAGCTCTGCCTGGTCTGAGCCGCCATCTCCTCTTGTCTGGATGGCACAGCGGTCTCCCCACTGTGCTTGCTCTCCCCCTGAGCCCACCCTCACCCCCACTGTCCCAGCACCATCTGTCCCAGCACAGCAGGCTGAGGGATGCTGGGAGAACGTGACATCAGTAGCTCCTGGGCCCCCCTCTTCTGAAGCTTCCATTGATGCTTCCATTGATGCTGCGGCAAAGAGCACCCCCCCAGATTCACATGCACGTGAACCTGTGAGTGTGACCCTATTAGGGTCTTTGCAGACATGATGAAGTTAGAATGAAGTCAGACTGGAGTCAGGTGGTTGGGTTCCTTCGAAGAAAAGGGAATTTAGGCCCAGTGACACACATCACAACCCAGATAATCACGATGGTGTGATCACTCACCTAGAGCCAGACATCCTGGAATGTGAAGTCCAGTGGGCCTTAGAAAGCATCACTACTAACAAAGCTAGTGGAGGTGATGGAATTCCAGTTGAGCTATTTCAAATCCTCAAAGATGATGCTGTGAAAGTGCTGCACTCGATATGCCAGCAAACCTGGAAAACTCAGCAGTGGCCACAGGACTGGAAAAGCTCAGTTGTCATTCCAGTCTCAAAGAAAGGCAATGCCAAAGAATGCTCAAACTACTGCACAATTGCACTCATCTCACAGGCTAGTAAAGTAAAGCTCAAAATTCTCCAAGCCAGGCTTCAGCAATACGTGAACCATGAAATTCCAGATGTTCAAGCTGGTTTTAGAAAAGGCAGAGGAACCAGAGATCAAATTGCCAACATCCGCTGGATCATTGAAAAAGCAAGAGAGTTCCAGAAAAACATCTATTTCTGCTTTATTGACTATGCCAAAGACTTTGACTGTGTGGATCACAATAAACTGTGGAAAATTCTGAAAGAGATGGGAATACCAGACCATCTGACCTGTCTCTTGAGAAACCTGTATGCAGGTCAGGAAGCAACAGCTAGAACTGGACATGGAACAACAGACTGGTTCCAAATAGGAAAAGGAGTACGTCAAGGCCGTATATTGTCACCCTGCTTATTTAACTTATATGCAGAGTACATCATGAGAAACGCTGGGCTGGAAGAAACACAAGCTGGAATCAAGATTGCCAGGAGAAATATCAGTAACCCCAGATATGCAGATGACACCACCCTTATGGCAGAAAGTGAAGAAGAACTAAAGAGCCTCTTGATGAAAGTGAAAGAGGAGAGTGAAAAAGTTGGCTTCAAGCTCAGTGTTCAGAAAACTAAGATCATGGCATCTGGTCCCATCACTTCATGGCAAATAGAATGGGAAACAGTGGAAACAGTGTCAGACTTTATTTTTGGGGGCTCCAAAATCACTGCTGATGGTGATTGCAGCCATGAAATTAAAAGACACTTACTCCTTGGAAGGAAGGTCATGGCCAACCTAGATAGCATATTTAAAAGCAGAGACATTACTTTGCCAACAAAAGTCTGTCTAGTCAAGGCTATGGTTTTTCCAGTGGTCATGTATGGATGTGAGAGTCGGACGGTGAAGAAAGCTGAGTGCCGCAGAATTGATGCTTTTGAACTGTGATGTTGGAGAAGACTCTTGAGAGTCCCTTGGACTGCAAGGAGATCCAATCAATCCATCCTAAAGGAGATCAATCCTGGGTGTTCATTGGAAGAACTGATGTTGAAGCTGAAACTCCAATACTTTGGCCACCTGATGCGAAGAGTTGACTCATTGGAAAAGACCCTAATGCTGGGAAGGATTGGGGGCGGGAGGAGAAGGGGACGACAGAAGATGAGATGGTTAGATGGCATCACCGACTCGATGGACATGGGTTTGGGTAAACTCTGGGAGTTGGTGATGGACAGGGAGGTCTGGCGTGCTGCGATTCATGGGGTCACAAAGAGTCGGACACGACTGAGCAACTGAACTCAACTGACACACACTGAGTGAAGATACATGTGAAGACGAAGGCAGAGGTGGGAAAGATGCAGCCACAAGCCAAGGACACCTGTGTCCATCCAAAGGTGGAAGAGGCAGGAAGGGTTCCCCCTGAGAGCCTTCAGAGAGAGCCTGGCCCCGCTGACACCTTGATGTCAGACTTCTGGCCTCCAGAAGTGTGAGACAGGATACTGCTGTTGTTTGCCACCACCCAGTGTGTGGCTGTTTGTTACAGGAGTCTGACACCGCCTCCTCTGTCTGTCGCACGCAGACTGCAGGACCCACCGTTTAGCAAAAAGGCTCTGAGAAAGCCTGCAAGGAAGTGTGTGCCTGTTTCCCCAAGCTGATCCAAGCATATTGGCGTCCACTCCACCTACCCTTTCACCTCCCACTTTGGGGAATGTTGGACTAGAAGATCCCTGATGTCGCCTCTAAGACTGAAAGTTCTATTGCTTTCAGAATTGAAAATCAAGCCATGAAATACATAGAAATGTGTACGCATGATTAGATGCTCATTTTCAATATAGTCAAAATGCTCTTGCATTTATGGAGGAAGCAAAACAAGGCCAGAGAAGAACAACTGCTCTAGTGAACCAGCCCCAGGCTGTCAGATGTGAGCTCCCCTGACCCTGTAGGAGCTCAGTCTGAGGTCGGTCACTGTGGCAATGAGAACAGTGTAGTGTCCAGTAGACTGTTTCCTTGGGCTGTGTTCCTAGAAGTGGACTTGCTGGGTCAAAGGCTTTGCGTTTTTAAGACATGGGATTCATGGTGCCAGACTGCTCTCCCGAAGGTCGTACAGGTTTGAGGCTCCACTAACACAGAGCAGCAGTGCCCATTCTCCATCTGTGCCAACACTGGCCATCATCCTATTTGACATCTATAAAATTGTCCTGTATGTTTAGACCACAAAGATAAATAGAGTTTTTATTGAGTTGTCTGAGTTTCCACTGTGTCGTGCCAAGAGCAGCCTGCCCACCAGCCCATAGCTGCCAACAGGGCACTCTTGCCAGTGACTGGGCAGCGGTGCCCTGAGGTCAGGCCAAATTTTGGAGGAAACAGCAAACCTCACTCAGATCTGGCCCGAAATATTAAACCCTGAAAAAGAGGCGATTCAGTGTCATAGGATCCTTCTCCTGGGGCAGAACTGGAGAGAGAAGAGGTTGGGGATTCGGAGTCAGGAAAATGCGAGGATTTGTCCTGACTCGGCCCCTTTTTAGTGCCATGACCTTGGGCAACTCACATGACCTCTTTGCGCCTCAGTTTCCTTATCTCTAATGTGGGGTGATGACAGCCCCTGCCTCTCTCTCTTGATGGGGATTAGATCATTTCCTTGTTGTGAAAGGGGCTTTGTGGGCTTTGTGGATGGAACCCTAATAAGAACCAAGGTTCCAGGTGGCCCAGTGCAGAGAACATTATAGAGAGGTGTGGCCCATCCACCGAAAAAGATTTGGAAGGAACCTACATTTTCACTTTCATTTCTCTCAAACATCAAGAGGAATCCACTCCTTAGCCCTCAGTTGTGTGTGTGTGTGTGTTTAGTTGCTCAGTTGTGTCCGATTCTTTGCGACCCTATGGACTGTAGCCCGCCAGCCTCCTCTGTCGTGGGGTTTTCCAGGTAAGGTTTTCCTTACCTTCCAGGTAAGGCGTGAGTTGCTATTTCCTTTTCCAGGGGATCTTCCGGATCCAGCAATCAAACCCGCGTCTACTGCATTGGCAGGCAGACTCTACCGCTGAGCCACCAGGGGAGCCCACGATTTCTCAAAGTTCTCCTCCCTGTGTCTTTTGCATCCTGCAGTGACTCCATCCAGGACCCCTCCCCCGCCATCCACTGCAGCCCGGCTGCCAATCTCAGATCTCAGAGTTGCCTCTCACGCCCTCCACTTCGCTTTTATCATGGAAATGAGCTTCCTCTGCAGTTTCGCTTGTTTTCTTTTATATATACACATGTTTACTTATTTTTGGCTGCATCCAGTCTTAGTTCAGGCAGGCAGGATCTCTTGTTGCAGTGTATGGGCTCCTTTGGTTGTGACAAGTGGGCTCAGTTGCCCCACGGCCTGTGGGATCTTAGTTCCCTGGCCAGGGAACCCTTGTCCCCCTGCACTGGATGGTGGATTCTCAACCACTGGACCACCACTGAAGTCCCCAGTTTTGCTTGTTTTCTCACAGTCTCGTCCAGATCTCGAGTCTCCACAGTAAAGGGGGATCCTGCTCTCGGTTCTCCAGCCTCTGTGGGGCCTGTTTCCTTCTCCCTATTCCCCAACTCTGCTTGCAGCGTGGAACCCACCTGAGAAAGGCACAGCTCTCAGCAGGAAGCAGGGCAGGAGGGAGCTGAATGGGCAGAGACCAAAGTACTGTTTACCTGGTGGGCACCCGTCGGGGATGTGGCCGTGTGTGCACCTCACTGCCTCAAGCTCCCCGACCTCCATCATGTCTCCCTGAGCTGAAGCTTCTTAATATTTTCTTCGCTTTCCCCTCAGTGAATGTGTTCTTTCCTCCTTCCTACTCTCCCACAACAGAGGTGAGAGAGGGCAGAGTCTACCGGGAACTTTGTGGCCCAACCGGCACAGTGGTCCCAGCCACCCGAGGCGGGCCAGCCCTTTGCTCTGTGGTGTGGTGGGGAAGGGGTGCTGATAGGCGGCGTCTCCCGTGACTGCCTCTTTCCCAGCGTTGTCAAAGGGCCCTGGGGCTGACACACGTGTGCTCACGTGGAACTCCCCTGAGGATCAACTCTCCCTCCCTTGCTGTCCTCACTGTCCCTGCTGGGGTCCTGAGAGCACCAGGGTGCTGGAGACACTGCCCACCTCCCACCCCACCCTAGCCTTCCCCTGAACCTCCTGTTGCTCCCCAAGATACAGAGCATGGTCTGTTCTGTGGGTCCTCTTCAGCCCTAATGAAGGGAAGGAGAAAAGTTCAGGGTGGGGGAGATCTGGAGAGGTGGGGTCACCAGTCCCTCCCCCACTGAGAAACTGGGTGACCTCAGGTAAAATGCTGAGCCTCTCTGAGCCTCACTTTCCTCATCTGTAAAATGGGTGTGATTGCTCCTACTTCCCACCTCCCTGGGCCTGGAGGAACCTGAACCCATCAGGCATGCTTTAGACCCGATACTGACAATACTGGCCTCCCTGCTGTCCATTCACCGCTCTGTGCTGGGTGTCCTGCCGGCTCCTGGCAATACCTGGAGAAATCATAGCTGATGGGGTAGATACTGATAGTCACAGATGGTGGGCATAAGTACTGTGATAAGAGTATGGGGCCTGTGGGCTCAGAGAGGGGTGACGAGGGAAGGCTTCCTGGAAGAAGTAGTATCTGAGCCAGACCTTAAACAATGCGTGAAAAGTAGTTGTTTCTTTTTACATTTGTGTGATTAACAAGCATCTATAACACGTCTACAGAGTACAAATACCATGTCAGGTATTGGAAAAATGAAGGCATATAAAGTGTTGGCCCAAGGAGATTTGAGGCCAAGAAAGCAGAGAAGACATTTCAGACTTCCCTTTCCAGGCTGCAGGGGGCCAGGGCGTGGCCAGGCTGGGTGTCTGAGTATTGGCAGGGCTGTCCCAATGCAGGGGTCAGAGCCATGGGCCTTCACTCTGTTAGGAATCAGAACCACGCCGTGGAGTAGTATGCAGCCAAGAACAAGAGGAGATGGTACTCCCTCTGATGTGGAACAACCTCCAAGATACATTAAGTGAAGAAGAGCAAAGTGCTAAGCCGCAGGATGGGGCTGTTAACGCTACATATGTGTGTGTATGTCGGTGTGTGAGTACACGTAGGGGACACCCAGGCCAGGGACTGACAAGTCGTTTAGCAGCTACCCATCTGAGACCCTGCTCCTGGGAAGATGTAGCTGCTAATCCGAGTGGACCATGAGGCTGTAGAAGCCAGCAGGGCAGGAGGAAGAGGTGACAGGCCCAGAGCAGGCAAGCAAGGTGGGAGTGAATGCCTGCCCTGCCCCACCTCGGGGTGGCCTTGTGACATGGAAGTGGATGCGTGCAGTATGCATACAGACATGTGCCAGGGTGGTCCTCAGCCCTGACCCACGTGTGAACCTCAAAGTTGCGCCGAGTAACAGAAGCCGGACAGTGTGCGGTTCCATCCACACGAAGCATCCAGAATAGGCAAATCCGTAGACAGAGGAGATGAGTGGTTGCCAGGGGCTGTGGAAGGGGGGCGAGTGATGCTGGGTGTTTTGGGGGATGATGGAAATGCTTTGGAACTAGGAAGAGGCAGTGGTCATGCAACACTGAATGTTCCCAATGCCGCTGAATTGTTCACTTGAACGTGGTCAGCTGTTCTTCTTTTCTTTTACTGAAGTACAGTTGATTTATAATGTTTTAATTTCTGCTGTGCATCAAAGTGATTCAGTTATATGAACATACACATTCTTTTTTTATATTCTCTTCCATGATGGTTTATCACAGGACATTGAATATAGTTCCCTGTGCTATACAATAGGATCTTTTTGTTGATCTATTCCGTATATAATAGAGTGTTCCCACTAATCCGAAACTCCCACTCCGTCCCTCCCCCCAACCCCTTGGCAACCACAAGTCTGTTCTCTATGTTTGTGAGTCTTTCTGCTTCATAGGTTAATTTATATCCTATTTTAGATCCCACATTTATGGCTGTTTGTCTTTGTCTGGCTTACTTCACTTAGTATGATAATCTCTAGTTGCATCCATGTTGCTGCAGATGACGTTATTTTGTTGTTTTTTATGACTGGGTAATCTTCCATCGTATTTTATGTACCCCATCTTCTTTATCCATTCCTCTGTCGATGGGCATTTAGGTTGTTTCTGTGATGTGTCTACTGTGAATAGTGCTGCTATGAACATTGGGGTGCCTGTGTCTTTTTGAATTTTAGTTTTGTCTGGATATATGCCCAGAATTGGATTGCTGGATCACTTGGTAATCCTATTTTTAGTTTTTGAGGAACCTGCATATGTTTGCCATAGTGGCTGTACCAGCTTACGTGTCCATGAACAGTGTAGGAGGGTTCTCTTGTCTCCACACCCTCTCCAGCTTTTGTTCTTTGCCATCTTGTTAATCATGGCCATTCTGACTGGTGTGAGGTGTGGTACCTTAGTGTAGTTTTGATTTGCATTTCTCTGATAACTAGCAGTGTTGAGCATCTTTTCATGTGTTTCGTGGCCATTTGTATTTCTTCTTTGCAGAAATATCTATTTAGGTCTTCTGCCCATTTTTCAATTGAATTTTTTGTTTGTTATTGAGTTGCATAAGCTGTTTGTGTATTTTGGTGATTAAGCTCTTACCGGTTGCATTATTTGCAAATGTCTTCCCTTCTGTAGCTTGTCCTTTCATTTTGTTTATGGTTTCCTCTGCTGTGAAAAGCTTGTAAGTTTGATTCGGTCCTATTTATTTTTTATTTTATTTCTATTGTCTTGGGAGACTGACCTAGTACAACATTTGTACAGTTTACAGTAGAGAGTGTTCTGCCCATGTTCTCTTCTAGAAATTTTGTGTCCTATCTCATGTTTAAGTCTTTAAGCCACTTGGAGTTATTTTTGTGCATGGTGAGAAGGTGTGTTCCAGCTTCATTGATTTACATGCAGCTGTCCAGCCTTCCCAGCACCACCACTTGGTGAAGAGACTGTCGTTCCTATTGTATATTTTTGCCTCCTTTGTCAAAGATTAATTGACCTTAGGGGTGTGGGTTTATTTATGGGCTCTCTGTTGTGCTCCATTGATCCATATGTCTGTTTTTGTGCCAATACCATGCTATTTTGATGACTGTAACTTTGTAGGATTGTCTAAAGTCTGGGAGGGTTATGCCTTAAAATGGTCAGTTTTATGTTATGTGAATTTTGCCCCCATAAATCCTTTGAAAAGAATTCAAATGCTGTCCTGACGATTGTGTGTGTAGGGACAGCTGCCCTGGCACCAGGCACCTGGCCAGGAAGAATGGGGCCCAGGCAGCCGTGAATCTGCATTTCTAAGTGAAATCTCCTGATTTGCAGATGTTAGCAACTGACCGTGGTATCTGACCCACCCGTGGGGGCTGGATCCAGGTCAGGGCCGCCAGCCTGCAGCCTCTGCTCCAGAGCATCACCCTGAGTGCAGAGCGCCTTGCTGGCTGCCCACAGGCCTCAGGCTCTGCTGGGAAATGAGGGCAGATGGAAAAGTACCCCGGCGGGGAGGGAGTCCTAGACAAACACTTAGACGCTGGTGGTTTTCAAAGACATTAGCTGCAGCCTCTTAAAATTCCACAGGCCTCCCTGCCATGGATAAAATGCTTTCTGGGGAGATTGCAAATGTTTGCCCTGGTGGGACTTTGTTATAAATGGGCTTGGTTTTGTTTAGTTGGTTATGTTTTTATTTGGTTAAAAAAAAAATCTTGCAAGATCTTAACTGAGGACTCCATGTTAGTCCAAACAAACCAAGAAAGGGCAAACAAGATGGACGAAGAATCTGACTGCCCCTGCACATCAGATCTGGCTTGAGGTCTTGCTTGGCTGCAAAGCCCTTCAGTGGAGAGGCCCATCGCAGTTACCCCCGTTTCTGGAGTGCCTACTATGCACCAGCCCTCCCGGTCAGCCCTCTGTGGTCCCTTCTTTCTAATCCTCCCAAAGGCTGCACGAGGCAGGAAATGTTGTTGCATCGTTTTAAAGATGAGGAACCTGAGGCCAGAAAGGTGAAGGCACTGACCCCAGGTCACACAGCTGGGAGGTGGCAGGGATGGACAATGTAGCATATCTGCCTCTTTCAACCATATCTCACAGCCACGCAGGCTGAAGCCAGACCTGCCCACAAAGTAACCCTCACGGAGGCTGCCTGGTCACTGAGCTTTCTGGGACACAGAACCCCGTGTGCCAGCCAGCCTGTGAAGCCACCCAGTGAGCAACTCTCCTCTGGTACCCAGATGGCAGAGTATCACCCAGTCTGAAGCCAGAGAAAGGCCATGTGCAGACCCCTCCCAGCCACTTAAACCCCCACCCCTGCACCCCGCTGGGCCAGCTTCCCACAGCAGAGGCCACCCCTGCTCCCACCGAGGCCCCCTAACAATCCACCCGAGATGGAAATGTCTGTGAGGTCCCTGTCTTCAGAGGTCTGTCTGCTTCGCTCCTGGACTTTGGGAAAGGTGGTCGGCCCATCTCTAAGAAATCTGCTTCAGATGAGCCTCCGCCCCACCCGGCGGATGACCTCGGTGTCTGTGCACGTGTTAACCCCTCAGCCTCTTCCCTGAGCCCAGCAGGCTGACGCGTGACTTTCACCAGCTCTTCCAACCCCAGAGTTCTCCGATTTTAACCAGCTCCAATTCAGAGTTGAGCACCACGCCTTTCCCTGCCCCAACCCTTCCCCGAATCCTCACTTTCCATCACGCTGGCACTAACGCTCCCTCTCCCTGCTGCTCTGTTTTTTAGCACAAATCACAGTATATAATTACACATTCAGTTTTCTTGTGTTTGTCTTTACTGAGGGCAGAGGGCTTGCCGGCACATAGTAGGTATTCAATAAATATTTGTGGACTGGCTGACTGGATGAGACAGTGGTGCAGGAATTTTTCTGTGGCCTCAGCAGCATGCAGTGTGGGTGCATTTGCTGTCCCATGGCGCCCTCGGGTGGACACGATGCCGATGCCAGGCTGAGGACTGATCCATTTCTCCTTTGCTTTCAGCATTGTCCCCAGCCTTGTGCTACCTGGGATCAGTGAAGGTTTAATTTATTGTTTTCTGTTCCTTGTTATTCAAGAAGTTATTACTATTACTATTTTTAAACTCAGTGCTTTTTAAAATTTTTAAAATACCTGTATGTATTTGACTGTGCCGGGTCTTGGCCGCGGCACATGGAATCTTTAGTTGTGGCATGTGGCATACGGGATCTAGTTCCCTGACCAGGGATCGAACCTGGGCCCCTGCATTGGGAGCGTGGAGTCTTAGCCACTGGAAAGTCCCTGAACTCAGTATTTTAAAAAGTAAAAACAGACAGATCTAGGTTAGAAAAAAGTGCTTTTATTCTAAACGTCCATGTGGACTCGCTCCTTTTTTCCTCCCTGTGAGAACCTCGATGAAAGTCTATTGGTCTATAAAATGGGTGCACTGTTATCACCCTGGAAGGTCATAGGGAACATGTGATCCGGTCACAGAGGAAGGCACTTTAGAAACTGGAAATGTCAAAATCACATCTTGGCGATCATCACCATTATTTATCTATGTACTTGGGGCTTTTCTTGGAACTCAAGCTAAGTTCTACCAGCCTGGGGATGGTGCTGGTGTGTCGGAGGACTGGTTGCTGCCTGTGAGTCTGAGTTTCTGGTGACCAGGTGGACCTGTGGCTGGACGGCGTGTGGAGCTTGGCCGTCCCCTGCCGGGCCTGTCAGGGAGAGGACTTCAGGGCTGCTGCGCCTGTGTTGCGAGTAAGCCAGAGCTTCTGCACCCGGAGGACCATGTCCCCTTCAGAGTGGGCCTAGCAGCACCCGGTGATCCAATGATGTCTCCAGGCCTTAAGACAGACCTGCCACTGGCCTCAGAGCAGGGTGAGCCCCTCTTTGGGCTGGCTGGGGTGAGGGAAGTAGCAGAGCTATTCCAAGACGGCAGACCTGCAAGGGCCACCCGCCCTGCATGGCCTCACCAGACTCCACAGCAGCCCGGCGGCTGACTCTGAAGGCGCCCTCCCTTCTTTCCTGACTTGTTCCACACGACGTCCTCAAGGATGACAGAATGAGATGCAATAGAAGAAGCAAAATTAAACCCCAGACGTTTCATTTGATTTGAACATTACTTCTTTAGCGATTTGAGGTCTCAAGTTGCCCCCACAAATTCCTCAAAACAAAGTATGTGCTGCTGACACTTGGCTCTGCGTTCTTCAGAGCAGTAATGACCAGAGTGATGACTGGCCACGCTTTCCCAAACACACCGTGCCACCCACCTCACCGGGCGTTCTAGTGGGTGCTGTTTCTTTGTGACTTAGTCTCAGTAGGTTTCTGATTTGGGGACTTGATCCCCCTCTTCTAGGTTATCCAGCTTGCTGGCCATAGTTGCTCACAGTGGTCTCTCGTGATCTTCCTCTGGCATCGGTTATAATGTATAGTCTTTCATTTCTAGTTTTACCAAGTCTGCACAGACCTATAACTAATGTGGAGATGGAGTCAGTGATCAAAGACCTCCCAACAAATAAAAGTCCAGGAATAGATGGCTTCACTGGTGAATCCCACCAAGCACTTAAGAGATTTTTAAAACTTGTTTTTATTTCCAAGTACACTAAAAAATTAAGGAAGCCTTAGGGCAAAGCTAAGTGAGACGAGGTACATCAACTGAGAGTAAAATGTAAAATATGGAAACGGCAACCTGTGTGAGGGCAACCTTGGTGCTGAGTCACGGGTCTCAGGTGCTGCAGGGGCTCTGGACACTGCAGCTCGGGTGTGGTGTCCACGAGCTGAGGCAAAGCTGAGCATGGAAACACGCCCACAACCCACCAAGAACCGGCCACTGCACAAACTGCTGGACAATGTCAACTGGTGACTTTATTTCTTACAAAAGTTACATTGAAAGAAGAGGTTGAAAAGTCAAGTATACTTGATTTGCACATATTTGCCAAGTCTCACAGGATTCAACCACTTCTATAATTTTTATTGATAACCAGGATATACATATTAAAAGCCTCACACTGAAGCTCAGTACACACATCCAACCCCAATGACAGATGTGCAAATGAGTGTGCAGAACAATCTCGGGAACTCCTGTCTCCTGTTTGTCCTCGGCTGTGACTCAGCACCCCCCCCCCCCCCACCTTTTCTGCGGTGACCGAGCCACCTCACCTCTACCCTGCAGCCCATTCCCCTCGGCTGTGTCTGCTGTCAGGGTAGGCCCTCTGTGGTTCTGCGCCAGCCCTGATCAGAAATGATGAAGCCCTGGTCAGGATAGAGGATGGGTTAATTCAAACAAAAGCAAAATGGCTCATGGGTGAGCAGAGAGGCGTGGAGACCAGGCGGGAGACACCCACTCTTCTCAGTGTGGAAGGGGGGCTCGGGACCCCGGACTGTGTCAGAGATGGTGGAATCCCATAAAACATGGACAAACCAGGCAAGTTTAAGGCGAATCCCCAGGGAGGGGAGCTGTTTGCTTTCTGGCATAATTTTAAGCTCTGCACCAAGGGTCCTATTTTATCACTTGTGACGTGGGTAGAGAAACAAACAAAATGATACCCTAAAAAGGTAAGAATTTAAAAATCAAACCAGTTGTTGCCATCCTGAATACTGTCTGCAAGCCAGGTCCACAGGGCTCCTGCCTCCAGGTCCCCTCCCCTTCTCAGGGCCTCGCCTGCCTCCCACAGGGTCAGCTGCACAAGCCCGGGGCCACAGAGGGGCCGGTACACAGCTGGATCAGCCGGAGCCAAACAATGCAGTTCCAAAGCCCTGTCACACACTCCAGATTGTTAAACTAAACTGAAAACAGGAGGGAGGGCAACAGAGGACCACACAGGAATGACTGTTCTTTGGATCTCGATATTCTCCAGTATGCAATACATTCATGTAAACCCCATGGGAGGGGACCCCGCACAGCTTGCCCCTCTTCCCTGAACATTGGTTTCTAAAAAATAGCTTGTTTGCAGCACACCCCCATGACACGTCGCCTGAACAACACGGCCCACTTTAAAACACACGTGCACGCACACACACTGACACGCGAGGACTTGCTCATGGGGTCAGGGCCCACCGGCCCCAGGCCAGGAGCACAGTACAGCCCTGATGCTCCCGTAGCCCCCACAGGCTCCTGTGTCCAGACCCCTCCTGGACTGAGGGGGCCTGAAGAGTCCCAGGGCCACTGACCGTGGCATTCCTGTCCACTGCACTGGCTTTTCTTCATGACTGAGGAAAGCAGCTCGGCACATAGGATTCTAACAACCCGTGTAACAGCCCACACAGCTTCCTAGAAAATGCTGAGTGTGTTAACAGACTCCTGACTGTGCAGAGGGAATGACATCTGGCTTCTCCGTGCAGCCACATCCCTTCATTACTGAACAGTGACATCACTCGGGGAAATCTGCCGTCTGTGACCACAAGCGTGTGAAGCCCCGCTCGCTGCAGGCTGCTGGTCCACTAGCCCTTGGGGTCACAGGAGAGCTGTTGATACCCTTTCCAACCCCAGGTAAATTAAGTCAGTGGACAAGTTCTGGAGTGATGAGAGGGCCTCACACTGAGAACTCGGGGGCCCCTTTCCTGGGTCTCGTCTGCAGTCGCCTGAATCGGAAGCCGACGAAGGGGTTCATCCAGAGCAGCGAGGGGGGGCCTCCAAAGACGGACTTCATCCCCTCCCACCGCAGCCGCCGCTCCCACGTTGGCTTCTCACTCTTCAGCCTCTCGATCTCCTGGGAGAGAAAGAAAAGCAGGTGGGCAGCAGCACCGGGAAAACCCTGGGCAGGTACTGAGCAGGAAGGGCAGGTGAGAGGGCACCACCCAACCACACGTCCTGGTGCCAGTCCTGCGGGCCCTTGTGCAGCCACCGGGCCAGACCACGGCAGATACGGCTGGGCAGGGGCCTCTAGGTGGGTGCAAAGCTCAGACAGCCCCAGGGGCGCGAGGGGAGCTGGTCCTCCAGGCCAGGCACCCATCTTCTTTCCGGGTCTTACAAATATGTGTCAAATGCCTGCTCGAGGCCTTCAGCTGAAAGGCATGAAGGCGATCCAGTCCCTGTGACTCACTCAGCTGCCGAGGGCGGGGTCTCCGAGAAACGGGGCATTTGCTGGCTCCGCCTGCCTGGCTCTGTCGACTTTCAAATCATAGGGACCCTTGAGCCCTGAGCTGCGCCCGAGGAGAGGGACACAGGCGGTGATGCTGTCACGGTCCATCGGGGCTACGCTGCCCACCTCCCGGGGAGCACGCAAGCCCTTGGATCCACTGCCCACCCACTCCGGTGCAGAGGCCAAGCACACCCACTGGAGGAGGGGCTTACCGTCTCGTCATTGCATATGGAGTGGATCTGGGTGCCGAACATCACCGCGGTGAAAGTGAAAAACAGCAGACCCTCAAGGCACAGGAAGATTAACAGGATGACAGTGACCGGAGGGGAGAAGTCACTGCACTCTGCGAATGAGAGGGGGCTGGCTGTACTGCACGTCGGAGCACGCCCAGCGTCCTGAGCCACAGGTGCGGGGGTCCAGCTCACGGAAGGGCCCCTTCTGCGCCACTGTCCACAGAGAAGTGAGCTTGTTTCGTTCACAGGCACACCTGCTGTCCACCCGGGGCAGAGGGCAGCCCTACCACGCCAGCATTCACGCCACCACAGCCTGGTCGACAGATCTGAAATACCCTGTGTTTCCCCAGGTTTCTGTTGAGACTATTCGTGTACTGAACTGTGTATTAAGACACAACCAAAGCCAGAAAAGGCGGGAGTTGGCTGTGCCTGCACTTGTGAGCAGGCGTCACACAGGGCGCACGGCTCGTCCTGCCTCATCTGATGGCCCTGAATGATGCCTGGCCCGTGGCCAGAGCACACGCCAGGCCCGCAGGGACAATACAACTTTTTACCCAGTCTCAGAAGTCTGCAGGATACAAATGGAACTCAGCAATAACTATTAGCTGACTAAAGAAAACCGATTGTATATATGTATATATTTAAATATATGGCTTCCTCATACTAGCTAAATGGCAGTGTGAGAACTTGCCCATATTCTCCTCTTAATTCCTGAAACAACTGCGAGGACTTCCTCTGAAATCGGAGGCCCCTTCCTCCCTCTCCCCTCACTGTGTGCACGAGCGAGAGGAGCCGCCACCCAGGCCTACCTGTCCACTGTCCTCGGACGCAGGCGATGAACTGCAGCCCGCAGAGGACCAACGCGTGCACGGATGCCAGAGCGATGTACATCTGCAGGGAGACACCGGTCAGCACAGTGTCAGGACCCGAGGGCGCAGACCCACGCGTCCATTCCTCCATCTCAGACTCAGTGAGGGTGTGGGAGGTGGGCAGTAGCAATGAGGGGGAGCAGCTGACATGCCTCCCCGTGGTCACTCGCAACCAATGACAGTAATCTCACAGACTGACACACCGCGGGGAAACAAGTTCTAATGACAACAGTGGGTCAGGGTATCCAGGAGAGAGTTAAATCACAGTGAACACCTGGAGCAACACAGGGAACACACACTCGTCTGCTGGGCCCCCACCAGCGACAGCACAGTTGTAATCTGAACCCCAGAGAAGGGACTGCAGGTCTGATGTCAGAATAAACAGTACACTTGTTCCAGGTAGGACTGTAGATAAAGAATTAAGACTCAACACAAGTCACTACATGAGTAGTATCTTTACTCACAGTGAAGAGCACAAAAAATCGCTGATTCTTTTCTCCGACACAGTTGTTCACCCACGGGCAGTGATGGTCCATTTTTCGAATACATCTTTTGCAAATACTGAAAAGGAGAAGTTAGATTTTCACTATTATGTGCTCTGAGGAAACACCACCCACTGAAAACAGCTCTGCTAAGAGGCCACCCAGGGTGATCCTGCCCCAGGGACGGTGGGTGCTCAGGCTGCCCTAAGGATGGGGGTCCCTCCAGTGGTGGGTATTCAGGCCGCCTGGAAGTGGGTTCCCTGCTATCAGTCTTGGGCGCTCAGGCCCCCCTGGGGCAGAGCCGCCGTGCCTGCAGTGGTGGGCGCGCTCAGGCTTGATGCAGCAGCACTTGGGGCACTTGTAGATCACCTCTCCCGGCTTCAGCTGCAGGCTCTCCATGTACTCTTTCGTAGCGTTTCCTTTGGGTACTGCCCCCTATGGTTTAATAACAATGTATTTAAACTGGAAGGAACGAAGTTTTAAGAAAGAAAAAAAAACAGTAAATTTAGGAATTAGTCTTAGGTGTTATTTATAATGCTGTCGTTGCCACTTGCATCAATGTGGAAAACAGCTTTTACTCACGTAACGTAGGACCAGAAGTTTTGTTTCCATGAAAAATAAAATAAGCTATAAAATGAACTCAAATAGCACATTATCCTTTATAATTTGGCAAGTCACCTGGATTTTTCCAATTTCATGAAGGACATGCTGGCTGTGTTTGCTCAGCCACTCCCCCTCCACCCTGGGCAGCCGGCTCTGCCAACACTCCTGGGCAGGGTGTCCCTGATAAGCACACCCACAGGTTTCCTATCAGCTGCAGCAGGGGGTGCACAAAACAGTCTCAAAAAGGACTTTATCTCGTGTTTTAAAGTTACATAATGCTTCCCTGCAGACCTATCACAGAGGAGCCTGGGGAGCGTGGCCCTGGGCCCCTGACCCACCAAGTGTCCGGCCCCAGGGGTGGAAGTAGCTACCGGGCTCTCACAGGGTATCCACGCGAGCCCCCAGCACTGGGGCGCTGCAGAGGGCCGGGGAGCCCTGTGTGCTGGGTGGCCATGGGCCTGAGCAGGCTGCAGGGCACAGGGTTTGCTCTCTGGGCAGTGGACACAGGCAGTGAAAATCATGTCTGGGAGGTCATTCTGGGCGTCATGGCCGTGTGGACCGGGAACAGGCCTGGGTCTGGTTTCCGTGCCCATGGGGCTTGTGTTCCACACAGAAACGTGTGTTTCTGGAGAAGGAGCCCCACTAGGGAGGGGAGAGCAGGCCTGTGGGGATAGAAAAGGCGGGGGAGACAGCAGGGGCACCACTGTCAGCAGGAGTAAAGACAGGCAGCACCCACTGCCGGGGACGCAGGGGCTGAGCCCAGCTCTGCGAGGCCGGGGCCGACACCACGTCTGCAGAGCCCAGAGGGCGCGTGTGAAGACCAAGGGTCACTGGGCTCCAAGGCCCCCGGGAGCTGGGCAGGCAGCCATATCGCCAGAAGGAAGTGAGGCCCCCCCAGGTGCCCTGCGGGGTTGGGGGGGGTCACAGGTTCCATAGGAAGAAAGGGACCAGGTTTAGGAGCGCCGCCCCTTAGCTCTCATGGACATGCACTCGCTGCTGCACAGTAAGGCACGTGACCCTCCACCCCACCCACCCACTTCAGAGCGCTCCTACACGCTCAGAGGACAGATGTGCAGCCCGAGGGGGGGACGCATCAGGTTGACACGTGGTGACTGGACGGCGAGGAGATGAATGCATTTTCTGGTCCTTTTTATGGCTCAGAGCCCTGGGCAGCTGCCCTGGTCCCCCTTGGGGCTGCCTGATGACTCCCCCAGGTCCCCGCAGCCGGTGACCTGAGTTTGATTTTGTCGCCGGAGACATGCTCACCCAGGCCAAGTGTGGAGCAAAAGGGCCAGCCTGGGTCCCCTAGGCCGGAGTCTTGCCAAGACACACAGCAGGAGTGCCTGCTTCCTCCGCACCAGTTGGGCCCCTCTTCACCCCACCAAAGAAACCTCCTGGATACCTGAGGCATGTTCCTCAAGCTCACGTTCGCATTCCAGCCATCTGCAGGGCATGTTTTTTCATCGGTATCTCCCCAGAACCGTGGTCCCCAGCCCCGCGTCCCACCCCAGTGTAGCCTAGGCACTCTTCTAGGCACAGTCCTCCTGAGGGCTTCACTGCAGCCTCTCCTGGCGCCCGACCTCTAATCCGCGCTCCCTGAGTACACCCCGATAGCACTTCCATCTGGGGGCCGTGTGTGCTCCAGGGACGCTGCGGACCAGGCCGCCAGCCTGTGCCCAGGAACTCGAACCCCAAGGCCACGGGATGGAGGCCTTCCAGCCACAGCCCGGACCTGACAGGAAAGCCCAGCGAGGGCGGGCACTCACGGGGTCGGTGAGCATGGTCCGCAGGTGAGACGACAGGGCGAGCACCGCCAGGCAGTTGAAGACCACCCCGTTGACCACGGAGTACCAGAAGTCCTTGGAGGGCAGCAGCATGACGAACGTGACCACAAAGTCCGCGTACACGACCAGCAGCCACGTCAGCACAGCGCAGATCATGCCGCAGCCGTCGCGGATGAACCACACCCTGTCGGCCGCGTCAGCCTCGGCGGGAGAGGAGGCCGCGGAGTCGTAGCTGTCATTCTCGGTTAGCAGAGGGTGGTGCTCGACGTCCCGCAGCCGGTGTCCTGAGGACGGCATGGTTTCCCTGGGGGAAGGGGAGAGGGGACACACGGTCACCGAGGCTGCCCAGCCATGCCTCAGGAGGACGACGCAGGGCGAGGGCCAGATGTACACTGCAGGGCCCAGGCTCTGAGCCGGAGGGGAGGAGGCCTGGGCACCCCCACTGCCCACGCAGAACCCAGAGCCCGCGCGGGTCAGCGGCTGAGAGGCTGGCGGACAGGCGACTCCTGCTGCTCGTGTCCACGCTGGCCCCGGACGCGGAGCGCAGGGTTCTCGCCCGATGGCTCTCCATCTCACTCTGCGCATGCTCTCCCTGCCCCCGAGTTCTAATTCTCGGACAACGGGTGAGCATGTTTTCAAGGCAGGCTCCCATTTTAATCTCCATCTTCTTTATGCTGTTCCTAGAATGCCCTTCCTCTCTTTCTTTCAGCAGTTTCCCTCACTCACTGGTCTGTTCTTTTGACAACTCGCCCACATTTCCTGGGAAATTACCTGATAGGTGAGAACATGTAGAGTCAGAAACTAAAGATAAACTTGCACTTTTTCTCGTAAACATTCTGCTGCTTCTTTACTCCTATAACCTCCTCTCATTTACAACCAGATGCAACAGCGTGAAGTTGGTCCCTCTCTCAGATCTGGTGAGTCGCCTGGTGATTGCCACACAAGCTTCCTAGTGGGTCATACACGTCCACCAAGGCTGAGAAAGCCCTCTGGTGAGAATCCCTCTGCTGCATGGCTACTCCTCAGGTAGGACGCAGGCTATGAGAAATGGCACCTGGGTGCTGGGCAGGGAGCAGGGCCATGTGTCCAGAGATGGAAGAGCCTTTTTTCCGAGCACGGCTGTCTGGTCCAGAAACGGGCACAGATGGCAGCTCTGACTATGAGGAAGAGTGTGCACACACCAACCCAGAGGGGGTGGAGGTGTGGGCTGGGATCATCCCAGAAGCACATTAGGGTCCTACTGTGTGCCTCAGAGCCAGACGTGTAAAACCCACTCGAAGGCAGAGGGAAGACAAGTCTGATACCCCACAGTTACTTCAAGATTTTCAAGAAAGCAGTCCATGAATGCGGGGAGGCTGGGCTGCATACACTGGGCTCTCTGTGATCAAGCGCAGGTGCCTTCTACTGAGTCACAGCACCTATGCTGCATCAGTGCAACAGGAAGGGAGAGGAAGAAATGAAGAAACTGCTCCCTCACGCTCAACTCAGCTACAGACACTGGGAACACGAGAGCAAATGGCACAGCAACTGGCGCCGCAACGCCAGGGCGAGGGCGCAGCCTCACTCTGCAGCGACACCGTCTTCCACGGAATGCTCTGGATTCAGGTTGCCTGAGAGAAACCCGAAAGCACAGTGTGTTGACCGACGGCCAAGCAGATGTCACATCATCGGTTTTCTACTTCCATGGCTAGTTTAATGGGATTCTGTCTACACCCCTGAACCTGTTTCTCTCCGTGTTAAATCAAGCCTCGCTTCCCAGAACACCAGGAGCAGCACTGCAGATCTCCACTGTTTAAGGGACAGCCATTCAAGCAAAACCTTTCCAGAGATGTAGACAGGAGAACTACCCTCATCTTCTAACTCCTGCTAATAATCGGGGTCTCGCTCGAGGGACACAGTCTCCTCTTAGAGTAGGTGGTCAGCAAACCACTGACAGGAGGTGACCATTAACCATCAGCAGGGTACAAGTTAGTGTGAGCAATTAGGAGGCAGTGATCATACACCTAAGGAAACACTTACCTCACAAATTATTACTAGACATTACTCGAACACTGTGCCTTTTCTTCAGGATCTTAAGGTGCATACTGTCCTATGTGATAGGATCTGAAAGATAATAAAATCTAATTAGAAAAGCTGCTTGTTCTGGCATTCAGAACTATCTTTAACTATGAAATCATGACTCCTGTAGGTTTTCATTACTCGTAAATTGACAGAATCCTGAAAATTTTAAACCTGTCCATTTTACCCTCGTTACTTTAGCCCCGGTTTTAAATAAAACCTGTAAGCCAAAATCCCTTGAGAAAGAGCCCTGGGGATAATCCAGACCAAATCTAGTCAACCTGCATTTCAACAGGTAACCCTTTTACCAGCCACAGCCAAGGAATTGCAGCAAAGAGTGAGAGGTGAGAGGTGCACCAGGGCCGCTGGTGGAAGGGGCTGCGGGGGAGGGGCACAGTGCAGGAGTGAGCAGGCGGGACTGGGGAGGAGCGGCCTAGGGGCATCTCCCACTGGGCTCACTGGCAGGTGGGCGAGGAGACACAGCCTTCCTGGAAGCACTCATCTGGCCCAAGAAGAAAGGCCGACTGACACCACGAGGTGGGGGCACTCCCCCAGAGAGGTCAGACTGCTGCCAGGGCTCCCCAAGAGCAGGGCCGCCAGAGCACAGCTGACCACGGACACAGCCCCCTCCACGGGCTTCAGATCTCATTCGTAAATGTGAGCGAACAGCCAGCACTCAGATATTTTGGAGAAAGCCCCAACCAGGTCTCATGAGAGACAGAGTCCCAGAAAGAAACCAGAGGGAAACAGGAGTTGAGAGCAGGTATAATGCACAGGGAAGAAAACCGAAGCAGCGACAGACTGCATTTGTGAGACAAAGAGGAACATTTTGAGAACTTCCTACTTATTGAAAAATAAAAATATGATAGAATTTTAAAATCTTAAAAACAGGGTTGGAAGAGAGTGGGAAGCCTCCCAGAAAGGAGAATTAAACAAAAAGGAGGCAAGGGAAATAAATTAGGAGTTTGAGATTAAGAGATACACGCTACCATATAGAAACTAGATAAGCAACAAGGACCCGCTGTATAACACAGGGAACTGCATTTGACACCTTGTAAGAGTGATAATGGCAAAGAATCTGGAAAAGAATACACACACGCGTGCGTGCATATATATATATAAATATATATAATTGAATCACTTTGCTGTATACCTGAAACTGACACAAAATTGTAAATCAACTAAAAAACTGAAAAAAAAAAAAAAAAGTCAGAAAGACCATAGGAGAGAAAAGGAATCAGAGGACCAACTTTCAAACAATGGGATGTCTGGCAAAGGCAGCCCCCAACCGAGACGTCCTTCCTTGGCACAGCTCCACTGCGGCCCCAGCCGCCGGCCCCGGCGCCTCAAGGCCTGTTGGCTCCGTTTGCATCCAGTGTCCTACCAGTGTAACACTTCTCTGCTGGGCAAACCCTCGGCGGGTGTCTGTTTTCTGAAACCAAGACCCCTGACTTAAGACGCCACAGGGTTGGCGTGGAGGACAGGGCACTGGTGGGACTGAGGAGCAGGCACTAAGCTTCCCTGGTCTCCTCCATGGAACGGGTTCTGGGTCCCCCCAAGAACCCCGGGCTGCTCGCCGCTTCCTGGCCACGCGCGCCCCCTTCCACTGCGCTGGCTCTGAGGTCAGGCTCCCCTGCCCGCCCCCCATGCTGAGCTGGAGAACCTCCTGCCCACAGCCAGCACTGGCCTGCACACCAAGGTTCTCTAGTGTACCTGTGACTCTGAGTCCCTTCGGAACTCTTTTAGTAACAAATGCGGCCGTGAACCACAAGCTGCTTAAGCTAAAGTACGTGACTTTCTTTTTGATAACTGTATTTATTTTATAATTTTACGTATTTATTTTTCGCTGTGCTGGGTCTTCGTCACTGTGCAGGCTTTCCTCTAGTTGCAGAGAGCAGGGGGTACTCTCTAGTGGGGGTGCGTGGGATTCTCATTGCCGAGGCTTCTCTTCTTGCAGGACACGGGCTCTACAGCATGTGGGCCTCAGCAGTTGCGGCTCCCTGGCTCCAGAGCACAGGCTCAGGAGTGGTGGTGCTTGGGCTTAGTTGCTCCACAGCATGAGGGATCTTCCCAGATCAGGGATTGAACCCATGTCTCCTGCATTGGCAGGCGGATTCTTTAACCACTGAGTCACCAGGGAAGCCCAGAGGTGACTTTTAAAATACGGCATTGACCTATACTGAAAGTGAAGTCGCTCAGTCGTGTCCGACTCTTTGCGACCCTGTGGCCTGTGGCCTACCAGGCTCCTCTCTCCATGGGGATTCTCCAGGCAAGAATACTGGAGTGGGTTGCCATTTTCAAGTATCTATGCAGTAGCCAGCAACTTTGAATGCCAAATAACATGCTGAGCCAGTAATGCCTAATTATCCTTAGTATTATCTTCCACTTTTCATTCACATTCATCCTGAATATCTTCAAATGAGCTTATGTTAGCACTGTTTTAAAAGAAAACTGACTCTGCAAACCACACGTCAACGCATCCCAGGCCTTGGGCCTAAGCAGAATCTCTACAATGAGGCCAAATCCCCAGTTACTTTCATAAATTTTAAAAAGTAACCAACACAGCAACCACTTTGGAAAGCGGTCTGGCACTTTCTCCGAGTTAAACCAACACCCGCCCTGTGACTCGGAAATTCCACTTCTAGGTATTTACCTCAGGGTGAATGTGACCCGAGCTTCCCAGGTGGCTCAGTCGTAAAGAATCCGCCTGCCAATGCAGGTTTGATTCCTGGGTCAGGACAATCCCCTGGAGAAGGAAATGGCAACCCACTCCAGTATTCTTGCCTGGGAAATTCCACACAGAGAGGAGCCTGGTGGGCCACAGTCCATGGGTGTGCAGAGTCGGACATGACTGAGTGAGCACGCACGCGTGAGTGTGAACATGAAACATGTACAGAACTGCTCACAGATGCTCCGTTCATCACACCCTCTCCGTTCATCACACCCACCGAACCAGAAAACCCAAACACCCCTCACCAGGGGGTGAACCAACCAACCATGGCTATTCATACAATGCATACGAAAGAATAGGGGGAGGTTAGATACACGCAGCAGTGTGGCTAAGTGAGAGAAACCAAACACAGAAGAATGCATTCGGTAGGAGTCAATCTCCATGGGCCTCTAACCAAGCGAGGCTAATGTACTTTGAAAGGACTCAGAATGGGGCTGGATCACAGGTGAGAAGGACAGAGACCCCAAGGCAGCTTTCTGATTTGATGCAAAGTCCCCTGTGTGCACAGGGCAGCAGGCTACACAGACACAGGCACGGTCAGGACAAAACTCAACAAACTGTTAAAACAGGACAGTTAAGGGCCTTCCCTGGTGGTCCGGTGGCTAGGACGCCACTCCTAAGATAGGGGGCCTGGGTTCAGTCCCTGGTCAGAGAACTAGATCCTGCATGCCGCAACGAAGACTCGGCACAGCCGAATACATATTTTAAATTAAAACAAAAAATTATACACTTAAAACTGTCCATTTCATTTTACATGAATTATTCCTCAACTAAAAAATGAAGAGAAAATATAACCAGCATAGGTTCGTGTGCAGGTGTGAAGGGTGTGGTTAACAGCCAAGTTTTAGGTGCTCTCCCTGCAGACAGTGCCTTCTGAGCCAGGTCCTGTCTCAGTTTACCCTTAACAGTATCTGTGGGCAAGGGTCTTATTAATCTTCTTCCCCTAATGTCTTTTCCTCATGCCTATAGGCAGAAAATGCATCTCATAAACAAACTGAAAACAAGTAAACAAAAGACATCAGTATTCTTTGGTGATCAGCTGCTACTGCAGTAACAGGAATGTCTACCCTGGAGTCTGCAGTTCATGTTTACATTAGCGCGCTGCTTTTACACTCAGCATTGTTCTACTCTTCAGACACCCACTGCTGACCTATAAAAAAGAGCAGTAAGCAAATCTCTGCCTCGGGCACAGAGGCGGCATGAGATCTGAGATCTGCTGCCTTCAGACGTGGGGGCGGGGCCCGCAGGATGCTCGACCAGAGACAGGCCCCCGGGCCACGAGGGCTCCCCCACCAGAGACGGGAACCAGCCTGCTAAGCGATGTCTCGGTGCTTTCCCCCAGTGACAGGCAGAGGGTGAGGATGGAGAGAGCCGACAACAGCTTCTCCTGTCCAGAGGAACAGAAAGGGGTCCACCAGGAAGGCAACAGTGCAAGAGGCACGGAGGCAGGAAAGGGAACCCCAGGCTGCAGCTCCTCCTCCCCCCGCCCCCAGCGTAAGGGGGGCAGGAAAGGGGGCTGGGGCCGCCCATGAAGTACCCAAAGACCACGCCAGGGAGTCTGGAATTCCCCACTTCTTTTTGCAAAGGTAGACACCGGGGGTTTGGTAAACAGATGTTTTAGAGCCATCACTGACAAAGTACGACTGGGATGGAAGGAGCAAGGCAGGCAACCAGGAGGGACTGCCAGGACCCAGAGCAGAGCCAGGAGGGAGCAGATGGGGGCAGGCGCAGGATGGCTGGAGCAGTCAGCACACAGGCCTGGAGGGTGGGCTCGGGAGCCAAGTGGGCCTGAGGCTGGGTCAGCAGGGGCAGTGTGATTTATCCTCTTTAATGATCCGCCCTGGTACGTTTTCCATCATTTGGTCTAAAGTTCATTCTTTGGATTTCGTGTTACTTTCTCAACTTACTATGATGTAAGAGAAATAATTATGACTAAAAAATAAGCTTCCAGGGGAATTTGAGGAAGTCCCAAGGAGGTGCCACCACCAGGGATAACGGGAAGATGTCACACGTGGCCCCGCAAATGGGCTGCTCCGTAGCAGGGAAGGCTTAGCAGAAGGGCAGCACGCCTGCAGCCAGGTGTACGTGAGCCAGCACAGGCCTGGGTGAGGTGGGGAGACTACAGACACAGGCTCCTCACCGAGCTGGTGAGGAGGGGAGCGTGCAGATCACCCAGCCCAGTGCATTCACTGCAGCTGCAATGATGTTCTTAAATGTTCTTTCCATCCATTTGCAATCATGAAAGATTTAGTTCGGGCTTTGAAACCAGACCAATAATGTATGCCATATGAACCGCTATTTTCTTCTCAAATTACTGAAGCTGAAGATCAGAATATTAACCTTTGAGGGAAAAAAAACAACAGACCGAAGCCAAGTCTCAGTGGTATGCTGGCACATTGGCCATTCTGTGAACAGTAAACTTATGCAACCTTTCTCGAAAGGTCTTTCATACTAGAACAAAAGAGGACGAACTGAGAAACACAGAAGGAGCCAAGGCTCTCGGTGGAGGTGGGGGCGACACTGGCTTCTTCCCCTTCCCTGCCAGCCATTCCCAGACTCCTGGCAGCCCTTCTCCTCCACAGACACCTCTGTGTTGGGGTGCTCAGGCGGGGTCTTGGGTTTTCCTCGTTAGCTGTGTGCTCTCCAAATGATCTCCAAGAGCTCAGTTCCGTGAAGTTAGAGAACATGCATGTGGGAAACCCCCAAACGAAGAATGTGCTGTTGAGTGTCTCTGACCGGTTACTCAACAACTCCACAGTCAGGTCAAAGCAGAAACCCCTCCACCCACCAAACTGTCGGGACCCCACCTTCTCATCTTGATAAACGGCACCTGCATCACCATCTAGTTGCCAAAGTCAAAAATCAGGACACACCTTTCATTTCAGTTTTCTCCCCTGGCTCCCCACATTTCACCCATCAGCAGGTCCCGTGGGCTCGACTTTCAAAACCCGCCTAGATGTGAGCAACCTCCACCAGCCTGCCTAGCCCGATCAAGGCTCAGGAGCCCTCACCTGGGCTGCATGAACCAGCATTGTCATACACTCGCAGCCTCTGCGCACCCCCCAATCCACAACCCAGCCCCAACCCACTCCCTGCTCAGTATCCAGAGCCAGTTTTAACAGAGAGAAGTCAGACCCTGCCACTCCCTGGTCTATCAAAACCAGCCAGGGGCTGCCTCTACGGTTAGAACAAAACCCCCAGGCCTCCTGTGTGGCTGCACAGCCTTACAGCCCGGGGCCAGCGGACCTCACCTCTCACCTCCCTCCCACCCTGGCTGTCTCATTCTGCTGTCATCACTTCAATGGAATGTTCTACTCATTTCCCCAGCACACCCTGAACTCTCCAAATACCTGTTGAGTGAGAGAAGAAAAAGTAAAACTGAAGCCCACAGGAACATGAAAGGAACAGGGAAAAGTCAAAAGTGGGAGCCTGGGGTGGGGTAACGTGGACAGGTTAGGACCGGGGCGAAGGCGGGGAAGAGACCCCCAGTAGCAGGGTTTATTCTGAGTGCGTCACTAGGAGTGCACAGACTGCAGGAAGCAGCCTCGAAGCCACATGGACAAAATACCAAAGCTCCCACCTTTATCCCCCTACCACAGCCACAGCCTGTTAGTCAAGTGGGGGTCTGTTTAAGAAAAAAGAAACTTTGGAGTTTTGACTCCAAAACCCATGTTCTTCCATTAAAACACATGGCCTCCCAGAGCATTTGGTTTTAGAAAATGCATTCTGTAACAGAGTAAGTTTTGGAAATACAGAACGCTAAGAATTAAAAGCATTTCAACCAAGATAATGCTGTAAAAGTCTGTCTCAAGAGAAGCTGGAAGCCTCTCTATCCTGACCGCTCCTGCTAATTACCGGCTGTACGCGTACTGTGCCCTCTCCCAGAACGACCTAAACTGCCGGCTTAAGAGAGCCGGCCTCTCCTCCCATTAACTGATAATGCTCCCGGCACAACCACGGTTTACTGCGCACCTTCCCCTCGAGACCCAAGTCCTCCTCCCCATCACCCCTCCTCCCAGCTGCTGACACACTACTGCTCAGCCCTTTCCCTGTCCACCTTCCCACACCCAAGCATAGGCTCCCTCACCTATGGCTGTCCCTCTGCAGAATCCTAACCGACAGAGGGGCCAAACCTTGGGGCCATGGCATTCAGGGCTCCACTGAATCTGGCTCCTGGGCCTCTCTGGGCTCTTCACCCAGCCTTTCCGCTGTTTCCCTGCTGTGTCCATGGACCCTCCACCCCCTCCAGTGCTTCTGCTCCTGCTGTCTCCTCCGTTTAGAAGACTCCCACTCTGCCCAGCAAGATCATTCATTCACCAAACATTTACCAAGCACCCAAGACACACAAAGCACTGCAGGATAACCAAGTGTTTTCAAAACTATGAGGTGCTGCACCAATATAAGGCATTATCTTGGCCCCATGAGGAGTCTGGATTTTATCAGACAATTAATAAAATTCTGCTGGTGCTTTTTCAAGAATGGAATCAAACAGTAATCGAGACAAGAACATGTCTGTAGATAGAGGCAAAGAAGTGGGTGAAAGAGAAAAAAAAAATCCGAGACAAGTGATTGACGAAATGCCATCCCAGAACAGGCAAACCAAAGTACAGACACGTTAAACTGTTCCCTCTAGACTTTGTAGCTGACCAGCTCTGCAGGTGGCCCAGCTGTCCTTGGGTGCTACAGCTGAAGGGTCACACACAAGTTGTTAACATGACACTGGCTTTGGGGACAAAAGGGAGCAAGAATAAGTGTATGGGACTCTATATCTTATGCTCTGCTCTAGTGTTTGACTTTTTTTAAAACAAAACAAGCATGTATTAATTTTATAATTAAACCATTACTTTAGGGAATTCCCTGGCAGTTCAGTGGTTAGGACTCTGTGCTTTCACTGCTTAGAGCATGGGTTCAACTCCTGATTCACGGAACTAAGGTCTCACAAGCTGCATGGTGTGGCCAAAAAATTAAATAAAATATTAAAGAAACACACCCCCCCCAAAAGACACTGATGCTGGAAAAGATTGAAGGCGGGAGAAGGGGATGACAGAGGATCAGATGGTTGGATGGTATCATGGACTCAATGGACATGAGTTTGAGTAAGCTCCAGGAGTTGGTGATGGACAGGGAAGCCCAATGTGCTGCAGTCCATGGGGTTGCAAAGAGTCAGACATGACTGAGCAACTGAGCCGACTGACCCCCAAAAAGCTGCTTCAAGAAAACTATCCTTAGAGCTGTTCAGCATGGTCTGGAGCAGGGAAGGTCTGGAATCATCAGGAAACCTGCTACTCAATTCATCCCAAGCATTAACTTCATATGTGAACTTACTGTTTGGTCCGGTTCCTCAAATTAACAAAGATGAATTACTTATGTCACCAAAGGGTCCAAGCCTGCAGGGAACATTTTCAGTAAAAGTGGAGAGGCACGTCCAGACTTTTGACTGGCTCAAGACAGTTCTTATAGAGAGTGCCTTTCAGTACTTTCTCTCTCACTGAGGTCATTCTAGTCATGCCAGTATTTCCCAATTCACTCACTGTAATCGAGGCAGGCTCTGAGTCACTGGTTAAAAAAAAAAACAACTTCTGTATACATGTCTACTCACTTGACTTTGACGTGAGATGTGTGCAGAGAGTTCCAGCTGTTGTTTTATGAATTCTTTAGGAAATTACCTTCATTTAGTCTCATTCGCCTCCACCTCACAACTCAAAAGTCAACCTACTAGCCTCACTCTGGAAAGTACACAATCCAAATAGTGTCCATCACTCCGACCCTTCCATTTTTACCAGAATGTTCAAGAGATGCAATTTAACATGTGTGTTCCATCCCATTTTTCAAATACCCCCCGAGACTTTCTTTTTAATCAAGTATCCCAACTTACTAACAAGCAAATTTAACAAGGTGACTTTTAAAAGTTGCCTTCAGTTTCGTAAAAGTTGTAAGACAGTATCAAAAACACTAGGTCTGATTTTGAAAAAATTAAAGTTGTAAAGTATCAGAAGATTCAATTCACCATCTTTGAGGTGAATAGTCTAAGAAGGAATATATGTTGACGGAGATTTCTAGACCCTCGAGCAAGGGGCCAGAAATTGGCGGACAGGGGTCTAGCTTTCTAGACCGAGATTTGAGACAGTAGCTGTAAGATAGATAAATCTATGTGCACTAAGTACAAATGCTAAGCAGACTGCAAATGTTAAACACTGTAGCGTTGATTGGACTGCACTTTACAGGACCTGGTCAGCAAAAGAAGCTACAAAACAGCTATATGGACAGTTCTTACACTCACAAAACCAGTTACCCACAAGCCAATAAAATGTCTCCATCCAACAGCGAAGAGAGACTTAGTTCCAGCAGCAATGACTCCTCAGGAGAGATGATTCTGGCTGCAGCAAGATTCAAACATGGCCCTGAAAGCTGACCTGACTGTCCCAGGTGGCCTGGTAGGTAACCCCCGAAAAGATCCTGGGCAGAGAAAGAGAAGAGGAGGGAGCTGGGCAAAGAACAAAAAAGAAAAGCTAAAAACGTATAAAGGAGTGAAGAACAGGAGCATTTGAGAAGCCATAGGCGATGTTTAAGAAAGCCCATTGTAATGCATGCCCATAAACTACTCTTTACAGCTTACAGGTTTATAGCTACTGTGTCTTCTGGCCCTAACAACAACCCCCTTATTAGCTATCAAAAGGAGAGAACTGTGGCTGGGAGAGCTGAGTGTCACGCCCAAGGTCAGGCAACAAGCTGGGGCTGCAATTCGGGCTCTACCCCGAGAGGTGCATCAAGGAGTGACAAGGAGACGCCTGGCAGAGGAAAGAGTCGACCGTCGGCATAGAGGTGCCCCCGAGAGGCACTCGGGAAGGTCGCAGGTGCGGCGGGGCGCGGAGGAGCAGGCCGGAGCAAGGGGCCCGAGACTGGCGGATGGGGGACCCCGGAGCGGCCGGGAGAGCCGGGTGCCAGCAGCCCGCCCGACCCGGCCCGCCGCGCTCACCCGAGGCCCGGGCGGGGTCGCCCGGCGCTGCGGCTCCTCCCGATCGGCGGCGGCGGCGGCGGCGGCGGCGACTGCAGCGGCCGAGGCAGGGACGCATCATGCGGCCGCGCTCATGGCCGGGCCACGGCGGGCCCCGCGGCTCGGCTTGCTCCCGCCGGGCCGGTCGAAGGGGGTCGGCCGCCCAGGGGAACACGAGACCCGGAGGCCGGCCCGGGAAGAGCGGAGGCTCGGCTCCCGGAAGTGAACCGCGCGGGGTCAGCTGCGCCGCGCTTGCGCAGATCCGGCCGCGCCGCGGCGGGGGCGGGGCTTCTGCGACTCTGGGACTGCGGGTCCTAAAAACCGGCTGTTCCTAGGGAAAGGTGGCTCTCCTTAGTCTCAAGGTCCCCTCTCTAAAATAAAGCGATCCGTGCAAGCTGAGGTCCGAGGGAGAGAAAGGATGGGGGCTACGGCCGGCCGCAGGCTTTCGGACCCGCGTGTCCCGGGGCCCGCGGCGGCGCGGGTGAAGCCAGCGAGAGGTGCGAGCTGTGCGAGCGGCGCGCGGGGATGAGAAATCGGTCACGGGTTAGTGGAGAAGCGCCAGGGGGGATGCCTGGGCGGGAAAACGCGTTGCGGGAAGGGGAAGCGCCGCTGGAGGCGTGATTCCTGATTGACAGCCTCTGGGGAGGGCTGGACACCACAGCGTCCCAGCGACCCATTACAGATGCTGAGTCCTAAGTTTGTTGAAGGTAGAAACATGGTTAGCTTTTTTTGTGTGTGGTGGTGGGAGGGTATTTCCTATATTGGGGACAGTTTCCGCAGGGCTGGGAAGTAGGCGCTCAGTTAGTGTTTGTTGTTAAACTCTTTGAGTGAGTGAGTGAATAGTTAAGTCGCTCAGTCGTGTCCGACTCTTTGCGACCCCATGGACTGTAGCCTACCAGGCTCCTCCGTCCATGAGATTTTCCAGGCAAGGGTACTGGGGTGGGTTGCCATTTCCTTCTCCAGGGGATCTTCCCAACCCAGGGATCTAACCCGGGTCTCCCGCATTGTAGGCAGACGCTTTACCCTCTTTAAGTACCCACTAACTTGTAAGACTGATAAAAACTAATTGCGGGTGAAGGATGGAATCTCATTGTCTGCAAGCCACCTTCTCACTGTTTATCATTCTTACTCCCAGGTATGCTTATCCAGCTAAGCATTTGGAAGTAAAAGGTGCATTGATCATTGAATTCCTGCTTTTAAAAGTTTAAGATTTTGTTACTGTACCTGTGCATTTAATATGGTGCTATACACTCCTTGTGGCTCAGCTGGTAAAGAATCCGCCTGCAATGCAGGAGGCCTGGGTTCGATCCCTGGGTTGGGAAGATCCCCTGGAGAAGGGAAAGGCTACTCACTTCAGTATTCTGGCCTGGAGAAGTCCATGGGGTCTCAAAGAATTCGACACAGGCTGGGCAACTTTCACTTTCATACATTGTCAACCCTCATTGAGCCTCCTGTGCTTATTCACTCAGTTGTATCCGACTCTGTGACCTTTTGGACTGTCAACCCTCTGTCAGTGGGGTTTTTCCGGCAAGGATACAGGAGTGGGTTTCCTCCTCCAGGGGATCTTTCTGACCCAGAGATCGAACCAGTCTTTTGTGTCTCTTGTATTGCAGGCAGATTCTTTACCGATGAGCCATCAGGGAAGCCCTCCTATCTCCTGGCATATTTATTTCCACAAGGAAGAAAAGAGAGGTAGGCTTCCAATCCGTGGGCAATTCTTTTTGTATAGGCTGAAAGAAAGGATGATTGTCTTTGGATAACGTCGAGACTGCGAGACTGTAAGTGGCTGCTATGCCTAAGATACACTTGCTATGAACAACGTTAAAAGATATCTTTTTTATATTGAAGTACAGTTGATTTGCAGTATAGTTTCAGGTATACAGCCCAGTGATTCAGTTATACATATATGTGTATATGTTCCTTTTCAGACTCTTTCCCCTTATAGGTTATTACAAAATATTGAGTATTGCTTCTTGTCCTATACAGTATGTCCTTGTTGGTTATTTGTTTTATATGTAGCAGTGTGTATATGTTAATCCCAACCTCGTAATTTATCCCTCCCCACAAAAGTATCTTTTAAAAAAAGTTAATAAAAAAACACAACAAAACAGATCTGAGAAATTTAAAAAGTTAAATCATGACTCATACATATACAAACATATGTCAAAGATTTAAATCACTAATTTATGAGGGAAGAAGTAGGTAAGATGAATGATACAAGTGGTTCAAAGATGAAGCCAAAAGACAGGTACATGTAGGCAGTCAGGAATGCTGCCAGTGGTTAAGACTCTGCACTCCCAACGCAGGGGGAATGAGTTTGGTCCCTGGTTGGGTAACTAAGATCCCGCATGCCACAGTGTGGCCAAAAACTAAAAACAAAAAAAAAAAGAATTTGCGTAATAGAACCAAATCAAAACTGGCTTCTACAGTGGGGAAGTCAGTTGAACTTCTGCCAGACAAGGTTCATTTGAATGTCAGATATATCAGTGGGCAAGAATTGTTATACCACGCAGGTCAACTGGCGGAGAAGGCAATGGCACCCCACTCCAGTACTCTTGCCTGGAAAATCCCATGGATGGAGGAGCCTGGTAGGCTGCAGTCCATGGGGTCGCTAGGAGTCGGACACGACTGAGCGACTTCACTTTCCCTTTTCACTTTCATGCATTGGAGAAGGAAATGGCAACCCACTCCAGTGTTCTTGCCTGGAGAATCCCAGGGACGGGGGAGCCTGGTGGGCTGCCATCTATGGGGTCGCACAGAGTCAGACACGACTGAAACGACTTAGCAGCAGCAGCAGCAGCAGCAGCAGGTCAACTGGACTTGCATGGAGACCTCTTGTCTTCTTCCTGAAACCAATGCTGAGACTGGAATCACACCAGCTATATTCAATGGCCAAAGACTGGAAAAGGGGGAACCTAGTTCACAAATCAGCTCTCAACTGAATTCTGATGGAGCCACCAAACATATTAGAAGGTCAAGGTTAAAAGGAGGGAATTGGAAGGAGTGGGAAGAATATTCATGACTTACTGGAGAACAGGGGTGTGGTTTGGACCTGGAACTGTTGCACCTCTCCTTTGCAGTGCTTGTATGGGCTTTTTCAGTTGTTGTCCTGGCAGTTGACAGCTGTCCTGGCGCTGGTGAGTGTGTCATTTAGCATATGCTAATGTATTACAGTGAGCTGATAATGAGACTCAAGGTCCACTGGAAGCCAGATCTTCCCCAGGCTTTGGCCTAGTTTGTTCTAATCAGTTCTTGTTACTTTTTCTCTTTGCATCTTCCTCCTGAAGCTTGCGTGCTCGTGGGTGCTCACTCAGTCATGTCCAACTCTTTGCAACCCCATGGACTGTAACCCACCAGGCTCCTCTGCCCATGGGATTTCCTTAGATAAGAATAATTCGTTTTGGAATTCTGTGGTGGTCCTGGTGGTTAGGGCTCTGAGCTTCCACTGCAGAAGGCACAGGTTCAATTCCTAGTCGGGGAACTAAGATCCTGCATGCTACATGGTATAGCCAAAAATTAAAAAATTAAGTAAAATAAAGAAAAAAAAGAAAACATTGATTTCATTTGAAGGAGGGGCAAAGGTAAGATTCTGGGGCAACAGCCTTGGTAACAGAATCACTTGCCTTGCCATCTTATAGAGTTGGGACTCCCCTGCTGGTCCAGTGGCTGGGACTCTCCACTTTCAATGCAGGATGCCTGGGTTCAATCCCTGGTCAGGGAACTAGATCCCACACACTTCAACTAAAGATCCCAAGTGCTGCAACTAGTACCCAGCACAGCCAAATAAATAAATAAATACATATATATATATATATATATATATATATATATATATATATATATATATTAAAAAACCTTATAGAATGGAACTTCCCTGATGGTCTAGTGGTTAAGAATCTGCCTTCCAATGCAGGGGACATGGGTTTGATCCCTGGCCTGGGAACTAAGATCCCATGTGCCAGGAGGCAATTAAGCCCGTACATGCCACAGCTACTGAGTCCCTTTGCCACAACGAAATATCCCTAGTGCTGCAGCTAAGAGCTGATGCTGCCAAATAAATAAATTAAAAGAAAAAACAACCTATAGAGTTAGAAATAGCTTAAAGCAAAGAAAAAGATCTATAGACCCAGATAACCCAAGGGTGTGCACAACAGCACCTAGTTGTCCATTGAAGACCCAATAATTTTGTGACCCATTTCAAAGTCTTTCACAAAAAGACTTGTAATTCTCCTCAGCCCCCACACTTGTATGGGCTTGTTTACTGTAACTTGAAAATTGCGCTGTTGCTAAAGGAAATAGCATGATGAAATCATTCATTAAAATATCTAACAGGATGACAGCAGTTGACAAAAACAATTCAACTCTTATCAAGGATTTTCATCTCTTTCTCAACAGACTTGATATGTAGTCGTCTGCAAGTCATTTCCCTTCTTTAAGCCTCAGCTTTTTTTTTAATCTCTAAAAAAATACAAGATTAGACTTGATTTCTAAGGTTTCTTCCTGTTTTGAGACTGTGGTTCAACACACTTTTTTTTTGTCTCTCCTTGATTTCATAAGGCCCATGGAACCAAACACCTACCATTGGACGTCCTCACAGGAATGAGGACATCTCAACTCCAGGATCAGTTCTGTGAATCCATCAGGAGCTGCTGCTGCTGCTGCTGCTAAATCGCTTCAGTCGTGTCCGACTCTGTGCGACCCCATAGACAGCAGTCCACCAGGCTCCCCCGTCCCTGGGGTTCTCCAGGCAAGCATACTGGATTGGGTTGCCATTTCCTTCTCCAATGTATGAAAGTGAAAAGTGAAAGTGAAGTCTCTCAGTCGTGTCTGACTCCTAGCGACCCCATGGACTGCAGCCTACCAGGCTCCTCCGTCCATGGGATTTTCCAGGCAAGAGTACTAGAGTGGGGTGCAATTGCCTTCTCCACATCAGGAGCTAGTGTGCAGCTAACCATTCATCCCACAAAATAGTTCTTTTAAAGTGGAGCCTCTGTTCAACCACCTGAAAAGATGCTCAGCCTCATTCAAAGTAAAAGGAATGAATGCAGATTTAGAGTATTAAGAGATCCCATTTTTCACCTAGTCAGTTGATGAACATTAAAGTTTGGCGATTCTGTGTGTTGGCCAGGAAGACCAAATTGGTGCCATTGTCACTTTATTCAGGTCTTTAAAGTGGAGCCTTTGTTCAACCATCCCTGCCAGGCAAAAGATGCTCATGCAGAGAACCTGGGACTTCCATCCACTTCACTGCTGGGGGCAGGAATGTGATTGTTAAACCACCCCGCAGGACTGTTAGGAGTATCTGCTGAATACAGATCAAAAGACTTGTGATAGAATGTTCCCACAATACATAGTACAGCATCGTTCATGGATATTCAAGTTGTTTGCGGTTTGGGGCTAGATGAACAAATAGTGTATCTATACAGTGAAATTTAATACTATACAGAATGAAAGTGCACACTACACACAAGTAAATCTCACAAATAGGATGCTGAATAAAAGCTCAAAATGGGGCAAAACTGGCCTTTGGTATAGGAAGACAGGGCAGTGCTGTGATTACCACTGTAGTGGGGATGCCAGGGGGCTAGTAATATTCTATTTCTTGAGCTGGGTGCTGGTTGTATGAGTGTTCACTTGGTACAAATTCAGCCTTGTACATTTATGATTTGTATGCTGGTACTTTAACAGTGGGAGAGAAAGAGACTTCCAAGGGCTGTACAGTGGGAAAATCAGAAATTTCTTCATAAGGGAGTTTGGGTGGTTTATTTTTTCCACTGAGATTGTGATGTTGAATGCATCAGCCAGATCAGGGAAGCCAGAATGCTGAAGCTCCCCAACCCAAGGTGTTGAACAAGGCCCAGGAAGTCTAAACAACCCAAAGTGGTGTGACACATTCCTGAATTCCTTTTCACTGGGTCACCTCACCTCCAGCTGCAGGTAGAGCCCTTGGGGGCAGCAGGCCTCTGCCTTGGGCTCTGCGTTCCCTGGAATACCAAGCTGGTCCTCTCCCGCCCTTCAGTGTGTCTTCCTCCCCGGCACATTATCAAAAATTCCTCCTTCTCTCCCATTCCTGCGACAGTGCTGCTGCTGCTGCTAAGTCGCTTCAGTCCGACTCTCTGCGACCCCATAGACAGCAGCCCATCAGGCTCCCCCGTCCCTGGGATTCTCCAGGCAAGAACACTGGAGTGGGTTGCCATTTCCTTCTCCAATACGCAGCAAATGAATGAATGAACATGCCACGGTTGGCCCCTTGTTCCGATGAAGAAACAGGCCCACTGAGTTTTAGGAGTATGCTGAAGGTCATACAACTGGGAGAGGAGCTCTTAGCCTCCTGCTCCTGAAGCGCCCTCTACAGGGAGAAACGTGTATACACATGGCTGATTCATTTTGTTGTGCAGCAGAAACTAACACAGCATTGTAAAGCAATGATACTCCAAAACAAAAAACAAAAACCTGAAAAAAAAGAACCGGATCTGAGAATGAAGCCCACCTCAAAGGGAAGCAGTCAAGAAGGAGAGAGAGATGAGACCAAGTTCTGATGATGTCACTTGGCCCTTGGATCCTGCTGGGCCAACCCCACAACTTTTCAGTCATGTAAGCCACTGTATGTATTCCTATTATTACCCCCCTTTTTTTTTTTTTTGGTTGTGCCTCGAGGCATGCAGGACCCCAGGTCCCCCATCTGGAGTCAAACCCGCACCCCCTGCAGTGGAAGCTCAGAGTCTTAACCACTGGACCACCAGGGAAGTCTCTATATTCCCTCTTTTTGAAAAACCAGTTTGCCTGGACTTTTGTCACTTACACATTTACATTCTGGTAAATACACCTCCCAGGTCCAAATACACTAGTTCTATCCTATTTCCTAGAATTACCAGTATAGATTTCATATCTTGAAATCTCATGGTTAACCCAGCATGACTTGATCTCTGCCACTGGCGCTTCCTCTTCTGAGAGGTCACAGGTGTTTTTCCCGAGTCATCTGTCCTGAATGTTTCCCAGGCCCAGTGTCTAGTTCACTGGTCTGTGGTTTGCAGAATTTACTTTCTTCCCTTTTTCAAGTAAAATGGCTGTGTCATGTGCTTCTCTCCACCCTTCTGGCAACTTTAGAAGATCTTTTATGAGGTTTGGTGAGAGGAGAGAGAGGTTTGGAGAGCTAGATGAATCTCTTGAGGACAAATAATATTTCCCCCAAATGGAATTTGACCCTGAATGAACCCTCATTTTCCAATTTTCCTGAATAGTTGGTATCGCCCGAGTGAGAACAAGGCTGCAAGAGTCCACTCCTGGTGCTGGGTTCATTCACTGAACCAAGGGAGGACTTCCTCCAGCCACAGACACAATCCTCCTCCATTCCATACAGTCTTCTTGATGGTCTCGTAGCCTGTAGGATGCCCCCCATCTGTAGTGCCCACATAAGGGAATGAACGCCGTCTTACACTTCTCTGAATTCACACGAAGCTTAAAGCACCCAGAGATCTGTTTCTCACAAGTGATGACTACACGGAGCTGGTCATGCAAATCAGAAATGGACCAGAAGCAGCTGTGGTGCTGAAGGCCCCACGCCTCTTGTAGAACTGCAGCTCCCAGCTCTTTCCTTCTCGTTGGTCCCTTAAACTTTCCCAAGCAAGTCTTAACAGGCCACCTTCCCAGGGACCAGCAGCTCCGTGTTGGGGACATAAGAAAGATACTTGATCATCAGTCCACAGGTCACCTTTTCTCCTAAGTGGCAGAGCTCCTTCCTCCTGGCTAACTCCTAGAACTTAAGAGAACGCCCCCCGCCCCAGCTTTCTCAAGTTGACATTCTGCCCTAGTTCAGATGCTAGGGCACTTATTTAAAGGTAGAGCTTTATTAGGGCTTCCCTGCTGGCTCAGTGGTAAAGAATCCGCCTGCCAATGCAGGAGATGCGGGTTTGATCCCTGGGATGGGAAGATTCCCTGGAGAAGGAAATGGTGACTCACTCCAGTATTCTTGCCAGGGAAATCCCATGGACAGAGGAGCCTGGAGGGCTGCAGTCCATGGGGTCGAAAAGAGTTGGACACAGCTTAGTTACCCACCCAAAGGTGCTCTATAGCTCTGCAGTGTAGCTCTGGAAATGTCTTCAGAGAATTTGCAGTGTCAGAATTCAGTCTGTTTCACTAGGTGCTAGAACCAAGCTTGCCATAACCCCAAAATTTTGGGGAGAGGGGTGTCCATTTACATTTCTATGCTTGCTCTTGAACTGAAAAATCTTCCAGATACATGTATACGTATGACTGAATCGCTTTGCTGTCCACCTGAAACTGTCACAACATTGTTAATCAGCTATACTCCAGTATAAAATAAAAAGCCTTAAAAAAAAAAATAAGTGTCCAGAGCGCACACTTTTATTTTTTACCTTTTGTGGTTTTGGTTTGTTCTTTTGAAGAGATGTGGAAGAAACCCAAGCCGGACAGCCCGAAAACTGTGTTTACTGTGTTTTACTGGTGAGAAGATGCTGATGGGCACAGGAGTTCTGGAGCAGAAAGTGGAATCCATCAGCTTTTTAAGATGACCCCTTTCAAAAAAAAAATCAATCGGCCTCACAGTGCCCTTCCGTTCCATACATCCTTGCCTGACTTGTTTCACAAGTACGTTCCTTAATGTCAAGGCTTCAGCGTAACTGAAACAGGCGAGCAGGAAATGGCATAAGGGGATCCTTGTCTTAAAGGTGCGGACACCAGGGCGGGGTAGCAACCCGAATCAGGTTATGCTCCCTTCCCGGGCTCCCCCCTCCAAAATCACCAAATAATCCACTCATCTGCCCGAAGAACGACACACCCCCCCACCCCCCACCCCCCACCCCCCACCCCCCACCCCCCACCCCCCACCCCCCACCCCTGCTCGACCTGGGAGAACACCCTAGTTTTTTTGAGCAGATCCAGGAAACAGTTGCGGCGACCTTCTGTTAGAGGTCCCCAAGAGTGCTCCCAGGGGCGGGGGACCACGCCTGCCACCGAGCGGCGGCCCCAGCCCGGAGCGAGCCGGGGGCGGAGCGGCCGGAGAGTCTCGGAACGTCGGCCGCGGGGGGCGGCCGCACCCCAGCACGTGACGCCACTTCCGGGCCGCCCCGCGCCTGCGCAGTCCGGGCCGGGGCGGGGGGCGGGCCCGGGCTGCTGACTGACAGTTCGCGCGGGCCGGCGCCTCAGAAGGACCCGGCTCTGCGACCGGCGCAGTGGCCGCACCGCCGAGCCCGAAGGCGCCCGCCCGCGCGCTCGCTCCCCAGCACGCCCGGCCTGCCGACCCCCGCCGCGGTGAGAGGGGCGGGGGGCTCGCTGGCGCCCGTGAGGGGGGACAGCGTACCAGGCTCTGTGGGCGGCGCGGGTCCTCGCTCTCCGAGGGGCGGCAGCCGGAGCGCCCGGGGACCGGCGGTGAGGGGTGGTCGGATGAGGGCCGGGGCCCCGGGGGGCTCTGCGGGGTCGGCCTCGGCTCGCGCTGAGGTGAGGAAGCGGGGGGAGGCCAAGAGCCCACCTTGCGGGGAGCAGGGCGATCCCCGGGGGGGGGGTGCTGGAAAAGGTGTCCCCATCCCTGGCGGCTGACGGTGTCGCCGGGTGGCTTAGGAATGGAGCCGGTTCCCCAGTTTGGGGGGAGGAAACCCCCCCCACACTCCTGGACGAGCGTGCTGGGGAGGGGCTTCCTTGAACCGGGATGGAGAAGACACTTGGTGAGTTGTGCTGCGTGCTGGGCTTTAAGTTTGCTGCCCTTCTGCTTCTGAAGCGGCAGTGGGGGCGGTGTGGGGGCACAGGAGAAGGGCTCGGCCCGCCTCCCCGGGACCCCCACCTCCCCGCGGTGGTCGGGAGCAGGAGGAGCTTTGCCGCGAGGCCGCGGTACCAGCGCTGTGGAGAGCAGCTGCTTCAAGGTGGCCTGGGCCGGGGACCAGGGTCTTGGAAAGGACAGGATGGGGATTTTCTGGAGCTGGGTGCGAGTTTCCCCTTGCGTGGGGTCTGCGCTTCCCCGGGTTGTAGGTTGATTGGGTTTGGGAGGAGGAAGAGGACTTGTCAGTAGGCACTGGCCAGCTCCTGTGACTCGGATTAAGTGTGAGGCCAGGGTGCCAGCCTGCAGACAGGGCAGGAACTCACCTCTGAGCTGGCACAGGTGAGGAGCTTGATGTGCAGCTTGACTCGCTGGGGTAAGTAAATGATAGAGGCAAGCTGACAGCTGTCAGGGACCAGGCCACCCTCCAGACCGTTGTCACCTAAAGCTGAGGTTGGAGCTCATTTGCTTCGAGGGACACCCTCCCTCAACCTAAACCAGGGCAACCCAAGATGCTTAACACCGAATTAAGCAAAGAAAAAAAATTCAGCTGTATTATGCGTGAGCGCTTCTTTCCACCTTTCTGTGGTTCTGTTTGGAAGTGTGTGTTTTCCCCTTGTTGCATCTCTCCTTTGGGCTGTCACTGGCTTTTATTTCCACTTGGTGCAGAAATAGGACTGCTTACGCATTTGAAGCACAGGGCGATCGGCTATTGAGATCAGCTCACAATGAAAAAGTTGACTCATGAAGTTCTTTTTCCATTAAAGAGATGAAGATGGCTGAGGACTCAGGTATATGCATTTTCTTTAGCAGATTATCTCTAACTTCTCATTTGGTTCTGGAATACATTCCTGTGATTTTCTGCTGTTTGTCTTTTGTATGGCATGTGTATGTTAATGTGTAGATAGTTTGTATTATTTGAGAACACAGCAACTAAGGCCAATGAAAAACTACTCAATGACCTGAGTAAATCACAAACCTTAAATAATTCGCTACAGATTTCCAGACAATGCAGAATATCCACAGATATTAGACATAGTCCTTTTTGCATGACAATAGCTTTGGTTCTTTGGAAGTAAATTGCTATAGGGTGGCTCCAAATGGCTCTGAGGGGCTTCTCAGGTGGCTCATTGGTAAGGAATCTGCCTGCTAATGCAGAAGACATAGGTTCAATCCTTGGTCCAGGAAGATCCCCTGGAGAAGGAAATGGCAACCCACTCCAGTATTCTTTCCTGGAGAACCTCATGGACAGAGGAGCCTGGCAGGTTACAGTCCGTGGGGTTGCAAAGAGTCAGACACGTCTGAGCAGCAACAAAATGGCTCTGAGGGCACTTCTTTTAGGACAGTTTTTCGGAAAGGTTTAAGGTGAAATGAGTCATCATGCTCACTTAGCTAGTAGGGGCAAAGCAGAGTGTTAAGCCTAGCTGTCTGACATCAGATGCAGTGGCGCATCACTGCTCTGGACATGCAGGATTGCACATCCCGCCTGAGGGATTTCAGCATCCCTGTCCTCCACCCAGCATGGAAGCGAAAAATGCAGTGGTTTTGTGAAACCTGGGAAGAGTTGCAGGGACCCAGTAGTTTCCTAATTTAGGTGTCTTCAGCTTGTTTTATCCATTCGTTTTTTTTTAATACATGGCACTTTTGTTTGCGTACATGGCATTGTTTGCGTTATGACGATGCTTTTTTTTTTTTTTTTTTCTTTTTCCTCTTTAAAGAGGGCACAGCTGTTCTCATTAGGGAAAAATAAGCTTGAATCCCATTTTCTTGATCTGAGCATCTAGATCTATAAAAGGACACCAGAGGAGGTTATCTGAGTGTGTTTCAGCAGGTCAGTGGTACAAAACACTTTTAAAAAAGTCAAGGCGGTCTGGGGCGCATCAGTGGATGTGTATATCTGGAATGACAAAGGTGAAAGTTCTCTTGTTGAGGAGCACAGGCTCCAGGTGCACAGGCTTCAGTTGTTGTGGCATTTGAGTTCAGTAGTTGTGGCTTGCAGGCTCGGTTGCTCAGCAACATAGGAATCTTCCTAGACCAGGGATTAAACCTGTGTCCCCTGAATTGGCAGGCAGATTCTTAGCCACTGTACCACCAGGGAAGTCCCAGAGTGATTTAAAACAAAAACAACTTTGAGTCAAATCATGTCTCTCTCCAGTGACATCTCAATAGTCTTGGGATCAGATGCAAGCTTCTTATCTGGGCCCACTACGCAAGGACTTTCCTTGTTGCTCCCACTTCATCAGTTGCCACTCCCTCCCTCAACAAAAGTCCCTCCTCCTTTCTGGGCCTTGACTGGGTCTAACTTGCTCTGTCTCAGGGCCTTTGCACTGGCTGTTCCTCCAGCCAGATTCTCCCGTGGCTGACTCCTTGTCATTCAGGTCACTGGTCCAGTATCACAAGCTTAGTGGGACCTCCCCTAACAATCTAAATAATTGCATCCTGGTCCCCAACCCACTTTGCTCATGTTGTATTGTTTTGCTTTCATTGTTGGCATCAGAAATGGCCATATGTGTACTTGCTTTTAGTGTCGGCTCCCCATTTAACATTGTATCAACAGTGCCCCAAAGAGTGCCTGACATGTAGTAGGTGCTCAATAAATATTTGCTAAATGAATGATTTTTATAACAGACCTTGTCAAAGATAAGAGGGATTGCTGCATTGGTAGATAATAAGTTAGTCTTCTTTTACTAGAGACAGCCATCCGTAGGCTGGTCAGCTGACTGTCAGGCCAGAGAATTTTAAGCTTTAGACAGACGGTAAAACCAGATCAGTTTTCTTTAAGAGTCTCCTAGGGCTGCTGTAACAAAGTACCACAAACTGGGGGGGACGTGCAAAATCAAGGTGTCAGCAGGGTTGGTTCCTTCTTGGGGTCTCAGAGGCAGTATCTGTTCCTGCCCCCCTCTCAGCCTCTGGGGGTTTCCAGCCATCTTTTCTGTTCCTCAGCTTGCAGCTGTTTGACCCCCCATCCCTGCCTCTGTGGTCACATGGCCTTCTCCCTGTGTGTCTGTGTGTGTATATGTGTGTTTTCACAGTATCTTCCCTCTGTGTCTCCCTGTCTCTTCTTATAAGGACACCAGTCATTGGATTTGGGGCCCAACCTATTCCATTATGACTTTATGACTTTAAAAAAAAAAATGTTTATTTAGTTGGCTGTGCCAGGTCTTAGTTGCAGCACGCAGGATATTTAGTTGTGGCATGTGGGATCTAGCTCCCGGGTCCCCTGCATTAGGAGCACGGAGTCTTAGCCACTGGACCACCAGGGAGGTCCCTCAGCATCTCTTTCCATGGTTGAGTTCATGGAATGTTCAAAGCATAACACCTTCTAACTTCGAGATCCAGTAACATTTTAAGGGGTAAAACTGGCAGGAGGGGGCCAGATTATTTTTCGGGATAATGACATGGATTTGGATGTTTGTCCCTAAAGCATTTGTGATCCTTACAACTTGCAACTTACAACTTGTGCTCTAGGTGTGCCCTGGGCGAGGAGAGGGAGGGTCTGAGCCATAGAGGGACTTGCTCAGGGTCGTCTAGGACTGCACAAACCTCCCGACTGCCTGCAGAGCCGTGTCCTTTCCTCCCAGCCGCTGGCGGTCAGGTCTCCCTGGTGGCTCCAGCCTGGGGCAGGATGCGGAGTTTCCCCGACAGCTCCAAGGGGCCCTGGGGGGATGACTGCTCCCTTGGCACTCTTCTATCCCTGTCCTTGTGGCAGAGGGTTGGCTCCCTGATGGCGAGATAAATGGTGCAGCTGGACATGATGTTGCCGTGTCCAGCCTCACGCAGCCGTTCGGAGCCGGAGGCCACAACATCAGAGCAGTCACATTTTTCCCTTGTGGGGCTTTACCAGTGATTCTGAGGGGCTTGTAAGTAAGGCTTTTGAGAATTCTGAGTTTCGGTGTCTCAGATTTTGACCCTGAAAAAGGTTCAGAAAAAGGGCCATGCAGGAGTTGCTAGAAAAACTTGTGATTTGGGCCTGGTGGGTGGAGGGTGGGGTTGGGGGCTGTGAGAGCAGGGCAGCCTGTGAGCAGAGCGTCCAATGTAACTTGTCCCTTCGCCTTCAGAGGCCTTTTTATTGCTGGCTTCATCTCACCCAGATACCCAATACCCACCCCTCCCTTTTTAAATTTTTTGTTGGCTGGCTAATTTCATGCAGATGGTACAAAACTCAAATGATACGGGAGGATGTCCAGGAAAAAGTGATTTCTGTCTCTGCCTCCCCTCCCCTGGCTTCCCAGTCTCCTCCCCAGCAGCACCATCTCTGCCCCTTTCTGTGTCTCTTTGCAGAGACTGGATGTCCTTTAATGTCCCCAAGTGCCACCCCCATCCCACCCCATGTCATCCCCCACACTGTGCTCCCATCCCGACTTTTCATGCCTCCTGCCTTTTCACACCCCTTGCTGTAGGGACCCGTTAGGCTGGTCTGTTCCCAGGTGCTGAGAGCTGATGGCAACACCTCTGCCAAGAGTTTTATATTTAGAAGGGAGATGCTTAGAAAAGAAGGGATCTGTAATGGTAGAGCGTGGGGCCTTTAGGGAGGAGAGTGGGAGCAGAGCTTGTTATCTATGGGTTCAGATTCGGTGCCTTGAACTTCAGGGTTAGCCCTGAAGCCTGCCTCTCGTCACAGCCTGTGAGGGCAGCGCTGGCTCTCAGGTTCACGCAGGTCTGGTCCAAGTACCATGCTGTGTTTACAGCTCATCTCTCCTGTTTCCTGGTCTGGGGTGCGGCCCATCCTCCATATTTTACGCAGTTTGGTGGTATTTTCATAGCTCTCAAAAGGCGGTGTGGTCCCAGCGTGGCACATGGGGTTGACACTCTTGTGTCCTGTGACAGAGGAGAGACGTCAGGGAAGAAAAGCCTCTCATTTTGGGGGCCTTCTGGGCTCATTCTGGAAACTTCCTTCCGCCTCTGAAGATGCAAACTGAATGATCAAGATGCATTGCATTGTGGGAATCATCTGCACCAAAAGCTGAAAGAAATGGTAAATCTGGAGGGAAAAAATAGAGAGTCAAGGGGATTGTTTTTTCTCTTTGTTACTGAATCCACGTGTGGAAGCTCATGCTGGGTGTGGGCCGTGTTCCCAAGGGCCAGCCTTTCACAGACAGGTGTGCTCCGAGGCCTTTGCATCCTGGCCAGGCATGACTCAGAGCCGATGACTCACCGGTGGCAGTGATGACCAACAAGCAGGGGAAAAGGAGAATCTAGAAACAGCAGCAAAAACGGAAAATGCCAGAGTTAATGAGCTTGGAGGGTTACTGTTCAGCTGACATCCTTGAGTGAGGGGTTTTGAGGGTGAAGCAGGGAAGCTAAGATGCAAAAATAGGGCCCAGGAAAAGTATGGGGGGAACCCTCAGAAAAGAAGAAAACTAGTTCATAGTAAATGCCAAGAATGAAGTCCAAGAATTCAGTGAGATGCAGAACAGTGAAAGGCTTAATTCATGTGGCGATGCACAGGAAATAGGAAACCGGTGCACGGAAGGAAGCTGGTCTGGAGGCAGGTAATGCTGGACTTCGAGAAGCAGCAGGATCACTCTCAGGAGCCTGAGGCCCGATCTGGGTGATGAAAAAATTTCATTGTCTTGTTCTTGGGGAGTAAAGGTTGTTGATATAATCAAAATGTAATGTACAGGGAATTAAGACCCTTGTGCCCCGCGAAGGAAGCAACATCTCGGACTTCATCTCTCAGGTCACCCGAAGGGGCCAAAACCTGAGGGGTCCTAGAGATCGACCCCTCCTGCCCAGTGGTCCTTTGCTGTCCTCACCTGTCCCGTCTCTGCGCAGCCACCAGAGCGCAGCATCTTTGCACAGTTAAAATCAGATCATGGCATTCCCCTGAGGCAAACCCTCCAGGTCTCTCCCAGTGCTCCTGGGATGAAACCCCGACTCCTTAACTTGGCTCCCAAGTTCCTGCCTAGCATGTGGCAGCCCCCCCAGCCTCAACCAGGCCAAGTTCATTCCCACCACAGAGCCTGTGAACTTGCCGTTTGCTGGGGCTGGGCTGCTGGTGGGCAGTGGAGATTTCTCAGGCTGAAGGAATAGAAGGGCAGGGTGAGCCACACGTGTGGGCTTCAGTTTCTAGCTGCTGCACAAACAAGTCAGTGAAACAGTCCCAGTTAACTTTAATAGTAGATTTTATTTAATCTAGTATCCCCAGGACATGGTCATTGACATATCTAATCAATATAAAAAATTGTTAACAAGACAGCTTACATTCTTTTCCTGTGCTAAGTCTGGGGTCTGTGTGGTCAGCACCTCTCAGTTGGAGTGAATCATGTTCCCTGGCTCAATGACCACACAGGAACAGTGGCTGCAGCCCTATCCCGCTTGTGCTTTTGTTTCATTTTGTTTCATTCATCACTGCACTTAGGATGGGAAGCATGATGCTATCTGTTTACCTCTGTTCTCTGATTTGAGCACATGCTCCTGGAGGTCTGGACTTGTTTGCCTTGTCCACTTGGCATAGCGCCTGGCACCCTGTGATGCTCAAGAATGTTTGCTGAGTGATCAAACAAACACATGACCGAACAAACGAACCACGTCTCCCTCCTCTTCACATCCCAGAGGCAACTGAGTAGTCACTGCCATTTAGAGCCTCCTTTAATCAGAGGAATTTCATGCACAAGACTTCCTGTTTCTCGTAGGTCCTTAACTGCTTCATATCAGGACTTGGGTATGTCACAGGCCCATTGCGATAGTTCTTTACTGAGCTTATTTGCTAGGTGATGGTGATACTACCAAGAAAAGGATTTTCAAAAGGAAGCAGTGAACAGGATTGATCCTCTGTGGTGTTGTTACTGCTGGGAGTTAATCTAGATCAGGGATTTCAACTGGGGACAACATCTAGGGACCTTCTGCTCGTCACAGCTGGGTGGTGCTTCAGGCATCTGTGGGTGGAGGCCAGGGATGCTGGCGAGCTCACAGAACAGCCCCCACTGCCGAGAATTATCCAGCATGTGTGCTGCTGGAGCCCTGCTGTCGATCAATGTGGCTTCCCGTTGGCTGCATTTCTGAGTTGCCTCTGGTAACATCAAGGAGGTTATTAGTCTCCAGAAACTTGACAGGTTTTGTGCCAGCCCTGTCTTTTCATTCCCTTGTCTCCTTTTCATGTAAACCCACCCCTGTTTAGCATTTCTTTTCCTAAAAGGGCAGACCAAACAGACACTGCCTCCAGCTAAAGCCTTTGAGATGAAAAAAAAATGCCGCTTCACATTTGCAGCACAAATTAGAATTCTGCAGGGAAGACGTCTGGAGAAGCCCATGCTGAGAACTGTGGATCCATGTGCTTTACGCCCATGGAAGATGTTTGGCAACCTTTGCAGCAAAGCAGAGGTGGAAACCCGTTTCTTGCCGCCTACGTCGAAGTCAACATCCGCCATCTACATTTTCAAGCAGACAAACAGACATGTACTTATACTCATAAGCAGGACTGCAGTGCAGAATCACACCTGTTTCAATTCTTGTTAAATATGAACGCCCCCCCAAAATCGGAGAGTTCAGCTCCCATACTATTGTAGGTAGAAAAGGGATTGATGATACGTTTCAGGTTTACACTTTTAGAGAGTACTTGCAAACATTAAGAGGCGTTGTTCTACACTTGATGATCTTTCTCATCCTCAGTCCTCTGACTAGGTCACGTCTGAACATCTGTGTGTCTGAGTAAGTCTGAACATTTGTTTGTGTGTGTGTGTGTGTGTTGGGGATTACTGCTGTCTCTTGCCTGCTGCTTCGTGTGTGTGTGTGTGTGTGTGTTGGGAATTACTACTGTCTCTCACCTGCTGCTTCTTGCTGTTTTCTTTTTTGTTTCTTTTTACTTTTTGGCCACATCTCACAGCATGCAGGATCTCAGTTCCCTGACCAGGGATAGAACCACACCCCCTGACCGCTAGATGGTTGGAAGTCCCGCGTGCTGTTTTCTCTGCAGTGTCTCCCCTTGCCTGGCTGGCAGGCTCCCACCAGATTTGACCCAAACAGTGTAGTCCAGGTCTTCCCCAGGCAGTATTGCCTGCTTCTGCTTCCGGTCTCCCATTCACGCCTGCATCCTGGAATGACAGCACTAGTCCCCCTTGCTATAATCATTCACTTATGTCTGTCTCTTCTTAGATGGTGTTTGGGAAAGGAAGGCCCATATCTTATTCATCTTTGTGTCTCTAGGACCTAATCACAGTTCCCACAATGCGGTAAGCACTTAATAAATGTCGGTCACACACGTGACCTGAACTCTACAGGATGACGCGTTTCATTCATCACGCTGGCACTGCCTCCATCCGAGATGAGAGGCAGCGGCTGTGTCCTTGGCCTTTGACGATGAAAGTTGCAGGACTCAGCACTGAGCAGAGATGTCAAACCAGCCCTGGGGCAGGAGTGCTCCCTCATGTCCCTACTTCTCTGTTTCACTCGGTTGGCGCTGTTGTGGGCAGAAGTGTGGGCTCCAGACACAGCTGCATGTGCGCCGCTTTGCGTCTTTGCTGACACTCCGTCCCTTCCCTGTGTCACCATTTCCCATCTTAAAGCGGCTTCCGTGAGTCTCTACCTTTCCCCTGAGCTTCCTGTCAGCCTCCCCATCCCTTTCTTTTTTCTAATTAAAAAAAAAATTTTTTTTTAATCTTTTGGCCGTGCTGAGCGGCCTGTGGGATCTTAGTTCACCAACCAGGGATTGAACCCAGGACCCCTGCTTTGGAAACACATTGGTTTAATCACTGGACTGCTGGAGAAGCCCCTCCCCATCCCTTTCTTGTCTGTCTGCCAGCCCCCACTGTCTTCTAGAAATCTAAAGTCTCATCTGACACTAACACTTTGGGGTTGTATTCAAGTAAAATAAAATCTGGAATCACTTAGTGCATAATTGTTTTGTTCCTGCTCCTTTGCAGGTGTTAGTTGCTTAATCTTGTCCAAGTGTTTGTGACCCCGTGGACTGTTGCCCACCAGCCTCCTCTGTCAATGGGATTTCCCAGGAAAGAATACTGGAGTGGGTTGCCATGCCCTTCTTCAGGGGATCTGCCTGACCCAGAGATCAAACCAGGGTCTCCTACATTGCAGGCAGATTCTTTACCATCTGAGCCACCAGGGAAGCCCAACGTCTCCTTTTCTTCTTTTATTGTTATTTTAGAATCGTTCAGTTTGTTTTTTTTTTTTCATTAAGGCCCCTAGCATTTGTGGGTGAAAAGCACTAAGGTCTGTGTGTTCGCCAGTCTCTGCTAAAGTAGGAATTCAAAAACTTCTTTAAATGCTTTGTAAAAAATGTCACACTGCCAAATCTGGCATTGCCTGCATCACTTCCAAACAGGAAGACCTCTAGCTTGTCTTCTCCGGTAGGGATTGGTGAGGGAGCAGTAATCCACTGACAGCTCCCTCGAGCATGTTGATCTGTCTCCCAGTGAGCAGTTACCGCCTTGCTTTACAGCGAGGTCGTGGACCCAGACTCTGCCGGGGCTTATCTAGACTTTCTTACTTAGCTCCGTGGCTTTAGACAGTTAGTTTAAAATACTTATCTAAAAAGCTCTTTAGACAGCTTCTCTAAGCCTTGAAGTTTCTTCAGCTGTAAAATGGGAATAATAATAACCTAGCTCCTGTGTTACAGGAGAATTAAAGCAGGTTCTCCATATAGAGCGCTAGCTCGGGGCCTGGTGTGTCGTGAGCATACACTGAGTGTTGATAGTAATTATCAGTTAGTTAATTATTAAAAAGTGCTAAATAATAGGCCCAGCATTATGGAAAGGACAATCCAAGCCACCTTGGCTTTCTCGTACCATTGTCGTTGGCTGAAGCAACAGTCCTTCTGGAGGGCACATCACACCAGGAGCCATAGCGGTGCTCAGGTGTGGCGGGAGGTCTCCAGTGCTTGCTGAGAGGTGGGAGCAGTGTCTTGTTTTGCAATGTCTGCAAATGCCATCCTTTTATTCAAATTCAAATTTGCAAGGGGAGAAAATTTTTAGAAAAATGTAATTGTGTGTAGCTTCTATCATGAGTGGTATGAGAATCTTGAAAAGGTTTGATAAAAGACTCTAATTTCACATCTCAGACTTGTTTGTAGAGTCGATGATGCCCTGTCATTAGGTCCTGCAGTGCTGGACCATTGTCTCACCCCATTGTCTCCCTCTCTGTGTCTCTCTGTCTGTCTCTCTCATTCTTTCTGTCTCTCTCTCTGTCCCTCTGTCTTTCTGGTCACTGGAACAGCCTAGCAGGGCTGATCTGGTCTTCTTGATGGGATGACACTTTCCTCCATGTCACGTTTTCAGGAATATTCAGTCTAAAGAGCACATGGGATCTCTTCTGTTAACACGAGAGTCTGGAGTGGCGTTTTAGGAAGACACATTTGCTCAGTAAGGGGGCAGCAGTGGGAAAATGGGGGGTTCCCTGGTGGTTCAGACAGTAAAAGGAATCCGCCTGTAATGAAGGAGACCCAGGTTGGATCCCTGGGTTGGGAAGATCCCCTGGAGAAGGGAATGGCTATCTATTCCAGTATGCTTGCTGGGGAGATCCCATGGACAGAGGAGCCTGGCGGGCTGACAGTCCATGGGAACTCAAAGAGCTGGACACGACTGAACGACTAACACCCCCCCCCCCCCCCCCGCCCGCCAGCACACACACACGGAATGGGGAAACAGGCCAATCACTCCAGGAAGGAACAAGCAAAACCAGCTGTAGAGGTGGCAGCCTGGAGGTGGGCATCCTGTCTCATCTCGGCAGGGGACCCAGAGGCATCGCCCCAGTTCTCTTGAACTCTGGGCCTTGGTTGGAGGGGTGGGCTGATGGCTGGCAGAGCTTCAGGCGTGGCCGAGCCCGGAGAGCATGGCCTGCCCCCTGGCGGCCCCGTTGCTTCCAGGAGCGGACGCCGCCCTACACAGCTGGTCTCTTCTTTCTTGGGCGGTTCTGCCCTGCGTGACTGACGTGTCTTCAACTGCCTCAGATGCCTTCCGTGGACCTTCATGTTTTTAGAAAGGCGTGAGCATTTCCTCATATCTTGTTTCCTGAAAACCACAGTGGCTCAGAAAGAAGAAGTCTTGTCTTTTCTCCTCATGGACACTTGGTGCGGTCTCTGCAGCTCAGCCTTTGCCCAGTCAGTCGTGAGGAAGCTGGGTCCATAGGGTGAATTTGAAGGGAGGAGGTGACCCTGGGCCTGGGGTTCAAGTCAAGAGCCCTGAGTCCCCAGGGAGGGACTCCTGTATCACCCAGCCCAGGCTTTCAAGGAGGTGACTCGAAGACCAGGGCCCTCCCTGGTGGTCCCAGAGGGGAGCTTTGACTGCATTTTCTGTGTGCAGAAGCATGAGACCCCCAACTCTCCCAGCAGCTCCTTCCACTGAAAGGGGGGTCCATCCCTAGTCACGGGCGTGATCTCTGACAGACAGATGTGTTCCCTGAAGTTTCCTCGGCAGGAAAGGGTGGGTGGAGAGGGGCCGGGGTCCTCCCAGAGCTGCTCAGGCCCTTACAGCAAAGTGAGCGTGCTCTCTGGGGAGCGGATCCTTGTATTTGGTTCTTAAGCGAAGGGCCCATGACTATTTTAAGACAGTTGCGGAGGCTCTTGAAATTGAGTCCTATTTCAAAGATTCAGTGATCCCAAGTCACTTATTGCAGAGGAGGGGACTCTCTGCCCTGCATGTTGGGAGCACAGGCGGCCTGTCTTCCAGCCTCTGCAGGCTCTGTTGACCTTCTCTAGGCTTAATGGAGCTCCTCCGGGTGGCTGAGCTTGATCCTTATGTCCAGCTTGGGCTTTTGTCCTTGTCTCAGACCTGTGACTGGACCCCCCCACAGGTGAAGCACACCTCCAGTGGCCGCCGGCCAAGGGAGGGCGTTGGAAAGGAGACGCTGGCTGGTGGTGGGGAGCTGTGCACAGCCCTGGGGAGGCCAGTGGGCCAGGCGCTTGCACTGCCGCGGCCCGCTTTGTCTGATGCAGGGAGTTGCTCTTAACTTGACTGTCATTACTTTGGTCTTTGGCTGTTTGCACTTCCTGTAGAGAATCTGGGGAGAGTTGTCTCTGTGAGTTTTTCTCTCATTAAACCTTTCTTTCTATGTGTCTTCACTGCATATCCACACCTGTGATATGTGGCTATTCTACTAGCATTGCCTTAGCTGTTTTGTTTTAAAACTGACTTGATCCAGAGTACTTTCTTCCTACGTGGCTTCTTCCTCTCTACATGACCCCTTCCTCCATGTAGACAAAGGATGCGAAATCACGGAAAAATCACTCTGGGGTTGAGGACCTGCCCAGTTCTCCACCTCTTGTCTCATGTGTCTGACCCTGTCTGCCTGCAGAGGAAGGGTGGCCCATGTGTAGGCAGGTGGTGTCCTGTAAGCTCGTTTGGCACAGGGATTGAAAGGACTGATTTGTTTGACCCTGTTCTCCAAGGATTCAGGTCCAGACCTGTTTGCCAGGAAGGGTGTGTGGTTCCAAATGGACACCTGGAAGAAATGTGGACACAGGTGCCTGCCAAACAAGACATCTAGGGCACATGCTAGGCTGGATGAACGTCAGCCACGGAGCTGTGGGGTCTGGGGTCTCTAAGGCCCCGCTTTTTATAAGAGAAGGGAACTACTATTTATTTATTAGTCCCTGTTCTAGGCACTTGGCTCGCTGCTTCCACTTCTTTTTTTAGTTAACATATAGTAAAATCCAGTTTGGGCCATCTCTGGGAGAGAGTGGAAGATAGGGAAGCCTGGCGTGCTGCAGTCCATGGGGCCGCAAAGAGTTGGACATGACTGACTGACTAAACAATAAGTAGTAAAATTGACTTTTTTGGAGTACAGTTCTGTGTATTTAAAAATATGTGCAGATTCGTGTAAACACGAATTCAGTTAAGAGGCAAAACATTTTCTCCATCACCCCCACATTTCCTTTTGTTGTTTGTGGCACCCCATCCCTAACTCCTGGCAACCCCTGACCCCCATCTGTTGGAGCCAGTCTTATAAATGGAGTCAGGGTGTAGGTGAAATTCCAAGGACAGTGTTTCTCACTCAGCATCATGTGTTTGAGGTTCACCAAGGTGTTAACGTGTGGTGGGATTTTATTGCTGAGAGTTTGACTCTAGTATGAGTACACCACAGTTTGTTTAGTCATTCACCGGAGAAGGACATTTGGGGTATTTTCAGTTTGGGACAGTTATGAATAGAGTTGCTAGAAACATTTGTGTACAGATTTTTGTATGACCCTGAGTTTTCATTTATCTTAAATACATATCTAGGAGTGGGTGTGTGTGCTGAGTATATGTTTATAAGAAACTTCCCATTCTCCCATCCAGAAGAATTCCAAATGATGTCTGTATATCCTCCACCCTGAAGGGCTTGGAGTATAACTCCCCGTTCCTTAAAGGGGGCCTGCCCACAGCGACAGCCTTCCAAAGAGCACAGTTTGGAAAGGGAGATAAACAAAAGAGCACTCTCAGTGGAGAAGCCTGGTAAGTATGACCTCAGCCTGATCATCAAGGTCACCTGGGAGGAGTCATGTTGCTAGTATGTGCCTTTGAAATGATAGGATAGAAATGGTACCTACTCTCTGCAGTCTTCCTCCCCAACACCCATAACCCTAGTCTAACCATGAGAAAAATCTCAGACAGATCTCCACTAAGACGCATTCTACAAAATATACACAAATACAGCTCAGAATTGTTGTGGTTTTCAAAAACAAGGAGAATCTGAGAAACTCCTGTAGCCTTGAGGAGACAGGATGACAGTATCATGTGGGATCCTGGAACAGAAAAAGGGCATTAGGAAGAGATTGAGGAAATGTGAATAAAGTACATATTTCAGTTAGGGAGACTGGATTAGTACTGATTCATGAATAATAACAAACACACGTAACTAATACAAGATGCTAACAATAGGGAAAGCGATATGGGGTATATGATAGGTCTACAGTAAAGTGAAAAAAGTGAAAGTGTTAGTTGCTCAGTCATGTCTGTCTCTGTGCGACCCCATGGACTGTAGCCCACCAGGCTCCTCTGTCCGTGAAATTCTCCTGACAAGGAGTGAGTTGACATTCCCTTCTCCGGGGGATCTTCCTGACCCAGGGGTTGAATCCACATCTCCTGCCACTGCAGGCCGATTCTTTACCATCTGAGCCACCAAGGAAGCTTTTTTGTAAATCTAAAACTACCCTAAAATTTCAAAGTTTACTTGAAAAGCAAAACCAAAACAGCTGGCAAATCTTTTTGCATTCCTGCCAACAATGTATATTAGAGTTCCAGTTGCTCAGCATTCTTGTTAACACTTGATATGACTAATATTTTTTATTTTAGCCATTTTAGCAGGTGTGTAATTGCTGGCTCTGTGCTAAGTTGCTTCAGTCGTGTCTGACTCTTTGAGACCCCATGGACTGTAGCCCTCTAGGCTCCTCTATCTATGGGATTCTTCAGGCAAGAATACTGGAGTGGGTAGCCTATCCCTTTTCCAGGGGATCTTCCCGACCCAGGGATCGAACTGGGGTTTCCTGCATTGCAGGTGGATTCTTTACCAGCTGAGCTACCAGGGAAACCCCAATTGGTGGCTCACCATGGTTTTAATCTGCCTTTCCCTCAAGACTAATGATGTCAAATATCTTTTCATGTACTTACTTACCATCTGTGTCACCTCTGGTGAAATGTTTGTTCTTTTGCCCCTTGTTAGGTTGGCTTGTTTTCTTACTGTTAGGTTTTGAGAGTTCTTTCTATTTTCTGTATACAAGTCCCTCATTAGATATGTGATTTGCAAATATTTTCTCCTAGTCTCTAGCTTGTCTTTTTTTTTAACAGTGTTTTTAACAGAGAAACATTTTTAATTTTTATGGAGTCTAGTATATCAACTTTTCCTTTTGTGAACTGTGCTTTCAAATGTCGTATCTTAGAACTCTTCACATTGTTTTAGTTGAAAAGTTTTTATAGTTTTGTTTTACATTTGCTCTGTGATCCATTTGAGATAATTTTTATAAGGTGTGAAGGTTTCAGGTCAAGGTTTGTCTATTTACTTATTTCTTTGCTCATGGATGTCCAGTTGTCTCAACACCATTTGTTGTTGAAATGGCTGTCCTTGTGCCATTGAATGGCTTTTGGATCTTTGTCAAAACTCAGTTGGCTCTACTTGCATGGGGCTGTTTCTGGACTCTGTCCTGATTCACTGATCTGTGTGAATTATCACCCAGCAATGTCACACTGTGGAGGGCACAGCCAACAGGTATATTTTTTGCACCGTCTTCTTTCTCCTCTTCTTCTGGGACTCTAATGACACAGATGTTAGACCCTTCAGTTTTGCTCCACAAGTCCCCAAGGCTCTACTCGCTTTTTAAAAAAACCTGTTTTTTTTTTTTTTTCTCTCTGTTGTTCAGATTAGATCATTTTTATTGATCTGTCTTCTTGTTCACTGTCTCTTTCCTTTATCATATTCATCCTGCTATTGCACCTTTCTAGTGGTTTTAAATTTTTCAGTTACAGTATTTTGTACTTCTGAAATTTTCATTTGATTCTTCTTCATTTCTTCTGTTTCTTTGCTGAGACTTTTTGTCTTTACCTTTATTTCAAGAATGTCCCCCCTTACTCCTTTGAGTATTCTTTATAATAATGACTTTGAAGTCTTAATTAATGCCAATACTTTGTCATCTTGGTACTGGCATCAACTGATTATCCTTTCCCATCTGAGTTGAGGATTTTCCTGGTTCTTTGTATATTGAGCAATTCTGGGTTGATCTTGAATATATGAATATTACATTATGAGACTCTGGGTCTTGTTTGAATCCTGTGGAGAATGTTGCCATCTTTGTTGTAGCAGGCACTTGACCCGTTTGAGTTCAGATTCTAGATCCCTGCCAGCCCTCTGTGGGTTTCCACGTCAGTTGTGTTTTCTAAGCCTTCATGATGCTCTTCAGATCGCCGTGTGTGTCACCAGCGTAGTCCCGCGTTCTCTCCTGAGGCTCGGTGCTCCGAGTCCCCAGTATGCTGCTCAGGCTTCTATCTGCACATGCTGAGCTCAGGGCTGATCCCAGGAGCACTCATAGACCACTTTATGGGGTTGTTCTCCTGAGTGTCTCCCACTCCACTGTCTCCCCAACCCTTTCCAGTTCCAGAGACCTCTTTCTTTGGTTTTTCAGCCTGGAAGGAGGTGCCTTATTTCTCCTGCTCTGCTACGCTCTTCCTGGGACTTAGCTCACATCCGTGACTAAGCAGAGGACGACCAAAAGAGAAAAGTCCAGTGGGGTTTTCACCTTCTTCAGCTCCTCCAGTTGAAAAGGAAGCTTCCCTGCCTCAAAGCTTTAGGCACCTGTGGACCCCTCTGCTGCTGGGGGGTTTCAGGGGACTGGGACATGAGAACACCAAGAAGACAGAAGCATGGGAGAGGAAAAGCCCTGGGTTTGGGCCCACTGTCTCTGAGAATTAGGCAACCCCTTCCCTGCTCCCCATGCCAGCACTCGGCTTCTGGAGCCTCTTTCTGGGTACTGGGTTATATGCAGTCCAGGCTGGGATCTTGGAGTTGGGAGGAGGCAGAATCACCCCCACTTTGGCGAGGCTTCAAATTCTGGTCATCTTCCCTCCTCAGCCTGCTACTGTTTGCTTTTCAGAGCCCTCAAATAGCTGCCCTGTCCATCCTGTCCAGGTTTTATAGCCACACTCAGTGGGTGAGATGGGATGGAGTGTGTGCTTAATTACTCTGCTCACTCAGAACCATAAGGAAGCCGGAAGATGGCTGTTTTGAGAGACATTCGATGAAGAAATCTGGGTTAAACAGAGACATGAGGAAGTCAGGATGAAGCTGGTGCAGGAGAACTGTGGTTCGTGTGGGAAAAGAGGAAAATAAAAGGGTAAAGGTTGAAGGATTTGGAAAATAGTAACAGAAATACTTGATGTGCAGCATCACATAGAGGACTGATGGAAGGAACCCTTGAGCTCCGCTCATTCCGTCATTACATATCTGGCCTTGCACAGTGAGGAGGGAATTCCTCCTCACTCATCATGCTGCCGGGTTGAAGGGAATGGTTTGACTATAGGCACCTGAGCTGTATTCCTCTCCGTTTGGGGTATTAGGAAATGTGTACATGGAGAAGCTGGGAAAGATCTCTCTGAGAGTTGAGAATCTTCAGTGTATTTAAGTATTTGTATCCAGGTGGTCACCAATGTGTATAGCCTCGTGCTACAGAATCTGACCTGGGCTTGATAAAGAATTAATCTCTTAAAGTAGATTCTTCTCTCTCTCCCCATCCCCTGTCTCCCTCTCTCCCTTCCTCTCTGTCTCACTCAAGTAAAGCAAAGCCTTTATTGCAAGAATAACTCTTGCTTTTCTAAAAGATTTTCTGAATGAGAGGACCATTAATACCAATGGCTGTCACTGAATTTCTGTCTACACTTGTTGACGCAAACAAAAGCAAAGAGCATTTGGAAATCATAAGGCAGAACTTTGGAAGTAGCCGTTTTCTCCAGGGTCTCCGATACTGATGAGATCTTAGAAGTTCCCATTGCCCTGTCGGTTCATGTACTGAACACTCTTCACATGCCTAATACAAATACCATTCAGAATTCATACGGTACTTTAGCCATTTGACTTTTTTTTTTTTTCTGGTTTGCTTTATTAGTTCATTTGATCCTTATAAGAACAGTGTGAGGCAGACAGGATAGCTGTGGCATTGTCCTGTATTATTTTTACATAGTTGTAATTACAGAGAGAATATAATATTACATCTTGGTTTTTCATTTTTTTCATTTTCATTTAACATAAGCATTTTCACAGTGCCATGTTGTCGTTATTTTCTCTGTCATATTTCAGTGAAGTGCCAGAATTAACAGCAAAATTGACATGTTTCTTGTTGAACGTTTAGTTTATTTTCACTTTCCTTTTGTTGTTGTAAAGCTTGCTGCATAGAGGTTTTGGGGGCTATTTTCTTAGGGTAAGTTAGATAGGTTTTAAAAATATTGTTAAATGTATTTCAACACCAGGGAGGATTTCAAAAGACCACAGATGACCTAGAGAGAACACGAGCATGACAACCACCATTTTCAGATTTCTCCACGTTGCAGAGCAGGGGTTGGATGTGCCAAGAGATTTAGCCAGAGGAAGGTGGTTGGTGTGTATAAGGAAATGAGGAAAGTGTTAGCAAAGGCCCAGTGTGTGTCAGAGAGAGAGGGAGACAAGGAGGGACGGGGAGGGAGAGAGAGAGGGAAGTAGCTTGATTATGGGAAAGTTCTGTCTTGAAGAAACCAACAACCTCATGCTTATGTGGGGTTGCTTTTGAATGAGAGCAGCGTCCCCTCTGCATGTGGCCACTGGAGAACTGCATGAGCAGCCTTGACCAGCTCCAGACAGCAGAGCACCTTGACCACCAGCCAGAGATGATGTCACGGCCAACCAGTGACAGTCACTTGCGATGTCAAGCTGAGGGCTCCCCAAGGCCTCCAGGTGATCCCGCATCCAGGAGGACTTGCCCAGAGCTGACCCTCCTGAGGAGGCACAGGTGGCCAGTGTGCACGGCTCTTTGTCCTGACCCTGCGTTGGCTGCCAGAGCAAAGCACCGAGTTCAAAGAGGATGGATGTTTGTTGAGTTCCATCCCTTGCCCGCCTTGGGCTCTAGGAGAAGGACCAAGGATCAGATCTTTTTAGGGAGCCTATTTCAGTTCAGTTAAGTGCGGCTGTCTCTATGCCAGGGGCTTCGGTAGGAGACAGTTATTTTGCCAAATTACCCAGAAGGATGGAAGGCCAAGTCCATCTGTATCCAGATGGAACCCAGCTGTCACTGAATTGTCACCTGTGTCCTTTTACTAAAGAAGTGCAGCTGGGACGTCCCTGGTGGTCCAGTGGTTAGGACTCCACTGCAGGGGTATGGGTTTGATCCCTGGTTGGGGATCCCAACTGCCTCGAGGTGCAGCCAAAAAAAAAGAAAAAGGAGAGCAGCTGCTCATGGAGGGACGGAGTGTGCCTAGTAAGTTCTAACGTTTGGTGGTAGTGCAGTCAATTCGGTAAGTTGGTGGTGAGAATTGATGGAAAACACCCGTCACCAAACTCCTCCTTTGTTGCCTTAAACTCAAGGCTTGCCAATTCATTGAGGAATTACCTGGGATGAATTAGGCATCAGTAAAGTGCAAAAGGTATTTCCAAGCACTGATGAGAGATGACTTTTGAGTTGAGACTTAGAGCAACTTTGGAAAAACTAAGAAATTTCAAAGACTTAGACTGGGGAGGAGCCATTGGTTTGTAATCATAGTATACCTTTTTCTTCCTCCCTGATCCACTTAGGGCTGGTTGAATTCCTGGAGCCTTCTGCAGCGTTGCTGAACCAAGGGAGGCACCCTGCACCAGACTATAGGAAACTTGTCTCCTCTACGACGCTATTCCCCACCTTAGCACAGTGCCCAGCCCGTCCTGGTAGTTTTAATATTGACCCACCAAGGTCAGGTGTGAGGGAGCCAGCAGATGGCCCCTTATCTCTTTTTCCTGTGAACTGTGAATATTTTAGACCTTTGCTTCTTCCTGGAGGTCATAAAATAGGAACTGTTTTCAGATATAACCATTACAACAGCTGCAATGGAGAAAAACCTGCATTCAGTGTCATAAAGTGTTATCTCAGGTTGGAAATGGCACAAAACCCTAGCGGTCCCGTGGCCTCTCCCACTAACACCTTCTGCTTCCGACTTCCTTTTCAAGAAAGAGACTCTGGAGGGTCCATTCTGGGGGTGGAGACAGTTACCTTGCTGGGACTCTGCTCTTCCTACTGGAACCACAGAGGACAATCTGATCGCTTGGTCACATGGCCACTCCTCCCAGATTTGAATCCGCTGTCTCTTCTCCCAAGTTACTCACCCCCTCAGTAAATCCCCCTTGAATTTCTCACCATTGCTTACGTGACACGGTTATCAGGTGGGATTTTGTTTTTATTTTCATTTTTTGGGTTGCCCTCCAGATTCTTGGGCTTCCCTAGTGGCTCAGATGGTAAAGAATCCACCTGCAAGGCTGGTAAACCCAGGTTCGATCCCTGGGTTGGGAAGATTCCCCGGAGGAGAGCATGGCAACCCACTCCAGTATTCTTGCCTGCAGAATCCCATGGACAGAGCAACCTGGTGGGCTACAGAGTTGGACACGACTGAGCAACTAAGCACACTCCAGATTCTCAGTAGCTTTCTCCTTTTCCACAAGTCTTACAAGCATTTATCACATTAAAATACTTTTCCAAACTGGTGTATCCTGCTGGGCTGCTCTGGGCCCTACACCTGGGGAGCACAAGGCCTGGGTCTCCAAACATGTTTACTCCGATTTGCTGCCCTAAGAGGAGCTGCTGGCTCCTTCTAGGGTGTGGGGTTGGACAGAATGTTCCAAGAACTGCCTGACCAGCAGAGGCAGAGTTGAGTGAAACCATCTTTCAGGTTTTGGATCAGGTGTTCCTGACAGTGCAGCCGAAGGTCAGTTTTGAGTTTGTCGTTTTGACTTGTGACATACGTACCGTGGACTTGTGAAACTTTCGGTTGGACTGTCAGGTTCCCTCACTAATTTATGAGTTATTCGAAGATAGAGGCTGGGGTTTCCCTGGCAGTCCAGTGGTTAAGTCTCCGAGCTGCCAATGCAAGGGGTGCAGGTTCAATTCCTGGTTGGGGAACTAAGATCCTATATGCTGCATGGTGCGGGGCCAAAGAAATAAATAATAAAATTATTTTTTAAAATAAAAGAGGTACCAATTTTATCTCCGAGCAGAGACATATGTATCTTGATGGGCCTGGCTGGAAGCAGTGCTAAGACACCTCTGATCTCAGAGATCTTAAAATGCAAAAAACTGTGAATGCATCTAATTACACAATGTTCAGGCCACATTTTTCTGTTTTGTCCTCAAAGCTGTAATGCATTTGTCTAGTCCTTGCTAAAGCCCACATGCTGTTCCCACAGCGTTGCCCTGGTGTATGAATCTGCAAGAGATGCACACACAGCACACACACGCACAGCACACACACGCACACACACATGCACACACACGCACAGCACACACACATGCACACACAGCACACACATGCACGCACACACGGTGTGAGCTCAGTTTGGCATCGTGCTCTGACCTCGTCCTCACTGCTTCACGGTCCTATGCTCACAGACCCACCCTGCTTAGACCTCTGGATGTTCCCTGACGCAGCTCTCACTCTGCCCCAGTGTCCACCACCTTCCCTTTTGAAACCGATTACATTTGTCCCCCTCCCCACCCATCTTCTCCGCTTCCTCAGCAGTGAGAGATGTGATTCGGAGACTCCCGCTGTGGGTTGTGATTCATCACCAGGTGCTCAGCTCCCATCTCCATAACCAGCGTGGGCTCTCATCCCGATAGGAGGCCCTGAGCTGGTGCTTCGAGCAGGGCCTTGGGGGTGCCCCTGCCCTGCCCCCCTCCAGCTCTCATGGCCCTGTTTTGATCACCAAGTCAGAATGTTGGCGCAAGTGCTCTTCAGAGAGTTCAGCCGTGAATGGCTGGTGACGGGGGCTGGCCAGAAGCCCTGGGGTGACATCGGACTTGAGGGAGAGGGACCCTCAGGGGCATATTAACTGTGACGTCTCCAGGTTCGTGATGCTGCATCCCGACATCACCAATGAGAGCTCACCTTCACCCCATAGCATGCTCCAGCCAGACAGATACCTGCTCCCAATGGATGTAACATACACCTTTAGGTTTTTGGAGAGTCATTTCATTTTACTGTATTTATTTTTGGCCATGCGTGCAGCATGCAGGATCTTACTTTTCTGACCAGGGGTCGAGCCTGCACCATCCCCTACATTGGAAGCACAGAGTTCTAACCACTGAACTACCAGGGGAGTCCTAGAGAGTCATTTTAAAAACATGTGTTTCAGCATCTCTGTATCTTTTGCAGAAACTTGTTAGAGACTTTCACTGTAATAATCAACGCTCTTCATATGAGGATTTTCTTGTCAAATTGATTTTTAAATTCAGTGTCTAGATAAGGTTCATCTACAAATAAATTTGTCAGAATGGAAAGAAAGAATCTTATGACTAAGCATAATTCCCTCTTTTGCTTTGGCTGCCAGGAAGCTCCACTACATTAATTGCCCAACTGCAGTAATGGTTTCCTTTGATCCCACTGGCCTGACATTGTCCTTGATCCACATCGACTGGGCATAAATCTGAACAGCTGACATCTAAAAGGACAGCCCTGACACTTCTTATTTGACATGTATTCATTCATTGGAACGACTGTTGCCTCAAAGCCCCAAATGGCCCCACATTTCTTCCTGATTCCAGGACAATGTCAGTTATCACCCAGCCCGAAATTGCTGAGTGGATTTCTCTGTCAGGAGCTGGGGGCTGAGCCAGTCAGCCCCTGCAGAGGCGGATGGAGGTCCCTGCTGTTGTCTTGCTGTAGGAGAGGTTCTGAGCAACAGGGAGCAGGTTTCCGCAAGCCTCAGTAGTGGCTGAGGTCTGGCTGGGGCTTGCGGGGCCAGCCTCTGCAGCCAGGCTGAGGCTCCTCCTCACCCCTGCTGCCCTGGGCCAGCCCAGGAGGTCTGTCTGTGACCTGGGCCTATAGAGGGGGAGGGGCACTCGGGGAACAGATGCTGATGCAGCCACAGGAAGACCCTCTGCGCTGTGAGGCTGACTGTGGCAGGTTGGGCAGGTGTGGAAGTGGTTCCTGCGCTGCATGCTGCTGGGACCCTGCCAGCACAGACGAGTACCTGGGGAGGAGAGCGGGCCTCTGTGGAACCACCCATCCTGGCCGCAGCAGCCTCTCTACTGGGCGATGGATGCAGCAGCATGTGGGAAAGGTGTCCCCTATTTCTTCTCCCTCTCCTCTCCTCCAAGCTATTCCAGTGAGGCGCAGTTTTCCTGGAAACCGTTCATTATTGAGTCTCTTGATGGCTGAACCGAAAGAGATAGCAGTAGTCTAATCACGGATCAAGCTCACTTGTCTCAAGATAGCCCCAGAGACCAGAAACCTCAGGCAGAGTCCTGTCTCCCCTCCCCTCATCCCTACAGCCAAACCCAGACTGTCAGTTGACCTTCCGTGCGGTCTGTTTGAAATAAGACACTCCTCGGGACTGGATAAGACCCTCTTCACTGGGGTCACCTACAGGTTTCATCCCTACAGCCAAACCCAGACTGTCAGTTGACCTTCCGTGCGGTCTGTTTGAAATAAGACACTCCTCGGGACTGGATAAGACCCTCTTCACTGGGGTCACCTACAGGTTTGCAGCTGTCACAGGAGGGATTGCCCCTAGCTAGGTGCAGGACGCACATCCGTATTTCTCTTGGCATGGCAGTGGTAGGAAAGGAGTTTTCCTGTTGACCAAGACCAGAAGGGGAGCCATGCAAATGGAGATGGGGTTTTGTTGGCATGGTGGGGTCAGCTTTTTCTTCCCCCTTTTCTGTCTCCAGATCTTTCTCTAACGATATGTTTATCATAAAGGGGAAACAATGAAATAATCTCCACAGGCTTGACTTGACTGCAGGGGAGAAACCATCTAGCAAGTGGACGTGAAGACCTGTATGAGGTTCTCTGCTCCAGGGGCAGGGAGGGCATTTGCCAAGCGTGACCCCGGGCCTACCTACTAGGCCATGGTGCAGACTCGGGAGGGTGACTGACCCACAGGAGAGCATCAGAGAGGCCCCTGTAGGGACCATGTGGTGATCGACATCCTGGGCTTGACACTGATCTGAGCTTCGACTCTGTGCCTGGTCACTTCCTAACCATGTGCCGGGGGCCCCTGCTTCCGCATGCCCCAGCCTCGATTCCCTGATGCTGTGAGAGGAGGGGCAGGCGGGATGGAGGGAGCGTGAGCCAGCATGTCCTTTGTGCTGGTCCAGCGAGGCTTGCCGCTTCTTCTGGTGGGAGATGCAGCACCTCTGGTGGCTCAGGGGCACTGGAGGAGAGGGAGCTGCCTGAGGCAGATGGCAGGGGAGAGCTTCAGAAGGTTCTGGAGTCTCCCTTGGCCCCGAGAGCCTGTGTGCTTGCCCAGGGTCAGCCTGCTGGAGAAGTGGTCACTCCAGATGCTCTGGGTGCTGGGGAAATCAGGGTTTGAGCAAAGCCCCAGGAGATGTGGTCCGCAGCCACAGGAGGCAATCTCCTTCCGAGTTCCTGCCACACTGGGAGTGGGGGTTGGGGGGCACACGAGGTCAGGAAAGCTCCTGGAAGAACGCGCCCACGGCACCCACCTCCCCTGGCCCTCTTGCTCTTGTTCCAAACTGCTGCCATGGCTACCTGCCTGTCACCCTGAGAACCCAATCCAGGGTCCTGGTATCTGCACCCCACCCCCACCCTGCCAACCTCTTCCCTCCCTAGCCTTCCCTTGTCTGGAACTTTCCAAAGTCATGGCTGCCTAGGCCCCCTGTGTGAGCTCTTCCTTCCCCTAAGACACTGTCTTCCTCTCAGAAGACACTAGAATCTTATAGGGTCTTCTGATGAGTCTTCCATCTCGGCTCAGTTATCCACTTCTCTGACCCCAAGTCTAAAGAAGGCTCCTCTCAGAGCCATAAGCTGACTTAGGAATTTAATCTAGTTTGGTTGGTAGAGGCTTCTGCCATAGGGCCTAGAAGGTGAATTGTGAGGATGCAGTTGCAGGAAGGTCCATTTGGCTGCAAGTCTGTAGAAGGGATTTTTAATATCAATGCTATTTGCAGAGATTCCACTCTGATTTAAAACCCAGGGCTGTGGCCCGGCAGTGGGTCTGGGGACCTTCTTGTAGGCAGGACAAAGCAGAGGGATTGAATACAACCTGCAGACGTGTCTTCTTTAGCCCAGAGGTATTTTGTAATAAAATAGAAGATTGCACGAAGCGAATGTCAGCACTTCGAGAAAGAAAGTTCTTCAGGTCTGATCCCACTGGGCCCACAATCCTTAGCGGCAGCCCCTGGCTGGCCCTACCTGGGGACGGTGCGGTCAGTCCCCCTGGGCCCACTTCCTCTGCGTTCTCTAGCTGGAGATCACAGGAGTCGAGTGAGGTGTGTGATCCTGGTGTGTTGAGAGTGACCGTCACCTTGTCCTAGATGTAGGCCCATGATTCTGTTTCCTTCCTGAAGGAAGGGGATGGGGTACTTCCAATGCCCTCGGCATAAGCGGCCACTTCACCTGCCTCTCAGCCCTGGGAGCATGTTTGGCTGAGAGAAGAGACCCCCAGGCAGAGGGGCCTGCAACCTGCAGCCCGTGGTGCCCGCATGGCACCCAGGACTGGGCCCTCCTGCACCTCTGCTTCCTCTCCTGCAGGGCCAGGCCCCTCACCCTGTCCCCTCCTTCCTGAGCCCACCGAGGAGGCTTCTGGGAAAGAAACTCATGCACACCCTGAATTTCCAAGCTAGAAAGGCACTGGGAGAGCTCCCTGCCAGCCTCTGAGAGCGCCTCAGGCCTGACCAGAAATAGCCGTGACAGTACGGTCTGATCTTGCCCTTCTGTTCTGTTGGGTTCTGCTTTGGTAAATAGATTCAGCCTTCAGACCAAATCCTGAAATGTTCCAAGATACATGTTTCCTTTTCCTCTGAATTTTTATTCATTGTAAACTACATGGTTAATGATAGTAAAATAAAAAGGGGAGATCTCAGTGCCAGCACTGTAATATTACACATTTCTGTCTACTTTTTCAGTCCTTTTTCATACATACACATGATTGTAATTATAGCACAATTAGAACTCATTCATTTCAGTATTTCTAGCACCCAGAACAGAGGTTGGCATGCAATAGGATTTAGTAAATGTTTGTTGATTGTAGAATATTTGTTTGTGTAAGTATAAAGTGAATTCTTCTAATTGCATCATACACTGATTACCATTGCATCAAGTTGTTAGATTTTATTTGCTACTTTACTGTATTTAGATTTTCCCCCTAGTTTATGAGGGTTATAAATACTGTTACAGACCACATAACTGTTTTCGACTGTTTGGAATTACTTGCCTACAATAAATTTCAAGTATTTGAATTCTTGGATCAGAGGAAAGAAAATTAAGAATTATGAAAATTGCTTTCTAAAGTCATATTAATATTTATCCCTGTTGCTGGAATTGTTTGAAAATATTAGTTTTATCATAATCTCATCTGCTTTGCGGTTATAGTTTTCAAATTTTTGCTTATGTTGTAGTGTAAGCTGATACCTAATTGTTTTGATTTGCCTGTCTATATGTGTGGTTATTAGTATGGGTTGAACAATTGTCTAAGAATTTAATAACTTCCTTTGGTATGCCTTGCCTAATTTAAGTAGTGTTACAAATTTTTTTAAAATTGGATTTGGGTGAATTTCTCACATAAGTATAATTAACTCAATTTTTCCTGTCATAGTAGCTGCACACATTTTTCCTAGTGTGTGATTTTCCATTTTTAATATCTGGTGAGTCGTTATACGTGTGATTTCCTGTTCTTTGGAGAGCTGAGAGCATGTTGCCAGAAGGACCTTAGAGCCCTCACCTGCCCTTGATGGCTCTGACGGGAACCCTGGCCCAGAGAGCAGAGGCCACAGCCCACCCGCCCTGCTGGTATGAAGGGGCCAGGGCCGCCCCAACCCCGGCCCGCTGCTCCTTAGTCTCAGGCTCTCTGCACACTTTGTGTTGCTCTCCTGGCCCAGAAAGTTCTTTTGAGCTGGGATTCATGCTGGATCTCTGGTTTGGACCAAGGCAGTCTTTGTAGGATTCTCCTGAAGGGGGCTGTTGCCTCTGCAGTGACGGGGAGGCAGCCATCCCATCCTCTGTCTCAGGACATCTAAAAATATCCCAGGCTGGGAAATTTGGAGGAGCCCATAATCGATCCGTGGACATTAAGCTCTTAAGAGGCAGTAAGTGCAGTTTTGATACTGAATTGCCTCTCAAGATGCATTAGTTGTACAGTATGGGAAGCCACCTGTCTGCCAGGTGTTGTTTTAGATATTTGGGATCTGTAGAGGCAGAGGACAGGGACAGGGGCCTGGGATCAAGGTGGACTCATATCAGGAGGTCTCCTCCCTTGTCACTGGGGAGATGCCCCAGAACTGGCAGGTGACCCCTGAACTGACTGGTGGAGACCTGGTTTAGAAGAAAAGATCCACATCCCAGTTCTGCCTACATCATGAGCTTCCCAACTCCCAGCGCATGTTCATGGTCAGGTCTGGTCATCCATCCAGCAAACATACAGTGGACACTTAGTTAGACTCTGTGCCGGGCGCTCGCATATTGCAACAAAGGTGGCTGAGGCATGGTCTGCCCCTCGGGATTATACTTCAGTGGGGTAAGCAGGAATACTAATATGTATCTGTCAAACAAGCAGACTTATTAAATGAGTGTCAGTAAAGTTCCAGTGTGGCCACACAAGAATCGGTAAATAGATTGCACAGGGTTTGAGCAAAGTGTCTGTGAAGAGGTGGTACTCAGCCAAGTCTAGAGGGAAGAATAGAATTCCAGGTGGGGCTGAAGGAGGAAGATGGAGGAGAAGGGAGAGGACCACCCATCCTAAGGGTTAGAAGGACTGGCACCAGGAGGTGGACGCCATTGACCAGGGTGGCCCAGGTGCAGGGAGCGGGCAGGGAGGAGGAGGTGGGTCTGGTTGGCAAATGCCGCTTAGAAACCATGAAAGTGTTTGAGGGGTCATGATGACCCCACGTGTGACAGCCGGGGCGGCCCTGGGTATTAAGTCTGCAAAAGCTGAGAAGGGGACCCGGGAAGGGAGAGCCTCGGGCCTTGGAGGTGAGGAGCCCGTGTGCGTAGTGTGCGCGTGACGACACTGTCTTCCACAGCTGCTGATCCAGCGACAACGGGTGGCAGTGATTTCTGGTTTTATTGGCCTCGGCGTGGTCAGCTGGAGTGGGGAGAGGGCCAGTGGATGCAGCCCCCCTTGAGGTCTGTTTGCTTACTCTGGAGAAAGCCTGATTGGTGTATGTGTTCGCTGTTTGCCCATCCAATGGCGGGAGCAGCAGAGGACATCAGCAGAGAACTGGCCCAAATTCTGGAAGTTGGGAGCCTCTTCTGACGGGGCAGGAGTGCCCTAATTCCTTCACCTAAGTCAGGGAGCTCTCGTGAGAACGATGATGTGTCTCTGCTTCTATTCCAGATGCCTTAGGGCCCCATCAGCCATCCTGAGGACTCAGTCCCAGCAGCCAGCAGCTCCCAAGCAGCGCACATGTGCTCAGCGGGCTCCCGCTCAGCCTCGGGCTCCTGCTGACGCACCTCGGAACCCCGTCCCCCAGCCCCGCCACCCGACATCCTGGTCCGCAGCCCTCTGCCTGAGCCATGGAGGCCTCCAAGGTCCCCGTGGGTTCGCTGATTGACTTTGGGGCCGAGCCATCTGCCTCCTTGCCGCTGGAGGCGCCGCCCCCGAAGCTGCAGGATGGGGACAGCTCCTCGGGAGAGGGCACCTCCGAGAGCGAGACCACGGAGTCGGCGGACAGCGAGAACGACATGGGCGAGTCGCCCTCTCACCCATCCTGGGGCCAGTACCGCCGCTCCTCCTCCAACGAGTCCTTCTCCTCCAACCAGAGCGCCGACTTGGCCAAGGACGAGGAGCTGCTGGAGCTCCGCGAGTTCATGCGTGGCTACGTGGAGAAGATCTTCTCTGGAGGGTAAGCTCCAGCTCTCACCGGTCGCTGGCATCTCATGGGCTCAGCCCTACCCACTGCCTGCAGACCCCCTTGGGGAGATCCTCCCAGTCAGGGCTGGGCTTTGCTTCCTCCGCATCTGAGGTGAGCCCCCATGGGCATGCCTTCCGAGGTGTTATAGCTGACAGTGAATTAGGGGTGCTTCAAGGCCAGGGGTTTCAGGTACCCATGCCTCTTGGTACCGTGACACAGCTGCTAGGATGGGGACTTGCCCCCGCACCTGTGTCTGGCCTCGCTTTGGTGGCTCCTGATGGTTTGAACAAGGAGCATTGACAGCTGTGGCTGAAGTTGAGGCTGGACCTGGGAATGTTTCACAGCTGTTCCCAGCTCAGCAGGGGAAAGGGAAACCCGGTTCAGTTCAGGCCTCAGGTCTCGATGCTGGTCTTGCATCTTTCACAGCAGCACATGAAATGCCGAAGGTCCCTCCTCAGGACCTGCAGCATCAGTGCCATGGGTGGGGGAGGGATTGTTAGAAACACAAAATCCCAGGCCCCAGCTGACCCACCGAGTCAGAATCTGCATTTTAACAAGGCCTCTGAGATGGGCACATGTTGTGGCCTGAGGAGCTCTGGACAAAGGGATCCTTTTCCAGCTTCGTTAAAGCGTAAGAAGGATTTCTGCCTGTTGACCACACACAGCGAGAATGTTGTTTCCTGTTGTGCTTTGGCCCTTCAATGGTTAACTGGCTGGGTGATTTCCACCTTTTGCAGATGTGGCTCAGTTTTCTCTGCGGTTGGAGAGGGGAAGAGTCTATTAGCATCCTAATAATTGTTCATCCCCCAAATGCTTTTATGTGTGATTTTGAGTGCATTCTGGGAGAGCAGTAGATGTGGCTTCCTACTTATTTTGTTTGATTCACACTGGAATTAGTCAGCTTTCTCCGAGCACACCCAGTTAATGAAAGGGGGAGAAAGCCCAGAAGCTCACTGACTTGCCTGGAAGGCCAATCGAGATTTGTGGCAGCCTGTCCGTCGGCAGTATGGAACCTCGACAACCGAGTCAGATGCCTTGTCGAGAGCATTCATTCCAAAGCTCCATACACATGCCTGGCAAATTCTTACATTTCATCTGGTGTTGGTATTTTGGGATAAATGAGGCCAAGATGTTTTCTATGAAACCTTAAATAAAGGAAATTGCAGAAGCCAGTTGATCTTCAGCCTTCTGCTACCCCATTTTAGTTATTAAATTGGGGGTAGAGTACTGGCCCGCCCCACAAAGATGACTGGAAGTGGTTTATATCAGGTGAGCGTGTTGTCCACCCTGGCGGTGGTGACTCCCAGGCCTGGGGCCCCCTCCCCAATCTTCACCCCTCACACACAGAGCTGGGGAGCATCAGAGAGCAGACCGGCCCTTCAGAAGTGAGTGGAATAAGCAACCAGGCCCTCTGATGGCTGGAGGGGCATCAGACTGTGGGCTCCATATGTCCTGCTGAGACTGAGCAAGTTAGGAATTCTTAACTCCAGTGGGTGGCTCCATACCTCATCAGCTCTAAAGATGAGGGGAGGTCAGGTGATTTGGAGAACCCAGCTGTCAGAGGCTTATGGACCTTGTGAGTGCCCAGACCTCACTGAGACAGGAGGTCAGGGGGAGGCTCATGGGCTTTGAAGCCAGGAAGTCTAGATGGGGCTCCTGCTCGCTGCTCCACAGCTGTGTCTGATCCTTGACGCAGGCTCCTTGTCTTGGAAACAGCAGTAATACCATTTCCTCTCGGGGTTGCCCAGAGGCTGAGATGTGCATCTGCACTTGGCGGAGTGCAGTACCTTTGGGGATCCGAGGCGAGGATGGGGGTCCAAGGTCGCCTGCACTAAGGGATTCCTGTCCTTCCTCTTCCCTGACTGTAGTCCTTTTAGTTCCAGAGGATTGAAGCTTTCCTGTCTACCCCCTCTGCCCTCTTCTCCAGGGAGGACTTGGACCAGGAGGAGAAAGCCAAGTTTGGCGAGTACTGCAGCAGTGAGAATGGGAAAGGCCGGGAATGGTTTGCCCGGTATGTGAGCGCCCAGGTAAGGGGGTGACAGAGCTGTGGGTGGGGCAGCCCACCTGCTCTGGAGAAACGACCCCACAGGAAAAACATGTGAAGCTCATCTAGAGATGTTTCGAAAAGGCCTGTTAGAATAGTGGAAGATGCAACCTGGCCTCTCAGCCACATGAAATTCCGGATATGTTTGTCTTTTTAAAGACAAGCATGTGGGCTGTGTCCCTGCCTGTTTTTATTAAAGAATCCACAACATTCAGTTTTCATAAAGATAAAATATTCAAGACAACGACAGCCGTATAAGCTCAGATGAGAAGTTTTGTAAATAGCCAATAGGTTCTTTTTTTGTTTTTCCTGTAAAATGGATGAAGTTCTTAGTTTTTAAAGTACTTTTTACTAACACAACTTCACAGAGCAATTATGCTCCGATAATAAAATTTTTAAAAAAGTATTTTTTTATCACAAATAATTTATTCTTCCATGAAAAATTAGAAAATGCTGGTAAGCAAAAGTAGAGAAACTGCCCATAAATCCCCCATCCAAAAAATAGCTGGCCTTGTCACCCTGGGGTTGCATCCTTCCATATTTCCCCATGTGTGGGTGAGTGGGTGGAGTTCCTAGCTTTCAAAATCTCACAGAGAGAGACAGGGAATGATGTGGGGTGGTCTGGGGTCAGGGCAGCCCTCTGCTGAGTCCTGGTTTCTGTGGAGCAGGGCTCGTACTGGGCTTGCACGGGGCTGCGTTTAGAGATGCTCGGCACTTAGAGACGCTGTGGTGAGCCCGCAGCCCCTCTGAGCCGAGTACAGCTCTGCCAGCGGCTGCCTGACCGCCTGCCCTCTTCCTGGGCAGCGCTGCAACTCCAAGTGCGTCTCGGAGCCCACCTTCTACCGCCTGGTGCAGTCCTTCGCGGTGGTCCTGTTCGAGTAAGTGATGCTGCGGCTCAGAGCCTCCGTCCTAACTGCTCATCTTTCCTCCCTCCCCGCCCGAGGGACCCCAGTCGTGAGTACCAGCCCCACACACGCGTCATCAGCTCAATTGCTCCGACACCCCCCCCCCCGCCGGCATCTGCTGGGAGTCCTGACCAGCATCTCACGGGACAGTGCACGGTCCCCAACCGGCAGGAGAGAGGAGAGGGCCACAGCAGGGCGTGAGTCAGTCCCCCGCTGCCTGTCTGGAGATAGGCTGTGATTCCACAGCCCGCCCTGCCTTCCTCCAGCCCAGATCAGGGTTCTCTGGACTTCCTCTAGTGATGAGCTCCACACACACTCTCACCGCCCACTAATGAGATGGCTGGATGATGTCACCTGCCTGGAGTCCTAGTGAGGCGCTACTGGGGCCTTTTGTCTCAGAGGGCGTCCTGGACCATGTGGGCTGGGGAGGAAGCCCCCCCACCAACTTGTGGCCATGGAGGCTGGTGGATGACTCGTGGGGCTCCTGCTCCTGAGGCCTGGGGCTCCAGGACTCCCGACCGGCTTCATACACCCTGACTTGCTTCAGAGCTGGACATGCCCTCCACAGTGTGAAACAGAGGAGCCGTGTCTGGCTGGGGGAGACTAAGCAGTGACTTTAATCATGAGACGGGTGCATGGGAAACTGGGAGCAGAGGGAAGCCCTGACTCTGATCTGATGGTCATTTAAGCCCACTTGCCCCCATCAACTCAGGGTGGCCTTGGAGCAGGTCCTGGTCTGTGGCTTAGGCTGTGGCCACTTTCCCACGTCTCCTCACCTTCTGTTCCCCGTGAACGCGGGGCATGGACTAGAGGAAAATCGCCAAAAGAGAGGAGCCCGTTTTTCTTATACTTGCTCAGAATGTGCCAATTTCTGGGTGTGCTCAGGAGGAATCCAGGTCTGGGAGCTGGCCTGGGTGGAGAGGCCTTATGGAGGGAGCCCAGGGCCCACACTCTCTGGGAGTGTGTCGGGAGCTGCACAGGAGGTCGGGGGTCAGCACACTCTCCCGCCCTGAGGACACTTCGACCTCCAGACATTTGCATCTATAGGAACTTTCATGAACCCATACTTTTTATAGATGGTGTCACATATGGTATGCCCCATATGGTAACATGCTTATCTAATTCTCCATTTTTCTTTCAATTATTCCTTAAATAAGTACACTGGGTAGTTGGGGGAGTTAAATTTCAAACATAGACTCCTTCCATGGCTTTGTTCGTGAGCATATATATTTTTATATGGTTGCAAAAAAAATTTATAGAAATGTAGCTTTTTAGATTTATTGGATAATTTTTATGTTAAATGATAAAGTGGCCCTCATCCCACTGTTTAGATAATGTCTGTTGATTTTCTTTTTTGAAGTAATACTTATCCAAGGTGAAAAACTAAACAGGGAAGAAAGTGCATGAGGGAACAGAACGGAAAGACACAGAAGCCTAAGAGGAAAAGGATAGGTTCTCTCACTTCTGGTCCATCTCCAGTGATAACCCCACTCTTAATAACACATGCACCAGCAAGGACATACTTCTTCTAAAAAGGCAGTCCCATGCGTTTGCATTCAGTGGTACATTTGTCATGGCTGTGAAGTGTTCTAATATATGAATGCATGACTATACCATGAGTTACTCAGGACCTGCCCTGTTAATGGGCTTTAGCTGATTCCTTCTTTTCTTCTCTGATTCATGGTACTGCAGTGGACATCATTATAGCTTTGCAACTACAGATTCCCAGTGGCAGGCAAGTCTTCTTTTTGAAGTTTTTTCCCCTTTTTCTGTTTGCTAAGTTGAATGGATCCATGTGTATCTCATATTCTCAATATAGTAAGTACAGTCCTTTACATCTGTAGGACATCTTCTAGCCTAGCGCAGGTTCTGGTATGTAATCGATTACTTGGATTTTCAGCAAGTGGTGTAGGTAGGTAGGTATTCATATTCCCAGTCATTCTCAAAGTGCTATCTCTGGGCCAGGAGCCTCAGAACATCAGCTTCCCAAGGCAGTTTGTTAGAATTGCATGTTCTCAGGCCCTGCCTGAGACCTACTGACCCAGAGACTCTGGGGTGGAGCCAGCAATCCACATCATAATACGCCCTCCAGGTGACCCTGGTGCTGCCCCCATCTGCGTATCACCCACGCCCCTGCTCCTTCCCGAGAAGTAGGGCCAGACACAGGTTTAGGCCTGAGATCTGAGGCTTGACCTCCAGTTCTGGGGCTGCCCCTTGGGGCGGGGTGAAGCTTCCTGGGTCCTGGCTGTCCCACCTTGACAGTGAAAGAGGCCAGGTAGATGGATGGCAAGGGCCTTCCCTCCCAGAATCAGACCTTCTCCCAGGCCATGTCCCTGGGCCCGGGGAGCTCTTTCTGTGGTTTCTCCTCCAGAGCATCAGGTGGGTGAGGTACCAGTTAGACGTGTCTGTGAGTATGCTGGTCCTCTCAGGAACGTGCAGAGGGAATTGGGTGTGGGGACCCATCAGGCAGTCACTGCTGTTCCCGTTTCAGGTGTCATCAGATGGACGACTTTGGGCCCGCCAAGAACCTCATGACCATGTGCTTCACCTACTACCACATCGGTGAGGCCCTGGCGCGGCCCACGGGGAGGGCGGACCGTCACCTTCCAACGTCCATTAAGTGGAGGTTTCTTTTATACTTTTTGGCTGCACTGCATAGCATGTGGGATCTTACTTCCCTGACCAGGGATTGAACCCGCAGTCCCTGCAGTGGAAGCATAGAACTGGAACTCCAGGGAAGTCCCCAAGTGGGGATTTCTTAAGGCAAAGCTGTGGGGCATCCAGAAAACAAAGGGAGCTGGTGTTAGGGTGGGGACGAGGAAGAGGGAGGCTCCTGGAACCGGAGGAGGAGGGTCCACAGCATGGGTCAGGAGGCTGAGGGTCTGGCTGTGAGGAAACGAGAAAGTGGACACACGGGGCAGCAAGTTCCAGGGTGGATGCTGGGATGGCTGGCATGAGGATGTGCAGGTCTCACGTTCTGGGTGAACATGAACTCAGAGTCAGCTGTGGACAGGGGTGAAGAGGAGCAGCCCGGGGCTGTGGGCTGGAGCTGCCTCTGAGCAGAGGGCAGGTTGACCTGTGCTGGCTTGTAGCCCTGGGGCCTCCTGTGCATCGCAGCTGGAGGGCTCCCCTGTTAAGCTCCTTGAGCTGCAACCACAGACTCTTGTTCAGGCCTCCTCAAGGAGAGGGCTTCTGGGGGCCCGCCCAGACTGGAGCTGGTCAGGGCTGCATTGGCACCGTGGGTTCACTCTAGCATCCCCTTCCTCTGCGTCTCGATTCTGTCCTCCCCTCTCTAGCTGTGGACAGCCCACCCTCTCCCCACCCCTCTGCGCTGCTGTAGCTACTGGCCTGACTCCTTAGTTTGGGGCCCTTTGACCTGAGAGAGCCACCTGGGCCTGTGGGGCTGCCTGGACCTTGGTCGGTGCACAGCCTTGGGGAGGGACAGCCCTCCTTTCTCCTGGCTGCCCGCCCCCACCGTCTCCATGTCCAACAAGCTCCTCTTTCAGGCCCAGCCCGGGTGCCACTCAGCACCCTGTGTGCTCCCCTCTGCCTATGCCTGCTGCTCACCCGCCTTCTGGACTTAGTGCTTCCTGGGGGCTGGATCCCTGCCTGTTTCCTCTTCAGCCCCTGCTGGCACCTGGCTGGCCTGTACGCAGCAGGTGCTTAGGGACCGAACGAGAGAGCAGGGGCCCAGGCCCTGTGTCTTCTCGAGGGCATCCCTGAGCCCGTCGCTTCCCATCAGCATGTCCAGCGATGGCAGAGGAGGCGACCCCGGCCTCCGTGGTTCCAGTCAGTTCTCATCCCCACTCTCCCACCTCCAGGTAGACCACACCTGCTCCCCGCAGAGTCCAAGGAGAAGCCGACTGGCAGCATCGACTCCTACCTGAAGTCAGCCAACAGCTGGTTGGCGGAAAAGAAGGACATTGCCGAGCGGCTGCTGAAGAACACGTCGGCCAAGACGGAGAATGTCAAGGGCTTCTTTGGGCTGGAGACCAAGCCCAAGGGGCCCCCGGCCAGGAGGAGCGAGTGAGTGTGCCCTGTGTGTGCCCCTCCCTGACCACGGGTGTGACCAGGAGGCTGCTCCCTGGCCTGGTGACCAAAGCATCTCAGCCCTCTTGACTGTCGTTGGGGCCTGAGAGCCACTCTGGAAAGCACGGCTGCTTCCCCGCCCTCCAGAGTTTTCCACATTTCAGTTCTGAAAGACTGGCGATTGGTAAACGTAGCATTGATTTCAGGCACATGCTTTCAGAAAACCACCTAAATGTACACATGGGTTGTGAGACATTATCCTGTTTAAGCAATGTTGAAGGGTTCTTTGGGAAGCTGGGTGGGGGAGTTGTTTTGTCACTTCTGTGGTTTCTCTCCCCAAGGGAGGAAGAGGGGAAACCTCAGGAGAAGCCGCGGAAGACGGGTGAGTGCTTCCCTGGGCCCCAGGGCTGTGGGCGCCTGGCTGGCACCACTGCAGCCCCTTGGGGGCTTAGCTCAGCCCACAGCAAACCAGCACCCCCTGGGCAGGTCCCCAAACAGCTGGGGCTCCAGCTCCCCATAGCAGGAAACTGTCGTGCATGATTCCCCAATTGCTCTCTGCTCCAGCCTGTAATCTCTTACTGAATTTCCATGGAAAAACCACTTCTCTGGGGACTAACTCCTCATCCCAGGGATGTCAAGGAACATTTCCCAGGATAGGGGAGCTGTTCCTGGGACCCTCCCTGGACTGAGTCCTCAGGGCCAGGACTGAGCATGTCGTTACTGATGTGGGCCTCGGATCAGGTGCCCTGGAATTTCCACTGCGCGTCTGTGTAACTCTGGGGTGACATGGGGCCTGCCAGGAGCACTGCTGGGAAGGTTTGCCCTGCTCAAGTCTCCTTCCCCGTCCCACAGTGACTGTGTGCAGCCCGGAGGAGGAGAGGAAAGGAGAGAAGATCTACCTGTACACACACCTGAAGCAGCAGCCCATCTGGTAAGACCACCCTCCACCTGGGGGGCAGCAGCTGCCAGCACCCATGTCCCCTTCAGAAATGACAATAGCAAGTGTTGGCGGGGATGCGGGGAAATTACAACCTCATACACTGGTGTGGAATAGGAAATGGCACCCCACTCCAGTATTACTGCCTGGAGAATCCCATGGACAGATGAGCCTGGCAGGTCATCCATGGGGTCGCAAAGAGTCAGACACGACTTAGTGACTAACAACAACAACAACACTGCTGGTGGGACTGTCCGATGCAGCAGCCACTGTGGAAGACGACCTGGCAGTTCCTCAGAGGTTAAACAGAGCTTTACCCCACGACCCAGCAATTCTACTCCCGGGTAGATGTGCAAAAGAATTGAAAACAGGTACTGAGGCAAAAATTTGTGCACATACATTCATGACAGCGCAGTTCAGAAGAGCCCAGAGGTGGGAACAACCTGCTGTCCATCCATGCAGATGCACAAAATGTGGGGTGTTACTCAGCAACGTAAAGGAATGGGGCACCCACACCCGCCACAGCGTGGGTGGACCTGGAAAACATTCTGCCAGATGACCGAAGCCAGACCCAAAGGACCAAGCAGTGTATTTTAAAGTGTCCAGGACAATAACATTGAAACATGTATATTGTCATATGTGAAGCGGAACACCATTCCATGTTCTATGCATGGGACGGATGCTCAGGGATGGAGCATTGGGATGACCCAGAGGGATGGGATGGGAAGGGAGATGGGAGGAGGGTTCGGGAGGGGGAGCACAAGTGAACCCATGGCTGATTCATGTCAATGTATGGCAAAAACTACTACAATATTGTAAAGTAATTAGCCCCCAACTAAAATAAATAAATTTATTAAAAAATAAATAAATAAAGTGTCCAGGAAGCAAAGCCCTGGAGACAGAGCAGATTGGTGGTTGCCAGGATCTGGGGGAAGCGGGGAATGAGATGATGAAAATGTCCCAGAAACAGATAGTGGTAATAGTTGCACAGTTGCACAAGTCCATGAATATACCAGAACCCAACCCACTGAGTTGTAGATTTTAAAAGTATGGGTTTTCTGGTATGTGAATTATGTCCTAGTCCAGCTGTTTTACATATATAAATACCGTACACACGCAAAGGCCATAGAGTGGGAGCCCCGTGGTCAGGGGACGCCCCACCCTCGGCTGTGAGCATAACCTCATCCCTCCAAAGCCTTTCCATCCGCGTGTTTTATTTTATTTACTCACAAGTCGGCAGCAGATTCACACCTGGAACCCAAAGGGTGTCAGACGCTCCCCTCCCATGAGGATCACAGTCTAGGGGCACGAGAGCTTGGAATAACAGGACAGGGCGTGGGAGATGTGTGGCTGGCCAGAGCTGGGCTGCAGCTGTCCGGAAGCCTGTGGCCCCGGCCTGCAGGGCTAGGCTTGGGTGGCAGCAGAGAGGAGGAGCCCACCAGCCCAGGGCCCACGTACATGATTTAACTCGGGCCCCTTTGGGCTCAGCTGGGCTACTGTCTTAACCTTCTGCTTCAGGGCTCAGCACACTTTGCAGTAGAGGGCTGGGTGATAAATATTTCAGGCTTTATGGGCAAGCACTCCACTCTGCCTCTCTAGTGCAAAAGCTGCCGTGGACAGGATATAAGTGGGTGAGCATGGCTGTGAGCCCTTAAAACTTGATTTACACAAAGACACAGGGGCCTGGGTTTGGTCCATGTGCCATAGGTTTGCTGACTCTGATCTTTGGGAAGAATGGTTCTGTCTTGTGTGTCTCTATGAATGTGTCTGCTCTCTGCACATGGCCTGTCCCTGCCAGGTTCCCATTTCTGTTAATAGATGCTGCTCTAGAAAAGCAGGTCTACTTGAGGCCTCTGCTTCCTGTTGGGCACCTCAGTGGGAGACAGAGAAGGGGAAGTGACTTCATCCGTGTCCTGCAGGTGGTGGTTCCACCTATGACCTGATGAGTCCAGGTTATAGGTCCTGGGAGACACACAGATGACCCCAGGACACACTGCTGAGGCCAGGGAACCAGCTCTATTGAGGATAAAGGCACATAGGCCTTTATGGCCCATGTGGAACTGAAGAGGAAACTAAAGAGCCTCTTGATGAGGGTGAAAGAAGAGAGTAAAAAAGCTAGTTTAAAACTCAACGTTAAAAAACCTAAAAACATGGCATCCAGTCCCATCACTTCATGGCTAACAGAAGGGGAAAAAGTGGAAACAGTGACAGATTTTATTTTCTTGGGCTCCAAAATCACAGCGGATGGTAACTGCAGCCATGAAAGTAAAAATCACTTGTTCCTTGGAAGGAAAGCTATGACAAACCTAGACAGCATGTTAAAAAGCAGAGACATCGATTTTCTGACAAAACTTCCTATAGTCAGAGCTATGGTTTTTCCAGTAGTCATGTATGGATATGAGAGTTGGACCGTAAAGAAGGCTGAGCACTGAAGAATTGATGCTTTTGAACTGTGGTGTTGGAGAAGACTCTTGAGAGTCCCTCAGACTGCAAAGAGATCCAACCAGTCCATCCTAAAGAAAATCAGTCCTGAATATTCATTGGAAGGACTGATGCTGAAGTTGAATCTCCAATACTTTGGCCACCTGATACGAAGAGCCGACTCACTGGAAAAGACCCTGATGCTGGGAAAGACTGAAGGCAGAAGGAAAAGGGGCGACAGAGGATGAGATGGTTATAAAGCGTCAGTGACTCAGTGGACATGAATGTGAGCAAATTCCGGGGGATAACAGAGGACAGAGGAGCCTGGTGTGTGCATTCCATGGTCGCAAAGAATGACTTAGCGACTGAACAACAACATGGGCCTGAGACCCACTGTGTTCCCATCTTGTCTGTCTTGCAGGCACACACTGAGGTTCTGGAATGCAGCTTTTTTTGATGCCGTCCACTGTGAGAGGAGAAAGCGGTCTCCCACGACCAGGTAGGAGCCAAGTCTAGGCCTGCTTTGCCTCAGGGAAGAGGACCAGGGAGAGGCTTTTTTGTCCCGTTTCTGAAGAGGAGAGCAGAAGGACTGAACGGCTGAGTCCTTGCGTCTTGTGTTGCTTCCTTGAACCCTTCTAGTCCGGTGCCCTGCAAGCTGCCTGAAGGGTCCTGGGCGCACAGCTTCCGGGTGGGGGCCCCAGCTTGCATGAGCGCTTCTCCCCCCTGGGGCTCTGGCATGACTTGGCCTGACCCTCCTCAGAAATGCGAACTCCCACTGAACGAAGCCCCTGGGGCCCCCTCGGACCCACTCTGACTGTCTCTGTAAGAACCCAGTCTTCTGAGCTGGGACCCTGGGTGCAGGATTCATGTCTGGGGAAGACAGTTGCTACTTTCAGCTGCCCCCTCTGGGCTGCAACTTCCCCAGGGCCCCTTTGGAGACCCCCTTTGTAAACCATCAGCAGCCAGGAGTGTGCACTGGGGCTCAGCGAGCCAAGGTTGGTGCCTGCTGTATGCAGCAGTGGGGCGGGGGGTGGGCAGCAGCCTCCCAGGCCTGGGTCACTTTATCGGCCCCTCCAGTCATGGGACTTTGAAGTCTTTGCATCTCTTCTCGTTAATGAGATGAACCCCCTTCTTCTCTAACACTGGGGAGACCTCAGAGCCTTTCTCCTGGCAGGAGAGAGGACAGAGCCTGCTGGTTAAGACTTCAGTCCACTGGCACTTGGAGGATCTTAAGTGAAATCTTTCTTTTGGGGGGAGAATCAGTAAACCCCCATGGAAGCGGGATGGCCTGCTGTGGCTGTGTGTCCTGGGAGGTAGGGGAGCATGTAGTGGGAGACGTCCTGGACCGTTCCTTAGAATTCTAGGCAGAATTCTCTGCTCTGCTGGGAGATGCAGACGCAGGAAATGCCTGTAGGCGAGGGGGATCTCGTGTTGCTTTGCTCTCCGACTCCTCGGCCAGCGCCCCCCACCTACCCGGAACCCTGTCTCCATCTCCGTCTCTGCTGTGATAACCGTCCTTCCGCGCTTGCTCTCTTTTTCCATCCACATATCTTGCATGAGTTTGACATGTTCCTCTGTTTACCTGTTTCTGCTGCCGCTCCAGAGGGGATGCTGGAGAGGAGGAGAAGAAGAGGTGTGTGTCCACGTGACTGTCCCTGGACAGTGTGGGGGCCCTTCCAAGGCCACTGGGGGAGGGCACCCAGATGCAGGTGGGACTCGCAGCTGGCGGGCCCAGCGTTGGGACAGGCTGGTGATGGTGGGGAGCTCGACCACGATAGAGACCTCGAAATGGCCAGGAGGCAGACACAGCCCCCAAGAACCCTGCAGGGCCTGGTGTGTGTCCCGAGAGGAGGGGACAGTGAGGTCTAGAAGGTCAGCTCTGACCGTGAGTGAGCCAGCCTCCATGGGCCACTCTGGCCCTCCAAGCAGACCCCAAAACCACACCTTCGGGGTCACTTGTTGCCCACTTGGTCATTGATCCTGGCTGGAGCCGCCAGTGCAGCCAGAGGATCTGTCTCTATAGTCATGTCTAGAGGTGTGCGGGCTCTGGCAGATCCTCGCCCACTCGGACGAGTCTGAGGGTCCCAGAGAAAGGACAGCTGCTCCGTGCCCCCAGCCGCTGAGTGATGTGGGGCCTGTGCATGTCAAGGGTCCTGTGAAGGCAGATGTCAGGACCGGCTGTTTCCTACGAGCCCACGATGGGCTCTGACTTTGTTTGAACTTGATATGTGTTAGATTTCTTCCTAAGATATTTATAGAGTTAAAGGCCTGCCTCTTCAAAATATAATTTCTGATACAGTGCTTTTTTTAAATTTGGTGGAAATTTCCCAAAGCATGTTTCCTTTAATCAGTGATGTATTTTTAGTGCTTATTGTTCTATGTGAAATCTTGTTTTTTCTTTTTTTAATGCAGCCTTATTATGGCTTTAAAAGGAGCACTTAAGCACAGCAGCTACCTCTGTTCATAAAAAGCTCCCGAGTTCCCACAGTCTCTCTAGGGGATAGGGTGATTAACCAGCCTTCCGAGAGCAGGGCTTCTGGCCTTGCACTGTGGCCGAGGCCTGAGAGGGTCAGAACATCATGGCCTCTGAGCCTTGTGAGGGCAAGTGAGTCTCTGGGCCTCACAGGCCTCCTCACCCAGGGCAGGTGTGGTCTGCCCATGCATCTCCCAGACCTGCCCCCCGGGACACTCTGAGATTGGGGGATCAGAGTTTGGCTCTGGGTCCTCGGGCAACCTTGTGTCTCCAGCGTGATTTCTCTCTGGCAAAGTTGGCTGACAACACCATCAGCATCCTCTCTGTTCTCAGGAGGCTTCCTGTTCTGTGACCTGCTCGTCACATCCAGATTCTCACTGTGGCATTTTAGACACACAACCTACCCTCTTGTGGTATTAGACTTCCACCAGTATTGGGCGTTGGGCTCAGTTTTAAAGCATTGATTTGATTGTAGGCATCCCCTGATTGACCTTCTGCCTATTTTGTCAGAGATCAGATTAAATGTCCCAACTCTAGTCCTCACCACAGCAAAAAAAGTCACCTCTGCATCTACTCTCAGGACTATTGTGCTGCATAAAACTGCAAGGGAGCCACTTCCACAGGGGATGGGGTTGTGGAGTACACAACCTGTGCAACTATACCCAGCGAGCCTGGTGGTGGTTTGGGGATTTAATGCCTGGACAGTCCTAAAGGTGTCCACCAGGGGGAAGGGGATGGGAAGGAACGTGGAATGGGATTAGCATAGTACCTGAAAGCACGTTCTAGGTATCTTCGTGGATGTTCTGTTAGCATGAGGAGACTGGAGTGACACTTCCTCCTGCCTCTGTTGCACCTTGGTGTCCTGTGGTTCCCGCTCAGCTGCAGCAGCACCAGTGGCCTCCCTCGGCCTGAAGAGTGGAGAGGAGTCAAGAGTTGATGTTCTTGGTTCTGGTCCTTTTCCTTTGGTTTCTCCATCACCCTGACCCCCCTCATACTCCCTCTTCTCTCCCTTTTATCATTTTTCTCTCAACCCCATTTTAATCAGACTCCTTGTCCAGAGTGTGATTCTTAAGGGGAAGTAGGCATCTACTCATTTCCCAGATGGCCATGTGGCTGTCATGCCTGGACGACGGGGGTGGGGTGGTTGAGGGGCTGACTTCCCCTGGCCACTGAGAATAGCGATGCTCTGCTGTAAGGGGAGGGGCCGATGCCCTGCGGGGATGGACTGGGCTCTCACTCGTGGATACAGCTCCTTAGGCTCAGAAGAGCACCCTCCCTGACTGAGCCCTGGCCCCTGACCCTATGCTCCTACACCGAGAAGACCCAGCCCTGGAGCCACACGGGCCATGGTCCCTCCTCATAGGGTTTCCCATCTTTGCATAGAGGCTTTGCGCCATCTTCACTGTGGTCACAGGGTAGCAGTCACCGGCCCTGGGGCGGCCATGCAGGGCAGGCCTTGGCCGTGAGGAAGCCAGGAGCAGAGTGAGTGGCAGAGCTGGGCCAGCCTGGTGGGCAGCACATTGTCAGAGGCTGCGGACCCCGCCAGAGAGCCCGAGGCCTGGAGACAGTGGGAGGGGAGCCCCAGGGCCTCCTCTTTGCTGGGTTCTCGACTCTCACTTTTCTCGGACACAGGTGGGGCCCTGGCCTCTGCAGTTGTGCCCGCCTGTAACATGAACTGTGGCCTACTTTGTCCTTGAACCTTAGAAAAGGTGGGGGATGGGATTTTCATTTCCTAGCAAATGTTCTAGGCGACCGCTAAGTGCACACTGTCTCGGGGCCCTGGGTCTCATCTCCGCCAGGACAAGGTGATGAGTGTGTGTGTCTCACTCCCCCACCTTTGGGTAGGCTTCCTAGAAGCAGCGCCAACAGCTTTTCGGCCCAGGAGTCCCCTCTGTGTCAGGGAAGCCAGCACCTGTAGGTCAGAGCAGGGGAGGGCCGAGCGGCGGGAACACGGACCTGAAGCCCCCCGCTGCCCCTCCTGTGCTTTCAGGGAGCGGTGGTGCCACATGACCCAGGAGGAGCGGGACGACAGCCTGCGGTTCAATGAGAACATCACCTTCGGGCAGCTGGGGTGAGTGCCGCCACCCTGGGGCACCCCGGGGACGAGAAAGCAGGGCAGGCAGGGCTGGGTGCTGACACTGATGCCCAGACTCAGTGAGGAGGGGCCGGGTAAGATGCTCCTGGCAGGGACCCCACTGGGGGAGCGCCACCCGTATGATGTCACACACCCCTGACTCAGGGTTGTTACCACCGTGAGTTCTTAAATGTCTCAGAAGCACCCTATTCACTCTATTTGGCCTCCACACCGTTTCACGGTGAGCCAAGCTGGCTGGCTGAGGAGGCGATTTGGTTTTTACTTCTTTCTAGTGATTCCTGGCAGGCTGCCTGTTGGGCCCTGGCTCCCTTCCCCTGACCCTCTGGGAGGTGGGAGGGGTGCCAGCTCACGGCCGTGTCCCCCCAGCACGTTCACACACAACATGCTGGCGTTCGGGCTGAACAAGAAGCTGTGCAATGACTTTCTGAAGAAGCAGGCGGTGATCGGCAACCTGGACGAGGGTGAGTGCCGGCCAGGCCTGCGGGTCTGGGGGTTCAGGAGCCAAGTGGGCTGCGTGTGGGATCCCCGTCCCCATCAGAGAATTATCCCTACTTTACTTAGAAATGGGACGTTAAGTGTTCCTGCCTGCCTAAGTGCGTGGGACACTTTTCCTTCCATTTGGAAACCCAGTTCTGCTAGGTAGGATTTGCTGGGGGTTGGAGGAGGGAAGGGTTTTGCCCAGTCATTGCTTAAAGGCAGGGCCCAAGTAAAGATGTAACTCGGCACTTAGACTCTGACCTTGAAAATGGGCAGACTCGCTCCGGGTTGCCCCTCCTTATAAGTGACCACCATATGGCCTGCCTTGGTTTCTTGAACCACACTGCCCTGGGAGGTCTGGGGGCGGGAGGGGCAGGGGTCCTGAGGTTGATTTTTCTAGAATCTCTGACTTCTCTAATGAAAGGAGATACATTGCTGATATCAGCTTCTCTAATAAACAGCTGGCCTTTATGCATCATCCCACATGATGGGTACCGAATGCCTCCTCCTTGTCTCCTCCAAAGCCTTTCACTTAAACATGTATTTGGCTAGACCAGTATTGCTTAAAACTCTATTCTGCACCGATTCAAAGAGAGCCAAGGACAGGTAGCCTCAGGAGGTGCCCTGGACAGCCTCACAGTGCTGTCAACAGCCCTGTCACAGCACCGTCCCCCCATCACATGGCCCCTGCTCAGCCCCTAGGACCCAAGCCTGGCTCCTGTGACATGTTCCTCCGCCCACACCAGGCTACTGGCCCTGCCGGCCTGCCCTCTGTAGCGTCATTTCTGTGGGAAGATGCGGCCTGGTTCCCAGGAGCCCACCTCCAGGCCGTGGGCACACCTGCGGAAGCTCGCACTCACCATGCCTGTGAGAAGACCCTGCCTGTCTGTGTCGCCATCTCCCTCATAAGGAATAATGTTGTTTTGTCTTGCAGAGCAGTACAAGCTGCTGAGCGACCACATCGAGCAGATGGCCGCCGAGTAGGCCACAGGAGGTGGCCCGAGACTCCCCCAGGAGGACTGCAGCTGGCCGTCACCCCCCCACCCCCGCATGACATCAGCAGCACCTACGCCGCCCTAGAACTAGCGGTTAGAAGAATCTGGTTGCCCGTCCTCCCTGCCTCCCTCTGCCTGTGTCTGCTCCCCACCTGCGTGCCAAAGTGCCCCTGGGATTACACAGCTAAAACCGAGGTGACTGTCCTTCCCCCTGAGTGGCAGGCCTGCGGCATGGGACCAAGGGTGCACAGGAGGAAGGGTGCTGGGGCCAGGGCGGACACGTGTCCCTCACAGCCTCCTGCTGAGAAGACGGGGCATGTGGGAAGGTAGGGAAGGGCAGCTGTGAGCTGGCACACGTCAGTCCCACACCAGTGACACAGAGCAGTTGGGGGGTGAGGATCTGGACCCCTCCCCGCATGGTGGGACTGGGTTCCTCCCACAGCCAAGTAGAGCGGGGGCGGCCTCTGAATGTCAGTCCGGGCTGGTACTGGGTCCCCTCTCCGTGTGACAGGAAGCTCCAGGAGGAGAGAGACACCCTTTATTTCAGGGCGGGAGAGAGACCAAGGCAGTGGACGGTTTTCTTGGCTGCAGAAGGCCCAGCCATAGTCAGGGGTGTGGGCGCCCGGGGACGTCACGGCTCCAAGTGGCTGTGTTGGACCCACGCGGCTCTCAGGTGTCTGTGTGAGGCGTCTGAGATGTTCCCAGTCAGCTGACCGCTTCTGCGGCAGAGAGACTTCCACCACTCATTCCCTGGGGCCATCTGTTCCATGATGAAGCCCAGAAAAGAGAATTTTCTTCAGCAGCTTCAAGACATCTGCCCTTTCTAAAAGCAAACAGTGCTACTCTTTATTTTTAAAAGACAGAAAAATCTGTGTCAGTGTTACAGGCATTGTGGCTGAGGCGGCTTCTGGTGGGGACTGTGTGAAGCCGGGTAGCGAGGGCTTTGCAGAGTCAGGCCCTCCACCCCAGCTGCCTGGGAAGCCTGCAGCTTCTGCTGCCCGAGCCCTCAGGCCTCTTTCCTGAGGACTCTGCAGACACCCCCTCGCTGTCTCAGGTGCCGGGAACCAGGGGTCCTCCCTGCAGGTCTATCCAGGCCCAGCTGCCCAGCCCGAGGGACTGCAGTCGGGCAGCAAGCCTCCAGCGTGCTGGCTGCCCTGGCCAGCCCGGCTCCGGGGCACTGGCCTCGCGAGGCCAGCAGGGCTCTGTCCTTCCTGCCCTGGTCGTCTATCCCGCGTTCCCGCTCCACCTCCTGCAGCACGACAAACACGTCCGAGACTTAGCCCTCCAGGTGGCACTTCACAGGTTCCCTCCTGGGGGATGCCTCCCTAGAACGTTCCAGAGAAGAGCAAGTGTTGGTTGAGCTGAGCAACGCATGTCCTGGTGATCATAAGAGAGGCAATGGGAAACACGCAGGACCCAAGTGCACTGGTGTGAAATGTCCTGTCAGGAGGCGGGGGTCAGGGGGGGCTTGGGCTCCAGAAGCCCCACTGTGTTCATGATGGCATGCACACCCGTGTGCGTGTGTGTGTGTGTGTGTGTATTCTGGCAGTCTCTCTGGCCATATCACTAAACAAAGCACAGTCATGTGGCTGGTTTGCCTGTCCTATGTGGGGGCAGGTCACGCCGGCTGGAAACTGGCCCAGTGATAGGATATGTCTCTCCTGAATGCAGTTCAGAAAAATAACATCCAGCCCTCCTCAAATGTGCAGGCCCTCCTCCAATGCCTCCCAGAGGTGATGCTGCCCCTCTTAAGACGTTCAACAACCCCTGGATGCTCTGTGCCCCCCACCCCACCCCATTGAAGTCAGGACCATGCCCAGTGAGCAGCTTGTCTGAGGCCCTCGAAGGGCCATCTCTTCACTGCGTGTCATCAGCTTTCTTAGTTTTTTCTTAGTGGTTAGTTGAAATGCATTAACATTTCTAAGGTGCCCAAAAGACTTATCCTTGTATATATAAGATTTGTGTGGAAGTGTGATTCACTCTGATTTCTGGAGGAAGACAGTAGCTTCTTGGTCTTTCCAGGGGTGCTGGGGAGCAGAGGGCTCGTTCCCCCTGTGTAGGACAGGAGGACCCACACAAAGTGGGAAGGAAGTGCAGCTTTGACTTCTCTGGGCTTTTCCAAGCACTTTCACTTCAGGATGATCTTGAGACCTTCTTTTTTTCATATAGGTCTTTTGCAATAGCAGTTTAAGGTAGAAACAAGGGTGGCTTTGGGTCTTCTCCCCTCCCCTTCTTCATATATTAATAGATCTAGCTCCTGAGAGAGTAAGTCTGACCCCAAAACTGCTGCCCGAAATGCTGGGCCCCATAAGGGGACACCACCAGAGACCATGGGCCTCACAGAGTGGCCGACGTCGAGGTGGCTGGGAGGCTGCTCTGCTGTCTCCTCTTGGTGACTGTCTTTGTCCGAGCATGTCACATCACGGTATCTGGCCAGTATCACCCAGAGGAGGCACAGCGTCCCTAGCAGAAGCCAGCCCCTTGCCTCGCTGACACTTCCTCTCTGTGATGTGATCTTCCCTGTGAGGCCTGGCCAGAGCAGACAGACCCAGGCGGGAGCTCAGAGGTGCCAGCGTGTGGACAAGTCTCACCCACCACATGCCCAGGAGGCTCTGTAGAAAGCGCTCTGCTCGCCCTTCCTGTAAACTCAGGAACTTCCTGTAAACTTAGACTCAGGGCAGGAAGCATCGGGTGGTATCCCATCCCAGCAGGTTCAGGATCCCAAGCCGGAGCTTCAAAAGCCTGCGTTAGCAATGATATGGCAGGTCTCCTGCTGTCTGCCCTTCAGGGCTCTGTGAATGTAATGAGCCCAAACAGCTGATTCTCCCAAGTAAAAAGTACCCTGCTTTGCCAACAGGATGCTGTTGAGATGTGGCTTTGTGTGTTTTCAGCCTTTGTTAGAGTTTAGCAATATTGATAGGTGTTTAAGAGGGACGTGCTAACATTCAGATTGTATCTGCTGTGTGTGCATGTTTAACCAAAGGCAGGAGAACCAAGTTCTGATACTGTAAGTTATTTGTACAGTGAAATGAAGTAGACCCTGATTTTCCTATTGCCAAAAAAAAAAAAAAAAAAAAAACCAACCAGGCCAAGGAGCTCTTAAATTACCAAAAGGAGGACTAGAAAGAGAGCTCAATTTCTGAGATTTGTGCCCCAGTGAAACCTGGGAGGGTCAAGGTCAGGTGAGCCCACACTGTGTCAAGGATGGAGACCCAAGGATGGAGTTCGAGATGCCGCCTGACCTCTTTCCTCCTTCCTGGAACCCATACTCACCTCTCCCTTCCCAGTTAGATGGTGACGTCCACTGCCAGGGAGAGAATGTGGTAGCCTTGAGGTGTGTTTTCCTGCGGGCTGTTTTAAGTGGGTTAATTTATCACCCAGAGCACTGTATCCCAGCCTCCTGATGTGAGAAAAAGGTGTGTTCACACCACAAAGGAGTCTGTCACGGGTTTTGTTGAACCCAGGTGACCACAACCAGAAGTCAGGGCCACAGCTTTGAACCTGACCTTCCTGGGTGTCACTGCGCCCTGACTAGTTGGCTTTTCAGTTAGGGAGGATCCGGCAGGCCAATGTGTGTGGTCAGATAAGCTGTGTGGCCAGATTACCTACAACTTGAGACAACTGAGCGGCCAGGGGGCGGAGTCATTTGCCAGAGGAGTGGGGAGATTGGGAAGGAAAGGGAAGGGGAAGGGCCCTGCTGCAGCCTCCGGGGAGGGGGCAGCAGCTGGGCCGTCCCAGGCTGGTCACCCCGCTGGCCACTCACTTCTTCAGCCATGGACAGAGCTGCAGGTTTGGGGGTCCACAGCCGCTCGGCCTCAGGGTTCTTCTTGTTCCCTCACCCACAGCCTTTTAGTTCCCTTGAGCCGCTGCTCCTACCACTCAGAGGTCTCCCGCCCCCCCATCTTCCTGTAAATCATTTATTCCTTTTTATGACCCTCAAGGGTGAGAGCTGCTTGACAAGATTTGAGTCTCCCCCCCGCCACTGCCTCCCTGCAGGAGAATGGTGTTGGCGACAGTTCCTGGGTCAGAGCTGGGCTTTGCTCAAGCCACATGCCGCAGTACCTCCCTGTGGCCGTGTGGCCAGGAGCAGGGCTGTGAAGGTTATCCAGATAGCAGACGGGGGGAGCATTTCCAGATTGTTCCCATCCAGGAGCATCAAGATGCTCCTCATGGCTCCCCAGGCCTGTTTTGCCGCCGTCTCCCTGCTGTCCCTCCCCAAGCAAGCGCCTCAGACACGGTCTGCCTTGTCCCTAGGTGGCCTGGCTCTGGCCTGTGTCCCCAAGTCGGCTGGTCGGTCTGAGCTTGAGACAAGCGGAGAGCTGGGAGGGGACCCTCCCCCTGGCTGTGTCCCCGGAATTCAAGGGGGCCCTGTTCCTGCTGTAGAGTTCTCGGTCAGAACGGTCTGGATTTGCTGTGTTCCATCACTTCTCGCAGGGCCTCTGTGCAGGCAGGGGTGACATGCATCCAGGCCTGTCCTGCAGGGTCAGAGCAGGGCGCTGTCTCCCATCGCCCTCCTGAGTGGCGTGCTGAGCTCAGAGGAAGGCTCCTGCTGGTGATGCCCCTTGGAGCCTTAGGAGGGCTATGTCTGTCCTCTCCTCGGTCCAGGATGATACGCTTGTGGAAACAAAAGAGAAGTGCTTAGTGGGCTTCATTCCAGTGCATGGGCCCCACATGAGGGCCCTGGTCTGTCCCTGTGCTGGAGGCTTGTAGTCCCATGGACACCTTGAGAAGGGCAGACCAACCGAAGGAGATGCTTACACTCAGACGGCGGGCCCTTCCCCTTAAAACATGTTGGGGAGAGAGCTTCGTGGCCCTAACTGTGGCCTCTGGGGCTGCAGAAGGGTCTCCCACGTGCTTTCCCTGTTTCTCTCCCGCCCGTTGGTCTTGGGCCCGAACATCCCATTGGCCACTTCCACACATTGCCCTTAGTGACCCAGAAATCACAGTCAGTGATTTGAGTGTGTTATGTGTACAGTTTCACAGTCTTACATCCCATGAGGTTGTGTTCTACAAACTATGTTTTCAGGTGGAGAAAGTTTCAAGATCGAGCTCTCAAAGCAGTGCTAAAATCAAAGCTGTTTCCTGTGAAGACAAAAAAAGTCCATATATTGCACCTCAGATTGTCAGAAGGTGGAAACTGAAATAAATTATCTCTAAAAAGGAAGTCAGTCTGTTGATGTTGAATTTTTGTTCTCACATACCCATGAGCACCTTTTTAAAATGGAATTTTCAATCTTCTCACTGACAGCAGTGGCTTTTCAGAAGAAAACTCTTTTTTTCTGGTATCAAATAGTTGTTCTCCCCACTTAGGCCGAGCAGCTAAGTATTAATCAGATGTATGTGTGTCTCATGGGAAGACTAATGGGCAGCAGCAGTGTCCACTGTGTTGCTGCCGGGCGTGTGTTAGTGAATAGAGGAGCCTCGGCCCCCAGGATGCCTCCACCCTCTTCCAGCTGGCATCCTGGTCTTGCCTTTGAGCCCCAGCTGCCTCACTATTTGCCCCTGAGGGCCGAAGGGCTATGGGTACTGCTCCTGCCTGACAGCAACAGGACACCTTTGTCAGCCCTTACAGCTCGGTTCAACAGGCATGTTTTGTGAAATGGTCAACTTTATCTCTTTCTGATTATAAGAGACCCTGAAAGTTATGCTCCTTCTGCCCTTGCTCACCCCTGCTCCCACCTCCTGGGCCCAAAGGAAGGAAGCTAGGAATTTTGTTCTCATAGGAGAGAACCCATGAAGCTTGGCCAATGCCCAACTCTGGAATTAGGAATGATTGGTCTTTTCCGGGCATACTGGGGCCAGAAGGGGAGGGGAGAGGCCCCTTGTGCCATCAACTTACCTTTAATGAGCTCATACTATGTACCAGATACCACCAGGCTCCAGGACCACAGGGTGAACAAGCAAAGTCATTTTCCTTCAGGAACTCTCAGTGGGGTTGATACAGATGAGGTTAAAAAAGGTACATTTGTGTGTGTGTGTGTGTGTCTGTGTGTGCATGTACACACACAGTATAAAAGTATGAGATAACATACAGTGTAAAATGTGATGCTATATACAATCGATATTTTATAAATTATGTAATATAGGAAATACAGAATGTTTTGGTTATTTTTGGAGGGAGTGTCTTTCCTGGTAGAATCAAAGTGGGCTTCCCCAAGGAGGTAGCTTGGAGCTGGATTTTGGGTAATAAAAGTCACTGTAGTGAGGATGTCAATCCTGTGCTGATCTCATGAGGAGGGTTTTAGTTTTTTTTTTTTTTAACTTTTATTGAAATATAGTTAATTTACAATGTGTTTCAGGCATATAGCAAGGTAAGTCAGTTTTATATATATGTGTATAAGTTCATCTGTATCATATTTTAGATCCCACATATGTGATATCATATATTTGTCTTTGTCTGACTTCACTTCAGGTGGTATGATTACTTCTAGTTCCATCCATATTGCCATATAAATGGCATTATTTCATTCCTTGTTATGGCTGAATAATATTCCACTGTGTAAAATGTGATTATATATAATATATAATACAATTAATGATATGTGTACCACATCTTTATCCATTTCTCTGTCGATGGACATTTAGAGTGTTTCCTTGTCTTGGCTATTGTGAACAGTCCTGCTAGGAATAGGGATGCATGTATCTTCTGTTTTTTTTTTTTTGGTCATGCTGGGTCTTAGTTACTGTGCGCAGCCTTTCTCTAGTTGCAGTGAGGGGGGCTACTCTTCATTGCGGTGTGTGGGCTTCTTACTGCAGTGGCTTCTCCTGTTGTGGAGCGTGGGCTCTAGAGCGCTGGCTCCATAGTTGTGGAGCACAGGCTTAGTTGCTCCATGGCATCTGGAATATTCCCAGACCAGGGATTGAACCTATGTCCCTTGCACTGGCAGGTGGATTCTTAACCACTGTACCACCAGGGGGTCCCCGCATACATCTTTTTGAATTATAGTTTTGTCTGGGTATATGCCCAGGAGTGGGATTGCTGGATCTTATGGTAGCTCTACTTTTAGTTTTTTGAGGCACTCCATACTGTTTTCCACAGTGGGTGCACCAGCTTACATTCCCACCCTTTTCTCCACACCCACGAGAAAGGTTTATTATTCCCACTTTGCTGACTAGGCACTCGTGGTACCCCCATGGGGAATCAAATCAGTAGCCAGCCGGCCCCAGAGCCAAGCATATCTTCTGAGAGGCTGCAGGACATCCTCTCCCCAGCAGAGGTCTCCAGGAAGCAGCAAGAGATGTGCTGAGCCCTGAGTGACCCAGAGCTCGGATGCCCCTCCACACTATGAGGGGTCTTCTCCCCAAATGTGCACACCCAGAGGGCTCTGGCAGGTAGCCAGCTGAGTCTGTGGACCCCCACCCCACCCTCCCAAGGTTACACACCCCACAGCCGCCCTCCCTCCCTTTGTCTTTAAAAACCCTCCCCTGAAAGCCTTGGGGAGTTCAGGCCTTTTGAGCACCAACTGCCCAGGACTCTGCTAAGCACCTGCAATAAGCACTTCACTTTCCTTCACCACAACCTGATGTTAGTAAAGTGACTTTACCGTACACAGGCACGTGAACCTGAGTTTGGTTCGGTAAAACACCAAACTCTCAACATTAACACAGGCTTAAACACGCTGGAGCCCTGGTCATAAGACAGGAAATGAGACCCAGTACAAGTTAGGGTGAGAGACACCCATGTTTACTGAGCACCTGCTGGGCACCTTGATCCCCAGAGCAGTCTGTGAGCCAAGGGATATGATCCCTGTAGTACAGATGAGGAAACCGGGACTCAGAAAACACGTGACTTGCACACGGCAGGGTCTGTGAGGCTCCAATGTAAGCCCCATCTCCCGACTGGGGAGTTCTTGTCCTATTGATGGAGCCCCTGTGCCTGTCCCCTGAGGTCCTCCACGGGGTCCTCCTCAGCAGAGTCGTCCTCACTCACTGCTTCTTTTCTCTGGCTCCGTATGGTGCTCTGAGCACTCTAAATAAGAATAACAGTAACAATAATAATAAAATCATCATCATCACAGCAACAATAGCAGTAATAATAATAACAGTAACAAGTATTATTTACTAAGTGCTTCAGGTAGATGTGTTCACCTAATACCACAACGCTATGAAGGGTTACTATAACTAGCCCCACTTTGCAAGTGAGGAATATAAGGCACAGAGAGGTTAAGGAACTTTCCCAGGGTCACACAGCTTGGGAGCAGTGCATTTGGACCCAGGCAGTCTGGCTTGGGACCGTATTTCCTCCACTGCCTTTGGAGAGAATTATTCAGAAAGCATGAGACACCCCTCGTGCCCGCATTGTGGTTCCCAGAGTTCGCTTCAGGTGGGTCCAGGTCAGATTCAGGGCCACCCTCCCACCCCTGCAAGCAGCACCTCCTTCTCAGACCTGAATTCTCAGCCAGCCTCTGGTCTCTGGGCACTTCACCTTGTCACAGGTTTCATGCCCCACCCAGTACTCACCCGGGCAAGAGACCATGGGAGAGCTGGGGACAGGGTGGTGTCTGTAAGTGGTGGCCGAGCATCGTAACGCCCGTAAACTCCGTGCATCTTGGCTCTAAAATCCTGTCAGGAGAGTTGGATCTGGTCAGGAAACAAAGTGGTGGGAGCAGGAAGGAAAGATGGCAGAAGCAAAAGGCTGATGCAGAGGTAACTGCTGGGACCGCCACCTGCACCAGGCCCATCTGGGAGCCTCCTGTTCTTTATGCCATATGATCTGCAGCAGACTGGTAAGTGGGTATTATCATCACATTTTACAGAGGGGAAAACTGAGGCCCAGAGAGGCTAGGTAACAAGTCCATAGTCCCACAGGAAGATTAGAGATCACACTCCCCCCATCACCAAAACAGAGATGAGTGAAGGCTTCAGAGCCCGGCCAATCTTCACTGACCCTCCTATGATGGTTTTAAAGCTCATCCACAAATTCTTTGACTTCTCCCATCAGGAGCTGGACTATAATTCTCCTCCCCTTGAATACGGTCTTAGTGACACACTTCTAAGAAACAGAAGGTGGCAGACCTGTCACAAAAGGCGACAGTGTCTACTTGGCTCCGTCTCTGATGCTCAGTCTTGGATCAGCTGCCATGATGTGAGGAAGCCTACGCCCCATGGAGGGGCCATGGGCAGTTATTCGGGCACAGACCCCACTGCAGACCACACAGGGTGGGCCTCGTGGGGGTACGGCTTATGCACTTTTCCAAGGCTCCCAGCTCAGAAGGACTCTGCTATCTTGGAAGTCTTAATAATTACTAAACAAAGGGCCAGTGTCTTCATTTTGCTCTGAACTTTGTGAATCATGTCCTGGACCCAGATGATAGCCACACATGAGCCAGGAAGCCTTTGAAACCACTCCAGCCCCAGCTACAGACTGGCTGAAAGACCCAAGTGACGACGACCCAGCTGAACCCGCCAACCCTAGAACCACAGAAGATAATCATGGAAGACAATCGCTGCACTGCTTTCACCACAAGGCATGGCGCGGGACGTTGTAGATAACTCAGAAGGCTGATGTTAGATCTTAATCGCATCAGATGAGGACCATAAACACTTAGTCTACATGCAGAGTAGAGCAGGCATCAGCCTGAAGATGCTTTTTGCTGTTGTTGATTCATTTGTTCTTAAGCACCCAGGTGATGGTGATATTCATGAATGGTCCATAAAGATAGTGTTGGGCAAATTTTCCACCTCTGGTTCTGTGCCCAGGGGCAGATATTTAGAAGAGTTCATTAAAACCAGCCTTCAAAGTTTGAGAAATTACAAAATTTTGCCAACAAAAAACTGATTGTATCAAGACAAAACCAAATACTCTTCCACAAAAGAACTAAATAATGCCATTTGCAGCAACATGGATGCAACTAGAGTTTATCATACCAAGTGAAGTAAACCAGAAAGAGAAAGACAAATACCATATGATATCACTTTGTGGAATCTAAAATATGGCGCAAATGAACCTATCCATAAAACAGAAACAGACTCACAGACATAGAGATCAGACTGGTTGCCAAGGGAGAGTGAGATGGGAGAGGGATGAATTGGGAGTTTGGGGTTAGCGGAGGCAAATTATTATATATAGCATAGATGAACAACAAGGTCCTACTGTATAGCACTGGGAACTGTATCCAATCTCCTGAGATAAACCAAAACGGAAAAGAATATTTAAAAAAAAAGAACGTATATGTGTGTAAATCTGAATCACTTTGCTGTACAGCAGAGATTGGCACATTGTAAATCAACTATACTTCAATAAAAAAAGACAAAAACAACCCCCATTCAGCCCCACCCCATAAATAGGAGATGGGGGTGTCTGTGACCCACCTCCAGATCTTTCTCCAGGTCATAGCTCTCTAGAGTCTGGAAGGCACTGGAATACACCTCCACTGCTTTGGCATGGAAGACCATCTCAATGGTCACAAAGTCTGAAAAAATTTTCTGTGGGGAGAGAAACCCAGATCACATAAGTAACGCTGTCAGAAGGACTGTTCTGGGCTCATCTCAGACGTGGACCAACCAAGGGGCAGGTCCTAGGTGGAGAATTTCAATATATTATTTCTAATTATTTTTGTTTGAACCATTAATGCATTCCCATAGTTCAAAAATTGCACAGGGGTTGTTCCAGAAATGTGTGAGGTCTTGTGAACTTTCTGAAGGGTGTCCTTTTCTCAGCTCTGGTCCAGCTGGGCTTCCTCACTCAGCCCTTGTTTCTCTCACTCCAAGGACTGGTGTTTGCAAATTGACAGCTACAAACTTTCAGCCTCTGTCACCCACAGACTGGAAGTGGGCCTTCCAGGATGGGGAGGGGGTGCTGCTGGTAAGACACTGCCAGGTCCACTGGCCCCACAACTTGATGGACCAGTTTGTCAAAATGTTATTAGTGATAAAGTTTTGCTTCTCTAGATCAGATGGTTCAGCTTGGCTCGGTAAACTGTCACAGAGCTCCTGTTGCGAGGCTGGCTCCGGTGGGGGCTCCTCCTCTGTGCAGGGCCCAGATAAGCTCCTGCTGTGTGCCAGACCTGAGGGGAGGCCTCTACTGTGCATCATGTCAGTACAGTCTCTTATTGTGTGTCAGGCCCCAGTGGGAGTTTCTGCTGTGCCGTGAACCCAGCACAAGCACCTACTGTGCACCAAACCCGAGAGGAGGCACCTACTGTGTGTCAGGCCCCTCCTACGTGCTGTGCTCAGTACAAGCTCCCACTGTGAGGGAAGCTTCATCAGGACATTCTTAGTGTTGGGGCAGGAGCCCCGCAGTTTGGGAACAGGCCTCTTCCAGTCACATGGGAAGAACCTTGGGGAGGCAGACCAAAGAAAACCGCAAAGCCAGCTGGGAGAAGAAAGGCCTGGGGAGGCAAAGAGCGGACTGGAAATTCCTGCTTCCCGCCTCCTTCCCTCGTGCCCTGCAGGAGGCAGTGCTGGGGTCAGTCAAGGCCTCGTCCTGCCCTTCACTGGCACGTGGCCGCGAGGGAATGACGTTCCCTCTCAAACCTCAGTTTCTTTGACAGTACGGGAGGGACAGGAGTGGTCCCAGTCACAGAGACCTGTGAGAGGTTGTCAGGGCCGCAGCCCTCGACTTGTGGGCGCCTCGTCGACACCGGCGTCACCTGGGGGCCTGTCAGGGATGCACATTCCTGGCCCACCGGGGCCCACTGGCTGCGACCCTGAGGCGGACCCGTCGGCAGCGTTTTAAGGAGCCCTACAGGGGATTCCTGACGCCCGCTCGGGTAAGTGAACCCCCCGGCTTGGAAGCAGGGCTTCCGTTATTTTCTTGGCATCAAAGTTCATTTGTAAATATTTAATTAGAAGTGTGGCATAAAACCGACAAAACGGTATTGATTATTTCCAGCTCAGGTTTTCATCTCTCTGAAAATTTGTTGGTTCGGGGAAGTGTCTCTTACACACGGAATCGCCCAGATGTGAAGGACGCCCGCGTTGCCCCGCGTGCTTCCGCTGGCTTCTGATCGTGGAAAATCGTGTGCGCGTGCGCTGGCCTCGGCCACATCAGGTGTTGAATAGGGGCGTGCTAGCAGAGTCGGACACGACTAAAGCGACTTAGCAGCAGCAGCGGAGAAGGAAATGGCAACCCACTCCAGTACTCTTGCCTGGAAGCTCCCATGGACGGAGGAGCCTGGTAGGCTGCAGTCCATGGGGTCGCTAAGGGTCGGACATGACTGAGCGACTTCACTTTCACTTTCATACATTGGAGAAGGAAATGGCAACCCACTCCAGTGTTCTTGCCTGGAGAATCCCAGGGACGGGGAAGCCTAGTGGGCTACCGTCTATGGGGTCGCACAGAGTCGGACACGACTGAAGCGACTTAGCAGCAGCAGCAGTGGTTTTAGGTTCTGCCTGCAACATGCATGCTTGAAACGTATATTAGATTCACTAGTGAATTAAAGATACAATGAATGCACCCTCAGGGATAACTGCGCTCCCCCACCCCACACCCCACCCCACCACCCCCAGGGAGTGGAGCAGTGTGTGTTAATGGTTGATCGGACTAGGTCTGGGGCCCAGGTGAGTTTCTCTGAAGGACAAGGAGGTGTGGACTCCATGCAGAGTAATGCCAGAGCTCCTCTGTGGAGGACACAGTCTGTGCAAAGGCCCTGAGGTATGAAAGGCCTTGGTGCATGTGAGCTTGGAGTGGTGTGTCCAAGACAAGGCTGGAGGGCTGGACTGGGGTTTTCGGGACCTCGGGAGGATTTCAGCTTTTCTCCTTGGGACAAGGGAAGCACAGAAGGGTGTTAAACCCACACCAGTGACAAATCAGAGCTGCCTTTTGTGAGATTCCTGCGGGTGCAATTTGGAAAATGGATTAAAGGAGGGGTCAAAAGTGGGTGCAGGGGCCTCTGTGACCATCTTGCCCTTAAAGACCCTGACTCCCTAGGGCCTCTTGTCAGAGCTGGGGTGCTGGATGTGTCTGGGTAGGGGCCGGGTGGAAGGAGGAAGGCTATGTGTGATTGGGGCTTCACGGAGGAAAGGAGGTAGTCAGGGCGAGCCCTGTGGGTCCTGTGTGGAAAGGCAGGGGCCTGGGAGAGACAGACTGCCCAATTCTCCTGGCGGGCAGGGAGCCAGCCGGGTGTGAGAGTCAGGGCTGCCAGTGCTGACTTCCGGCAGACAGCTGTGCAGGACAGCTGCCTAAGCAGCCGACCTCTTACCACCCACGGCAGGATGAAGCCAGGATTTACTGTTCTGGGAGTCAGGGCCCTGAGAATTGGGTGGGCACAAGGTCACACACACACTGTCACAGGGAACACATGTGCACTCACACAGGTGCAAACACAAATACACAGACATACATGAGCAAACACACCAAAGCTCACACATGAGACAGCCCAGAGTACTTCCGACTGGGGACCGACCACCCCACCTGAATGTCCTTCAGCTTCTGCTTCTGGAAGGTGTCCACCGTCTCCTCCAGCTGGTGGGAGGTGCGGCTGGCATCCACTGAGGCCCTCTGCACGCTGTTCTCTGCCTGGCCCCAGAGATAGAAAGTGTCATGGGGACTCCATTCTGGATCATTCTCTATTCCTTTGCCCTACTTTTGGGCCAGCTGTTCTGTGTAATGGGCATCTCTTGCCAATTTGGTCATTGAAGGAATGGCCAAGTAGGACCACAGCAAAAGGGGCAGCTGCCACTTGGACAGACCCTCTTAGCTGTGTGACCTCAGTCAAGTGGCTTAACCTCTCAGAGTCTCAATGTACTTGCCTGCAAACATGGGTCAGTAATAAGGCCTACTTTGCAGGATTGTTCCAAGATTGAAAGAGTGGGCACAGCTGAGATATTACTCTAACTATAACCTGTTAGGTACTCCACATTTGTTGATAATTAATTCCTACATGTGGAACGATTTTAGTTGATGACTTTATGGGTTGCTCTGATTGACTCCATGGCAGGCCTGGCACATGAAGGGGCACACAGAGCTGAGTTGGGCTTGGCCCCTTAGCTCTCTGTGACCTTGGGCAAGTCACCTTTCTCAATGTCCTCATCTACAAGTGCCTGCCTTCTACAAGCAGTAAGTAGGTAACCCCAAGAAGGAAGCAGGCCGTGGTAAGGAGTGACTCCTCGACTTGCCTGAGTAGCATTGCTGATGGGACAGAACCCGGGTCTCCCGAGTCCCAACCGATGGCTTTCCCCACACCTCTGACCCTCCCATCCTGAGCCCAGGGCCCTGCGCACACCTGCCCAGGTAGAGCTCACCTTGCCGTTTTGTGAGTCTATTCATTACCTGCATGTGAGCCTGCCTTCCTCACACAGATTTGTGACACTCACCTGAGACTGAGAACGGTTTTGTTAAGGATCCAGATTAACCAGCATCCCCTGGGATGGCCCCCGCAGCCCCCGCCAGAGGGTGCAGTGACACACTGTGCCGCCCCCACCCCCACCCGCCCCCAACCCCTGCCTTAGGAGGGATACGATGGTCTGTCTATCCGAAGGGGATTTCTGCCTCAGTTTCTCCAGTTTTTCCAGTTGTTTGATCTCATTGTTCCGGACACTTTTGAATTTCTTGATCTCAGCCTAAGGAAGGAGGAGGGTGTTTTCCTGAGGTCCCGTCCCAGCCAGTGTCTCCCTCCCTGTGGCCCACCCCGCAGTGCCATGCCCTTGCTCACCCGGGTCTGCTTTATTTGCACCCCATAGAGCTTCAGGGGGTTGACGACCTTGGTCTCCAGCCTCTCTACCTAGGGGCACATAAACACACACAGAGTCAGAGCAGGTGGAGCCAGAGAGATACTGAGAGGCTGTGCGGTCCCTGGCCTGCATTTATAGTGCTCCGACTGCATACCCAGGACTGTACACTGGGTCATCCCCCAGCCTTGGGGTTGCGAGCACCAGCCTGGGCTCAGGACTCTGCCTCCCAAGAGCACAGTTATACATTTCCTCTTGATGAGCCCCATTTCCTGGCCTGTAAAATGGGTATAAGGAGTGTACCCGCCCAGGCTTTCTTAGCAACTGGGTGGGACCTAGTGCATTTCATTAAGTTGTCACCAGGGAGGCTGACAGATTCACCTGGAACACAAACTAGCAGAGAATCCAGAGTGGACCATGCTGTGAAGCCCCAGGGACAGGCAGGATCGGCGAGGGGAACACTTCACGCCCCTGGGTCAGTGTCTGTGTGCAAGCCCAACGCTAGACATTTAAATAAACATTATTGGTAACAATAACAGTCCAGTTAAAGCTGGTGTGGATTAAGTGCTTACACTGCGGATGTCACACTAAGCAGACGTAGGGGTCCCTCCAAGGGCTTTTCTTATAATCCTGATCGCCAGCCACCCCCTCTCCAGAGGTTGTGACTCAGCAGGTCCAGGTCATTGCCCCCAAATCTGCCTTTCTAATAAGATCTGAGTCTGGCTTGCCAGATGGGCCAGGGGAGCTGGAATCCCCACCCACCCCCTTCCTCCTCCTCCATCAAGGCTTGTGGCTCTTCTAAATGCAAATCTAAAATAATAATAATAATAATAATAATTTTCCCAAATGCCAAAAGGGAGAGGAACATTTTCCCCTCCCTTACTGTACAGCATTTCTTTGGAAAAACTTGCAGTTGTAGATCCTTTCTCTGTCCCTTTGAGATGGATGTAAACCTTTTAAAAGCTAAAGAAGCCTCTGACTGGTTTTACAACCAGGCCAGGCCAGTCATCTCTGAATTATAAACATCAGGAGGACAGTGTCTCCAGGAAGTTTGCCTGGCACCTGGCTCCAGGCTGCACCTACCTGCTTGTTAGAGAGAGGTTTTAGTTTTCTTTGGATAAAGACGATTGGCCAGCCCAGTTGGTCCCCCCAATCACCAGGTAGAATTCGGAAGTCCTCTGTGACAGAGGCGCTGTCCCCTTCCCTGTTCTCAGGGCATCCCCTCCCTGAGGACAGTCATCTCCTATCTCCAGAGATTGCGCTTGGTGGGGAGTGAGATTTCTCTGTCTTTGCCGTCACTTATCCAATCACCTGCGACATGCATTGTCTTCTCGTTTAATGCTTATTCAATAGAAAAGCTGTTTCAGTATTCTCTACCATAGCAGAGGGGATTTTTTTGGGCTGGCTGGAGATTATTATTTTTATTTTATTTCATTTTACTTTTAACCCCAAACTCCTAGTCCATCCCTAAACATTGATTTACGATATTGTTAATTTTTGCTCTACAGCAGAGTGACTCAGTTACACATTCTTTTCCATTATGGTTTATCATAAGATACTGAGTATCGTTCCCTGTGCTATACAGCAGGACCTTGTTGTTTATCTATCCTATATGTAATACTTTGCATCTGCTAACCCCAAATTCCCGATGCATGCCTTTCCCACGTCTTCCCCCTTGGGAACCACAAGTCTGTCCTCTATATTTGTAAGTCTGTTTCTTTTTCGTAGATGTTTATTTGTATCATATATTAGATTCCACATATAAGTGATATCTTATGACACTTATCTTTATCTTTCTGATTTCACTTAGTATGATAATCTCTAGGTCCATTCATGTTATTGCAGATGGCATTATTGGTGTTTTTAATGGCTGAGTAGTATTCTGTTGTATATACACCACATGGAGATTTCCATTTTTAATTCTTTCCCTGACTCCCTGCATCTCTCTTGTCCTGCACAAGCCTTCAGGCTCTCAGTTCTATAAATTGAGATTTGACCCTGGAAGGGGTGATATGAGCTCCTCTGGGGATGTCTTTGCAGGAGATGCGTCCACTAACTGTGGACCCCACCAGGCTGCGCCAACCCTCAGACTGCCTCCCCTGATCCTGGGCAGTGGGTCCTCCGGAGCTACTTGCTCACCTGAGCTTGCCTATAATCTTGCACTTTGGCCAAGTCCTCAGCGAAGTTCCTCAGGGTGGCCCGCATCTCTGGGTTCTCAGTATTGGCGAAGTTGATGAGCTGTTTGACCAGCTGGTCAGCCTTGTCACGCAGCCGGGCTGTCTTGCGGGTGTAGGCGGCCAGCAGTGAGCAGAACTGGCCAAAGGACTTCTCGGCATTGGTCACTGTGTCCTCCATCACCCGCACCTGGCTGTCCCTGGGGAAGCAGGGGCCTGAGGGGCCGTTCTGGGCATGACACCCAGCCAGGTCACTCAGTGACACAAGGATTGCCCACCCACTGCCCTCCTCCTCAGTGGCAGGCCTGGTCCAGGCACCTGCTCCCCAAAATAATACCCGCAGTCTCTGGGTCAGGCCAGCAAGGCAGATGCCAGAGGCCAGAGGGGTCATGGGACTGGTCAGTGGCCAGGCAGGCTTGCAAGCGTGGGTTTGTCTCCTAACCTGGCCTTCCACACCGTGAGATCCTTTAGAGGGGCTTTATCTTCTTGGCAGAGTTGGTCTGTATTACAGCCTTCCTGAGGGGCAGTAACCTCTTTTCTATGAAATTCCCTGATTCTGTCTTTTTCCTGAGTTGTTGAAATTCTCTGCCTTCTCTGCATCATAAAGCTTTTTATTTTTTGAATTAATAAACTTTTTTTGCGGGGGGGGAATAGTTTTAGGTTTACAGAAAAAGAGTGGAAAGTACAGAGTGTTCCCACAAACCATTCCCCAGCACATGGTTTTCCCTATTATTAACAGCCTTCCTTTAGTGCAGGACCTTTGTTACAAAAGATGAACCAATGGTGATACATTCATATTAACTAAAGTCCCTCATTTACATGAAGGTTCCCTCTTGGTGTGGTACATGTCATAGGTTTTGACAAATGCTCGATGCCCTGTCTCCAACTATCACAGCATCATAGAGAAGTTTCACTGCCCTAAAGACCCCATGCTCTGCCCTTGGGTCCCTTCTGCCTCCCCCAGTCCTGGACTTTGTTGTCCTTGTGGTGCACCATTTTTCAGTACTTATCACTTCCTGTTGTGCAGAGGGGTGGGGGGCAAGGGCTTGCTGACTCATTTTTTATGTGCTGCTAGCCCTCGACCTGCCCATCAAAGGTGTTCCATGAAGAAGTACAGAGTGAGTGAGGACCTGCTGGATTTTGTCTTCCCGAGACAGCTGAGTGGCACAGCCTCGGACACTCGCCTCCCTCTCGCCCCACTGCACCCTCTCCTCATCCCTCATCCCAGGTGGTTGCTGCCCTAGCCGCCTCTGTTTGACCAAACCTCCCAGCCGTGCATTCCTCTAGTTGTATCTCTAAGGCTGGAAGCTGGGAGGAGGGCTTTTTGTCCTCCTCAGAAACCCTAACTGGTGCAGTGCCCATCATGTGCATGACCCTGCAAGCAAGGTAAATGGAGGCCAGAGAGGTGAAGCACCTTGCTCCAGGTCATACAGCCAGCTGCAGTCTCTGTCCCTCCAGGTGGAGTCCTTCGACCCCCTCAGTCAGAATCACCTAGGGCACAAGTTAAGCCTGCAGAATCCCAGCCCACCCTCCCCCAGGCTTATGACCTAGACTCCCTGTGAGTGAGGCCCAGGGGTTACATTTGTAAATAAACCCATCAGGTGGTCCAGAGTTTGCAGTCCCCAGAGAAGCCAGGTGTGGGAACAGCTGGCTAAGGGACAGGCAGGTTGAGAAAGCAGTGATCGAATCAGGCTGCAGGCAGTGGGGTTGGGAACAGTTCCACAGAAGGGGTGATGCCTGGTGGGGTTTTGAAGCATGAAGGGGTTTCCCAGGTAGAGATGAGCTAGAGAAGTTGGAGTGGACCGTGTGAATTTAGCTACCCCAGGTCTGTGGGGAAAAATGCTAAAGAAGTAAATGGAGGCCAGAATCTGGAAGTCTCCATGGTCCCTTGACCTTGAGGTGGGTGTGGTGTGGACGGGAGAGCATCCTTACCACCACCCCCTCAGCAGTCCAGGCAGCCTTGTCTGTCTCAGTTAATCTGGCCCTGAGAACCTGGCCGCCCCCCTCCCTCTCAGCTGGGGCCAGCGCGGAGCTGCTTACCTGGAGAGAATGATGTTCATTGTGATCAGAGGCAGCAGCTGTCCTGGTCTTGGGGAATAACGGCAGGGCCCCAGGGGTCCCCCAGAACTGGAAGAAGCCGCACAGGACTGGGCGCAGCTGTGTGGTCCTGGCTCAAGGGACGCTGCCACTTGGTTGCTGGGCAACGTGGCTACCCACAGTAACCCTGGGAGGAGCCTCTGCTGGTCACCAGGGCAACCTCTCCTGGGGCCAGCCTCCCCAGGCAGGGTTAAGAGGCCTCACCCTGCCTTGCACTGGCCCAGGTAGGGTCCCAGAGAGGCCCCTGCTCTGGTGAAGACAGAAGTTCTTGTGGACCTGGCAGTGTGAGGGCTCCCCCAGAGGTGCAGGGACTGGGTTTAGGGCTGCTGGCCTGGGATGCGGCCCTGGGCCTAGCTGTGTTCATGGATCCTGTTGCTGGAACTCTTCCCACGAGAAGGCCACCCAGCCCTCCCCAGGATCCTGAGAGACCTGGCTACTCAGGAGAGGTGTGTGAAAAAGCACAAAGGGAATGTGGGGATCCTGAGGACTTGTTGCCGAATGGAGGGGAGATATAAATATGTCTTAAGTATGTTAATCATAATTTTTGCTACTTGTTTCCCCTTTGTTATCAACTTACTTTTTAGTTTTATAACAACTTACTTTTACTGTTAGAAAAGTAAGAAAACAAAGATAACACAAAAAGAAAAGGATACAACAGCACACGTTAAATTGTACTAAGTCAAATACATTTTGCTAATTGTTAGATTTGTGCATTTCAGCGCATCTATGTTTTACCTAAAGAAGTATAAAGCTAACAACCACAACAATGATAAGAGATAGGATGGAAGAGGTAAAGGCAGAAAAGCAGAATGTTGGTAACTGTTACCATGGGGGACCCAGTGCCCAAGTCTGTTCATTTGTATATGCCTGGAGGTCTTCATAAGAGTGATCTTTTTAAAAATGTATATGAAAGTGAGGACTTTATTTTTATTGAAACATAGTAGATTTACAATGGAATGTTAGTTTCTGGTGTATTGCAAAGTGATTCAGCTATCAGTTCAGTTCAGTCACTCAGTCGTGTCTCTCTTTGCGACCTCATGGACTGCAGCACACCAGGCCTCCCTGTCCATCACCAACTCCCGGAGTTTACTCAAACTCATGTCCATCGAGTCAGTGATGCCATCCAACCATTTCATCCTGTGTCATCCCCTTTTCCCACCTTCAATCTTTCCCAGCATCAGGGTCTTCTCAAATGAGTCAGTTCTTCGCATCAGGTGGCCAAAGTATTGGAGTTTCAGCTTCAGGATCAGTCCTTCCAATGAATATTCAGGACTGATTTCCTTTAGGATGGACTGGTTGGATCTCCTTGCAGTTCAAGGGACTCTCAAGAGTCTTCTCCAACACCACAGTTCAAAAGCATGAATTCTTTGGCATTTGGAAATAAAGTGATGTGTATATGTTAATCCCAAACTCCTAATTTACCCCTCCCCTCTTTTCCCTTTTAGTAACCGTAAGTTTGTTTTCTATGCCTATGACTCTGTTCCTGTTTTGTAGATAAGTTCCTTTGTGCCATATTCTAGATTCCACATATAAGTAACATCATATGGTATTTCTTTGTCTGGTTTACTTCACTTAGTATGATAGTCTTTAGATCCATCCATGTTGCTGCAAGTGGCATTATTTCATTCTTTTTATGACTGAGTAATGTTCCATTGTGTGTGTGTGTGTGTGTGTGTGTGTGTGTATACCACATCATCTTTATCCATTCATCTGTTGATGGACACTAATGTTGCTTCCATGTCTTGGTTATTGTGAATAGTGCTGCTATGAACACTGTGGTGCATGTATGTGTTTGAATCATAGTTTTCTCCAGATATATGCCCAGGAGTGGGATTGCAGGATCATATGGTAGCTCTGCTTTTAGTTTTTAAGAAATCTCCGTACTGTTCTCCATAGTATCTGCACCAGTTTACATTTCTTTCAGCAGTGTAGGAGGGTTCCCTTTTCTCCACACCTTGAAAACAAGGACTTTAGAGTCAGCTAAACACATGTTCAGATCCCAGCCCCCAGACCTGCTGTGTGACCTGGGGCAAGTCACCTGACCTCTCTGGGCAGCAGTATTCTCCCCTGTAAAACTGGATCATGGCCCTCTTTACTTGCCTTGTTGCTAGGAGAAATAAGTCCCTGGTGCAACAGTAAAGGGACAGGGCAGGGCAGCCCCCAGGGCAATTTCGAGTCTGCCATCCTGTGGTAATGACAGCACTACTGTGGCTGGTCCTGTGCTGGTACCTGCCCTCCCCCGCATCTCTGTATGGTCCCTTTATCACTCCAGCTGTCTCTTTGCACGGGAGCCCAGAGCTCCCCGTGGGTCCTGAGCAATGCATTCACGTACCTCGACTTCTTCCTGTCTGGAGCACGTCACCTCCCCGACTTCCCCAAGTGGTGCCTCTGACCAGCGCCCTGAGGCTCTGCTGGTCACTGTGCGAGTCTTCCCTGTATGATGCCGGGGTGTATGTGGGGCGGCACATCCTTCTTGTGCTGACACGCTGTCGGCTCCCATCTCTTGTGGAGGCTGCATGGTACTGAATAATGTCCCCCCAAATGCACGTCCACCCAGAACCTCAGAGGGTGACCTTATTAGGAAGAAGGGTCTTTGCAGCTGTTATTAGCTGAGTGAATCCTCCTAGAGCAAAGCAAGATGGCTCTGGTCCCATGACTGGGGTCTTAGAAGAAGAGGAAGCAGAGGCACACACAGGGAAGACAGCCCCGTGACGGCGGGGCAGAGCCTGGGGGGCGTGGCCACTAGCCAGGCCTGGCATCCCTCGCTCCCTGCATGTTTAGAGAAAAGCTTCATTTCCACCTGGGCCTCCTTCTGTCCCTGATGTACGCTGTCTCTCCCCCTCCCTCTCCCTCCTTCCTTCCCTCTGTTCGTCTGTTTCCAGCTTCATGAACGACTCATGCAGGTAATTCCTGTCACAACAATAACACCAATACCTGCGGGGCAGCCCTGGGCCCGTCCTGCTCTGAGCCCTGCACTGATTCACTTACATGCTCAGAAGGGCGGGTTTTTTTGTTGTTTAAAGTGGAAGTTGGGAATCAGCAGGACAACATAATTGAGACATGACATCTCACTTTAAAATGCAGCCTTCTCAGTTAGCTGACTGCGGTGGTCCGTCTTCTGTGTATTCTTGACTGGGCCCTGGTGTCCTGTGGTTTCCGTCAGCACACATGCATGGGTTGCTGGGAAGACATCACAGTCCTTAAGTAAATGACCTGCCCTAGCTGACTGGGGGGCGGAGGGGAGGCTTCACCCAGTCACTGGATGATCCTAAGAGCAAAAGTGAGGTTTCTTGGAGATGGAGAAAACTCCTCAAGCCGGCAGCGTTAGCTTCTGCCTGAGTTTCCAACCTGCCCTGTGGTTTTCAGACTTGCCAGCCCCCACATCATGTGAACCAGTTCCTGAAAATAAATCTCCTCATACATCTGATTGATTCTGTTTCTGTGGAGCCCCGAGCTCTTTTAGGACCAGGAGAGCAGGAAAGGCTACAAAGCCATTTCAGGTTTCTGGAGCTCCTGGAAGATGAGGGTCAATGTTTTTGGCAACAACCACCAGAGGGCAGCAGAGACCCCCTAATGAGGAATTTCCATGTGGTGCGCAGAGTGAGCTGTGACCTCAGGAAACATGGCAGAAGCAGCACATGCCTTCAGGCAGGATGGGAGAAGGAGCCGTGGGTCAGAGAGAAGGGGCAATGGGTCATTTATGAACTTTAAGAACTTTAAAGAACGGAAATCGCCTTCTAGAAAGGGCCAAACAGAGACATCTTGTGGCCAGAGAGAGAAAAGCTAAGAGGCTTGGTGGCAGAGGCTGGGGCACAGACTCCTTCATTGCCTTTGGCTGCAGGGGCAAGCATATCTGTATCCTTGAGAAAAATAGCACAAACCCTGTGTGCCCCTCGTTTAGAGCCCACGACCCTCTCACTCTCTCAGTCTCTCTCTCTCTCTCTGCTGTAAATTTTTTTTTCCTCAGCCACACGAGAGCCGGTTGTAGACATCCTGACCCTTTGCCCCCAAATGCAGTGTGCACCTCCAGAGAGCAAATACGTCGTCTTGCAAGAGCTCATGTGACCTTCACACACAGGAAAGTGGGATGCGCTGCTGGCATCCAACACTCTGCATCATCACGTTTCCCCAGCTGTCCCACCAAAGTCACTGGTGGCTGGTTTTCCTGCTGATTCGGGGTGTGTTGCAATTCCTGCTGAGTCTGTTTGCTCTCATTGAGTTGAGAATGGCACCCCAGGCATTTTCCTTTTAGGATATGGACTTTCTGTTTGTAACAGAAATAATTCCTGATGTACAAAAATAATACAAGAATTCCTTCACCTAATTTCTCCAGTTGTTAACATTTTACTGAGTTTGGCTTATCATCCTCTTCTCTTCCTCCATCCCTCCCTCTCTCTGTTTTATTTTCTGAACCACTTGAGAGCAAGTTGCAGACCCGATGCCCCTTTACCCAAATACTCACTATATGTTTCCTAAGAGCAGGACCAGCCTCTCACACAGCCACAGACAAATCTTGAAACCAGACAATTCGCACTGTTACATGTTCTTTCCTTCTGTTATCTAATCTGCAGACTTTATTCAGATTTCACACTTGTCCCCAAAATGTCATTTTGGTACGTAAGCAAACAGATCATTTTCTCTTGCTCCAGGGTCCAGTCCAGGGTCACCCTATGTCCTTAGCTGGCACAATTCTGACGTTTCTTTTGGATGGGGGGCAGTTACTTTGGGGCACATAGCTCTGTTGGGTTGGTTGCAGGTCTCACACCTGAACGGGAGGACTCAGAGACAGCTCTGCCCCATTTTATGAGATTGTCTTCACAGCTGACTCTTTTCCCTCTGCTGTTTCCCTGCATGACGCTGGCTCTCACCATCTGTGCCTCTTCAGGGCCTGGTGAGCCCAGGATCTGGGTTCAGTCATCTTCCATCCCTCATCGGGCATTTGCTTAGTGTCTCTGCCACCCCTGACCCTGGGTGGCTAGGTAGAGACACATCTCTACACAGGCAGATGGGTCCCTGTCTCCTGGATCTTGTGACCAGGGGCCAAGTCCAGGCCCTTTCCTCCTAGCTGGGCTCCAGCAGGCCAGGACTCTGCTGAGCCTCATCTGGGCAGTGGGGTGAGTGGTCATCCAGCCTCACAGGGTAACCTCAGGGAGGACATGAGATGGTGCTGGGGAGGGATCCTTGGTGTCTGGCCACAGTAGCCCTGGGTGGGATGGGGGTGGCTGCCAGTGCCCGGAGGTGCCCCATTCCCACGCTAGGTCTGACTACGCCTGCCTCCAGGGAGCTTTGTCTTCCCAGATCTAAGCCTTGACATTTTTATTGCCGCTCAAGATTGAATAATAATTTTTTCTTAGCCGATGTATCACACCAAGCTGGCGTTTCAGAGGGTTCATGAAGCCAGCAGGTGGGTATGTAAACTTAGAAAGGAATGCTCAGTCAGGGCTGCTGCAGACCCCACAGTGGCAGTGACTTTGTAGCCCTGCCAGACTGGCATTTCTTCTGACTCTGAGCCCAGCTTGGGGGATGTGCCTAGAGGCCCCAGGGGGACTGGGATCAGGGAGGGCCCCAGTGGGTCCTGCTTGGTAAAAGAGGTGGGATGACCCTTGCCCCGAAAATGGCTCCATCCTGGACAGGCTGGCACGGGGAGCATCAGGCCAGCTAGGAGGGCTATGGCTAGAGAGGGAGATGGGAAAGGTTCCTGGACCATGCCAGGCCTCAAAATGGCAGAGAGCAGTCAAGAGCCAAACAGTGTCCCAAGTTCACACAATGGGAAGCTTCAGGGGCAGGGCAGGACTCATCCTGCTCACTCCTCACCCCCCAGATTCTGCTCCCGATCTGACTCCTGGCCTCTGAAACGTGGGATAATAAACGTGTGCTGTTTGGGGTCATTTGGTTAGGCAGTCCCAGGAAACTCCTTTTTAATTCAAAGCCTGACCTTTCATCTGCCCTCTGGGGCTGATCACAGAGCCACAGAGCCAGTGTGAACCCTGGGGGACCAGAGGACTCATGGGGGTGCTGACTGACCCCGCCTTCCACACACACTGGCCTTTCTCACACTTCCCTCTCCTGGGCGCAGGGCCTAAGCTCTGGGCTGGACCCTGGCACTCTCCTGGGCAGCCTCTGTTCCTGTCCTTCCCATTGCCCGAGCCTTGGTTCTCAACCTACAGACCCTCAGTGCAGACAACCACAGACAGCGACAGAATGCAGAGCCCAAATCAGCTTTGCTGGGTAACCTTGGTGGGGGCCACCTATCCTCCCCCAGGCTCAGCTACCTCACCATGTAATGAGGGTGGCGTGCATCTACTCCACTTGGTTCTGTAGGCATTGCCATGCCGTGCTGGGCTAAGTTGCTTCAGTCATGTCCAATTCTTTGCGACCCTATGGACTGTAGCCTTCCAGGTTCCTCTGCCTATGGGATTCTCCAGGCAAGAATACTGGAGTGGTTGCCGTGCCCTCCTCCAGGCGATCTTCCCAACCTAGGGATCAAACCCATGTCTCCTGTGGCTTCTGCATTGTAGACAGATTCTTTACCACTGAGCCACCAGGGAAGCCCTCTGTAGGCATTACGTGAAATTATATCTGTAATACAATCCAAATCATGTCATGGTCCCAGTGCCTGGTGACATCACTGCTCACCAGTCTCTGCTTTCCTGAGTCCCATCTTTAGAACCAAGTTCAGATGCCTCCTCCACCTCAGCTCTTTTCTTTCCCTGGATAGTGCTCTGTGTCCTGTGTACCAGGAGACATGGTTTCATCACCTACAGTGACAAGACAGTTGCTAATGTTTATTGGGTTCTTACTGTGAGCCAGGCACTGGGCTGAGTGTTTTACACACACACACACACACACACACACACACACTGATAGATGTCAGCAGTTATTCTTATGCACAATAATTATCAGTCTCATCAAAGAGCTTCCTTGAGCCTCTTACCCATAGACCGTCTGCAAATGATCGCAACTCACTTCCCAGCCAAAAAATGGTACATTACTTAAGAATAGTATTGTCCACAAATCAAAGGAAATGCCAGATAATTGTGGCTTTAGGAATACGGAAATTGGGAATTCCCTGGTGGTCCAGTGGTTAAGACTCCAAGCTTTCACTGCTGAGGGCCTGGGTTCAGTTCCTGATTGGGGAACTAAGATCCCACAAGCCATACAGTGTGGCGAAAGGAAAAAAAAAGATGGAGATTTATTTCTCACTGTGGAAGACTCCACAATGTCAGGACCTAGATTTTTCCTATCTTGTTCTTGCTATTCCTAGAGTCACCTCCAGGCTCCAAAATGGCTGCTAGAACTCTGGTCATCACATCTACTTTTTAATCAGCAAGAAGGGAGGAACAAAGAAGGCCATGCCCCTGTCTTTACTTAAGTTGAACACATCACTTTGTGATCATATCCCACTGACCAGAACTTAGTCACATGGCCACACCTAGCTGCAAGAGAGGCTAGACTGCAGGGCCGCACTTCTGGGAGGGCCCACAGGTGCCAACTCTGCATAGACTCAGTCTGCACTTGCAACCACTAAAGCCCCAGCCTCTGGGGGCTCGATATAGACTCCCTCAGTCTTCCCTGACAGGGCCCCAACGTTAGGAATCTGGGAAGCTTGGCAACACCCCACCCTGTGTTCCAAGAACTTGGGACTCATGTGCTGAGCAAGCACCAGGGACAGGCCTGATGTCCCATCTTTCCCCAGGCCAGTGGTGGCCTTGGATTCCCCAGGCTTAAGATATTATTTGTGGCATACCTCATTGCCTGTCTGCAGTCTTGACCAAACAATTAGAAAGGGCTCTCAGATTTCCTTATATGAGTAGAAGAAAAGAAAGAACCAAAACCAAACTATGTTTCCCTTGGAAAGCCAGGAGTGATTTTGAAACCTGGTGATGCAGGATGTTGGGAGGGGTTGGAGTAGTTGTTTTGTGGGTCCACCACACCAAACAGAAAAATTCAAGGGCACTCCTGGGATAGGGCCCTGGAGGATGGAGAGAGGGGTCTGGGAGGAGAACTCAGAAGCTGTGGAAAGTCCTGCCTTGGCTGCTGGATGCTGTGTGACCTTGGACAGGTCACTTCCCCTCTCTGGATCTTGTGTTCTTATCCATATAATTGGAGGGTAGGACCCAGCGTCCCCCTAACTCTTCTGCCTTGTCATCAGTTCTGTATGCCAGAACGCCCTGCCCTCTGACCTGTATAGCTTTCTGAGATGCCTTCAGCCCACAGCTTGGCACTTTCCTGGAAACCCGTGGTTCCTGGGAGCCCAGCCCCAGCTCCATGTAAAGGGGCCTCTCTCCATTCTCTCTCATCTTCTGGACTCCTGGCAGCACAAACATTTCCAGCACAGGAAAGCCTTGTTCCCTCCTAGGCAAAGAGAAGACAATTTGGGAGCAATTAGCAGCTCCCCAGGAGAAGAGAGAAAGGGAAGAGTGGTGGGAAAAGAAAACCCTGAGATGCATCTTATTTATATTTCTTGCAAAGCTTTTCCCATTTAATTATACAAAATTCAGAAACATAGGTAGAAAGTATGGAGGAAAAGGCAGTAACCCACATCCAGAAATTTCCTTTAGTTGCATTGGGGTATGTTTCCTTATGATCTCTTTGGTAAATAATTTGTATGATTTCATAATTTCTACATATCACAGGCCTGCCCATGTTGTTTCTTATAAACTCTGCATGGGTATAAGTTTTGGGTTATTTGTTCCCAGTTTTTTATTAGGAAAGATTTCAAATCTACACAGCAGTGGAAAAAAATAGGACAATATAATTTGTGTCCCCACCATCTAGATTTAGACACTGTTGATGTTTGTTAGTCATTGACCTTGTTTTAATGGCTGTATGATATTTCATGAGAGTATGTGTACTTGAACTCAGTCAGTGACTGAACAAGTGTTTATTAAGTGGCTACTCTGTGCCCAGTGATCTCTTAGGCACTGGAGCCACATCAAGGAGTGGTAGCCCTGCGTTTGCTGAGTGGACATTCCAGGGGGCGCACAGCCAGATCAGGGAACCAATAGCCAGCAGGTGAAGTAGAATTTCTGACATGCAGCCCAGCCTTCCTGGGAGCTCAGAGCACCCTCAGGATGGATGGAGCTCTCTACAGGGACTTAAGGTTTTCGTGTGTGTGTATTTAATTTTATCAGAATATAGTTGATTTACAATATAGTTTTGTTAGTTTCAGGTGTACATCATAGTGTACAGTTATTCAGTTATAAATTCAGTTATAAATATATACATATTCAGTCTTTTTCAGATTTTTTCCCCGTATAGGTTATTATAGAATATTGAGTAGATTTCACTGTACAGTGGGTCCTTGTGTATATATTTTTCAGGGACTTTTGGCCCATCAGTTTGAGGCCAATTTCCTCAGTAGGATGGAATCACCAGGGCATGCTCCAGCCAGTGGGAAATGAGTGCCAAATGGTCCCCAAATTTTTTCAGCCGTATCTCCACAACAGCCACCAGCTGTGTGTAGGATACCACCACAGTGGGGTCCAGCCAGTGGTCCCCGAAGGCTGAACACATGCCAAAGCAAGCCTGGTTAGCATTTGCAGTCCAAAACAAATAGGAAGGGACATGGGAGATGCAGAAACATACTTACAAAGTGGGGATGATCCCATTTTTAAGAACTTCCAAGACTGTTGATTTCCTTTGCTTTTGGTGCCAACATGTCTCTTGTTTGGTACAAAATGGCAGCAGTTATAAGTGGTACTTTAAAAATTGTCCTTTCTTGACAAAACAAAGAGTTGGCAGTCCTCTGCTGGTTCCTAAAATTAGGGAAAAGGAAGAATTATCAACCTATGATGTCTAAGAGCTGAAAACCACCATCTGGTCCATCTCATACACTCACAGAGGATGGGGACAGTAAGGCATGGTGACCCTTTCCTGCTTTCTGATCTGTAATTTGAATCTTTTTTTCCCTTTATTTATGAAAGTATGGTTGATTTACAATGTTATGTTAATTTCTACTGTACGGCACACTTAGTTACATATGTATATACATTCCTTTTCATATTCTTTTCCATTATGGTTTATCACAAAATACTGAATATAGTTCCCTGTGCTATCCAGTAGGACCTTGTTGTTTATCCATTGCATATATAATAGTTTGCATCTACTAACCCCAAGGGCTTCCCTTGAGGCTCAGCTGGTAAAGAATCCGCCTGCAATGCGGGAGACCTGGGTTCGATACCTGGGTTGGGAAGATGCCCTGGAGAAGGGAAAGGCTACCCATTCCAGTATTCTGGCCTGGAGAATTCCATGGACTGGATAGTCCACGGGTTCACAAAGAGTCGGACATGACTGAGCGACTTTCACAGGAACTAACCCCAAACTCCCAGTCCGTCTCTCCTCCACCTTCCCCACCCTTGGCAGCTACAAGTCTGTTCTCTGTGTCTGTGAGACTGTTTCTGTTTCGTGTTGTTGTTGCCGTTCTGTTTCATAGATGAGTTCATTTGTGCCATACTTTAGAGTCCACATATGAATGATATCATATGGTATTCATCTTTCTTTTTCTGACTTAGTTCACTTAGTGTGATCATCTCTAGGTCCATCCATGTTACTACAAATGGCATTATCTTGTTCTTTTTATGGCTGAGTAAAGGAGATCAATCCTGGGTGTTCATTGGAAGGACTGATGTTGAAGCTGAAACTCTAATACTTCGGCCACCTCCTGTGAGGAGTTGACTCATCGGAAAAGACCCTAATGCTGGGTAGGATTGGGGGCGGGAGGAGAAGGGGACGACAGAGGATGAGATGGTTGGATGGCATCACTGACTCAATGGATATGGGTTTGGGTAGACTCTGGGAGTTGGTGATGGACAGGGAGGCCTGGTGTGCTGCGATTCATGGGGTCGCAAAGAGTCGGACACGACTGAGCGACTGAACTGAACTGAACTGAATACTCTATTGTATATAGGTATCACATCTTCTTTGTCCATTTCTCTGTCGATGGACACTTAACGTTGTTTTCACGTCTTAGCTGTTGTGAATCATGTGCAGCTTGAATTTCTTACTGTCCAGCCTGTCCCAGTGTCCACAGGCCCCAGACTTTGAAGGGGAAGGGCAGTGTCACCTGGGAGGCAGGTGAGCCATCACGGTCAGTGAGAGAGAAGGGGAAAGGATGTTCGTGGCTGCACGGATACAGTTCTCTAGGACATGTGATTTGGGCACCTTTATTCCAGCTCTCCAGATGAGGAAACTGAGGCATAGAAGGGCTTGTGTTCTGTGCCCAGGGAGATCAGAGTTGGGTGCCAAAGTCTGTGCCTTCTGTCCATATGGCATCCTGATTTCACCAATCAGGACAATTAAAAAATAATAATCTAGGGTAAATAAATGCAGATAAGACATCTTTTTATTTGGCACAGCCAGAAACATTTATCAAAAGCCCAGAAAACTGAGCTTTTGTGAAATGCTCCCTTTCACAGCATTTTGTTCAAGGAAAGAATACTATAACACACATGCTCATGTATGCGAATGTGCATATATATATATATATATACACACAGATGACCTCAGGTGAGGTGCCAGCTGCCCCTTCACACTTACAGATTCTAAATGCTCAGGACCCCTATTTTGTTTCTGTTTTGAGCTCCCTATGGCCTAGGTCTACCTTTTGGGGATGACCTCGGCCAAACTCCTTGGACTGAATACCAGCTCCTCCACCTCCCAGTCCTGAGACTGTTGCCCAGGTCTGACCTGACCCACATCTGTAAAATTTTCCTCATCTGTAAAATAGGAACAGTAAGATAGCCCTTTGAAAGAGTCTGGTGGGGGTGACTGCCCAGGAAGTGACGGCCACTTTTGTTCTCAGACCTGGAGCAGGGACCTGGCTGTTCTTGGGACAGAGGGAGGAGGGGGAACATGAGCCAGGAAAGTGGGAGGACAGCCAGGATCAACTCTACTGTCTTGAGGTTTCACTGAAGCTGTGCTAACTCTGTGCAAGGCACTGGAGAGTGAGTTCTCTTTGGGCTCCCTGATTCCACAAGGACAACTCAGTGTCTTCCTTGGCTCTGTAGAACGTTTTTCTCTGAACAATAAGTGCCGAGTTCCTGTGCTTTCTCCCTCCCAAGGCAGCATTGCACATCTGCCATGTTTGGCTGGGATGGACACTGCGGAGGCCAAGACTCGGGGGATGGGTGCTTCTCAGGAGCAGAACTTCAGATCAGAGGAGGGGGCAGGGAATGTGGCCTGAGACCAGGTTCCTGCCAGGGCAGTCACTTTGAGGATGCCATCCACTCCAGTGGGGCCTTCAGTGACCACGCGATGTCAGAGGAGAACCTGATGAAAACTTGGAAATTTCTATAAAACACCAGTTTGGGTTTGGTTCCTTGGACTTCTGAATGATCAAAGGTCTTTAGAACTCAGAGAAGTATGCAATTAGGATCCATGTTCCCATTTGGCTGCTTAGGATAGTCATAAAGCCATCGTTCATTCAACATGATTCTTATTCAGCAGCTGTTCTGGACTACACCCTGGAAGACCATAGTGGACAGGACAGGTGTGCGCCCCAACTTCCTGGTATCTCAGTCTAGAGGGAGCCTCCATTTAAACAAGAGCTTGGCACTTTGGGGGGCTTCCCTTGTAGCTCAGTCGGTAAAGAATCTGCCTGCAGTACAGAAGACCCGGGTTTGATCCCTGGGTTGGGAAGATCCCCTGGAGAAGGAAATGGCAACCCACTCCAGTATCCTTGCCTGGAAAATCTCATGGACAGAGGAACCTGGTGGGCTGCAGTCCATGGGGTTGCAAAGAGTTGGGCACGACTGAGCAACTAACACTTACTTACTTACTTGGCACTTTTGTGGGTGGTAAAGACTATGTTCAGAATATCTGGCAGAAGAGAGAGTTAGGAGCAGAGAGAAGCCACATCACCCGCACCCTCCCCACCCCCCACCCCAACATCCCCCCCGCCGGACGGCTGCAATCAAAAAGATGGACAGTCACAAGTGTTGGTGAGGATGCAGAGAAATCAGAACTTGCACGCACTGCTGGTGCAGCTGCTTGGAAAGATGGCCTGGCAACTCCTCAAAAGGTTAAACATAGAGTGACCATGTGACCCAGGCATTCCACTCCTAGGTATCTATCCAAGACAAATGGAAAAGCCCACACAAAAATATGTCCATGAATGTTCACAGCAGCACTATCCACAATAGCCCCACAGTGGAAACAACTCAAATATCCATCAGTGGATGAATGAGTAAACAAAATGTGGTCTGTCTGGGCACTGGGATGTTACTCTTCTGTAAAAAGGGATGAAGCACAGGCTATGACATGGGTAAATTTTGAAAACATCCTACTAAGTGAAAGAAGCCAAGTCACAAAAGACCCACATATTGTATGAGTTCGCTTGTATGAAATGTCAAGAATAGAGACATTTACAGAGACAGAAAGTAGATTAATAGTTGCCAGAGCTGGGGGGAAGGGAGATTGGAGGGGGTGACGCTAAAGAATATACGGTTTCTTTGGAAGGTGTTCTGCAGTTACACAGTGCTGATGATTATATACCCTCATGAGTATGTTAAATAAAAAAAAAAAAACTGCTGAATCGCACACTTTAAAATTGTGAATTTTATGGTATATGAATTATATCTCAACATTAAAAAAAAAAAGCAGAGAGAAGGGCTGGGAAGTGAGGGCTTTCAATCTTTCAAGGATCTCTCCCCTCTTAAGTCCTGGAAAGTATGTAAGATAGTCATCATTCCTTTTCCACAGAGCTGTGGCTCCCTGCTTCTTTCTAGGGGTTATTTCTGTGGCCTGGGTGGTCCATAGAAGTTGCTGGAACATTTTGAGCACAGTAAGTGCTCAGAAAAGTCAGTCATGTCAGAAGCCGTGGAGGTGTCTGAGGCAGTCACATCTTTGCTTTCCTTCAGAGGTCTAAACACCATTCAAATCCTTCTGCCCCTCAAAGCCAGTTCTTGTTGGACCCTCTCCATTTAAATGTATATATAGCCTTTTAGTGAAAGGTAATAGCGAGGGTACCGCCAGGTACTACTGGGCAGGTTGTTCACTGTGTAAGCAGCATTTACTGAACATTCACAATATACCAGAAACTGTACTGAGCTCATTTTCTGTGATGAACTTTGTTCAGTCTTCACACTCACCCTTGGGTGAGAGGTGTTCTCCTCAGCGTATGAAGGCAAGGGCCTTGGGCAGTTTCCTGATTCCGGAGAACTCCGCTCCTTTCACAGCTCTGCTGGGAGCGGTATAACTCTGGCAGGAGCCCGGCCTTCTTGTAGGGCAGACCCTGCCTGACCGCTGGGCAGAGCTGGGGGTTCTCCACCACCCCAAGCCTCCCCGAGCCTAAAGGGACCTTAGCTGGGGGCAGTGCAGTGGTTAGATGCTTGTGCCAGGGGTCAGCGGGACCTATGTCCAACCTTGCTGTTCCTGTTCTTGTGCAAATTGTTGAAGCTCTCTGGTTCACAATCCTGTGCTGGTTGTTTTTCCCCATCAGTCCATGCCGGCAGGGGCCTAGCTGTCCCCTTCAGAGCAGTACCCAGTGCCTAGTGCAATGCCTGGCATGTACTAAGCATGTAATTAATATTTTTTGAACGAATGAGTGAATAAGTGAATGAATGCTACTCAGTGCTGGAGGCTGGGCCGAGACTGTAAGATGGGCCCCTAGAAGTCACCAGACCCCTCCTAGAAGAGGCCACAGCCCCCAGGTGCCCCATCCTAGCAGAGGTCAGATTCTCCATGGGTGGTCCTCCACTGGGGTTTGATCAGCACAAAGCCCAGAAAACACGGCTGGAGGGGGGCCCCTGGCCTGGTAGGAGAGCAGGGGGCCGGGGGGAGTCCTGGCCTCTCCTGTTTCGGCCTTGCCGGCGCCGTGACCTTCCCCACCTGGCCCCGTCCATCTCACCAGCTGCCCGGGGCACCAGGGAGCCTTTCACACAGTGAGGGGACCTTCTCCATCTGCAGGGCCTCCTGGGACTTTCCTCTCTAGTTCTCCAGTTACATTCCATTCACAAAAAACAATCTAGATCTTAGAAGGAAAAAAGTGAGGTGGAAAAATGTGGTCAGGGAGCGAGTAAGCTGGGATTGGGGCACAGGAAGTGGCTGCTCCGCCCCCTTTCCACCCACCCACACACATGCCAGCTGGGGAGCCTTTCCATCTGCTCTGTGGGCTGCCTGCACTGTGGAGGGGGCGGGTGCTGGCCCAAGAGGCATAGACATTCAGAGGTGGACTCCCCTCCACTAACCATTCCTATCTTTCCTCTCAGCCAGGGCTGCTGGGGACTGTTGGGCAGGTTCACTCTGGAGAGGACCTGGCTGTGTCCTGCAAGCTGTGTGCCCTGGTATAGGGCTCTGCCACTCAGCAGGACATCTTTTCCTCATACACACAAAGGACCATCTGGACCCACGGTCCTGGCTCCTGTATCTTTACTTCTTATATGCCTAAAGCAGAACTTTGCTAAGTGAGGACCACCCCCGCCACAATTCTGAGACTCTCCATGGCTCCCACTGACCTACAGGATAAAATTACAATAATAACAACAATAGCCCTTACGTTTCCTAACAATTTACTGCATGCCCAGACTGTGCTAAAGGATTTTGTGTGCAATGCCTCTTCCCCCATCACTTGCAGTCTTTACATTACGAAGCACGATACAGAAAACCGCACAAACATGTATGTACTAACAAACTAGAAACACCTTTAACCTTCATAGCAGCCCCACGAAGTGGTCACTATTACTATCCCATTTTCCAGATGAAGAAACTGAGATGCAGAGGGTTAGTTAGTAATAGTTGCAGGCCTGAGATCACACAGTGAATGGTAGAGGCAGGATCTGAACCCAAGCCTCTGGAAGCATAAACCCGTGGGATCCTGTGCGGCCTCACCTCAGGGAGTCCTTCAGAACCCCCTGCCAGGGGCTTTTCTCCTTGTGCACTGAGGTCAGAAGGTTAAATTGCTTGCTTGTCCAGGAAAGGAGGAGACCCCATTATGCCACCACACTGCCCACGTGCAGAGTACGTGCTGGGTTGTGCCTGTGTGCTCCTCTCCAAGCAGTTTTGTGAGAGGCAGTGGGGAGATGGCATTCTCTGGGAGGCTGAGTCAGTCACGAAGTCTGATGGGAGCCTTCACCCCTTCACCCTCTTTTTCCGACTTTGCTGATACCCAGAAGAGGTTTGTTTCGGGACAGAGTCCCAAGGTCGCCAGCCTTTGCCTCCCACTGGCCCCTCTGGAGCAGGACCCACACCTCCACCTCTGTCACCCTAGAGCGCTTTGCACACAGTAGGACCTAAATGGACTGAATTCCAGACTGCACGGTCGTCTCTGCTGCTGGGAGAGCCAGTGTTCAAACCCCACCCCTGGCCTTGCCACCTTGAGAAAATGCTTGGCTGCTTAGGACCTCAGTTTCCTCACCTGCAGAACGGTATGAACACCTTGCCTGCAGGTTTGTTGTGCAGCTTCAACCACCCTCTCACTGCAGTGCACCTGGGAGGGTGTCAGCACCCGTGGCAATGGCTCTGTCCCCACCTTCACTTCACATGGCAGCGCACACAGATCTGGCGGCTTAAACAAAACCCTGGGCTGCTCTTCACCTTGAATCCTTATGCTTGTTGTCCCACAAAGCTTATTCTCATTTGGGATTTTTTTTTTTTCTTGTTGCATCTCAGTATCATAAACACTTGCAAAGGGAAGAAAAAAAACTCCCCCAGACTTTACGTCAACACAAACAGCCCTAATTGGTCCTGGAGCCTCATAATTCTCAGATTGTCTTGACCATGTGTATCTAAGAAATTCACAGCAGCAAAGGTGAAGGGTGTTTTCATTCGTAAATTGAAGTGGAGGCTTTGTCTTCAACTGAAATTTGGCTCCAGCCTCTTGCCTTGGGGCACTTTTTCTATGTGTGTGCAGAAATCTGACTTATCACTTTCTTAGGGGAAGGAGAAAATGCATGAATATTTAATTATTCTGCTGCCAAGAGGGGAGGGTTGGAAGCTAAATGAATAAAGAACTGGATTTTTCTTTTCAAAGGCCACGGCAGAATCCGATCTGGCCCTTCGGATTTCCCCCTGTCCTCCCGCCCCGTGTCATGTCGGGGGCTGCAGCTGTCATGTTCCTGCTACCCCGGCCTCTCTAGTTTGGGAAAGGATCAGTTGTAGGCGTGTTTGGGTCATTTCCGGTTGGTTCTTCTGGGCTCCTTGGCATATTTTGTTTGGCTTGCAGCAAACATAGGCAAAGGGGGTGGTGTAAGGGGAGGTAAGGTCCAAGCACGTCTTTGGCAGAAGAATTGCCGGCCAGCAGGGAAGGGGAGCCTGTGGCTGATGAGGCTAGAACATTTTGCTATGTCAAAGCCAAAAAATTCCAAAAGAAACATTCTGTAGTTTCCAGCCTGTAAGAAGGAAGAGGATTTCCTCTGTGGGCGGCTTCTGGGGGCTCAAGGGAGGGCCCCCAGCAGTGGCAGCCAGCACAGAGGGGCGGTGGTGGGGGTGGGGGCAGGAAACAGGGTCGAGAGTCTGGGCAGGACCAAATTTGGAGAAACTCAGGGGCAGCATTTCAGCCCAGGAGGGAACGGGGCTGTCTGTAAAGGCAGAACACCCTCCCCTGGCGCTGGTCCTGGGGTCAGCTGCCTTTGCTTCTTAGGGGTGGGGGGTGGGTAAACTGAGGCACCAAGGTGCCTTCACTTTTCAGAGTGAGTTTCCAGGAGGGCTGCATGTTGGGGAAGAATGACCACAAATACAGCTTGCTGAGCATCCACTGTATACCACAGGCTTCCCTGAATACATCCTTGCAAGGAACTGCCATTAGGCCCATAAGACAGATGTGCAAACTGAAGCTGAGAGAGGCAAATGGTCTGGCCCAGGCTCCTTAGGAAGAACCGCCTCTTCCCCAGTAGATAATTTTAAGTTTTGCTATTCTCTGTTTAACAACATGATGCCAAATGTAAAGGCATTCTCTATGAACTGTTTAGTATAAGAAAAATAGGAATTTAGTTTTTTCATAACAATCATTAGGAATAAATAAGGGAAGGGGTCTTTATAATTAGGACTAAATAAGGGAAGGGGTCAATTTTGTTATCGTGGGTCCATTTGTTGCCATCTGACCAAAAAATAGGCATAATTGACATGCAAATAGCCCATCTTTCATATCAATAAAGCTATAATAAAAATTCAAAAATGTTTTTAAATAATAAAGGTGTTTAGAGTGTGAATAGCATCCCTTTGGATATGACACCTTGTGCAGTGCACATACTAAACAACCTAACACAGCAGCCCTGATGAGTAAGCAGATTTGAACTTGAGGCTGCCTTTCCAGAGCCTGGGTACTACCAGGCTCATCCCATGGCTTAGTTGGCTTGCAATTTGGCCTCATCCCAGATTCTAACCACTAATGACAAAGAACACTGATGAATCAGAAAGGAAGGAATAGAAGGAAGAGGTATAGGGATTCTATCCAAGTTTGTACCACTCTCTCCCCATTCCTAGCACAAGGCCTGGCACACAGTGGGCTCCTTAAGGCAGCCTGAATGAATGATTGTGTGAATGAAACCTAAGTCCAATCCCCTCCCCTCTGTCCTTGTCTGCATCCCGCACAGTGCTGAGCTCAGGGATGGTGGCAGACGGAGGGGCTAGTCTGAAACCCCAATGAACCAAGGGAAAGAAGCCAGTTCCCACAGGCCCTGGGACACAGTGAGCTGTGTGAAAGCCGCCAGCCAGAACCTCTTATAATCAGGGACAATGCTTGGCCCTCAGTCTCAAAGGACATCCCGGGGTCTCCGGAGGCTGGACTGGTCCTGCCAAGCGCCCTGGCCTTCTGCCCACCCGGCACTGACTGCTGAGGGTGGGGCCCACCTGGCGACTCCTTCCTTCCAGCTGCTGGCTCCAGGGGTTCCGGCCACACCTTTCCTGTGGCTGCCTCTTCTCTTCCCGGCCCCCACCCTGCTGGCCATGCTACTCCAGTTTCTCCCTGCCACCACCCCCAACCATTCCAGACTGTTCCCTTGGGGCATGGAGCTGGATTCCTCAGCCCCAAGCAGGTGACAGAGGTGTGGGGGTGACAGCTCTGGCTCTGTGTGAAGTACTCATGTGTCACGCTTGCTGAGGAGGGGTCTTGAGACAGCAGAACTTACCTGTGTAATGGATCATTACGTCAACTCACAGGTGGGGACACGATGCTCTCAGAAGTTGAGGGACTTGACAAGGTCATACAGTTAAGTTTGTGAGAGGTGGTTAAGGTTTGAGTTCAGGCATGTCTGCTTCCAAATGGGGAGTGTCCAACCACTCTGCCGGTCTGCCCTGCAGAGGCTCTACAGACCCAGGACTTCAGCCCGCTCACTCAGGCTGCATCTGGAATTATCACACTGGTGAAGATACCCAGGACTATGTTGGAATCAGAACATTCCCCCTCATGCCATTCCCGCATTCCTGGCTCCAGCACCATCCAACAGAACACCCTGAATAGACGAGAAAGCTGAATGGACTCTGCTCAAACAGCAATTCTTGCGGGGGGAAACCAGAAGGGGTCGTGTTTCTTCCTTCTGAAGTTTCTCCAGGACAGACCGTGGTGGGTGTATGTGTGTGTAACCACCTACGCCTGGAGGACAGATGTCTCCTCAGAACCTGGCTGTCAGAAGGAAGATGGAGGCAGATGGTGGCAGGGAACACACTCAAGCCACAGGCTGGGGCGGGAGGGTGGGCAGTTATGAGAGGGGTGTGGCTCCTCAGGTGTGGATACGGTCCCTCAGAACTCCAGTAAAGCCATGTGCTGCCAAAGGGAGAGCCCTGGCCCAGGGGTCAGGAGACCCCTGACCCTTGTGAGCAGTCACGTTCTTGGGTGGATACACTACCACTCTGACCCTTAGTCTCTTCATCTGGAAAGCAAGCACAATATAATTCCTATATCATGGGTGGTTGTGAGGAGTAGATGAGCTATCAAGATGAAATTAGTGTGCTTCTTAGTGCTCCTACACATTAGGAAAAAAGAAGAAGGCTCAGACTATCCCAAAAGTTCAGTTTGTAGGTTGAGGGAAATAATTTGCCATTTCCTCCAGGACCTGGTTTCAGTTTGGCCCCACTTCCTGTCCCAGTCTGGCCAATCAGCCTTGCCCTGATATAACCCCTCCCGTGCCCAGAGTCATCTCAGCCACTTGGCCAGGGTCTGACCTGGCCCAGTTGGTTTAATTGGTCTCAACCAGCATCTGAAAGCGAAAGTGGCCTCTCTGGTCATGGTCTCCCCACCCTGCACAGCTGCAGCACTGCTGACCCTTCCAGTGACTCCGATTTCCTGTTGCTCTAGGGCTCAAGGTCAGTGGGTCATCCAGTATGGTCAGTCCTCACCTTCTGTCCCTGTAAGCCTGGATCTCATCTCCTTGTCTGTGGAGCAGTTCAGACCACCTGAACATCCTTCCAGCTCCACTCCTCACAAGGTCCACACTCAGAGTGGTGTTTCCCTCCACCTCCATCCTCCTAGAAGAGTCTCAGGGAAGGACTTTGATTGGTCCTAGTTAGGTCAGATGCCCACCCTTGCACCAGTCACAGAGGCTAGGAGAATGTGCAACTGTGATTGGCCTGGACTGGGTCACATACTCTTGTCTGTTGCCAAGGGACAAGAGCAAAATACTATGATTGGCACCTTCCCCCAGAACCTCAGGGTTGGTGCAGGAGAATCTACTCCCCTAAGTCAGGGATGCAGTTCTGCAGTTTCATGGGGCAGGGTGTGGGGCTACGGGGAAAACTCAAACCCCAGATGTCTACACTCAGGCTAAGTCTAAGGTGGGGTGAAGCAGGGTGAGATGGAGCTAGGTGGGCAGGGCCAGCAAGGGGAATGCATGGGACCCCTTCTGCTGTGTGTCCAAGGAGAAGGGGTATAGTGACACTCACTCTGCGGGCCCTGGGTGGCTGTCCTGGTGCCTCCGGCCTCCCTTTCCTGCCGCCAGAGCACACGTTGCAGACATCTGCCCTGCCGGCTGCTGGGGGTCGCCCTCCTGGAGTTTCCTGCTGCTGACAGGAACCGTTTGCCTTTTTATTACCCGCAGCGCACATCTGGGAACACTCTTGGATCAGTCTGGCTGAGCCAGTGGGCTGAAGAGCTGGCTCCCAGGCCAAGCTGATGGGGGCAGGGCAGGCAGCAGTGGCGACAGCCTGGGTCTGGGAAGCGCCTTCCTCCCCAGCCCCTCCTGTGAAGCTACCCCATGTGACTGGCCTCCTGGATAGCTTCCACAGAGGGGTTGTGTAACCAGCCTTGTCCAGGAGGGAGGGGACGGCCTGGGCCCAGGGTGGGGTCCCACCAGCAAGCCTGGCCTGCCAAGTCCAGAAAGGGGCCTCTGGGGGTGGGTAGCTTCAGGTGCCAGGACAGTGGGGCTTCTCTGGTTAGGGGTTGAGGTGTTAATTCTCTCCTTTCTTTTTTTTCTTTTCTGTTTTTCTTTCTTTCTTTCTTCCCTCTGTCCCTCTCGCCCTTCCTTTCTTCTTTACCTTTCCTTCCTTCCTTCCTTTTTTCCCTCTTTCCCCCTCTCTCCTCTCCTTGAAATGACTTTTTCCTCTTCCCACTCCAAGAGCACATTCTCAAGAACCACTTTTGAAACAGCAGGAAGCAAGAGACTGAATAACATCATTTTGGACAAACCTTGTCTTTGTGCTTAAAGATAACGGGATCCGGGGAGGAGCTGCTGTGCTCTTGCCTGCTTCTCTCTGTCATGTGCTGCATCCTCTTCCCCTCCAGCCTTTAAAAGAGAGAAATGACCCTTCAGCCTCCAACTGCAAGCCCAGAGCTTCCCTGGTGCTCATGGATCACAGATGCTTGCTTCTGAGGTGAACTCAGGTGCAGAAGGGACTGCACAGAGCTTGGCAGCCTGTGAACTAGACCAAGGTCCTAAGGAGCCCTTTCAGAGGCAGCCATGAACCCACCAGCCTGCCTGGCTGGGAATCAGGCAGCTCCTTGCTTTCCTGGCCTTCAGTCTGTGCATCTATCCATCTGTGGCTCCTTCCAACAGCCACCTGCTCAGACCCGTACCAATACCTGGCCATTTAATTTATTTATTATGACATGTTTATTTTGTTTGGAAGTGTCCAACTCTTCTCTAATGAAAAGCCTCATAAGGGGAGGTTGAGTGGCTTTAGGGGGGCAGGGGCCAGGGAATACTAGTACTTGGTCTCCTCTAAGCTCTGAGAAGCCCTAAAGTGTTGCTGAGGCTCTCAACATCCCCGTGGCTTGGCCGGGAATGTTCCTTGTATCCCTTTTGTTCATTTATTTCACAAATATTGACAGAGCCCATCTGGGCATCAAGGCATGTGCCAGATATCTAGATTATAAGAGTGTGCAAGATAGAATGTACCTGCCTCTTTTATTTTAGTGGAATGTTAGAAATAAAACCAAGCCAATGAAAATAGTTATAGTTAGGACGGTGGACCTATAAAGGCACTGAAGCCCATGGTTCTAGGTTGACTTGCTTCAGAGCTGGGGCTCCTCCAACCTGGTCTAGGCAGAAAGAGAGGGTCCACTATTGTGAGGAGAGGGAAGAATGCTCCAGGCATCAGGAGCAACACATTCAAAGGCTCTGGGGCAGCAACAGCTTGGTTCTAGGATCTAAATGGAAGCTGGCAGGGCTTGAACTGAGGGAGGAAGGGAGAAGGAAGGAGAGAGGGATAAGAGGATGTTGGGTGTATGGGGCCTGATAACTGGGTCCCTGCAGACTGTGGCCAGGACTTTGGGCTTTGTTCTGAGTCATTCCATGAGCTTCAGCAGGGGAGTGTCATGGTCTGGCTTATGTTTCAGGAAAGGAAGACCACTTTTAAGGTGAAGGAGCGTCCAGGGGGAGGCAGAGAGTAGGGCGGAGTCCATTGTAATCATTTAGGCAGAGGTGATAGTGATATGAAGGTGGAAAATAACAGGGTAAACCTGGAGAAGTCAAAGGGTCCCTCCATAAGGACCTAGTTAGGAAGGGGAACAGTTAAACAAGCATTTACACAACAGAGTAAAAAATATAAAATACAGAGGCAGCTCTGAGGGCTGCAGGAGTTGTTCATGAGGGGCATTCAAACCAGCCTTGGAACAATCAGGAGGGCTTCCTGGAGGAGGAGACATTTAAGCTGAAAATGGAAAGAGGAATAAGAACTAGGAGAAAGGGGGGGTGGGGCAGGAGGAAAGTACTGTTCCAGGCAGTGGGAACAACCTGTACAGAGGGCTGGAGAGAAGAGGAAGCAGGCACGTTTGAGGACTCCAGCAGATCAGTGTTCTCCAGAATGAGGTGAGGATGAGGAGTGAGTCAGGGCTGGGCTGTGACCAGTCTTGAGGTCACACAGGACAGAAGACTTTGTTTTGAGGACCCAGGGCCATGGGAGGGTTTAAGTCTCAGTGTCATCATCAGTTCTGTGGTTTTGAGTAATCCCAGTGGCTACTGGTAGTGTTGGTGTGGGGGAAACAGGTCCAGAAGAGTTAGTTCTAACTCAGCTGCTTCATCCTGTGAGAATCAGTCATTGAGCAGCGAGGTCTAACAGGCCTCACCTGGGAGGTGACGTGACACGCCTGGTGCAGTGGGCTCAGGAGTTAGATCAAGTTCAGGTTCCAGTCCTGCTCTTGTCTGGCTGTGTGACAGATGAGTTGGCTGAGAGAGGTCAAATTAGGCTTTGGGAGATATTTCCGTTTTATGGGTCCTGGAGTTCTGATGGCTCAATTTGTCCCTCCTGCATCTGGTGCTTTATGGTAGCCTGGGGTTGTCCTACCTATATCAGTCTAACCTGGCCCCATCTCTGACCTCTGGAAGAAGTTTCACCCAGACCAAGGTGTTGGCATCATGTTCTCTTTTGGTGTATACTAAGAACAGGATCTTTTTTAAAAAAATTATTTGTCTATTTATGTCCATGCTGGATCTTTGTTGCTGTGTGCAGGCTTTCCCTAGTTGAGACGAGCAGGGGCTACTCTCTAGCTGCAGTGAGTGGGCTCCTTATTGCGGTGGCTTCTGGCTCCGGGGTGCTCAGGTTTCAGTAGCTGCGATGTGTGGGTTTAGTTGCCCCATGGCATGTGGGATCTTCCCAGACACGTGTCCCCTTCATTGGCAGGTGGATTCTAAACCACCGGACCACCAGGGAAGTCCCTAGGAACAGGATCTTTTTTAATTAAAAGAGGAATTGTATGATATGTTTGACCATTAAAGCTATTGCATGAACAGCCTAGCTGAAAAACAATAACTAAAGTATTTAAAGCAGTTGAGTTCCTCGCTGCAGAGGAGGCTTTCAGAGCAGCGGTTGAGGCTGGTTGATGATGTGGCCCCTTGGTCATAAAAGGCAGTGTTTGGAGAAGTGGACGAAATGGAAGGAGAAACACAGATTACAGGAATTAGGCCCACCGGTATTTACGAGGCTCATCGTTGTCACCCCATAACTATAACGTACGCATTAATGAGTCCATTTAACTCAGCATCAGCCTGTCATCTGCCGTGGGCCTTTCCCAGGGAAAGCAAAGCAAATGCTGCTTTGACTCTCTATTTGGGGGATGAAGATGTGGACAGTTTAGTTCCATTCTTAACACTGTCCCCTGACTGCCTGACCCCAGGGTGAGTTTGCATCAGGATCCAAATAAGATCCACACTGTAAAGAATTACATACAGATTCTTTTAAACTTTTGTTTTATATTGGCATATAGTTGATTTATGATGCCGTGTTAATTTCAGATATACAGCCAAGTGATTCAGTTGTATGTATACATTCAGCCCCTCTTTTTCAGATTATTTTTCCTTATAGGTGATTATAGAATATTGAGCCGAGTTCCCAGTGCTACACATAGGTCCTTGTTGATTATCTATTTTATATATAGTAGCTTGTGTATGTTAATCCCAAACTCCTAAGTTTTGAAATACCTTCTAATTTATTTATTCAGCCCTCTTGGGTCTCAGTTGTGGCACGCAGGATCTTTGCTGCATCATGTGGGATCTTTTGCTGCAGTGTGCAGTGTGGTGCAGCACACAAGCTTAGATGCTCCATGGCATGTGGGTCTTAGTTCCCCCACCAGGGATCAAACCCATATTCCCTGCATTGCCCAGTGGATTCTTAACCACTGGACCACCAGGGAAGTCCCCCAAACTCCTAATTTAATATATACGTTTCTCCTCCATTTCTTCCTGTTTTTTTTCTCTGCCTCTCTCTCCCTCTCCCTCCTCACCATCTCTCTGTCTGTTGCTGTCCTTCTGTCTCTCACTTTCCCTCTCTGTTTCATTACAGTGTATTTGTTGAAGAAACAGGGTTATTTGTCTTCCACAGTCATAGGAGTCTATTGTTAAGTGTTCATACACACACACACATGTATATAAAAGTGTAACCCTCCTGCACTGTCAGGGCTTCTCAGGTTCTCAGGCTCAGGACCATGGACGTTAGGGCTGGCCTGTTCCCTTGGACAGGGCTGTCCTGTGCACTGTAGGGTGTCAAGCAGCATCCCTGATGTCCACCCACAGACACCAGTAGCATGAAGCCAGCTCTGTGAGGGAGCTGACCTGCAGGAGTTTGGGGTGCGGGAGGAGGGCATCTTGGCTGGTCCCCCCAGGAGCTTCCGGGCTGAGGTGGCCCTTGGTGCTATATCCAGCTAGGCCGAGATGGTTGAACTTTATGCACCAGTGTTATTGGGTCATTGAGCCTGGCTGCCTGGGAAGGGCCTGACCTGGGAAGGGCTCACTGCCCCACCAGGGGTCAGGACAGATCCCCTTTGAGAGGATCTGGGTGGCTGCACAGGTCACTGGAGTGAAAGGACATGTGCGAATGATGGGTGTGTGTCAGGGGTCCTGGCAGGCAGATGGCAGGGCCATGACTGCTGCCTGGGGAGGAACAGCACAGACAGAAGGCCGCTTCTTTCTTTCTGAGCACCTACTGCATGCTGGGCCTCACAGAGGACACTGTGGAGTGACTGAGAGCAAGGCCGTGGGGGCCGTGCAGGTGGTGGGGTAGGGGTGGGTCATGTCTGCAGAGAACTTAACAAAACAGCTAAAAGTCCATCTGCTTTTTAATGTGTAACTGCATCACTGATGTATAATCCATATACCATACAGTTGACCCCTGTGAAGTGTATGCATCAATCGTTTGTAATATATTCACAGATTCAGCAACCACCAAGACTCCCAAACGCAGAACATTTTCATCAACCCCGAAATGAAACTCCATCCCCACCAACTACCCATTTTGCTCAACTCCCCAGCCCTAAGCCACCGCTAATTTACTTTCTGTCTCAAGCCATTTGCCTGCTTTGGACATTTCACGTAGATAGAACTTATACTATGTGGTCTTTTGTGATTGGCTTCTCTTACTCGGCATCATATTGCCAAGGTTCATCCATGTTGTTTGTCATTCTTTTTTGAGGCTGAATAATATTCCAGTGTGTGGATAAACCATATACATTGATCCATTCACCGATGGATGGACATTTGGGTTGCGTTCACTTGGGGCTGTTATGAATAATTGCTGCTCCGAACATTTGTGGATAAGATATAATGTGGATGGATGTTTTCACTTTTCATATACCTAGGGGTGGAATTGCTAGGTCATATGGTGACTCTACATTTCACATTTTGAGGAGCTGCCAGGCTGTTTTCCAAAGCAGCTGCCTCATTTTACATTCCCATCAGCAATGTAGGAGCACTCCAATTTCTCTGCATCCTCACCAACACTTACTACCCTCTTTTTGATTCTAGCCATCCTAGTGGATGTGAAGTGCTATCTGATTGTGGTTTTGGTTTATATTCCCTTAATGACTAAAGGTGTTGAGCATCTTTTCATGTGCTTGTTGGCCATTCATATGTCTTCTTTGAAGAACTATCCATTTGAATACTTTACCCATTTAAAAACTAGCTTGCTTATTGTTGGATTGTAAGCATTCTTTATATGTTCTGGGTACAGATCCCGTATCCAATTTGTGATTTGCACATAATTTCTCCCATTCTGTGAGTTGTCTTTTCACTTTCTGGATGTAAGTGATTAGAATTGGAAGAGCTGTCAGATTCTGTCACAATTGGCACTAAATAAACTGGCTGACCATTGGCGCTGAGACAGTGAGAGCAGTGATGGTTGCCCAGACAAAGACTTCAGTTAGGCCTGGAATGTTTGGAGTCAAGAGAGGAGCCTGGCTGGGCTGGAGGCTGCCATTGGTGGAGAGGCTTGAGGGAGCCTTGACTGTGGAGCGTCGGTGTCTGGAGTTGATCCTGTAAGGGAGAGCCACAGGTGTGTGAGCAGAGGAGTAGCAGGAGAAAGGGGCGCGAGGAAGGCTGTCCCTCTCTGGCTTAAATGTGAGTCACCCTCACCCAGGACAGCCTTTCTATCCCCTCACCAGGGGGCCACCTGGCTAGTCCCTTTGGAACCACCAGGGCCACTGGCACCTCTTTCCTGTGTACGGGGACCCCTGGGTGGCCGGAAGCAATGCATTGTAATGCTGGCCTCCAGGATTTCCTGCAGCGGCCCAGGGGCTGAATGGGTCTTTGTGAAAACCCTCCCCAGACAGCCCCGGCTACCTGGCCAGGGTCAGACCCAGGAGGGATGTTTGCTCCGGGGCCTTGAGGAGAGGGCCTTACAGGAAGTGAATGCTCTCTGCTTGTTGGGCCAAGGGGCCCTCTGGAGCTCTGTCAACCAGCCTCCTGGCTCTGGGTGAGGGTCACCTCCCAGCACCCTCTTCAGTGGGCCCAGAAGGGTAGGCTGCCAGCTCCTGACCCAAGCTGGCCGTCATCAGTTTCCCTGCGCTTTGTGTTCAGCAGAAATGACATCTGGGATATCAGGGACCTCAGGGGAGCCTGACGCCCACCTCCCTTGGGCAGGGGGCACGACCCCTGCACTGAGGACGTGAAAGGGTGAGATGTGAAAGGTCACCCTCGATTCCCCTCCTGCACCCTCTCTGGGGACAACCAGATCTCGTCACTCCTGGGCTCTAACTGGCTTTTGGCTTAGGCAGGGACACACACTGGCCAAAACGGAATTTTACTTGTACAGAGTCCACCCAGCGCCAAGCAGACAGAAGGGGCTGGGTACATGGGTGTCAGCGAGGACGGTGGGGGCTGGAAGACACCCTGCTGCCCTGCCTGGCCAGGGGTGAGGGGCTCTCCCACGCCACCATGACCTACCACCTCCTGGGGGGCTCTGTGGCTCGAGGCTGCAGTACCCAGGGCACAGCCTGGCCCACTGCAGCCTGCAGATCCAGCCAAGGCCACATCATGTTTCCTGTCACCAAACTTCCGAGACCAGTGTGTGTCCCTGTGGCCTGGATCCGGCCCCCAATTGTTCTCATGAGAAGCTGGCTAGGGAGTTGGAGCAGGGCCTGGCCTGGTGTGGGTCAGGGACCTGATTTCTGCTCCAGGGTGGCTGGAGGGTTTGTCCTCTGAGCCCCCACCTAGAACACCTTGTCCCCACTGTCGCCATCCATACCCGGCCTGACCAGGAGACTGACACCGCTGCTCTTGGGAGTATGCAGAGCCAAGGACACAGCTGGATATTTCTATCCCCCTGCAAAGTGCTTCTGAACCCCACTGTCTTCCCATGGGCCGCAGTGGAACGCCGTGGGGGAGACATGCTGGAGCAGGTGGGAAGCCTGGCTGTATGATCCTGAGGTACGTGACCTCATCTAGAAAGTGTCCCTTCCCCCAGAGGGGACGCCACATGGCTGTGGGTCTCCCCTCGCCCTCAGTCGGGCTGGAAGGAGAACAGGACTTCTAGGGGCCGAGCTTTCGACTACCAGGGAAGTCGACCACCTCCCCAGCTTATGGGTCAGGGGTCACCTTAGTGGCCATACGGAGCAGTGGAGGGAGATGAGAGCTGATATTATTAATCACTGAGCATTTACTGTGTGCTGGCTTGTGCTGGACCGCCACAATGGGTGTCTTGTTTGGCTGTCACTGTCCTTGGAGGCAGGTACTGTTATTGCCACGTTTCAGGTGAAACACCGAGACTGAGAGGAGTCGCAGCTCACTGGAGGTCACCCAGCTGATCGGGGCGCCTGTGATGGAAGCAGGAAGTCTGTTTAAACTGCCTGTGAGGGCTCCATGGGTCCCCCTTCTCAGTGTAGGCACGGTGCTGCCCTCAAGAAGATTCTAGGGGAAAAGAGAAAAACATTAAGCAGTAGATGAGAGGATATCCACTTTCAAGGCATGCCACATGGGAGACCTCTGATAGGCAGTCAGAGAGTACTTCTCTTAAGAGGGGACTTTCTCATTTACATCTTGCTGAGCCCTGAGGACAGACAGCTTTGCGTAGAGAAGGGAGTAGCAGTCCAGGAACTGCTTAGGCAGAGGCTCAGCTGAGGGGCTGAAATGGGCTGCCCTCCTGAAGTGCAAGATGAGCAAGGGGAGGGCGGACCCCAGGCCTATGGGCCTGGTTAGGCCGCATGTGCTCCTGCTGAGCTCACACCATGCTGCGTGCTGCGGGACAGACAGACACCTCTTCAGGTTTCCTGCCTTTGAGGAAATTCCAGTTAGGTGGTAGGTGAGATGCAGAGGCACGATAAGTGACCCACAGTAGCAGGGCGGGGAAGAAAGTGAGCAGGAGCTGGGGGTGAGGGGGCAGCAGCCCCGAGGCAAGCGAGCCCTGGACTGGGTCAGGGTAGGACAGGCGTGGCCGGGACCCTCACAACAGGAGGGGACATTTTAGGGGTTTCCTATGGCCACTGTAACTAATGACCACAAATGTGTTGGCTTAAAGCATCACAGATTTATTCTGTTACTGTGCTGCAAGTCAGAAGTCTGACACGGATCTTCTTGGGCCAAAATCGAGGTTTCAGCAGAGCTGGTTCCTCCTAGGGACTCCAAGCGGAATCTGTTTCCTTACCTTTTCCAGCTTCTAAAGGCTGCTGCATTCCTTGGCTTGTGGCTCCTTCCTCCATCTTCAGAGCCAGTGGCTCAGCAACCTTGACTCTCTGGATCTGGCTCTCTTGCCTCCCTCTTCTGAGGACCTTGTGATTACACTGGGGTCACCCAGATGATCTCAAACAGTCTCCCCATCTCAAGATCCTTCACTGAGTCCATCTGCCAAGTCCCCTTTGCCATCTTAGGTCACTTATTCACAGATTCCAAAGATCAGGACATGGACACTTTGGGGAGTTGTTATTCAGTGGACTGCAGGTTGATATCAAGGTAGGCATTTTGGGGCTGAGAATCCAGAACCCCAAGGTGAGGGTGGGTGACAAGACTGAGCTGCTTAATAAGGGGCTGGTGGGGGCTGAGGTGCCACAGAGAATCACCATAGGCTGAGACTGTCACATGGCAGCCTACACAGGCAGATGTGATTGAGTGGGGAGGGGGAAACTCTGGCATGGCCTCTTGCCAGCAGTGTGACCTGGGACAATTCACTCTACATTTCTTAGCTTCACTCTCTGCAGGTGAATGGGCGGAGGGCATGAGAAGCATTTATAAATTGTGAGACGCAGTGTCTGGCACACAAGAGATGATCACCCTATGATGGCAGCCTGCACTGAGCCTGGGGAAACAGCGCCATGGGGGTGTGTGTGGGCCAGGCTGCACCTGGGTGATATGATCTGCCCCAGGACCGTCTCACAAGCGGAGAAAGTAAAGGGTGTCCCAAGAGCTCTGACAACAGCAAAGACACCAGGGGCCACGTTGTGGCACACAGAGGTGCCTGATGGATGTGTGTAGAATGAACAAGTGAGGCGGGGGGAAGCAGTGGGGGACCTGGGTTTGTGCAGGGGAGGGGGCCTCCGAGGGGAGAAGTCGTGGCCACTGAGCTCTGCCCAGGGACAGGATTGGGGTGGACAGAGTCCTGGAGCTCAGCCAAGCCCCTGCCCTCCAAAAAGTGCCCCTTTCTCCGTAAAGGTCCTTTCATCTGATGGATGGCCTGGGGGCTGGCTGTACACCAGCCTGTCCCTGCTCTGGGTAGGGCCAGATCTGGGCGGTGACCCAGAGGCCGCTGTCTAGGGGACCGTCCCAGGTGTGGACAGGCTGGCACTCCTTTGGGGCCACATGCCCCGGGCCACCGAAGCCCTAAATCACCAGGAGACAGTGTGTAGGACAATGGCAATATGCAGGAGATTAAGGGCAGGACAATGACCATAGTGAGAGCTGGTGCGTGGGGAGGGTGCTGCCCTTCTGCTTAGGACCCTTGGAGCCCCACAGGGTGGCCCCTGAGGGACATTCACCAGCCACCCAGAGTCACCACAGGCCCGACTCTTGCCAGGTGCACCTCTGTACCCGCACAAGCCATGACTCACACCTGAGGGATGTTTGCATTGACAGAGCACCTACTATGTGCCAGGCCTGTGCTAAGGCTGCAGAGATGCCATGGAGCCTGGTGGTTAAGACCACAGGCCCCAGAACCTGAACGCCTGGGTTTCAGTCCTGCCTCTTCGTGTCCCAGCAGGGTGGCCCTTACCTCTTTGTGCCTCAGTTTCTCCATCTATCAAGCAGAGAGAGAGCAGTACCAATGTTACAGGGTAGTGGTATTGATGAAATGACTTGACATATGGAATGCCCTAGAGGGGCCTGTCCTGGGGCCTGGCAAGATCTTGGTGTCCACTATTCTTGTTCCGTTGTCAAAATGTGGAGGCCCCATGTGCGGAGCATGGGGCAGAAGACGGGAGGTGACATTGTAGCAATGGAGACAGCTGTCCTCGGAGCTGGCCGGGAACAGCCAGGTGGGGGCTGTGCACGATGGCTGCGGTGGACCCAGGACACTGGCCTCGGCCACATGAAGAAGGTGGACCGCCTCTCTCCCCAGTATTTGTAATACTCAGAAATGACCAGTTGGCACTGCTCTGAACACTCTCTACATGGTGTCAGCTCATGGACTCTGCCCACTACTTGGTGTGAGATGTGCCATCCTTACTCCGTTTTTCAGATGGAGGAAGTGAGGCGAGGCACGGCAGAGGGACTTGGTGATGTCACTCGCTTTGTCTGTGGTGGAGCCAGTATTTGAACCGAGATACCCTGACTAGAGTCCTTCCTTTTTGCTGGTTTCCAAACTGCCTCTCTGGGGGCACTAAAGAGCTGCAAATGGTTTGAGGGCAGGGAAGTCACGTGAGAAAAGGGGAGTTTTGGAAGGCTGGATGTGGAGCGGAGTTCCAGTGGTCTGGTGTGCGGTGGGGTAGAGGGGGTAGCGGCTCTAGGAGAGACTGTTCTGCAGTCAGGCAGGAAGTGATGCGATGGCCTGGGGGAAGGGTCAGCGAGGCTGAGACTAGCCAGGAACAAGATCTCAGGAGAATTTCAAGACAGGGGACGTGCCCACAGCCACTGAGGGCTGGGACAGCAGGCTAGGGGCTGAGGCCGCTGAAGGGCGTGGCCGCCTGCAGACAGAGAGCAGCCCAGGCCCTGTGAGCGGGTCTCCCCTGGCTTGTTTTTGCCGCCTTTCGCTCACTGCCTCTTTCCTCATGAGTCACAGCAGAGTCCCTGGGAGCAGCCTGCTGGTCTGGCCTCCATGGGGACCTTCTACCTGGCTCGCCCAGGACCCCAGGCAGCCACATCCCCCACCCCGCTGGGAGCCCAGGCTCTCAGGGCAGGGTCACAGAGATACAGTTGGCCTCCATTCCCCTCAAATCTTAAAACCCAGCCTGAGAGGCGGGGAGAGGTCCTCACTCTGTGAAGACGGCCAAGGGCACCTCTGCCCGTGCATCCAGACCCCGTGACGTGTGTCCTGGGGCGCGGGGCTGCCTGACCTTGCCGTGTGCTCACCTGGCCCCATGGGCTTCGAAGTCAGCCAGCCCAGGCTGGTGGCTGACTTGGGAGGGTTCCTTATCTTGATTTCCTTCTCTGTAAACATGGGGAGATTAATAATAATAAACGTTAAAAGATTCCCATCTGATGAGATTGTTTTGAAGATTTCTTGAAGATAATGAACATGAAGGTCAGAGTAGATGCAGACATGCTCATTACCATGTTTTCCTGGCAGGGCATTGCCTGAGGGACTGGGGAGATTGAAGAATGTTTGCTGAGCACCTACTATGTGCCAGGCAGTGTTCTGGCCCTGTGCCAAGTGCTTCTGTGTATCATCTCATTATTCTTTACAGAAATCCTATAAAGACACACTTATTATCTGATTATCCCCAACTTTAAAAAATTGAGGCAAAATTCATATCCCGTGCATGCATGCTAAGTTGCTTCAGGCATGTCGAACTCTTTGTGAACTCATGGACCCCATGTAGCCCACCAGGCTCCTCTGTCCATGGGATTCTCCAGGCAAGAACACTGGAGTGGGATGCCATGCCCTCCTCCAGAGGATCTTCCTGACCCAAGGATTGAATCCGCACCTCTTATGTCTCCTGCATTGTCGGGCAAGTTCTTTACCACTCGCGCCACCTGGGAAACACACATCCCATAAAGTTCACCAATTTAACATTCATCATGTTAAAGTGTATGATTCAGTGGCATTTAGTATATTCCCAAGAGCTTTTCTGGTGGCTCAGTGTAAAGAATCTGCCTGCCAGTGCAGGAGATACAAGAGACATCCCTGGGTCAGGAAGATAGATCCCCTGGAGGAGGAAATGGCAACCTACTCCAGTATTCTTGTCTGGGAAATCCCATGGATAGAGCTGTAGCCCGGGGGATCGCAAAAGAGTCAGACATGACTTAGCGACAGCAATAACAAGGTTGTTCAACCCTCACCTCTATCTGATTGCAAAACATTTTCATTACCCCAAAAGGAGACCCTTACTCATCTGCAGTCACTCCTGATTCCCCCTCCCCAGCCCTAAGCAACCATAAATCTCCTTTGTGTCCTTGTGGATTTACTTGTTCTGGACATTTCATATAAATGAAATGGAATCCTACTTTTCGTGGCCCTTTGTGATGCCAAAAACTAGGCTTCAGTGCACTAGTACCAGATTAAATCTCAGAGACAGAATTTTGGGTGAAGTAGAAAAGAATAGTTTTATTGTTTTGCCAGGCAAAGGGGGCCAGAGTGGGTTTGTACCTCAAAAACTGTGTGTCCCAACCTGGGGGGATTTGGTGAGGAGTTTTATAGCAGTGCTTCAAGGGTAGGGTTGTTGATACGGATCACAGTGTGTGCAGGGCCTGCACGCCTTTAATCTTGTCTCAGGTGGTCTCCTGATGAGTTTCTCTGAAGTGGAGAATCCTGATATCTTCCATTTGTTGGGGGGTTTTAGTTCTGCAGAAGAGCTCAAAGATCCTGTTACACGTGTCCCTGAAGGGGAAGCCAGGACCCTGCCCCAAGGCTGCACTGTTGTTTCTTGGCCGCCCTCCCTTCCCTGATTAGCAACTGTTTGATTTTGACCTTTGGAGCTCAGAATTATGGAGGCTGAAGTCTATTCTCTACAAACAAGAAATGGGGGACACAGAAAGACTTCTGCCCTCAGGACCCCCACAGGGTCCTGCTCGTTTCCGTTTCTGTCTGGCTTCTTTTCCTCTGCGTGGTGTTTTCATCCATGTGGTAGCCTGTGCCAGAACCTCATTCCTTTTCATGGTTGAATAATCCTTCACTGTGTGGATGAACCCCATTTTGTTAATTCAGTCATCTGTTGATGCACATACAGGTTGTTTCCACTTTTTAAAATGCCTGTTTTTAAAGACAAGGGAAGCGGGCCAAACCAGCTACTGGCTGAAGGTCAGCACCTGACTCTGACCCAGCAAAGACAGTTCCTGAGGGGAAGAAGAACCCACGTGCATACCACAAGCTGTATTCACGTCCACAGCAGCTGTGTTCACGGTAACCCCACACTGGAAACCACCCACGTGTCCATCAGTGGGGGGTGGACACACAAGCTGGTGTCCTCATACGGTGGAACATCAGCCATCAGCAAAAAGGGAGACGAGACCCCTGCAGGCTGTTTAGAAGACCCTCGAAAACCTGCTGAGTGAGAGCTGCCAGGCACACTGTGTGACTCTGTTTATATGAAATTCTAGAAAATTCTAGAAAAGACAGCTCTACTGCTACAGGTTTTCAGGGTGTGAGTGGAGGGTCGCTGGGGGAGGGGTAGGAGGAAGATTTGGTGGGGTCTGGGCTTCAGATGCTGATGTTGGCCTGTGAGGTGCTGGGTGTCCAGGTGGCACCAGCAGCACTGGGTCACTGCCTGAAGGGTGGCCCCAGCGTCCCCTCCAGCTGCTCCCCCGGAAATGGGCCGATTCGGGGTGAGGAAGGCAGCAGGGTGGAGAGGGCCTGTGTGGGCCTGTGTCCCTGTTTCTGTCTCTGTGTTTCTGACCCTATCTTTGTGTTTCTCCACGTGTGACGTCTTGTGTCTGTGTGTGTGTAACTCTGTGCATCTCTCTCTCTCAGTGTCTGTCTCCCTGTCTCTGTCTCTGTCTGTCTGTCTGTCTGTATTTCGGTCTCTATCTGTATATCTCTGTCTCTCTGACTTTATGTCTCTGTCTCTCCCTCTCTGACTTTGTCTCTGTCTCTCCTTCTCTGTCTCTGAATCTGTGTCTCCCTCTCTCTGACTATCTGTGTGTTTGTCTCTCTCTGACTTTATCTCTGTCTTTCTGACTCTCTTTCTCTATTTCTCTTTGCCTCTGTGTCTTTCTGACTCTCCCTCTCTCTTTCTGTGTCTCTGTCTTTAAATCTCTGTCTCTCCCCATCTCTGTCTCTCTCTCGTGTTTCCATCTCTGCATGGTCAGAATCACTGCGTCCCCTCCTACTTCTGGCTCTTGTGAGAAGAAAACCCTACTCAGGGCGGGGACTTGGGAGGGGGACAGGCCCGCCCTGACCTGGCGCGGCTCCTTCCCAGGCCGGCTCTGGCGCCTCTGGGCCGGCGGGAAGAGGCATGCAGCCCAGGGAGGCCAGGGCCTGGCAGGCAGGCCTTTCCCGGGACGGGACCGCACTCCCCACCCCCTGCAGCTGGCTGGCTTTCTTCTTCCTTGTCTTAGAATCAACTCCCACTCCCTGGTTCCCCCCGGGCCCTGAGCACTGGGGGGAGGGACCTGCCCCCATGCAAGCACCCCAGCCTGTGTGCCCTGGGGTGCTAAGGGGAGGAAAGGCACCAGGCAGGGCTGGCCATCTGAAGGAGGGGGCCTGTTATGGAGGAGGGGCTCGCGCAGGGGAGCAGTCACTGTAACGGTGGCCTTCCTCCTTCCCCCAGTGGGTTAGAAGCTGTATGTGTCTCCCCAGCCTCAGCTTGCAGGCTGGCATTGGACACCTCACCCCAGGGTCCCAGCTGCTGGGAGGGTGACAGCTGGGCCCCACCCTGGGGACGGGTTCCAGCGTGTTCTCTTCCAGGGTGGAGGCAGATGCAGGGAGGAGGAAGGAGAAGGGTGGCTAGGAGGACCAGTGGGGGAGCAGCTGGGGATCTGAGTGACCTGCTCCAAGTCTGGGCTTGCCCTGGGCACGCTGGCAAATGACTTGACACTTCTCTTCTCTCATCGGCAAAACGCTCATGATATTGACCACCCAAGGTCACAGTGAGAATAAAAGTGTGTGAGGCTAAAGTCAAATAAAAGGATTTACCTGTCAGCTCTTAAGAGGTTGGCACTGTTGTTATTACTCCCATTTCACAGATGAGGAAGTCGAGGCTCAGAGAACTTCAAGAATTCTCTCAGGTTGTCAGCTGCAGAGCTGGAAAACTTTCATTTTTAAGTTTTGGCTTCTCCTTGCTAGGTTTATAGGCTCTCCGAGGCCTTGTTTCTGCAGCTGGCAGGGAGGGAGCCTATGCAATAAACAATTAAGAAGCAAAGAGTGAATTGGTAAATGTCAAGCTGTGTGACCCCAGGCCAGCTCCTTCACCTCTCTGGGCCTACATTGTAATATTTGTCAAGTAAAGGATGAGCGCTCTAAAGAGCGCTTAGGCCAAACTCCAGGAACCCAGTGAAGAGAAATGCAGGGCAGGGCCTGAGCAGAGGGACTTTCCAAAGTCCATGGTCATTTTTAGACTTGCTCTCAGGCGACAAGTGACCCGCGCTCTGTCCTCAGCCGGGCCCGCTCTTGGTAGTTCTTTTTCTGGCTGCATGAACTCAGGCTGTGTGTGCAGCCAAAGTTAAACTCAAGAGGGCTGGACACGTGGCCTGGGCGGGGAGCCGGAGCAGATGGCAGGCCACCTGTTGAGGGGTGGCTGCAAATCAGCGCTCCTGCTCCTCCAGTGGCCCCCTGCCTCTTGTGTATCCTCCCTTCCCGCCTGCCTTTGCCTCTTGCCCACCCTCCCCACTTGAACTGGGCCCCTGGGGGCATCCATGGTGGGGTTCTGGGCTGAGGACCCGCACAGAGGGGGACCGCAGAGGCTGGTTCCTTCTAGAGCCTGGTTCTCTGGGCTGGGGAAGGCAGGCCTTGAGCGTGCAGCAAGGGGCTTTGTCTACCCTCTGAGAAGACCGGAGAGGGGCTGTGGCCATGCTGCCCCTGCGTCTCTGACTCCCCTGGCCTACCACTCCCCCTCAAAGGGGTCATCTCATCAAGTCTTTGTGCATTTAAAGATTTTGAAATTTGTATTATTAAAAATAAAATCACAAAGCAATATATGTTCATGGTTCAAGGTAGAAACTTTTGAAAATACTCATAAGCAAAAAGCAAAACCCCCACCATCTGTTGTTCCAGGTGTCAGGCATACCCATTGTTCTAGTCTCTTTTCCTTGGACTTGTGTATTACTTTAAAAAAAATTCTCTTACTTTTACAATATGGTGCTAATTTCCTTCTCAGTTCATACAGAGGTGGCCAGAGTGTGATTTTTTTTTTTATACCATCATTCTGGATGGCTGCATCTTTATACAGGGCTCGATCCCCTATCCACAATGCCAAAATCATAAAAACTGGAAAAACCAAGTTTGTCTGTAACTCATTTGGTCTCAGAAATCTGCCTTGAATGGCCATGAGGCTATTTATAGTGTCCATGGCTGCTCTTCAGCATGAAGATTCATGTATTTTGGTACAGAAATATGAGTGGTTTTCTTTAAGGGGGCTGCCCCCAACCCCACTGAGGTATAAGGTAATATTGAGCCTAGGTAGCATTTTATATTTCTAAAACCCACAGAACTGTGAATCCTGGACCTCCTCTGAGGCACAGAGATGAACTAGATTTTAACTAAGTGGATGAGTTCAGCGCTTCCATTTGCTGGGTGTAACACTCTCTGCGAGTGTTTTGTGCATAATCCTTATGTCACCAGGGAGAGAGAAAACTCTGGTGTTGTATGCAGTTGGTGGATTGAGACACGAGGTTCAGAGGGTCCCCCTGGGACAGGTCAGGGTGGAAGTCAGAACCTTGGCTACCAAGTTCAAGCACGTGCTGCCTCCCTGCCTCCTCCCCTGTACCTCCCTGATACAATTTGAGATGGCACCATTATCAGTGTTTTTCAGGCTGTGACTTATGAACCACCTGCATCTGAATCCTTGGATGGTCACTAAAATAATGCAGATTTCCAGACCTCCCCCGCCACCACCACCACTACCACGCCGGCCTTGGGACCTGGACCTGAGAGTACTGCAAGCAACAGCTTGCCAGATGGGCTCAGGGTGATTCTGGGGCTTGTCATGTTTGAGCTTGTCTGGGTCCCAGGGACTTGAGTGAAGAGAAACATTGTCCATCTCCTACTAGATATGTGCTTGAGGGGTTCAGGGGACTCAGTTTTGCCACTACCCCCTGCTGCCAGGGACATGTCAACCTGAGCTGTCAACTCAGGAGCCCCTTGTCTCCTGGGTAGCCCAAGGGCCACTGGGCAGGCCCTCTTGGCCTCAAAGTCATGACTGGAAATGGGCTCTCCAAATCAAAGATGTTACTCTTGGTGACCCGAGGGAGTTGTAGCTCTGTTCAGAAACCAGGTTCCCCACCCACTCCCTTCTCAGAGCCTTACCTTCCTGCATCTTTGAGGGACTCAGCACAAGGTTCCTGTGTGAGCACTGCCATTTCTGGCCCCTCTGCTTTTTCTCAAAAGAATGGTTATACCTTTTATCTTAATTCAGCCTGCCTGTCTTCCCTCCCTGCCTTCCTTTTTTTTTCTAGGAGTAAATTCTTCTATCCTCCCACTCATCTCCTTACCCGTCTGTCCATTCTCCCTCTCTCCTTCCTTCCATCTACCCATGTATTCATCCATCTGTGTATCCATCCGACCACCCTGGCACCCACCCAGTGAGTGCTCAATAAATTGTAGTTGAATGAATGAATGAAGAGTTTCTCCAACCATCCTATCCAGTAACCTCATGAAAGACGGGAAAAAGATTCATCTAGAGTAAATGGTTGTGGCTGAATGAGTTCCTCACACTCTCCTTGTTCATTCCTTCATTCAGCAAATGTTTATTACGTGCACCTAGGTGCCAGGCCGAGACCAGGTTGTGGTGCTGGAGATACAGTGTTGAGCAAAAACAGATGTCTGGCCCTGACCCTTATGGAACTTGCAGATTTGGGGGGAGACAGATGTTAATCGAATAACCACACTCATGAATTCATAATTGCAAACAGCAATAAGTGCCCAGAAGGAAAAGAAATCACCCAGCATATCCCAGAGGTTCCTGAGCCAGGCCTGGGGGGCCAGGGAGGCTCCTGTGGGATCTGGATCCTCATGCAGGAACCACAGGATGAACCAGCCTCCAGGAAAGAACCACTGCATCAGGTAACTCCAGAGAGGAATTAAATAAAGGGACCTGGTTACAAAAGTGGTAATGCAGTTGAAAGAGCAAATAGGGGTGATTAGAAACTGCAGGAAGCTGCTGTCACCTCAGACTGAGGGACAAAGAGGAGACAGTTACTGGGCCTACAGCTGGAGCACAGAGGAAATGCAGCCATTTCTGGCAACTCGGCCCAAAGCGGGAGGGGTATGGAGAAGGGGAAAGGGAGAGAGGAAGAGAGAGAAAGAAATACCCTGGCTTCTCCCTCCTCTTGCCCTGGGGTCTCCCCAGTGCCTCCATAGGCTGAGCCTGGGGGGAGGGGACAAGCAGAGGCCAGGGGACCTGCAGAACATGACTTGCAGGGTCAGCCTGCAGAGTAGAAGGGTGGGGAATGGCTTATATTTGGCATAGGCAGGAATGAAATAGGCACAGAGGGGAAGGAATCAAATGCAGTCAATCCAGACAGTACATGCAAAGGCCCTGAGATGCAGTGTGTGGGGGGTATCTTGGAAGGTCAAGGCCAGGGGCCCAGAGGTCCTGGAGTCTCCTGGAGACATGGTAGGGCCAGAAATAGGAAGCTCGACCTGTCACCTGAGAGCTGTGAAGCCTGAGGATTTTAAGCAGGAGGGAGACCATAACTAGACTTGCGCTTTGAACAGATCACACTGTGCAGCCCCTGGGTAGAGAGCAGATGTGAGGCACCCCTGAGGGGAGCAGGTGGGGTCACTGCTGCCCTGCCAAACCCCTCAAGCCCCCAGCTTCCACCCAGGCCTGGCAGCACTCCCCTACTCTCCCCACCCCCACTCTGGCCCCCCGCATCCACAGCAGGAGGGAAGCTCCAGCTTCTTCTAATGAGGCGGCCACGTCCCTGATCTTCTGCTGCCCCCAGATGAGGTCCCCTGTTCAGCTGGCCTCGTCTGCCCAGGTACTCTCCTCTAAGCACCGCCCCCACCCAGCTGCCCACAGCCTGGGCTGGAGTGCCCGCCACCATGGCACCTGTTCTTGGCTATTTTTCGCAGCTCTGTTTTCAGGTCTGATAAATATTGATAGCAGAGCAGGGTCCCAGGTGGCCCTGCTAGGAGATAGTCTTCTGGAAGACGAGTCAGGGTGCCTGGCTGGAGTTGCAACGGGACACCCAGGCCTGACTCCTGGCCTCCATGCCTGCCCCACCCCACCTCACCCTAGCCTACTCAGGGTTGGGGGTCGGGTTCAAGCCTAAAGCCCCTGGAGGCCACTCAGAACGTCAGACTTGCTCTAGTTTTCTCAGAGGTCTGGAGCTCGTCACCGTGTGGGCTGAGCTTTGGGGTCCCAAGGAAGAGACAGGGTCACCAAGAAGTTCTTGAACAGCTGGGTGAGGGCACCTTGGCCTCAAAACCAGAAACCCCCAGTTTTCAAAGGTGAGAGAGCTCGAGTCTGGGAATTCCCCTTCCAGCTCTGCGTGCGACCTCGGACAGAGTATGACTCCCTGGGCCGTGGGTCCTCACCCGCCAAATAAACGGGGTGGTCAGAGAGGGGCTACAACCTCAAAACTCTCTCCGAAAAATACACTTCTTGGAGACGGAAACCCTTCTGGGGGACTCCAGAGGTAGGGGGCAGAAATGGCCCCCCATGCTGAGTTCTCAGCACTTCTGCATTCAGGAGTGTTTCAATCTTCCCGGGGCAACAAGGGGTAGTGGGCATGGTTATGGACTAAGGAAGTATGGCTGAGAAGTCCCAACCACTTGCCCAGGGCCGTGCAGAGAGTAAACGACAGGGCTGGGATTTCCATCCAGACAGTGAAAGCCAGAGGCAATTTACTGCAGTTTGAAGTGTGGGCTCTGGAGCCAGACAACCTGGGTTTAAATTCCAGCTCTGTCACTTAGAAGCTGTGTGGTCTTGGGCAGTAACATAGCCTCTCTGAGCATCTGTCTCCTCATCCATAAAGTGGAAATAGTACCTGTGCCTCTATCTCATGGGGCCATTGGAAGGATTAAATGAGAAGAGGTACACAGATTCAGAACTGGGCGTGGCTGACTTAGGGTCTGGAACCCGCTCCTCCTAAGACCCGCGTCCCTGCCACTGCAGCATCCTGCTGCCTGTCTGCTTGGACCCTGTGCAGCGTCTGACCCAGACCTCCGGTCGGGCAGGCGCTCCAGAAATGCATTCTGAACCCAGGAGGGAGTGGAGTCAGGACCCAAAGTGGGCACTGGGGACTGTAAGTCACTGTTCCTGGTGAGCGCTGTCCTCTGGACAGCTGGAATGTTCTAAATCATTCTAAGACCTGGGCAGATTGGAATTTTAAAATATGTTTCCCCTTTTAGAGTGAGCCATGCCTAAGTATTTCTGGCCTGTGAAAGGAACACAGTTTCAGAGCCAGGACAGGGAAACCACGCGTGCTCACACAACCCAACGAAAATACCAGCCACCAAGCCCTTTTCCTCTGCGACCCATGTGGGCTGCATGGGGGATGCTGGGGTGGCCAGGGGGTGGGTGCCCTGCAGGGAGATGGCCCACAGGGTAGGGCAGCTGAAAGGCAGTCTTAGGAGCCAGGGAATCCTGGGAATTCCACAAGCCACCACGAATATGGTTTCAAATGTCTTAGTATGGACTGGCATCTAACATATACCTACCCCATAGCAGCAACTCCAATAGAAACACTTCATGTGTTTTCAACAAAAGGCATGGACGATGATGTTCAGAAAAACAGTATTGGTGTTTGCATAAAATGGGAGTGGCCCCAAAGCCAAGCAGTGGTGGAATGACTGGAAAAATTGTTGTAAGCTCATCAGTGGAATACTATACAACAATGGAAAAGAATTGGGTACTCCAGGTGCAGAAATGGGAGAATTTCACAGACATAACATAGAACCACGAGGCAGACTCAGAGACTACATATGATATCCTTCTATTTATATAATATACAGGCTGTACTGACATGTGGTTGAACCCTGAAAACATCATGGTCAGTCAAAGAAGCTAGTCACAAAAGACCACATATCGCGTGATGCCATTTCAATGAAATGGGCAAATTTGCCAGAATGGGCAAATCCACAGAGACAGAAAGTAGATGGGTATTGCCCAGGGCTAGAGGGGTTGGGAGGTGACAGCTAGTGGCTTGGGGTTTCTCTTAGGAGCAGTGAAAATGTTCTCCAATTGACTCTGATGATGGTTGCACAACCATCAGAGATTAAAAGCCACTGAACTATTCACCATTGAATTGGTGGATGGTGTGGTATGTGAATTATATCTCAGTAAAGCTGCTAAAAAATAAAAAGCAGTTTGGCGTTAGAAGCTTGGACGCCTGGCGTTCCGGCTGGGACTTGTTACCCTTAATGGGGGGTAAAGCCTGGATGAAATGCAAGGGGAGCTGCTGGGAGGAGGCTGGGCGTGCCTTATTTCTGGGTGCTGATGACACAGATATGCTCAGCTTGTGAGAATTCCACAAGCTGGACCCACATAATAATGCCCATGGTTCTGTATGTATGTGGGCACACTTTTCTATATATAAAGCCTAATGAAAGCTTTTAGAAATTATTGCACCCTGGTTTAGTTTTGGACACACACTTCAATCCTGCTTTACATCCCCATCAATGAGTCCAGCACCAACCAACCGCAGAAAGGAAAGAGCAGGGCAGGCGGGCTGGCCATGGGCTTTGGAACATCCTTTGGTGACTCAGAGGAACAGCTGGAAGGACTCTGTGGCTGCTGGCTACCCCCCTCCCCCACCATTAGCCTGCACTGAGGTGCCTGCAGCCCACCAAGTAGTCCAGGGCCTGAGAGCCTGGGCTGCTGAGGGTTGGGGCCCTGAAGTTCACGGCAATAACCTCGAGTTTTGTGATGGAGGAGCAGGTTGGGGGAATAGTGTCACCAGAGGGGGGGCCTGGGCTGTTTGTGTCTGTATTTTGGGGGGGGGTTCATGGGAGCAAGGCAAGATTTCAGGGGCACCTGATTCTGCTCTTAGACTCTTTACCCCATACTCTTGCCCTTAATTGTGTAATGCAAGCAGCTTACAAAGTGCTTCTCTGGAGTACTTTTCTCAGGCCCCAGAGATGGAAAGTGGTCCTCCCACTTCCACCCTCTGACGCCCCTATATTTGAAAACAGAAGGGATGCTAAGCTAGGGTCACCAAACACGCTATATATTTTTAATGTTTACATTGAACAGATCAGCCTAGTTTACACATACAAACACTAGGAAATTTCACCAGCCCCAGCAGCTGGGAGCTTACCCCAGGCCCAGGAGCTATCCCCTAAAACCTCAGTCTCTCCATCTCTCAGGTGGAGCTGGTGAATCCTTCACCCCCTGGATTGCTGTGTCATACAAGCTAACGGATGTGAGATGGCTCATAAGACGGCCTTCATAAATCCCAGGGATTTTTTTTTTTTTTATTGTTAACGGTTGCATTCTTTCCCTCTGAGAAGGAGGATATGCTTTTGCCTTTGGCCTGCCATGTTTGAAACTCTTTCTGAGCACAGCTTAAAAATACTTACTTCATTCTTAGGGGGAAACAAATGGAAAGAAATAAAAAAAATAGGACAGTCAGATGATAAATTTTGTTTTTCTGGTCCCCAGTGAGCCAGAGGCCAAACACACAGCACACACAGCCTCTGAAAGAGGAATGGTAGGCCAGCCTCTGAAGGGGAAGGGGTTCTGGGAGGGGTGCCTGAGGCCCCGTGCAGCGTAGAGAGAGGAGGAAGCAGGCAAGGGCGCCATGAGGAGGGCAGGCGGGTTGTAGGGTCAGGGGGAGCTGGGGCCACAGGGGAGGATTCAGTCTGGATTGCTGGCACTTGAAAGAATGAAAGACTGGAAGCCGGTAGAAGCAGCCAGGCAATTCTGGAACTTGGAAGGCACTGCGAGGTTTTGGATAGAGTCTGGCATCCCATGTTTAAGCATGGATTGGGCCCCAATCTAGTCCCCCGCCTTGTGACGCTGCGGGACCTCGTGAGGGAAGCCACCCAGAGACAGACACACAATACGATGTGTGATAAGTGCTTGGAGCCTGAAAACTTGCTCTCCCCCGCAGTGCGAGGGCAGATTCCTGCAGTTTCTGGGCCAAGGCGACCCTACAGGAAGCTGCAAATTTGCGATGTGCCCAGATGTTCCACGCTGACAGCCTTCTGGTCTCCTCCAGACCCAAGGTGGGTGTTTTCTCCCTGTCCCTTACACTGGGGTGCCTGTGAGCATCTGTTGGTGCTTTTCAATCCCATCATGCTTGGGAGTCCCAAGAATGAAGATGGAGAGCACTGGGTCCATGTGGTCTGCGGGTGCCTGGCCACCTCTCCCCAGCTGCAGGGAGGGCTGGGGGGCTCAGAGGGAAGCAAGGAGCTGACTCTGCTGGGACCTGGAGTCTGTGGCTCCGACGTGAAGTTATTATGAATAAACCTAGAGACTTGGCCTCATCTCTGGCACAGACTCAGCCTGTTTTGTGTCTGAGTCTCCTTAGGTGTGAAACGGGGGACATATGTGAGAACAAGCTGGCATCGCAGGGCTCAGGGCAAAGCTAATGGCTAACAGAGCCAGGGAGTGACAGAGACACACCTCCTGGGCTCTGGCCCTAGCTCCGTCTGCTGCGTGACCTCTAGCCTTTACTTCTTTTCTCTGTCTCCTCACCTGGAAACTGAGGACATAATAGAATCTACCTCACTAGCTTGTTGCAAAACTTTGGCATGTGTAGGCAAGGGACCTGTGTGTGCTTCACACTCAACCCGTGTACACGAGTGCTACTAGGATGTCTGCATCCAGAGAGAGTGCTCTGCCTGGACTGTCTCACTTCACCTTCCTCACAGCCCTGGGGGTGAGTTGCTTTGTTATCCTTGTTTTACAGATGGGGAGCCCGAGACTCAGAGAGGTTAACTAGCAGGCCAAGGCTCGCACAGCTAGGAAATAACAGAGCTGTGATGTCCATCTGGTATGTCAAGCTGTACCAGCGTCCGCACCCTGGTCATCTACCCACAAACGACCAGCCATCATCACCTGCCTTCCTCCTCCTCTGCTCTGTTCTCGCCTGTTCCCTGGCTCCCAAGATGTGTGCCTGGGAACTTTCCTGAGCCACTGGGTCATAGAAGGAAATAGAAACATCCAGTGGATAGCTCTTCCCTCCACTCCTGGCCCACTCTGTACACACACATAGGCACACACGTGAATACATGCATACATACGCCTAGGGATGCATACACGTGTACACACTGACACATGCACACACATGAATGCAGGCATATGTGTACATACAGATGCACACATACACACATGCACACTCCAACACTTGCATACACACACTTTCACACAAGTTGCACACACTCAGGATGCTCTCTGGATGACTAGCTTAGCCAAGAAAACCACCTCCCTCTTCCTCCTGTCGACCTCCGTGGTGCTCCTCCCTCAGACTGTATGTGACTTCACTACAGTGCCCTACTGACTTGGGAGTGCAGACAGGCAGTCACAGAACCTCCTCAACCACTGGACAGGACCAGGAAGGATACCCACACAGTCACCTACAATGTGCCAGGCCCCTCTCTGTTGAGGGTCACGACCCCATTGCACAAGGCAGAAAACTGAGGCTTAGGGAGCTAAGGGGTTTGCCCAAGGCTCACACAGCTTGAGAGCAATGGGGCAGGATTGGGACCCAGGAGGGTGGGGCCCGGCAGTGAGCCAGGCTTTGGATCTACACAGTGAGCAACGCAGACCTACTTCCCACAGGAGGGAGCACCCGGGCTCCTGGGGGGAATCAATCAGAGAACAGTCAACACAAAAATAAATAAAATCGTTGCAAATTCCTATGCCAGTGAGCTGAGACTGAGAATGACAGGGCAAGCTACTTCAGTTGGAGAAGGAGGAAGTCCTCTGGGGGAAGACCAAGACTATAAAGAGGAGAGGAGCTGGCTTCACAAGGAGAGCCTGGAAAAGTGTTTGAAACAAGGAACAGCATGAGCCAAGCCTTAGGGGACCCATATGTAACCCACAGCGGACCTCTCTTTCCTGAGCCAGGGACTGTGTTACCAGCAAGCTCTTGGTCTGTGCGGGGCTTGAGAGTTATGCTGGGACACAGTTATACAGACCTCACCCTTTAGGTATTAAAGATGCCAGAAGCAAGGAAGCCCCTTGGCCCTGCCCCCAGCATTCCTTCAGGACAGTCCTGCTGACACAGCTTTTTTCTGGCCTGGGTGAGAACCCGCAGTTCTGCACTTCTGGCCATGGTGATGATGATGAGCTTCCTGTTGACCCCTGAACTATGAGCCCTGGAATATCCACCAGGGATTCCAAAGAGGTGGCCCTTTCTCTTGTTCCCTTTATTTATAATGCATGGCCTTCCTCCATGCCAAGAGGAAGCCTAGTTTTATTTACATGTCAGTGTCCCAGAGGGCAGAGGGGCCAACCTGGCACCTTTGTCCCCAGGCTGACTCTGGGCTCCAGCTGGCGGGTTGGGACAGCTGTTAACTGCTCAGAAATCAGAGACTCAGATTTTTGAAGCTGGAAGCGATGGGCATTTTGCAGATGAAACGTGAACCCAGAGAGGCCTGGATTTGCCCAAGGCCTCCCCCGCCAGCGCCAGAGCAGCAGGGAGGATGGAGCGGTCTTGGCTGTGTCCCCTGCTGTGGACGGTCTCCATCAGCAGCTGGATGACGGGACCCAGATGTTTGCCTAGTGACTGTGCAGCCAGGGAGTTGAGAACAGGGGCCTGGAACTGGCTGCCGGGGTCTGGATGCCAGCTCCGCCGTTCATGAAGTGTAACTTAGAGCTCAGTGCCTCCTTTTTCTCATCTGTAAAATGGGCTGATCATGGCACTTAATGCAGAATTATTGGGAGGAGCGACTGAGTGGATGTGTATAAAGTGCTTAGATTCTGCCCCTGGCACGTACTAAGGTCTCTCTTTCTGTATTTAATAAATACGTATCTATACATAGGTACAGTAAATACATGGAAACAGTTAACCCCCTGCCAGAGCTTCTGCCTAACAAGAGGAAAAACGGGCCCAGGGTTGTTGAGTCATGTGTCCTGGAACACACAGCCCTTACACACAGGACCCTTTTCTGCCCCTGCCCAGCGGTGGGCTGGGGTGTGGGAGGCTAAGGAGTCTGTCCCCGGGATGGTGCATTCTCTAATGTGTCCCAGGAGACAAGGGACAGCTCCTCTTACCTCTGTCACCAGAATTAGAACCCTGGGCCCTGAAAGGTGCCCCCAACCCAGGGCTCCTCAAGGCTGTAAAGGGCCCGTTAGAATGGGGAGGGTGACAGGGGGGCCCCCCAGCTTACTTGGCAGCTTGCCTACTTCAGGGCTGAGGGAGCAGCCCTCCCTTGGTGGGTTCCTCGTCTCCTGGGACGCCGGTCGCGTCCTTACCTGGCTCTGGCTGTGTCCTGCTTGACCTTTACTTAAAGACCAGCTCTAGTGGCTGATGGGTTTCTGCGGGTCCCAGAGGAGACCCTTCAGACGGCTCGAGCCAGGCACGCTGGAGAGAGCCCCTAATTGGGGCAATGAATCATGGAGCGCGGCTCCCGGCTGGACACAAAATAGATAGAGGAGCCGGCGAGCTATTGTGCGCAGTTTGGGACGCGGGGGGGCGGAGGGGGGAGGGCGGCGGAGGAGGAGGAGGAGGGCGGGCAGAGGGGAGGGAGCGCTAGGGAGGGATTCCCCCGCCCGCCGCGCTCCCGCCCTGCCGCCCGCCTCCCCTCCTCCTCCCCTCCTCCTTCCCTCCTCCCTGCGCACCGCCCGCCGCCCCGCCTCCCTCCTCCCCAATTAAATGACCCAACGCTTTGGCAGGCGCCGGAGCTCGCACATGCGGCTGCCGCTCCAGCCGCCCGGAGCCCGCCGCCGCCGCTGCTGCGTTCCGGGCGCGCTCGCCGCGGCGCCGCCGGGGGCTCGGCTGGCCGGGGGGGCGCCTCTGCGAGCGGCGGAGCGCCCGTGCCCGCCGCCAAACTTTGCCGCGCGCACACATGCTCCAAGTTGGGCGCGGCGGCGGGCTGTGAGGGCCGCCCCGGGCGCGCGGGGGCCGGGGCGGGCGGCGCGGCGCGGCCATGAGCGGGCGGCCGGCGCCGGTCTCCCGCAAGCAGCGGCTTATGGCAGCCGTGGGCGAGCGGACGGCGGGCGGCGGCGGCGCGCCGCTCTCCTGCTTCATCTGCGGCGGCGGCATCGGGCGCGGCAAGGAGCTGAAGCTGCAGGTGAAGCAGCCGGCGGCGGCGGCGGGCGCGGGGGCCCCGGCGCAGCCCTTCTTCCCGTTCCTGCAGCAGCAGGAGCCCGCGCCCGGCGCGCGCGAGCTGTCCCCGGCCGACGGCTGCGTGCTGGTGTGCGCCGTTTGCCGCTGCTTCCTGGGCGAGCAGTGGGCCGCCTTCGAGCGCGCCCGCACGCCCGTGGACACAAGCGCATGTACTGGCTCAAACGTCCACACCAGTGTGACGCGGGCGCGGGCGGGCGCCGCGGGGGCGCCGCGGCCCCCCGCGAGTGGAACGTCGCCTACGCGCTCGGCGGCGCGGACGACGAAGACGAAGGCGGCGGACCCGGGCCCCGCGCGGCTACCGAGGAGCCTCGAGACTCGGAGCTGTCGGAGCTGTCTGACACCGACCCCCTCTCTGAGCCGGACCAGGCGGCGCGCGACGCCCCCAGTCCCCACCAGGATGGGGCGCCAGCTGCGCGCTCCGCCCCGGGGCCCGGGCCTCGCGGTGGCCGCTGCCTGGAATGGAGGCCGGCGCTGGGACCCTCTTCGGGACAGGGTGCAGAGACCCCGGCTGGGGGCGTGGAAGAGGAGGGAGTCCTCTCGAAGCTCCGCGTGGATGGGGAGACCAAGGCCGGCATCCGGCGCCGCCGGAAGGGCCCCGGAAGGCACTGGATCCCAGAGGCCCGGGCCAGCGTCCTGAGGGGCGTTCAGGACCCTTGGCAACGGCCTTCAGTCCAGGTGGCCCCTGCAGAGGGCACGAAAGGAGTTCCTTTGGGCAGGGTCGCCAAATCTCCCGAGAGCAGGCCACTGGGGGAGAGCCGTGGGGGCTACTGCATGTCTGAGGACAGTGACATCAACATCACGAGCGAGGAGGAGGACCGCAAGGAGCAGCCTCTCCCAGGCCCCCGAGGCCCCAAAGACAAGGAAAATGGTAGTGGCCGTGCGCCCCCGGTTCCCCTGGAGAGCCGGGCTGCACCACCAGAGGGCCTTTGCTGCTACATCTGTGGGTCAGCACTGTCCCCAGCTTCGCAGCACCAGATCCACGTGCAGAAGCAGGAGAAGCTGGCCCAGGCCCCCTTCTTCCCCTTCCTGTGGCTGCACAGCCCGCCTCCGGGGGCACAGCCCATCAGTGAGGGTGGTAGCACCCTGGTGTGCCCCTGCTGCTTCTCGTCCCTCATGCAGCAATGGCAGAGCTTCGAACTGGCCAATGTGCCTGTCCTGCAGCGACTCTACGTGGTGCCGCTGAACAGCCACGCCCCCGGCATGGCCTCCAAGGGCAGGCGGCTCCTGAGGGAAGAGGGCCCACCCACCGGGTCGCTGCCAGAGGCCTGCTACCTCTGCGGGGAGGACTGCACCCAGGACGCCCGGGCAGTGGCCTTCAGGAGCCTCAATGGCAACGCCAGGGCCTCCATGCATTTCCCCTTCCTCAGCCTCCTGCCCTGCCCCCCCAACGCCCAGGGCCCCAACAAGCGCTGTGAGGTCCGCAGCTGCCCCAAGTGCTTCAGCGTCCTGGAGGATGTCTGGGCCCTGTACCGGGCCTGCCAGAACGAGGAGCTCATCACCTCAGTGCAGGGCTTCCTGGGCAGGTACCACCAGGCCTTCTCTGCCTCGGACCCTACTCTCTCCGAGCCGCCCTTGTCGGCCCAGGGCAGCCTGGCATCGGTCTGCTACATCTGTGGGGCTGAGCTGGGCCCCGGGAAGGAGTTCCAGCTCAACGTGAACCCGTCCAGCCGCTTGGGCGAGAAGGAGCCCTTCTTTCCCTTCCTCACCGTCTATCCGCCTGCCCCACGTGCCAGGCCTGCCGACGCCACCGGCCTGGTAGCCACATGTGTGCTCTGCTACCATGACTTGCTGGGACAGTGGCTGCAGCACGAGGCCCGCGGTGCCCACCATGCCGTCAGCCCCTGGTCTCGGCAGTACCGCGTGGAGACATTCGTGTGCTTCTTCTGCCAGCAGGAGAAGAAGCGTTGTCTCGGGCTGAAGGCCGTGCGGGTGGCCCGGCTGCCCTTGTTTCTCTACACCCTGCGAGCAAGCCACAGCCTGCTAGTGGATGACGGGCAGCAGCTGGTCATTGGCGCCTGCACAGAGTGCGGGACCCTGGTGTGCGCTGGCCAGGGGCTCCCCCACCAGGCACCCGTGGGCTGGAGCTCCCCGGTGGCAGCTGCGAGGAAGGTAAGCAGCCGTCCTCAGTCATCCTCTGAAAAACCCCAGCAGGGAAAGAAGAGGTGTTGTTTTCTGTTCTGCTGGGGAGCAGTGTGCGCTGATTCTGTGCACTGTGCTCCCGCAGGAGGGGTCCTCTCGGGTCACCCGCTGTGCCTGGCCGAGCTCGGAGGCCTGTGGCAGGCCAGGGGAGCTGGGGGGCCCAGAGTGGTCCTGTGGAAGAATAGGGCACTGCTGAAAGCAGCAGGCATGGGCCTGAACTTGAGTGTGTGTGTGCAGCGGAATCTATCAAACAGAGGAAGTTCGGGGCACGTCTGTCATCCGCCTGATAACATTGGTAATTAGTCCAGCCACGCGGGTCACTGAGAGGTCTCGTACTTACCCGGTTTGAAACACATCAGAAGTTCCTCTCTCTCTCTCTTTCCCACTAGGCTTAGCTTTTCCAGAATTTTCCACTCAAGTTCACACTTTTCCTTTGAGGCTCTCTGGTTGCTTAACAGCCGATGAAGACAGATTTCCAGACATGGGGGTTTGGGGCCTGGGGGACAGTGGCCTAGACAGGGCTTTCTCCTGGTGGGAAGAGTCTTTCTTCTCTGCAAGTCAGCTGTGCCGGGGGAGGGTGGGAGGCCTGGTGTGCACCCTGTTTATAAGGTGCCTGCCTTCACGCTGCCTGCCCGGGAGGAGCCAGATGGGGTTCAGTTAATTTTGGATCCGGCTTTGCAGAGGCCAAAGCAGGAACTGCCCCTGGTGGGTCTGGGGAAGCAGACGTCTGTGAGTTATGATCACCGTCATGGCTACCGGGGCCAGGAATCCTATTTTCCACTGAAGCCAGTGGTGTTAGCTTGTTTAATCTGATGCCTGGAGTGGTGGCCACTGGCGAGGGGCTGGCGGAGGACACGTGAACAGGGAAGGGTGCCTTCGCTCCTCTGGGGTGGATGTCCATCTGCTTGAAAGCTTCCCAAGTCTGCCTGCCACAGGTCCATGTGTGTGCGCGTGTGTGGGCTCCTGGGTTGCGTGTTCACACGTGGTAGCTGAGTCTATAAAGTAGGTGCCTGGCCCTGACGCCTTCGTGCTCTGCCCAAGGTTCCTTCAACGTCAGCATCCTCTTTGGGCTTAGTGCTTTCTTTGGGAGCTTTGGTCTGGTTTGGGGACTTCTGTCTTTAAAACGTTTGGGGATGGCTTCTCACCCCCACTGTGGATACTGAACTCTCCTGGCGGTGTGGGGCAGCCCCGCCCAGGGTCTGCTGCTGGGAATCTGACCTGCAGTTCCTGGAAGGGTTGGACCGAGAAGAGCCCAGCCCAGCTTTGGAGAAGGACAGGATTGGTTTCCAGTCCTGCCCTTTCTCTTGTTAACTGAGTGCCAGAGAGGACGCCTCTCGTCCTCCCTGAGTACATGTCTTTAAGCTGAGGAGTGGAAATAAGCATTACCTGCCTCACGGGGCCATAGTGAGAATTAAATAAATCGGAGCATTTGACTGCCTCTGTAAAATCAAGTGCTTGGCATGCAGAGGGACCCCTCAAGTTCTCCCGGTGTGTTGGGACAGATTCTTCCAGGATGCAGGTGGCTTCTGCAGGATGGGTACAGATTTTCATCTTGGCAGTGGGGGGCATGGGGTCATCAGAGCTCTCCCCATGAGGCCTCTCAGACTGTTTTTTGCAGACCATCAAACTGCGATGAGTTTTCCCATGATGGTTTGCTCACCTGTTGGGAGTTGCTGAAATGCCAGCTGGGGGCCTTAGCTGATAGAACTTAAGGAAATGAAAGAAGCTGCAGTTCCCAGTCCAGCTGGGACGTGGGTCATGGAGGGCGGCCAAGTGTAGATGAAGACACGAGCTGCAGTCTGCCCAGAAGGGGCCAGGGTGAGTTTGGGAAGGCTGAAACATCACACTAACTTTTGCACCATTTCTAAAACAACTTATCTCATTTGTTCCTTGCCATGTCCGTATGAGGCCTTATTATTCCCTTTTTAGAGATGAGTAGATGAAGACTCAGAGAAGTCAGATGGCCTCGGTGACTATCACACAGCTGGTAGGTGGCCGAAGTGGGTCTTGAATGTAGGTCTTTCTACCCCAATGTCCTGCTCCATCGAACTCTCTGCTGGAGGAAGAGCCTTAGAAGATGGATGGGATTTGTTGGTGGGGGAGGATTCGGGAGAAAGGGAAATAAGGTTGGAGTGAACTAGAAGCCTTGAAATCAGGAAAAGAAGAAAGAGTTTAGAGGCGAAGATGCAGAGGGGCAATAAAAAGTGAAATCAGGTTCGGAATGGGCTGGGGAGAGCTCCGCCTGGGGCTGGACCGTGGCAGGGGAGGCCACCGGGCCTGCATGAGGTGGGGCAGCAGTGCGGGGCTTAGGCTCTCCCAGACAGAGGGAAAGAGAAGCCACCTCTCTACCCCCAGGAGAGCCTGACTGACGGTCAGCAGACTGCAGGAAACACAGCCTCCCATCCCCGCATTCACGCAGCAGATATTTATGGAGCGCCTCCTCTGAGCCAGCCGCTGTGTCAGACCCTGGGCTCTGGTGGTGTCAGGGGAGGGGCATGAAGGGTCCACAGAGAGGACAGCTTCCTGAAGAGCTGTGGGCACAGCAGGACGAGATTGCCGAGTGCCAGGGCGGGCACGGGGATGAGCACTCAGCATCCCGGGGGCTGCAGGCAAGCCCAGGGGAGGTGTGGAGGCTCCCATGCTCCTTTCCTGATTCCAGCTCCGGGGACTCTGGTGTTCGTGTCCGTATTCCTTGTCTCTCTTGGGGGCAGTTTGAGAATCCGTGGTGGGGCGAGTGGCTGGGGCATTGGAAGGTGGCCGCAGGGAAGCCACTTAGCTGGGACAGTGTGTTCCAGAACCTGGTCTATACCAGCTGCTATGATGCCTCAGTTGTTTCCTGTTAAGTGTTCATTCATGACTAAATCAGCTAGAAACAAAACATGGAAGGAAGAAAGTAAGGGTGTCACTCGTACCCTCTGTTTAGATCGTGGCTTCTCTCACCAGCTGGCCCCCTCGCCCTGCAGAGCACTGTGCTCTGCAGCCACTGTCTCTGAGCTGGCTGCTTGGATAGGGCTGTGTTGGGGGTGGGCTGGGGAGGCTGCAGCTCACCTTTTTGAGGGTGCTTGTCCCAGGAGGAGCCTCAGCACTGGGGCCCTGGAAAGACCCTGGCTTGGCCTTAAAACAGGCCTGGCTTCAATCTTCATTCTGTTGGGAGCTGGCTGTGTGACCTAGGGTAAGACTCTTGCCCTCTCTGAGCCTCAGTTGCTGCCCCTGAGAAATGGAGGTGCTCTTTCCTCTGAAGAGTTTGTGATGTGACAGCTGCAGGCGGGCAGCAGAGGTATGGGTCCCATTCATTCCCTTCTCGTCCCTGAGCTGCTCCTAGCTCAGGGTGGGTCTCTCACTGGCACCCATGGGCTCCGGTGTCACAGCCTCTGCCGCTACTTTTCTACTGGGGCAGGGAATGATTGTCCCTCTTGAGAGCTAGGAGGCACGGCTGGCCAGGCTGCAGAGATGGTATCTGAGGATGTAATAACCATGAGGGTCTAGAACGCTTCCTGAGTTCCAGCCTGTGCCATACTTTACACTCACTGGGTCCTCACAACAACCCTGTTTAGGGAGGTACTGCTATCTTCATGTCATAGAGGAAAAAGCCAATCCATAGAGGTCAAGGAGTTTGCCCAGGGTCATTCAGCTAATGACATTGAGGTCAGCACTGAACTAGGAGCCTGGCTTTGGAGTCTGTGCTCTTGACTTCTGTCCCCTCTGGAGCTCCAGCTGTAGGGGTGGCAGTGCCCTGGCTGGGGAGGTCTTAATGGTCCTTGTGCATGTCCCTCCCCGCGCCCCCCCACAAAGTGAGCCAGCAGGGCAGCTGGGAGGCAGGAGTCAGCTTGCCTGGGCCAGAGGTCCTGAGAAGCCCCCACCAGCTGGCTCTGCTGCCAGCCTCCCCCCACATTTTCCCACCCACTGAGAAGTGGTGCCCTTTGTCTTTGCTGTCCCCAGCATTGCCCAGGTGTTCAGATTTCAGCTGGGGCCTCCTCCTGCTGCCAAGAGAAGCCTACTCCCATCAAGGATGGGTTTGCCGCGTGATTGAGCGCTTTCCTTGTGAGCCAGTTGGTGGCCAGGCCGCCCTTGCCTCTTCCCTCTGTCCAGGGAGCGTTCTGGGCAATGGAGCGTGCAGCTGTTTACCTAACCGCACCCCGGCCTTCTCCGAGGGACTCCTGCCCAGCCCCCCGAGCCCGGCCTCCCAGCCTGGAACAGGTGTTGCCGCTGGGCCGCCTTTCTTTTCTCCGCGCTGACATCTGAGGCCTGCAGAGAGCGTCTGTCATCACTCGCCTGTCAGGACCGCGCGCACATCTGTTTCCCGTGTTCCCTGCTCTCTGCGCCCACTCGGCTCCTTGCTCTTCAGGGAGGGCCTGGCGGCCCTTCCTCCCAGGTCCAGGCTTGAGGGGCACCTGGGCAAGGTGATTGGATGGGGAGCCTTCTGGAAGGTGCCTGGAGAGGCTACCCGCTGGGCTGACACTGGCACCCTGTCCCTGGCAGCTGCTGTGAAGTGACTGGGCTTCAGGCCTTTCCCAAGCTCTGACCACCTCCTCCGAGGGGAGGTCTCTGCTTTTCTTGGCGAGTTGGGAGCCATCTGCTCAGTCGAGTAAACTTTCCAGATGCGCCTCGTCTTAACCCTGGAGGTGATTGAAGACAACTGGGATGGCCAGAGGTCTTCAAAACTCAGCCTCCCTGGAGGCAGGGAAGGGGCCGGGGCAGGGCTGGAGGGGTAGCTTGCCCAGAGCTTTTTGGCCCCTTCTCTGCTTAGATCTCTCTGGATCTGACCCCTGGGAGATTAACTCTGCTGTGACTGTCTTCTGAGCGATTGAAGGTTCTGGTCTCATTGGCACATTTTCTTGGCTGGGGAAAAGCCCACATCTGGATTTCAGGTCCATATTCTGTCCCAGGTCCATGTCCCTGCAGAGACTGTGGAGAGGGATGGTGCTTCTGCCCTCTGGGAAGAACATTTAGGACCTTGGCTTCCATTTGCCACTCGGCCCCAGAGGGAGCCCCACGAAGGTGGTGGTGGAAGGAGCTTGTGCTCACCATGTGACCTGTGCTCGTTTCCCCGGCTGGTCCTCAGGGGTCACGGTTATTTTGCCTGCCTCACGTGGAATCTGATCTGTGGTATTTATTAAGTTAATTTTTTTCCCTTTCCCTCCAGCTTTATCGAGCTATAAATGACATACAACATGATGTAGCTTTAAGGTATATGCAGAGTATTGATTAGATACATGTATCTATTGCAAAATGACCTCCATTCCACCCCATAGTTGCCATTTCTTTTTTGTGGTAAGACCATTTAAGATCTGTTCTCTAACAGCATTTTGAGTATGTGATACAGCATTGTGAGCTGTAAGCCTCAACTTAGATCTCCAGACTTGTTAACCTGTGGCTGGAAGTTCAGTGTTTCCCTGTTTCATGGGATCTAGGTTTTAAATTCGGTATGTCATTCTGTGGCCCCAAAACACCATGATGTTCTGTGCAGGGGAGGATAATGTGTTAGGGTCAGAAAACCCTCATGGGTCATCAGTTTTCAGGTAGCATTATATCAGGAGGACCAACAAGCTCACAGCCTAAGGCCACTTTTGCAGGTTTATTTTTTCCAGTGAGGAAGCTGCAGTGCCTGAGGGTGAGGTGGAGTTCATCTCAGAGGACAGCCTGGGCCAGTCCGGACTGTGGGCTGACTCTTGTTTTTGTTTTGTTTTTGCATTGAGATCTAATTCACACACTACAAGACTTTTAAAGTATACAGTTCAGTGGTTTTTACAGGGTTGTGCAGCTGTCTCCACTGTCGAATCCAGAACGTTCCTGTCACCCCCCAAAAGAAACCCCTTCCTTATTAGTGGTCACCTCCCACCCCAAGGGCCTGGAAGCCACATATCTCCTGTCTGTGGATGTACATATTCTACATTTTGTAGAAACGGAGCCGCACGATCTGTAGTCATTTGCGCTTGGCTTCTGTCCTTTCACAGGTTTTCAAGATTCACCCCCATTGCAGCATGAATCAGTACTTCGGCCCTTTTTATGGCTGAATAATATTCCACTACATGGATAAAGCACATTTTGTTTATCAGTGGATAAACATTTGGGCTGTTTCTACCTTTTGACTGTTGTGAATTACCACTGTGAACATTTGTGTACAGGTTTTTGTGTGGATCTGTTTTCTCTTGGGCAGATAACCCAGAGTGGAATTGCTGGGTCACCTGGTAGTTCCACGTTGACTCTTTCAGTTCTCTTTTCCTTTAGGGGTTTCAGGCAGGCAAATTACATGATATGACTTAGGTTTGAGAAAGGCACATTTGTGACTCCTTGAAGCTGTGTTCTGTCAACTCACTGACCACTGTCACACCTTCCATAGGTGGTCCCCACCATGGGGTTTGTTTGGAGCTGGGAGTTGGTCTTCTCCCTGGAATAAGAGGAGTTTTCTTGAAAACATGTTGCATTTGCTCATGGTATTTTTTGCTTGCTCCAGTTGCACCCCTGGAAATCAGAAGCCCCAGGTTCTGGCCCCAGAACTCAGTGGCCTTCGCCCAGACCCTCCACCTGTTTGGATCTCAGTTTTCCCCTCTGTGAAATGGGAGCAGGTGGTAAAGACTAGAAGCTGAGCCCCTTGGCTTCTGTGCAGCTGTCAAGCTCTCATCTTTATGCACCTGTTGGCAGGAGTGGGACTGGGCAGTGGGGAGAGAAGATCCTCGAAGTTGAGCTCTAGCTTGGCCTGTGAGTCCAGCGGCTCTGAAGTTCTCTGCCCCCTCATTTGCCACCCCAGCCACTTGCTGCCCAACCTATTTGGTGTGGAACCCAGTATGAAATTGATTGCTGGATTGGATTTCCTTCCAGAGGTGCCAGCAACCTTGAATGGATGGCACAAAGGTCACAGTTGGTATTTGGCTCAGCTGAGCCAGGCAGGCATGCCGGGGCCCTGGGCAGGAGCAGCCACCTCTTGAAGCTGTTTCTACCTGCAGAGTGTGAGTGAAGTGGGGAGAGGAGGCAGTCCAGGGTCCAAGGAGGACCCCCCAAGGTCACTTTGTCCTGCCCACCTATTAGTATCAATTGTTGGCAGAGCCAGTGCCAAGGAAGATCATTGAAGGGGTTCTGCCCACTCCCTGGTCCTGATGCAGACATCGTGAGGTCTCAGGAGATGGTGATGGCAATGATGGTGCTGTAGCAGATGACACTGCTGATGGCGCCCACTTTGTGCCAGCCACTGCCCTCCTCCGCAGACTGCCTGTTCCTCCTCTGACCACAGAGGATGGCGTGCACTGTCCTGTGGAAAGGTGGCATGAGTCCCATTTCTCAAATGGGGTGACCAGGGCTCCTGACCGTGAGAGTTTTGGATTACATGGCAGAGCCGGGACGTGAGAGAGTGGGTGGTCTAACAAATGGCCTCTCCCCATGCCCAGGCGTGCGTGGCACCCATGGAGGAGGGTGTGGGGCTGGCAGGGGCCCACCCTGGTGGAGCCACAGGGGAGGCTGCCCTTGGACTTTTGCACCAGCTCCCTGAGGGGGCCAGCGGGGGAGGGGTCGGAGCATTGGCACACTGCAGCCGTGTTTTACAAGCCTTCCCAGACCCGTAAACCTCACCCAGCTTTCAGACAAGGGTTCACAGACGGGGATTAAGAGGTTTGTGTGGGTTCTGCTGCCGGGAGGGACGGAGACAGGTGGGAGGCAGGCGCGGCCTTGCAGACTCCTAGGCGCTGCAGCCCCGGGTCAAGAGGCTCAGGGGTCCTGTGTTCATGGCCATCAGTCCAAGACAAGGGAGGCCTGGAGGAGCCTTTCAGGCCTGTGAGGCTTAGATGGCCCGAGAGGGTGGCCTTGCATGGGCGTCGGTGCCAGCTCTTTTAATCCTGAATCCTTTGACGGCAGGATCTCTCCCCAGACCCTTTTCCTTCCGGAGTGTCTGGCTCAGATGCATGCTGTTCTTTCCTTCATGTGATTGTGTGATGCCCTGGGTCCATCGGATGAGGCGGTCTGAAGTGTTTTGAGCAGTCTCTGCATCACCGGCCCACCACACCCAGCCCCTTGGATGCCGAGGGCCCCAGTGCGAGGAAAGACGAGGTTGGGCAGCCTCACTGTACACTGTCCCCTGGATCTTGGTGAGGAGGGGGCGATGGTGGGGTCAGTGCCATACTGGAAACAAGGCTGCTGATGTGCCAGAGCTGAGGCTCCTTGGGCACATACACCTCAGTCCAGAGCAGAGCAGCCCTCGACCCTGGCCTGGGCACAGCCTGGTCTGGCTGCAGTCACCCAGCCCCCCTCTTGCAAAGGGAAAGACTGCTTCTCTTGCCCCTCACCCTCCTCCTCTTGTGAAACTGCACTTTCTTTGCTTTTCAAAAATGTGTGAGGAAAGCGGGCCCTGGCTCTAGTGACTCCTGCCATGGAGTGGCCAGAGTCCTTCCAGTTAGCAGGCAAAACCTGGACCTCACTCACCTGTCACTCACCAAGTGATGGGGAAGCACCAGGCTTTCTCTGAGATGAGACCGGACTTTGGGGCAGATCCTGAGGAGGGTGGGTATGGGAGGGAGCCTGGAGACCCTGAACTGGAGGATGGCCAGTTGTGGGGGCATGAGAGGATAGACCCTTTCCCCCCACTGACTGTGCACACCCTGACACACTCACCTCTCACACCCACTCTTTTTACACACATACACTCATGCTCTCTTGTATGAACAACACATGCACACTCCCACATCACATTCTCTGAGAGGTCTTAATATCTGTCGCAATTTTTAGTGTCTTTTTTTCCCTTAGTTTTGTCAAATTTTGCTTCATGTATTTTGAGGCTCCTGCATGTTTATGGTTTTTTTCACCTTTCTGATGAATTGGCCATCTTGTCACAGATACGTATTCCTCTGTCTCTGGAAAGATATGTGTCTTGAAGTCTGGAATCATCTCCATCTGAAAATCAAGGCCTGTGAGATCCAGAGAGGGAAAGGGACTTGCCTGTGGCCACATCACTGTTGATGTTGAGGGCAGGATTCATGTCTCTCTGTGCAGCTCCTAAGGTTTCTCCACCCCAATGGCAGCTTTGAGGCAGTGGGTCTGAAAGAAGCCCCATTCCGGTAACTTTCTGGGCACCTGCATTTTGATGTCATGATTGTCAGGCGGCCAGAACTGTGTCCCCGCCCGCCCTCAGCAGAGGACCCCCCAGGAGCCCCAGAGGTCGGCCTCCACTGGAGCCGAGCATCTGGCCTGCAGCCTGCGGAGCTCAGCTGAGCCTGCTTGGAACACCCTCTGGAAATTTCTGGCCAAACTCTGCTCTGCAGCTCCTGACCCTCCCTACTCCATTTGGTGAGATTGTTCTGAGCATGTTGGGCGGGCCTTCCCAGGACTCACATGTAGAATTTTTCCAGGTGGCAAGAGAATGTCCCCCCTTGCCGGCTTCTCTGGTCTGTGTAGGCCTTTTGGAGCTTGTGCCAAATCCACTTCCTGGTGGCTTGAACCCAGCTGGGCCCACGGTCTGGAGCTCCTCGGGGGTTCTGTACTCTCCATCTGAAACTCAGGCCGCACACCGTGGGGCCGAGTCAGCGCAGCCAGGCCTGCTCCGGTGTCCCGGAGGAGAGCCGCCTCCACCTCCCTTGGGCATCCTGGGAAACCCTGGGACCTGGGGGGGCTTGGGAGGGGTGTGGCCTAGGAGATGTTTGTGGGGAGAATTGACGCAGTGAGGGGACATGTTTGCCTTAAAGCTGTAAATAAGGGAGCGTGCGTGAGGTGATAGGTTGGTTCCCTCAGCAGTGTTTCACTGAGCCCCCAGCCTGCCCTAGATGCCGTGCTCAGAGTTCAGGACCATGACTGTGCCAGGTGGAGGCTGTGAACGCCGTTATTTATCTAACGCTAGACATGGTCTGTCCTGGTAAAACACATGATTGTCTTACATACCACTAGGCAAGAAAAGTGCTGTTCGTGAGACCGACACTCTACCCATTATAAGGTTCATTCTGATTTCAGGAGTTTAAAATGTAAAATAGTCTGGGTCCTCAAATCAGTGAGATGCTGTGAAGTGAGTGAGGATGATGGTGATAAGGAAACAGCAGTGGCAGCTGCCGCGTGTTAGATGCTCATAAGACATTGTCTTACTGGCCCCAGTGACTAGGACTCTGGCGGGTGAAGGAGGGAAGTTGGCGCCTGTTTTTCTGGCTGGGCCCCTTGGGGTGACTTTGCAGAGACTGCTTAAGGTCCCGCTGAGCCCGGATAGGGCCAGGGTTGGGGTTGCCACAGCGAAATGGCTACACTGGGCACCATGGAGGAGCAGTCAGTCTTGAGAGGCCCCTCGCCTCTGTCACCTCCAGGTCCAGGCCAGGCAACAGGGAGCAACCCAGCTGTCAGGCTGGCCCTGCAGCGTCCTGGTGCCTGGGGCTCTGTGCCCCAGGGGGAGTGATGGGATCTCTTGTGATTCTGGCTGCAGTGGCGCTGGGGCCTTAATTAGGTGGAACACAGCCTCAGCAGAAACTGGCAGCTGTGTGCTCAGGGGCTCTGGCTAGTGAGAGGAGCAGGAACAGGGCTGCCACTGACCCCCCCCCCCCCAATACCCTCACCACCCTACTGGGGGCAGCTTCAGGCCAGACCAAGGTCCTTAGGAGGGTTCAGGGTCCCTGTCAGGACCCTGCAAGCATAGAAGCCCTTCTGCTCTGGGGAGAGATGCAGGACACCAGGAAGTTGGTTCCAGACTTTTTGTGTTAGGATGCCCGCCTCTGCGCAGTGTCACTTAGCTCTCCTAGCTGTCCATAAAAGGGCGGATGGAATCGCGGCTCTAGGCAAGGCCATGTTGGTTGCTCTCCAAGGGCAGATGGTGTGGCTTGGCCAAGGGTATTCTGAAGTCAGACCTTGCTACCCACCCCTGCTATCCATGTCATCCTCAGCATCACTTCACAGCTGTGAGCCCCAGGCTTCTCATCCATACACAGGACGATCTTATGTCTCCCTTACAGGGGCATGAGGCAGTTGAAGCCCTTAGTGAGAGCCTGGCAAGCCATCAAGACCCCAGCAGTGTTTGCTGTGGTTACTGGGGGCAGAAGAAGGAAGGGAGTTTGAGCAATCTGAAGCTCCACCTGGAAGGGGTTAGAAAGCCTGGAAGTTGCCCAAGGCACCTGGGGTCTGAGCTCCCGTCACCCCCTCCCTGGGCTCTCAGCGCTCACCTGAGAGGTGAAGGGGGCATTTGGGTGATTATCCCTCACGTGACCTCTGGCCCTGAGAAGAGCCAAGCTGGTATTTGGTGGCAGTCAGCAGGTGTGTGTCACCTGATTGCTTGTCTCTCTGTGGGCCTGTTTCTTCATCTGTATATGGGAATTATTATAGTGTGTGTGTGTCATAGGGCTCGGTAGATAGTACGTGCTCAATAGATATTAGCTCTTACTGTTTTTAAAAAAATGCTATTGAAGTATAGTTGATTTACAATGTTATATTAGTTTCTGCTGTACAACAAAGTGACTCAGTTATACATATTTTCTTTTTTCATATTCTTTTCCTTATGATTTATCACAGGGTATGTTTTTTAAGATTTGTGTGTGTGTGTGGACCATTTTTAAAGTCTTTATTGAGTTTGGTACAACGCTGCTTCTGTTGTTTATATTCTGCTTTTTTTTGACCGTAAGGCTTGTGGGATCTTAGCTCCCCAACCGAGAACCAGTTGAACCTGCACCCCAATGCGCTGGAGGCAGACTCTTACCTGCTGGGCTGCCAGGGAAGCCCCTTAACAGGATGCAGAGTACGGCTCCCTGTGCTGTACGGTAGACCCTCGTCGATCCATCTTGCATGTAGTAGTTTGCGTCCGCTCACCCGACACTCCACCCTGCCCCCGCCCCTCCCTCTTGGCACCCACAAGTCTTTTCTCTGTCTCTGTGGGTCTGTTTCTGTTTTGTAGATAAGTTCATTTGTGCTGTACTTTAGATTCCTCATGTAAGTGATATTATGTGGTCTTTGTCTTTCTCTTTCTGACTTGCTTAGTAACGATGATCTCTGGTTGTATCTGTGTTGCTGCAAATGACATGATTTTAGTTCTCTTTCTGACTGAGAAGTATTCCACTGTATATATGGACCACATCTTCTTTATCCATTCATCTGTCGGTGGACATTTAGGTTGTTTCCATGTCTTGTCTATTGCGAATCATGCTGCTGTGAACATTGGGGCACATGTATCTTTTCAAATTATAGTTTTGTCTGGATATTTGCCTAGATTCTTAATACTTTTGCTGTCTGTCATTTAGTTTCCTCTCTAGTTATCATTCTGGAGAGCTGACCCATAGATCTCAAAAACACAGGGATCTGAACCCTATTAGTGAGATGAACCAGGAGGGGCACCTTTTGGATCAGGCCATGAGGAAGAGGGACGCTCCAGAGGAAGGAGTTTGGGGAGCTCACAGAGACCCCTCGTTCTCAGCGCTGCATCCCCACTCCTACAGACAGACTTCTTAACCTCAAAAGCAGAATCTAGGGCACACATGCATTTTTCCAGGGAGAGGACATCAGTGGCTTTTATTAGACTCTCAAAAGGGTGTGTGACCCCCCCCACCCCCACCCCAAAGGTAAAGAACCACTGTTAGCATCTGCATACACTCACAGCATGATGCAGTTGGGCTGACTCCTCACTATTCCTTGAACCATCTGACTTGTTCCCACCATCATATCTTGGTATGTGCTGTTTCTTTTACTTTTCTGCCTATTTTCCCACTGCCGGAAGCCTTCTTTGTTAACTTCTACCAGCTGAAGTCTTCCCTCTCTCCCCTAAGGGCCTAGGCCCTTGTCTGTATGCAATTTTTCCCCACTTGGTAATAATTAATCACTTTATTATGTGCGGCTTCATGTTGTCTTCTAGTTGCTTCACATCTGTAAGTCCTGTCTCTCCAACTAGATGGAAATAGCTAAAATTGGAGTTTTTATCCTTGAACTCTCCATTGGTTTTTCTTTTGTGCATTGTACACGACAGATCCTTGCCAACCGGGAGAATGGCATTCCTAAAGAGCTCCATAATTGGCAAAACCACGGTTGGCAAAACAAGGTCTCAGAGCAAATAGGTTAGGGAGAAAACAATAAAGATAACATTAAGTATATGTTTTTAAAAATCATAGTAAATAAAATTTCTAGGAGACAACAAGTCAAAACACACCAACTTCATCCGCTTTTAAAACTCTGCTCCACGAGGTAGGCTTTTCCTGAGTTTCTGTCTTCAGTAGATGGTTTCTTTCTTTACTTGGCTGTCATCTTGAGGTGCCGAGGGGAATTCTCCTGTAAGATTTATTTCTTCTCGAGTCAGTTTTGGTGATTTACGGTTTTTCAGGAAACTTATCCATGCTTAAGAGCACCCTCCGTCACAGATGTCTTGATATTTTTGCGTTAGCAGTTTGAGGGGCTGTGGGAGGCCAGTGCCAGCTGCTGAGCCCATGTGGAATCCCCACCCAAGGCACAAAGGATGCGGCTGGATAGTGAAAAGCATCCTCTGTGAACCCACTGGTGAAAAGCATCCTCTGTGAACCCACTGGTCCTCCATCACCACAGCCAGCTGGTGTCCTTGCAGAACCATGGCAATTATTTCTGGGTGAGTTGCATTCTTTAGAAAATCTTTTTTTCAGAAAAGGAAATGGCAACCCACTCCACTATTCTTGCTTGGGAAATCCCATGGACAGAGGACCCTGGCGGGCTATAGTCCATGGGGTCACAAAGAGTCAGACTCTACAGAGCAACTAAACAGCAACAATATGGAAAGGGAGGCCTCCTAGAATCTGGAATACTGTTGAGGAAAAGACTCATAGCTTTGAGTTCTGTGTATTACGAAAGTACCAACTTAAACCATCAAGTGATTTTTACTTATCAGATCGGGAAAACTTTGGAAAGATTGATTGCAGAGCTGGTGGAGGCTTGACCCTCTTATTTATTGCTGGTGGGTGTGCATTGCTACCACCTTTGTGAAAAGCAGACTATCGTATCAATTAGTAATATGTGTGCCAGGTATTAATATGTATGTAAGTGCAAAGAACAGAGTCTAGAAGGATATATTCCAAACTGCTGAGAGCGACTGCCTTTGGGGAGGGACTAGAACTAGGAGGGTTTGTGTGAAGCACTGTGGAGTTTTAAAATATGAGTGTGTTCATGTGTTGTGTAATTTAAAAATAACTGGAAAAATTTTTTTCAATAGCAGCTTTATGAGATAATTTACCCTTTTAAAGTGTGGGATTCAGTTGTTTTTATTATATTCACAAAATTGTGTGACCATCCTGTCTAATTTTAGAACATTTTCATCACCGCTAAAAGAACCCCTATTCTCCCCTCCTCCTACCCCCTGGCAACCACTGATTTCCTTTCTGTCTCTATGGATTTGCCTCTCCTAGACATTTTATGTAAATAGAATCGTGCAATATGTAGTCTTCTGTGTCTGACTTCTTTCACTCAGCGTAGTGTTGTCAGGGTCCATCCACACTGTAGTATGTGTCAGCACTTCACTCCTTTTCATGACTGAATAATAGTCCTCTTTGTATGTATAGACTACATTTGTTTATCCACTCACTTATTGATATTATTAGCACTTATGAGCATCTAACACGTGGATATTTGAGGTGTTTTCACCTCTCAGCTATTGTGAACAGTGCTGCTTTGAACATTTGTGTACAGGTTTTTGTGTGAATGCATTTTTCTCTCTCTCTCTGTGGTATGCATAAAATGGAATTGCTGGTTGTGTTATAACTCTAGGTTTAACTATTTGAGAAAGTTGTTGGATTGTTTTCAGAGGTTATACTGGTTTATATGCCCACCAGCAATGAATGAGGATTCTCATGTTCAATTTGCTTTTTAAAAGAGGAGCAAAGCAGGTGGGCAGGTTATGTTTATTTATGTATCAGTAACAGTATACACTCAATAAATATTAAAATTCTTTTCCATCCTTGAGCCATCATATCAAAAGAGGTTTTTTAATATTTAATTTTTTAAAAAGGTGACAAATGTCAGCTGTGTGGTCTTGGGCAAGTAAATTCACCTCTCTGTGCCTTGGTTTCTTCTTCTGTGAAACATTTGTGATTGTACCTGCTTCAAAGAAGGGATTAAAAGAGTTAATGCACATGAAGTGCCTGGTATCTGGCAGTTAGAAAGCCCCAAAGAAGTGCCAGATATTGTTTTTATTATGACTCCATTATTATTGTAGGGATTTGGGAAAGTACATGCAGGAATAAAGGAGAGCTGCTCCCAGCTCAGTACCTGCTCCCTACTTTGCTCAGAGGCAGCTACTGTTAACATTGTTATGTGTTTCCCCCTGGGCATTTTCAGTGTGTTCTTTTTTTCAAAGCTAAAATGAAACTCTTCCGTGCAGTTGCGCATCTTGCTCTTACTTAACATCCCAGCATAAGCATTTCCCAGTGTTGTGGTAAACACAGTTTTCATGTCAGTGAGGTAGACTCCCCGAGTAAAAAGGCCATCACCCACCTCTACTGCCCCATCCCAAAAAGAACATTTAGGGAGCTCAAAACCGTTTATGCCACTGTAAAATGTATTTCAGGCAAAGCTGTGTAAGCTTTTTGGCTTGAGAAGATTTCCCTGACCTCATGACAGACCTCGGGGCGGGTATGGTGTGGTGCCAGAAAGGGCTCAGGCTGTGAGCAGAGTTTCCAGAGCTCCTGAGCCTGGGTGGGGACATGCAGAGGGAGGGCACTGGGAAAGAGAAAGGAGGGACGAAAGGCAGCTGACTTGACAGTTTTGGATCTTTTCCTGGAGTCTGACATGTTCTGTGTTGACAATGTAGACAGGAGAGATACAAGGGAAGCCATAAAAATGATCCGTATTCCCATGACCCAGAGCTTCCAGCCGTTTTCCCTACACACGTGTGTGCAAACGCTCACACACACTGCTGTGGGTGGGGTCATACTGTATGCTGTGTTCTCCAGTCTCTTCTACCTTGGACATCATGGGTGTTTTCAGAGCGGCTCAAACTGTCGACTGTGGACCAAGATGCCTGGTTCCCCTCAGGGCTGCCTCCCTTACTAGCTGTGTGTTCTTGGACCAGTTACTTAACCGCTGTGTGCTGTGGTCTCCCCAGCTGTAAAGTAGGGTGACAGCCATCTTTATGTGAAGCTGTTCTGCAGCTTGGATGAGCTGGAATGGGTGAGAGCAGAGGGCCGGCTGTTATCCTTGGTTCCCACGTCGCTCAGCATCCTTTGAGAATAGGAATTATATGGGCTCTGTAGTGACCCCGGGTCACCTGTTGCTGGACACCCAGCTTGTTTCTGGGTTTGTGCAGATGTGGCAGCTCTGCAGTAAGCCTTCTTGAACCTCAGCTGCCCCTATGCTGGGCCTGCCCCTCATTCCCTCCCCTTAGCTCTAACTGAGTGACCTCAGGAGCTGCCCTGGCCTGGCCTGTCAGGTGGTGGGAAGCCTGGGGGCCTCCCGGCTGCATTGCTAGCCATGCAACAAGTGGCCAGAGGGCTGGGAGACCAGGAGGGGGAAGTTTTCTTTGGCAGCCTCTGAATGGCTTCCTTGGATGTGCTATGGGAAGGGACTGAGGCATGGAGGTGGGGAAGCCTGTCTTAGGCCTGGGCCTCTGTTGGAAACCACCTCAGCCCTTTTGGGAGAGAGGAAGGATTCGAATGCGCGCCTTCCCAAACAAGCATGAACTCTATTCTTGGTTCTGCCGGCAGTGCCTGCTTTCCCCCCATCCCTGGCAGCTGGCAGGTCTTGACAAAGCCTCTGCTGTGGGGAGACCATAGGAGCCTCTGGTGACAGTGTTCCCAGCAAGCAGGCTTCCGATGAGTTCACTTTGTTGGGCTGATAAGACATTATCGGAAGAATAAGGGAAAATACTGAGCACCTACTGTGTGCTCCTTGTATTCCTCCATTCATTCAGTTCTTCAGTGCTTGTTTACTGAACACCCACCATGTGGTTAGGCATCGCAGAGGGAATGATAAATATGCCATCTTGTTGAACACTTGCAATGTCTTTATGATATAGACGTTAGCCTAAAAAAATTTGTCATTTTGAGATAAGTGTGATTTTACATGTAGTTGTGAGAAATCACCCAGTTTTCCTCAGTGATAACATCTTATGTGACTGTGGTGCAACGTCAGAGCCACAAGGTTGACATTGACACAACTGGCCCGTCTTATTCAGATTTCACCAGTTTTACGTGTACCTATGTGTGTGTCTGTGTCTCTGAGTATGTTTGTGTCTGTGGGGCCTGTTTCGGTTTACAGGGAGGAAGTGAAGCTCAGGGGTCAAGGCCTTATACAGGACCAGGCAGCCAGGGCGCAGCAGAGCTGGGCCTCACAGCCAGACATACTGACTCCACGTTCCTGAGTTACTTTTGGAAGAAAATCACCTTTCCTCTCTGCTGCTGTTCTTGGACTTGGTAGCCTCACTGGTCTCTGCTGGAGCTATGAACTGAGACCTCGGCAGACTAGAATCCTAGGATGTTGGTGCTGAGCTGCTGGCTCCTCCATTTCACAGATGAGAAAACTGAGGCTCAGAAATGTTAACGAGTTTGCCTAACATCACCCGGCTGATCAGGGGCTGGTCTGGGTCTGTTTCTTCCGGGTCTGCACATGGCAGTGACCACAATGAGCTGCTTTTTCCAAGAGGTAAAAGGACAGAGGACATTGTTGAATGCAAACAACAGGCTCAGGATTCAGATCGGTTACCAGGGAGATGGTGGGGCCCTTCGGGAAGATGTCTGAGCAGGAGATGACTCCGGAAGTGTGCAAGGTGACCTCAGGCACTTAGCATGCCCCCAAGTGTGTGCCAAGGAATACTAACGATAGGGTGTTGGGGTGATTTTTTTTCCTTGCTCACAAGCTCTTTCTTGCTTCTACTGTTTGGGAAACAGTAGATTAGAGAAAGCTAAACAGGGTTGTGTGCTGCAGGACTTATCAGTGCCTTTAATGTACTGATGTGTACTGTGACCCTCCAGGCAGAGGAAGGACCTCTGTTCTACACAGTGTATCTCAGGAAATGTTTAACAAGACTCTCCAGTGTGAGATGAGGTTCTTCTGCCAGGTCTGAGGTGGGCAGATGTGCACAGGGAGCACTTTTTTTTTTAACAAGAGGCTGGTGGCCACAATTGAACATTCAAGGCAGCTGTGGCTCTGCTGGGTCTGAATGAACGTAGGACCACTGGCTCTCAGATCAACGTGAAGCCTCCTTCCCAGCACAGGAGGCACTGAGGAGATAATGTCAAGGGCAGACACTGGGAGCAGAACTGTCTAGCCACTGTGATCAAGCCATATGCCTTGTGTATGTGGACATGTGGGGATGGGGGACAAATAGGCACAGATGAAGCCAGCCAGGCTGACAGAATTTCAGGTGATTTATTATTTTTAATATAGGGTATTTTTTTTTTTCCTTCCTTAAACCAACAGAGAAGGTTGGGTTCCATTCACTGAGTCAATAAAAAGCCATTGTGTGTTTGGAGTGAGGGTTGAGAGCAACGTAACAGAAGTGGTTTTAAAAGAAGGATTTTTCTGAGTGGTGTTAGGCAGGCAAGCTGGGAGAAGGAGAAAAGGAAACAGGTATAAACCACTTGGGAGGCAGCTGTGGTAACCCAGGCCTGGACAGGAGCTGAGAAGGCGGAGCTGGACGCAGTCTCACAGCTTCCTATTTCCCCTGAGGCCCAGAGAGGTTAAGTCATTTGCCCTGAGTCACACAGCTGCCCATCTGCAGACCCAGGATTTCATTGTCTTGAAACATTGCCATGTGGCACATAGCTGTCTTCATTTGCAGTGTATTTTCGCTACCATTTGGGGTGTGTACTGCTGATTTACCCTGTAGAAAATAGGACTCCAGAGTGTGTGTGTGTGTGTGTGTGTGTGTGTGTGTGTGTGTGTGTATCAGGATGTCCACTGCAGCGTTGCACACAGTAGCAGAAATTAACCCTGTGAATTTCCCTGTGACGGAGAAGATTCAGGATGTCCCAGGCACTGCGCCACTGTGAATATCATGGGAAGGTTAGAAAGAAGGAGAGCCTGTCATTGTGAAACTTAACAGCTGCTGTTCGTGTCACTGCTGGTCCACATCCCTTGTTGGATGCCTTTCAGGCCAGAAACGTTTCCAAATTTTTCTGCCCCTTAGTCAGATTCCTTAGTGCCGATGCTGTATTTTACATAACATCTCTGCGGGGCTGGGGGCAGCACCCTGGAGTCAAACTCCACCCTCTTCCTGCAGTAAGATGTGAATATCCCATGGGGGAAAAGCCGGGGACTATAAATAGCCTCCAGGCAGGGCTGGTTTTGCTGACAAATGAGTGCAGAAAGTGTTTTGGTTTCCAGAACTTTTGGATTTGGGGCTTGTGGGTAAGGATTTGAAGATCAGCATTACAACTGCCTCTACTGGAGTGATGCTGTGTGATGCTGAGTCCTGGGTATAGGAGAGTCTGGGTGATAGGAGAGAAGGCTGCTCTCCTCTCTGAGCTTTTGTGTTCATTTGAAGATGGAGAAGGGTGGGGAAGGAGCTGCATCTGACTGTGTGGAGAGAGGGCCAGCCAACTCTTTACCCACATGCTCCTGCCCTGTTTCACTGGTGCAGTGTGTGAGAGTCACATTTTCAACGTTAGGAGAAAAGGGAGAAATGGCCCCTGGTGTGCCTGGTGCTCCCCTGGTGTTGGGGACATTGGGGATCTTTCATAAAGTCAGCTAGTCTCCCCCATGAGGGGGTCCCAGCCTGCTCTCCACCCATTGCTGGCAGCTGGGCCAGCCGGGACCCTGAGCAGCCCCATAAATCCTCCGGCAACGTGGTATCATCCTACACAAGTGCTTCCCCAGCACTGGAGGGAGTCCCAGATACTGCGTGTTTAGATGGGGTGGGACCTGCTGGAATTTGTGGTCCCTCATTCAGAAGCTAAATGGATCTTTTATTAAGGTCAGCGCAATCCATTTTTAATGGAATTTGAAGGTCACTCCATGCTTGGGTTTCTCCTGAAGATGCTGGAGTGACTGGGTGTCCATGGCATTTGGGGACTGGCAGCATGTCTTGGAGATCTTGCTGTGTGGGGGACCAGGCTCTGTGCAGGGAGTCTCCTGATCCTGACAGGGACTCGTCAACTGTCTGGTCATCTTGGACCAGCAGCTTGAACTTCTTTTTCCTTGGGATCAGAAGAGGGAGGGGCCAGATGTGATTCATTCGTTGATCAACCGTTTACTGTGAGCACCTTCTGGATACCAGATATAGTGGACAGAACTTGTGCCGAGGAGCTCAGAGCCTGGTGGGAAGCTGGGCAGATGGACAGACAATCCCAGGACAGTAGGGCAAGCTGGAGTCAGCCCCGGGGGACAGACAGGGAACACAGGGAGGCCCTCACTCACCTGGGGAAGGGCCGGTCAGTTTACGACCCCTAGGGCCCTTCCAGCTTTAAAATCTTGAATAGCTGTCTTAGTTTCTCAGAGAAGTCCGCTTCACTAAATTGCAGTTCAAGAGGATGGATAATGGGAGCTGTTTCCCCCCGCAGGCAGCGGCCCCTCAGCAGGGCTACAGTCAGCACCTCCATAGGCCTAGGCACGTGGCCTTCTCCCTTAAGATCAACACCACGTGTCACCCAGGTCAGGGAACTTGGTCCTGGTGTCCCTGCTCTGTCATCCTGGAGCAAAGCCCCTTAATCCAGGACCTCTGTCACCCAATTGGCAACATGAGAAAGTTCTGTGAGGTCCTGGGCTGGCGGTCCCATGTCCTCCAGTGACAGCCGGGAAGACGAGCCCCAGAGGGAAAGGATGGTGTATCTAGGCAGTGCGGCCGGCCCAGGGCTGGAGCTGAGCTGGTCTGATCGGAGCAAAGTCAGCATGATGGCCTAAAGTGTGTTCTCACTCCGCCTTCAACGTGTGATGGGCAGAGAGGACAATTTCTAGATTCAATGACATACTGAGTGTTTTCTGTCCAAGGAGGCAGCAGTTCTTACTTCTGGCCAAGGATGCCTCTTAAAAAAATATTTAAGTATGATTGATGTACATTGTGAACATTACTACTGTACAGCAAAGTGATTCTGTGACACATATACATGTAGTTGGGCGAATCCTCCCATGTTGAGGATGATGGGCCGCTGAATGGTGACCCTCGGGGTCCTCACTCCCTGAGCCTGTTTGGAGACGGGAGGAGGGGAAGAGACGGGGGGCCCTCAGGGTCATGGCGCAGGTCATCCCAGCCCCCAGCCATGGGGCCAGGGGTCACAGAGAAAAGAGCTCAGGTATCCCTAAATGTGAACGGGAAAGGAGTCTTCCTCTGCTGGTTGGCTGGAGGCATGCATGAGAGAGGCCAGCCCAGCGCATTCACTGAGCAGACATTTCCCAAGTGCCAGCTGTCGGCCAAGCCCTGTCCCGGGCCAGGCCGGGGGGCGCAAAGCCATGAACAACATGAAGTCCCTGCGCGCCCGGAGCTGACCCCGCGCCGAGGAGACGGGTGGTGAAGAAGTGGATGAGCAGGGCAGGCGGCCTGTCTGACGGTGGCCTGAGGGGAGGGGAGACAGTGCTGGGTGGGAAGGAGGTGGCCGGAGTCCTGCCGGCTGGAGGCTGGAGGCTGGAGGCTGGGCCTGGGCAGGGAAGCCACGCCCCCCGGGGAGGCCCCAGTGGCTTCAGAGATGCTCCAGACTGCCCGCAGACAAGCCTAGACGCCACCGTCTGATTTTGATGAGCAGCACGGAGACGCCCCCACCCCTCGCACACAGTCGGGCTCCTGGCCTCCGGGCTCGGGTCCCGGCACCGCCTTGGGCCAGGCCTCCTCTGTGCTGGCAGCACGTGTGCTAGGCGTGGGGCTCCGCTGTCCCCAGTGTGGATCACATGGAGCCAGGCACGGACACCGGTCCTTTTGACCAGACTCAAGGGAGGGAGATGTATTTATTCTGAAGTGTAATCACCCTCTCCAAGAATATACAACAGAGGTCCTGCTGTGTTTATTTTGTCAGAAGCGTATTGGCTTTAACTGCATAAAGAGGCAAGTTTCTTCACCAAGATCCCCTCCTCCTTTATTTCTGTGTAAATATGCAGTTTTTTCTTGTCTGTCAAAAGTGTTTTGGGTGGGAACTCAAGAGTTTGCACCTCTGCCCTTTTTTTTTTTTCCTTCTCTGAATTCTAACTTTGGGAGTTCAGGATTTGAAAAGGATTAAATGGGGACAGTCTGTCCAGAGGGTACACTTTGTCCCTGCAGAGGGCCTCAGTCCGGGCAGTGGGGGAAGGATTTTGAGCAGGGGCCCAATGTGACCAGAGACAAAGCCAACCCCTATGTGGAGGTCCAGGTGATGTTCTAAGGCTGGTGGCTGGGAGAGCAGAGAGGTGGCTACTGCAATGGTCCAAGCACAGATAAGGGGCAGTGTATATGGCCACTGTGGGACAGGTCAAGCCAGGCCCACAGACAAGAGTTCTAGGCTGGAAAACATGGTCACCAGGTCTACCTGACATTGCCCTGCTCTGCTTTCCCCTGAATAAAAATAGCTAGGACTGTCACCCTTCCCTCTGCCATCTGAGGACAGCCCCGCCTTCTCCCTCACCTGCTCCCTGACACCTTGTCACTCTCTTCTTCCCGCTTCCTTCCACCTTCAGATATACTTGGGTCTCAGTTTTTTCACTAGCGGTGCTTGTCCTCCAGGGCCAATTTTATCTCTGTCCGGGCTCTGAGTTCCCTCTGGACAGGGACCTCTTGGAAGAATCCTTGGGTGTTCTGGCTATCTCCAGTCTTGGGTGCCCAGACCAGTATCAGTGATCGCTATGGCCCGTGTGTCATAATAGGGATAATTAATGTTTGTGGAGTGTCTCCTGAGGGCTTTGGTCTCAGTGGCTGTTCAGACTGCTTCAGGAGCAGGAAGACAAGGAAACTTCACTCAGGCAATTTGACTTCCCCCATGTCACGTAGCTGCATTGCAGAGGTCAGGCCTGAACTCTGGGTCCTGCGCCCTCTCCCCTGGGCCAGCATTTCCTGGTGTGGTTGGTGCTCTTACACAGGCTGACATCGTAAGGGGCCCAGGGTTTTGGGTTTAAGCAACCGTGCATCACACGTGAGAAAGCTGTCCTTCGGGTCCCACTTCTGACCTTGTGGCAGAGACCCTCAGGGCTGGGGTCTTATTCAAGCCCCTCCCCTCACCCCACCTCTCTCTCTTTCTCTGTCTACATTAGTGTAGTCACATGGACATATCATAAAGTTTGCCATAAACTTGTGACATTTTTTCACATTTTTAAAGCTTTTTATATTTCAGAATTGAAGATGAAGAAAGTAGTGCTTTCAGACAGAATTCCTAGATACAGTTTCCTTACCAACATCTGTGGATGGTGAATGATGCTGGTTTTTTTAGTCTTTCAAAGGTTAGAAAAGTGCGTTGAAAAGGAAAATTTCAGATAAATGAGAGCGTGGTAGGTGGTCCAGGGCCTTAACCAAACTTCGGGAGGTGGGGTGGGAAGACATCCCCATCCAGGCCTGTGGATGGCCGTCGGGAAGGAGACAGGCATGGAAGAACTGAGGAGTCCAGAGCTGCACCCACCTGTCCAGTGGTTGCCCAGTTGGGCAGTGAGGGCCAGGGCTGGCTGCTGTCATCCCTGACCTCTCTGCCCTGTCCCCACTTGTCTTGGAGAATCCAGCACCTTCCCAGGAAGGAATGTGAGTGCCAGGGTCTCAAGGAGTTTCCCACAAGCCCCGTTGCCAATGAAGCCAGGTAAGATTCCACAGCATCAGTGCGGGGCATGGGCACCAGGCACCTGCTTGAGGCCTGGCCTGTCTTGCCGAGGCCACGCGATTGCTCCCTGGGCTCTCGGGGATCTGGGGTCCCACAGAGCAGAGGCCCGGGGGGCAGCAGCAGATGCTGATGGAGGAGGCAGGCCTCACTTCAGAGTGGGCGCTGGAGAACACACCAGGCCCCAAACCAGGCCGGGGGTCCCATCAGGGGTGAAGAGGTGAGTTTTCCGTTCTCACGGTCATGGGGCTGCTGGCACTCCTGGTGCCCTGTGATCCTCAGGGTGGACCCAGAGAGGGAACTGTCTCCCAGGGTGCCGGGGCGCCCTCCCTGGAACCCACATGCCCCTTGGAAAGGCCCCTGGGGTCCTGGGGGCCCAGTGTATGTGGAAATGACTTTGCTGGTGGCCCAGAAACCTCCGTTTGGAACTGTGCAGAAATCACACCCAGTTCCCTGTGTCTGCTCTTTCCTGAGCGCTCTCCTCAGAGCCCAGCTGTGGTCTCCCCAGGCCCAGGGTGGAGTGAGGCCTGGCTTCCAGGCGGGACGGGAAGCCAAGGGCCTGGGCTCGCCCTGCCGCCGCCCTGGCGACAGGCTGCAGGCCTCCTGGCTGCTCCCCAGGCCCTCAGAGAGGCCAGCCAGCCCTCGGCCTCCCCCTCCCTCTTCCTACCTCCAGAACATCTGTGCTCGTGGGGGAGAGGCTCCCAGCCCCAGCCACCCCACAGGGCGGTTCTCCCCGGATGCTCTGGCTCCCTTGGCCCCAGTCTTCTCCTCCAGGAGCCAGGCCCCGGGCACCTGAGCTGTGAATTCTCTCCTGGCTCTGGGGCCTCTCCCCCAGGGCCCTGCCCCCACTGCTGTCCTTCTTGGCACCCAGACAGTCTCTCCAGGGCCAGCCTTGACCTGTGGGCCTCCCAGGTCTGCAACCCCTCTGCAAGGGGTGAGCATCAGGCCTGTTCAGGGGGAGTCGGTGCTCCCGGGAGCACCAGATTCCTAGGGCAGGAGTGGGGAGCCATTGCTAAGTGGGAGCACAGGACACAGCTGGTCCACTCCGCCCTGCAGAGAGGCCCGGGTGATGGACACAGCCGATCCTTGCTCTCCTCTCCTCTGCCGCCCTTCCAACTGGAAGCCAGCAGACTGGGGCCCTCGAACACACATCACCCAGATCTGCCTCGCAGGACACAGAGCAAAGAAAGCAAGGGTCCGGGGGTACTCCCACCCCACAGATGAGGAAGCGGAGGCCAGGAACTGGGCTTGACTTTTTTATGGCAGCTTCTTCTTTTTTTAAAATAGTGATTTGTTTGTTTTAAAATTTGCCTGTGCCAGGTCTTAGTTGTAGTATATGGGATCTAGTTCCCTGACTGGGGATTGAACCTGGGTCCCCTGCCTTGGGAGCAGAGTCTTAGCTACTGGACCACCAGAGAAGTCCCTATAACAGCTTTGTTGAGATAGGATTCACACATCACACAGTTCACCCATCTAGTGTGTACAACCTGGTGGATTTTCACGGGATTAGGCAGCCATCAACCCTGTCTGTTTTAGAGCATGTTCATCACCCTGAAAGGAAGACCCATGCCTGTGAGCAGTCACTCCATCTCCGCCACCCCTACCCCCAAGCCCTAAAGTGACCACTGATCTTTCTGTCTGTGTGGATTTTTCTGTTCTGGACGTTTCATATGAATAGAATCATCTCTTATGTGATCTTTCCCACCTGACTTCTTTCACTTTGCAAATGTGTTTAAGGTTCATCCATATTGGAGACTGTGTCAAAACTCCCTTTTTATGGCTGAGTGACTCTCACTGTCTGGATGTAGCAGTTTATGTATCCCTTCACCAGTGATGAACATTTGTGTGTTTCTGCTTTTGACTGTTATGAATAGTGCAGCTGTGAACATCCATGGACAAGGCTTTGTGTGGACGTTAATGCTTTCATTCTCTTGGGCAGATACCTGGGAATGGAATTGCTAGGTCACGTGGGAACTGCAGGACTGTTTTCTGTTCCCACCTGCAGTGTTTTCCAACATCCTCACCAACACTTGCTATTGTCTCTTTGATTCTAGCAGCCTCAGTGGGGGTGTGGTGGTGTCTCAGTGACCAGGAGACTTCCGGAGGAGATAACTGTTGGTCCAAGGTCCGAGCAATAAGAGGAAGTGAACAAGGCATAAGAGAGGGGGAAGGGCATTCATGGTAGCGGGGACAGCATGTGCAAAGGCCCAGAGACAGGAGAAAGGTGCACGGTGGGGAGGCTGTCTGTAGCGGAGGCTGAGGAGGCAGGCAGGGCTGGAAGCACCACAATGTGAAGGGCAGGGGCCCTATTGAAGGGTTCCAACTGGGGATAGCATGCCTCAACTTGCCTGTTGAGAAGATATTTGGCTCTGGAGGGTAGAACCAAAATGAATGCAGCGGTTCTTAATCCTGATGTGAACTTGCAATAGGAAGTGTCCAGGGCAGAGTGAGAGGTGACTGCTTCCCAGGGCTGGTGAGAGAGGGTTTGCAAGATGGCTCTAAGGTTCCTTAGTGTGACCTGGGCCTCTGCTGCCCAGGGACTCTCTGCCTCCCCAAGCTCCAGCTGGAAGCCCCGGGTGGGATTTCGGGTGCTGTAAAAAGCAACTGCCTCCCCTGGCTGTGACCAGAGCCCCTAGAAAAGGCCTCAACCCTGCTCTGTCCCTTCTCCAGCCTGTGGCTGGCACTGCCCTGCTGGGCCTCCGGGCAGCCTCACCGTGGCCCATTCATTCACAGCTTCCCCCTGCCTCTTTGAGAAAGGAGGGGCTTCCAGGCCTCGAGGATGGAGGTGCTGGCTGTGGTCCAGTCCCGCTTCCCCACCCACCACCCCCTCCCCAAACACCCCCACCCTGGCCTGCCCTTTCTTTATGGCAAGCAAAGTGCTAATTCCCAGAGCAGAGAGGTGGGCCAGAGTCTGCGGCCAAGAGAGAGACTGTTTACAGCCTCCGGCGGTTCTTGGCTCCAGCGGTCCGGCGGGCTGGCCTTGCAGTGACATGTTTATTCTCCAGGCCCACTGCTGGCCCTGGCTCTTGGCAGGGCCGAGCGGAGGGCTCTTGCTGATGGGGACAGGCTGGCGGCTGGGGGCTGTTTGTGTCTGTGCTGCCTACTCTCTCGCTCCCTCCTGTTTTACATTCAAGAGGCGAGATGTGGAGCTGAGGCTAAAGGGTCCCCTGCCCTCCCCAAGGGTGCTGTCCCCACCACAGCACCTTCAGAAGCTTCACCCTGGCTCCCTGCTCGGGCTCCCAGGGGAGACCCTGTTCAAGAGTTGTACTGGGAAGGTCATGGGGGCCCCCTCTGCCTGCCCTCCAGGCCAGCCTCAGTCACTGAGTCACTCAGCAGAACACCTGGCCTGGGCTAGGCCCTGGGTGATGGTAGTGAGCAAGACAGATGGGGCCCTGTCCTCGGGGGCTGGCGGCCCAGCTGGGCAGGACTGACCATCCGTGGGCAGGGAGAACTAGGCTCCTTCAGAGATGCCCTCCCCTCCCCACCACAAAGCCCCTTCCTACCCACAGTGCCTGGGCATCCCTGTCAGCCCTGAGACTGGCTGTGGTGAGGAAGCTGGGCTTTGGAGCTGGACTTTGATGCTAGCTTGGATCCCATCTCTGAGTCCCCGCACCTCTCACAGCCTCTGCTCTCTCATCTGTAAGATGGGAGGAAGAGGGTGGCCCTTTACAGCTGACCTCCAGGGCTGATCACTTAGTCAAACATCCACTCGGGATCCCCAGATGCCTTGCCAGGCATGCAGTAGCAGATGAAGACTGAAGTTTAGGGGAAGCTTTCCTGAGGGACCAGACTGGGAAAGGACAGACGTGATTCTGTCTATCCTGGGATGGGGTTGGTGTCCCTGGGTCCCCATCCTGGGGCCACACTCGAGGAGCACCCTTGCCAGGCCAGGGTAGTCCCACGAGAGAAGTTTCAAGTAGCATCTTTGGGCACAGAGGGGGTTCAGGAGGGTCCTAGGTGCCTGGGCGCACGTATGGTGTGGAGTGTCGACTGGCTGGTGACTTTGGAGCCAGGCTGGCTCGCTTGTTTCCCTGGGGTCTGGCCTTGTGACGTCTCAGCATTCCTTGCAGATCTGAGTTCTGAGCTCTGTTGGAGAGGCCACACCATGTGGCTGGGCCCCATCTCAGTGGCTCCTTCTGTCCACCCCGCAGAGACAACAGAATCAATCGGGTTTCCCAGTAGACATGAGTGAGTGCCTACCCCTGGGTGCGGACTGTTTCTGATCTGCAGGTCCCTCCATACAGCCCTCCACTTGGACACTGACATCCTTGCTACTTCCTCTCCTGGCTCCTTGCCCCCACCGCCCATCCCCTCTCCATTATTCTGCCAGAAATTTCCATGTCTGTAGACCTAGCTTGGCGAACTTGTTCTTAAAGGACCAGGTGTTAGATATTTCAGGCTTTGTGGGCTGGTCTCTGGTGTCTGCTGCATATTCTTCTATGCTATTTACTTACTCTTTAGAATTCTTTAAAAACTTAAAATCCATGCTTAGTTTGGCTGGCCAGTGGGTTGTGGTTTGCTGCAGCCTCCTCTGGACCAGCTGCGTGTGGTGTGGGCTGTCTGTGTCACCCACGTGTGAAGTTTTTGTTTTCTAAGCACCAGCTGTGCCCCAAGCCTGCCGAGCTGTATACATATTGGCTCCGTTAACTCGGACAACAACCCTGTGAGTGGCATTGTGAACCCGTTTAACAGATGAGGAAACTGAGGCACAAGGAGATGAGAGAACCAGCCTGTGGTCTCACAGTTGGTCATGGCAGCACTGGGATTTGAACACAGACCAGCAGTGTCTGTCTTAACCACGGAACCTTACCACATGGCTTTGGTGCCTGGCTTCTCTGCTTTCTGCCCCTTCCCTGATAATTTTGGATGTAAAGGAAGCCAGATTCTATTCCTGGCCTTTTCTGGGTCTCATGCTCCTAGCTGGCCTGCGTCCCCATTGACATTTGCCTCCTCCATCCTGCCCCATCACCTTCGCGTGCCCTGCATTAGGGAGACACCCTCTGGAGCAACTCAGAGTTTCAGAAAGAGCTTCAGCAGCACCTGCTTCTCTGTGGCCAGCCATCAGGTCACACCAGGCAAAGCAGTATCCCTTCAGCCACTCGGCCCACGTTCTGCAACCTAATACCTACACCACATGGGCTTGGCCACAGCACATGACCAAGGCGGGGAGTAGAAGCCCCAAGTGGTCAGCCCAACATTGCCTGCTGGACTTACTCTGGTTGTAGGGGTAGCTGTGTCTGAAGGGTCACTGGGAGAGACTGTCCCCTGCCATCAGCCAGGCATAGAACGTGATCCCTTGGAGTCCTGAAGCTATGGGCCACCAGAGAGACTGGTTCTGAACTTTCTGGCCTCCCTGGTTGCTGTTAAAAAGACAGGGAGTTTTGGATAGGTGGTTCAAATGGGAGAGAAGACAAGTAAATATATGGGGATATAGTTACATGAAAGCTATCAAAATACCAGGAAAAATTGATAAGACTCGGTGCTGGTGAAGTTGCAGAAATTTGGCTGATTAGTATTGCTGCTGGCAGCACAAATCTGAATCATATTGTCTGTTCCCCAAACCATTCGTCAGTCTGTATCCAGGGTTTTAAAAACACTCCATACCTTAGCCCAATAATCACATTGCTAGAAATGTATCCTGAGGAATGCGCTTGGAAGAATGAAAATGATAAGGCACACAAAGATGTTCTTTGCACTGTTATTTTTAATGGGGGAATTCTGAACATCAAACAGCAGATACAGTTAGGTACACTGTTACGTATCCCTGGGGGTGGAATATTCTGTGGCTTTAAAGTGAGGTCCATGGAGCCTGTTTGAGCACAGAGAAGCTGATGATCTAATGCTGAGTCAAAATAAGCAGAACACAGAATTGTAAACGTGTCTTGATTACAGCCTTAAAGAAATATGTCCAGACTGGAAGAGGCCTTGGATCACTGGTGTGACTGTTCACAGGGTGATGGGGCCCCCTCCAATGGAAGCACACTTTAATGCTGTCTCCGTTTTGCCTTAGTGCTAAATGTGAGGCAGACGCTTTTGCCACTTCCGTGTTGTGTGACCTTGGACAGGCCACTAGCTGTATCTGAGCCTCATTTCCACCATCTGTGAAACCTCCACAGTTCCCTGGGACCGTGGGACCTGGAGGGGCCTGCCTTACAAGGCCTTTACGGCTGATAACTCGTTATGCAACGTGGAGCTGGATCGTCACCATCTAGCCTGAGAATGAAGGGGCATAGACCAGGCCCCTCGCCCGCTGCCCCGAGGAGTTCGGCCTCTGTCACTGAGCCGCCTGCGAGGCGGGTGCGGGCGACCTGTCTAGGGCCACTCAGCTCTGAGACTTGGAGCCGGATGCTGCCCCAGGCCCTTTCCTTCGCTTTCATGCCATCACATGGGGTATGTTTCAGTCAGGGCTTCAGTCTTGAGAGCCAGTGAGATCTTTGAACTCTTGAGTCTCATGCAACAGGGGGCTGAAAGCTTCTCTGTCACCGTGGTGCTGGCGTCACTTGAAACACGGCCTCTCTAATGGCTTTCATTTGGTGAGGATGCCTGTCACGGGCTGAATTGTGTACACACACACACACACACACACACACACACACACACACACACACCCCTCCAGTTCCTATATTGACGTGCTAACCCTAGCACCTTAGAATGTGGCCTTACTTGCAGACAGGATCTTTACAGAGGCAGTTAAGGTAAAATGAGGTCATTAGGGTGAGGCCTGATCCAATAGGTCTGGTGTCCTTGTACGAAGAGGAAATTAGGACACAGACACACACAGAAGGAAGACCATGTGAAGACATGCGGAGAGGACGGCCGTCTACACGCCGAGGAGAGAGGCCTCAGAAGGAGCCAAGCCTGCTGACCACCGTGGTCTCCAGCTTTAGCCTCCAGAACCGTGAGAAAAGCACATCTGCTGTTTGGGTCCATGCCTGGTACCTGGTTACACACTGCCCCACAGATGTCCATGAGAGGTGTGCGGCTCCCATGGGTGGTGGCTGAGGGTGCTTAGCGGTGTGTGAAGGGTGCGTCTGGGCTTCAGTGATTGCCCCTTGTTGTCGGACATTTACACTCTTTCCCCCACTGTTGTAGATTATATCTTCCTGCGTGTTAACTGCTCTTACGTCTGTCGGGTGCGTTTCCAGAAGGGTTCCGGGGCAGCGGCTGCTGCGCGTGGCTCTCCACCCACCCCGAGTGCATTGGTCAGCACAGCGGGTCCTGCCGTGTGAGGAAGATACCCCCTAGGCCTGGGGCACCCTCCCAGGGGCCACACAACCTTGAAGGTCATCTTCTGGGCTCTGACTCTGAGCTGGGGTTCTCACAGGAGCGGGGCGCATCGGAGGAGCCCCTTGGCTGGGAGTGGGAAGACCGGCGTCCACAGGCAGCTCAGGCTCACAGGCTCCCAGGGCGGAGGTCAGAGTGCTGTTGGCAGCTGCGCCGCATCAGTCGTGTGGGAATGGAGGCCCCGGTCTTCCTCACAGAGATTTTCTGTGGCTGGTTCTGTGAGAGAGAGAGGGAGAAAGCAAGCTGCAAGTGAGGTGGAGCCATCACCAGGCACCTCTGCCAGGCTGGGAGCCGTCCCTGGCGCCCTCCCTCCCTCCCTCCGGGTACTTAATATCCTGTAATAGGCTCTGGCTGTTAGGAGTCCAGAGACAGAAAGAAGAGGTTGACATCATGCAAGTGTTGGGTTCGGTGAACGGAGTGCCCGCTGGCCCCTTTGCTGTGTTAGTGGCTCCTGTCCACCTGGAGAGGCCTGCTCTGGGGCCAGCACCTCAAGGGCTGGTTCTTGGGCCTGGTGTCCCCCCAGGTTCATGTCCACCTGAACCTGTGAACACACCCTTATTTGGAAATAAGGTCTTTGCAGATATGATCCAGTGGCGATGAGGTCAGGCTGGATAAGGGTGGCCCTGAATCCACTGCCTGGTGTCCTTATAAGAAGAGGGGAATTTGGACCCTGGCAGAGAGTGTGGTGGGTGGAGACGGACACGCACACAGAGGCCACGTGAAGAGGGAGGCAGGGATGGGAACGCAGCTACTAGCCAAGGGACGCCGCGTGGCTGGCAGCTGCCGGAGGCTAGAGGAGGCCGGAGGGCTCCTCCCTGATCCCTTCAGGAGGACTGTGCCCTGCCCACACCTTGCTTTCAAGCTTCTGCGGACTCTGAGCAAACGCGTTTCTATCGTTCAAGCACCAGTTTGTGGTGACTAGTTACAGCAGCTCTGGGACACCTGCATGCACGCTTGCGCGTGCACGCGCGCACACGCACACATGCACACACACACACACACACACACACACACACACACACACACACACACACAATGGGCCTTCCTTTTCCTCCCTCTGGCCCTGTGTGTGGCTTCTTACAAAGCCACTATAGTGGCCGTTACACGCCTTTTCCCCTGGGTAGGGCTGGCAGTGGGATGGCACACAGCAGGTGTGCAGTAAAGTTTTGTGAAATAGAGGGGCAGGGGCCAGGGCAGGAGAGGAAGGGTGACTCTCAGAGCTGAGCCTGCGGGCAGGGGGTGCCCTCCTCCTGCACTTGCCCTGGCCTCCTTGTCGTCCCGGCTTCTGGGGCGGGAGTGAGGAGCGGCGCTGTGCCAGGCCCGGGGCCATCCAGACTGCCCACTGCGCCTGTCCCTCTCAGGTCTCAGTCTCCCTCACTGTAAGATGGGTTCATAGTACCCTTTTTTTAGGCCATCTTGGGGAAATAAGCAAGCTGGCCCACGGAAGGCAGTGTGCTCAACATTTGCGTGGGTCTTGACAAAGCCTAACTTGGTTGAGGAGCAGCTGGGCCTGCCGAGCGAGGGAGGCAGGGCGGAGGATGCCCACGGAGAAGGAGGAGGGCACAGTGGTTGAGGGCGTGCTATCGAGGGGGCAGGTCCCATGTGGGGCCCCGGCCGTACCATTTCTATCTTGGCGTAACTGACTCTGCCTCAGTGTCTCCACATGGGAAATGGGCGTGATGAGAGTGCCAGCCCCACAAGGAGCCTCCCATGGACTCTCAAAGCCTGTACCTCCAGTGATGGCTAAGAGGGTGGGAGATGGAGCCTGACACGAACGAGACTTGCTGTGCCTGTGGAGTCAGCTTGTCTTCATTTCTGGGCTGCGTTTGGGGCTGAGGAGCAAAGTGCTGGCTGGGCAAACCAAAGGAAGCTTCTAGGTGCAGAAGCCTTTGCATCTGAAGGTTGGTCGTCCCTTGAAAGAGCAGTGGAGAATGTGACACAGTAGGCGTCTAAAGGTCCCTGAGTGGTCCACTCCTCCCTTCTCTGCTTTTGAGTTGGGGGGACCCATGCTCAGAGGGATCCTGACATGTGGGAGAGGTGGTGCTGTCCAGACCTGCTCGCTTTGCCCGTGGCCACTCTGGTTTGTACACTGAGGACTTTCCATAAAACTGGGGTCCTGCACCCATGCCTCTCCCCCTTGGGACCCAGCTCATGCAGCAGGAAGCATCTGGCAGGGGTCAGCGGACAGTCTGCCCTGCGGAGGCATGGGGTCCTGGGCACGGAGGCCTGTCTTGTCACTGTGGACCCCTTGGGCTGGGAATGGGCAGCTCCCCAGGAAGGCATCTTTTCTTGTCATCACTTCTGTCCTTCCTGTGTTTTCTGGGATGGCATAAAAGCCCCTCTGTGCCAGCTACAGCGCCAAGATCATAGGACCCCATCCTTATTCCCCCGAGACCACCAAAGTTCTGTGTTACGCCCACTGCACAGATGGGGCTCACTGAGCCCTGCCAGGCTGCTGTTTCTGTTTCTGGCCTGTGTCAGGGAAGGCGGGCTCCCCTGATTGCCCAGCTCTGCAGGAGACAGGTGGGTGGCACTACCCATGGTGGCCCCAGCCTGAGGGAGGGGGGGTCCCTGCTGCTGCTTTTGGCTGCTCTGGGGAGCCCTGGGCTGCTGCCACCCACAGGGGTCCACCGCTGCCCAGGCTGGCTCATGGGCCTTGCATGATGTCAGAGCATCCTCCTGGCCCCGGGGGCCGGCACCCCCACACTCAGCCCCTCACCCCTTTCCTGGAGGTGGGGGGGAGCATTCTGTGATGTGTCCCCCACCTCTCTGTGCTGGAGGCAACTCAGTGTAACCCTGTGCCTGGGTTTCCCTTGCCCTATTGGGGCCCCCTCTCCAGTGGGTGGCTGTAAAAATAGCACTTGCTTTCAGTTAGGAGCTGGGGGCGGCGGGGGTCCGGTTTCTCTGCTCCTGGAGGAATTACCGGCCCACATGTTGCCAGGAGCCTTGGCTGGGAGAGGCAAGCGTGGCTCCAAGCCGGCGAGCGGGCGGCGGCGCAGATGGAAACTCGATCCCGGCTCAGCAGACTGTTTGATTTATTTTAAAATCAAGCAGATGGCTGCTGCAGGGGTTTGTTTAAGTTCAGCTCCGAGCCGGGCCCATGGCCAGGAGCCTCGGGGCAGCTGCGCCAAAAATTTTTCAATGACTTTGGTCGTCTAACCACCTCTTCCCTCCCTTTTGAACTTGAGCCTCACCACACACATGTCGACCGCTCGCGCCATCTCCACACGGCCCGGCTGCGCCCAGCTCTCCGGTCCCCCCTTTGTCTTGCCGTGTCCACCTTTGTCTTTGTCCTCCCATATCTGTCTGTCTCTGCCTCTGTCTCTGAGTCTGTGTGTCTCCTGGTTTCTGGGTCTCTCTGGGTCTCCTCACTACTCCCTTTCCCAGGAAACCTTCCCAGCTCTCCCTCGGGCTCCCTGGCTTCCTCCGCATCCCTGTGCCCCGCCCTCACCCATCCCCAGCAGCACCACTCCGGCTCCCACTCCGGCCATAGGCATACGGGAGAACAGCCAACTTCTGTGGCCACTCAGTGTCCTCTAGGCTGTCCCCTCTCCGAGACACTGGCTGGGAAAACCAGGCCTCGACCATAAAATCCAGGAGTAGACCAGCCCTCTGAGGTCAAGCAGCTCAGCTCCTGCGCGGGGCAGGGAGGCCAGGAGGCCTGCAGCTGTCCCTGCTGGGGGTGGAGCGTGTGGCCCGGGCACCCACGAGGAGCCCACTGTGTGGCTGTTTGTCTGGGGAGGCCTGCTGGGGCTGCCAGTGGGGTTCACAGTCCCCCATGTGCTCATGCACAGACACTCACACACCTCCCCCCAAAACTGCTGGTGGACAGACCGGGTCGTATCCCCCAGACCCCCAGAAGAATTGGCTGGTCCCCTGTTCAAATGGCAGCAGGCTCTGCAACCCCAGACCCATCCCCTAAGGGATCCAGCACCCGCTGTCACTTCCTAAACAAACCGAGGCTTTAAATAGCTGCCAGCTCTGTAAACAACCCCATATCCATGAGGGGCACTCTCTAGATGGGTGGGACATGGCCTCCAGCCAACCCTGCACCAAGGAGGGGGTTGGAGGGCTCATGGCACTCAGGCCCCTGACCTGGGCTGGGGTCAGGCCCCACGGCAGCCTTGGTTGGGTCCAGGGTGTTTTTCTGTCTCTGGATGGGATGGCCGGTTCTGACTCAGCTGCCCACCCTGGCCCCCAGAGTCACCCCAAGTCAGTGACCCACCTCAGGGAGGGCGGAAAAGGCCTGCACTAACCTGGCCACAGGGCAGCTGAGAGTCCGGCAGGGGCGCTGGGGAGAGGGCGAGTTGGGACGCTAGTTCCACACCTCTCTTCCTTTCGGCCGCGTCCACGCTGGCAGGGACCTAGCCTAGCCCCTAGTACCCCTCTGCCCTGCCCCGGGTCCTCAGTGGAATGACATGCTTGAGGGTAGAGGCCCCAGCTTTCTCCATCAGACTCTGCCCCGAGTGGATCCAAGGAGACCTCAGGGACAGACTTGTCCAGAACGGCAGCACGCGGAGCCCAGCCCTCAGCTGGTCCAGAGCAGAACTCCTGCACCCCTTGCCCGAGGCCCAGTTGGTCAAGTGGCCGCAGGACCACAGGATGTGCTGGAGGCCGCGCCCTTGTGTGCAGGGCCGTGGCCTCTACACACCCCCGGGCGGATAGTTTCATATTCCAGCACAGTTGCATTCGTTCTCCAGGGTATCGTGGATGGTGGAAACCAGCCTGCCAGCAGCTTCAGAAATCTTTATATCTGTTTTTCAAAACAGCCCATTCCCATCTCCCATGGCCATGCACCAGCATCTCTGTCAGATCAAATAATTTGAAAATTGTAATGATTTTGGCACCTCCTGGAACAGCCCAGGAAGCTGAAAGTGTGGCCCAATTAAAAAATGCATCCCAGTTCGCTTCGTGGATTGGATGGGTGGGGGTCATTCCCGTTGAAAATGCACCCTGGGAGGTGGGGAAGTTTTTGTTGATTTATTTTCTGTCTCACTGGTCTCCTGCCTGGGCTGGCCTTCACTGCACAGAGGCCTGGATCCACCACAGGGCTTCATTAATACTGTGACTTCTCTTCTCTTTGTAGTGTAATTTTTGTGTAAGAAAGAGGAAAACAAAAATTTAAAAGCTGCATATCCCCAAAGCTGTGAAACTTTTCAAAATTTCATTTTCTAGGTGGTTTTACCATATTGATGTTTTTGCTCATTTACTGATTAGTTGTATGGAGGAGAATATGGTTTATGGGCAGGAAGGCATCAAAGCTATCACACCCGTGTGTTCTACCTCAGGAAAACACAGAAAAATGCCTTTAGACCTACCAGTGTTAACAAATTATAAAGTCTTCAAACTGCTAAGTTTGATGATGGCCAAATGGGGCCAGCATCGTTTTTCTTACCATTCTTTACTGTATAAAAAAATAAACACCATGTAAAAATCACCATTATACCCATCTTAAAGGGTCCAGCCTAGTGGCGTTAAGTATGTGTGTGCTGTTGTATGACCATCACCACCATCTAGTTCCAGAACTTTCTTATCACCCAAAACTGAAACTCCATACCCACTTCCAGTACCATCTTCAAGATGTTATGGAGGCAGAGTTGCTGCCCGAGCAGCACAGGGCACACACAGAGATTTCCGGTGTAGGAGCCAAAATCCCTGGATGCAGTGGAGAGAGCAGAACAAAGGAGCAGATACCTCTGGCAGAAAATTGTGTGCCGATGACAGGGGTGGATACAGAGAGAGGGACCAGGGAGAAGCAAAGGAAGGGGGCGGGGGTTGGGGAACAGAGGAGAGGTTCCTGAAGCCAAACTTAAAAAAAAGGCACCCTGGGTCTGGTTGGCAGCTGCAGAACATTGTTATATTTGAGTTGAGCTGGAGGCTCTACAGATTAGCGAGAGCTGTTCCAGTTCCAGTTTATAGCTTAGTTTGAGTCAGACTCCCTGGTTTCCTGGATGCCCAGTCCTTGGCGGGATCCAGAAGCTCCATCATTCATTCCATGGAGGTCTGCTGAGCATGTTCCAAGTACGGGAGACCCAGCTCTGAACAGGACAGACCTCCCTCTGCCCCCACACCCTCCCCCATCCAGTTTATCTTCTGCAGGGGGACCTGACCAAGAAGAAAGGAGGGAACAAGTATGCCCTGTGCTATCAGATAAATCTGCAGCCAGGTATCACCGTGGAGGTGGGGAAGCCTGGAGGGAGCCGGTGAAATTGACTGACAAGCTTGGGAGTGGTCCTGGCAGAGGAAACAGAGAAGCAATCATTGCAAAATCCCTGATGGGGAAAGAGCTTGGGATTTTATAGGTGAAGCAGGCAGTTGGCTTGGCCGGTGGATGAATAAGGAAGAAGGAGAGCCCCGGGGGGAGGTCCGAGAGGCCAGTGGGGCTGGAGGATGTCGAGCCCTGAGAGTTCTAAGTGGGAAGGGGATTTGTTGGGGTGGTTCCCTGGGGAGATGGAACCTGATTGATGTAGCCCCCATCCCTCTGGCTGCAGGGTGGGGAGCAGAGTGGAGAGGGCAGGCATGGACGTGGCATCAAAGAATACATTGAGTCCCATCAGGGTCCACCAGTCCCCCTTTCAGTTGGCTTTTGATCACTCTGACTGCTTCATGGAGAGTCTCGGGCTCTCTTCAGTGCCTCCCTATTGCTTGCTGTACAACTTATCTACTGCTGTGTAACAGAATACCCCAAAATGTTGTAGCTTAAAACAAGGTTTGACTGGGGCTGGGCGGTCAGCTCCAAGATGGTGCCTCACATAGCTCTTGACTAGAGGCCTCAGCTCCTTGCCATGTGGGTGTCTCCCTAGAGCAGCTGGCTTTGCCCAGAGTCAGTGACCCAAGAAAGAACCAGCGGGGAGCCTCAGTGCCTCAAATGACCTGGTCTCAGAAGCCACGCACAGTCACTCCTGCCCTGTTCTCTTCATGGGACACGAATCCCTAAGTCTGGCCCACACTCAAGGGCTCTGCCTCTTCAGGGTGAAGCATGTCAAAGCATCCGTGGATATGTTTTTAAACCACCACACTCGCTGATCTCCATTTTTAATAGAGAATAGGCCTTGGGTCCTGAGCCTTCATTGGGAATCTTATTTGGCTAAAATTGAATAGCATTGAATCGTTTTCACAGTATGTATTTTTAGGGTTATTTTCCACTTATGTTGCTTAATACTGATTTTCCTTTTAGAATAGTCATGTACATTTTAAATATATTTAAGCTTAAAAAAATGGGTTGACTTAAGGGAGATTATGAAGTAAGAAATACTAAGTAGATTTAAGAGGAAGGACAGAGAGAGTGAAAATGCCATAAAGTAGGAGGTGGAACGTGATGACCATGGCTGGGGCCTGCTGGCTGCAGAGTAGCTGAGAGTTCAGGCTCTGCGTTCGACCCCTGGCTCAGCCTCCTACAACTGTGTAACTGTGGGTGGTAATGTAGCCTCTTTGGACCTGTTCCCCTGTTGATAAAATTAGTGAGCCACCTGCTGCCTGGGCCCAGGTGGGACGGGGTATCCAGGGAAGGGCCTGGCACAGGGCCAGGTAGGGAGTAAGGGCCCATGAGTCTCCACTGCTAGGATGGCAGCCTCTCCACACAGTCTGCAAGTCTGCTTGAGGTGCTCCTGGGGTGGGTGGGCATGTGTGTGTGTGTGTGTGTGTGTGTGTGTGTGTAGCTGGAGAACTAAGGAGATAACCCCTCCCCTCTGTTCACTCAGAGCAGTGGTAGCACTTGTTGGTGAAGGGGGGAAGACTCCTTTGAGGGGCTCTTCATCTGGTCAGAACACTGAAGTTACCCATAAGAAATCAGTGACCCAAATAGCGTCGTCCTCCTCATCCACTTGTCTGCCTGCCCAGCCATCTTCCGTGCATCCGTCTTCTCTGTCCTTTCATCCATCCCATGTGTGTATGCATCTGGCCTGCCTGCCTTCCATCCTTCCTTCCTTCTGTCCTTCCATCCATCCATCCATCCACTTGCTTTCTTTCTATTGTCCACACGTGCATCTACCACCCATCTGTCTATCCATCTACCTGCCTTTCCTTCTTCCATTCCTTCATAGCTCTGTCTTACCTGGTTCCTCATAGCATTCATCCATCCATTTATCTTGCTTTTCTTCTAGGCATCCATCCACCAGTCCATCCATCCATTTTTCCTTCCTTTCATCCATCCATGCATCCACCTGTCCGTCCATCTGTACATTGGTCCATCCATCCATTTAACAGGCATCGGATTTTGTACTGAGGGTGTAGCAATGAACAAAAGAGCCCCTGCCGTCAGAGCATTCCTGTGCGGTCAGGGAGGCCTGTACGTTGTGAAGGATAAGAAGGGATGGTGGGTTATGCTCTCATGGTGTAGTGAGCACCTGCTGTATGCATGCAGCATCATGATCAGTGAAGGCAAATGCATGAGGCCCTCAGCGTGGGTGTGTCCACAGTACAGAAGTGTCAAAAGGGGATGTGATCAGCTCTATCTTGCAAGGGAGGGAATACTTGAAGGGCTCTGCGGGATGTGCAGGAGTTGGCCGGAAAGGGTGATTTAGGTGGCAGGAACTACACAGGCAAGTTTGGGAATGTCTGCATGACTGAGGAGCCTCTGGACAGCATCCTGTCCTGGAGGAGAACTTGCAGGTTGGGTCCAGAGTCGGGGGTTGTTGGGCAAACTTGAAGGAAACTCTGGGAGTTGCAGAGGATAAGTGTAGGCAGAGAACATAGCAGAGGGGTTATTTCAGGCCAGTCAGGACTCCAGATGCATGCTGGCTTCGCGAGGAGCCCTGGGAGAAGGGAACTCGTTCACTAACTCACTCAGCGTGTCCTGCATTCTAGCCGTGTGCTGGCACAGCAGGGTGCAGCAGGAAACAAGACAGGCAAGGTCCTGCCCTCACGGTCTGATCGGAGGCCTCAGACATTAAACATAAATCGATGCCACAGGAATGCCCTGCCAGTAGTGAGAGAAGTGTGTAGTAGAGAAGACCCTGGGGTGGGGTGGGGGTGGGGAGCACTGCCTGGAGCGAACAGGCTGGCCTCTCCCAGGAGGGAGGGTACGCACACTGCGGGGCATCGGGGGAGAACAGCTTCCAGACAGAGGGGCAGCTCACAGAGGCCCTGCGGTGGGTGCAGCTGGCCTGCTGGGGTGGGTGTGTGATCCAGGCTCTACAGACCCCAGCACTCAGCTTGTGAGGAGTGAATGGATTGCAGGCATGATGTCTGAAGTCAGAGATGGAAAGACCTGTACAGAGGGTTTATGTTTTTTTTCTGTGGGTGCTGGGGAGCCTCAAGGTCGCTGAGGCTCGTGAGCATCGTTCTTGGGCAGCAACATGCAGGATGGCCAGGATGGGGAGGACGAAGCTCTCGGGCCGGAAGCTTCTGGGAGTGCTGAGTCAGTGCAGTTAATGCCCAGGCTTTAAGGTCACCCGAGCCTGGGACCGAGTCCTCCCCTGCCGCAAGCCAGCGCTGTGACCCAGGCAAGGTACTCCTGCCTCTGAGCCTCCATGTCCTCACGTATAGAACAGGCCTAACCACGGCACCTGTGTCTGGGGTTGTCATGGAAATGCCAGATGTCCAGTGTGAGCAGCCCCTCCCCTGACTGCGTAGGAACCTTGTGCCTGCTCAGTCGCTCAGTCGCGTCCAACTCTGCAACCCCATGGACTGTAACCCACCAGGCTCCTCTGTCCTTGGGATTCTCTGGGCAAGAATACTGGGGAGGGTTGCCATTTCTTCCTCCAGGGATCGAACCTATGTCTCCTACATTGCAGGTGGATTCTTCACCACTGAGCCACCTGAGTAGGAACCTTGCTCACATTGATTCTGGCAGCTTCCCAGGCCGGTGAGAACTGCATGTGTCGTGGATGGATGCGGACCGGCAGGAGGGCAGCTCTGTTGTGTCTGATGAAAAGAAGATGCAGAGATGTGTCTCAGTGTACCATGCTGCAAAGGGGCCTGGGACCTCCCGCCCTCCCTGGGGAGAGAGCACATCCAAGTTACACGGCCCCCAGCCCCACAGTCTGTTCTGAGCTGTGCAGGGCCTGGGCGTCCGACAAGCCAAACACTGTTTTTGAGTCACTGCAGTATGGCAGCCAAATGGAACTGCTTCCATGGTCGGCTCTGGCGGGAGGGGTGGAGGGACACCACCTCCTCCTCGAAGGGGAGGCTACTTGGCTGGAGTCAGGAGTGCAGCCTGCAGAGTGGGGGTGGGGGGCCTCTCTGGACCCGGGCTGAGGTCTGCCCCAGGCTGACAGGGCGCCCACTTCGGGGCTGCCAGGCTGGCTCTGGGTCGGCAGGGGTGGAGGGAGGCGGGAGGCTGCGTGGAGGGGTGTCTCTCCTTGCAGGCATCGGCAGGATGGAGCCAGCTGCTCTGGCCTTGGCAGGGCGAACACAGAGCAAGTCAGCGCAGCCTCCATAGTGCCAAGGCCGGGAACAGGCTTGCGGCTCCCGTTCTGCTTCTATGGGCGGGGCCTTTGTGCCCACCTGGCTTCCCCCCGGACCTGGCCCTCCTGTACCCGCACATTCTCTGACAGTGATGGCTAATTAGAGCTGATATCTACTGGGGGCACTTTCTATGTGCCATGCACTGTGCAAAATGTTTTCATGTATACTCAGTTGTTTAACACTCCCAAAATACTGTTCACATTTTATGGAGAAGGTGATGGAGGCACAGAGGAGTTAAGTAACTTACCAAAGGTCACACAGCCAGCAAGTAGCAGATAGAGCTGACTCCAGAATCCATGCTTTTAACTTCATGAGAACACCTCCTACAACCAATAATGACAGTGCCAATTGCAGCCCACAGCCCCCGCTGTACAAGAGATAACCTTTCCCTTAAATCAAAGTAAATCCAAGTATAATACTCTTAGCCCTTTCCTCTTGGTCACAAGCTGGCTGCCGTAGCTCCAAGCATCACATTCTTATAGGAGGATAGCATCCAAAAGCAGAATGGGAAGGGATGGGGTCTCCTTTGACATTTTCTCTTTGGGGCAAGGGTGTTTTCCAGAAGATCTTAGCAAATTTGGGTCCACCTGTCCAAGTTGGGTCACATGTCTACCTGTAATTGCAATGTGCTGGGAATATGAGTATATAACCTTTCCAGACTTCATGCGTGACAGACTGTGCCATCAGAAAAAGCAGTAGGTAGGAATGGCTGGTGGGGATCAGCCCAGTTGGCCTGATCTTCAAGCAGGGGCTGCCACCTCCATTTTACAGAAGACGAATGAGGCTCAGTGGCAGGAGCCTGTTCTGGGTCTGTGGACCCTGTGCTGGCATCTAGCATCTGGGCAGGGTGCTTCCTCCGTGTTCGTTTTAGAACTGCCCCTCCAGCTGGGGGTCAGCCTCTGGCAGGCTGCAACAGGGCGTGTCTGTCTTTTGGGTGTCCTTCAGAGTTCCAAAGAATAGCAAGGAGAGATAAGAAAGCCTTCCTCAGCGATCAATGCAAAGAAATAGAGGAAAACAACAGATTGGGAAAGACTAGAGATCTCTTCAAGAAAATTAGAGATACCAAAGGAACGTTTCATGCAAAGATAAGCTCGATAAAGGACAGAAATGGTATGGACCTAACAGAAGCAGAAAATATTGAGAAGAGGTGGCAAGAATACACAGAAGAACTGTACAAAAAAGATCTTCACGACCCAGATAATCACAATGGTGTGATCACTCACGTAGAGCCAGACACCCTGGAATGTGAAGTCAAGTGGGCCTTAGGAAGCATCACTATGAACAGAGCTAGTGGAGGTGATGGAATTCCAGTTGAGCTATTTCAAATCCTGAAAGATGATGCTGTGAAAGTGCTGCACTCGATATGCCAGCAAATTTGGAAAACTCAGCAGTGGCCACAGGACTGGAAAGGGTCAGTTTTCATTCCAATCCCAAAGAAAGGCAATGCCAAAGAAAGCTCAAACTACCGCACAATTGCACTCATCTCACATGCTAGTAAAGTAATGCTCAAAATTCTCCAAGCCAGGCTTCAGCAATACGTGAACTGTGAACTTCCAGATGTTCAAGCTGGTTTTAGAAAAGGCAGAGGAACCAGAGATCAAATTGCCAATATCCGCTGGATCATTGAAAAAGCAAGAGAGTTCCAGAAAAACATCTATTTCTGCTTTATTGACTATGCCAAAGCCTTTGACTGTGTAGATCACAATAAACTGTGGAAAATTCTGAAAGAGATGGGAATACCAGACCATTTGACCTGTCTCTTGAGAAACCTGTATGCAGGTCAGGAAGCAACAGTTAGAACTGGACATGGAACAACAGACTGGTTCCAAATAGGAAAAGGAGTACGTCAAGGCTGTGTATTGTCACCCTGCTTATTTAACTTATATGCAGAGTACATCATGAGAAACGCCGGGCTGGAAGAAACACAAGCTGGAATCAAGATTGCTGGGAGAAATATCAATAACCTCAGATATGCGGATGACACCACCCTTATGGCAGAAAGTGAAGAAGAACTAAAGAGCCTCTTGATGAAAGTGAAAGAGGAGAGTGAAGAAGTTGGCTTCAAGCTCAACGTTCAGAAAACTAAGATCATGGCATCTGGTCCCATCACTTCATGGGAAATAGATGGGGAAACAGTGGAAACAGGGTCAGACTTTATTTTTTGGGCTCCAAAATCACTGCTGATGGTGATTGCAGCCATGAAATTAAAAGACGCTTACTCCTTGGAAGGAAGGTTATGGCCAACCTAGATAGCATATTTAAAAGCAGAGACATTACTTTGCCAACAAAAGTCCGTCTAGTCAAGGCTATGGTTTTTCCAGTGGTCATGTATGGATGTGAGAGTTGGACAGTGAAGAAAGCTGAGCGCCGAAGAATTGATGCTTTTGAACTGTGGTGTTGGACAAGACTCTTGAGAGTCCCTTGGACTGCAAGGAGATCCAATCAATCCATCCTAAAGGAGATCAATCCTGGGTGTTCATTGAAAGGACTGATGTTGAAGCTGAAACTCCAGTACTTTGGCCACCTCATGCGAAGAGTTGAGTCATTGGAAAAGACCCTAATGCTGGGAAGGATTGGGGGCAGGAGGAGAAGGGGACGACAGAGGATGAGATGGTTGGATGGCATCACTGACTCGATGGACACGGGTTTGGGTAGACTCCGGGAGTTGGTGATGGACAGAGAGGCCTGGCGTGCTGCAATTCATGGGGTTGCAGAGTCGGACATGACTGAACAACTGAACTGAACTGAACTGTGTGACTCAGGAATGAACATCTATAAGGTTCTAAATCACCCTGTACTGTACTGGAAGAGCTTGTGTTACCCACACTCCTTTCTGTTTGCAAATGCCACAGACCCAATTCCAAAATGGTGTTTGTGGACTCCTGTAACCAGTGAAGGGTGAAGCTGGCCCCGGGCACCCTTGGATCCATACTCATCAGTCCTTCACTTGTCTCCATCCTCAGCTTTGCTTTCCCCTGTGTGGAATTCATTCTTGGGCAGGTTCTCCTCACAGATCAGAGATGGCTAAGGTCAATTCAAGGCTAGTATCTAGTGACTCCAAAGAGGGCACGGAGAGGAATTCCTGGGAAACGTCCCAAGGAAGATTCTGATTGGCCCACCCTTGTAGAGGGGAAAGGAGTCTGTTGGTGGACAGGGCCACTGGGTCAGGGAGGGACAGATGCTGGTTAGATACAGTGAAAAAGTTGCTTACTCCAGATGAGTGAGTGGAAGGACAGAATGATGGAAAGGTGAAGGATGGATAGGAGGATGGATGGATGGATAGATGGACAGATGAGTGGAGGCATGAATGTGCTGATGGTTAAACAGATAGGTTCTTAGATGAATGGACCAATAGCTGGATGTGTGGTTGGAATGGGAGATGGCTGGCTGGCTGTAGCTCCCCCTCCTTCCCTAGAAGCTCCCTGGGCAGAGCTGCCTGTGTGAGCAATAGTGAAGGCTCCACTGGGTCTTCCATTCAGACAGCTAACTGCCTAGCCCCCAAAGCCCATCTAAACCTTCAGTTTCATTTTTGTAGCAAGGTCATTTCTGCTCCTTCCCCCTATGAGTGTCTTTAATAACACTTACTCTTCCCACAGCACAAAATGATGCCTTAGAAAACTTGAAAGGTTTAGAACTTGCAGAAGCACATGGGGAGCTGCCAGCTGGTAGGTGTCTGTCTGTGGCTCTTCTCTGACAGCCGCAGGTGCCAGTGCTTGGCGGCCCCTGTGCCTTGGTTTAGGGAGCGCCAACCTCTTGGGGCCTGGTCCCAGCCAGACTTGCTTCCTCCCAATGGGGAGATGAACAGTGGTGACCTTTTTGGCAGGTGAACCAGAACCAAGGTGTGGGCTGTTCCTACATCTCTTTGGAGGTGTGTTTGTTGCTACAAGGCCACAGGGAGGCAAGCGTTTTTACAGCTTCTTCTTTGGGAGCTGCCTTCTCAACTCAGAAGAACATGCGAATGGCAGGAAGCTATGAGTTGCTTCCTTGGGGGCACACTGAACGGCCAGCCCTCACCTGAACGTGAATGTTCTGCCCATTTTCATACCAGTCTGTTCCCCTCAGGCAGACAGCTCAGACACCCTCAGAGGGGCAGGCAGATGGGGGCTCAGGAGGTGGATGGGCTCTGAGTGTCCAGAGCAGAGAGGGACAGGGTTGCTCCCCGGTGCTGCTTAGGGTGTGGGCTTGGGAGCAGAGTACACGGGTCCTCAGTTGGGTCTGCTGCCACTGAGGCCCTCACAAGGTCTGGCTGTGTTCCTGTGTGAGGCGTCAGGCAGGAAGAAGGCAGCCCTTTCCTCATGCCCTGGGTTTTCCTTCTTAGGCCCCACAGAAACAACATTGCCCTGCTTTCAGGTATCTGCCCTTCTGCCCAGAATATCTGCTGCTTTTCATCGAACATGCGAATGTCACCTCCTCCAGGAGGCCTCCATGACTACTCCAGCTGAAGAAAGCTTCTGTCCACCCTGGTTGCCTCTTCAGGATATCAGCCCTGTGTCTGTGTCCTTTCTGATGTGGATGGACCTATGAGTGACTCTGGGTTCCAGTGTGTGACACACTTGAACAGGACTCCCACAGCTGGGCTTCTGGGCGTGTGGCCATGGCTCAGAGCTGGTGATGGGCAGGCAGAGGCAGAGGACTTGTGCTCTGGTCCCAGGGGTCTCTTGGGGGCTGATGCCTGGCCTTGTCTTCATCAGTGCAATGCATGGGGAAGTAGAGTACCAGCCTTCTCGCCCCAAGAATCTGAGTAGTAACTTCCCTCCCTTGCAAAGCTGCTTGCAAAGATGAGGCGTCTACCAAGCCACATTTATCAGCCAATCATTAATTCATTTCCTCATTTTTTATTAATCACTGCCCACCAGCCAGAGCTTCAGATGGGGATGAAAAGCACTGGGGAGGCACCAGGTTGACAGAATTGCCACCCCCAACCAAGGGAATGGGGAGCTGGAGCCTGGCTGGGTCCCTCCAGTGGGGGCTGCTCCACCTTTGGGGGCATTTAAAACAGCTCCAGGGGCCCTGCTTGTCTCCTCTCATCGGGGGAACTGCTCTGACAGCCTTGCGTGCCCACGTCTGTGTGTTTGCATGTTTATATTCCTGTGTGCATGCATGTGGGGTGAGGGTGCACGTGGGAGGTGTGGGTGTGTGGTGTCCACCCAGAGCCTGTGTGCGTAGTATGTGTTCTTGTGTGTGTGGCATGTGGGGGGTGTGGGGGTATGATGTGTACACACAGATCCTGTGTGCATAGTGTGTGTTGTTGTGTGTGTGGCATGTGGGGGGTGTGGGTGTGATGTGTCCACACAGAGCCTGTGTGCGTAGTGTGTGTTCTTGTGTGTGTGGCATGTGGGGGTGTGAGTGTGATGTGTGTACACAGAGCCTGTGTGCATAGTGTGTGTTCCTGTGTGTTTGTCATGTGGGGGTGTGGTTGTGTGATGTGTGTACACACAGATCCTGTGTGCGTAGTGTGTGTTCTTGTGTGTGTGGCATGTGGGAGTGTGATGTGTGTACACAGAGCCTGTGTGCATAGTATGTGTTCCTGTATGTGTGGCATGTGGGGGTGTGGGTGTGTGATGTGTGTACACCCAGAGTCTGTGTGCATAGTGTGTGTTCTTGTGTGTGTGGCATGTGGGGGTGTGGGGGTGTGATGTGTACACACAGCCTGTGGGCATAGTGTGTGTTCTTGTGTGTGTGGCATGTGGAGGTGTGGGTGTGTGATGTGTGTACACCCAGATCCTGTGTGCATAGTGTGTGTTCTTGTGTGTGTGGCATGTGGGGGTGTGATGTGTGTACACTCAGAGCCTGCATAGTGTGTGTTCGTGTGTGTGTGGCATGTGGGGGTATGGGGGTGTGATGTGTACACACAGCCTGTGTGCGTAGTGTGTGTTCTTATGTGTGTGGCATGTGGAGGTGTGGGTGTGTGATGTGTGTACACCCAGATCCTGTGTGCATAGTGTGTTCTTGTGTGTACGGCATGTGGGGGTGTGGGTGTGATGTGTGTACACAGATCATGTGTGCATAGTGTGTGTTCCTGTATGTGTGTCATGTGGGGGTGTGTGGGGGTGTGATGTGTACACAGAACCTGTGTGCATAGTGTGTGTTCTTGTGTGTGTGGCATGTGGGGGTGTGGGTGTGTGATGTGTGTACACCCAGAGTCTGTGTGCATAGTGTGTGTTCTTGTGTGTGTGGCATGTGGAGGTGTGGGGGTGTGATGTGTACACACAGCCTGCGGGCGTAGTGTGTTCTTGTGTGTGTGTCTGTGCATGGGGTGTGTGTGCGCAGTGTGCATGGGTGGAGACAGGGGGAACAGACAGACTGACAAGGAGTTTCTCTGGATGATTAATGGCCTTTGGAAGGAGGCGCCGTGTCCATCAGACGCTCCTGGCAAGTTGTAAGCTCGGCTCCCCGCCTGCCTCCTGGCTGAACCAGCCCAGGTGAGGCTGTGTTCCCAGCCGGTGGCCCAGGGCTGGCGGGCCAGGTCCCTGAGGGAACAGAGAGCCCCCTCCAGGGCTGCTTTCAGCTTGGCCTGCCCCAGGTCCTTTCTGCCCTTGCCCCCACGCACAGTGTGGACCAGCCGGTCAGCAACACGGAATGCTGCTCTAACCCCCACCCCTAGGGCGCCCACCTCCCAGGGACTTGTTGAGCAGGATCAGACCAGGGCCCGGGAATCTGCATTTTTAACAAGTGTCACGGGGGTCTGATTCTGGAGGGCTGCAGACCACACTTTGAAGAACCCACCTAGTGCTGCAAGGGGAGGTGCCCTCCCCCTTCTGTATTTGTCCCTTGGGCATCCATTCTGCCTGCCTTTCATTTGCTGTGTGAGCCTAGGCAAGTCACTTTACCTCTCTAGGCCACTTCCTCATTTTTAATAATAATCCTGCCTCTTACTCGTTTTGGGATCTTTCTGGGCCTCAGCTTCTTCATCTGTGCGGTGTGGGTAATACTAGCCTGAGCCTCCTTGGGTTCTCAGGTTCTTGGGAGGAGTGAATGAGTCATTCCCGTGGGCATCTAAGTGGCTGTCGCTGTTGCTCCGTGCCCTGGAGCTGGGGTGTGCGTTAGACAGGGCCGTGTGGCTCACAGTGGGTTTTCAGGGAAGTGAGTATCTTTCTAAATCCTAGTGCTAGTATCTGAGCTTACTGAGCTTCCTACTACCTGTGGCTTGTGGCCTCCTCATCCCCAGTTTACAGACAAGAAAACTGAGGCTCAGAGAAATCACATGACTCCCCTGAGGTGAGTGGACCCGGGAGGGCTTGATCCCCAAACCCTTGGGATCTTATTTCTACCCTTGGCCTTCAGGTGGGGAAGATGGGTGAGGTTGAGGCTGCCAAGTGATTAACCCCCTCCCCTCTCCCAGCAACCCTGGGAACGCCCGCCGAGGGCACAGCGAGGCGGGCGGGGCTGGAGGGGTTGGGAGGCGCTGGAGCCACAGCCGCCAGCAAATCCAGCCCAGCTGGGGGATTAGACCGCATCTGGCTCGATTTACACCAGAGAAACAAAGGCGGCTGCCGGCGCCTTTATCTGGTAGGGAGGGTTGTGGGGGGGAGCTGCCCTCAGCCCTGTGGGGGACCTGGGTGGAAGGGAGGAGCGGAATCTGGGCCCTGATCCCGACACTAGCTCCCCTACCCGCCCTGTGACCCACAGGGAGGTGACCTCACTTCTCTGGATGAAGGACAGAGTGTTCCTGGGGTGAAGTAGAGGGGGCAGGCTGCGGGGTAGGGGGGCGGGGAGTCCTCGGAGCCCTGGGTCCCTGCAGCTGCCCTTCCCAGGCAGCCTGCCCAGCTCGCAGTGGGGGTCCCCACCCTCGGGGCACGTGGAATGTGAGCACTTCCCCCTCAGGCTGTGGCCCCAAACTTAGCACTAGGTCTCCCCTTTCAGTAGGAGGGAAACAGCCAATAAAACAGAAAATCAGAGCGAGCCCGGAACCGCACCCCTCCTCCAGCAGCAGGGAAGTGTTGGCTTGGGGGGGTGTGCTGGGTATTTATGCCTCCCTGTCCCCAAGGGGGTTCTGGCCCCCAGAGGGGTGGGTTCTTAGCTCTCCCCACACCGACCACTCGTGGTTGTGGAGGTGTTCTGACGCCTCCCCGTCACCTTAGGGGTGGGGGCTTGAGCTCCCCCTCACCGCCTCAGGGGTGGTGTTGGGCCTGGCTCCTCCCCCACGGTCCCAGGGCTGGGGGTGGAGGGGTGCATCGCCTGCCCGCCCCGGGAAGCAGGACGGCGCGGGTGCCAGGCTGGCGGAGGTGGCTGGTGGGTGCGCGGCTCGCCGGAGCCAGGAGCTGACCTTATTAGCCGGGGGCAGCTGTTCGTGAAGCACATCTGGCAGCGGGCTGCGGCCGTATCCCGCGGACTGGGCCCCCCCCCGCCCGGCGTTACCTTCCAGGAATGCGGGCAGCGCCTCTCGCATCTGGAGCGCGTGTTTCTGGGGCAGCCGGCGCCCCCTCCGGCGCCTGGCCCGGGGCTGGGGGTGGGCGCCACCCCGCCCGGATTTCCTGGCTCCTCCCTCCTCCGGCTGCCGGTGCGGCTCCCAGGGTAGGCCCGCCACTGGGCCCCAAGACAGAAAGGGCAGCGGATGTGATGTGGCTTTCTTCCTGGGAGGAGGGCAAGACCTAAGGACCAGCTGCTTGGCCCCCACTTGCCAAGAGGGGAAATTGAGGTCTGGAAGAGTCCGAGGCCTCGTGCAAGGGCCCTGTGGCTCCTGTGTGGTGCTGCAGTCGTAGGCTGGATGCTGATTTCGGTGTTAACCTGCCATCATACAGGTGTGATAGAGCCCACAGAGGTTCATTATCAACCCTCTGTATCACCATCCTGGCCCGGTCTTCACCTCTGGCTGGCTGGGGAGAAGCTCCAGGGCCCGGGACCGGCCGGGGGTACAGTAACCAGTGAAATGCAAAGCAAGCAGCCCAAGGCTACAGCTGTGGGCAGACGAAGCTGTGTAATGCCTCCCTGGTTCCCAGCCCAGCCTCGTCATTTTCAAGCTGTGTGATCTGGGCCTCACCCTTGGCTGTCGAATGGGGTGGTGGTGGTGCCTAGTTTGGGAGTGTGACACTGGGGGTGACAGATACCGTGGGGGGTCTGAGAACCGTGGAGGGCGGGATGGAGCTGAAGGCTTCTATGAGCAGGGCAGGGGGAGATGCTGTGAAACACACACAGTCAGATGTACAAAAGAGAGAGCAGCAGGTACGTGTGTCAGAATCCAGAGAAAAGGGTGGGTAGCTTGTAGCCAGTGTGAGGGCTGGGAATGCCCACTCTTGGGTGCATCTCTTGAACTCTGTGCTCAGGCAGTGGGAGCCCTTGAAGGTTCATGAGCAGGAGAGTGACCTGGACCCCACAGCAGCAATCCCATCTCCACTTTGGGTGGAGTGCCCCAGAAACTAGGGGCACCCTCTGCTTCACACGGACTTTCTGGCTCCCACCAGGTACCCCAGGACCTCTGCCCAGCTTCCCCTGCCAGCGCTTCCCCAGGCCCCACACCCTTGTCCTCCTGCAAGGCCTCCTGTGCATCACGTGTACCCTAAGTGTGTTTGTCACCTCCCCCTCACACCAGGGGTCTCCAGTGTAAAACTAGACGCTCGTGGATGGGGTGAGGGGGACTTCTGGAAAGACTGGTGGACAGGGGCCATAGGCCGAGGGCCTAGCATGGACAGAGGCTTGGAGAAGTGGTGAGCCTGAGTGGCTGCATACTCTGGGGGCCTGTCCCAGTGACTGGAATCCTGAGAGGGGAGGTCAGATTTGAAGTTGACAACGGGCTCCACCCTTCGGGGTTTGCCTTATCCTGGAAGTCATGGGGAGCCACTGAAGGTGGGTGAGTGACGCTCCTTGGGGCAGGATGAGCTTGTTGGCTGTGCTGACCCCCAGTGTCTTTGAGTGGGCAAGATACATCCTAGGACCCCCTAGTTACTGCTCGGGTGAATGAAGAAGGGGTACTTGGGGAGCAAAGCCAAGGGCTTGGCTGCAGACAGGGTAGAGGGTAGGAGTGGACAGTGGAGCGCTGGGGCCTGGGCTCCTGGCTGGGCCACCTAGCCAGCCGTGTCGTCAGACCCAAGACGAGGAGCGTGGCCATGTGCGCAGGGATCCCTGGGGGCCGGCATCCTGCCAGGGACACTTTCTCTGCCCGAGTTCCCTGTGAGGCCCAGACGGAAGAGCCTAGGGGCCCGACCCTGGCCTGGTGCCACAGGGCACCTGGGGGGCCACCCCCAGCCCAGTCACCCGCCAGCCTGCCCTGACCTCCACCAGACACTGTGTCTCTCCCGCCAGCATCTGCTGCCTGCTTCCTCCCTCCCTCAGAGCCTGTTTGTTTTTCTTCCAGAACTATCGCCTCCCACGGAGGCAGTCATCCAAGGGAGGTGCTGTTCTATCCCTCTGCCCTGCACAGCCCTGCCGTGCCTCGCAGCCCTGGAGGGGATGCTGTGGGAAGCTGGACCCCAGGCAGGCAGGCGGCATCCTCAGATGCAGGGATTTCGTCAGCCTTGGCTCCCAGTTCTGTCAGTGGAATCCCGGGCGTGCGTCCTGGAAGGGGGCTCTGGAAGGCCCTCTGCTTGTCTTGGCCCCTCTGCCTGCTCCCCTTTGCCCCTCCCCCCCAACAGGGTTTGGGCAGAGACCCTGCAGGGGGAGGGCTCTGCTGGGCTCTCCAGGTGGCCCCCAACCGGGGGCCTGTTTGGAGCAGACTCACTGCAGCCTGCTGGCGCCTGCTGCTCTCCCCCACGCTGGCTCCACCCCTTCTTCCCATTTTTTACTTTCTTTTTAGTCAGTTCATCTGACCCCTAATGAAGACTTACTGTGTGCTGGCTGGCAAGACCTACTGAAGCAGGGCTGTAGGAGGTTGTCAGGACCAGAGTGGGCTTGTGACAGACCATCGTTACTCGCGTGGAGAAGGGGGCAAGGTGTCTGATCTGCCTACATGAGGACAGATGAATATTGAGCGAGGTACCAAGTGTGAGCAGAGTGGGCGTCAGTGCCCCCTGCCATTCCCCTGGGGATTTGGGTAGGGGTTAGGAGGGGGCGGGGAGAGGCAGGTGCTGGGAGAGCCATGAGGAGGGATGTGGATGCACCCCTAGCTGAGAATTCCTACTGAGCCTCCCCTTTCCCGAAGCCTCTCACCAGTTCCGGGCTCCTTCAGGGCCAGACATCTTGCCCTTGGGCTGCAGCTCCAGGGAACTGGGGCTGGGAGAGGGGGAAGGGGCGTAGCTGGAAGGGCTCCGCTAGGTCACTCCGTTCCCCTGTGAACGCGATTGGGGCATCAACCAGGGTCCGTGATTTTTTTTTAAGTTGTTTAGGTGCCTTAAAATTTTTTTTTCTTAACTGGGTATAGTTGATTTACAATGTTGTGTTAATTTCTGTTGTACAGCAGAGTGACTCAGTTATACATCTATATTCTTTTCCATGATGTTTTATCACAGGATACTGAATATAGTTCCCTGTGCTCTACAGCAGAACTTTGTCATTATTCCATTCTGTGTGTAATAGTTTGCATCTGCTAACTCCGAGCTCCCTCTCTATCCCTCCCCCTTCTATCCCTCCCCCTCGGCAACCACAAATTTGCTCTCTCTGTCTGTGAATCTGTTTCTGTTTCATTGATGGGCTCATTTGGGTCGTATTTTAGATTCCACATGTAGGTCATATCATGTGGAATTTGTTTTTCTGACTTCCTACACTGAGGATGATCATCTCTAGTTGCATGATTTCATTCTTTATCATGGCCGAGTAATATTCCATTGTGTGTGTATACCACATGTTCCTTATCCCCTCATCTGTTGATGGACATTTAGGTTGTTTCCGTGGGTTAGCTATTAAGAATAGTGCTGCACACCTGGAGGTGTGTGAAAGGCCGAAGTGTGGGTTAAAGGGTAAACTGAATCACAGGCACACTGACTCAAGAGGCCCCCCCACCATGGGCCGCTGACCCTGAGACGTGCCCCTGGGGATGGTCCACCTGGCAAGTGTGCCTCCCAGACCCCACCACATTGCCTGGAAGCAGGAGGGGATGAGAGGAAGACCAGGGGACCACTTTGTATCCAGGAACACCGCTCTGGTCCAGATGTCCAGCTCCACCGCAGTGCTGAGTGACCTGTATGGTCGATGAACCTTCCCTGGCTGCTGTTTCTTCCCAAAGGATGGATGCCAAAGGCGGCCCCTTCGTGAGGAAGTCTCCAGCTGGACACGTTCACCTCATGTGACACTTACACCAGTATTCGTATCATTGTATTATTTAAATAAGACCCCCTTTTCCTTAAGTAAATTTGTTTTAAAAGAATCAGTTCAGTCACTCAGTCGTGTCTGACTCTTTGCGACCCCATGGACTGTAGCATGCCAGGCTGCCCTGTCCATCACTAACTCCCAGAGTTTGCTCAAACTCATGTCCATCGAGTTGGTGATGCCATCCAACCATCTTATCGTCTGTCATCTCCTTCTCCTCCTGCCTTCAATTTTGTTTCCCAGCATCAGAGTCTTTTCATCAAAACTGTGGTAGGCAGCTGTGGCCCTGGCTGGATGCTAATGTTATTGTTGTTTTTGGAGAAGGAGCTTGCTGACTGTGATAAAAACTCCTTTGGGGCCCCTTTTGGTTGGATTGTTGAGATAAAGTTATATTCCTTAGTATTTTAAGCAAGTTTCCTTAAATTTGTTATGTATCTAATTCTTGAAATAGTCCTTACCCCACACTCTCATTGCCAGTTAACTGGGAGCTTTTTATATGCGTGTATGCCAGAATTGGTACAGATTAGGGGCCTTTAATAGAAAGAAGTTTCCTCCTCTGGTTGGAGGGAGAAGGTGGGACTGGGCCCTGCCTTGGTGTTGGCAGTCCCAGTGATGGGCCCTAGGTGGCGCCAGAACCCCAAAGTGCAGTATCCCGTTCCTCTCCAGGAGTTCCTCACCAGGGATTCGGAGTGTGTGTGCAGGTGTGTGCGCGTGCACGTGTGTGTGTGTGTGGGGGGGGGGGGTTGGCACGTCTGTATATGTGAATGTGTGTGTGTGAGTTTTGTCTCTGGATGTGCTGTCAGTAGTGGCTCAGTGTGTGTGTATATGTGGGCATGTGTGCCTTTGTGTATTTGTGTGTGTGTGGGATTGTGAGTTTGAGGGAACCTGGAACACCCTCTCCACCAGCGCTCCACACCCTTGCTGGGAGCATGGTGGATGTGGGGTGCATGGACCCCCCCCGCCCGAGGCCCCAGCTGCAGCGCCCCTGCCCGCCCCCGCCTGGCCCATCCTCAGGAGACGTGATTAGCAGATGTACAGGGCCAGGCCATGATTTATGTTCCTGGTCGCCTAATTATTCCCAGCCCTGAAGGAGGAGAAATAAAATGCTTTGCAGAGCTGGGAACCCGAAATCCCAGCGGGGGCTCCGGGACGCCAGGCCCACCCTACCCCCACCCCTAAAGGCCCCAGACCTCCCGCAGCCTGGAGAGGGGGCTGGGGGGCAGCCAAGGGTGCTGTGCCTGGAAGTGATGAAAGGGGGCTCTCTAGAGAGCAGACCTGGGTGGGGGATGTCTGTCATCTCTTCTGAGTGCTGAAGGGGGGACGCGGGCCCACAGTGGTGCGTCCCCTGCACTTGGCCCCAGCAGCCTAGTAGAGGGGCCAGACTACGTGCCCAGAGGCAGCATCCTGGTGCTCTTAGAAGGAGGTTCCAGTCCTTGCCTTAGGGCCCGAGAGGTGCTTCCAGATCTGAGCCCCGCTTCCTGTCTGACTTCATCTTGTAGCCACCCCCACATCCCCTACATCACGGCCTCCTCCCACTTCTCAGATATGTAAGTTAGTTCTCCCCTCGCTTTTGTGTCCTCTCGGGGCTGCTGCCCCTTCATGCTGTCACTGCAGCCTTCCTTGGCCACTGTCCTTTGGCATTCTTCTCTGAGCACAGGTACCCTTGGCATCAAGTGAGCAGGGTCCACATCCCCCTGTCACGCCGTCCCCAGTGCCTGGACCCGTGCTCGTGGGTGGGGAGTGCTCAGTAAATATTTGTGGTTTGGTGGAGGACGGACAGATGGTAAGCCTGCAGCCTTGCCGAGAGGCCCAGGCTCAGAGCAGAGGATCTCAGAGCTCAGAAGCAATGGGGCCCCGTGGGTGGGGAAGAGGAGTGGCCTTGGAGACTGCTCAGGGTCTGAAGAGGCCTCATCCTCGGAGGGGTGCTCGTCTCCGCTGGACACACGGGTCCTCTGTCCCTCCTTTGGGAGCCTGGCTCAAGCCTTTGGCCCCAGGGGGCTGTGTTTTGTCCCTAAGCCTCCAGCAGAGAATTTGCCACTCCCAGAGGAGGTGCATCAGGATTCAGGAGCTCAGCTCTGACCTGGGGTCCCTGCCCTTGAGCACCAGGGGCTCCCTGATGGCTTTGGGCAGGCCGGTCACTCAGCCTCTGTGTGTCCTTTCACACCTCTGTAGAGGTTGGTACATGGGCTGTCCCTGTCCCCGGGACCTGAAGAGGGAGAGGCCGGGAGGGGCTGGTCTGTGATGGCTACAGAAGACGGCTGATTCCTGCCTTTCTTTTCTGAACAGTGTCAGGAACCCATAGTGTGGTATGCAGCCAGGCTGGACATGCACTCCAATTCGAGGGCACTTCTGTAGAAGGGTCTGGGGTCCGTGCCATGGTGGTGACTCTCATCTTTTGGCCATAGGAGTCCCTGGGGGATAAATCAGCCAGTGGCGTGTGGTTAGGGCCTGCTGTGGGCAGCCCTGGCCTTAGAAGGGCTTTTTTGGGGCTTTGCAGCCCTGCTTGTCTACCTGTGGGGCTGAGGACAGGCAGGCCTCTGGCTGTTGGGGGTGCAGGGGACCCTGATGGGCAGGTAGGCCTGGGGCCTCAGAAGCATCATGCGCCCTTGGAGAGCTCCCAGCCCCCTCTCCCTTGGCTCTCTCCTATGTGCCTTTGTGCCTGACTCTGTCTGCCCATCTCTCCCCGCTTCTTGACTCTCTGTGACTATCTCTGTCATCCTCGCCACCTTTGTCTCTTTCTCTCCTTTTGTCTCTTCCCCCTTTTCTGGCTCTCCTCTCCCTCACCTCTCTTTCCTCTCCCTCCTCTTCCCCGCGGCCCCCTCCCCTGCTGCCTGCGTGCTCTCTGAGCAGCTGTTACCTAATAGGCTGTTAATGATGATACAGTAAGTGGAAGGCAGAGTCCTGCGGGAGCCACCATGATCTGTGTAATTGGTCTCGACGGAGACAGAAGTATCTAATATTTACACACCAGCATTAGTCCTTTGGGAGCCTTATCTTGGCTGGAGCCGAGCTGGGAGATGCGGTTCTGGCTGGTATCGTCTCCCCGGTCTACCCCTGCTCAGAAGGTCTTTGGTCGGTGGGACCTGCTCCCCTTGGGTGGCGACGCCAGGGCCTAGGCTGAGGGGCCTGGGACGTGCAGGCTCAGTGGTGGGGGTGGTCTGGTTGGACCAGCGAGGGTGGGTGCTGAGCACTCAGCACCCCCTCCAGTTGGTTCTCCAGGGGACATAACAAGGCAGGAGTCCCCTAAAAGTGAGGCCAAGGTGGAAGAGCTTAGGGCTGGGGGTGGGGAGGCTGACGGGGAGGGACAGACAGGCGGCAGCTTCCAGGCGATGTGTGCGAAACTCTGGATCCAGCCGTGCCTGAAATCCTTCTGCCCCAGACTGCTCAGCTTACCAAGTCAAGTCCATCTTTTGCTCGATTTGCTTTTGAGACACAGCTGAGAAATCCTGCCTTACCCAGGCATGAAAGGTTTTTTAAGCAGCAGTGGTGTTTGTTCAGATTTTATTGTACCCAGTAGCCCAATATACCCAGTCAGGAGGAACAAAGCTGGGCCAGAGCCCACCCCCAGCCCGACTCTTTCTGTCGGCCCCAAGGCACAGTGGGGGACACTGGTGGCAAACCCCCTCCCCTGGCCTCCCAGCAGGAGGTGTGGGCCCAGGAAGAGGCAGTTCCGAGGAGCACCTCATGGAGATAGCAACCCCTGGGAGGACGATGTCAGCCCAGCAAACCCCACAGCACAGCTGGGAGGTGAGCCAGGACCCCCGGCTCTGGAGCCGGGGGAGCGTCTCCGTCTAAGGTCGTTGCTGGCCTCGGGCACAGGGGCCTCACACATTGAAAGTCATTCAGCGGAAACGACAGCTCCTCGGAGCAGAGCTCTGGGCTCTGTGCCACCACGCAGGACAGGCGGGCATCCAGGCCAGGCCTCGGGGCCAGGGGGCTGGCCGGGACTCCCGCTGCCCAGCTGTCTCCCCAGCAGGATGCTGCGGGCCTTCCACAGGGCTGTTCTGGGGCTGTGGCCTCTATAGTAACCCCCTTCTTGTAAGTCCTATTTCCCTGAGTTGTATGAGCCTTTCCAGCAAATCATCAAACCTGAGGAGGGGTTGTGGTAGTTCCCCCAGTTTAGAGTTGCTTAGCTGAAAGTGAAGGCGCCCCAGGGCTGGCAGTGGGCATGGACGCAGGTGACAGAGGGGATGGGCCTCATGGCCTCAGTTGTTGTTCACTGGTGCATCCTGCTTAACTCTGGTGGTTAGCATCAGGACTTGAGTTAAATTGTAGAACCCCCAGTTCTGTGGGTAGAAATGGATGGTCATCGTGGGGAGGCATGTCCTTCTGGGAGCCTGAGGGCCTGGCTCTGAGTGGAGCTCAAGAAGTGAGTTCCAGGCTCGCCCTGCAATGAGGCGGGAGGCAGGGCCCCTGTGGCCCAGCGCCCAGACACCCCCCAGAGGACAGCCAGTGTCCCCCTGCCATTGCAGCAGCCGCGATGTCCTGGGGCCAAGAGCGGTGTGACAGGGCCGCTCGGGCCTCGTTCCCGTGTCTTCGCAGCAGGCAGGATGCTGGTTCCTCTTCTCTGGCTACCGCGGGTTGCTTGAAGAGCAGCACTCGTGAGCCCCATGCTGTGCGCTGTGTTTATCATGTTGGCCGTGACCTTGGGCAACTCCTTGCCAACCCTCTAGTTCCGTCCACTACGCTGCACCAGGCCGAGCCATTGGCTGTCCCTGGAGAGATCCTCTCTACCTCCCCACGTCACAGAGAGAAGACAGTGGCCTTTCTTTCTTAAAGTACTTGGATCCCTTGCCACAGGTCCCTGTTCAGAGTGGCTTGTGGTCACGCATACACCACTTGGTCTCTGGCAGAAACCCCTGCCAGCTCCAGGCATGTGCCCCCCGAGGCTAGGCCCTTGAGGACCCACTGACAGTTTACAAACTGAGCCCCCTCCAGGGTGAGCTGGGCTTGCAGAGACAGGGCGGCTGCCTCCCGGCAACCCCGACAAGGCCTCCCCTCCCTGAACCGCCACGGCCCTGCCCGAAAAACCCTTTGTCACAGAAGCCCTTGCAAGCTCCTATTATATCTCTGACCACAGAATAATATGGGGCTCATTCCTTTTAATTTTTATAATTTTGAGAACACCTTATGAAAAATGGCATTTGATAAGTGTTAACACTGGTTTTTAAAGTAAGAGTTTTATGATGGTTCCCATTTAAGTGTAGAGTTTAATGAATTTTAGAGTAGTCACAGATGTGTGCAGCCATCACCAGCATCAAATTGTGGAATATCGCATCATGCCTCAAAAAAATCCCTTACGCTTAGCAATCACTGTCCGTTCTTCCCTCCTCCTGCCTGGGCAACCACAAATCTATTTTACTTTCACTCTCTGTGGATTTACCTCTTTTGGAGACTTCATGTAAATGGAATCATACGGTAGGTGTCCTTGTGAGTCTAACTTCTTTCACTTGGATGAATGTCCTTAAGGTTCACCCACATGGTATCGTGTCAGTGCATCACTCCTTTGTGTGGCTGAGTAATATTCCACGGGACGGACATGCCACATCTGGTCCATCCTTTCACCACTGATAGGCGTCTGGGCTGCTGTGAATGCCTGTGGACAGGTTGTGTGTGGATGTGTTTGTCTTGGGTTCACACTCCCGGGAGTGGAATTGCTGGGTGACTCCAGGCTTGGGCCCCCTTGCACAGTACCACCTCCCCCAGCTCTTCAGGGTCCTGCTCCTGTGTTACTCTGTCTGGTCCTCTCACAGATGTCCCCAGGGTGGCATCACCTGCTCCTCCCAGGAAGGACTTGGGTCTTGTCTGCCACTGTGTGCTAGTCTTGAGCCCAGCAGGCACAAAGTAGATGTTCAGCTAACTCAGGACAGGAGACTGAACCATGAAACCTGGAGCTTCCGCTAGCCTGGTCACCCCTCTGCCCAGGGGGCAGCAACTTCCCTTCGGTGCCTTGCTCAGGACGTGTCAGCAGTCAGTAGAGCAGACACTTCTGAACTCCCTGTTTCACTGGGCTCAGCAGAGGTGACAGGGCCCAAGGTCACTGAGCCCTGCTCAGCATCACTTGGAAGCCAGACAAGGCCAGAGTCAAGGGTAACCCTGGAGGAGGCCTGAGGCTTGCCCACCTGCCCATGAGATGCCTGCTGGGCACTCATGGGCCATCTGACCTTGCCTACTGTGGCCAGACCCCCAGCTTCCCAGGTTGCAGACAAGGCTCTTTCTAAACCCAGAAGGCTTTTCTTCTTTCCTCAGTAATTCCGTGTGCAGAGGCCCCCGTAATGCAGCCGCTGCCCAGCGGCCTGGCACCCGGCTCTCTCCTCAGCCATGCCTACCTCCCCGTCAGAGGCTGCATGTCTGCATTAAGGGCTTCCTCTCACCCCACTGGTCCTCTGAGTGACTAGGCCCGACCATGTACTCAGACTCCGAGATGCTCAGGCCTCCTTACTTGCATCTGCCTAGCAGGGCCTGGTCTGTAATTGGCACAATCACCTGCCTGGCGCAGAGAGGTCTCCATGGTGGTTTGCCAGATGGGAACCTAGAAATCAAGTTGAGCTTCCTGCCCTTGCCTTCCTCCATCAGAGCCAGCATTTATCCAGCGTTTGTTCTGTACCAAGATGAGGCTACTGTGTGCATTGAAGTGAATGGAAATAACAGCGATGCTGACTCCCTCCAACTGCACCCTCCCATGGGGCCATGCCCTCCCCGTGGGGCCATGCCCTCCCCGTGGGGCCACGCCCTCCCTGTCACACACACATCCCTCTCCCCTTCGCCCCATAGGGCCCCGCCCTCCCACTCTGAGGTTGGGATCGTCTCCCCATTTACAGCAGGGACCCAGAAGATCAGAGGAGCTGGTGTGGTAGCCGGGTGAGCAGCAAGCCTGTGCAGATGGGCCCCTGTTCAGGACAGTGAGCAGTGCCCATGGGGGTGATACCTGTGCTGCCAGACAGGTGGCTGGGGGGCATCGGTCCAGGAAGTGCCCAGGGTGTGGAGGCGCAAAGACGGATCAGATCTGAGCCCCACATTGTGGGGCTGAGTCCAGGCAGACCATTCACTGTTCTCAACCTTGGTTTCTTGGTACCCAAGAGTGGGCCTGAGTCACCCTCTGGGTGTTCAGTGAGGATCAGTAAACCCATGTGTGTGCCAGTCATTTTTCTTAACTGGGAGGCAGAGGTCGTCGATTAGATAGTATCCTCCCAAATGCCTGTCCACCCAGAGCCTCAGAATGTGACCTTGTTAGGAAGGAGGGTCCTCCCAGGTGGAGTTCGTAAAAGTGGCGTCACACCGGATTAGGGCCCTAAATCCAATGACTGGTGTCCTTATGAGAAGAGGAGAGTCTGGACACAGTGGCATGTGGGGACAGAGATACAGGGGACAGCCACATGAGGACTGGGGCCGAGATGGAAGGTACGCTGCCACGGGCCGAGCTGAGGATCACTGGCCATCCCAGAAGCAAGAGGAGGCAGGAGGGCCCCACCCCTTGACCCTGGACTGCTGACCTCTAGAGCTGTGGGAGGACACATTTCTGTGCTATTGGATCCACGAACTCGTCTAATACATCATCATAGGTAGGAACTGTTCCTGGCTCCATCTCTGAGATGAAGAGACTGAGGCACCCAGATGGGGCCCCCCACCTGAGCTGCACAAGCTGACAGAGGACAGAGGCTGGACCCGAGCCCTGGGATTCTGATTCCTGAGCCCCCTGTATGCGGGGCTCAGTGACCCTGTCTGGCCCTCAGGAGATGCTCTGAGTTCTGTTGACACTGGCCCGTGGAGCCGCCTCGGCCAGATTTCTGCAGGGGGCTTGGTGCCTGCGGATGCTGGACCTGTCCTCACACGCCCAACAACGCCTCCTGAACTGTGCTGGTCTCTGGAACTTTCTGCCCCTCACTTCGCACTGTGCTCCCCTGTGCTTACTATGGGAATTGCCTCTTGACACTGTGGTTTAAAGAGGCCACTCCCTGACCTCCCAATCTCCCCCCAGCTCCTCAGGCAGACCCCAAGCCCACCTGCAGGGCCTCAGAGCTCTGGGAGCCCAGTCTGAGAAGCACTGGTCAGTTTTGGGCTTCTAGTGCAGAGTGCCTCAAAGACTCTACTTCTGGGGTTGTCAGAACAGGAGATCAGCAAGGCCAAGGTCTCCGAGGGGACCCTGAAGCCCCCCTGGGGAGGAGGACGTGGGGACTCACAGGAGCAAAGCTTGAGCAAGCTAAGCCTCTGGCAACCAGAGAATTCCATGGGGCTGTGTCCAACCCAGCCCCCCTCAAGTTGCAGATGCACAGCCAGAGGCTGTGGGCCCAGGAGGTCTGCCCTTGCCAGCTGTGCGGCCTTGAGCAAGGCACTCAGCCTCTCGAGCCTCAGTTTAGTGGCCTGTGATATGGGATCACAGGCCCGCCTTGCTCACAGCGGGGCTGGCCCTCCTCCGAGTGGCTCCCTGTGCAGCTTGCTCCACGTAGCAGTTGGGGCGAGCTCCAGCTCAGAGGCACCCCGCCCCCGCCAGCAGGCTGCTTGCAGGCCCATGAGGATGCTGTGACAGGGAGAGCATATGGCGGGCATATGCCACGTGGGAACACGGCTGCCCACGGGAGGAGGCATGGGAGTTCTGGGGAGATGGAGCTGAGCAGGCACTGGTGCCAGCGATTCGTGGCACCTGCTCGCGCCCTGGTCCTCCCTGGAGGGTGAGCCTCCACGCCTTGGGAACTTGGGGTACCATGGGGGACCTCCTGGGGTGATGGGCAATGTGACTTCAGTCCACTAGATGTCGCTGTCCTCTGCAAGATCCAGTGGACCCACAGCCTAATAGGACCTGGAAATGGGGTGGGGTCCCTCTTAGGGAGACGGCCCTTGCAACTTCTCCTTGGCACTCAGAGGGGCCAAGTCACTGGCCTGTGGTCACACAGCCAAGAAGTGGCAGAACCAGTGTGGAGTCCTTTCACAGAGTGGTATCAGAGGTGAGGAGAGCAAAGGGGAAGGTCCTGAGTGCCCGCTAAGCCCTTCTTGGCCCGCAGGGTCCAACTTTCCTGCCTGTGGAGGCTTCCCTGGGTTCCTCCTGTGTCCCCTCTGGTCCATGTGCCCTGCAGGCCTTGTCCTCTGGGCTGCCTAGGCTGGACGTCTGGTGAACCTTCCAGGTTATCCTTGACCTCTCCCTTGGTGCCCTGTACACAGCAGGCATCCAGTACATGCTCTGCTCTTGTTTGGTGGCCCCTCGGTGTGGCTATACTGAGGGGAGGGGTCCGCTGAGCCCCCAGGAGCTCTGGCAAAGGATGTCACGGCTTGAGACAGATGGCTCTGAGCTCTCAGCTTCTAGGGGCCTCTGCCACCAGCTGGGAAGCTGTTGTAGTCCCCACCCATAGGGGCTCCTCACCTTGCTTGCTCTGAGTCAGGTCACACACCAGGGGACATGGATGACGGTGTTTCTGGGGCAGCAGCAAACCTTTCCAGGAGAGGGATCCTGTGGTCAGAAAAACCCCCAGTGGGAGGGACGCGGGAAGGGGTCCCGCTTACGGGTGGGGGTGGATTCAGAGCTCCGAGCCACATGATGGTGTGTGCTGTGCCTGTGACGGCGGGGCGCAGGGAGGTGAGGGGGCACCCAGCCCACTGTGCCCCTCACAGCACCCCCCCTGCCCGCCGGAGAAGAGGAGGGTGGGGCACAGCCCCCCATCGAGACAGCGGAGGACAGTCTCGGTGAGGACCTGACGCCCACTGTGATCCTGCAGGAGCAGATGGCCAGGGAGAGGGGCGGAGGCGGCAACAGTTGGTGCCGCCAGCTTCCGGCTCCCCCGCGGCAGCGGGTGTGAGAGGCGGCGATGGGAGCGAGTGGCAGAAGCCCAGCCTGCTGTCGCCACCTCCCCCCGCACCCCAGCCTTCCTCCTTAGCCCTTCAAGAGGCTTCTCCCCAAATACCCTGCCTGGAGCCCGCCCTGGAGGCCTGAGAGCCCAGGTGTCAGAGCCTGGTCTGAAGAGGTGGAAGTCTCAGCTTCCAGCCAGCCCAGCTCAGTCTCTTCCTGGCTCTGTGACCCAGGGCCATGAAGACACCCCTTCCAGCCTCAGTCTCCCCATCTGTACAATCGGGTGATGTCAGTTTCTACTTTTGAATCCTGACTCTACTGCATGGAGCTGTGTGACCTTGGGAAGGTTCCCTAACCTCTCTATGCCTTGGCTTTCTCATCTGCAAAATGGGGAAAGCTATAATACCTGACTTGTAGTGTTGTGGACTGAAAGGGGTTCACTCTGGGAAAAGCATGAAGGGGCCGAGGGATGCCAGGAGCCACGGGCTCTGCCCTTAGCAGGGAGATTAAGATGGCACTGAGCAGAGGCGTTAGGTCTAGAGGAGAACCACAGTCAAACGCGTAAGAGCAGCCGTCTCCTGCACTCATGGTGTGCTCTGAGCGGCTACCACACAGAACTCACTTAACCTTATAGCATCCTTGGGTTTGGCACCATTACTGATTCAGTTTACAGATAGACCAAGGCCCAGAGCAGCGAAGGCGCTGGCTTAGAGTCACTGCCCTGTTTCCCTTCGCAAAGCTCTCCTCTGGTCCCACCCTCCTCCATCACCCCGCCCCGCCTCTCAGCACCTGCAGATACCACACTTGGGGCTGGGGTCCCAGGTCCTGTCACCTCTCCCCCCTCCCGCCAACCACCTGACCATCTCTTCTAGCCACCCGCGGTCTGTTCCAGTCCCCAGGATGGCTCTGGCCTTGCCACACAGTCAGCCTCGGGCCCTGTTCCCTCCTCTGCCTACACTCTGACCTCCACTGCACTAGCCCTAAACTGAGCCGTTTACTCCAGAGAGGGGCGTGTACTGCATGGACCTGGAGGCCACTCAACGACACGCAGTTAGAAATCCCAATCCCAGTCTCACTGACCCACTTCCAAGTGCTAAAAAACATACATAGCTGCCTAGTGGCTACCGCCTTGGGCAGCACAGATCTAGAACATTCCGCCGATGCCTCCTGGGGATGCTTGGGGAGGCGGGAGAGACGCAGGGTGGGCTGCATTGGCGGTCCTCGTCTGAGAGGCAGGCGGAACATATTGGAACCGCTCTCAGCATCTTATGCCATGTTTCCCCAGGAACTCAGTCTGTTCTCTTTCACCAAACCTCGAGCACATGGGCCGGGCAAGGATTGTTCTTACATATATTTGTAAATTGATTTGTAGAAATCTTAAAAGACATGGAAAATGGAACCATGTCTAGGTAAGCGTTTTACAGATTGCCTTCACTGAAAAAAAGAGGAAACTAACATCTAGTCTCTGAACATCTGGGATGTTGATCAACCTCCCTCCCAGGCCTTAGTTTACATATCTGCATGAGGGGTGATCTCCCGGGCCCCGGCACGGAGGTCCCGGGAGGCTTGGATGGGGAATGGTGGGGCGCACAGGGCCTGGACCCAGAGCCCCGCTTTGCCCAGCAAGCTTGGCCTGCTTTTGGGGCCTGGGTTCCTTCACCTCTAGAATGGGCAGCAGAGCCCTGGCTGAAGTAGGGATCTTGACAAGGGTTGGGGGTGCACGTTCAGCACTTGAGGGAGGCCTGGTGGGAGCAAGGGAAGGGGCAGAATAGTCAGAGCTGGGCCCAGAGGCCCCTCACTTGGCATGCAGCCACCCAGACCTGGCCCGAGTGAGGCTGTTTTCCTGCAGGCCCATCATACAGCCCAGAAGAGCCCGGCTCCCCTGTCCCGCAATGGAGGAAAGGAAAGGGCCCTGGAGCTCCCTGGGAACAGGCATCTTCCTGGCCTCCTGGCCTTGGAGCAGGGCTCTGAGTTCTTCCAGGGTGCAGATGAGAGCAAGAAAGGTCCAGCAGGGGTGAGTGCCACTGCCCTTGTCTGCAGGGCGGGGGACGGAGGGGCCCGACTGGCGAGGTTGTCTCAGTGGGTCTTTTGTCCCTCCCCACCCTCAGCAGCCTCCCCTCCGCCCCTCAGCCCAGGCGGTTGTGAACATGCCTTCCTGTTCATGCTTCCGTTCAGCCCATTGCACTGGGTCCCTACTACACGCTGCAGAAAAGAGAACCACAGCCAGTGGAGCGCCACCTCCTAGACCTCACAGCCTCACGGCCCTTCCCTGCTGAGTTGGAGGGATGGGGGGGCGGGGGCTCCCATTGCCTCAGAAGGCATCAGAGAATTCCAGTAAGAACCCCCACCCCGGGTGTGACCAGAGAGGAAGTGGGCTTCCCTCGACGTCAGTCCTGGCCTGTGACAGTGCAGGGGGGGTCCCCACGCTCTCCTCAGAGAGGCCACGGCCTTGTCATGTCGGTCCCCCACTCCGCACAGCCCCCGCGCCCCAGCCCGACCTCATCCTGGTGGGAGGCCAGGCCCACTGCTCTGCCAGACTCCACTCCTGCCAGCTGGCCCGCCCTGCACGGTTGCCATGGCAATCCCGCCGCATGTCAGCAGGGGCTGCTGCTCCTGCTTCGTCTCTCTCTGGGGCCAGAGCCACTTCAAGGAGGCCCCAGGGGCTGCCAGGCAGAAGGGAGATTCCCCAGAGGCCCCTCGGGCTTCTGGGCCTAGGCCAGGCCTTGACCCCTGCCAGCGGAGGGCAAAGGATGATGAGGCCGGCCTTGGGTGGCCAGGGAGACGTTGGGAAGCTGGGGGCAGGGGGCAGGGGTGTACCATGAGGACAGAAATAAAACAGCCCCGAGGTGGGGGCAGGTGCCCCAGGTCTCCACGGGCCTGGCTGACGTCTCCCAGCCCGTCACCTGCACTGGAGGCCCGCCCCACGTCCCACTGAGTGACCCCGCCTGCTGCGTGTGCCCCCACTGTGTGCTCCGGCCCGCTCCACTGGGTGCCAGGCCCCAGGAGACGCCTCCCCATGTGAGGGAGCCGGACAGGGAGCTTCAGGACAGACAGAGTGCCGGCCGTCCTCAGGTGGGGGAGGTGGGCAACCCTCCCAGAGGCACAGAGAGGGTGAGCCACCAGCCCAGAGCGACACGGGGCAGTAGGTGTAGAAGCGTCAGTACGGGCAGCAGGGGGCCCCCCGGGAGGAGGACGGGCTAGAGAGGGAGGAATCTCACGATGGGAGCACTGAAGCAGCTCAGAGGCAGTGGGGCCCTAAGTCGGCTTCCTGCAGATGGAGACCACCCCCGCCCAACAGAGGTTAGTCTGGCTAGAGCTGAAGGAATGGAGGGGCAGGGTGGAGGGCCTGGTGGACATGGGGGTCTAGTGAGGCATGGGGCAGAGCCACACCTCTCCCAGCACAAGCTCCTGAAAGGACCCTGGAGGGTGGTCCCAGACTCGAGTGGCCCATAGGAGGGGCCCTGTGGCCGCCCACCTGTCCTACGGCGTGGGCTCAGGGGGGGAACCTGGGGGAGAGGGGGAGCTCCAGCCCCACCCTCTCCAGCAAGCCCTCCCAGCCTCCTAGCCCTGAAGTCACCTCTGGTCTCAGGGGGTTACACCATGGCTTTAATTTCAGTGGCCTTGATGCTTGTCAGGTCAAATATTTCAACTCAGTGGACTCATCCAGGAGGAGCGGGTTTCCATGGCAATGGGGGCTGACCCACAGGAGCTGCCCTGCCCCCCCGGGTGGTCACTGCTGTGGGCTCGCCCATCGCTCCCCAGACTGTGCTGTGTGAAGACCAGGATTGTGTCTAGCAGGGCCCCTACCCCCACATCCACGTCCTGTAACATGAGCACATGGGTCCTCGCACAGAAGGACGCAGGGAGTCCATGTGTGACCTCGGTCTTCTGTTGACACGGCTCTTGTTTTTCCGTGAAGACATCTGCTGACCCACCCCAGCTGCCCAGAAAGGGGGAGGGGTGTGGGCTCTGCCTGTCTGCAGGGATTCCACCGAGATGCCCCGTTTCAGCCAGGCTGTGTCCCCTGTCACAGCAGCTCAGGTCACCTGAAAGTTGAGTGCTTTGCCCGACTTGCCAGCTCCCAGCCCTCATCTCCCCTCCCACCCCACAGGGCCTGGAAGGCCAAGGCCACCCCGTGATCTGCGTGCTGCCCGTCTGCCCTGGGAAAGCCCTCTTCTGCTTGTGTTCCTGCAGCCCAGGCCCAGAGCCCACATATTCCTGCTGATGGCGCCTCCTCTGTGGTCCTATCACCAACCAGCATTTACAGAGTGCTTGCCGTGTGCCGGGTGCCTATGGAGCCCTTTATGTCATGACTTAATCTTTGCAACACCCCATGAGGGCTCTTGGGGGACATGACTCCTGGTGTCACCACTCACTAAGTGTGTGACTTTGGGGAAATCAGTTTGCCTCCTGGTGTCTCAGTGTTCCCCTCTGTACAATGGACTGTTGCCAGAACTCTTGAGAGTGAATTCATGGAGTGTTTAGAACTGTGCCTGACTTCTGGTCAGGGCTCAAGGAGGGTCAGCAATTCGTGTGCATCTCCCTGAGAGGGGGGCACAGAGAGGGTGTGCACATCTTCAAGGGGGCACAGCTGGTTCTGACCCCCGGGCAGCACTTCCAGCAGGGGCCACGTGGAAGAGGCAAGGACAAGCTCCGGGTGAGGGGTAGGCCAAGCCCCATCTGCTGGAGTCCTGGCTGCTGGTAGGAGGAGGTGTGGCATTTATTGGTCTCCCTTTACACCTTCAAAGGTTCTCTGCTGCTGCTGCTGCTGCTAAGTCGCTTCAGTCGTGTCCGACTCTGCGCAACCCCATAGACGGCAGCCCACCAGGCTCCACCGTCCCTGGGATTCTCCAGTCAAGAACACTGGAGTGGGTTGCCATTTCCTTCTCCAATGCATGAAAGTGAAAAGTGAAAGGGAAGTCGCTCAGTTGTGTCCGACTCTTTGCAACCCCGTGGACTGCAGCCTACGAGGCTCCTCTGTCTGTGGGATTCTCCAGGCAAGAGTACTGGAGTGGGGTACCATTGCCTTCTCCCTCAAAGGTCCACAGGGCCCAGCAAATGCCCTTGAACTATGACCAGAGCAGCAACCGTCTACCCAGGTGTGTTCCAGGCACTCATGCATTCATTGAGTTCTCCTGAGAACTTTGAGGTCCAAGCTGTTCCTGCTGTTGTAGAGAGCAGTCATGGGTTCGAGCCTGTTTCCATAGCTCAGTGGGGCCAGCGAGCCTCACGGACATAGGCGCACTTACGATGTCCCTGCGACGCTAGCACTTACGTGCGTTCGTCTCCTAGCATCTCCCGTAAACCTGATCGTGCAGGGCTTCTGAGCACCCCCCTCCATGAGGCCCACTCACACCACGTGGCAGGGGCAGAGCCTGTTTAGAGCCCGGAGCCCAGGTCCTCCGCCACTTCACGGACCCCTCCCAGCCGATGCTCAGAAGGCCTGGAACAGGAAGTCTGCCCTTCAAGAAGAACTTCTTTTGGAAACCTGACGATGACAAATTATTTTTTTAATGGTTTTAATTTATCCCCCTTTCCTTGGAGAGTGTCAGAGGCAATCTGCTTCTCTCTGCCTCTGTGTGCCTCCTCGTCTCTTGTTAGTGGCTCGGCTTTGAACATATTTCCTTTTATCATGTGGTGACACGCGGTGGCAGAGGGCGATTCCGGGAGAGGCTGTCGGGGAGGGGCCAGGCTAGAGTTTGCATCGCTCCTGACAGCTAATTAGCTGTGTGTCTTTACACCGGGGGGCCTCTCATATGGCAGGCATCATCACTGCGGCCCTGAAGCTGCACGCGAAGGCTTCAGAGGAGGCCCGCCACGGCCTCCCTCCCTCCAGCCCTGGATCTGAGATGCCCAGGCCAGCGGTTTGTGTTTTGGCAGTGCCCTTGGACCGCAGTTCCTCCGGGCCTGCTTGTTGGCAGCGGTAGGAGGGCAGAGCCAGGATGGAGGGTCCCTGGGGCCCGAATGTGCCTACAGGTGCAGGGCTCTGGGTTAGGACTCAGACCCAACTGGGAGTCTGAGGCTCCATTTGCTGTCAGGCAAGTGTGCTCCGCCCGAGGCTTAGTTTGCTCATCTGCAAATTGGGTATAAAGTGATACTCATCCTCGCTGCCTGAGACATGCTGCAAAGCATCCAGTAGGGGTATGTGTTGCAATGAGCTGAAAGCAGTAACACGCATCTGGGTTCCATGAATCCAACGTGTATTGGGCACCTACTGTATGTTAGACCCTGCACTGGGCACTGGGTGCTGAGCAGTGAACAGAAAGGCTGCCGACCTTCCTTCCAAAAGGGAAGGAGAAAATAAAAAACGGAGAGATCACATATGTAATCCCTGCTGTTGTCAGGGAGGGGGCCGGGCTAGCTTGCATCCTCCTGACAGCTAATTAGAGGTGATTAGAGGCAGGGAGGAGAGGGAAGCTGGGGCGGGCGGAGAGGCAAGGAGGGCAGAAGGGTGCAATTTCAAACAGCATGGTCAGGAAAGGCCGCAGTGACATCAGAGATGATTACTGCTATCGTGTGTATTTATGAGGATGAATAACAAAGATCACTTCTCCCCACCACCACTCCTTTTCCTTTTTCGCTTGTTAGAAAAACAGTGTGTCCCTTTATACATTTTAAGGCAGGGTTCTCCCATTTGAGTGGCATTGGGATCCACTGGGGGGTTTGTTAAACACGTCACCCGGCCGCCCGAACTCCTTGTGCAGAATATACATTTCTGACGAGTTCCCAGGTGATGCCGATGCTGCTGGCTCAGGCGGTGGCAGGGGAGAGGGTGTGGGGGATGGGGTGCGGTCCTGGGCCCGGAATAAACTTGGCTCATGCGTGAAAGCTTGAATTTCTTCTGTCAGTGGATGTGGCCGAGAGCCACTGATTCTGTGATAGATACTTCTAAGGCCCCAAGGATCAGATCCAACTGCATGAAATTGCCACCTTTTGCATTGCATCTTGTTCAGCTTCGTGTTTGCTGAGTCTGAAGAGCCATCCTGGCCTCCCGGAGCTGCTGACTAGCAGGGAGGACAAACATATGGACACCATGTGAGGGCGTAGAGCTCAGTCCTGGGTTCCTAGCCAGCCGGGGCATCAGGGAGGGCTTCCGGGAGGAGGTGCTGCCTGAGAGACATTTCCATAGACTCTCAGTGCCCCCCGGCAGTGAAGGCGGGGCGGGTGCTCCGAGTGGAGAGGACCTCTTGCTCAGAGGTTAGGAACAAGTGACCAGGGGCACAGCCTGCTGGGGGAGGGCAGGGGCGGTGAGGTTAGGGACTGAGGACCCTCTCCAAGGGCCTCAGATGTCGTCTGTCATGGGCAGCTCCCCATGGAGTTCCTTCCTGAAGGAGAGGAGCCCCCCATGGGTAAGGCGTGACACCATTGTGTGGACACATGTTCTAGATGCAGAGTATGATTCTGCTTCCCCTTGCCCCACCGGAAGGTCCTTTCTGGAGCCCAGGGAAGCCCTGGCGGGAGGCATCTCAGACTAGCCCTGCGCAGCCCTGTGGGCCAGGCCCCCACCCCCGCTGGTGGATCCTGGCGCTGCTGGCCAGGAGCTGGTCCAGGTGGAGTGGGGGCCTTGGCCTCACCCCTAGCTGGCCCTTGCTGGGATGTCACTCACTGCACGCTGGGTTTCCAGGGCATCTTTATTTTACTTTGGTCGCTCCATCCTCACCATCTCTTTATTTTTTATTTCTGACTTAGTGGCGCTCGGAGTACCCTGCACTTTCTATCCTTGACTCCCAAGCCCTCTCGGAGGCCTGAGAACCTCCTTCAGAGCATCCCAGGACAGGAGGAGGGGGGACGGGATGGGCAGAGGTGGCCTGGGGGCCTTCACTCTGTGCGCAGTGCTCCGGAGGCCTGGAGCCCTCACTCTCCCTGCCAGCTCCCCAGCAGCAGCTGTTCTAGCCAGACCCTCCCTCTGCTGAGAACCTGGGCTGCGGGATGTGTGGGCATCATGCAGGCACCCAGGGCGGGGAAGGCCAGAACAGTGGGGTCAAGTCCTTGCATTTCAAGATGAGACATTCTGCGTCCTGTCTTGGGTTGCTGTGTGATGCCGGTCTGGTTACCTGGCCTCTCTGAGCCTCCACTTTTGCCTCTGAGAAATGGGACGGTAACAGCATAGTGGCCACGTGGGGTCGTGTTGAGGAGTGGACAGGCGCCTCTGGAGTGAGTGCTTGGAGTGGTGGGTGGCGTGTTGTAAGTGCACGGTGAATTTTCCAGGTAGGGGGGGCGCTTCCTTGTGTCGCCAAATTGGGAGTGATGGGGAAGGAGGAGAAATATCATTCTGTTATTCTTAAGAGGAAACGAGCAATGGAGTTATAGGAACAGGGTCCTGCGGGTAGATGCAGCGAGTGTAGACGGGGCTGAAACCAGCTTATTTGCAGCACGAAAAGCTTATCACTGATTTTGGCGGCCTGGCACGCCGTTTTCAACAACAGAAGGGAGCTTGCAGCCACCCTCCAGTGGGTGGAGGCAAGTCACGACTCTGCTGCTAATGGGAGCTGACTGCTCAGAATGCTGCTTTCCCCGCCGAGTCTGACCTCCTGGGACCCAGTCTCTACTGTCCAGAATCCTCCTCCACACACTGCCTCCCAGCTCAGGCCCCCTTCTGGCCTCCACCTGAGTATGCTTGGACTGTCTCTTGTAACTGGGATCCCCCACCCCTCCTGTCTCCTATGGGAAAACTCACCCCCCAGTGTCACCTCCTCCAGGAAGTCTTCTATGATAGGACCCTCCAAATCAGCTTTCTGGGAACTGGTTTCATGCCTCTCTCCCCCTTGAAACATCAGCTCCTCAGGTGAAGGCCTGTGTCTCTGGTTTCTTCCTCGTGGTCAGCACCAAGAGGGCCAGGGGCCTTACATTAGATGAATGAATGAATGAATGAGTGAATGATGTTATTCTCTGCTCCAGGTCCTCCTGAGACACCTGGACCCAGCGGGGCATCTTTGTATCCCTCACTGTAGGTTGCTCTCGTCTCCTCTGGCACAGCTCCGACTAGCCAGGATCCCAGGCTGGCCTGACCACTGTAACACAGAGTTGTTGTCCTACCAGGAGCCCCCTTGCGGGGTGGGAGTCCGTACAGAGACAGGGTGCAAGGCCTTCTGCAGATCCCTGAGGTGGGGGGCATCACCACCAGACCTGCCCGAATCTATCTCTGTTTACCAAGAATTCTAGATCACAGATGCTGTCACACCTCCGCTCCCTTGCCTGGGGACAACTTCTCTCAGCCTCACCACCCCCTCTCCCCACCCCAGGAAGGACTCCCTGACCTCTCCTTTATTTCTCAGCCTTGCACCTTCCCTGGTGGCCTTCCCTTGGTCCTGTGGTGTAAGTCCCCAAAGGCCCTTTGAGGGTTCACAGCCCATCCATAGCGGCAGACCCCATCCTCCAAGCCCTTTGTCCCAAGGGTATGGAAAGCGGCCTGGTGATACGAGGACCCTGCGGCGAGGGAGCTGCTGCAGCCACGTGCCCTGGGAGTGCAGCCTGGCTCCAGGCCACCGCTCCCCTGGTCACTGCTGCTGCTTTTCCTGAGGGAGACGCTTTCTTGATTAGGCCATAGAGGCCTTTCTGATAGGCACAAGAAACGGGGGTGCATGGGTTCCTACCTGCACCCCAGGTGTTCAGGGCTCATGGGCCCTAGGTGAGGGCATTTTTCCAGTGAGCATCCCCAGGTCAGGAGGTGAAGCCATGCCCACGGTCACGGGGCAGGTGTCCGCGCAGGTGTCTGCACTCAGCCTTGATGTTCTGCGGGCCCCGTGCTGCCTGGGGACATTCGTTCCCTGTGATCATGGCCCGGCGGCCGGCAGCTCCCTAGACAGATGCCACAGAGTGATGGATTCCAGGCCTTGGCGCCAGCTCCGGAGGGAGGAGGGGAATCGCTCATTCTGTCAGGGGAAGGCCGTTCCAAGGAGCCTGAGCTTCTCGGGGAGGTGGGGGCACCCCACCCCAGCCGGCCTCTTCCTAGGCTGTGGGACACCTTGGGGGCCGTGGGGACCCCTTCCTGCCCCAGGGCGAGGCTGTGGGAGGTACGTCTTCTCTCTCTAGGGTTCCTTCTGCAGTTGGGAAGGAGTGGCCTTGCTTATCACCTAGTTAGGGAAACCAAGGCCCAAGGAGCAAGTTGGTGCTTGTCAGGGCCCACCAGGAAGGCCTTTACCCCTTCACTTCAGCCTAATTGGGGATTACTGATAGCCAGCACTGCAGAGCTGCGTGGGGCCCCCTGTAACTGGGCAGGGACGACAGCATCCCTGGAAAGGAACCCTGTGGTCCCAGCCCAGCTGGCACTGCCCCCCGCTCGGTCATGGCCTCTGAGTGACTCTGAGGGACTGGGTGGCCTGTGCCAAGGACCCCCACGTGTGGACCTGTTTTGTCTCACCTGCAAGGTGTCTTCTGTTGTGCCCACTTCACAGATGGCAAGACCCAGGCCAGTGGGTCCAAAGTGCTGTGTCACGCAGACCCACCCTCCTAAGTGGAGGGAGTGGTTTGAGACCTGGAAGAAAGAGTGAGAGAAGAGAAAAAAGGAGGGGAATGTTTGCTGGGAGTGTTTTGCGGGCCAAGAGGGGTGGGGTAGAGAAAAGGGTCTAGTGGCCACTCTGAGTGCCATGCGGTTGCATCCCGGGAAAGACCTGTGTGACCTGCATCTTTCAGAGGCCTGACATCTGACCCAAAGTCGCACAGCCAGCAGGTCGGGGAGCAGAGATCAAAACCCTCACCCGCATCCTGTCCCCAGCTTGCCCCCCTCACTGCCCACCGTCCAGCACTTGCCAGGCCAGTTCTGCCCTCGGCCACAGCCCTGGGGCCCTGGAGCAGCCGGCTCCTTCTTGCCTCAGAGGAGAGGATGTGTCTCCTGCTCAGCTAATTATGTGGAAAATTGGAAGAAATTGCATGAGCCTCGGTGGGAAATGAGGTCAGGGCTGAAGGTTATCAGAGCAGTAGCGGTGTGGCTGCTCAGCCAGCCTTCCCCGAGACGCCGGCCCCTGTTGGTGGCAGAGTGCGTCCGAGGCCCCCTCCTCACCCAGAGCTAAGGCCCCCGGGAAACGGGGGTGGCAGCTTCCCTGCAGTGGAGTGCCCGACCCTTAAAAATCCAGAGCTCAGTGGACCAGCTTCCCCAGCCCCCACCCCCTGCTGCTTTCCCGTCACCCAGTCCCCTCTTCTCAGTCACCCCCCCAGCAGCTCCCCAAGGATGCTCAGCGTTGTGGGGGCAGCCCTGGGCGATGCAGAGGCACCACTGGGGGTTGGCAGGAAGGAAGTGAGAGCAGAGACTGTGTCCGTGGGGGAAGGGGAGGTGCCTCTGTGCATGCAGGTGTGTGTGCCTCAGGCTGCGCCTCCCAGCCTGCGTCTCGGCGCTGTCCCCACCAGCATCTTGTGCCATGTTTACTTTCAGAGCACCTACTGCAAGTCAGGCATGTACCCGTTTTCTGTCCGCCTGTACTCGCTCGTCTCCGTTCTATTGCACACATCCACGTTTTCCCCATCCCGTGAGTTGTTTCCTCCGCCAGCCAACTCCTATTCGCCTGCAGAACCCTCTGTGGGCTGCCCCTTCTCAGGCAGACGCATACCACGTTGCTGCCAATACACGAGGGGCCAAAGGTTTTAACGGTGCTGGTTAAAAACAGGGATGGTGGGGCCAGAGGCCTGGTTCAAAGCCTGCTCTACCACAAACTCACCGGCAACCTTGGCCAGGTTGCTTCTCTGACCCTCGGTTTCATTATCTGTAAAGTGGGGATAATCGCGCAGGCATCAAGATTCAGTGAGCCGTATGTGTACTGAGCTGGAGCCCCTGCCTGCCACAGCCCAGGGGCTGGTGTGTCAGGGTTTGTAACTGGTGGTGAGGAGGGGCGGTTTTCTCAGCACCCCTCCCTCTGCCCCCGCCCCCAGCCTTCTCTCCTGCCTCTGTGTTCCCACAACGCTGTCCCTCCTTGTTACCCCAGTGCGTTGTCCCGTGCCTGGATCCAGGAGCGGCCGTGCTCTCCGGGCCTGGGGAGGGGTCCTCTTCCCGGTGGTGATGTGATCGTAAAGTACCAGTGCCAGCCGCCAGACCAGCTCCACACGCCGAGCCCCGCACCCCTCCACGCAAGATTCCTCCTCGCCTCCCTCCATGTGGTCCACGGCAGGGAGCAGCATGGGCAGTGGGTCTCACCGTTCCGCGGGGGGTGGTCTCTCCATGTTCAGAGCTGCCCAGACAGAACCCTGTCTGGGGTCTGAAGCAGGAGATCTATTTCTGCCCCAGGTGTCTGGACCCACTTTCTCCCAGCCTCCAGCAGGCTCTGACTTATAAATGACCAAGGTCCAGATAGGGTGGGGGGAAGGGGAGGGGAGGCCGCGGAAAACTCAAGGAGAGGAAGAGACTGACCCCAACATTGCTTCCCATAGGGCAGCCCTGCGGTGGACGTGGGCTCCACTGTACAGAGGGGGAAACCGCGGCCAGGGATGTTCAGAAACTCGCCCGAGGCCACACCGGAACCACGCCGTGTTTCCCTTTCTCATTGCCCTGGTGTTTAATATGGAGGTTGAGGGATGAGAATAAATGAGCCACCCCCACCTCCGATTTTGCTCCTGATTGACAGGCGGCGGCCTCCCGAGGGCGGGGGGGCCTCTCCCGGGGGAGCGTCCCACGGCCTTCCTCGGTGCCCTGATACGGGGCGATGGTTGCCCCCGGCGGCATCTGAGGCTGGCAGGGAGGTGGGCGTAATTGACTTGTAACATTCAGACCGTGACAGGCTGTCATCTGTGTCAGGCTCGGGGTGGGAGAGCACCTGTCAGTGCGTGCGTGTGTGTGTGTGTGCGTGCTGTGTGTTCTCTCCTCGTGTTTTGTGGAGATAACAAACCATCTTTCCTGATTAGGGAGAGCTTTACAAGCACAGTGCAGGTGGCGAACAGGGCTGGGGACACAGACGGGCCAGGGGACTCTAGACTTCCAGACCGTCCTCCCAGCTCTGCCTGCCCAGCCCCTCTCTTGGCCCCAGAGAATGTCTCTCCAGCCTCCCCGGACCCCCTGAAACCCTAGTCGTGGGAAGGGGCTCCAGAGCCCCCAGAAAGTAGCCAAAGTGGTCCCTGCACCCCAGCCTTTGGCCACAGGTCTGCCCAGGGTCTGCAGACAACAGATGGGCCTGAAGGTGTGGCACCTGTGACCCACACACGTGCTACCACTGACCCGCCAGCGCACACTATTGAGCACTTTGGGGTTTGCATAGCCAGCCCATTTTGCAGGCTTGAAAACTGAGGCCCAGAGAAGGCCGGTGACTTTCCTGAGACTGCACAGCTGAGCTCAAGCTCGCTGGACTCCACCCCCGCGCCCTCCCTGTGGTGCTGCTGCTCTGCCTCCCACCCAGGGAGGGCCTGGGGAGACTTTGCTCCTCTGGCATCACCCTGGCCAGAAGGGGCTGGAAAAGTGCTTTGAGTGACCTCCCTGTGCCGCCAGCTCCCCGCGCAGACTCCGGGGGCTCTGGCCCTGCATCCTGCCTACCGCAGCACTGCCCCCCAGTCTCCAGGCGATGGAACACTGCCTGAGCCCTGTCCCTCCAGGGCTCACTGGCAGGGTTTGTGACGTGCTGACGAGCTGCTCTCCCACCCACATCCACCCTTGTCTGGCTGGGTGAAGAGGTCCTGCCCTCGCGGTGTCTTTCCCCGCTTGGGCCATCTGTCTGGGTGGCATCAGGGGCTCGCTCCCTCTGCCCAGGTGACTCTCCAAGGACACAGCCCACATGGAGGTCCAGCACAGCGAGCTCAGGAAGCTGCGGTAGCCAGAGGTGGAGTTTTCCATTTGCATCTTCTTTTCCAATATTTTCAGAATCTGGAAACAATTAAAGTGGCCCAGTGGGGGCTGCTTTTATTAAATCAAAGCTCACAGGCTGTTGTACTTGTTGGATTGATGCTGCCCTGGGCTGGCCGCTTGGTTAATGCTCCGTCCTGCGTGCGGCCTTGCAGGAAACGCGCACCAGAGGGAGGAAGAATCCATTTAGTCGTCGTCTGCAGCACCGGCTCCCAAGAGCCATGGAGGACGTCGCCTTGGGTGTTTCCGGGGTGGGAGCAGTTCTGTGTGAGGTCCTGCCATCCGCCCAGGAAAGAGCGGTTTCTAAATGTGCCTGTCTGCAGCCTCCGACAGCCCATCCATCCCCAGCTAGACGGAGCAGGAGGAGTGGGAGGCAGGCGGCCTTGGGGCAGACGCACCTGGCTTCAGGGGTCTGCCTGTTCTCACAGAGGCCTGCGGTTCTCCGTTTCGTGACTGTAGCCAGCATTCCCATCCTCATGGCTTGTCTGGAGGCAAAGTAGAGGCTGTCAGGCCGGCCCGTGCCGCCCACCCCTTTCATCCTGCGGGCTCGGCTTCCAACCGCCTGCCCTTGAGTGGCTTTCATTTCCAGGTGCTTCTGGGGCCCCAGGTGTAACCCTGGCCTGTGGCCAGACGTCTTAGGAGCCGCGCCCTTCCTGGTGCCTGCAGGGAACTGGTGTATCAACAGCCTGGTGCCCTCCCGTCGTCGGGGGGGACCCCTGATCTCCGGGCAGGATGGGCAGGGTTGAGGGCTAGGTGACCTGCCTGGCAGAGTGCTTCCCTTCCCTTCTCCCTCCCCTCCTGCCCACGCGACGTCACACAGAGGCGTGTACCTGGGTCTTCGTCTGCTCTCCTGGGGCTGGGTGGGGTGCAAGGCATCTCAGGGACACAAGGCCTGGAGGCGGTGGCGAGCTGTGGTTATTGGTGTCAGCAGTCTCTGAGGGGTGCGTTGGAGAGGCACCCCAAAGCCTGAGAAGCCCCTCCAGGTCAGGGAGGGCAGCCGCATCGAGCCTTTAAGGTTTACGGACTGGCTCGTCTGTTATGAACAGTGTCAGGATGTTGCCCCATCCTGAGAGGCGATCGGGGCCACTGGAACCCTAAAACCAGGCCAGAGGGGCCGAGGTGTCTCTGGGGTCACAGGCCTGCAGGGGCCTTCTGGCCCCACACTCCCCTTCCCTACCATCCTGGGTGCTGGGACAGAGTCCCAGCGGGGAGAGCAGCTCAGCTGGGGGAGGGGCGGGGGAGGGGCAGCCTCTGGGTCACATTCTGCTTGAGATGTACCTGGTTCTGGGGGAGCAGATGGAGGCCCAGGGCTGGGGTTGGGGCGCCTGGCGCAACCTGCAGGGGCCTCGAGGCCAGGCCAGGGTCTGCAGGGCGCCTTCTCGTAAGGACTCTCCTTCTAAGCACCCTCCTGCCTCGGCGCTTCCCTCTGTGGGGGGCGCCCTGCACCCACCACAGGCGGGGGACCGCATCCCCCAGGGGCATAGGTGTGTCGGCCATGCGGATGCTGGGCCCCCTCGGGTCCCCAGGCCCATGTCCAGCACACCCGTCATCACCACCGTCTGCTCCCAGGAGCTGCGGGGCAGGCCAGCCCCGGCCCTCCTCTCCCACAGGGTCTGGGTTCTGAGGTGGCAGCTCCTCTCATGCCCTCGGCCGCGCCTCCGGGAGCAGCACTGTGTCCCTGCCAGCTTCCTGCTCGAGAACGATCCATTCCTCCACGCTCCAAGGCGGCTTGTCTGGCCTTCACCATCCTTGGAATTAATCCTTTGACAACTTTTGCTGTTTCTTCCCGGGTTTGAGGTCTGTTCATGTTTCTGCTGTTGCTTCTCGGATGAATTTTGGCAGTTTTTACTCTCCTGGAAAACTGTTCGGTTTTGGTGCGATCTTCCCACGTGCACCGTTCAGCTGCACGTGGCATTCCTTCACCCCTTGGAGCAGCCGCCTGATGGATCGGCGCCCCCGGCCCTGAGCCCCGGCCCCGGGCTCCCGGCCCCTCTGAGAAGCCACACGCTGGCCTCACACTGCAGCTGGCGAGCCGGGCACTGGGGAGGTAAGACCCTGTGGCCACACTCAGGGGCCTGATGTAGGGACAGGCGGAGCGGAAGAGAAGCCTGCAGGGCTGCCTGTGCCAAGCGCCCCTGCGTCTTCTCAGGCAGGAATGGAAGCCAGGGCTGGCTGGGAGATGACACGATGACAGCCTGGAGGTAGGTGGCGCCAGCCCTGGGGCCACACGGGCCTGCTCCCTGGAGCCGGGGGACCCCAGAACAGCCTCTCCAGTGTCCTCATCTCCCTCATGGGGTGAACACCCCCCACTACTCCAGGGGGTGTGAGGGTTGGAAGGAGAGACGTGGGGTCATGAAAGCTCAGCAAAATGTCTACTTGAGAAGGGTGGACATCACTGCTTGCAGTTCCACCTCCACACTCCTGACCTTGAAATATCTTAAAGGAGCTTATACAGGCATATTCTCTGTAGCGTGATTCACAACAGCCAAAAGGTAGAAGTGGTCAAAATGTCCATCAACGGATGATTAAAAAAAGAAAGAAAGAAACAGGGTCCATCCACACAGTGGAGTATTACTCAGCCATAAAGAGGAATGAAGCGCTGACAAAGGCTACGGTGTGGTGAACCTTGACGACAGCCTGCCGAGTGAAGGAGGCCAGAAGGCTGCGTGTGGATGGCTCCACGTGTGTGAAGTGTGTGGAGCTAGCTTGCCCGTGGAGGTGGAGAGAAAGTGGAGGAGCCGCCACCAGGGGAGTGACCACTAATAGGCACAGCTCTCTGTGTGGGGCAATGAGAATGTCCTGGAACCAGGCAGAGGTCATGGCCACACAATGGAGTGACAGTGTGAAATGCCACCTAGTTGTTCTAAAAGTGGTTAAAATGTTCAAGGGTATGGTGTGTGTGTGTGTTTTGCCACCATTACAGAAGGAGGGGAGGGGTCAGGGTGTGTTTGGGGACGCCTGTCAGTGATGGCTCGGAATGGGTCCCAGCAGCTGTGTGCTCTGCTCCCCGGGGCATTTCAGAATGCTCCATGAGCAGGGGTGATGGGCGGCTTAGTCTCTGCAGTGCTGACGGGGCCCAAGTACCCTTTCCCGTCTCCCCAGCAGGCGGGGAAGAACCCAGAGTGGGGATCTGGGCTGATCGAGTCCCTGGCTCCTGCCCCCTGGAGCGCATCACCCGCCAGCTCCTCAGTGCAGGAAGCCAAGCCCTGTGGGCTCCCTGGGGGACCGGCCCTGCTCCTGCAGTTCGTGGGGAAGTCGAGGCATATTCTGTGGTTCATCTGTCAGCAGACTTGAGGGTCAGAGTGTCCCTAATTATAGTTCACTGGCAGCCCGTGTCCAGCACTGGGAGGTTGTCAGGACTGAGAGTCCACGTGGGGTTCTACTGGGGCCGCCTGCAGAGCGTGGCAAGGCTTGGTGGCGGGGGGACCTGAGTTGCCCTCTTGACCCCCACGGGCACAGGAGGGTTCCAGAGCCAGAGAACCAGGAGTTGGGAGGAGGATGGACAGTTCTTGCCAGAACAGCCAGAGCCCCAGCCCCTCAGCATGGGACATGAAGGCCCTGCAGGGGCAGGGAGACAGAGAGGAAACCGGGACCCAGGGGCCTGGGCCCTCAGACCAGCAGGAGCATCTTGATGGAGGGGCCTGCATCGCACACACATGGACCTTGGTGTGAGTCTCAGCTGCCTCACTAGCCTCATAAATAGCTACTGAATTTGAACCACACCAATAAAAGGAGGGAAGGTTCTGGAGCCAGCACCCAGTATTCCACCCCCAGGTCTGGGGGTGTCAAGGCCCAATCCAGAGGGTCTTTCCTGGGGTGGGGAGCAGTCAGGGTGCCAAGATTCTAGGGGCCCAGCGTGGTTATGTCAAGGTCATGACCCCACCGGCCTGGGCCCAGGCGGAGGCCAGCAGAGGTGCACCAGGGTGCCGAGTCCCACGCCCCCAGCAGATGGCGCCCTTAGCCCAGGAAGGGAAGAGGCAGATGGCTGAGCGGCAGGCCTGCATGCTGCCCTCTGACCCGGTGTGTTTCTGCACATGTGGGTACCAGGCCGCACACAGGCCCAGCCTCAGCTCTAGCAGGGCTATGGGCAAAGCCAGGATCCAGGGTACCCATCCAAACAGTGGGTGTATTTCCTGCCTCGGAGGTTGGGGAGCCCAGAGATTGTTTAGCCATGTGCTAGCCCAGCAGCCCGAGCCGCGGAGGAGGTGGTCTCGAGCCTCAGGTCGGGTTGGCAGGGTTCACACCCCTGCTTTGCAGATGGGGAAACTGAGGACCAGAGAGGGTGTGGTGTGTTACCTGCCCTAGGTCACTGCACCTTACAAGGAAGCTGGAAAGACCCTTCTGCTGCAGCCCAGGACTTGCTTTATGCACTGCTGGAGCACTTTACACAAATCACCTCACTTAATCCAGAGGAGGAAACAGGCAAGGTGACCTATGGAAGTGGCCCAGGAGCCTCAGAGCTGGTCTGCAGTGGACCAGGAAGTCTGGCTCAGACCTCGGCCAGGTCAGAGTCATCCAATTACCCACAGTTTTCTCAGCACCTCCTGTGTGCCCCTGCAGTCTGCTTGAGGAGAAAGATGTGAATGAAATGAGCTGCCAGTCACTGAGCAGTTACAGCCCCAGCAGGACCTGGGAGGAGACTGCCCAGTGCCTTGGGGCAGCCTTAAAGATGTTTGATCCAGAAAGGCTGGTGGGATCAGGGAGGCCACTGGAGCACAGCGACAAGAGGCAGTTGGCCCAGGAGGTGCTCAGAGGTGATGGGGAGTGGCCTTCCTGCAGGTGTGGTCCAGGGCGGGGGCCCTGGCAGCAGCGCTGGCGTCACCCAGAGCCTCAGGAAAGCATGCTCAGGCCCCACCTAGACCCGCCCCCAGGCTCAGGCTGTCAGACGAGCCACCGGGGCTCTGGTGAGTCCAGGGCAGGGCCTGACCCTCTGCATTTCTAACGGCTCCCCCGAGCCACGGGTGCCTAGAGGAGACCCCGAGTGAGCCCGGGACCTGGACGCCAGGCCCTTGACTGGGCCGGTGTGTGGTTTCCTTGAGCCAGTGCCGCAGGGCTCCTTCTTGCCTGGGGAACCTCAGATCTCTGCGGGCAGGGGCCGTGGGCAGTAAGACAGGCCCTGGGGGCTTTCCTGGCTCCACTCCCGGGAGGCAGAGTGGTGGCCACTCTTGCCCTAACTGCGTGGTCCCGTTTAAACTGTACAGCGGCTCCGCAAAGAAAGTCCTCAGTAGGTCCCATCTTACAGATGACAAAACTGAGGAGAGAGGTGCCCAGTTCTCTGGGCCAAAGTGCAGGATTTGATCCCAGGCGGGTGAGGGGCTCCCCTGGACTCACCCTCCCCTCGTGGAGAGGGGGGGGGCCCTCCCTGGCCCAGACACTGCAGGTCTTAGCCTGGGACCCTGTCTCCTGGCTGTGAAGGCGGGGACCCAAGTCTGCAGGAGCACCTACTGCCTGAGGCAGGGGCTCTGTGCCAGTTACCCAGAAACACTTTTTCTGTTTTTATTTGCTTGTTTCTCATTAGGTTTTTTTGTGTGTGTGTGTGTGTTTGTGTGTGTGAAAGGTGACGCGACACTTAAAAATGCAGATTTATTTAAAAAAAAGAACAAGCTCACTTGATCCTGGGCTGACTCATGCTTCCCCTGTGAGCGTGCATCCCCGGAGGGCGCTCGTGCTGTTTTAATGTTTGTCTGTTTGTCTGGCTGCATTGGGTCTTCGTTGTGCACACCGGGTCTTGGTTGTGTCACGAGGGATGTTTCCTGACGGCGCTCGGGCTCTGGAGCAAGCCGGGCTCAGTCGCTGTGGCACATGGGCTTAGTTGCCCCACACTATGTGGGATCTTAGTTCCCAGACCAGAGATCGATCCTGTGCCCCTGCATCGGAAGGCGGATTCCTGACCACTGGACTGCCAGGGAAGTCTCTGTTACTGTTTTTTTCATCTCAAATGTTTTGGGCATGTGTATGTACCCCCAGCTTTTTAAAGTGCAAATGAGATGAAGTTCTGTGTTGTGGAAGAGAGGCTTTGAGTGTCTGGTTTGTTCCTCCAGCTCAGGTGTGGAGCGTCCTGGCTCACGCTGGGAGAATGGGAGACAAGCCGGGAGGGAGGGAGCTCCAGGTCTGAGGCCCTGGGGTGAGGGGTACCCGTGTTTTCCGTTCCCAGGCATGAACTCGTCTGCCAAGCCTGCCAGGAATCCCATAGGAGGAAGCGCTCGACCGTGGTGCCTCCGCCTCCCCCCTGTAACCGGGGTCGCACCCCCCTCCCTGCCTGCTTCTTAGGGTGGATGGGGAGCGTATGGGCCCCCAAATCTGACCGCCTGTGAGTCCCCCAGGAGCTGGGCCAGGGCTGCAGGTTCCAAACCCCAGCTTCTCTTGTCTTTACTCAAGTCCCTGAGACTCTGACTGTCCCCGAAGTTAGGGTCTGAATTTTGAGAGAAGCCCATCTCTCAATGGAAGGAACATCATCTCAGAGCATACAGGGGCCTTTACTCTGGTGGATCACTAGCCAGGGAGAGCCATTCATTGAGTTAAAGTGTCTGACTCCAGGAATTCCCGGTGGGATGCTTAATTCTTTGCACCCACAGAGTTGAGGGAGGGAAAATTGAACCCCACTTGGGGCCCCAGAAAGTGTTCCCTTTCACCCAGGGCTGCTGAAGTCAGCACTTTTGTTGGCAGTTTTCCCAGAACTGGAAGGTCTGCAGCTCTCATTCCAGAGCTTGTGTCATTTAGGAGCAGACTGAGCTGCCCTTGGGGACCCAGCTTCTCTGCAGGTGGAGCCTGAGGTGTGTGGGGCAGGGAGCTTGGGGCCAGGAGTGCGGCAGGTGTGGGGAGCATGCCCCCAGCCCTGCTTCTGTCTGCCAGTGACCTTGACAAAGTCCCTCACTGGTCCCGGATGTGAATTCTCTGCCCAAGACACCTCCCAGCACCAAAGTCTCTGATTTCACCCATGGTGGTCGTCTCCGGCTGAGATCGCTGGGGCCCACGACCTCTTTTATTTGCGGGCCTCCGCCCCACATCGTTCCTGCAAACTATTATTATCATTTTCCAAAACATCACCCTTCCTTCCGTATATTTGCATAAACGCCTTTCCTTTTTCAAAGCCCTCTGAGGACACTGTTCTGTGTTATCGTATATGGTTTCTTAGAAAAACAAGGCACAGAGAGGCAGAAAGCCCGGGACAAGGCGCTGTCCCACGGCCGAACTGGTGTGGCCGAGGTTGATGTCCCAGGGCGGAACCAGCGTCAGTTCCAGGGGCCGTCCACCCAGCCCACCCTGGCCAGGTGAGCGTTCACCTGGGAAAGGCCAAACCAGGTGGAGGAGCCAGGCTCGGTGCCCTTGCTGTGCTTGCGTCTCTGGTTGCCATGGGGAAGTTTGGGGAAAATGGGCCTCCCTGCCCTAAAGTTCCTTAAGGACAGATCCAGGAAAAGGTGAAGCAGCAGGCAGCCTCTCTTCCCACCCAAGCATCACTGAGCTTTAGAGCTGCGAGGGTCAGTGCTGGACCTTGAGGGGGGATCTCCTGGGCCTGGAGATGTAGCCGGGTCATGAATTCTTGACAGAAGGCAAGTGATGGCTTCTTCCTGGAACAGCACTCAGGACTATGCTCACCCCCCAAGCTGGCCACGGAGCAGCTCAAAGCATTCCCAGCCACGAGTTAATTAACCCTCCCAGCACCTCTCCAAAGGAGATAATTATTACTCATAGCCCCTCCGTAGGTGGTTAAACCCAGGCCCACAGGGCTCGAAGGAGTGTATTAAATGCCCCATAGAGAAGTTACTCTGCATCAGAGCTTAATCTAACCTGCCTCTTAATTAGTCGGGGCGATTAGTTTCCAGCTACTTTCAAAGACTCCAGTATTTTTTTCTTCTTCTTCTTCTAAAAACCATATGCAATGCTCCAGAAAAAGAAAACCCCAGAAGAACATAAATCTCAAACTGTGTACAACTTGGTCTCTGTGGGCAGAGCTGAGGGGAATGGATGTGGAGGACGGGGGCAGTTCTACCCCGAAGGCTCTGCTGCTTAGGTGAATTGGCCCTTCCCAGCTGATGGGTGATGTCTTTATGGGATAGGTGGGAGGGCGGCAAGAGATTAGAATTCCTTTTAAGCCTTGTTGCTACGCTCCTGCTTTCAGAAGATCTAGAAGCAATGCTGGAGAGATTCAGGTGTCTGTGCAGGCCACAGTTCCCATGATATGTGGGATTAATTAGCCAGAAGTCTCAGGGCCCTAGGTTCAGCCACCCCACCTGCAGAGCGTTGGCTTCCTTTGGGGCCTCAGGGCTTACATTTGCCCGACTGAGGTCTTGGGCAGCCCCCACAGTGCTGGGGGGACCTCAGGGGCCATCCTCTGGCCCACGCCTTTTCATTGTTACTTTACAACCACTTCCCAGCAACCTGCCTCCTGCAGGGGTTGACTCATTTTAGAGCCTTCCTTCCTCCAGACATGAAAGTTGCTTTTACCAAAAGCCTGCTCTAGAGTTCTCAGGTCTTTGGGGGGGGCCCTGGGGGGTTTACGGAGTCAGTGAGGGCTGCATATCCCAGATTGCCGAGAGGGAAAGTTTGATGAGGATGCTGAGCCCGCAAAAGAATGGGATTTGCTCGAGGGGGTTGGGGGGACCCCAAAGGCTCTTTGTTTTTCCCAGGAGGATTTTATAGTGAATATGCCTTCCCTTCTTTCTGTCCATGATTTTGTATGTTTCTTATAACCAGGTTTCTTAAGTCCAGATTCACCTTTATTGCCTACTGCAAGGTTTTGTTTCCTGGTTAACTTGTGTAATTCAGTGCTTTATTACTAGTTCCGAATGCTGCATAACCAATCACCCCCAAACCTAGTGGCCTAAATCTGCAGTGAGCGTTGACTGTCTCTCCTGTTTTTTTTTGTGGACTGGGGAGCCACTTCAGCAGTGGCTTGACTGCCACTAGTGGGTCATTCTAGCGTGGAGTTTCTCAAGACATTGGCAGGGGCTGGAATCAGCCGTCAGAACTGGCCCAGGGTGGGAGGCTTCTCTTCCAAGGGGAGCCCTCGCACGGCAGGAGCTGGGTCCTGTCCGTGTGGGGCGTCTCTCCAGGGGGCTGGGTGAGTAACCTTTCAACCTGGCAGCTGGACCCCCAGTCGGGTGGAAGGGGTAAAACCTTGGCTGTCCTAGCCTCGGGAGTCGTGCCCTGTCTCTTCCACCGTTGTTTCACTGGCCACTCAGGTCCCTGCCCTTGGTTCACTGGCCTCCAACACCCCCATCCGTGCTCTGTCCTCACCAAGTGCTGAATTCGCGGGCTCGCAGAAGCTGCCCATTTCGGAAACTCTTCCCTGGAGCCTGCGAGGCCCGTGGCCCTCACGTGTTCTGACTGGGCCGAGCCTGCAGCCGGGGGCCCAGAGGGACCCGGAACTACACCCGCCACACGCCTGCAATGCAGGAGACCTGGGTTCGATCCCTGGATCAGAAAGATCCCCTGGAGAAAGAAATGGCAACCCACTCCAATATTCTGGCCTGGGAAATCCCATGGACAGAGGAGCCTGGTGGGCTGCAGTCCATGGGGTGGCAAAGAGTTGGACACGACTTAATGACTTAAAACCACCATAATCTGGTCCCAGAGCTCCTACCCTGATCCCTGCTACCCGGCTGCCCCCCTGCTGCCTGGGCGCCCCTGGGCCTGTGCCTCTGCCCCTCCGAGCCTCGGTTTCCCGGTTTCCCGGTGTGAGTGGTACGGAGTGGGGGGCGGGGCAGGACCGCACAGGCTCGGCGCCCCCTCCCGCCGCTCCGTGCGTGCCCGCGGCCGCGGCTTCCTCCCTGGCGCACGGCTGCCCGCCGGCCCTCAGAAGCGCGCGGTTCTGCTTTCAAGATGCCCCCGGCCCTGGAGAAGGTCAGGAGGCCGGGAGAATTGAGAGTCCGCCCGACGGGGGTTTGCTTCCGCTGTCACTGCAGGATGAGTCTGGGCATGCGATCACAGCGTGTGCGGCGCGGGGACAAAGAACGTGACACAGAGTGTGATCAAACCGGGAGGAGGAGGGCAGAGTCGCTTACATCCACTCACCGAGCACGCGGGAGAGGCGGCCCGCGAGACCTGCCCCCCTGCCCTTCCCTCTGCTCCCGCCCCGGACGCTCGACCTCCGAGCAGCACAGCCTCCCCGGCCCCCAGGACTCTTGTGATTCCAGCACACAGCCCTGGGTTTTTTATGTCCACCAATTAAGGGATTTGCTGGGTTGAGGCTTCTCAGGCACTCGGCACAGATGTTGTGTTGGAGCCAGCGAGGGGGTGGTGAGAGCCACTCACTGGGTATTAATCGCCTGCTGCTGGGGAGCCGGGCCTGTGGCCTGTCGGGATCATTGGAACATGGTGGCCCAGGACTCATAAAGGACAGGCTGGCTGATACCTGGGACGTGGGGGGTGGGGGCGGGGGCTGGCCCATGCGGCCAACATGCAGAAAGGCACCTGCTCGTGGCTGGGTGTGGACTGCTCACCATTGGGAAGGCTTCACCTCCCCTGTATCCGGGCTCCTCTTTGTGTCAGATGTGCAACAACAGGCCAGAATGTGAATCAGAAAATCAGCGACTGTAGAGGGAATGATGGAAACAGCAAAAGGCCCTTTGCAGACAGCACAGTCGTCATTGTTTCAGGCAGAAATCATCAACAGATGCGGAAATCAGTGGGCAGAATGGTGATGGACAACAAGAAGTGTGCCTCGTCTTAATGTACCTCTCCCCGAGATCTGTTGTGATTGGGAAGGCGAGGGTGGTTCGTGCTACCATCACGAAGGTGGGACAGATGACCTCGGGGACCTCCGGATACCAGACACCAAGAAGGACACAGCATCCCTGCGGAGGTGTTCCTGCTGAAAATGGCCTGTTTGGTAAAGTAAGGAGAGTGGATGTGTCTTGGGGCTTGGACCAGCCCCTCCACAGTCAGTAATGCTCAACGTGGTGTGTGCACCAGGGGCAGCCCCCTCCCCAGAGCATGAAAGGAAGGCAGAGTCTCAAGCCCTGCCCCTCACTTGGAACAGAACCTGCCCTTTGGCAGGACCTTCCGCCCCCTGCCAGGTGCTCCACGTGCACAGTGAAGGCTGCAGAAGGCTCCCTCAAGAGTTCGAACGCACCTCCCATCTCAAGGGGGTATGGTTTCCATCCACTCAGTTTTTACATTCACAAGGAGTCCTGAATGAAGCCAGAACTTGGCAGCAGGACCCTGGCAGACAGGAGGAAGCCAGTGGGAACATTGAGGCGGGTGACCCGGGAGTTGGCTGATTCCCTGGACGTTGGTGCAGAAGAGGCGGGGTCCTGGCACGTCATGGTGGGACGGCCCCTCCTCTCCTGTGCCCGCTTGTGCTGAGCTGCTGAACTGACGTCCCCCTCGAGCAGGAAGGGGTCAGCAGACCCTGCCCTGGAGAACGCACACGGCCAGGGGCCCGTCCCCCACTTTGGTCGCAGGGATGCGGTGGCCACTCGCTCTTTCTGAGGGAGAGTTCAGGAAGGTCAGTCCACGTGCTGGCTCCAGCACCAGTGTCTCAGCCAAGTGACTCACTGGAAAATGGGAACGTCTATTTGAGGGAATGTGTGACCACACAGCTCTGGAAAATCAAACGGAGGTGTCTGTGCCTGGTGGTCTCCCCCGAACATTGCTGCCGTCGCCACCTGGGTGAATCCGGGACTTGATGTGCCAGGGTGGCCGTTCACAAGGTGCTCTCACGCTGGGAGACGTCCATCCTGACAATAGATCATTGTCGAGAGCCTGGCCCGGAAGGCTGGGTCCTGTTAGAATAAATTAAGAGCAGGCACGTCTGAGCTATAATCATTACCACGAGGAGTTCTCCTGCTCGCCAAAAACTGTTTGGCGCTGCGGTGGACGCATCTATTAGTCCAGGTCCCGACAGCTTCAGATTGGATTGTGTGTGGGTTTTCTTTTTTTTTTTTGTGGAAAGATGAAAGATTGGGGGCTATTGGAACATCTGTTCTGCCATCACTTGGGAAGTTTCAAGTCAGGCGAGTTTGTATTATTAGCCAGAGTGGGACGTTTTATTCCCGACGCGGGGAGTTCAAAGAGGAGAGACAGAAAAAGGTCAGAGCAGCACACGGGTGATTTCCTTGTCCTCCGTCCTGGGGCCTGGGGCTTTACAGGAACCGGCTCCACTTCAAGACAAGCTGTCACAAAACGTGCGTCCTCCCTGGGAAGGGCCAGGGGCTGCGGGCTCCGGGAGGTCACCTGGGTGCCATCGGGGGCGGCCCCTGCCTCCCCTTGGCTGCACGCACGGCCCTCGGCGCCGCCTCTGTTCTAGCCACCCCCCCGCCCAGCGTCTCGGGGGACCGGCACAGCAGATGAGGGTTCTACGGTGTCACCGAGAACGCTGGCTCGTGCGAGGGACCAGCTGGAGGCAGGCGCTGGGGTCTGTTCGAGACAGATGGCTCTGTCAGATTTGGCTCCTGGAAATTGTGCAAGACACGCTGCACTTGGCGGGCCTGCAGAGGCCTGGGCTCCAGGGTGGCCTCGGGGCTGGCTCCGTGTGGCCCGCCCACCCCCCTGTGCCACCCACGCCAGGGTTACAGGAGGACCTGTTGGAGGGCCATGAGGCTGACCGACCACCGCGACCTCACAGTGACCCCTGGGTCTTTCCTGATATGCCCCCACCCCCACCCCCAGCCCCAGCCTCCTTGCCTCTCCTTACTCACTCCTGCCCCGCCTGGCCCCTCTTCTTGCTGTTGCTCATGTAGCCAGCCGTGTCGCTGCCCCAGGGCCTTTGTGTGTGCGGTTCCTTCTGCCTGGAATACCCTTCCTCCTGGTAGACGTGTGCCTGGTGCTTTCGCCTCCTCCCGGGGTTTCCTTCTGTTGTTACTTCCAGCAGCCGCCCGATCGAAATTCTAGCCCCAGCCCCGCAACTCCTCTCCTGCCTCCTCAGCTTTATTCTCCTTCTCTGCGTGTGTCCCTAACATACTGTGCTCATTCGGTGTCTGTGTCTCCCAGTCCCACCGAAACCTAAATAACTAAGCTCCGTTGGCCCTGACATAGCCTGGTTTGCTCATGGATGTGTGCATGCTGCCAAGGTCAGCGCCTGGCACACAGTAGGTGCTTAATAAATACCTGTGGAAGGAAAAAATGAAGATCAGTGAGAAAGAATCACTACTAACCTTGCCTCTCCACTTCTTGACATTTAAAAAAAATAATGAGACACTGACTCTGAATTCACTGGGGAATGTCAGAGCCAGGGCTCGGGGCAGGGAACCTCACAGACGGCAAGGACAAGTGGGCAGGTGGGCAGAGACCCAGAGCATGAGAGTGACCTGCCTGGGGCCACGGCCAGCACCTGTGCACCCAGCTCACCGCCTCAGCCACCGGGTACGGATGTGGCCAGTCTGCAGCACGGCAAGCTCGGCCTGGGGACCTGACACGGCTCCGGGAGGTTCTGATCCTAAGGGGCCCCTTGTCTGGAGGCAGACACCTGGTACCACTTAGAATAGAGGAAGTCGGGATTCAGTCTGCCCCTCCGAGGAGGTGCCAGTGAGCCTGGCGTAAATGAGGTTGTGATGCTATGTGGGGCAAAGCCAAGAGGCAAGTGTCAGGTAATGAGGCTCCTTCTCGGATGTGACCCCAAACCCAGCCCCCAGGGCAGGACCCCCAGGAGGAAGTGCAGAAAGGGTTTGAATGAGGCACCCAGAGGACAGACTCAGAGTTTCTTCCAGAGTCTCCCTGACACCATCTCCTCTGAAGGGCTCTCTCATCTCTGCTTGCTTGATGAGGACCAAGTCCCAGAGAGGCTGAGAATGTGCCTGAGGTCACACTGGATTCGAGTCCATGTGCGCTGCAGTAGCCAGAGGCCCTGTAGGGTGCTACAGACAGTGGCTGTTTCGTCCCTTCTGGTTGTGGAAGCCTCACCTTTCCAGCTCTCATGTTAGGTCTCTTGTTTGATCCTGGCAATGGGAGAATTCAGAAGTGGGCACCCACGGTTATCACTGCTGCTAGCTGGCATTTTCTGAGCACTGGGTCAGGGTCCGTTAGCACTGTTACTAATACCTTACGAGGATTTTCTCATATCCAGTTCCTCATGCATCCTTGGAGGTAGAGACCATTACTGTCCCCAGGATGCAGAAGGGTGATTGAGGCCCAGAGAGGGCAGGTAATTTGCCCTAAGTCACTCAGGTAGGAAGTGATAAACCAGGAGTCACACCACGGCAGCCTGACCCCTGGGACACATCTAACCACCAGGGCTAAATGCACCCACAGGGCCGCCTAGCACCTGCTGCCACTTCCGGACCAGTGTCAGGCAGGCAGGGCGGGCTTTCCGCCGACAGGCCCATAAGACCTCGCTCAGAGCGTCTTTGGAGTCTGCTCCTGGACTCTCAGCAGCCCCTGGCCTCTTAGCAGCAAAACAAAGCCAGCAGTGTGGGAGGGGCCCTGGGAGGGAGCCCAGCACCCCCAGCCTGCCCCGCTGCCCAGCTGGCCCAGCTGGCCCCACAGGACGAGCCGTGACAGCTGCCAGGGGATTTGCATGGGTAAGGGCCAGAGGGGTGAGGTGCACTGAGCAGGTCCCCAGGGCACCCGTCCATCAGACAGGCCCCTCCTACACACACACATACACACGCACATGCAGACACACACACATGCAGACACATGCACAGATGCTGACACACACACGCAGACACACACTCAGACACATACACACACAGGTGCACTGAGCAGGTCCCCAGGGCTCCCACCCATCATACAGGCCCCTCCTACACATGCATGCACACACGCACGCGCACACACACACACACACCCCAGAGGGAGTCAGGTGCACTGAGCAGGTTGCACAGACAGCAGCCTGTCTGATGGATCGGAGCTCCTACGTGCGTGCATGTGCATGCATGAAGCTCAGAGCAGTTCATTCCTATCCCCAAAGGGTCACTTGGCGGGCGAGGCCCGAGCAGACCCCTCATTCATCGCCCTCCCAAGACCTCACGGGCAAATAACTGTGCCTCTGAACATTCAGAACTGAAGCCAGCCTGGGCCCCGCAGCCCTCCATGACCCTTCGCTGGCGGAGGTGGGCAGGAAGGAGGCGAGAGCAAGCTGCCGGCTGAGGCCCGGGAGGCGGGGAAGTGGGAGAGGCGCTGTCTGGGGTTGGCAGGTGCCTGGGGGCGTGAGGGGCCACCTCTCCTGGCCCGCCCTTCGTCCACATGGGCCCAGGGGCTGGGCAAGCTGTGGGGACCCTGGGTGCTCAGCGAGAACCGGCATCGCCTGGTGCCCCTGCCAGGCTGCTCCGGTGGCTGCTGCCCGACCCAGGAGATGGGGGTCAGGCCACAGTGTCAATGGGGTGAGGTTTAGCTATTCTTGCACTTTGGTTTCCTCATCTGTAAAATGGGAGGTTTCGTGGTCTTTATGAAAGTGCTGAGCACTTGGCCTGATGTTATCAAAATGCCACCATGACGCTGATGCTGACATGGTGGGTGTTTACAAAGGGCTGAACTAGATGGTTGAGCCCTGTGTGCTGGGCAGGAGGCCAGCTGACGTCTGTCTGCAGGGGCTGCCCAGAGGGGTGGCCTGGTGACATTCAGACTAGAGGCAGGGGCCATTGTCTTCTGGACTGATTGGTTCCAGCCCCAAAAGGCTGTGAGTGAGAAGAACACCTGCTCAGTCTCAGAGGCTCCGTCCCCTGGCCCAGCCGGAACCACGCCTGTGCAGCTCCCATGTTTCAGGGGCTGGAGAAAGGGAGTTTGGGAGTGGGAGAGGCGAGTGGAGACTCCGGGGGCCCGGACGGCTAGGGGCTGTTTGCAGGCAAAGATCTCTGGTCTCCAGGGAGGAGCCCAAGGGCCCTGTTGCCAAGTGGAGAGTAACCGTGGGCAGCGGGGAGCCTCTGCGGGTTTGGAGCGAGGGGCACCTCCGAGCCAGGGCCTGCTGGTCCTCCCTGGGGATGGGGGCGGAGTCGTCATCGAGAGCCGTCCAGGTCTCTGGCACTGCATCCCGGGGGGCTGCGGAGGGAGTGTAGACCCCCTGCTCCCAGCTGAGACCCCTCCTCCCTGAAGGCTGGGCCCTACAGCTCCAGCGCAGGCCGCCTGGACTCTCCCTCCAGCAAAGATTTTTGCTGACGCGGCTGAGCACCCCCCTCACTCTTCCTCCTTTGCTGGCGTTTCAGCTCCCTCATGCGTGTCCTCGCAGGCGGAGGTGTTTGGGGACGGGGCCAGGGGTGGGATCCAGGGTGCAGAATTCCAGAAGCCTGCACCCACCCTCACCCCACTCTGGCTGAGACTGAGGCTGGGTCTGGGTCCAGGTGGCCCCTTGTGGGGAAGGAGGCATTCCTTTCCCTCCACAAAGGGCTGCTTAACCTTTCCCTTGATTCAGAAGAGAAGTGGTTTGGATTCCAGTTGCTGGACAACTGAATCTTCTTCCTAGAGAGAAGGTCATCGTCATGTCACACCTGAGGGCACCTGTCCTGCCCTTGGGCCCGGCTCGTCCTGGTCAGCTGGCCTCCTGCACTCCCAGGGCTGTCCTCTGATCACTCGGCCTTGTCCACGTTGCCCCCCTGGCCTGGCCCCTCCACCAGGAACGCGTAGGCCTTCAGGGATCCTGCCCCAATGCTTCAGCACTGATCACACACTGCTCTACGTTGTTAACTGAAACACAAGTGGGTCTCTTTCCTGGACCTCAATGTTAGGCCTGGAGAGATCTGTCACTCCCGTGGCTTTCTGTTCATAATCCCTGGGGCTTCCATGTGCAGCTGTGCAGGTTCCATACTGCACAAGGACATCGACTGAAATCCAGCCTGCACACCACTCATTGAGTCATGAGTCCTGGAGCAAGAGGGAACCTTTTTCTAAAGTAAACCTCTAATTTACACCTTGCTCCTCTTTTGGTAGTGATCTGTGACATTAACTGGCTCTGTAAACAGCTTTTGTGGGGGTTGAGACAGACAGGGAGAGGAGAATCACTCTGCAGGCCATCCTTTAGTTTCTGAGTTACTTTGTGTTTTGCCCAGACGACTGACAGGGCCCAGGTCCTGTTCTTTGCCCCTCCTGCAGCCACCGCCAGCTCACACAGTCCCCCAGGAGTGGGCCGCTCCCAGGATCTGCTTAGTGCTCTGGGGCAGATGAGCAGGGAGGGGTTTCTCCACCTTCAAAGCCAAGTGTGCCAACCTGGAGCAGGGCTGCTGGCCCCCGAGAGTCACAGAACAGCAGCAGACCCTTACACGGCCCTGACTACATGGGAGCTGGGGCCCCAGGGCAGCACAAGCCCAGTGCAGCGGCCACTCTGCAGCAGAGCGCCTTTGTGCCTGTCTGGTTCTGGCTGTACTTTTTTCCTTCCCGAGGCAATGAAGCATCATTTTCTGGATTATTCCCTTCCCTCCCTGCCCTGGGGGAGGTCGCCACACTTCCCACCTCCTCCTCCTCAGCCCTGAACTCCTGGGCATTCTGGGGTGTTGAATGGAGGTCTGTCTGCCCTGGCAGGGTGGACATGCCCACGGGGCTCAGGGCCTTGGCGTGGACACAGTGTGTGGCCTCTGCCCAGCAGGCAGGCGGGCCTCACCCCAGCCCTTCTTCCCCTGCCAGTCCCAGCTTCTGACCGAGCCCCTGAGCGCCAGGAGACCCTCCCCACAGTGTCCTCACTCTGCAGGAGGCTAAGGGTGCGGGTCTGGCCTAGCCGAGTCGTCCAGTGGTGAGAGGCTGCCTCCCAGGCCTCTCTGTGGGGTCGCTAAACCCCTGGCCGGGCTGTGCCCTCCTCCCTTCTAAGCACAGAACACTGCCCTTGTCACTCTTACCACAAAAGGCCCTTATTCCCCTTCATCTTTTATTAGTGCTGGCTTTGCGTTGACTGGGTCAGGCTTCGGGGACTTAGACAGAAATAGTGCACCCCTGCCCTTGACCCTCAGCGCCCAGTAAGGAGACAGAGGGGTAAACAGAATAACCACCGTCAGTCTGGGAGGGACCACATCCCACATCTGTGGCTACTCGCTGTGCATCTTTGGGTGAATCACTTAACCTCTCTGTGCTTTGACGTCTCATCTGTGAAATGGGGCTAATAATAGATGTCACTTCTCTTCTGAAGAATGATTATGTGTGGGTGTGTGTGCAGGTTAAGTTGTTTCATTTTTTGATCAGTTTTACTGAGATATAATTTATATACAATAAAACCTGTGAGTTTTAAGTGCCAAATACAGTGAGTTCTGACAAATGTATGTGGCCATGTAGCCACCGTCATAGTCATGACACAGACTGTCTCTATCACACCAGAGAGTTCTGTGTGCCCCTTCGTGGTCAGTCCCCTGTCCCTACCCTACCCCTCGCAGCCACTAATCTGTTCACTTTCATCATCTGGGCCTTTTCTGTTAGCGATTGGGCAAGTTACAGACCTGCGTTAGTGTCCTGGGACTGGTGTAAAAAATGCCTACAGACTCGGTGGCTTAAATCAACAGAGATGTCTTCTCTCAAGTTCCAGAGGCAGAGGTCTGAGGTCAGGGTGTCCACAGGACTGGGTCCTGCTGTAGTAGGCTCAGGGGGTGAACCACTGTTCGGGTCTTTGTAAATTCCTTACAATTTCATTCCAGTCGGGCTGCCGTGTTAGTTTTCATTCCATTCATTCCTTACTACCTAACGGGTTGCCCCAGTCACAAATTGGCCCGTCACCTTTGGGGTTTACATTCTCTCTTGCCCCTCTGTCACGGGGCTCCCTCATCACTCACCGGGCTCATTGTGGGGGACCCTGTGAACTTGGGAGCGAAGTGGCCTGACTCCACCCTGAAATGCGAGGACGAGGACGGGAAATGGGCCTGCTTACGCGGAGCTCAGTGTAAGGCCCACCTTCTCCTAGGTCGGGTCGGGCCGGGTCACTGCTGTGAAAACTTGGCTCTGCTGGTCCAGAGTGCCGAGGCTGCCCTGCTCCCCTCCAGCCGTAACGTGACACACACACCAGGATCCTGTTGGAAAGAGCGGGTTCCAACTCGACGGGACAGGGTGGGCCCAAGACCCTGCATGCCTGGGGAGCTCCGCTGGTTTGTGGAGAGCCCTCTGAGGTCAAGAGCCCAGACCCGTCCAGCCAGCTGCCTCCTCTGCCAGATGACGGCAAGAGGCAGACACGACACCTTCAAGAAGAAACTTGATCTTCAGCCTTCTCCAGGCCAGCAAGGGCGTCACCCTACGCAGTGACCCTCCCCGGCACATCCTGTTGCCTGGCCACTCACCTCGCCCCACGACCAGCCCTTCACCAGCCTGCTGGGCTGATTCCAGATTGTTCCTGGCTCCATCCTCCACTCCCCACCTCCACGCAGCTGTGGTTTCTGCTGCACCTGCAGACGGACTCAGGGGAGACGGCCGAATCTTGGCCAGAACACTTGCAGGCAAGATGTCACCCAAGATGGCCTGATATTTCCAGCCAGGCAGGAGGAAGAGGCACATTTCCACCCCAGATAGACTGCCCTTCAGGTGGGGAGGCTGTGAACAGCAGTCCCTGGGTGTTCTGGAGTGCCCCATCCCCGCTGAAGGTGGGCAGCTGTGCCCAAGGACGGGGAGGCAGGCAGACTGGCCCCTGCGTTTTCACCTGGTTGTTGCCAAGGGGGAGGGGAATGGTGGGGTGAGGTTCCACCTGCCCAAGTGTCCCCAACTTGAGCCCGCAGGTGCCCGGGGGGCTTGTGGAGGTGCTGTCACTGCAGGTCCCACATGAGGGTGCCCAGAGCTCGGCCAGGTCTTCCCAGGTTCCCTCCACATGGATATGGAAAGGGGTGAGCAGGCACCTAGTTCCTTGCTTTAGCACAACGGAGTCAGCATCCCTTAAGCCGCAGGTGAGGAAAGCATTTATCCCTGCTGTTTCCTCTTTTTTTTTCTTTTTGGCCACAGTGCACAGCTTGTGGAATCTTAGTTGCTGGACAAGGGATTGAACCTGCGCCCTTGGCCATGGAAGTGTGGGGGTCTTAACCGCTGGACTGCTGGGGAAGTCCTTCTTGTTCTTAATGAGTTTCACATAGTGCTCTCTCGTTCCTGCGATCCACAGTCATTTCTCAGAAGTCTGAGAAGAAAGGCCTCCCTGGCCCAGAAGAGTTGTGTGGTTTGATCATCGCATTGTGGCTGGGTCAGACCTCAGCAGTGCCCCAGGGTCTGCCGGGCTAGGCCTGCCACTCTCGTGAACCTGAGGGGCTCCTGGTGCTCAGAAGATGGGCTGGAGTGTCTGGGATGCAAGGCTGGCCCTGGGAGCCCCCTGGGGGTGGAATATGGCCCCTGTGGTCCTAGGAGGTGATGCTGTGGGGGTGAGGGTTCAAGGTTGGATTTGAGTGGGACATGGCCCCGCAGTGGGGCCAGGACACAGTGACGTTGCAGCAGCCCCCATGAGAGGAGCAGAGGCCCCGCTGGACTGGAAGCATCCTGGTGGTTGGCGCTGATTCTGTGGGCGGTGGGCAGCAGTGACCACTTTTGACAGGCAAGTGACACCAGGGGAATTCTTCCCGTGGACGCTTCTCAGTGGCCTGCAGGGGGCCAGCCCAGGGCTGGTGTTTAACAGGCAGCCTCCACCTCTGCTCTGTCGCTCCACCTTACAGACCTGCCGGGACGCAGGGGAGAGGCTGGAAGGGGCGGAGTCTGGACCAGAATGGCCGATTCCGGGGCGAGCGTGCCTTGGTCCCTGCCTGCCCTTTGGAAAGCCCTTTGGGGAGAGGGGTCTCCTCAGGGCACCCCCACCCTTGCGCTTGGCTGACCAGTGACTCCGTTCTATCTCAGCAGCTCAAGATGAGCCCCCAGCCCGGGCACTGTCTTCTGTGGCTGCTTAAAAAATGGTGGGTGGCTAAAACCACATATGCACATTTATTCTCTTACAGTCTGTAAGTCCGACACGGGTCTCCTGGAGCTAAACCCAAAGCGTTGGCACAGCCGGTTCCTTTCTGGAGGGAGAGTCTGTTTCCTGGTCTTTTCCAGCCTTGGGAGGAGCCCACGTTCCTTGGCTGTGGTCCTTTCCATCTTCACAGCAGCAGCATTGTGTGGTTCTGACCTGCTTCCACTCATCACAACTGGGGACCACCTGGATAACCAAGGGTCCTCTCCCAGCTCAAGACCCTTAACTTCATCACCCCCATGATGTCCCTTAAGTTACCTGAGGTCATGTATTTACAAGTTCTGGTGATTAGGGTGGACTCATCTTTGAGGGCCACTACTGTGCCTGCCACACCCTGAGTGACCAGTTGGCCAGCAGGTGGAGGCCAAGCAGGGGGGCAGGAGAGACACTGGAGCCCAGGGACCCAGCCCTGGGCGAGTGTGTTTCCACTTCTCAAGGTCAGTCAGTCCAAAGAGATTCTCTGTTTGCAGCCCTTTGTAGCCAGCCTGGGCAGTGGGACCCCACTGTGAATGAAGGCCCTCCCAAATTCCAGGAAGTTTCTTTGTTGGGGAGCCTCTTTCCAGTGTTGCCCTTGGGGTCAAGAGCACCCCCTTTGGCTGGATGATGTCCTTGGTCCATGAGAAGGGCCTCTGGGAGGGACCTCTCTTTGTCTAGCCCTGAGAGAAGCACTCATAATATTAATTAAACAGGCGCAAGCCCAGTTAATGTCATGGCTAGGACATGGACACTTGGTTGTAGATGGCATAGAGTTTATGGAGTGGTTCAGAGGGAGTCTAGGTATTTGTGTACATGATGTTGGACAGTTTTCCTTCTTGGCCAGCAAAGCCCGTCTCTCCAGCCACCTGTGGTTGTGGACACCCCTCCTTGTGTCTGTCTGTCTGTCTTCCTGACATTCTGCAGCCCTGTTTCCCAGCCTGCCATGGGGCATGGTCTTCTGGGCAGCAAATTTGTTCAGTAAATGTCATATATCACAGTTCCAGTCAAACCTCGTACCATCTCATCTTCAGGGAGAAAATGCATTTGGGGTTGACCTGGCAAGTCTTGAAGAGATCTCTAGTCTTTCCCATTCTATTGTTTTCCACTATTTCTTTGCACTGATTGCTGAGAAAGTCTTTCTTATCTCTTCTTGCTATTCTTTGGAACTCTGAATTCAAATGGGTTTAATCTTTCCTTTTCTCCTTTGCTTTTCGCTTCTCTTCTTTTCACAGCTATTTGTAAGGCCTCCTCAGACAGCCTCTTTGCTTTTTTGCATTTCTTTTTCCTGGGGATGGTCTTTATCCCTGTCTCCTATACAGTGTCACAAACCTCTGTCCGTAGTTCATCAGGCACTCTGTCTATCAGATCTAGTCCCTTAAATCTATTTCTCACTTCTACTGTATAATCGTAAGGGATTTGATTTAGGTCATACCTGAATGGTTTAGTGGTTTTCCCCACTTTCTTCAATTTAAGTCTGAATTTGCCAACAAAGGTCCGTCTAGTCAAGGCTATGGTTTTTCCAGTGGTAATGTATGGATGTGAGAGTTGGACTGTGAAGAAAGCTGAGCACAGAAAAATTGATGCTTTTGAACTATAGTGTTGGAGAAGACTCTTGAGAGTCCTTTGGACAGCGAGGAGATCCAACCAGTCCGTCCTAAAGGAGATCAATTCTGGGTGTTCATTGGAAGGTCTGATGTTGATGCTGAAACTCCCAAACTTTGGCCACCTGATGCGAAGAGCTGACTCATTTGAAAAGACCCTGATGCTGGAAAAGATTGAAGGCAGGAGGAGAAAGGGACGACAGAGGATGAGATGTTTGGATGGCATCACCGACTCAATGGACATGGGTTTGGGTGGACTCCGGGAGTTGGTGTTGGACGGGGAGGCCTGACGTGCTGCAGCTCATGGGGTCGCAAAGAGTCGGACATGACTGAGCAACTGAACTGAACTGAACTGGCAAGTCTGGGCTTCCCTTGTGACCCAGCTGGTGAAGAATCTGCCTGTAATGCAGGAGATGCAGGAGACCTGAGTTCGATCTCTGGGTTGGGAAAATCCCTTGGAGAAGGGAAAGGCTACCCACTCCAGTATTCTGGCCTGGAGAATTCCACGGGGTCGCAAAGAGTCAGACACGACTGAGCGACTTTCACTTCACTTCACTTGACAAGTCTAGGAAATATGCTGGCTCAGTAGTACCTTGTTGATGGGTTCGGTTCTGAATGTCCCAGGCACTGAGTCTGGCAGAATTCCTATGTCCGTTTGGGAAGTGGCCGGTTTTCAGGACAGCAGGCTGGTGGCTGACAGTGCTGGAGGCAGGATCCAGGCTTCCGGGTCCACCGTGCAGATAGGAGAGGCTGTGACTTTCTTAAGGGTTCAGGGAGCGTGTCCTCAAGCAGACCTGCTTCTGGGCCTCCAGCGAGCTTGCTCTTGTTCTTAGGATTCAGGGGCAGCACGTCCCATTTGAGGCCTCTGCCCCGTCCCTTCCTCCGCAGAAATCAACTCTAGACTTGACGATTATGTTTCGTTACTGTGCTACAATAGATATAATAGAAAACCTGTTATTTCAGTTGTTAAGCGGACAGTTCAGTGGCATCATGTACATTCACAGTGTTGTACAACCATCACTTCTATCTCCTTCCAGAACTCTTTCATCTTTCCAAACAGAAACTGCACCCTGCTCCAGCTAGCCCTGGTACCTCTTATCCGTTTCCTGTCTTGTGAGTCGGCCTGCTCCAGTTGGGTCCTATAAATGGAATCATACCCTGTTTGCCCGTTTGTCTGGTGCTTTGACTCAGCGTGATGTTTTATGGGTTCGCGCCTGCTGTAGCTCTGTCGGTGCTTAGTTCCTTTTTGTAGCTGAGTACTGCTCCGCTGTGTGGAGAGACCACGGTTTGTTCATCCACTCAGCGGTTAAGAACAGTATTTTTAGAGCCGTTGCTGGGCTTCTGGCTCCCACCTCGGTTCTCACAACAAGCCTGGGCTTTAGATCCCAGCCTCACAGGGTTTACAAAGGTGACCAGCTCAGCCCTGACCACCCACCTAGTATCCCCCTGAGCTGGCATGCCCAAAGAGGGCTTGCACGCCTTGCCCTGCACCCTGAGCCCCCAAGCTGGCCTCCTTCCTGGTGTTTGGGGGTGCTGAGAGCCTGGAGGAGACATGGGCAGGGTGGCAGTGTGACAGCTGGTCCCGTGAGCTGGCGCCGCAGGGCTCAGTCACCTCTCTGGCCCCCTTGGGAGTGGAATGGGAGCTTTGGGGGAAAGGGTCCAGCTGCCCTCCCCCCACCCTCCAGGGGGGTTTCCTTCTCCTGCACACTCCCACCGCTCAGAATTCCTGCAGTTCCAGCTGCCGGCTCTCTGAAGTGGCACAGAACCTTCCCAAACCCAGAGAGCTGGCGGGGACCCCTCCCCACTTCCCTCTCACCTCGCATGGCGCCAGGCCCGCTGCAGGAATGTTTATGGTTAAACCTCCCAAGTCGAGACCGTGTTGACTTTATGAGCTGTGTGGGCCCAGAGGAGCGGTGCCCTCTGTGAATGTGTGCTGACAACCCAGGCAGTTGGCAGCAGCAGTTTTTGCTTGGGGGATGCGTGGAATTCCTGGGGGTGCTTGGAGAAGCCCCTGGAATGGGGCGGCCCCTGGGAGAAGGATCCCACGGATGATGAGTGCTTTCCAGAGAATGTAGTCACCTCCTAAAAGCCTGTCCCCGAACACACAGGCCTGTCTGCACTCACCTGTGTACAAGCTGCCCTTTGGCAGGTCCTGGGTGGGGGTGGGGGGAGATTAGGGTAGCCCCAGCTGCCCTCAGTGAGCACCAGGAAGGGAGTTCACCAAAGTAACGTCAGGGGGCTGATCTCAGACCTGTGTGCTTTATTGGTCCTCCGTGGGGACTGTTTCCTGACCCCTGTCTGCCCTGTGTTCAGCTCCGTGGCTATGTCTCATCTCTCTGTGACCCTGGAGCCAGGCCACACAGCCCTGGGTCCTCTCCCAAGGCAGGGCGGAGGGGTGCCCCCACCGGCAACAGTCCACGTGGGCCTACCCTCCCTCCACGTGGCCCAGAGGCCATGGGCGTCAGACCTGCTATTTGTCTCACAAAATGAGCACACGCTATGACATTGCCCCCTACCCGCCTATCACCCCCAGGCCCCAGGGCCAAGCCCCACTGGGGGATCCGGATGCAGTGGGTGGGGGAGGGGAATAAGCGCATCTGGGGTCCGTGACCAGGGGAATGGCTGGCCTCCTGGGTGCGTGAAGAGCCTCCAGAAACAGCAGAGCTCTCCAGGCAGCTGCCCTCCCCGCCCGGCTGCACTGCCTGCAGCCCTCTGAGCAGCTGCTAATGGCTGCTCCGCATCTCCAAATCCTCCACTTCCAGTTTCCCGTCTCAGAATGTCACCTGGGGGAGGAGGCGCAGCCCAGGAAGGGAGAGAGGAAATAAAAGGGAGAGAGAGCCAGCTCGAACGCACACTCTAATCTTCGCTTGGCGGCTCAGCTTTCAGGAGCCCCAATTAATCATTATTAATTTAATCCGGGATGACTCAGAGTCGTCCTGACAAGAGATCAGCTGCGATTTATCCCACCTGCTAAGAGACGACCTTATCAGAATTCAATGAATTCGTCATCGCGTTAAGCAAGGACCCTAATGAATCTCTTGTCTGCCCAGTGTACTGAATGACCATCAGCTTCGAGTGACTCATGGCCCCCCCACCTCTGTTCAGAGCTGCGGTCCAGGCTCCTCATGGACAGCAAGGGGGGCCAGGCTGGGCTCAGGTAGGAGCACCCAGCCTGTCCCCTTCTCTAGCATCAAATGAGAGTCGTGATTTTCTGCTATAATGCCAGCTCCTGTCAAATGCATTGTGCATCAGAATCGCCAGGGGTGCTGCTTTAAAATGTGGGTGACAGTGCCTCCTCAGAGCTCCTGATTCAGACGGCATGAGCTGGGCCCTGGTATCTGCATTTTAACAAACTCCTGGTAATGCTGAGACGAAAGGCCCAGATGTCTTTCCCTGAGAGACCTGTGAGTTCCTTGAGGTAGGATCTTGCCTGAGCCATTGTTAAGGTTTGGTATATTAGACAGGGTGGGTGATGCTAGCTGCTGTGATAAATAGACCCCAATCATTCATGGTTAATGCAGTGAAAACTTAGTCGCTGCATCATAGTCCAATAGGGTGTTCAGTAGGTCTTCCCTGGGATGGTCGAGGGTACCAGGCACTGCCGTCTCTTGGGACCTCGGAGCCCTCATTGTTAATCTTACCAGTCCTGAGAGGTGGAAAATGTCACTTAGCTGTGTGTCCGGAGCTGTGTGTCCTGTTTGGTGCGCATCAGCCGGTTTCTGCCTCACGCAAGGCCTGGTGGGGTCCTTGGCACATGCCTGGCATTTAGGTGAGGTGGCCAAGTGACTGGAGGCTCGCTGTGTGGCGGTCACTCTGATTTAGCTCGTTTCTGGGGCTCCAGGACACACCCCAGCCAGGTGCCTTGTGTCTCAGACCCATGTGCCAGACCAGTGCTGGATCACACCCAGACGTTCCCAGAGCAGGGCCCCTCCTGATGTCCCCTGTCACCTGTGGTCAGCACGTGGCGGCTGTTGTCTTTCCCTACCTGCCATCTGATCCTGCTGCCCCTCTCCTTCTGCACGAGACCTCCCTGTCACCAGAGGGCGCTAAGGCGCCCCGTCCTCTGAACTAGAACTAACACCGGTGGCAATCCTAGAGCTGGCCCTTCCTGAGCTCTGGCTGTGTGCCCAGAGTTCTTCCTGGACTCATTCATCTGACCCTCACAGCAGACTGGGGGTGGGCGGGGCCTACTGTTAACCCCATTTTACAGACAGACTGAGGCCCAGAGAGGTAAACTGTCCTACCCAAGACCACCCAGCTCACAAGCTGCAGACCAGGTTACAGATGGCTGGGAGCGGGGCTGTGGAGCCTGGCTGCCCGGGCTGCCTGGCCTGCCTCTTGTGCTCTAGGGACCTGGGAGAAGTGACTTTAACCTGACCGTGCCTCAGTTTCCCCACGGGTAAAATGAGGGTGAAAACAGCACGCACCCTTTGGGGTGATGGCAAGGATGAAGTGAGGGAACATGTGTGAAGTCCCAGCCAGGGTGAGCGTCCAGGGGCACAGTGCCTGGGCCACTGCAGCTCCTGCTTTCTCAGGCCCGAGGCCCTTGGAAGCTCCATGCGCTCTTCCGGGCCTGACCAAGGGCATCCTAGCTGATTGACCATGAGAGGGTGCTGCTTCCTTACTCTGGGCAAAGGCAGTGACTCATACAAGGAGAACAGGACCAGGAGTGGCCTGGGGAGCAGGAGGAGAAGATTCCAGAATTGAGGCCTGGACAGAGGCAGATGGCAGAAGTTTCCTCCGGAGGCCCCAGGGTGACTGGCTGTCCAAGCTTAGGGGACAGAGCGCCTGCTGTGCGACCTTTCTGCACCAGACGCCCCAAATCATGGACTTTGAAAGCACAGAGGGACCCGGCAGCAGCCTTCCTGTTCCATGAGAGGAAACTGAGTCACGGGAAGAGGGTTGCACTGACCCCTCTGCTGTTCTGTACAGAGCTCAGGGTGGCCCCGGGCTGATGCCCAGGCTGGGTGTTTTGCACAGCCATGGCCAGGAGAGGATGGGCACTCGGGTGAGGTGGAGGCCACTGGGCCTCACTTGTGAAGCTTGGTCCCTGCCAGGGGCAGCTCGGTTCCATGTCAGGAGAAGCCCCATGCTTGTGTCTTCAGAACGGAAAGGGAAACAGGGCTTTGGGGATTGAAATGAACAGCCACCGAGGCCACGGGTTCACGGGCTACAGACAGGGCCTCACTGGACACAAGCAGCCACTGTCCCACCCCAGGGAGGCTGAATGTCCCCACTCCTGCCATCATCATGACTGCCATGCAGTGCTCTTATCAGGGACAATGCTAGCCTCCTAGAAGGAAATTAAGCTTTCCCATCACCAAACACCCCCTGCTTTAGGGCCACACCCAGATTGGAACTCATTTCCTTAAAGCCTGCCAGAGGCCAAGCTGCACAGCCCAGGTCATGTTAGAAACCTGCCCCTTCCCCTTGGCCCACCCTGGCCCCTGTCGTAGGGCACCCCGCATTCCTCGGGGCGCACGCCCCTCGCTGCAGATGCATCAGAGGTGTAAGTGGTGGGCCCTGCCCCAGCAACACTACTCCCTAGGGGTCCCAGGTTCTCTCCCAACCCCCAGCGCGGGCTGAAGGCCAGCAGTGACCCTAGACTCCCCAGTACCTTACAACCACCTAGGAGCTTTTAACAAAATTTAGATGCCCGGGCCCCACCCAGCCAGCTGAACCCAAACCTGACAGAGGCCTCAGGCATCATGCTTGGTGAAGTTCCCTGGTGATGCTGCTGTGCAGCCAGCTGTTGCTGTCGTAGCTTAGTCGCTCAGTCGTATCCGACTCTTTGCGACCCCACAGACTGCAGCATGCCAGGCTTCCCTGTCCTTCACCATCTCCTGGAGTTTGCTCAGACTTCTCTCCATTGACTCGATAATGCCATCCAACCAACTCACCCTCTGTCACCCAAGGCAGGAATTTCTGCTGTAGGAAAAGAGCAAGAACCTTCTCTGGTAGTTTGCTGGCTACCAATGCCCCTACACTACCCCCAGCTCTGGCTTTGTTCCTGCCCAATTTGGTTTTTCAATCCTCCCCTCTCCGCAGGGTGTCAGGGCTGGGAACAGGAGGGCAGGTGGTGACACGCTGGAGCGCTGACCCAACCGAGCAGGTCTGGGGAGGGAGGCCACCAGGACAGCAGGTTCTGGGAGCCACGCTGCCCCAGGACGAGGTGAGGGCATTGGACATGCTCAATCATGGGCCACTTGGTGGTGGCTCCTACATATTGGAGGTGTCAAGGGCAAGTAGGTTTACTTGGGATGGAGCCAGGGGCTCCCCGCAGACTGGAGGCGGGGTTCCAGAAGACTTTGTACTCAGTAGGGGAAGGAACTTTCTAGTCATCTGAGGCCAACCAGAAAGGGGGCTCCTTCTGGCCCTGGTTGGGGCCACGTGGGGGCAGCTCGGAGGGAACTCTGGGGTTGGGAAATCTTTCTTATCTGTTTAGTAAAACCAGCTCCCCCGCCAAAGATGCTCAAGAGGCAAGCTCAGCTTGCATTGCTTTGTATGTCCACAGAGCCTTGAGGTACATGTATTTTAAACGCCTTGCCCGTGGAAGGCTCTTGGTAAACAGTGCAAGTCTGCAAACTAGACCGTCCCTCTCCATTCAGTTTAAATCAGAGAGGTTTTGACCAGAAGAAGCCCTTTGGAGGAACCAGGGCAAGTTCAGAATTCTAAGATCGTATTTTCTGCCACCATGACCCACTGGAGGAATTCTCCCCAGTTAGGACCCATGCTGCCTCAGATGGAGGGCTGGACCTTTCTGCTGACTCGGGGGTTGCTTTGCAAGAGCCCTTAAAGCCATGTGGCAGTGTGGGAGGCTGGACTCTGTCTGGAGACAGGTCACAAGCACAGCGGTGGTGGGGCTCCAGAGCTGGCCTGGGGATGAGGATGTGACTCTGCAAGCCTGGGTGGGGCCTGGAAGTCTGTGTGTCTAGCACGCTGCAGGGGATGCCGACGCTGTGGGCCTGGACCCACTGCCCAATGGAAGTAGGACACCAGCCACGCGTAGAACATCTCAACGTCAAGTAGTCACGTTTTAGAGGTAAAAAGGAAAAGGTGAGGTTAGTCTTAAGGATAGGCTTTATTTCACTTGGTCTGTCTGAAACAGCACGGTCGCAGGATGTGATTGGCTGGGCCAGGCAGGAGGCAGCGTGCCCTTCTGTGGTCCTCCAGGCGGGGAACCGTGTCCGCAGCTGCCACGGCTGCCCGCCCGCTGCCCCCTTCTCTGCAGGCTCCATTTGGGGCTAATGGTCCCTTTTCCGCTGCCGGCCTGCACACTGGCATTCGGGAGCATGGCTCCGCGTGCCGGGCCGGCTGGCGGCCCTGGCTGAGGGGTGGCTGTGGCGGAGAAGCCCCCCATTGTGCCCGCAGCAGCTGATGTGCTTACAGCTGGCGCCCCCCCCCCCCCCCCCCCCCCCCGCTCCCCGCCTCCTCCTCCTCCACCGGCTCGGGAACAAACATCTCTTCTTACAAAAAAATAAAAAAGGAGAAGTGACAGGGGTCGTGACTGTGCTTTCCACATGACCTGCCGGGGAACAGAGAGCGTCTTTGTTAATCCAACCGTCTGTCAGTCGGCCTCTGCACGGAGGCATAAGCCACTTAGCACGGCCTCACCCCTGACCCGCCATCGGGTGCTCAGCTGGGCCCGGCCAGGGGGCGGGGGCCGGGGAGCTGGTGGGGGGGGCGCGTGCTGGCCTTGGCCTGTGCCTCCTGCCGCCTCCCCCAGCAGCTGCCCCCCGCCGGCGGGGCAGCCCACGCAGAGCTGTGCTGATGGTGTCCGAGGAGGATCGGGCAGCCGCGCCGTCCGTCTGTCAGACGCCCCTCACTGCCGGGGGCCTCCGTTTCCTCCATCAGGGAGGCGGGAATATGAGCCATGGCCACTCCACTGGGTGGCAGCGCTCAAGCAATAGTAGCTATGTTTGTCCAACTCCCATTCTCTTTTCAACAGGTCTGTGTTTTATCTGTTTGGCTGTGCTGGGTCTTTGGTTGTGGCAGGTGGGGTCTGGTTCACTGCCCCCCAACCCCCAGGGATCGAACCCGGGCTCCTTGCATTGGAAGCGCGGAGTGTTAGCCACTGGACCCCCAGGGAAGTCCCTAAATCATCGTTCAGGCTACTATTGCATCATCCCACCTTTCGTTTCCATAGTGACTGGGATGGGCCTGCCCTCTTCTCCCCCACCCCTTCCTCCCTCCTGTCTCTCTCTGCCTGACCCCCCACTTGCCCTCTCACCTGCACCCCCACCTGGCTCCTGCTCCTTCTGTCTCCCTCCTCTGCTCCCAGGCGCTGGGCATCGTTTCTCAGCCCCTCTGTGCAGAGTCCAGGGCAGGGGATACTGCCCAGGCCCGCCAGGGTGAGGTGGGGTTCCTAGAGGAGCAGGCCAGGCCGAGGAGGGGGGCTTGCAGCCCCGTCTAGAAAGGGCGCCTAGGGAGGGTGCTCAGGGCTGACTCTGGCCTGTGCTCTGCTCGCGGCCCACCCGCCCGCCCTGCTAGGCCCTCTACCCTGGTCAAGTGGCCCATGTGGGCTGTGGTCCCCCACGCGGGGAGCCCCCACTCCCACTGTTTGCAGCCAGAGCCCTAAATTGGAAAGTCGGCTCTGGGGGCCAGGGCACACACAGGGGCTGGCGGGTGCGGGGGACCCCTGCCCGGCTCCTTGCCCCGACCCTGTGTCCTTCAGCCCCCCACCCCTACGCCTCTGGTACTTCACAGCTTCCCAGGCAGAGCAATTGGAGGCTAAATATAGCCACGCCAGCCTCTCCTCGGCGGTCCAGGAATGGTGGTGGGCTGTCAAGACCGATTAGCTGGTCTGCCCGCAGGCAGGGGTTCTGACCGCACGGAGGACAGCTGGGAGGGGCAGCACGGCTGCTTCTGTACCAGATTCCAAAGCCCAGCAGAGCCTCCTTTCTCAGTTTCCCAGTCTCCCCCAGCAGGTGGGTCGACACCTAAGTCCCAGTGACGCTGGGACAAGATGGGTGGGCTCAGGCGCAGAGCAGGTGCCCCTCCTGGCACCCAGGGCCCTGGGCTCCCCTGCCAGGTCTCTGGGTCCTGGCGTCCCAGGCTTGTGGCCTCATCCCTCCAACCTCTGCCTCTGTGGTCACACGGCCCCTCCTGAGCCTCTCTGTTGGGTCACTGCCATTGGTGTAGAGCCATCCTGATCCAGCCTGATCTCACTATAACTTGATTCCATCTGCAAAGACTTCTTTCCAAATAAGGTCTCATTCACAGGTTCTGGGGGGACACACATTTTGGGGGAGCACTGTTCACCCCATACAGGCAGGAGTAGGCGGGGAGGTCTCGTCGTTCTAGACCAAAGCTTGCTTGTGGGGGGGCATAGCCCCCTCCCTGTTGCTGTCCAGGCTGGGCTGGGCTATAGCATGTCCCAGGGTGCTGGGCCGCCCAGCAAGGGGTGAAGCAGGCATCGGGCCAGCAGGGGGCTGTGGGTCCCTGGGACCCTCTGGAGAAGCAGGGGCTGCTGTCCACGGAGGCACACAGAAGCCCCAAGGACTGATGCCTGGGTGTGCGACCAGCCCCCTGAACCCCCAGCCACGGGGAGAGGGGGCCAGGGCAGAGCTGCTGCCACCATCCCAACAGGAGGGAAGGCCTGTGCCTCCCTCTGGGAGGGCCAGAGGCCCACCAGTGCTCTTGTCCTGAGACCGCTGGGCTCTGGGTTCCAGGCCCTGCTCTGCGCCTTGCTGGGCCACCCCGTCTTGGGTCCAGGGAGCAGACACCCCAGGAGCAGCCGCACGAGCGAGCTGGTCCAGCCTTGCCTGCAGAGGAGTGACCAGAGAGCCCCTGCCCCCTGTCCTGCTCCCCCTTGGCTGACGCCCCTGTTCCCCATGTCTCTTCCTTGCTCGACTCTTGTCCTGTGGTTCCGTGATTGGGGGGCTGCTCCTGCAGTAAGACCACCCTGGTAGACGTCCCGGGACAGCCTGCCCTCTTGGGCCGGGGCCAGGCCCTCCTGGCCGTCTCTCCCTCTCTGGTGGACAACGGGCCTTTTCATGTCCGCTCTGAGGAAGCCAAGCAGAATAATCCCCACTGCCCCCAGTTCTCCTTCCTGCACCCCCGTGTCCTGCCCTTTGCTGTGAGAGGGTTTCCTGCCCTGTCGGTCACCCCAGGACAGCTGAGGGGGCCTCAGACCGGGGGCAACGAGGCCTCGGCCCAACGCAGGGTTCCGGGGCCAGCTCAGCAGGCCCCGAGGTCTGGGGGTGGGACAGCTGAGCTGCTCTCCTGGTCAAGACCTGGCTTCTGCTGCCCCCCAGCTGGGCTGGACTGGCAGCATCCCCCTGGGGCCCAGTGGACCCCCTGCCCGCTCACTTGGAGGGCTGGGATACCCAAGAGGTGCGAGCAGGTCCTGGGGTGATGTGATACTGCACTAGTCCCAGCCAAGTGTGTACGTGTCTGTGTGTGTGTGATACCCTGGCTCAGAGAGGGCCCCCTCTTTACCACCCCATCCTTCCAAGCTGTGCCTCATGGAGCTGCGGAAGGAAGAGAAAGGAAAAGAAGGCATCCCACTAGCTGGGGCCACAGAGCAGCTCAGAGCCCAAGGCTCACCGCACACAACTCACCACAGTAGGGGACATGAGTCCTGCCACCTGCCAGAAACCCTTTGGAAAGTCTTGAGACCACTCGCGGGTTCATTTTTAAGCTTTCAACTCGGTGGAGGTGAGGCTCACAGTGTGCCAGGACCTGGCTCAGCACTGGGGAAGGTCATCTGGGGGCCAGATGGGTGGTGGCAGGCACAGTGGAGTCAGGCTGGCTGCCCCCTGCCCAAGAACACCTGTGCGTACATGCACACGCTCCCAAGCGCACACACGCACATGCATGTAAGTGCATGGGCTCCCTCGGTCCTCTTCCCCCTCCTCCAGTGTGTTCTCGTGGCCCCGCCAGCCTGGGTCATCGCTTCTTAAAAAGCCTGCAGCGTTGAGCTGTCTCTGCCCCGTCACTTGGCCCTTGTTTTTCTCCAGCTTGCATTTTTCCGCTGTTTCCAAGAGTCTTATCTCCCCAGACAAGATTCCCCGAGGGCAGGCAGCAGTGTGGACTCTGTTTCTTGCTTATCTGCCAGAGCATCTGGTGGGAGAGACAGAGCAGCTCAGGGCCCCTGCATCCCAGCCAGGAGTTCTGGGGCCTTTTTATCTTGATCAAGATGCAAACTGGCAACAGACCCTGCCTCTGCCGTTTGCTGATGTAGCAGAACATCGAGGACATTTGGATGGTTTGGAGGGACACCTGGTCCCAGTGCTTTGCATCAAGGCTGGCTCAGAAAATCTGCCGTGTGTGTCCCAGGCCAAAGCAGAGGCCCAGCTGATCTCCAGGCACCCAGCCCTGCCTGCTCTGGACAGAGGCGGCTGAGGTGCTCAGTGACCCTGTCTTTGGCATCTTCCCCCAAGAACTTTTTGACAACTGAGAAGGAGACAGAGGGGCTGGTTGAAGGAGAGGGGATGGAAAGCTGGTGACCACCCTTTTTCACTGCCCATACTGAGGGTCACACAGCCCAGCCACTGTGTGACCAAGAGCCAGGAAGGAGCGTGGTGGCACCAGCGGGCGTCAGGCCCACTGTCTGTCTCTCGCCGCCTCGTTTCTGCCGAGGCCTGTCCTGCGGGTATTTCAAGACTGGAGGATGTTTGCAAGCAGTCAGGGTTTCTGGGAGAATGACGCCCACCCTAAGTGTGTCAGGGTCAGGAAAGGGTCTGGGGGATCTTAGGTCAGCTGTGTCCTCTGGAGGAAATGCTGGCTTCCCCTATTCATTCCACAAATAATCATTGAGCATGGATCATGTGCCGGACAGAACTAAATGCCAAGGGTCTGAGAGTAACTGAAACCAATGCCCCTGTCCGTGGGGAGCTGTCACCCTGGTTCAGGGGACTCCAGTCGACCTGCAAAACAAGACTTCAGACCCAGTAGAGGTGGGGGTGCCAGGCACGATTCAAGGAGCCCAGTTAAATCTGTGTTTCTGTCAATGACAAATTTTTGGTGTAAGTATATCCCAAATAGTGCATGGGCTATACTCATACTAGAAAAAGTATTTGTTGTTGATCTGAAAGACAGACTTAACTGGGTACCCTGGATTTTTATTTGCTGCATCCGGCAACCCTAAGTGGGGAGCATAAAGGATGTGGAGCCACTCCCGCAGGGAAGGGTGAGAGCTGGTCACCATGCAGAGCTGCAAGGTTAAGTGGGGTGCCAAGGAGAGTCTGCGGAGAAGGGACCTCTGGGGTTAAGGCCAGAGGGGATTGGCTGCATCCTGGGGGCCTATGGTCCCTGCCAAGTTGTGCTCCGACTCCTCCAGAGGTGGCGCTCAGAGCCCCAAAATGTCCTGGACAGACGGCCGCCTGGCTGGCTGGTCTGCCTGTTGGTTTCCAAAGGGCCAAGTGGCTTACTGGAAACTCCAGCCGCTGTCCAGTAAAAAGGACAATACCAGCCAGCTATGGAATCTTAGATTTCCTAGTCGCTGCATTAAGAAAAAGTAAAAACATTTCATCCCAAGGAAAAAAATCTGTAACTACCTGAGGTGATGGCTGTAACTAAACTTATTGTAGTAATCAATAAATATGATATTCGTATTTATCAAATCATTATGCTGTTTACCATGTTATATGTCAATTGTATCTCAATAAATGGGGGTGGAAAGAGGTGAAATTCATTTTGATGTATGTTTTCTTTAACCCAATATGTCCAAAATGCTATTGTTTGAATATGCAATCAGTGTATTGAACGGTTAGTGTGATTTTCTTTTTCTTGTAGCAAGTCTTCAGAACCCGGTGTGTCTGCTTCTCCATCACACCTGGTGCTTTTCAAGGGCTCCATAGCTCCATGTGGCCTGTGGCCGCCGTTTTGGACAAGTGTGTCTGGGACCCACACCGCCGACTCCTGGCCCAGACTCTTTCTTCTAGGGGCGCGGAGACCTCGTGTTGATTGGGGTCTCATCCCCGACTGCAGAAGGGGAAGATGAGCTCATGACCATCGCCAATAGGGGTCAGTGCTGGGCCAGTGCCCAGGTCTCCCCACCGCCCAGGGAAGGCTGGGCTGTCCTCAGCAGAGGGGCCACGGAAATGACCAGTGGTCTCGCCGCAGAGGGAGCCGGTCGGCAACCCCTGGGGGCCACTCCCCCGCCATCCCCGTGGCGCTTTGCAGGGGGTCAGATCCCTGCTGGCCCCGTGGCGTGTTTCCCCGCGTGCCTTGGGAGGTGGCAGGAGGACCCGTTCTCTCATCCCGGGTGTGGGGACCTCAGGGCCCCCAAGCCGGCCGGACTGCAGCCTGGCAGGGCACGGGGGAGAGGGCTTCACGGAGTTTGCGTATGGAATGAGCTGTCACGGAGTCAGTGGTCCTCAGGGCAAGCACTCCAGAAGTAGCGCCCTGGTGCTCTTGTCGGGAGCAGCGGCCACAGGCAGGGGTGGGGTGAGGGTGAGGGGAAGGCCCCGCGGGCGCACCACGCTCCCCTGTCCCTGGGAGCTTTGGGGCTTTCCATCTCCCACTGGGCCAAAGGCAGGGGCGGTTATTCCCTACCCACGTGGAAAGGACTCTCGCTCCATCCACTTTGTGTTTACTTAACCAGGAGCATTTATTGAGCACCTGCTGGCTTGCATTGCTGGGGACCAGGGTCCCCGGAGCAACTCCCGGCCAGCCCACACAGCACCCCCTGTTGCCGTAATGTCGCCCCGTAAGAGTAGGCACCCACTGGCCCCTCCCTTCTCATCTCACCTCACTTGGCCTCTCGCCCCCCCTGCCCCCCCAGTCAGTTATTTCCACTCCAGTCCCCGCCTCAGGGTCCTCTTCTGGGGACCCCTATCGATAAGACGAAAAGCCTGCTTTACCAGTTGCCAGGTATTTGAGTATCAACCTGAGGCCGCAGAAGAACTGGGAGGTTCTAGAAAGCTGGGAAAGTGGGGTGCTGGCTGCGTGGTGAGGAGGACAGCAGCTGCAGAGCCCTGACAGAGGCACCGGCAAGGTTTGCAGCAGGTCAGGGGCCGATGTCTGAGCGGGCAGGACTCCACAGGACAGGGCACCCCGCCAGGCCCCTTGGGAGAGGCCGTGCTCTGCAAGTGGAAGAACAGGGGCCTTTTTTGTCCGGGTTTCGGCCGCCCCAGAAGACAGGGGGTTGACAGGCACCCTGTACCTCCGTTTTCTCATCTGCAGAATGGGGCAGTGTCTCTGGCGGGGCTGATGGCATGGTGTCCGGTGGAAGCAGGCAGAGCAGGGATGGGCACAGAGTACAGCGGAGAACCAAGGCTACCATCAAGGTCGGTGCTGCTGGGTGGCAGAGGCCGTCGGGCAGGTGCTGGAGCAAACCTCCAGCAAGGATGTGGCTTCGCAACCTAGATGTCCATTGGCAGACGAATGGATAAGAAAGCTGTGGTACATATACACAATGGAATATTACTCAGCTATTAAAAAAGAATGCATTTGAATCAGTTCTAATGAGGTGGATGAAACTGGAGCCTATTATACAGAGTGAAGTAAGTCAGAAAGAAAAACACCAATACAGTATATTAACACATATATATGGAATTTAGAAAGATGGTAATGATGACCCTATATGCGAGGTAGCATAAGAGACACAAATGTAAAGAACAGACTTGGACTCTGTGGGAGAAGGTGAGGGTGGGATGACTTGAGAGAATAGCACTGAAACATGTATTATCATATGTGAAATAGATCACCAGTCCAGGTTCGATGCATGAGACAGGGTGCTTAGGGCTGGTGCACTGGGATGACCCAGAGGGATGGGATGGGGAGGGAGGTGGGAGGGGGGTTCAGGATGGGGAACGTGTACACCCATGGCTGATTCGTGTCACTGTATGGCAAAAACCACTACAATAATGTAAAGTCATTAGCCTCCAATTAAAAAAAAAAGGATGTGGCTTCGGACTCCTCCCTCCCCAGCACCCACTCTGTCTCCCCACAGCTGGTGCCCAAGACACAGTGCGGGGGTGGGGGACTCCTGGAACTGTCAGTCCTTGAGCTTCCTTAGCTGCTGACTGAAGCTGTCGTGTTGAACTTTCATTAAGTGACCTTGGACCTGAATGCCCTCACCTCTGAAGCGGCCCATCCGTTTCATCAACATGGCTGATGGATGAGTGGCTTGTAAGTAGGGCGGCGTTCTTAGGGCTCCAGCCAGGCCGGTCCCCAGCGCTCAGATGGCCCGTGGCCCTGTGTCTGGGTGCCAAGTCCTTGGCTGGAAAAGCTTCCAGGGTGGCTCAGAAGGATGGAGCGAGGGTGATGTCTGACATGGAACCCTGGGGCGTGGCACATAGTAGGCGCTCAAAACATCTCACGTCTCTCATCTCCTCCTCTTCTGCCCCAACATGGAGACAAATGCCTGGGGCTGGCTGGGGTCTCAGAGCCAGTGAAGACAGCAGCTCCCCTCGCCCAGAGGGCTGGAAATCTCTGCAGGACATGCTGGAGAAGCGGGCACGTGACCGTGGCCTGTGGTCAGTGTCGGAGAGCCTGTGGGGCAGGGTCGCCAGACTCCTTCTGGAAGCCTCTAGGTCGAATGACTTCGTCGCGGGCCGCAGCAGGGCGGCTGTGCGGGCAGTGGCGTGTGGGAGGGCCTCTCCCGGGCCTCCTCTCAGGGAGCGTCCAGCTCCCCTGGGTCTGGCCGGGTAGGGTGGGGCTGGGTGGGGTGCGTCCGGGGGGTGAGCTACGCCTCCCAGGGGAGCTCTGCGGTCAAGCAAGGGCAGGGCGGCGTCCTCACAGCCGTGACACACGTGAGCCAGCGGCGCCTCCACTCGGAATACACGGCGCCCAGGGGCCTCCAACGCCAGACGCGGTGTTAACTCTCAGAGGCCTGTCTCCCGCCGGAGGTGCATGCTCTGCCTGGTACCCCAAAGCTCCTGGCCGGCTTCAGGCTGCACTCTTGCCTCACCTTCCTGGAAGACCTTCTTTGCACAGGCGGGACACACTCAGTCAAACAATGTCCAAGTCGAGGCTGCGCCGTGGGGGCACCCAGAGCCTGGCAGACACAAGGGCAGCGGGTGACCTCCCCTGCGTCCCCATCTCCATCACCTCGTCCTGGGGCATACGGCTGGCAGACGGTGTGGCTGACATACCCTGCTGACTCACATCTCCTTCAGGGCTGTGTTCTCTTAAAAAAAAAAATTACAGCTTCTCAGATGCATAATGAAAGGTTCTAGCTTTTCAGAGGGGAAACTCTGTCTGGGAATCTTTAAATAAGGCAACGGGGAGAACCAAGTGGGGCTGGTGAGCCCATTTTATTGTGTGGGCCTCTGGAGGTCAGGGCCCTGGTCACCCTTCTGCTCAGGTGATCACGGGCTATGAGGGGTTTTTCTTTTTCTTCCCCGAAATGCTGGGCCCGTTAGCTTCCTCTGAGGCTGGGAGCCTGGTACGGTGGGCCATGTGATGTCACCTCAGCCTTTTAAATGCCAGGCAATTCATGCCATGCTCCCCTTCCATGTCCGTGTTGACCCCCATCTCACCCCAAATGAAACCAAAGTCTCTCCCTGAGTGTTTGGTATTTGGGGGCTGCCATGCCACGTGACCACACGCCGGGGCCTGAGCAACAGGAATGCGTTCTCTCACGGTCCGGAAGCCAGAGTCCAAAATGAAGATGTGGGCAGGGCCGGGCTCCCCCACCAGGGCTTCAGGGGCTCCCGGAGTTGCTTGACCTGTGGCCGAACCTCTCCAGCCTCTGCCCCTGTCTCCGCCTGGCTTTCCCCTCTGCGTCAGTGTCCTCTCCTCTTTTTATAAAAACACTTTTTCTGGATTTTAGGCCTGCCCCAGTGCAGCGTCACCTCATGTTAACTCACATGCGTCTGCAAAGACTGTATCTGCAGACACGGTGTTGTCCTGAGGTTCCCCGGGGACGTGAATCGGGGTGGGTGCCGTCCAGCCCTGTGCACTTGGCCAGCCAGGGTGGGATCTGACCCCTTAGCCAGCTCTCCCGCCTCCTTTCTTCCCACTCTCCTTAGCTGCCTCCACCACTCGGCCCTGCCTGCTCTTCCTCCAAAGCCCCACGGGAGCTCGTGCCTCAGGGCCTTTGCACCTGCCACCCCTCCCACCTGGAGAAGCTGAGAGCTCCCCGCCTCGCTTCCCTGTGGGTCTCCCCGTGAGGGCCTCCTTCATCCTCAATACTCCTCCTGGGGTTCTAGTTCCCTTCATTCCACTCACCCTCTGCAGATTGCGTGTTTTGTTTTTTTGTCTCGCCACCTCCAGGAGCCTGGAAGATGAGAGGCCACGTCTCTCTTGTTCACAGCTGGGTCCCCGGCCCCTTAAGTAGTTCGTGGCACATAGTAGGTGTTCAGCCAATCTATGGCGTGAGTGCTCGCGGGTTTTAAGGATACCATGGTGTCCTTAAGATAATGATGTGTTCAGCTGGTGGGGCCGCAGAGGCCTCAGGATGGAGAAGAAAGGCAGGGATGACAAAGAGGGTCCGTGCCCCCCCCCAACCCCGCCAAGCCTGGGCTATTCTGCTGTCACCTCCTTTACATATTTCTCATTTGAAAGGGAGTGGGGATAATCCTGCGGCCTGCAGCTGATCGAGCCTCCAGGCTAGACTGACAGCCCCTTTACAGATGAGGATGCAGTGGCCGGGCAGAGGGCAGGCTCCTGAGCCCTTTGGGGTAGAGCCAGCCCCGGAATCTGCTCTCTGACCCAGGGTGGTATCCCCACCCCAGCCCTGACTGCCCCTGCTCCCTCTCCAGGCCCCGTGGGGACCCGTTACTCAGAGCCGGCCCTGGGCTTTCGTGGGAGGCGCCCGGGTCTCCGCACCCAGCAATGCGCCGTTCAGACAGAGCGCCCGGTCACTTTCCAAGTTCAACATCACCGGCCACCAGAGTCACGTGACACACGTTCCAGGAAACAGCGTGTCCTCTGTCATCCCTGGCGGCCAGTCCTGCTCTGATAGCGCCTGATGGGTGGATCTGCGTCCTGAAAGCCGGGGGCGCGGGGGCAGGTGAGGGCAGCCCACCCAGAGCCAGGAGAACTCCCGGAGCCTTCTGGAAACACTGTAACCAGCCACACTGTTTGCGTTTCCACACCCTATTGCAAAGAAAAATAAACACATAAACCTAATCAGAGGTGAATTTGCCGCATGTGATGACCAGGGACTGTTTATCCTGCTGCTGTGCCAGCCGCTGCCACCCGTGGGGTCTGCTGGTCTGGGTGCTGAGGACATGGCTCCGGCTGGGACGGCTCTGCGGGGAAGGGCTGCCGTCTCCAGGTTACCCTTGAGGAAGCTGAGGCTCTGATGGCCCCGGGGTCCGGTGGGGCCCTGGTCTAGGGCCAAGGTCACACTGTTCCTGTGGACTCCAGCCCCCCGAATCGCCCCAGGCACTGTGGCCGATTGTTTCTGAACACTTGCGGCTCCTGAGGGAGACAGACCTTGGGAGACGGCCTGAAAGCCAATTTCAGATGGGCCTGGGCCCCAAGGCCGCAGTCTCCATACTACACATGGGCTCACGTGGACCCACGGGTGTTTCTGAGCCGTCTCTGAGTCGGAGATATCCCAGGGACAGCATTCGGTGCCAGAGGCTCAGCATTTTCTGGAACCTTCTGTGGGTGGATAGTGACCACACAATAATGAGATGAGATCACCTCAGCGGGCCTTAGAAAGGTTGAAAGATTGGGGACTGGGGGCGCTGGTCAGCCAGAGCTGTGCAAGTGAGATTCCTAGGAGGCTCTCAGATTGAGCCCATTCTGGAAGAGGAGGAGAACTTTCTAGAAGAAGGGGACCTGGGAGGGAAGGTGATGCTTGGAGACGGGCTGGCCCCTTGTGGAGAGGAGGCGTGTGTACATGAGACCTGTAATGGAGGGGGCAATCCCCGGGCCTTTGTGAGTAGAACCTGGCAGAGCTCCCAGAGGTGCTGCCCTGTGGGTCCACACCTATCCCGGGTCCTGCCAGGCTAAGCAGAGGGCAGACGCCTGGAGAGGAGCCCTTGCCCAAGTGTGCCGACCACGTGTCCAGGGCCAGTTCCGTGGGCATGCTGCCTGCAGTCACCCAGGGCCCCCACCCAGTTTAATGCTCTTGCCGTCTTGACATCCTTAATCACTGTTGATCAAAACCCCCCTTCCCCGTTTTCATTTCGTGCTGGGCCCTGCCAATGACGTGGGCTGTGTGTGTCTGTCACATGCTGGCCTCTAGTTTGCGTTATGAGGTCCGTTGACACAGTGAGGCTGGTTTCTTGGCTTGGGGCAACAAATTTCCATGTCCAGTAACGCCTTCACTCTGAATCTGTCCTGAGTCCAGGAGAATTTTCTGTGAACTGCCTGTGTCCCCCGATCTCTTTTTTGCATGAAAACTCAACCACCGTGAGACGGCACCTCACCCCACTAGACGGCTAGAATCACAGACAGACAATAACAATAACGGTGGGGATGTGAGGACATCAGAACCCTCGAACACGGCTGGCGGGAGTGTGAGATGGGTCACTGCTGGGGAGGCAGTTTGGGGGCTCCTCAGACAGTTAGTACAACCCTGAAGTCCCACTCCCAGGTGGATGCCCACACAAATTGAAAACACACATCCAAAACACGAATTTGTCTGCAAATGTTCATAATAGCACCAGGCACAATAAACAAAAAGCAGAAACAACCCAAACGTCCATCCACCGGTGAGTGGATAAACAAAAATGTGGTCCATCCAGACAGTGGAATATTATTTGACTCTAAAAAGGAACAAAGTACTGATTCATGCTACCACATGGATGATAAACCTTGAAAACTTGCAGCCAGACACAAAAGGCTGCGTGTCATACGACATCATTGATGTAAAATGTCCAGGGGACAGACATCGTAGAGCCAGAAAGCCAGATGAGTGTCTGGGAGCCGTGGGGGGCGATGAACGGGCGGGAGGGGAAGATGACTCTGGAGGGGGCGAGGTTTTGTTTGGGGTGGTGGCACTGTCTTGGGATTAGATAGTGCTGATGTGTGAACATGCTAACAACCACTGGGTTGTACACTAAATGGTCCATTGTACGGTATGTGAATTATATCTCTGTTTTTCAAAAAGGCTTCGTGGCCAGAGCATGCTTTGGGCTTGGGCTGCACATTTTATTCTTTACATCCCAGATCACTTTGATCTCTGGGGCCTTATTATTGCCCCTCTTGAGAGGTCACTCTATTGCAATCATGATATTCAAGCAAAACCTGGGTCCTAAGATCTGATGCGTACATGCATGCTAAGTCGTTCCAGATGTGTCTGACTCTGCAACCCCGTGGACTGTAGCCTGCCAGGCTCCTCCGTCCGTGGGATTCTCCAGGCGAGAACACTGGAGTGGGTTGCCATTTCATCCTCCAGGGGATCTTCCCAACCCAGGGATCAAACCCGGGTCTCCTGCATCAGTAGGCGGATTCTTTACCACTGAGCCACCATATGGGAAGCTCCTGTGATCTGACAAAGGATATTTTAAAATTGATTTTTAAATATTTTCACATGAAAAAATTTACAAGGACAGAAAAGTACTTAACAATATCATTTCATTGGAAAAGACAGTGTTTGGAATCAGGTCCCTGCTGGCTTTTTCAGGACCATCACAACCCGTGGGAAGGGGCAGTAAAACCAAAAGGTTAGTGGAGAGGACTCTGGAACCTCTGGCCCAGTTTGAATCCCAGCTTTACCACTTCCTGGCTGTGTGACCTCAGAAGAGTTCCTTAATCTCTCTGTGCTTTGATTTCCTCCTGTGTAACGTGTGAATGAATGCTGTTAGGATGAAATGAGTTTGATGCTTAGAAAAGTGCCTGCCTGGCCCTTGTAAAGTCCTTACTATCTAGATTTATCTCATATTTTGGAGCCGATTGTCAAGTCCTTGTGGGTGCCTGGTACGCTGGTACGTGCTAACTGCTTTGGGGTCCCAATCGGGGCGCTTCAGCCCCTGCCTGGAGATGCTTTTCCCGATAATCATCTGTTGCTGTGTGACCAACTATTCCCGAACTCAGAGCAGAAAAGAACCACCAGGTTGCTGTTGCTCACAAATGTACAGTTTGGATGATGTCTGATGGGGAGGACTGGTTTCTTCCCCCCACCCCCACCGTCAGGGCAGATGTTGGAGTTGGTGCTGGCTCCCCGAGTGGCCTGGGTTCCGCTCAGCACCATGGTTGCCCCCCAACACCAAGCGTCCGGAGGAGAGAGCTGGGCAGGAGCCGCAGCACCCTCACTCCAGCCCCCGCCCCCCCCACCCCCCGGTCACCGGGCACCCACCCCCACCAGACTCCATCAGTGACAGCTGTCCCCAGGCCCCTGCCTCTCCAGTCCAAGGGTAGGGAGCAGAATTGGAAGGTTCTGGAAGAGCTGTGGGGTGGGGAGGACCACTGTGGCCCTTTTGGAAAACAGAACCTGTTCTTGCGACATGAAGCGTCAGGGCCGGACTGGTTCATGCATGTCACCGGGCACCACCGCACACCCACCTTCACAGATGGGAAGACCGAGGCTCTGAGAGGAAAGCAGAAGCTCAAGGTCACAGACTTCCTCTGCTGAGACCAGATAGTCCCCTCCTGGGGAGGGGGGTGCTACATCACCTTTGTCACCATACCTCCCCCAATCCCCCCTCAGCTCAGATTCCTGGCCAGCTGCCTCCCCTGACCCCCAGGTCAGGACCTAGAGGGCCACTGGGCTTTCGGTGTCTCTCCCCTGCTGACCTTACAGTGAGCGCTTAGTCACTGCTTGACCCACGCCTGCAGGGGGCCAGGTCCTGCCAGGCTGGGGACCGGGGTTCAGCAGTGCCTCCTCTTACAGCCCAGCCCTGAGCCAGGCCCCTGCCCCTCAGGAGTGGAAAGGCCTGGGGGTGCCGGCCACCTGGGCCCCCCCCCACCCCGGAGGGGACAGGAGGCCCGGAGGGCTGGCTTCCTGAGCACCCCCACCCGCTGGAGGTGGCTGTGCGGCTCCGGGGAAGAGCTGGATAAAGGCCCAGCAGGGGCCTTTTCCCCACAAAGGAGGCCCGTGGAGGCCTCTCCTCTCCCGCCCAAACACTCCAAACGCCTTTCAAGCTCCCGGCAGACGGCAGGCTATTCAGAGGCGAGGGAGGAGGTAACCACCCCACGGAATAGGGTGGGAGGCGCCTCCGCCTCCCTCCAGCAGCCCCGAGGCACGTCCATTCACTTTAGGAGAACTAAACAAAACCCCCCACGTTCTAGAATATTCCTGCTCGGAGAGCGGGGAGGCGGGTGCCCGGCGGCGGCGGGGGGGGGGGGGGGGGGGCGCTTTCTGGGCCCCGCAGGGTGTGTACTGGGGAGGGGATGAGAGAGAGGCATTGGGGCTCCCTGCCAGCCTTGCCCATGCCTGCCCCCCCCCACCGCACCCTGGGGGTCCCGTGGGCCCCGCCCACCTCTCCTGTGATTTGCAGGGCTGCCGCCCAGGCGCACAGCTGCCTCTTCCTTCTGGGGATCCAGCCCTGTCCCAGGCCTCCCACCGCTGACCTGACCGGATGGATGGGCACTGAGGAGACTGTCCTCTGCTGCCCACCCCCTCCCCTGCCCCCAGCCGCACAGAGGAGACTCTGGGCCTCCAGGATCCTGACCTCCGCATGGGACAGGCATTCGGTGATGGGCTAAGGGGGGCGGGGGGGTGGTCATTGTCCCAACCCCTCGTGGGGCCAGAGGCTCGGGCGGGCGGCACCGCCGTTTTAACACTTGAACCCTGCCCTCTGCCCCTGCTCCCCACCTCCCCCACTCCCCCAGCTCCCTGGATCCCTGGAAAGAGCTGCTGCCTGGGAATCAGACCAACCCTAGTTGAAGTCCCAGCATGTCCCTTCAGATGCCAGCAAAGACTGTTCTGCACCGTGCTTTTCTCATCTGTAAAGTGGAGGTCAACCCTGCTGGCCTCCAGGGCCAGTGAGTGAGATTAATGCAGGAGGTGCCCGCCCAGGTCCCTGGGAATGCAGGTCTCAGCTCCCCTGGGCGTCCCCAGGGCCCACAGATGACACAGGACGACAGTAGGGTTGGGGTCAGGGTGTCGCCACCACGCGGGTCGGGCCTCAGCACAGCCTGGGCTCCTGGTCGGTGCTGAGGCAGGGGCCCCCCAGCCTGGGGACACAGAGTGGCCTGTGGGAGGGGCTGCCCGGTCCGGGCACGAGCTGGCCCCCGGGCCTCAGTCCCCCTGGGCTGCCGAGGCATTTCTCCACAGGGCAGAAGCTGCTCCGTAACGAGCCCCAGGGGCGCTGCAGGGCGCCTGGGAGAGGGCAGGCCCCGGTTCACTGGTGCCAAGGCTCATTAAGCCTGCCGTTCAGATGGGGATTAGGTGGGAGCCAGCCCGCGATTCCTTGGGTTTGGTTATTAAAGGCTCCTTGCAAGGTAAACACCAGGCGCTTCCTTTCAAAGCCGCACCTGCTAATTAGAGGGCAAGGAACTCATTAAAACTGTAACTCGGGGCTGCCTGGGAAGAAGGGCTGGGGGAGGGGAGGCTGGGCAGTGTGTGGGCAGGACCCGGGGCATAGCATCCCTCCCGGGGAAGGGGGACAGATGCCCCCCTCCATCACGGGCTCAAAACACAGGTGCCAGACCCCCTTCTCCAAGGGGCCTCACTCAAGAGCCCAAGCCTGGCCCCTGGACCCCCAGCTATCATTCCCTCCTTTTGCCCCCCAGCTACTGGAGTTCTGCTGTCTCCTGGGAGTCCATGTGTTATTCTTGTGACAGTGATGGGTGGAAAATAACACATTTGGGGATTTGGGGAGGGGAGTTGGGGGGCGGGGGGCCAGGTTGGTTTTTTTGGCCACACTATGGGGCATACAGGATCCTGGTTTCCTAATCAGAGGTCAAACTCAAGCCCCCTGCAGTGGAAGCATGGAGTCCTAACCACTGGACACCCAGGGAAGTCCCAGGTCTTTTTTTTTTTTTCATCAAATGCCTGCTGTGCCAGGTTGAATGGCAGTCCCCATGATGTCCACGCTCCCATCCACAGAACCCCTGTGTATGTGATCTGACAGGGCACAAGGGATGTCCTGGGTGTGATTAAGTTAAGGACCTGGCAATGGGGATCCTGGATTATCCGGCTGGGACCAGAGTCATCCTGGGGTCCTTGTAAGAGGAAGTGGGGGAGGATTTCACAGAGAAGGAAGTAGGACATGTGATGGCAGAAGTAAGAGTTGGGGTGACGTAAGGAAGAGGCTCTGAGTCAAAGGATGCAGGCACAGGTAGAAACCAGAAAATACGAGATTCTCCCCCAGAGTCTCCCCAGGAGGAGCCAGACCTGCCCACACCTGATTTTAGCCCCAGAAGACCCGTATCAGACGTCCGCCCTCCAGATTGTAAGAGAATGAAGTGGCGATGTTGGAAGGACTAAGTTTGTGGTCACTGTTGCCGAAGCCTCTGTCGAGTGACCAGCACCCTGCTCGGGAGATCCCTCCCCTCCAGTCCTTGAGGGAGGCCTGGGCCAGCACTGCTGATGGGCAGGCCCGGTCAGGGCTCTCAAAGTTCTTGGGCAGAGATGCTGGCTGCACAGTGGTGTCCATCTCTGCTGGACTGGGGAGGGGTTACATGTGGGCAAGAGGTAGGCTTGCTACATTATTTTCTATCGAGATATTTCATTAAAGTGTTTGTAAGGGACATTTGCCTGGTCCCAAATTCTCTCTCAGACTCCTCCTGTCCTTCTTTGGCAAGTCTCAGTGGCCACGTGTGAGCCCTGGGGGCCCTGGGGCCACCCCTTCCCTTGCTTGGATCAGGCCCTTAGGGAGGCTGAGCCAGGGCAGGGAGTTGGACAGCCCAGGGCCCCAGGGAGCTGTCAACTGTTCACATTTCCCAGCCTGGCTGCAGGGCAGGAGTCAGTCCAGCCAACCAGATGGCAGTCAGAGAGACCAAGTTCCTAGCCCGCTGTGTGACCTTTGACCGAGCACCTAAGCTTTCTGAGCTCAGGCTTCTCTTGTAGAAAACAAGGACAGGCTTCTGGTCTTTGCATCTCTCGAAGCTGTAAGGTGCAGAAAGTACGGACTCGGAGTCTTCCCCGTCAGGTAGACACCTGGGATTTAATGAGAGTGTGTGTCAGGCCCTAAGACCTCTGGATGAAAGGGGTGTGGCCACTTGAGTCACCTTTATGGTGAATCCCTGGGTGCCTCCTGCCTTGACGTGGAGCCTCAAGGCTGGACCAGTTTGGCTGCCTCTGAAGTCTCTTAGCTGCTCTGCTCCGGGTCCTCCGGAGGTCAGGCTAGGGTCCTGACCTCCGGGGGTCAGGCTAGGACCACTACAACCCCTTTCCTGGACTTCGTGGAGCTGGCTGAGGGGAGATCCAGACTCTCAGTCACCTTCGGCCGGTGGGGCAGGTGGCAGGCAGGACACTGACCTAGAGGTGGGAAAACGCAACCCCGCCGCACACCAAGTCTCCACAGGCCACGAGATGGAGCTGCTGCTCCGTGCACCCCTGGGTCTGTGCGCCCACATTCGGGATTATGGACCCACTTGTGTAACTCCTTCTCCAGCTTCCAAATAATGTTAAAACTAGCCCGAGTGTGTGATGAGTACACGCCATGCGCTCAGTCGCTCAGTCATGTCTGACTCTTTGCAACCCTGCGGACTGTAGCCCTCCAGGCTCCTCTGTCCACGGGATTCTCCAGGCAAGAATACTGGAGTGGGTTGCCATTTTCTCCTCCAGGGATCTTCCCGACCCAGGGATGGAACCCGCATCTCCTGCGGCTCCTGTATGGGCAGGCGAATTCTTTACCACTGCGCCACCTGGGAAGCCGTGTACTTTATACCTAACTCACAGAACCCTCCAGCGTCTCTGCAAAACAAGGGCGACCCTTGGCCCCACTTTCCAGATGGGGTAGCAGAGGCTCAGAGAGGTGGAGAGACTTGCCCCAGGTCACACAGGAGGATTCTCAGCCAGCTCTGCTGGGTTCGGAAGCCAGAGCTCTTGGCATGTCTCCCCTGCTCTCCACCCACCATCTTCTCCTGGGAGCCTGGGCGGAGCTTCCTGGGGGCTGCAAGAGTCACTGCCCTGCTGCCCTCGGCCCCTTGTGAAGCACTTGTCTGGCTCCGTCACTGCCTCCCTCACCCCTGGCTGGGCGGCTCCCTGCCTGTGAGCACGACCCCCCTTCTCAACTTCCCTCCCCGGGGGTCCCTTCCTCCTGTCTCCACTCCTCTGAGTCCTGCTGCTTCCAGGAGGCTGAGCTGGAGGCTGAGCTTCGATGGGCAGGGGCGTGGGGTGGGGTCGGCTGGGCCCCTCAGGCAGGAGCCCTTAACTGGGGCTCTGGGACCCCTTCCTGGAGACCCCAGACCCTCTCAGCCACACAGCCAGGCACCAGGTGCCGGGGAGCCCCTGCCCTGAGTGGATGGGCCCTCCAGGGCCCCAAGCCCGCCGAGGCGCAGGCGGCATTGACAGGGACTCACTCTGCGAAGCCCGGGCAGGCAGTGGGAGGGCTCATAGGCGGAGGCCAGGCTGTCTTAGCTTTGTTTCTGAGGGAGGGAAGCAGACAAGTTCAATCCACTTAGGCCTTTGATCTGCAAAAATGAGTAATTAGCAGGGAGCCAGTGAGTTGGCACCTTGGCAGCCGCGGGCTGGCTGAGCACACCAAGAGGGCCTCTCCCGGGGCGGCTCCGGTGCAGACCAAGCTCCTGAAGATGCTAGGGCGCCTGTTTTTTAGGGGAGGATGTCACCAGGGACAGGGAGCCATGAGCCCCACGGGGGGTGCCTGGCTCCTCTGCCCCCACCTGGAGCCAGGAGACTTTGGAAGCCACCTTCCTCTCCAGCCTCAACTTCCCCATCTGTAGAGTGGGTGTATTCGCCCTTCATTCAGGAGGCCTGTGTGAGATGCAGCCTGCGAGGTGAAGTCCCTCTGGTCCCCACGCTTGCTCCGGATGCTCACCCAGGGCCCCGCTCATCAGCGAGTTGACCCTGTGGCTGCAGGAGAAGGCGGCCCCTGGGCAGCACGTCCCTTGCTCCGTCCTCTCCAGAGCTGCCCACACAGTCCCTTCCAGGACCCCCGGGAGCCTCCCCCTGCTGACCAAGCCTGGTTTCCGAGGGTGGCTTATCCATTCTCAGGCCACCCCTCTTAGTGAGCTACAGAGTCAAGGGAAGGCTCTGGGGCCATTAGTTTATCTTCTTTTCTATCAGCCCCACCAAGCATCCTAAATAATCTGAGTGTGAAGTTTAAAAGCTCAACTTCCAGGCGGCACCCTCTCCAGTGGACGAGTCCCCCCTTAGGGATGTGTGCAGCACCCCACCCTGCCGCCAGGTGACTGTCCGTTGTGAAGGACAGCCACAGTAATGACAGCTCTGCCAGAGACGGGGAGGAAGGGGAGAAAGGACCACCCCCAGCTTAGCTGACCCTAAGCAAGTGTCCCACAGAGGACAGAGGTCGAGTGTGAGCCTCAGGCCGCGCTGGGCACCGGTGGGCACTTGCTTCCGCCCCCACGGCCAGTGAGTACTTGTGTGGAGTCCTCTGCTCCCCTCAGGGCGCCTGTCAAGAGCCCCCCGCCTGCTCCCCGGCCGGCATGGGGGGATTCTGGGGCTGGCCTCGCCCCCCACTGGGCGGCTCTGGAAGGACAGCCAGGGTGGGGCTCACGGCCTGGACAAGGCAAGGCCGAGGTCTTCCTGGGACCCCAGTGTCTCGGGGCTGTGGCAGAATGGGGCCCAGGACTACTCCTGACTCATGTGTGGCCTGGGGTCCTTCTAGAAGTCTCTGGGCTGTGCCTCAGCCCTTGGTGAGCTGCTGGGGTGTTTGGGGTCATCCATGAACCCTTTTCCCGCCTGTGGGACTCCATGGTGCCTGGGGCTGGGCCACTGGGTTTTGAGCCTGTGTTCCTTCACGTTCTCATTCAACTGGAGTTTACGAAGCCTGGCTCTGAGCCGGGAGGTTGACAAGGGTTCACTCAGGGCACTTCCAGATTGAGTGTCCGACTTCGAAGACGGAACATCCGAGGTGCCAGTGGCAAGGGAGTCCCCCGGGGAGGACAGAGGTGTGGGGCAGGGTCAACGTGCCCACCCCATTGGTGAATCAGGGTGGACCAGGCGGCCCCCTCCAACTTCTGGACTGCGCTACTGAACACGTGCACACCCACACACACCCACATGTGTGCACAGGAGCGCACCACCTGCTCACACACCAGGCAGATGGGTGCACACAACCCTATGCCAAAGTCACACATTCGGTTCGCATGTGCCCACATACATATATGCACACATACATGTGTGCACACCTGCATGCTTACACAATGCAGTTCATGTGTATAGGCATGCTTATTTAGTGGTGCATGCATTTACACATGTGCACATATACATGCCCACATAGACACAGGCATGTGCATACACACTCGTAGGCATGCACACAGAGATACATGCCTCCATGTGCACATCCACACGTGTGCACATGCATGCACACATGCACCAGGTCTGCCCCTAGCATCTGGGGGTTGGGGACACTCGTGCCCATCCCCTGTCTTCTCTCCGGCACTGCGGCCCGCATGACCCAAGGCTCCCACACGTGGACACCCAGCCTGCTGGTCCAAGTTCCAGCCATGCTGCCCTTTGACGACCCTTCTGGGGGGCTCTCTCACAGGGTGGTCCTCTCAGGAGGTGCACTGGAGAGAGGCCTGCACGGCTCTGAGCGTGGTCTCGGGCGCGCAAGCAGGGACCCCGGGTCCCAGAATGAGGGGCAGGGTCTGAGGGCAGAGTGGCAGTGGGGTATGGCCTGTCGGCCCCAGACTCCCTGCCCGTGGAGCCTCCTGGGGCAGGGCCAGAGGAAGGGTGGGCTCTACATACAGGGTGTAGGGGTCCTTGGTGCCCGGGTCCCAGGCGACGCTGACATACATCAGTGCCTGAAACCTGTTTCAGAAAATGGTATTTTTACTACATAGGGTGCGTGCCAGTATTTTGTTTGTTTGTTTGTATTCCATTCCCTTTTTTAAAAAAATTGCTCTTAAAAAAAAAAATTGCTCTTATAGGACACATCCAGAGTTTGAGAAGCGGGAGGACATTTCAGGTTCCTCTCCCCTCTGAGGTTTGGGGGTGCTGGAGACTTCCCCGAGTTCCCATTCATCTCTGCAATGAGACAGAGATTACACAAACAAAGCCAGCTCCTCCACGCTTTCCCAGCCCTTCCCCATCACACCAGCCCCTCTGCTCGCGAGGTGCCGGTGGTGGTTTTCCTTTTTCATGATGATCAAAAGGAATGCAGCATCAAAATAAAGATCTGGAAACCGGTGCGGGACTGAGGGAGGGCCCCTCCTGTTCCCGGAGCCTTCCTCTCCCAGGCTCCCCGTCCTTCCCCCGTCCTGGGAGTCAGGGCCCTTTGCCTCCCGCAGAAGGAGTGACTCACCCTCACCCCCCGCCCCCACCCCCAGCCCAGCTTATGCTCACTTTATTCTCTTTCTGATCGTCACAATATTAGATCTTCACCCCTCTGTGTCTCCAGGCTTGCCTTCGTCTTCTTGCCTTACCTCTTACCAGCTGTTTGTGTGAAGTTGCTTAATGTCGTTTGTACTGTGGGGGTCCCTGAGTGCCCTCTGAACTTCCCGAGGTGTCCTGGGGGACGGTGTTGTGAGAAGGCTAATGGTACAGACCAAGGATGACCGCAAGCATGACAGCATGTGGGTGCAGAGCTGGTGCTGTGTGACCTGGGGCAGCTGACTTGCCAGCTCTGTGCCTTGGTCTCCTCATCCATAAAGTGAGCATGTGATACAGTAGAACCTACCTCATAGGTGTGTTAGGAGGACCAAGCCAGTCAAGATGTATCAGTCGTTTGAACGGTGCTTGACACATAAGTCAAATGACATTAAGTAGTTATCTCAAGGAAAATAAAATCATTTGGGCTTTCCTGAGCAGCTTCTGTGGGCCAGGTGGCATTCTGAGTACCTGTGTCTTTTTTTTTTTCCCTTTCTGTGAAGCGGGTACTGTCATTATGACCATTTTACAGGTGAGGAATCTGGGGCCCAGCGAGGTTTAGTAACTTCCCTGGGGCACACAGCCCACAGGGAAGGAGTCGCTGCCTGAGTCTAGGCAAGCTTTAATAGGTGGAGGCTACTGTCGACCTCCTGTTCGTTACTGATGCGGTGGCTTAAGAATGAAACAAGGTGACATGTGCAGAGTGCGGCCAGGCAGGTGGGGGGCTGGGTCACAGCTCTTACCACCAGCATCACCACTCTGATCCTTCAGGCAGGGGCCCCGTGAGGTCAGCATGGGGGCGTCTGTGCCTCCAGGTGACCGGGGCTGACCCAGGTGGCTGCTGTGGTGGCTGCTGTGGCCCGAGTAAATGTTGTGCGGGCCACGGAGGTCACTTGCAGCCTCTTCCTCTCCTGGCTCAGGCGTCACGTCCCCTCCCGCAGACCGGCCGGCAGCCAGGAGTCGTCCGGTGCTCTTCACCGTGGTCGCAGAGTCACTGCCCGCCCCCACCCGATGATGTGTTCTGGGGTCAACCTGGGTGTGATGCCAGGCTAGCAGTCCTGTCACTTCCATCCTGGGGCTTCTTTCTCTCCTGGGAGAGGGGCGTGCATATCTGTGCCGGCCCGGGGTCTGCTCCCGTGTCTCCTGAGATTTCTCTGGACCAACTGTGGGCAGAGCTGACTCGGCCCCGCAGGACTTGCCCGTGTGCCGTGCCCTTTCTGGAAGCTCCTGTCTGCATTTCCCATGTTTACTTTTCCCCTTTTCCACCTCAATCAGGACTCACTCCAGTCAATTATTCCCTCCAGATCTTTTCAGGGAAGACAGCAGTGCAAAGCCATGAAAATCGCTCTTCTCGAGGTTTCTCCCATTATTAGATTCTCTCCCTGGAAATGGTGTGTGTGTGTGTGTGTGTGTGTGTGTACACGCACACGCTCAGGGAGAGAGAGAGAAAATGAGAGATTCTTTCTAATCTTTCCCTTTATTCTTTTTAAAAGAGTAAGCTTAGAATCCTTTGCAGGTCAGATTCTTAGATTTTTGACTTGTGTCTCACCGTCATAAGATGGTGTTTGGATTTTCATTTTTGATGACTTCTGTCTTTGCCTGTGGACCTGGAATGAGTGGCTCTGTAATTATCTCTTCTAATCTTTTCAAACATCAGCGGGCAAGAGGCCTGGAACTTTCCTCATTATGCTGTGAATCTCCAGTGCCTAGAATAGTGCCTGGCATTTACTGGGGCAAGGGCCCCATGAGTATTCCAAAATTAATTCTTAGGTCTGTTTTTTTCTTTACACCCCCACCCCCACTCCCGACCAATGCATAATACCCAGCACACTTTTAAGTTGTTGGCAGCTATAGGAAGCTTAAGTGAATTCTCAACCTCAGTAAAGGTGAAGCCAAAATAGAAGTCAATTGCACAAGCCGTGTGAAAATAAGTGTGTGTTACTACATGGGTTTTTGTATGCAGCACTCAGTGAGACCAAACTATACTGAACCATCCGAGTTTGGAGCAGAAAAAGGTTTACTGCAGGGCCACGCAAGGAGACAGGTGGCTCAGGCCCTCCAAACCCCAAATTCCCCAAAGGGTCTCAACAAGTCCTTTTAAAGTCAAGGTGGGAACTTCCCTGGCAGGTCAGTGGTTCAGACTTGGCTTTCACTGCAGGTTGTATGAGTTCCAGCCCTAGTCAGGGAGCTGAGACCTTGCATGCCACTCGGTGTGGCCAAAAAAATAAGTGGGAATAAAATAAATGAATAAATAAAGTCAAGATGAGGGAAGGGCGTGGCTTGTTATTGCAAACCTCTTAGTGTTGGAATCCTTTGTTCTTGCATGTTCTGTCCACGGAGGTCAGCTCGTGGAGGTTCCTGTAAACCTCCAACAGGGCAAGTGCTGTTCTCCGTTCTGCAGCTGTTTATACAAAAGAAAGCGAGTTAGACCCTTAGAGGTCAGAGCTCTGAGAATGGGCTATGCTGTCTATTTCAGACTACCGGAAACATTCTTAATTGGAAGCCAGAGCGATAGACCACGGAGGTGAAAGCCGAGGAAACAAGCGTGATACGGAGCCTGGTTTTCCTGTTACACTTGCCGGCTGGGGGCCCATCCTCTGCTGGGCTCAGGGGCCCTGGGCAGGGGGCTTCGGAGGCCAGCCTAGAGGGGGCCGAGTGACTGTCCCTGCAGGTGGCTTACACAGCCTGTCTGGGCCTCCAGACGCGCTTGCTCATCTGGAACACGATGACGATAACGACCATGTTTGCCTCACCGGTTGTGTCGAGGATTAAGTGAATTAAAACATGTGGAAAGTACTTGAAACAGTATGGTGCGCTGGGCAGATGCTCCGCCTGTGATTATTAGTATTTTATCGCCGTTATATTTATCATTCTTTCACGTGCTTCACTGAAACCCCTTGGCTGCCGGGGGACAACTTCACCGCCGAGACCAGAGCACGCAGGCTCTGTCTGATGGACCGGGGCCTCCGTGATGAACATGTTCTCATGGGCGAGTTTCATGTTGGCCTCCAGCTTTGCGAGCAGGGCCCCGTGGTGGCCGTGATGGTGGAGCGCCGGCCTGGCTTGATGAGAGCCCGGCCCCCTCTGCTCCCGGGGGGGCCTGCAGCACCCCAGGACGCCCAGGGGTCCCCAAAGTGGCCCTGGCCGCGTCCTGCCCGCCGCCCCTCGGCAGGGGCTGGGTGGCGGGCGAGGCCACAACTGCCAGTCCCCACCCTCCCCGACCCGGGCGCCAGCCTCCAGCCAGACCCGCCGCGTCCCAAGGCCGTGAGCCGTGACCCAGCAGATGGGAGGCCCTGGGAGGCTGTTTGCTGTGACTGTCACTGTGTTTCCACCATCTTGTGTCAGAAACCCTGCCCCCGTGTTAATTTACAATACATCCAGTGCACCCCGACGTGTGTTTTTAAAGGGTATAATTTCTATCAACTTCAATTAGAGCTATTTTTATTTTTGTCACCCTGAAGAATTTCCCTGCAGTTAAGCTGCCATTTTTCACTGTAATACCCCTGGCAAGGGCTGAGGAAAAAAATTAATAGTCTAGTGATCACTTAGCTAATGCACTGTCAGCGCTTGATAAACTGACTGCCCTGGGTGAGACAGCACAGTTCCCTCCACAGTAATTATGTCATGTTTACCTGCAGCCGCCAAGGCCCGCTTGGTGGAGGCACGGGGTCGAGCTGAGCCCCCACAGAGTCCAGGGCAGCCCTCCCACCACCCCCCGCTCTCACCCTGTCCTCAGAATCCATCTGTGATGCAATTGAAGCATGCCAGAGTGGGCGTCTGCCCGTTTTCCAGCTGTGCGGCCTTTGGCAGGTTGCTAAACATCTCTGATCCGCATCTGAACCAGGAGTGCTCCAGATGCCTTGGGTTGACAAGTTCCCTGACCTCCCCAGTTTGGGGCATCTAAAGAGGCTGTAGGGTGGGGTGGGGGGCACATCATGCCTGATAAGCAGGGTGTTGGTTCCCAGATGGAGGGAGCTGGTCCTGGACAGGGAGCTGGCAGGTAAACCAGGAGCAGATTCTGAAGACAAGAGGAGGGGCGGGGCCGTGGTGGGTCGTGAGCCTGGGATGGGGTGGAAGAAGCCCCTCAACCCGCAAGGAGCCAGCTTCTCTCTACTGAAACCAGGCAATGGGCACCCAAGACGCGGGACAGCCACACCATGGATGACGACTTCTGTAATAAAAAGGAACAGACCACCAAAATGCCCGCCAACCTGGTGAGCCTCCAGGGAGCCATGCTGAGCGAGAAGAGTCCCAGAGGGTTACAGGCTGTGATTGCATTTACGTAACATGCCTGGAACGGCAGAACGTGGAAATGGGGAACAGATCAGTGGCTGGCAGGGCTGGGCATCTGGGGCAGGAGGGAGGGGGTGTGCTTATCAGGGAGCATCCCTCGGGAGGCTGAGGGTGGGACTGCTGCCTGTCCCTGCGGTGGAGGAGCCGATGCTGGTGATAACACTCCGGAGAACAGAACTCACACTCCCTGGGGAAGCGTACACAACAGAGGCAAGTTGTCCTGCTACTTCCTTCATGTGACCTTGGCTCTAGTTTTGTAAGATGTTACCTTTGGGGAAACTGAGCCAAGGGTATACAGGCTCTCCGGGTATTTTTTCTTATGACTGCATGTGAATCTAGAAGCACCTCATCGTAAAAAGTTAAACCAAAAGTCAGATCACATCTGTCCTTGACTTGGAGCCCTCCTGGCTCCCTTCTTACTCTGAATGACAGCCCAAGTCCCTTAGGGGCCCAGCCACGTGGCCCCCATTGCTGACCCTCAGTCATACCAGGCACTCTCCTGCCTCAGGCAGGGCCTTTGCAAGGCTGTTCCCTGTGCCTGAAACCCGGTCCCCCAGACCACCACATGGCTCCTTCCACAACTTAGATGTCTCCTCTTTGTGTTGTGTTGGGGACACTGCCAGGCCTTGGAGTTACCAACTGCTGTTCAGGGCAGGGACAGTCTTGGGGGGCCAGAAGTGTAACACCTAAATCAGTGGTACTCAGATGAGGGCTCTACTGGAGGTGGTCCAGGGGAGGGTCTGCCTCTGCCTGGGAAGGAGGGCTGGGGAGAGTCCGGGGTGGGGGGGGGGGCAGCAGACTCTTGGCTGGAAAGGAGGCAGGGACTTGGGGAGGAGCAGAGGGCATTTTGGGGTGAGAGGGGGGCTCACAGACATGACAGTGGTTTGTGAGCAGACCCCTGTGTTTTGCTCGCCCTGAACCTCGAACCTAGAGAGCCCTTGCTGTTTTATAAGTGGGGAAGCCAAAGCCCAGAGAGGCAGAGTGAGTGCGCAAAGGCACACAGCTCCCAGGCCCTGCAGAACGCCTGCAGGGGAGCAGAAGGGAGCGAGCCCATACTGTCCGGCCCTTTCACGAAAGGTCTGCACACATGCTCCCCGCCTCGGGGCATCTTGTTTGCTGTTCCTTCTTCCTGGAACATTGATGTCCTGAAGAATTGATGCTTTTGAACTGCGGTGCTGGAGAAGACTCTTGAGAGTCCCTTGGACTGCAAGGAGATCCAACCTGTCCATCCTAAAGGAGATCAGTCCTGAATATTCATTGGAAGGACTGATGCTGAAGCTGAAACTCCAATACTTTGGCCACCTGATGCGAAGAACTGACTCACTGGAAAAGACCCTGATGCTGGGAAAGATTGAGGGCAGGAGGATAAGGGGACGACAGAGGATGAGATGGCTGGATGGCATCACTGACTCAGTGGACATGAGTTTGAGTAAACTCCAGGAGCTGGTGATGGACAGGGAGGCCTGGCGTGCTGCAGCTCATGGGGTCACAAAGAGTCGGACACGACTGAGTGACAGAACTGACTGACTTCCTGGAACACTCTTCCTGCAGATATCTATCTCCATGGCTAGCTTTCTTGTTTCCTTCAAGTCTTTGCACAGTGTCCCTTCTCAATGGGGCCAGCCTATAGAAAGTTCTAACTCTGGCCACCCTCTGCCTCCCTGTCCCCTTCTCCTGTTTGTCCTTCTGGTACCTCCTACCAACTGACACGTCAGTATGGATATTGAGTCTGTTTTTCCCAACCAGAATGTCACCTTTAAAAAAAAAAGTCTACAGAAGGGGAGAGAATATTGTAATGAACCCGCCTGTACTCTTTTTTTTTTTTTTTTAATGCATTTATTTGGCTGTGTTGGGTCTTTGTTGCAGCACATGGGATCCTGGTTGTGCCCTGAGGGATCTCTTTTGTGTGGTGCATGGACCCTCTAGCTGTGGCACTAGACCAGAGTTCTGTGGACCTTCCAGGGCAGGCGGGCTCAGTCATTGCAGCTCACAGGGTGAGTTGGCCCACAGCATGTGTAATCTTAGATCCCTGACCCAGGGATCAAACCTGTGTCCCCAACATTGCAAGGCTGGTTCTTAACCACTGGACCACTAGGGAAGTCCCCAGAATGTCATCTTCTTAAGGGCAGGGATGTTCACCTGTTCTGTTGGCTGTTGTATCTCAGGTACAATGCCTAGCAATAGTAGGTGCCTAATAAGTGTTTAGTAGATGGGTAGATGGTTGACTGGATGATTGGATAGATGGATGGAAGGATTGGTGGACGGTTGGATGGACAGATGGATGGACAGTCAGATAGACAGGTGGAAGGGTGGGTGGATGGAGGCAGGGTTGGTCAGGTGGTTATGCGGATGTGAGGCATAACATGTGAGAAGCTAGGCTGGCCCAAATCTCATGGCTCTCAGATGTCCCACGGAGGGGTCAGGAAGGATTTTGTGCAGAGCGGTTGAGTGTGGTATTCTGGAAAGTTGGCTCCGGCTCAGGCATGGTTGGGCTGAGGTGAGGAGGGCTGTGTGCCCAGAAACTGGTGGGAGACTCTCTCCCTGGGAGGCAGGAGGAGGTGAGCGGGCACCACAGGAGTAGGAGGGGTAGCCTGGGAGAGCGTCGGGCAGTCAGTGGTCTGAGATCAGCCTGCTCCCACTACTGGCTCCCAGGGGCCCCCAGACGGCCTTGTCCCTGACCCTGGGCCTGAGCTGCACTCCCCCAGCATCACCACCCACACGCCCAGCAGCCTGGCAGTCGGGGGGAAGCGCGCTCGCTCTGGAAACAGTACATTCCTCCCTGCAGACCCCTGCCCTGTCCCTGGCCAGACAAAGGAGTCAGCTGGCCCAGAGGCCTCCCTTGAGCTAGCGGCAGGGCTCACACCTTCTGGAAGGTCCCATTCAGCCACAGGAGCAGCATAAGTTGGGCCTGCCCGCCTCTGGCCAGCTCCAGTCTCCCTGGGACGCTCTTCTTCCAGCTGCACCTGCCCCACCCAGGTGTGTCTCTCGAGGCTTTGAGTACCGTTAGCAACAGACTCCGGTTTGCTTTCCTGCTTAATTTTCTTAATACTCATTGACTTATTTGGCTGCATCAGTCCTTAGCTGTGGCATGCAGGATCTTTGTGGCATCCTGTTGTATCTTTCATTGCGGCACACAGATTCTCTAGCTGTGACGCACAGGCTCAGTTGCTCCGCAGCACGTGGGATCTTAGTTCCCTGAACCAGGGATCGAACCCGCGTCCCCTGCACTGCAAGGCAGATTGTTAACCACTGGCCCACCAGGAAGTCCCAAGCTCTGGCTTTTCTTTTTTCCAGAGACATCACGCCCCACCTGGGCCATCCAGACATGGCCATGAGCCACACTTTCTGTGCCTCAGTTTCCCCATCTGTGTAATGGGGCCCAACATTTCCTGCCCACCCCACCCCCCAGAGCTAAGGCATAATGGGCTGACAGCCACTGGATGTCATGGGTGTGGGGCCTGGCGCTCAGTAGGTGCAGTCAACATATACCTGTGACCAGTGAAAGACATTTTAGTCCCAAGTCTCCTGGGAGACTTCTGCTGGGACCCTTCAAGGATAGACTGGCTCCTGGCTGGGAAAGAGTGCCTAGTTTCAGCTGAATTCGGACACTCTTCAGCTCTGGCAGCCCCCGGGTCTTGAACTGGGGGCTTTCTGGTTCTCTTTGTGGCATTGGGAGTGGGCTTTCTTCTGTTTCTTGCTTTAGCAAATGCATTCATAACATCCATGTGTCAGGCCTGGGCTGGACTGCACAAATGCAAACTTTGGAATCCTCATGACCACCATGTGCTGTGGGTGTGACTCTAAGCACCCCCTTTGCAGATGAAAACGCTGAGGCTCAGAGGCGTTCAGAAGCATGCACAACGTCACCCAGCTTGGAGGAACCCAGATAGTCACTCCCTTCGTCCACATAACTGCTCCAGTCTCCTGAGAAAACAGCAATGCTCTCCTCTTTCCCAGACATGGAGGGGGCGGTTTCCATGCCTGCTGCAGGGGAACCAGGCTGGGTGAGTTCTGTCCCCTTCTGGTCCTCTTAACCTCCGTTTCCCCATCTATAAAATGGGCTGGTCATGCCCCTTGGCTGGCCCTCCTGGCAGAACTGCGGCGAAGCTCTAGGAGGTGACTCTGTGCACACACTTTGCAGGTCATTCAGGGGGACCCTTATGACTGTTTCTGTCCCCTCGGGAGGCTGCAGCAAGCCCTCTCCTGGCCAGATATGCAGCCAGGAACAAAAACCTTCTTTTTTTTTTTTTCCTGAGCCCCGGACCTTGTGTCCTCAAGGCTGGATGAGCCTCCCTACCCTGCCTCCAGTTCCTGAGACGTGGGAACACCTGTCGGCACTCGGCTGGGATAAGAGTGGGATTGAGACCCCCGGCTGGGACTCCGCCTGAGCGGGCGACCCCCTCTCCCCGCAGGCGCCGCAGCCGGAGTGCCCCTAATTGCTGCCACAGATGTGGCAGCCACCAGCCTCTCCCGCGCGATCTGCCGTGTCGTGTGAGCTTAATTAGCCCCTGATTACTCATTTACTGGGTGCTGTGTGTATTCCATATCTAATAACTTTCCAATTACGCCTGGTCTACCCTGCACGTTTAATAACCCATTCGTTGTCTGCTTGTCGGGGACTGTGCATTCAGCAGCTCCATCTCCCCCTGACCCGGAGCTTTCTCGTCCCCTTTCCTGAAGTATTTGGAGTTCTCTGCTCACCATTATGGAGCTATTACAGGGAATTAAGGGGCATAAAATACTGGTCTTAGGCCTCTGAGACACCAGCTTGCAGCACAGGACAAGAAGCGCCCCCAGAGAGTCTTGAGCGCATCTTTGTCGGCGGGCTCTCATGGAGGGACAGGAAATGGGGGGAAGGTTCTCATGGTAGGGCTGGCCTGTGTGCCCTTATTCCCTCCCAGACACGCGGCTCCACGCCTGTGACCCACAGGTCCCCAGCCGGTGGCAGGGTCTCCCACCAGGTGGGCTGTGCCCACCCACCCTCAAGCCAAGGCAGGCCCCCAGCCACTCCTGTTTGCAGGGGAGGTGGCTCTTCTCCCCTGACTTGGGCCTCCTGCCCGTGTCTGATTGTTCCTCGAGGCCAAGGGCAGGTGATGCTGTGTCCGTGGGCACCGTGAGATGCTGGTGTCGCCTCGTCCCTCTCCTGCAGCTCAATTCTGCCTCCCCTCCCAGCCTTGCTCTTGAGATAGACCGGCCACAGCCCACCCGTTCACCCACAGTCTGGGCTGCCATGTGTCTGTCGGGCAAGTGCGAGTCAGGCCCTGCCAGAGTGCAGTCAGGACCTCCTGGTGCCAGCGCTGTGGGGGCTCTGACCATGACCAGCTGGGTGAGCTTGAGCAGCTGACTTGACTTCTCTGTGCCTCAGTTTCCTCTCCACAAAGTAGGCATTAAGGTAGGGCTGTTGGGAGAATGACATTGGCTACCGACAGCAGGTGCTCAGTGGACACCTGGCACAGGGCAAGTGCTCTGTGAATCTAGGCTAGGGCATTACTGGCCCATTTCCCCGAGACATAAGCTGAAGTCCGAGCAGTCATGACTTGTCTGTTACTCTTAGTTACGGCTGCAGGCAGGCAGCACTCAGGATTCAGGCCCATGTTTGCTTTATTCAAGACTGGCAAGGCTGGCTTCCTGAAGTGTATGTTGAGCCTATTTGGAGGAAAGAGAAGATTCAGGGTGATCAGGAAAAATGGGGGTCCCACACCCCAGATCCTACCCCCTGACTTCAGGGACTCCAGGACTGCCTCAGGCTCCGTGCCCACAGCGGGCGAGGGGACCTAGAAGGCGGCCCTGCCAACTATGGCCGAAAGTGCCCAGAGGCCAGCTGGGGCCCCCCAAGGCCAAGGCTGTGACACCTTCTCCAGTACACACCCTTCCAGGCTCTGTGGGGTCCCCTGGCCCCGGCACTCCTTTGGCTCTTGTTCCCGATGCTTATGTGGTTAGGTCATGAGATAAGCGACCATTTCTTGAGCACCTACTATGTGCTTTAGCAGAAAGAACTCATCCCCTGCACCTTGCCTCTGGAAGTCAGACATTTGCTGCATTGTTAATCCATTCTACAGAAGGGAAAACTGAGGCCCAGAGAGGTTAAGTCACTTTGCCAAAATCTCCCAGCTGGAAACCAATGGAGAGAACCCAGAACCCAGTGCCTGACCCCGTCGCTCTGCAGGAAGCTGGAGAGGTGGAGTCTGGCTGGGTGCCCCGGGGGAGAGGGAAGCAGGCCCTGGGAACAATCAGTTGGCAGGGATGCTGGAGAGGGAAGTCCTGGGCTCTCGTCCAGTGGCCTCTGGGCTGCTGTGGGCCTCAAACTGGACCTGCCTTTGTTTTTAAAAATACATGATTTACAGTCTACCACGTGGGCAAGTCTGAGAAACATTATGCCGAGTGAAAGAAGCCAGACTCAGAGGGCTACATGGTGGAGGATCCCATCTGTGCAGTGTCCAGAAAAGGCACACCTGTGAAGACGGACGGAGACGAGAAGCTGCCAGGGTGATGGGGATGTTCTAGATGGATGCTGCTGGTGGTCACACAAGTCTATGATTATACTCAAAGCCCCCGAATTGTATACTTTCCATGGGTGAATAGTATGGTATATGGATTTCATCTCAATGAAACAATTCTACAGAGCAATAGAGCAGAAGTTCCCAGACTTGGGGATCTCGAGGACTAATACGATCAATCAAATAACCTCGGTGCTGACAACCCTGCTACATGGTTTTCCCTTCTGCAGCCATGATGCTGTATCTGCTCTCTACCCACCCCATCCTTAGCCCCCGCCCCCGGCCACCTCCATCCCTACCTGCGAATTTACCTGGAATCGGTGCTCTCCAGAAATCGCTTAGCTCCCCAGAGAAAGTGTAACAAGGCAAGATCTCATTAGGATATTCAATGGTGGGCTGCAGATCCCTTTTATGGTAAAGAACCCTGGAAATTTCCACCCCCCCTTTTTTTCCTTTCCCCATTAACTAATGCATTAAATGTGGTGGCCCCGGTCCAGGGAAATAAAGGGAACAATAAAGTTTATCCTGCTTGCTCCACAGGGCCCCATGGACTCTCTGGGATGCTGCCAATTTCCAGGGTCCCCAGGGCAGGGAGCAATGTATGTCCCAGGCCCCCCTCCCAATAGCACATTAAGTCAGGCCGTGAGATTGGAACTCTTGGCTCTGGTAGTGAGAAGGCACAGTGAATGTGTTGGTTCAAGGGTCTGCTTTTTATTAGCCAGGAATTGTAAATTTGGCCTTGAAGGGTGAGGAAAGGCTGCTCTCTGCCTCCCTGCAATGGTCTGGCTGAGAACCTTTGGGAACCTTCGCCTCCCCCTCCGATGATGCTAGAATGAGATAACGCATACTCCCGCCCACACGTGTCTGGCAGCCTCACCCAGCAATTAACAGTGACTGAGCCCCCTTGGCGTCCTAGGCAGCTGCTGACAGACCCCAGAGAAGGGGGTGAAATCCTTGTGGTGGGGACAGCTGGACCTGAGGAGGGAGGGTGTCTGGCACATGATGGTGCTGGGGAGCGTGTGTTTCTGGGCCAGGCCCTCTTCTAGAGCTTTCGGGTTGTCTTAGTTATCCACTGCTGTGGAACAGAGGACTACACATAAGCAGCTCGCAGCAGCATGTCTACCACTGCACGCTCAGCAGGGGCCCCTGCTGCAGGTCAGGGGTTGGCGGGACTGGACAGGGAAAGAACCTGCCTCCAAGTTCATCACTGAATTCCTTTGTCTGTGAACTGAGGGTTGCTATGAACATTTAGAGGCATGCTTTCGTGTGGACGTCTGCTTTTGTCTCTCCGGGATACCTGCCTAGGAGTGGAGTTGCTGGGTCCTGTGATGACTCTGTGTCTCTGGGTCTTGACGAACTGCCAGGCTGTCTCCAAAGCAGCTGCATGAGTTTGCAGCCCCACCAGCAGCGTGTGAGGGTTTGTGTAGTATTTCAACACTTAATAATCACGCGGGTGTCGCTTTTAAAGATGGATTCCCCTCTTCCTCTTGAAAGATCAGGCCTGGCGGGATGGAGCCGGCTTCCCTCCACGTGGCGCCGGGTGGACTGGTGCTGTCTGCCCCCCCCCGCCCCCCAGTCTCACCTATCCAGTATCTCATTAATGGTTTACCCTCCTGGGGCAGAGATGTGCGTTTGAATCTCTTGTCCTTCCTGTCCCCCTTCCCTTTCCAAACCTTCTCCCTTTGAAGATCTAGTTCAGGACAGTTCCACCTGCTCCAGGAAGTCTGCCTGGATTTTCCCAGCCCTTGGGGAGTTCCTCTCTTCTCCAACTCCTGCAATCTTTGTCATCTGCACCCCCTCCCACCCGGAAGTATTCTCTTCTGCCATCTGCTGCTCTCTGCTTAAAAGCTATGTCCCCGGTTGTTTTGGAACAGCCAAGTCTTCTCCCAACTGCTAGGGTTCAAATCCAGGCACCTCCAACTACTGCAGGAGTTTGGACAGGCCACTTGTCCCCTCGTGTCTCCATGTTTTCTTCCCTGGAAGATTAACTGTAGCACATAGTAGGTGCTCAGTCACAGCATCCTCATGTCCCGTCTGGGGAGCCATGAGGCATCCCTAGCTGCCTCCCCCCAGCAGGACCCTGGTCCCCAAGCTCCAGGAGGAGGAGCAGGTGGGCCTCACTCCTTTCTCCTTTCCACCAGCGCACAGCAGAGTCAAGGTCAGGACACAGTGCCAGACCGCCCCCAGGGGATTGGAGAACACTGCCCAATTTGACCTGGTGCCACCCGGTAGACAGTCCCCAGGGCTGGCTAGACGAGTCATCCTGTGACTAACGGGGACACAGCAGCCCTGCGTCTGGCAGAGTTTCCCCGAGTGGTGATGGCAAGGTTTGCCAGAGCATCGAAAGTGGGGTCTACAGGGGCTCCAGGCTCCCCGCTGTGCAGTGGGCCCCCAGCCCTAAGCAGGCCAGCGAGTGAATGAAGTGTATCGGGGCCAGGCACCACCCCCTCCTGGCTCCAGCCTGAGCTGCCAGCACCCCTGTGGGATTTGCGGGGGCCGCGGTCAGGGCAGCGTCACCATATGGATCCCATAAATTAAAGCGCTCCCGGAAACAAATGGTAAATGTACCCGTCTCTCGCGTGTGGGGCTGGCGGAGCCTAGATGGAGCACCATCCATCTCTCTCAGGCACTTTGCTTTTATAGCCCTAATCCTTGGAAAAATGGGATCAACGTGAAGTTGTTCTCTGACAGCCGTGAGGTCCCAGAGCTTGTAATCAGGGAGTGGGGGGTCACCAGGCCCCTTGACCAGCCCCCAGGGAGCTGCCGGGGTTTCAGGCCTAGGAGCCCAGGATGCGAACCTGTGTCAACCCTGCCTCAGCAGCTCTGTGACCTCAGGCTCCCGCCGCCCCTCTCTGAGACTCAGTCCCCCACGCCCCTGTGGACCGGGGGCAGAGCGACCGGTCGGAGTGGTGGGTGCCGGGATGGGGCAGGGGCAAAGAGGCAGTATCTAATGAGTATGGAGTTTCCCTTTGGGCTGATGAGAAAGTTTTGGAAATGAATCTGGGGGATGGTTTCACACATGTCTGGACTTCACACCACCGAGTTGTATCCTTAAAATGGTCTAGATGGTAAATTTTATGTTATGTAACCCATTCCAGTGTTCTTGCCTGGGAAATCCCATGGACAGAGGAGCCTGGTGGGCTACAGTCCCCGGCGTCTCAGAGAGTCGCACCCGACTTAGCAAGTAAACAACAAACAGCAGCGACATATTTTACTATACACTATTTTTTAAAAACACAGGACAAGGGTGGGGGATAGGATGACTGCCCTGCAGGGAGAACTGAAGATTAGCTAGGTTAGTCATACAAGTGCGACCAGCTTGCTGGTAGTTGTCACAGAGGCCCGTGCAGAGTAGAGGGGCCCAGGTGGCAGTGGGTCCTGGGGGTGGATCCCCAGCACCTGTGGGTCAGCCTGGTGTCCCTGGGCAGCATTTGCTGGATGAGGAAGTCACTCTCTCTGGCTCCCAGAGCCGGCCACATCAGATTCCTGATGGCAACGCCAGGCCACCATGGGCGAGGGGCAGTACCCAACACCCTGGGGTTCCTCCAAGCAGATGTGGCCAAGACTCACCACGTCCCCCTCCTGTCCTTCCAGGTCTCGTCTGCATCTCTCGAGACATCGACAGCCATCCACCCTCCTGCCCGGGAGCCCGAGCATCGGCCAGGCGCCCCAGCAGAGGGCCTGCCCAGGGGCCCCAGGACTGGCCAGGAGCAGGGGCCAGCCCGGTGTCAGCAGAGCAGCCTGGACGGGGCCGGACCGGACCTCACGGGCACAGGTAGGTGCCAGCATTTCACCATCTCTGGCTACTGGAGTGGATCAGGTGGCTCCTGGAAGCGAGAAGCCTCCCCAGAAGTTGGGGTGCAGATTCCCACCCCAGGGTCACCACATTCTAGCGAGGAGCCAAGAGGCTGGGTCTCCCTGACTCTAGTTTGATCATTTCCCCCTATCTCATTGTCAAATCACAAACAGCCTTTGTTGTTTTTTTTTTCTTTTATCTCTACATTCCATTGTGTTCACCCATTCATTTAAAAAAATAGCATAATGGGTCTATCTCCCTGAGCCACCAAACCCTGCCCTAGAACTCTCCATCTACCTGGATGCCCCATCTCCCCAGAGCAACCCACCAGGATCCCATTTGCTTTTCCGTCGCACCTGTGTTTGCCTGGCACCCCATGGCCCGGTGTCCGGGGTGTGAGCCTTGTCTCTGGGGCCCCGCGCATCCCTGCAAGGCCGCCTGTTGTCACAGCTGCCGTCTCGCTCCATTTCACATCGTGTGCCGTGTGACGTCCAGCTGTCTGGTGCAGGGGCTTGCCCACCCTCCCGCCGCGGGGGCGCACTGCTCGCGTCCAGGCACGTGGCTGTCGGTGCAGCCTCATTTGGGACAGAGGGAACGAGGGGGTCCGGCCGCGGGAGGTGCTGCCTGGCATTTTCCGGCATGGGCGTTCACTCCCACCCCCTCCAGCCACCAAGACCCTGTCCCCGCATCCCCCCCCCCACGTTGGACGCGTCACTTTCCCCAGTGATGGAGAGGCTGGCCCTTCGTTGGTTGTTAGGCCTGTGAGCGTGGAGTCCTGAGGCATTTGTCGTGCGGCACGTGGGCCTGGAATGGGAGCGGTGAATGGACACCTGTGTTCTTACCTAGGGAGGGCCATGGAGCAGCCCCTTAGGCCAAGACCCTGCAGGGTGGCTCCCTGGGCGTGTTCTGCCCCTAAGAGGACTAACGCTTGACAGCCCCCAGCCCAGCCTTCCCTGTTGCTGGGCCACTTCAGGGGCAGCTGGTGGAAAACACTGTTTGTCAGTGAGCGGGGGAGTCGGCTAGTGGTGCTGGGGTCCTGGGAGTCCATCTCCAGGACGCCCCTTGTACCCACCTCTTGCTCTCTGCAGTGTGGACTCAGCAAGGGAAGGGGCTGGCTGACAGGGGCTGATGAGCCATCAGCCATGCAAGAGGTGTCCAGGCTCTTGGCAGAGTGGGGCAGGGTGTCCAGCAGCAAAGGGGACTGCAAGTGGTGGGCAAGGATGCCTGGGACAGGTGTCTCCTTGCACTGCGCCTCAGTGTCCTCATCTGAGGAATGGGCGGGAAGGCCAGTGGAAGTGCTTGGCTCACCGGCCAGTGTGAGAATGGAACTCGGCAGGTCGACTGCAGTCCTGGCACCCCCTCCCCTGAGAGCCTGGCGTCCTGACTGGTGTCAGTGCTGTTGGTTGTAACTCCTACTCACTCCGCTGGCACCTCCTCCAGGCAGCCCAGAGCATCCCTGAGGCTGCTGTCCCAGCCCACCCTCAGTTCTGGGTGATAAGCTGCACAGCCGTGACCCTCAAGGACCTCCCCGCCCTGCTGGGCGCACACGAGGCCCTGCCCCCCTGCCCTGGGGCCTCTGGGGCAGGGCAGGGGCACAAGACCCACGCCGGCCAGCTGCTCCCCTGTCAGGCGGCAGCCCTGCCGGCGGCCGGGGGGATGGGGGACAGGCAGCTCACAGCTGGAGACCCGCCAGGCAGCGCCAGCCCGCAGGCAGCCCCTCCCAAGGAGGCCGCTGCTTGGAAACGTGACAGTGACTAATGGTTTATTACACACCTGCCACCTCGCATCGGGTGGTGCGCACGGCCCCCCGGGTCCAGCTGTGCACTGCCAGCTGGGCAGCCGGGCGGGCGCGGGGGGCGCGCGCCTACAGACACATGGACA